>CM055871.1:27249301-28561801 GCA_029582165.1 Portulaca oleracea
ACAGAAACCCTAATCGCATTCATAATTTCATCCACAAAATCAACACCATAATCAGCCAACCAAACCCTATCATCGTTCAAAATGATTAGTGTCACACAAATCTCCCAAATCCTGGATTCGTCCACCCAATTGAACCATGTTCTCAACGACCCATTACAGAGTTCATAATTAATCCTGTTTCACTGAATTCACTATGGAATTCACAATGAAACACAGATAACAATTGAAGATGTAAACACAAGATAGCAATTCTACTGATGCGCTATTGCTGCAGATATATCATATGATATCCAAGAAAAAAGCTGGGAGAAACTTCAAATATTCTCTATCCATACCATAGTAGATGATCCTAATGATCCTAAAGCTTGAAAAAAAAAAACTAGAGTCAAATTACAATTCCCATTTCGCTATAATCATAACCAACCACAACAACAATCACTACCATTAAACACAGCAATGATCATTCATTCACAATGTATATATGAAGGTTGCCCCCAAAAAGCAAAAAAGCAATGTAATCTGCAATTGAGATTTCTCAATTCTGCCGATAAGCAATGTAATCTGCAAGAGCAATCAATGGTTTCACCTTATCCGAATCGAACCCAGAAAGCAATTCTCTGGCTTCTTTATTCAATCTCTCGGCATACTCCCTGGATTTCTCAATCCCCATGAGTTTCGGGAAGGTGACCTTCTCGGCGACGAGATCTTTTCCGGCGGTTTTTCCGAGCTCCTCCGACGACTTCGTGACGTCCAGGATGTCGTCGACCACCTGGAACAGCAACCCAATCGCCCTCGCGAACTTCCTCAGCTTCTCGATCTCCTCGTCGGAGCCGCCGCCGACGATGGCTCCGAGCACCACCGCCGCCTCCAGGAGCTTCGCCGTCTTGTGGATGTGGATGAACTCCAGCTGCTCAATCCCGACACCGGTGGCACCCTCGGAGTCGATGTCCACCACCTGGCCGGCGACAAGCCCCTCCGACCCAATCGCCGCCGCAAGCTCCCCCACCGCCCGGACCACCCTCCCCGGCGGGACCTCCTCCGCCGGGGTCGCGGCGGCGAGGTGCTCGAACGCGAAGGCTAAAAGCGAATCTCCAGCGAGGACCGCCACGCTCTCGCCGAACACCTTGTGGTTGGTCGGCTTCCCACGGCGGAGGTCGTCGTTGTCCATGCAGGGGAGATCGTCGTGGATCAGGGACATGGTGTGGATCATCTCCACCGCGCAGGCGGCGGGCATGGCGGCGGATTCACGACCTCCGACGAGATCGCAGGCGGCGAGGCAGAGGACCGGCCTGACCCTCTTCCCGCCGGCGAGGAGGGAGTACCGCATCGCCTCGTGGATCTTCGCCGGATGACGAATCGGCACGGCCTCATCCAGAGCTTTGTGGACCGACGAAGCTTTTTCCACCATGTAAGCCTTGAAATTGAAGGTTGTTTTCTCGAATTGTTCATTTTCCGGCGGCTCCACGGCGGTGGTCTCCTGCTTGGTCAGGACGGCGGATATCGCCGTCGTCGCCGGCGACATTTTGGGGGAGCGAGGGAGGAAAGACTGAGAGAATAAACAAGGAGAGGTGAATAAATGGCCGCGGAAGCCATTAATATTCTTCTTCAAGGTCGAAACTGAACATCTAGATCTGGGTGTGGTGGTGGTGTTGATGTTGAAGGAAGAACAAGTCCCCACCAAATTCGAAGCCTTACTACTGCAGCTGCTCATTTTTTTATTTCGATGAATATGCACACAAAATTTGCAGTTTAAATTTTGTCAAATTATGGGTATGAATTTGAGTGGGAAAATTTGGGAAGTGTGTTAAAGATTAGCATTTCTTGTTTTTGTGGGTTCTTTAGCAAATGAAGAGAGTGTGAACAGCATGGAAAATCCACCACCCAAAATCTTGTTGATAGAATTTTGTTTGTTTCCACTATCATTCATCCAATGGCCAACTTTTTATGACCAGTGGCACCCATCAATTTGTGTAATCTCATTTTCAATTTAGCCCCTTCTTTTTTTAATAGAATGGTTGGTCAGGTGTGGTGGTAATTTGAAAAGTATGGTGAGATATGAAAAGGTTGTGATAAAAATAATGGGACGTGAGTCAATATAAAGTAAAAATTTGATCTTTTATTTAAAAAATTCTCATGTATAATAAAAAGAAATAAATTATAGTGAATTGTAGTGTGAAAGTGTGAAACTACAAACCTACTAACCATTAAAAAAAAACCTTGGCCTTAGTGGTAACATAGCCACACTTTTGTAAGGAGGAGTGGTTTTGTATTTGTTGCGTGTTGATGTTGATTTGTTTTGTTTGACGTTAATAGTGGGATGTTTGGTTGCCCTTGTATCACTATGTTATTGGTCCAAAATGGTTGTTATAACCCATCTCTTCACAAATAGGGGCTTATATCGAAATATGATTTCCTACATCTCTTCATACCTAATGTGGGATATAATTATAAAAAAATATGCATTCTTGATTAGACTCCAGAGCATAGGGTAGTAAAAAAGCAAGTTAGTAGTCGCATTAGATACGTATTAACTCCTTTAAAATTAGTTATCGTCTGCATTTCAATATATTTGTCAATTTGACTTAGTTTTAATTGTTGATTACTCATAAATTACATTTTTTTATAGTAGTAATCTCATATTATAACTCATTATAATTTGTGAATAATTAACGGAAAAAACTCAATCAAATGGATGAATTTTTTGGAATGGAGTAATATAAAGAAAGAAATGTGCATAATCTCAAAAGTGGATCTTTTTAATGGTAGCTATCAAGAATGATTTGTTTCTTCTTTGTGAAAGTAAATCAAATTACTATTGTAGAAGGCAAGTGAATTAGGTATCCAATTATCACTTGACCTATGAAGGTGAAGTTTTGCTTTTGGGGGTGTGAAAATAAAAGGTTCATGTTGGTTGCAGGGAAGACTGATGTCATTCCTTAAAAAATGGCATGACAAATGCTGATAAACATTTCATGTTTGTTTGGTTAAAATTTGCATAACCATCACCATTAGGGTTTCCATCGGTAATAAGATTTCTTTCTTTTTTGTAAATTTTTTTTTTAAAAAAAGTCTTTTTCCTACTCTTGGGAGTTGGGGCACGCAAGACCTCAGACCTCAGACAAGTCGCCGAGGTTGAAGAAGTGAAGTGCAAATTAATGTAACAGTGTTCGAACCTAGAAGCAATGTTGTACTGTTGTGTATTTATTCCTTTTTTTGGTTTTCCAGATGAACAAATCGAGATTCACATGGATCAGTTATGTGACCAATGTCTATGCATCAACTAGTGTTTGCCAAAAATTAGGTTCGGGTCAATTCATATTCGGATACGATCTTTTTCAAGTCACATCGAGTTTGACAATTTTTCCGGACCTATTTTTCGGTCGAAATTGGGTCGGCGAATAGGAAAAAAAGATAAAAAATATTATGTTAGAATATTCAGTCAAATTGATCAATGTCAAAATTTTGAGAAAAAATCTCTGACCGGACCTTTTTTTTTCCTTTTCTGAGTCGGGATATATTCGGATATTCGGGTATCAACTGATTTGTGACAAGAGATGGTCTAGTGGGAGGAATCAAGGCCCAGTTATTTGCTAGAAAAGTTGTAGGCTTACACCATTAGACTGCTCATTGCAGTCACCTCCAGGGTTCTTCTCTTGGGCCCACCATTATACTCTTGGGCCTATAATCCATAAAAACAAGATTAAGGCCATGCTTTTTCTCTTTCTTTTTTTCTTCCATCTATTCTTTCATTTTTTTTTCGACTTATACGTTAAAATATTTTAATCTATATTATAAGTAGCAAAATTATATTAATGAAATTTACCTTAGCCCTTTCCTCCTCCCATTCTGACATCTCATACAACAGGGTATATCAACTATTGATTTTTATTAATGTGATATCTAGACCCTTCATTCTAAAAAGGAAAAAAGAAGAAATTAACTTATATTTATTACGTAAACCATCATTATATCAATAATTGCTCATTCCACCCCCGTCCCATCTGTCCATACTCCTCTCTCTCTTTGTCTCTTTCTCCACACACAACTAGGCCCATTCTCAAGCCAAAATCCAATCTAAACATTGTCAAGTTCATCAAAAGTCCAAGATCTTTAGGGAACCACGATCTGAATTATCAGAGGAAAAATTCATGGATAATGTTTCTTTTTTGGGAAATTAGATTCTAATAATATAAAACTTTTGGCCATATAGGACTTAATAATACGAACTTTCGATTTAGTGATGAATAATATGAACTTTGACCTTCTGTTACTCCCAATAACACGCCACCGAGTTAACATTTTCTTGACTCGTCGGCAATATGAGCTGGCGGTAGCGGCACGTGCCCCTTGCTGTTTGACATTGCCAGGTGAGCAGTTGACTTAAAAAATCGCCATGTCAGCATGTGTTTTCCCTCCAGACATTTCCCACTTCATTTAGACGTTAGTTTTTTTTTTTTTTTTTGAAAAAAGTCCCCTCAACTCCTACTGAAAGTTCTTCCATCATTTCCATCTTCTCTTCTCTCTCTAAACTACAACGAACGATTCTAGGTTTGGGAAAGGGTTTGGCGAAAATTTGCTTGCAAATCTACAGCAATCGGTTGCAGGAGTGACGTGCATGGGTGTCATCTTCATCTGAATCGACACTGTGCAACGGACTAAAAGCAGAGGCAGATTCGTTTTTTCTTCCTTGCAATGATGACTATGTGGACGGAACCCTAGCTTTGATAGGGTAAGATTCTCTTTTTTTTTTTTTGCAGAAAAATTCTCTTTTTTACAGTTTAGGGTTCCTGTGGAGGGAATCTAGATGGAAAATTTTCCCTTTAAAGTTAGAGTTCCTGTTGAATACATTTTGGGGGGTTTAAAATTGAACAAAATGGTAACAATTGTTCTTGTTTTTTGTCTTATATAGAACTATGTCTTTTGATATGGTGAATTTGACAATTTATTACGGGGGTAAGTTTATGGAGGACCCAGAATATAGATATGATGGTGACATGGTGAGATATGAGGCTTATGATGTGGATAAACTTTGTTATTTGGAGATAATAGGGCTTGTCAAGGATGAAGGATACAATAATGTTGAGAATGTGTACTATTCCATATCTGGGTTGGATCTGAAGTCGTCATTGAGGAGGTGTTTCACACACTTTGAGAGTATTGATATGTTAACTTGTGCACAAACATATGGGGAGATAACAGTTTATGTTGTGCACACAGTGGATGAGGCTACATTAGATGATGTAATTGATAGTTATTTGGGACCCCCTTGTCACTCCTTCTGGAAAATTAGGGAGGAGATTTAAAAGAGGGGCATCAAGGTCTCCCAAAGAAACTTCCTTGCGTAGCAGCCCTAACCTTTGTGGGGGAAAGAGAGTGAAATTTGTGATTCCCAAATCCCCATTTAGGAGGGTAAAGTCCAAATTCTGTTTTTGAGCAACCCACCACCCAACCATCTTCCCAAGTAGATGACAGTGAGATGCAACCCACCACCCAACCATCCACCCAACATTCCCAAGTTGATGACCCATTCATTGAACCAACCACCCAACAATCCCAAGTTGATGACCCTTTCACTGAACCATCCAACCAGCCTGTTGAGGACCCAATTATTCAACCCTCCAACCAGCCTGACCCCATTGTTGAGGACCCTATTATTCAACCTTTCAATCAGCCTGACCATGTTGATGATGACCCTATCATTCAACCATCCTTCCAACATTCCCAAGTTGATGAGCCAGTCATTGAACCCTCTACCTATGCTAATGACTATGTTGATGACCATGATTGGGGACAGAATGTTGAGGAGCCTATGAATGACATTCTAGTTGATAGAAGAGTTCCACAAAGTGGTAGAGGCCATGTAAGGGGAAGGGTAAGAGGGTCTAGAATTCCATTTGAGGTGGGTACAAAGAAGGTTGATAAAGACAAGGAGAAGGTTGTCTTCTATGATGATTCAAGTAGTGATCCAAATGATGAGACTTGGGTGCCTGGAAGAAAGGATGCTGATGAATTAGATGATGATGATGTCAACATTAAATCAGGTGGTAGGAAGACAAGAAAGAGATTGGATATGGATGGTGAGGATGGGTGTGAGGATGACGATGAATCAAGTGATGATGATGTTGAGGGTGAAAACTCCATAAATGAAGAAGTTGATACCTCAGATGATGAATACAGGACTGCCAAGGAGAAGGAGGTTGAGTTTAAGAAGAAAAAGAGTGAGGAGGTGTTCAAAGATAATGGAAGTGTAGGGATAAACACAATGGAACATCCTCATGACTATGTAAGTGACTACCATGACTCAGATGCTGAGGAAAAGGACGAAGAGATGCAATGTTGATGAGCAAACTGAATTCAAGGATTTTCAGTGGCAAGTTGGTATGACTTTTGGGACAGCCAAAAAATTCAAGGAAGCAGTTGCAAGGTATGGTTTGTATGGAGGTTACAGTGTCAAAATTGGTGTGCCATACAGTAAGGTTGGGAAGTATGGTGCTGTGTGCCAACCTAGCTACAAGTTCAAGGTGTATGCTTCATGGGATAAAAGGCTAAGGACTTTTGTGGTCAGATAAACTAACAACCATCATGTCTGCACGAGGAGCATGACAAAGAACTGTCGGTTAAAATCTCCTTGGATAACACAACACTATCTTGCAAGGTATAGGGAAAGGCCTCATTGGCCTTCTAAAGAATTGAAAGCCCAAATGATGCAGGATTTTGGGCTAGACATAGCAAGGTGGGAGTTATTTGGAAGCACTGAAGGCTGCTGCACCTAACGACACATTCAACTTATGTACCAACCCAGATGGTGACAGTGATGTTCCTGAGTTCCACAGGCTGTTCATGTGTTTTCATGGGATGAAGGAAGGGTTTTTGAAGGGATGCAGATCTGTTATTTGCATCGATGGTGCTTTCCTGAAAACATTCCTTGGTGGGTATCTGTTGGTTGCCATAGGAATGGATGGAAATAATCAAATGTTTCCTATTGCATGGGCTATAACAGACGGGGAGAACAATGAAAGTTGGGAATGGTTCCTGTTGAACTTGTAAGCTAGCCTTGGGGGATCTGATGGCTCTGGTTGGGTGGTCATTTCTGATGAGCACAGGATAAGTTTCTGTCTTTATAAGCTTTATTTTTGTGTATGATTTTGTCATTATGAATAATATGAAGTTTGTTGTATGTCAGTAAGAATAATATGAACTTTAAAATATGTCAGTAGATCTTAAAAATATATACTTTTCATATGTCAGTTTCAATAATATGAACTTTTTCATACGTCAATGTCAATAATATATACTTAACTTTTTGTCAATTTGTATAATATATACTTCATTTAATATCAATATACTGACTGAACGAATGTGCACATTTGCAGTCAATACTCTATGCAGTACCAAAGGTTTTCCCTAATGTTGAGCATAGACGTTGTGCTAGGCACAAGTATGCCAACTGGAAGAAAAATCATAAGCGAGAAGAATTGAAGTTACTCTTTTGGAATTGTGTGAAGGCTTACAATGAAGCAGACTTCAAGTATGCAGTTGAAGCTCTTAAGGAAGAGGACCAGCAGGCAGTTGATGATTTCCTCGCTGAGAATCCAAGCCAATTTTGTAGGGCTTTTTTCAAGACAGATAACAAGTGTGATGTTGTCTGCAACAACATGGCAGAAACTTTCAACGCTTATATTGTCCAAGCTAAGGCTAAACACTGCATCTAAATGCTTAAGGAGATAAGAGCATCACTTATGGAGAGGGTTGTGACTAAGAAGAAGATCATGGAGGAATCTGAGTATGATATCTGTCCCAGGATTAGGGCTAGATTAGAGAAATCTAAGCTAAGAGCAAAGAATGCATACGTTCATCCAGCATTGAACAACCAATTTGAAGTGAACTTGCATATGGATAAGTGTAAGGTTGACATGAACAAAAAAAGTTGCACTTGCAGAGAATGGGATCTGACTGGCATACCTTCTTGTCATGCCATAGCATGTACTGTATGGTTGAAGCACAATCCTGACGATTATGTAGACCCTTACTACAAGAAGGCCAAGCATCTGGAAGCTTATCATATTGGAATCTCACCTGCTGAGGGGGAGAAACACTGGCCACAAGTCTAGCTTCCTCTAGATTCACCATCAGTTCAAATTGGGCTAGGTAGGCTAAAGAGGAACAGAAGAAGAGGCCCAACTGAAGACCCTAAGAGACCAGGAAAGCTCACAAGGCATGGAAGGGTGATGGTTTGTTCATTGTGCAATGATCAAGGTCACAATAAAAGGAAGTGTCCTAACAAAGATGACCCCCGATACACCCAAGATCCAACATTCTACCTCCAGAAAAGAGAGGAAGTGGAAGGCCAAAGAGGACTCCATTACATCCTGAGCAAGGTCCCACACCAGATGCAACTCAATAACCATCAGCTACCAGAGGTGATGGCAGTGGCTGAGGTGATGGGACACAAAACACTAGGAAGGGAGCTGTACACGGAAGAGGGAGAGGGAGAGGGAGAGGGAGAGGGAAAGGCAGAGGCAGAGGCAGAGGTAGAGGGAAACAACCTGTAAATGGAGTTGGGAGGATGTTTGAAACAGAAGATGACTCCGGGTATGTTCCAAGAAGGGGGTCTTATAGGGGTTCTGGATCTGGTGGGAGAGGGGTTTCTTCTGGTAGGAGATCTGGATCTAAAATTGGTAGGGGAGGGGTTCAAGGCAGATGAGGGGCTGAAGGCAGAGGTAGAGGAAGAAGAATGATGGGGAACATATCAGATTGGTTCAATTGTAGCAGTGGGAGAGGGATAAGTTTTTATTGTTACTCAACACACTTATGTCTTTTCTTTTTTTTAAAAAATATTTTTTAGGGTTTATAAATTAAACATGTTTTCCCACTTTTCCATTGGTTAGGTGGTTGGTGATGTTACTGGTGGAGGACCACAAACTGAAGGGAATGGTCAACAAAGTGGGCCATCACAATCCTAAATATTCTCCATACCACCACTCACTTTTTTTGTTGGAAGAAGATTATGTTTTCAATGCTCAAAAGATGCTTCCATTCTGATGATTTTGTAGCAGCATTTAAAACTCTATATTGTTGTAATTAAGTTGAAGAACTTGTATCTGAGGCACTGATTGATGCCATTTTGTGTTTGTATCTCATGGAATCTTTTGCTGTACTTTGGATGATGAAATTCAGTCAATCTAATCATATGTTTCTTCTTTACTCTGTCATTTATTTATGTATGTATCTTAATCTAAACTTATAAAACATATATTGTCGAAAATATGAAGTTTCAATAATGAAAGTCTCAATAACATGAACTTTCTCCATTCATAGTAATACTAATATGAAGTTTTATTAAACATTGTATGAATAATATAAACTTTCACCTTTGTCAGTTTCAGTAATATGAACTTTTTCCTATATCTTACTTAATAACATGAAGTTTTAAATTTGATGTGATGGGCACACTATTCCTGTCACAAATTCTCAAGTTCAACAACTCAGTTACTGACAACAAGTATATCAGTTTGTATCCAACTCAATTGAGCAACATATGACAATTAATGCAACAGATCCATTCATTTAATAAGCAATTCATTGTTCATCAAATTACAACACCTACCCACCCAAATGCATACATCCACATGGTTACATCAATAAAATCAACACTACCCCACATTATACTACCCCACAAAGTTCAGATTCATAACCTGACTTTGTACCAACCCAATTCTTACATCCTCTTTGAAACTAGAACAATCAGTAACATCCCAAAAACTATACCAAAAATCTCCATGGCAGACCTATTAAAGGCCTTCTTCTTCAACATGACAATTTCTTCCTGTGCCTTCATTCTCTTCTCTTTCTCCTTTGTAAGTTTCTTCTTCAAGGCCAAATTCTCCTCCTTCAAGTGTGCAACTGTTCCAATTTCACACATCAATTGGTAAATCCTCTCCTTCAACATCTTGTTCTGCTCCACCAAACCAATTTCAACTTCCCCGACCAAATCCTTTTCCCATTTGAAGAATCCACAATCAAGGTGCTTCGACTGAAACCAGAACCACTAGTTAGTTCATGTTCTAGAAAAACCAAACCCAAACCCAAAATAAAAAACCCCTAATTTCAACCCCCATCCCTCATATACGAAAATCCCTAACCAAAACCAAAAATTTTAGGGTTTACCTTCCACATTGGACATCCATAGAAGCCTAACCCAACATTTTCTCCCATTCGACAAATCTTACGCACAGCAGGGAGACCATGTTCACACTTTATGCGTCCATCATTCGCAGTCCACCCAGAGGAAGCCCCACTCGAACCTCCTTCTGACTTCATCAGTTCGAAATTCGAAATTAGAGGAGAGAGATTTGCAGAAGATGAGCAAAAAATTTGAGATCCAAATCTGGGCTGTGAAGAGTAACGATGAAGGAGGGAGATGGAGGAAAAGAAAGGGGAGTTAATTTTCTGAAATAATGGTAGTTGATGAAATATTATCAGAATGAGAGAGAAACACAGGAAAGGAGGGAAAAATTGAGTGACGTGGCGATTTTTTAAGTCCATTGCTGACCTGGCAATGTCAAACAGCAAGGGGCACGTGCCGCCACCGCCAGCTCATATCGCCGACGAGTCAAGGAAAAGTTAACTCGGTGGCGTGTTATTGGGGGCAACATGGGGTCAAAGTTCATATTATTCATCACTAAATCGAAAGTTCGTATTATTAAGTCTTATATGGCTAAAAGTTCATATTATTAGAATCCAATTTCCCCTTTTTTTCGTCACATTTTACTTCTTCCCAGAAACAAAATTTACGGTCTTTGTGGATATAGTTTGGGGATTTTCAGGAACCATTAGATAAAACACGCATGATATCAAAAATTTAATACTACAACTGTCCTGTTATATTTGTCTATCTACCTAAGTTGAGAAAACCAATGCGTATTGGGAATTAGGGTGAAAAATTTGTAACTTACCCAAACTGTGTCTACTTTAATTAAAGATAATAGTTGTTGGAATTGTAAAAAATGATTAATTTATTAATCATGGGTAAAAAACAAAATTAAAATTGTTGAAATTACAGAATGAACAAATATTTTGGAACATAGAAATTAGGTAAAATGACATAAATGGTAAGACAAGCATCAAATCATGTAAATACTATAAATCTAGACTTGACAAAACTAACCCGATACCCGAATAGATGATCCGATCTTGATTCGAACCCGAAGCAACTTGAAATCGATCCGAACCGCAACCCGAAAAGTGATTAAGATCCACATCCAAATGACCTCAAATCAAACCATAACCCAATCAGAAAAAACTTCACTTGAAGCAGCCCGAATAAGATTTACCCGAAGTCAATCGGAACTTGAAACGTATCCGAACCAGACCGAAATTGGGTGACCCGATGGCATTCTGAACCGATCTTTAACTGATCCGTAAATTGCTTTTTGGGTGGTTTTGTCGCTGTCTTTTTATACTCCCTCCGTTCCATATTAATTGTCCTAACATGTCATTAATTTCTCAACATATACAATATTATAATATACAAAAGTATCATCGTTAGGTTCATAATGAAATGTACTATCATAAAAATATAATTTTGTAAGTTTTTGATAAAATATACTATAAGAAATTATTGGTCAAAAACGACATTTTGGATAATTAATATGGAAAGGAGGGAGTAGTTTTTATGATTGTATCTTCTAGCTATTGCTGCTTTTTTTATTTTGTTGGTTTATTGCTGTTTTTTACGGATATTTTGTAGAAATGACTCGGACCCGAATCGAGTCACCGACTGCGAAGTCTACATAAATATTAAATGACGGTTGGAATATGAACATGCCTTAAATGGTGAAATTTCCATTTTCTTCCCGGAATTGAATTGATTTCTCTATAGGAAATTTCCCCAACAGTCCACTCACAGAGGTTCACACTGTAACAACTATCTCTTCGCGTTCTCTCTCCCAATTTCTTGATACTACAGCCTACCGGAAGTCCGACTGTCCCATTTCCGCACAACTTCCACACAATAAACGTTGCAAATACAAAAGGTTCCACTCTGTTGAATTTTTCCAAAAACAAATTTAAAAAAAAAAGACTTTCATTTGACTTTTGACCACTCGTCCTGCCTCAGCCTCACTTTCACTTCACCCCTTGTTATGTATGTTAGCAGATCTAAATTAGCTTTAAACTTTGTAAAGTTCATTCCTCTAAATTACTCCTAATTCAATCTCTCTCTCTCCCTCTCTCTCTCTCTCTCTCTCTCTCTCTCTCTCTTCTCTCTCTCTCTCAACCTGAAGTTCGGTGGCAATGGCGGGAGCTCCCCGAGTAGACATGGATGTCGGCAGCGACGGTGTTGCAGTGATCACCATCTCGAATCCTCCTGTTAATGCTTTGGCTGTTCAAAGTGAGCTCTTTAATCCTCCCAATTTCACTTTGTTTTTTGTCGATGTTACTTCGAAATTTCCGCTATTTGATCGTTGTTTGTTGTCTTTGATGTCGATTGACTGTGTGATGATTGATTTGTGGTAGTAATTGCGGGATTGAAAGCGAAATACGACGAAGCGATGAACAGAAGTGATGTCAAAGCTATCGTTCTCACTGGTAATCAGATTCCGGATTTCGGCGTTAAATTTGTTCTTTCTCGAGCAAATTTTGTGTTTTTTTTTGGTTAAAAAAGACTAGAAAACTTGGTTACTGACTGTTAGTGCCTTTTATTTGCCAATTTTAGGTAGTGGCGGGAAGTTTTCCGGTGGATTTGACATCAATGTGTTTGAGCAAGTTCACAAGACTGGTATTGTGTTTCATGTTATCATAGATTCCTAATTATTAAGTCATTGATGAGTTTGTATTGCCGGATGTTTTAATTTTGAGCAAGTTTTCCTGTGGGATTGACATCAATATATGAGACTAATTACATGATATTTGGATTGGCAGGTGATTTATCTGTATTGCCGGATGTATCCGTTGATCTTGTGGTCAACACTATTGAAGGTTGTACTATTTATTTATCTATTTTCTTGCTTCATTGGTGAATCATGTGATTATACGCGTGTTAACATTTGATTATGAACGATTTTGAGGTTGATTCTGGAGAATCATTCTTAATGCATGTCAATTTCTCACATCAGGTGGAAGAAAGCCATCAGTTGCTGCCATAGAAGGACTGGCACTTGGAGGAGGACTGGAATTAGCACTGGTTTGTGTTGAGATTTCGTATTAATTAGTTAAGTTGTGGAGTCATGGATGATGCTTTGTTACCTTTTACCTCTTTGCTAGTTGCTGATTTGTCTAGCTGAATATATCTCACTTATAGAAGACTGGAACTTTTAGAATATGAATGGAAGTACTGAAATATAAGAAGGTAAAAGAGCAACAGAACAAATGTCCACTTTAATTGAAAAATGAACAATGAGTTTGAAATAGCCAAAATGCAAATGGGATGTACCTTGTATTTACAGACATATCTCCTTTAAAAATGGAAAGAGACCATATATAGTCTTCCCCTTTCCAAAGGGGCATGGTTGGTCAGTTGGTGTGTCACTAGGTCGGTAAGGGAACCCGCAGGAAGGCGAGCTACATGAGGCCGAATTCACATCAGAAATCGCTTTAAAGAACCCAATTGAAATCTTTAGTTGTGTATAGAAAGAATACGGACCACTTCTATTCTTGGAGTGTTGCATTGTTTTGGAATGGCAGTATTTTGCTTGTGTTTGTTGCCTTTCCCTTGTGTTCGACTCCCTGTAATAGTCTTGGAATTCACTTTGGTGCTTTTTTCTGTTGAACTGCCATCAGGGATGTCATGCACGCATTTCTGCACCACGAGCTCTGCTAGGATTGCCTGAGCTGTCACTTGGAGTTATTCCTGGATTTGGCGGTATGGTCCAATTTTTCTTTTTTATGGCTGTTTCTTTATTTACTGGGTGGAATGTTTGAACTTTTGCATTTTGGTGTTGATTGATCAATGATCTTTTGTACATCCATGCAGGAACACAGCGTCTTCCCAGGCTTATTGGATTGAAAAAAGCTGTTGAGATGATGTTGGTAAGATTGAGCATTCTTGGATCATTTCCATGCATATTAGTTAGTGTCAATCAACAACTTCTTAAATGTTGGTGGGGCTCGTTTTCTTCAAACAAATTAATGAATTCATTCTTGTTGGCGAAATAGTCAAATTTGTTATTTTCAATGGAGTAAGCATTCAAGTGCATTCATCCATTCATTAGATTGATGTTGTAAACTGATTTATGGCCGGTGAGTGCTTACGAATATCTGTCTTAATCATGTATATTAATTGACTATTTGGGATATTGGGAAAAATTGTGGAACTTAAATTTGTTTTGTTATGTTGTCATGGCTTTCTAGTGTTGAGAATCTAGTTGCAAACATTCAGCACCATTTGGTGGGATTGCCGTTGATGGTCTTACTGTGATCATAGTTATTAAAATTTCGATCCTGATCTACGATCCTACGATTTTATGATAAAAATCCCCAATGCGATTCTACTGTCTACATTCCGATCCACGATCCTACGCGAGTTAATTGTGATCCTAACTACCCCGTAGATCCGAGTTAGGATCCCGATTCTAACAACCTTGATTGTGATTGTTCAAACATTGTTCCCTATTTTCTGTTGGTAGTTGCATCTAGTGGTATTTAAATGATTATTTCTGTTTTGTATAAAATATGATGCTATTGAGATCTCAATTTTCTGCTGATAGGAAAATGAGAGAATGGTTCCCTTGCTATCAAATATGAGCCCTTCCTATACCAGCATATTAGATTAAGTTTGAAGATATGTTTTTGAAGTTATTAAGAATCAAGTAGTCACAATGTCTTACTTCGGGAAACTACTTTATGTGTTGTACCAACTAGCGAGAAGATTGTAGATTCTATGATTTAATCAAATTGCTATTCTTTGACTATAATATTTTTGTCGGAAATGACAAATTGAGGAATGCTAAATTGTGTCATTGAACAAAAGAATCCTTCTGTTGGTAGTTGCGCGTTATTTATCTGTGGTTACGATACCTATACGAGATATGAGATGAACTTTCATTTTTTAATATAGTTGCATCACTGTCGTCAGGCTTACTGGGCTGTTTAATTTCTTTGTGTTAGTCTTCAAAACCAATATCATCTGAGGAAGGAAGGGAGCTTGGCCTCATTGATGCTGTTGTGTCGCCTCCAGAATTGCTGAATTCAGCACGTTTGTGGGCTTTGGATATTGCAGAAATGCGAAAACCATGGGTACGATCTCTTCATGTGACAGAAAAACTTGGCTCCTTGTCTGAAGTGCACAACTTCATGATGATAGCAAGGCAACAAGCAAAAAAGACTGCTCGAAACTTGCCTCAACACCAGGCCTGCCTTGATGTTATCGAGCATGGTATAGTACATGGAGGCTATGATGGTGTCTTAAAGGTATATCGGATAGAAAAGGATCTAGTTCAGTAAAATTTCTTTGCAGTATGTATGATCTTGGATTTCTTCTGCAGGAAGCTAAAGTTTTTAAGGAGCTAGTTCTAACAGATACTGCAAAAGGTCTAGTGCATGCTTTTTTTGCTCAACGCTTGACATCCAAGGTTATTCCTTTTCCTTCCCTATCTCGTAATCCAGTGTCCATAGTAAAGAAGTTCACCAAATTGTGAGTCTTTGCCCTTGTAAAGTCAGTTTTGGTTGCTTGTCTGGATCAACTCTTCGGCTGGTGATCTGTATAATTCAATTCATTTACTTATGTTCTTACCTAGTTGTTTATTATCTATATGCCCTTATCACAGATAATGTTTCAAACTTGGCTCCCTGTCTGAAGTGCACGTATTAATTAGTAAAGCATCTGTAACTATGAGCTGTAGTTTTGACCTTGGTTTGTTCAACCCTCCTCCACCCCCACCCAGACTGAAAAAAGCCTTGTTTATCAATCAGATTGCAGCTGTAGCACCAACCGTATCTTGTGTGAATTAATGGAACCCCAAACTTGCATGATAACTGATACTTAAACACATGGATCATTATGGGGATTGGAATTATGAATCATTTAATGTAGACATTCTAGGAAAGTTCTTTGTTTTTGTATGACCTCTCTGACATGGAAAAAAGGTAAAGTCATGATACAGCGGAAAATATGCACATGCCTTTCCTCTGGTTTACTAAACCATGAGCTTATATCTGTGTGTGTGTGTGTGTAAATTTGGTTCTTGGTAGTTTGATCCACCCCAGCAAAAGGCTTTTTTTTTCTTCTTTTTTTTTTTTTTTTTTTTTTTTTTTTTTTTTTTGGTATAGCTGCTAGGCTTTTAACCCCTCCAAAAGTTTTGCTTCACAGAGCTCCCTTTCCCTTTTTCTCTTTCTTTTTTTGTGCGCAGGGGGTTCAATGTTTGATACAGGCAGGATTTAAACCTTGTCTTTGGTAGTGTCTACCAAAGACTATGAACTAATATAGCTTCATAAATGTTTGATGTAGAAAGTATTTAAACCCTGTCTTTGGTAGCATCTCCCAAAGACTACCAACTAACATAGCAGGCGGGCCCCACACTTTTTTTTTTTGGTTCAAAGTTTGAAGGTATGCGCACAGTGAGATTTGATAGTTGTATGAGTGTTATTGGTTGTTAAAATTTCCTATTTTGCTTATGGAAAACCAAGTAGTAAATAAATACTGTTCTTAGATTTAAATTTGTCTTTCAGATTGTTATATATCACCTGTCGTTACTTAAAGCATTTTCTAGAGTGTTGAATTATCTGAACTTTCCTTTTCTGCTTTAATATATATGTATATTATTCAGTATTCATCATTCATTACTGCTCTTAGTTTTGTTGTGGACACCCTATTTCAATTCCATTTTTCAGCATCTCCTTTCTCTTATGCAATCACCTTCTATTCCATATGTCATGGTAGATTGTTCCTTTTATCAACTAGTATGTGGTGCCTTATTTCTCACTGATTCAGTTGAATGCTTGCAACCTTGTTCAACATGTGTGAGCTCCTGCATCGATTGAAAGGCATTTTGAATAATTTTTGTGTGTCATTAGCAAGCTGATTTATTATTTGTATTTGGGCCAGGTACCTGGTGTTACTGATGTTGGACTGAGACCAAGGCCTATGAAAAAGGTTGCTGTTATTGGTGGGGGTTTGATGGGCTCTGGCATAGTGACTGCCCTGCTTTTGAGTAATATCAACGTTGTTTTGAAGGAAGTTAATCCGGAATTTCTCTCTAGGGGAACAAAATCAGTTGAAGGTAATTATTTTCTTTCTACTCTGTCTTCTTCCTCTGTTATCTTCATATTAATGTGAGGCAAAGTTGGAAATATTTTGTGTATAAATCAGTCCCCCCCCCCCCCCCCCTCTCTATGCAAGGTGCATTGAGTGATTTGGTGTATCATCTACTGTTGAATGCTTTGATTCCTGCATACCTAGTTCCTAAGTTCTGTGTTGGGAAACTTGAACATATCATGTGCAGGCAATATCAGAGGCTTAGTGGTAAGGGGGAAGTTATCATCCGACAAGGCAAAGAAAGCACTTTCTTTGCTGAAAGGTGTGCTGGACTACTCAGACTTCCACGATGTTGATATGGTTATTGAGGTTGGTTGTTTCAATCTCTTACTTATATCTTCACAAGGATTTCATTGCTAATGCAAAGCACATCCATCATCCTCATATAATTAGATCTGTCTATTTTATTCCTAGGGACTGAGTTCATGCAAGCAGAACATTAGGTTCCCTTGCTAAAATATTTGTTACTCTTCTCCAGGCAGTCGTTGAAAATATTCCACTAAAACAAACTATATTTAGTGACATTGAGAAAGCCTGTCCCCCTCACTGCATTTTGGCGACCAACACGTCCACTATTGACCTCAACGTGATTGGACAAAAGACGACTTCTCAGGACCGAATTGTTGGTGCACATTTTTTCAGGTTTGATGCCTTTCTTTTGGTCTACCTCTGGTTCAGCTGTCCATCGTTATTTTTCATGCTAGGAAGAAGGCAACTATGTTGATGATCTACATAACCTAATATTGACAGATATCTGTCTCTTTCTAGGGGCATATCCATCTCTCCAATCGTAAATTTATAATCTTCATGTGAAAATATCCTCAAGTTCCACTGAATATTTTGCACTTCACTTGTTCACTTTCTAATGCCACCATTATTGTGGTTTTTCCTTTGCTATCTAGTATCTAATATCCATACCACTTGGTGCTAAAAGGTTTGTTGTTAGTTTGGGTCAGGTGTCATTTTTTGGATATTTTGATTGTGAATGGATGCCTCTGTTTCTTACGTTCTTTTCGGGGTTAGTTGAAACTCCTTTCGATTTAGTTTAGATGACTTGTTAAGACTGACCAATGCCAGGTATGAAATGTCTACATCGAGCAGGAATCCAATAGTCTGATTTTCAATTGGTTGATTTGAGCAGCCTATTGGATTTATTGTTTGTAGAAATTACCATTTAACCCAAAATTTATCAAAAATTACAAACATGCTATCATAAAAGTAATTGATAGATATTATTTTAAAATTGGTGATAAAGGGTATAAATGAAATTTCAACAATTACTTTCTCGAGAAACAGTTAACTTTACTAAATACACCTTTACCAAACAGCCAATCCAAACAGTTAATACAAACAGTCCAAACAGCTAATGGTAAACAACCAATGCAAACAGCCAATCGCTAACAGCTGTTTGCCAAAGAAGGCCTAAATTTTCTTTCTGTCACATTTTCTGAGTTTCAAACAGAGCCGGAAGGTTAATGAAAGCTGGGTTTTTTTTTTTTTTTTTTGGAACTGTCTTTCTGTTGTATCTTGCTCTTTGATTACACTGTTGCTTCTTTGGATTCTTCTCATTATTCATTGGTGCTTGAATGAACAGCCCCGCGCATATCATGCCTCTACTGGAAATAGTCCGGACTGATAAGACTTCAGCACAAGTAATCCTGGATCTCATCTCGGTTGGTAAAATGATAAAGAAAGTGCCTGTCGTCGTGGGTAATTGCACTGGGTTTGCTGTCAATAGGACTTTCTTCCCTTACAGTCAGAGCGCCCATTTGTTGGTGAACATGGGTGTTGATATTTTCAGGATCGACAGGGTGATCAGCGAGTTTGGCCTACCAATGGGCCCTTTCCAGTAATCTCTTTCGACTCATCATATATTGAACTATTAGATCGTTAATGCAAAAGATGCCAACTTATGGTAGATAATGGGGAATGTGTTTCTTAATTGTTTTCAGGCTTCAAGACTTGGCTGGATATGGAGTTGCACTTGCTGTTTGGGAAGAATTCGCTGCTGCTTTCCCTGATCGTATTTTCAAGTCTCCATTGGTTGACCTACTCATAAAAGATGGGCGGAATGGTAGATACATTTCGTTTGTGCTTCTATTTCTATATCCAATACAAACCCAATTATTGCGGTATATTTGCATTCGTCTTCTCTTTTTTGCCTTGACCTTGTTGACGAAATGTTTTAGGTAAAAGCAATGGAAAAGGATACTATATATATGAAAAGGGCAGTAAACCAAAACCTGATCCGTTGGTGCTACCAATTATTGAAGAGTCCAGAAGGTTGATGAATGTTATGCCCAGAGGAAAGGTAAATGGAAAGTGAAACCAGGTTTTTTTGTAGAAGCTATTAGTGTGAATGTTTGATGAAGCTGATTGTGTTTTACCTTTCGATGCTAGCCGATATCTGTGTCAGATGAAGAAATCTTGGGGATGATACTTTTCCCGGTGGTGAACGAAGCATGCCGTGTTCTAGAAGAGGAAGTGGTTGTTCGAGCTTCTGATTTAGATGTTGCTTCTGTTCTGGGGATGAGTTTCCCTTCATATCGGTTAGTGTTTTCCCATGCATTTATATTTCGAATATGCCTGGAAGCTTTCTAAATATTTATCACTTATCAGTGAACTATACTAAATTAGACAGTACTGGCTACTAACAAGCTGAGCTCGGTGTGTTTTTCAGTGGGGGCATTGTTTTCTGGGCTGATACTGTCGGTCCACGCCATATCTATGAGTCTCTCAAGAAGTGGACTGACCTATATGGCAATTTCTTTAGACCGTCAAGGTTCTTGCAAGAACGGGCTGCCAGAGGCATACCATTGGTTAGTATTCTGACTTTTTTCTTCTGATAGTTTATAGCCCAAAAAATGGGCAAACAATCGCTACAGCAATGCTGAAACAACACAAAAGAAACAGCTCAAAGCAAACAGGGTACAACAAAATAAGGCGAAACAACCAAGCCACAAAACATAAAACACAGCAAAACATGATTACTTCTTCCACATTGCCTTCTTTTTTTCTTTCCAGCAAATCGTCTCTAAACTTGATCGTTGCAGTTTCTTCGTTGTCACGAGTGACACCCAATTTAATCTGGGAAATCTATCAACAATGGTTCTAATTTTAATCTTTAATAAAACGGTCTGGTAGTATTTGACACATTTATTTGAATTGACGGGGTCCCCATGCCAAAAGAAATAGCTACGAGTAGCTTCCTATTTCTGCTCTTCATATGTTTCCCTTTTCTTTTCCCCCTTTCTCTTCGATTGGAGATCATATTGTAGCTATCTATTGTTAAGGATCTACCATACATGGTTTGAGATGCCAGCAGAAAAAGGGGAAAAGAAAAAGGCTGTGAAGGTTGACGAACAAATACTACCAGAAAGTCTTAAGCTTTGTTCTTTTGTGTAGTATCATATCGCATCTACCATAATTTACCACACTAACCATAAACCATCATATATTACCATACCGTAACACTGTACCACAACAATCATAGTTTTTTTCTTTCTTCACTTTCCTTGATACTTTTCACTTTTCTCCCTTCTCATCTATCAACCCAATCATGCTTACCACTCTTAACACACTGTAGCACATCATATTATACTATCCTCATTTTTACCATAGAGTATTACCACATTTTACCCAACACAGAAAAAAATAGGGTCTTAGCTTTTTTTATTTTATTTTTTAATCCCCTTGTTTTTTGCAGAGTGCACCTGCTTCAACATCAGTGTCAAGGTCTCGCCTGTAGCCTTCAGATGGTGTTCAAAAGTCCATTATGCTGAGAACGGTTTCAGAGAATTTGTATTTGCTTCAGTTGTTTTTATAGTATGCTGAAAAAGGTTTCAGTTGTTTTTATAGTAGACTGATTCAAATAAATATTTGAAGTATTCAATTCTACTGAAGCAGCAGAATGAAAGTTTGCTGCAATGAAATAGTAGTTTCAAAATTGTTAAAATTATGATAAATTATATTAGATTGTTTTATAAGGATATGTTTGCCTAGCTTTATATTTTGCCTATGACATTAAAATTGGAAAGTAAGTAAAATAAAGAAAGGTTGAAAGAACAAAACCTCATAGTCTTTATGGGACGCCAATACTTTCCGGCAAGCCTCAGATGTGTTTCATGATGTTTGTCGCGTCGTCTTTGCCGGTAGCTGATGGGTGAAAGTTTCCTGGGTGAAAGTGGACGATGAAGGTTTATTGTGCAGATTACAATTCATTCGCCACTAACATGCTGATTGGATCATGTTCTTTTGTACGGTGTGCTGTGTTGATATTAGAATGCACCATATCACTCAATATCCTTCCATATTTTATCACATCACACCACATTTTACCACAATCATTACTAATATATTTATGGGAAATTGGATTCTAATAATACGAACTTTTGGCCATATAAAACTTAATAATACGAACAGTTACCCTTTGCTTGACTCGTCGGAGAAATGAGCTGGCGGTGGCGACACGTTTTTATGTTTGGCCACGCCACCCATCGACTTAAAAAGCCGCCACATCAAAGACTCCTCCTCTCTCTCTCTCTCCCTCCCTCCCTCCCTCCCTCCCTCCCTCCCTCGTCATTCTCATTCTTTTTCCAGATCTTCTTCTTCTTCTTCTTCTCCTTCTTCTTCTTCTTTTGTAAATTAAAACTGTAACCCCAGCAAGAATGCAGTTGAGAGCATTATATCTAGTGTTTACTCACTTCTTCTTCAAACTTTTAAGCTTTTTAAACACCATCGATGGTGTTTACTCACACAAAATTAATTAATTCAAAATAACAATTATAACAAATGGATGGATCATGCCTGGATAAGATCCTATGCATGGGTACGTTACGTCACTCGGAGTAGGGTTTCGTTGGCCAACCCTATATATGTCCATGCATGGATCATGCAAGGTCGGAAATTACAACCCTTTATATAAAGCTTTCACATCCAATTAGGATTCCAATCAGCCAAGTCGACTCGTAAGTCAGCTTGACAAGAAGCTCAATAAGATCGGCTTGTAATAAGTTTGAACCGGCTTTGGCTCGAGCTCGTCACATAAATAATCCAAATCGATCCCAAAGAAGCTAGACTCGTGGAGCTCATAAGGCTCGTGAGGTAAATTGGATGAAATATATATGATATGATTGATAATACAATTTCCAAAATAAAATTACTTTATTCACATGGATTAGAACTTGTGTTTTTGATAGATCTATTTTTACGTGTTGTAAATCCAAATCATAAATTATTTTCATTATCACTATAAGATTAATTTATTTTAATTTACATCCTATAATTGTTATTTTGAATTAATTAATTTTCAACCTTATATCATTATTTGACTTTGTTATAAGTACTTTTTATTTTGTTATAATTGTTATAATTGATTAACAGTTGAGATGTCAACAAATGGAGGAGAGTGAATGGCATGCCATCGTGGACTGTAAGGAAGCAAGATAGGAGTGGACGCAGTTGGGGGACGAGACCATTAGGACAACTTATGACCTGTTTTTCACCGGAGGAGCTGCTAACAGCTTGACATGAAAAGTGTGACATGAAAGCCTTCAACTTGCGTTTAGTGCTCTTGCCTAAATTCTATTGAGGACGGCATAACAGATTGTGGAGTCAAAGGAGGGGAGTGCAGGAGGTGGGTGCGATAGTGTGGTCTCCACCTCCCTCTAGCGGGGTGAAATTGAATTTTGATGCTTCTCTAGTAGAACAAGGCAGTGTGTGCTTGGGAGTTGTGGGTAAGAGTCCTGATGGGGAGGTTGTCATGGCAGCATCGAGGAAGGTCACAACGTACTGGAGCCCCTTGATTGCGGAGCCAGAAGCGGCCTGTTTGCGGTGCAACTGGCATGGAGATTCGTGTATGACTTGGTGATTTTTGAGTCGGATTCTCTCACCTGGGTTTAACGGCTGAGGAATCCGAGGTTTTTTCTTAGTGAGTATGATGTAATTTTAGAAGATTTATTTTTGTTGAGTAACTCTTTGATTGGTTGTAATTAAATGGAGTCATGTAAAACAGGAAGGAAACTTGGCCGCTCATAATATGACCAAAGTTAACTAGATTGGAGAAGAATAGGTTTGGCTGGGGATGTGTCCTGGACATATTAATTACCCAGTGTGTATTGTTGGACAAAGCTGCAATATGATTTTACTTGTTTCCCTTCAAAAAAAAAAAAAAAAAAACTAAAACATTAGAAAAGAAAATAAATAACTATATTTGTGTAAAGTCCTAAGTTTGACATCATTATAAGTACTCTTTAAATTCAATCATAGTTCTGAATTCTGAATATGTATACTTTTAAAAATATATCAATTTTAAAATCTAGCAATTTATATTTTAATAATTTAGATGATGTCTATTGTAAATTTGATTAATCTGGTTCAGTATTAGTAACTTAGGCATTATGGGTTGTCAATGTTATTGTTAGTAATTTCAATATTAAAATTTCATATGGACTTTATAATTTTTTCCCTCTTAAAGTTAGATTCAACAAATTTGATTTTAAAAAATGGAGTAAATTTGGATTTTACATGGTCCATTAGTGGAGGGACCCATAAGAAATAATTCCTAAATCGGCCATTGTTAGACTCCATCTTAGTCTACTACAAATTATGCGATACACGGTTGAGGATCTACTTACATCCTTCACATGCAATAAAAAATACATCAGTTTTTCATGTAATGAATTTGCCTAATAAAAAGTTGGTTAATTCAAAAATACCAATAAATACGCAATAATATTGACAAATTTATATTGAATTTTATAATAAATATTGATGAATATTCTTTTAAAATTTATCATCTTAGAAAACCTAAACATGTACTCCAAACATATCATTTGAAAAATTAAATTTGGATTTCGATTTAATCATATATCTCTAGAAAGTTTAACATGCACCAACCTGTATTTACATTATTTAACATGCACTCATCTGTATCTACCTCAACTTGCCTAAACTCATGGACTCACCTATATATACCAATATGCAGTCATTTGTAAACTGTGCGTTTCCAACTGCTGTAAAGAAAAGACTCTTAGTCTATACGGTCTCCTCTATTCTTACAATGTTTGGATTAGCATTTGCCATTTTGTAACAAGGTGTATTGTCGATTTAAGACCCTGTTCTTTGGTTGAGTTAGACCTAACCAACCTAGCATAACTTAACTTAATTTATCCTTACATAACCTAACCCAACTCTCTGAAAAACACCCAAACCACAAAAAACTTTTTAAATAAAAAAATTCAAATAATATCATTTTAATTCTAAATCAGTCCACTTTTTTCAACACCTATAACTTTTTCATTTATTTTCTCCAAAATTTTAAATTTTATTAATAAAATTGTTAGGATTCTCAGGGCGTAGTTAGCAGACAAACAATAATAAGGGCGAAAAATAAATAAAGGTTCGACACAAGGAATTAACGTGGAAAAACCCAAATCGGGAAAAAAAACCACGAACGATGCACTATCAGAGGATTACAACAGTGTTTCAGAGATTCCCAGACCTCCATAATCTTTCACAACCTCCCTGGAGTTACAACCTGAGAACTTAACACTCACAGATGAGCCTCACACAGCTCCCTCAGGGACACAGAGATTACAGGTCAATCTCTTGTGGTATAAGATGAAACACTCTCAATTGCAATACAAATAAACCTAGCACCTAGGCTCTATTTATAGTACAAGGCTGACACAATTTTAGGATTAATAAAATCCCTACAGCAAAGGAATTACAAAAAAGGAAGTGGAACAAATCAATAACTTGATTCCCACTCAAACTCTTTTACCTTGCTCCCCAAGAGATAGAGACCAACCCAAAATTGGTCTCCACATTCAACCCAACAATCTCCCACTTGGAGACCAATTGTAAACGCATCCTTCGTCGATTATCATCAATCACCACTTCAACACCTCCTCGAATCCTCTAGTGCATCCATCTCGATCTTGTTCAGCAAAGATCAACAGAGGTCCCAGTTGACCTCCCATCAACTCCTCCTTTTGCAACAGGCTCCCACTTGAACTGATCACGCCCCTGCAACTTCGACATGCGTATCATTATCAACAACTTAGGGGAATTTTGGATTGGGATTTTACCTCGTGTTGAACTTGTCGAATTCCCGTGCAGGTTAGATGTGTTCCTCGGCTGACCATCCGTTCCCGTAGCCTCGACCGGAAACCTCCTCGTTTCTGGTACCCTTCTCTCATCAGAGAAGCTAACACCCCTTTGACGAGCATGAACCGACATGTTAGAGTTATCAATGACAGAATATAGCTTCCCCTTTTTCCTGCCATTTGCAATTATTAGAGATCCTTTCGTTACCCTCCAATGACCATCTTCAAATCTCGTCGTGAACCCCTCCTCATCCAGTTGACTCACAGATACAAGGTTCTTGGTCAGACCCGGGACATACCGAACATTCTTCAACCTCCAAGTTCCACCCTTAGAAGTTTTAATGTTCACATCACCTCTTCCTAGCACCTTTAAGTTGTGACCGTTTGCAAGTCTAACCTTTCCTAACCTCCCATTCACAAAATTACTAAAGGCCTCCTTGCTAGACGAAGAGTGAAACGAAGAACCCGAATCTATCACCCAACCCCCTTCTAACTTGTCAACACAAACAGTTAGGGCATCACCAAAATCCTCAACAGAATATACAGAGTCCTGGTCATTATGGCTGCTCTTCTTAGGTTTGGGACAATCCCTACTAAACTGACCTCTATCACCACAGTTCCAACACAACACTTGCTCCATGTTTCGACCTCTAGATTTTGATCGACCCCGACCCGGACTCCCACTATTCCTCCTACCCCTGATAATCAAAGCATCCCCCGAAGACTCAGACACATCGGAATCTTTCCTGCGAATACTTTCATTCAGGACCAAGTCTCTAATTTCCCCAAACTTCAGTTTCTCATCCTTCTTAGTTGAAGAAGTTACAGAAGTCACGAAATTTTCCCAAGACTTAGGTAGGGTAGCCAATAGTATATTAGCATTCATCTCATCGTTGAACTTAAATCCCACAGAGGTTAATTTTGATAGTATCATATTCAACTCATTCATACTATCATGCATATCACTAGACCCATGCTTCTTAAATTCAAACAAACGACGTAACACATATACCTTGTTCATCGCCGAAGGTTTCTCATATGTGTTTTGCAAGGCCTCGAGCAGGTCTTTTGTCGTTTTCTGATATTTGACGTTGAAAGCCACATTCCGAGCTAGCGTCAGCCTGACCATACTGAATGCCTGACCATCAAGCTCTTCCCAATCCTTCTGTTCCATCTCTTTTGGCTTATCACCCATCGCAAGATGCAACCTTTGCTGGCGGAGCACATCCTCAACGCGCATCCTCCACCATGCGTAGTCTTTCCCATCGAATTCAGGAATCTTCATAATAGCGCCTGTCATTGCTTCTCAGTCTGCAGATCAACCACGCTCTAACCAAAGCTCTGATACTACTTGTTAGGATTCTCAGGGCGTAGTTAGCAGACAAACAATAATAAGGGCGAAAAATAAATAAAGGTTCGACACAAGGAATCAACGTGGAAAAACCCAAATCGGGGAAAAAAACCACGAACGGTGCACTATCAGAGGATTACAACAGTGTTTCAGAGATTCCCAGACCTCCATAGTCTTTCACAACCTCCCTGGAGTTACAACCTGAGAACTTAACACTCACAGATGAGCCTCACACAGCTCCCTCAGGGACACAGAGATTACAGGTCAATCTCTTGTGGTATAAGATGAAACACTCTCAATTGCAATACAAATAGACCTAGCACCTAGGGTCTATTTCTAGTACAAGGCTGACACAATTTTAGGATTAATAAAATCCCTACAGCAAAGGAATTACAAAAAAAGGAAGTGGAACAAATCAACAACTTGATTCCCACTCAAACTTTTTTACCTTGCTCCCCAAGAGATAGAGACCAACCCAAAATTCGTCTCCACATTCAACCCAACAAAAATATTTCCAACTAATTTAACCCAAACAAATCCTATCCTCGATCTCTTTATTTAACTAACCTAACGTGAACAAACAACACTAATGCATTCATTTAGCTCAACCTTTACAAGACATACATATCCATCAACGAGTTCAAACTCCATTGGCTTTAATTAGCGTTGTTGGGAAGATTCAAGGTGGGAGTCTACTTCAACCGAGACCCATAGTACACAAGTTAAATGAGGTTTCATCTTAAAACCAATTAGTGTTAAGAAGAGTAGTCCACTTAACTTATATACCATGTATTTTCTATTTACTTTTTCTCGACGTGGGACACTTTTATTCATGGGTAAATCCCAATAAATGTGATATATACTTGAGAAGCTAATCTAATTTTTTTTGCTTTCCTAGCTACTATTCTACTAATGTTCTAACTATTTCCTGGGCAATGACTCAATGAGTCGGGGTCAACATTTTATTGTATTTTTCTATGGGAAAGAAAGTCAGAGACAGAATTACGAGTGACCAGTTGGACATTATTGACTCCCCCTTTAAATTAATATGATGTCGAATTACTATAAATTTTCAGCCGCGTCCAACTAATGCTTAACTGCTCTACTTGATCACCAAGAATATCAACAACCTGCTACCAGCTCTTATGATTTGTAAACCCTTACCCCATGCCTCCACCGCTTTATTTTATCTGTTATCTTTATATATAATGTTTTATCATATATAAATAAAATGATTATATTTTTACTGAAACATATTATCATAGAGGAATGAGGGAGTAGTAACTAATAAGTTATTAATCAAATGAGTCTTAGAGTAAAACACTATTTAAGTGTCTTTTTTTGTTTTTGAAATTAACACTTATTGTGTTTTTTTCCTTTGATTTTTTTATAAGTACTATTAATAATTAATTATAATAAATTTGGAATGTGTTAGTTATGCCTACTATTAAAAATGACACATTTAAGCGAGTGAACCACATACGTTAGGCGTATTACAGACACTATGTTGTAAATTTTTAAAATTTAAAAATAATATAATTTCAGACAATTTATATATATATATTATAACTATAAATCATATATTTTTCGATTTAAAATATAAATAAATATTTGCTCCAATATTCATATAATTTTTATAATCCTATTCATTAGTCTAATGGAACATAATGTAAACTGAAGCTGTGTACCTAATTCGAAAAACAAGGGAAGCAGCTAAAGTCAACACATGCTGAAGTTACTTGGTCAAATTAATATTACAACTCGGAATATATATAAGCATTTGAAGGTTAGTTTGGCATATAGCTCTTGGAATTCAACTCCTTGTTAATCAAGTACTATAAATACTCGACCACATAAACACCAATTAAGGTTGATAAGTAGGTCATTAATCAACAAATTAGTCAAACATGAGGAGATTCATAGAGAGGGTGTTTCAATCTTCATCAGTGAGTTGGAACCAAGGAAGATCAGCAAGGAACACCACATTAATAACGAGGGGACTTCGCACAGATCCCA
Source organism: Portulaca oleracea (assembly GCA_029582165.1). NCBI lineage: Eukaryota > Viridiplantae > Streptophyta > Magnoliopsida > Caryophyllales > Portulacaceae > Portulaca > Portulaca oleracea. The sequence goes on from CM055871.1 coordinate 27,278,028, forward strand.
CCATGGACATGATTAGTAGAAGGCAGAGGCAGTTTAATCCATACTTAGCACCAGGATCAAGCAGTAACAGCCCTGCCATGGCCAACAGATCAAGGGTTAATGATGCCATTAGGGATGGGAATCAAGGTAATTATGTCTCTCTAATTAGACCTTTTTGTTAATTACAACCCATTTTGCTTTGTCTCAGCTATTTACATTGTTGCCAAAACTTCGGGTTTCGCTTCAATTTTGGCTGGTCTAATCGGTCAACTTTCTAATTGATCAACGTTACTTAGCTTGGTTTTCTTTTGGGTAGTACCAAGTTGACCATTATGAGTTAATTTTAAAAAAAAAATGGCATTATCAAAACGTTTAGTGTAAAATCATTATGAGTGTTAATTTTATGAAAAATAAAAAACAAAAATTGTGTCTTCCCCCAAGATATATATATATATAACACCACTCATATGGAATATGAAAAATTTGATCAAAAATTAGCAATGAAAAATGAGTTCTTTTTCGTTTCATTTTTCAAGAATCAAACAAGCTGCCTTAACATCGCCATGGTCAATTTCTTCCTTATGAATTGACCTGACTATGACTATGACGAATTGACAGGTATGTTACAAGAGATGTTGAACAATAGCCCGGAGCTCATCAAAAGCCATGACGGAGACGGATTGACTCCGCTTTCATATGCAGCATACCACGGTTATGTTGCCATGGTCGATTTCTTCCTTGGAAATTATTGGTCGTCGGTATCTGAGCGTAACAAGGACAAATCTTACCCCATACACAAGGCATGTCAAGGAGGCCATATTGAGGTGTTGAACAAGATGTACTCTCATTCACCTAAATCTTTCACTTGGACTGATAAATACGGGCAAACTATTTTACACATTGCTGCGAAAGAGCCTATGAACAAGCTCAAGAATGTGGTCTCTTACTTGGTCAACTTGAACAATCAGGAGATAAGAAGAAATCTCATTGCTATGAAAGATGAGAATCTGAAGACTCCACTCCAATTGGCTCAAGATTGCCACAATCATGAGGTGGTTGCAATTATTAGGCAAAGAATTCGCTTAGAGTAAAATAGTATTTATATGTCTTTGACAAATTAAATTGAGCTTATGTCGTGTGTTGGGTTCCAAAATATATCTTATATGTTCTCTATTATTATGCTGATCGTTAATTGTCCACAGTTTGCAAAGTCTATAGACTAGGACGAAGTTTTATATTAAGTCACTATTTAACTAACATAACACCATAAGTCGATTTCTAGCTTGTGTAGGGGTGTCTACGGACACCCTTAGCCAAAAAACAATTGTGATTCTCTAATATTATTCGGAAAATTTTTTTTCTTAATTGGAGCAAGTAGACACCTTAAAAAAAAAGTCTCAAAAAATATAATAGGGATATCTAATTTAGCAACAAGCCAAAAACCCTAAAATATTAATCCGTCCGTTCCAAGTAAGTTGTCCAAGTTTGACTAATTAGGTCAAAATTTTTACTCCCTCCGTCCCAAAATATTTGTCCTCTTTGATTTAGCACGCATTTTAAGGAAAATCAATAAATTAATCTCAATTAGCAATAAAAAACTAATAATATCCTTAGTTTTGAATTCAAAACTACAATTTATACTTTTCCCTCTCATATTAAAATTCAAACTAATGATATTTTAGTAATTTCAATAAAATAAAAATTTCCATTTTAAGAAAGTGGATATAATTTTGGGACATCCAAAAGGGAATATGGGACAAATAATTTGGGACAGAGGGAGTAAATTTTTACCGTTAATTTATCAAATTATATGTTGAGTTATTATACAAGACTACCAGTATTAGATTTGTGATAAAAAATATTTTTATCTGAATACAATATTATTAGTCTTGCTAAGATAAAATATGAAAAATTAATGGTCAAAGTATTGCATTGAGAACTGTGAAAGGTAAATTGGAAAAATTAGTTGGGACAGAGTCTGAGTACCAAATTGTTTTTTTTTATAAACAAAAAGTGTAAGTAAATGAATTAGGTAATTGCGTATCAGTATAAGTTTAAGATATACATATCTAGCTAATGTAAAATTTCAATTTATCTGGTTGGCATATTTATATGATAATGTGAAATTTTATTAAGCCAATGAATATGTCAATGAATATGTATTTATATTTTTTATTTAAATTTTATTATTTTATTTTTCAAAAGCGTTTATGTAATTACAAATATATTGGACACTCCTAAATTGAATGTCTAGATTCGCCACTGCATAACACTTTCGCATATGACATCACATGTAACAATCCCCGTGTTAGGCTCTGATACCACTTGTTAGGAAATTCAAAGGAAATAATTGCAAGGTTATAGGGGAATTAAACGAGATGACAGAGATTACGACAAAATTTAAGAACGAAATTTAAGCGATAAAACGAACATCAGATATACGTGGGAAACTGAAGAACTCGGAGGAAAATCCACAGATGACGAAAGCTAGAAAATAATCCACTATGAGAAAAAGGAAGAGTACAACTTGATCAATATCACAGCGTGTGATACGATCAACAATGGAGACTACAATCGGATCTCTCAAACTCTCAACTCACAATCTCTCTCGGGATAACACTGGGAAAATATTGGTGAAACTATATCTCTCTCAATATTTTCTCTTTGATCTGATTGATTGCCGATCAACCGATGTCGCCACAGGTTAAAGTGGAGAAAACTGTATCCTATTTATTGGCGGGCGACTAGGAGAATTAGAGCCAGATTAAAACTCAAACAACAACAAGTAGCATCTCACTTGAAGAGAGAACCTAGGTTAAACAAAATTAACCACGAGAGGAATTCCATGCCACCAAGGGTTCCTCGTAGCACCGAATGAGGCGCGACTTACGTGACAAAGAGGGACGAGACGAGGGGGAGTCAAATTTGGCTTGGGTAGTGCCTATGAGACACAACCTGCATCTCCTTCATTGCTTCAACCTTATCTCTCTCTCTCTCTCTCTCTCTCTCTCTCTCTCTCTCTCTCGCTTTCTGTATGAGTTTTCGAATTTGTGTCTCATTCTCACATAGAAACCTGAACTGTATCTGGCTAGGGTCCGAGCTTCAAAATCTATGCTCACTATGCCCTCCTACACCCTCTTTGTAAAACACAAGCAAAGCCAGTTCAAGGTCGGGTGTGGAGTCCATTTTAAGGTTGTCCCGGGATAGACCTGTTCAAAGGTCGGGCCGATCCGGATCAAGGGTCGGGTTAGTCGGGATGGTCGGAAGTTTTTGACCCGTCGGCTCGAACCTTGACCCTACAGGCCACGGGCCGACAAATATATAAAATGAAGTTTTTTTTATTAAAAAAGCCTAAAATTTATGCGTTTTATTTATGTATTTAGTCGGCTCGTCGGGCCGGGCCGGGCCGAGTTGGGTCACAGAAAAACTTAAACTTAATCTAATATTTTTTTTTAAAAAAAATTGTATTTAGTTGGGTCGTCGGGTCGGGCTGGGTCACTGATCCTCGGCTGAGCCCGACCCAACCATACTTCGGGGCCCCGACATCTTTAGGCTTGGCCGGGTCACCTTCTAAAAATTGTGACCTTGACCCACATTTTTTAGGTCGGGTCGAGTCGGCCGTGCGGGTCCCCGACACATTGAACAAGTCTATCCCGGGACCATGGGGTCATATTTGGGTCATCGTTAGATGTGATATTCACTACAAATAGGATCCAGGACCATAAGGGTGGAGCTACAAGTCCTCATCGGGACCTACTTTGGGCCTTTGAAGGGGCTCAGAATCTTTTGGCAAGAATAAGGGAGAAAGGTCAACTTGAAAAGATGAAAAGGATATTCCTTCACTTTTTCGATCATAACTCCTTCAATATAACTCTAATGGACTTCAAAATTTGGGAGTATAAAGTAGACATCAAAGGCTTTCCATCAATATATTACAGTTCCAAAACGGAGTCCGTACAAAAAAGTTATGCGCATTGGAAGTTCGAAAGAAAATCTACCAGAAGGCAGTCACGACTACGAAGACAAGGGTCACGGGCAGTGGTGAAGCCAGAAATTAGAGCTTGGCGTGTCAAGATTTAAAAAAAATTAAAAATCAACTAGGTTAACTATATTTGATGTAAATTTTGAAAACATACAACAATCCAAATAATATAATTTATAATGACATAAAGTTTGACATTAACTTTGAAAAATTTAATAGATCTCTTAAAAATCTTAATATGTGATCGGCGAGAGGTCATATCATGATAACAATATAATAAACAATAGGTAATGAGTGATATTATAATAAATTTTAGCTATGAATGTGACCAACAATTTATCAATGGATGGTGATTTACAAAAAATTATCAATTGATGAATTTGATTAAAGTCACCTCAAATAAATTATTAGTCACCCTTATGAGTTATGGCCTTATATTCATTAAAAAAAGAAAATCCCACAAAGTATTATGTTTCACGGTAAGTTAACTAATTATTCAATCAAATTGATAATGAACAACATATCAATTCAAAAGAGAAGATAATTATGAACTAAATTTGTTACCTCAAATTAAAATAGTATACAATGAGCAGAAAATCAAAGGTAAAAAGAAAAGAAGAAACTGATTTAGCTCATTATAGGCTTGAGAAAAAAATGTGAAGAAATTCAATTTAGCCCCAAATTTGACAACTGAAAAACCTTATTGCTCATTGTGGTATACAATCATCGAACCAAACAACACATGAAAATCAACATGGCGCTTACCACAAACCTGCCAACGCCCTTCTATATTATTTTACATATTGATATATTTTTATCCAGCCAGTTTCTCTATTTATTTTTTTGTTTTTTGAAAAATCTGGAGGGTTAATTGACCACCCTTAACTCAATGTGGCTTCGCCACTGGTCACACGCCGGAACATCATCCCATGGCCTAGTTTTTGACAGGTGCATGTGTCATGACCATTACCTCAAGTGTGATGTCATGCGTCACGCTTGTGACGTCCTTCGGGTCCAATAGCCCCTTGCGCAAGAAATGGACGTCGCGACCGGCTGCGACACCCTATGTTGCGCCCACAACGCCCCTGTTTCGAACTTAAATTTTTGTTATTTTCCCATCTTTCTATATATACCCCAAGTTTATCTTTTGTAAGGGACTTTTTGCTTAGGATGATTATGAATTAATTGGAAAGGCTTGAAGCTTTTTCCCCTCTCTAAAATCTTGTTTACTTTATCCATTTGTAATGGTGGTGTTGCAAGTCTCTCCTTTATTGAATTTGTGGTGGATTTCCTTCCATTATCAAATTCATGGTGGATTGCTAGTTCTTGGTGGCGGATTTTCCTTTATCTAAGTTTATATCCAGTTCCTTTGGTGATTCAAGTTCTTTGATATCTTCCTTTTGGATTGTTGTTATTATTTTCTCAAGATTATTATCATCAAGTTTACCATCCGTCCTTATCTGCATGTTCAAGCAAGGTTTTCTTTCATTCTCCCATTGTGCCATGGCTCCAATACCCAATCATAAAGCATCTGCCACAGTCCTTTGTTGAATCCTCCTATTTTCCCCCTCCTTCCCTCCCTTGCTTGTCCTTTTTTTTTTAGGAAAATCCCCCCTCTCATTCTCACTCTCTAAAACTACCACAACTGGCAGTTGGTCATCGACAACAAGTGTGGAGGTGCGGTGGTGGGTCGTCGAGGTTGGGGGTTGAGGCGAAGAGAGGGAGAGCGTGGAGGTTAGAGTTAGGGTTTGAGAAGGGCGTGAGGGAGATGGTGGCGGTAGTTGTGACAACGAAGGTAGTGGCGGCGGTGGTGGTAGTGGTGGAGAGGAGGTGATGGTGGGGGTAGAGTGTGAGAGAGCAAGTGAGCGAAAAGGGGGGAGGTGGGCTAAAGGGGAGATAGAGGAGGTGAGGTAAAATTTAAAAAAAAGAAAAGAAAAATGCTGAATATTCAAACTAAGTCAGCAAAAAATATGCCCAATTTTTCCAAAAAATTGCTGAGGGTGCCACACATTTTTGGAAACTGACTGGCGGGACACCACTTTTCTATAATGCATTCTCAGGTGACATTATATTTAACTAAGTGGATCATGGGTGACATTCCGACTATTTTAGCTGAAATCCGACGAAGTATGTTGAGAATGACAAAAATGCCCTTATATTTCTCCCTAATTTACCTTATTCTACCCTTCATCTCTATTTCTCTCTTTTCCTTACCATCTTCCTCTATAATTCATTCATCTCAAAAATAATGTTGGAAACCAAGATTGTTTCTTCTTTGGTTAATGTTGTTTTAACATGTTTTGCTTGTTATTTGTGGATGCAGGCTACTATGGAGAGTGTGGGAAAGGAGGAGGTTACATGGAAGTTACTGGTTGCAGCGCTGACATAAAGGAGCAAATCTACAAAGTTGCTTCTGTCAACCTGTGTTCTAATATTATTGGGCAGATACTTGCCAATCTTGTCATGAACCCACCACAGGTGCTTTCTGTCATTCTCAAATTTGTTACGTCATTAGCGTACCCTCATGCATTATACATTGATAATGCTTTTGCGGCAGAAGAATTTTATCCTCTTTTACCAGTTTTATTTGAATTCCCAGCATGGTTGCTTAGATTTAATACCATTCCTAATGTTTCGTAATCTTGGAAGAAGTGCAAATAACAGGACTTACATTACGGAACTTTTATTTGAATTCCAGCAAGAATGGTTAGAGGTTACAAGGAAGCGCTTGCTACCTGACAGCATGCATGGTTCTCAACCATTCCTACATTACGAAACTTGTTCTATTAAACTTTACAAAAATGAACTAAGTTTCGTAATGTAGGAATGGTTGGAGGAGGATGATGATGATGATGCTGGTGAAGGGAGTGATTTTGGGAAAGAAAGGAGTCCACCCGCCACGGTTGAGTCTCCCAAAACAGAGAGAAACTCGGATGAAGGCAATGCCAAATAGAGAGAAACAGACCCAACATTTTGAGCGGACAAATTAAGGGCAAATCAGACACTTAATTCAAATTATCAAGGGCATATAAGACTTTTCCATAATTCCGGCCAAACTATGTCTGAATGTCACTCCCCAGTCACTTAAGTAAGTTTAATGACCCCTAGGAATGCATTAAGTAAAAGTGGTGACCCGCGAGTCAGTTACCAAAAACGTGTGGCACCCCCAACAATTTTTTGCAATCCCCCCCTTTTTTTAGCTTAAACAACAACTGCATAAGCTATCACCATTGCTACTGCCACTTCATACTTCAGACGAGTTGGACTCGGTGGTGGCTGGTTGTAAAAAATAAGGTATAAAAGTCAATTCATCGAAAACAAAAGTTGAATATTGGTTCTGTAAAACCACGAGTTTTCGATTAGCTAGTGCCACCGTTAGCTCCATCTGGCAAATCACTTGTGCTGAGTTTAAGTTTCGAAGACGAAACTTCTTTTAAAGGGGTAATGATGAAAAATCCTAAAAAATTCAAATGCGTTGACCGTGTCGTCGTTAATAATTTAGGTTGACTCCATTAATTTTTGAGAATTTATTGGCAATTAATTCTGATAGCACTTGAGTTCGTATGACAGTTGAGAGAGTAACAAGGGTATTTTAGTAATTTTATGCATGGGAAGGTTGCATGGGAGTGTGGGTATTTTAGTAATTTTACTTGTGTATTCCTAAGTGCTATTACTATTATTATTCAAGTGGGTATTTTTTTTTAATAATTATGTGTTATTTTAGGGATTTTGGAAAACCTATTATTATAGATATTAATAATTACTTTCAACTATATTAATTTTCTATTTTTCTGAATTTTTTTCTTGTAGTTAATTATAGGTATTAATAATCCTCTTAGCTAAACCCTAGGTATTTTTTAAAAACCGCCACTCTCTCCACTTCCTTGGTCGCGCTAAACGAAGACCCGAATCCCTTATGCCTTTCTCGTTTGTTTTCTCTCTCCCAGGTTTCTACCCACAAACCACCACTACCCCACACCTTGGGTCCCTTAAGTTGGCAAAAGGACACACCTATAATTAACCTTTAACCCCCTAACTAAAGGAAGGACAGATTCAAATGTCACTTTGAAGTTTGCCATTTCATCACCCCCAAATCACAACTCCTCTATGTTGGGTTAATAGCCCAAATTCTCTTGATTCATTATTTGGTAAGTTTCCTAAACACTTCAAGTTATTGGTTGCCATTATGAAATTTTTTATTTCCTAATTATATTTAGGTTAGTTTCCTAATTGTATTCTAAAATCTAATTGTATTTGGAGTAGGAGTCTAGTCAAATTTATAGGAAGTTTACCCCTATAAATAGAGGTCTTTATTCACCTTGTAATATGCGCGAAGCAACCAATGTAGTCGATGTGAGAGCATTCAAAACTCCCCATGAGGAAAGTATGGTGTTATTTCCACATCTTCACCCTACTCGTCCCTAGGTTATGAGAGTCTACGAGAGTTCTCATATACACTTTACCTCTTGTAATATCTTTTTTTTTCTACTAGTGGATATTGGTTGTCGCCCGTGGGTTTTTCTCCAAGTTCTTCGGTTTCCCATGTAAAATTATTGTCTCACCCTATTTATCCTTGCCTCTTTTTATTATTATCCTCGATTTTATAATCATCCTGTTTTTCCTTCCGCTGCATATATTACTCTATTTTACACCATACCAACTGACTAACAACTGGCAACAAATCTAAATCTCGATCCTAACACCCTCAACTCACAATGGGACAAGAGAACAAATCTAATTGGTGAAGGTGCTAACTCTTTCAATGTTCATGACAAATACTCTTGGGACCACAATGATTTTCATAATGTGAAATTAATATTATTAAATTCATGATGAAAAATATTTTCATTAAAGTATAATTTTATAATTTCTTTGTAAATATATTGTCAGAAAATCATGGCTAAAATCTTGTATTGGAGACCGTAAGAAATAGAAAACGATAAATATTACAGTAAGAAATAGAGGGAGTATTAAATAAAATACAACAAACAACAATAAACTCCTCGAAGAAACATGTTCATCGCGCGGTCTGAGGGATTTAAATATAGACAACTTTCCCTCATGAATTAAAACTCTTGAAAAAACTGATTCCGAAGTATTAAACAAGGATATCAAAGGAAAACAAAAGTTACATGCTATAGTGATATATTCATTTGTTTGAAGATTATAGGGCGAATGTTTTCAACTAATTACAAATATTTATTATTAAAATTTAACATTAATATTTTATCATATATTGTTAGTTATAATTTAAGTACGTCTCAATATTTATTGGTGTTTCATAAAAAAAGGGAAATTGGATTCTAATAATACGATCTTTTGAGCATATAAGAGCATCTGCAATGGTGAGTTTCAATTTGACTCACCGCTGACATGACAAGAAATGAGAATGAAAATGAGGTCGTGTTGGACATTTCAGAGGTGAGAATGAGACTCATGTCGCGAGAACCTCGTCGTCAGTCTCGCGAGACGAGTTTAAAAGCGAGTTTAACATATTAATATATTAATCGTATTTTTTTATCTCTCCTCCTCCACCTCATTTTCTATTAATAATAACTGAATTAATGATATTATTAAGTAGGACCTATTTACTTTTTTTAATTAATATGAGTCAAATTCATACTTACCATTGGAAAACAAGTTAAATAAAGGGTTAAATTTTGACTCTCTTTATAGGGGTCCACAGATTTCACATCATCCAATTAGCCAAATTCAAACTCACCGCTGCGAGTGTTCTAAGACTAAATAATACGAACTTTTGATTTGGTGGTAAATAATACGAACTTTAACCTCATGTTGCTCTGAACAGTACGACACCGAGTTAAGTTGAATGACGAATGATGTGACGGCGAAGAAGGTATGACGAATCCCCAAAACTCATGCGGTCATGCCCAATCACACCTTCTCCACTGATGTGTGTCAATGAGTATCGATTGGTACTTACATATCTTTTGGTAAGTTTGAAGATATTAATTTATGAAAGAATTTGACACGATATCCAATTCAAGTCTTGGAAGAAAAATCTAATTGAAATTTCCATAAGCTTCTAGAATTTTTTCCCTACCTTTTTTTTGTGTTTCTTCCATATATCTTTCCAACTTAATAAGATCTCGCAACGTAAAATTAATTTTAGATAAATTTGGGTAGATTTCTGTAAACATTTGAGTAAGTTTATGATAGTCAACTTTTTTTTTTTTTTTAACTACGGTAGTTAAATTTGAGACCAGTTGTTAATTTAGATAGAAAATCTTAATCATTGATTTACTTTCCTTAACCAACCATAGTAGATTAATAATAAATAATTTTAATCTTTTATAATTATTATTGAATTTTACAATATTTTTATTAATGTAATCTTCAAAAAAATATTTTATACTCAGTGATTTTTGAAAATCTTTCCAAAATCAAAATAAACAATTTAAACTCCCAACGCCAATTTAATTTGAGAACATTAAATTGTAAAGGAAATTCTTCGTACAACGTTACTTTCATGTAGTGTGTTCGAATTTTACAGATTGCACTTTCAATTTTTACTTTTCATTTCCTCATCCTTTAAGCGGGAAATTGATAAAATTTTCAATTTCACCGGAAATAATATGAGAGAACCAAATTCTTCTAAATTACATACTTTTTAACATGAATTTTGTTTAAAATACTATTTTTATTTTTGAAATTTTACTTGTTAATTATACATTACTTGATAAAAACAATTCTTGATTAATATCTATGCCTGTTCAAAGATCGGATCATGTCAGGTCAGGTCAATGAAGTCGGAAGTCAGATGACCCTCAACCTCAAACTTGGGTCGAGTTCCCTAACCCAAACCCACGGGTCATGGGTTGGGTCATTGGGTCAGACGATCCTAAAATGTGAAAATTTAATACCAATCACTTCATCCATTTACATTGAAAAAAAAATCTAAAATGTTAAAATTTCCGCATAATATCGACAAACGAAACTCCAAATTCCAGGTCCGGAACAAAAAAAAATCAACATCAAGTATCTAAGTGATTACATACACCAAGCAATTCAATTGTTTTGTTTAATGAAAATTTATAATTATATGTTTATTTATCAGGTCATCAGGTTGGGATGTAGGGTTAATGCACCTATGTTTTTCCTTTAATTATATTAGAGATAACAAAAATTAGTTAAGTGATCGAATAGTTACATAGGAACCGAAGGAGTAGATGATAAGTGTTTTGTTCCAAGACACATTTAAGTGTCCCCCTTTTTTTCTTCAAATTATTATTTGTAATGATTTTGTACACCATTTTTTTCTCAAAACAAAAAAAAATGGAATTGATCTCATATGTACCTAAGACATATTTTATGCGCTTTTCGGTAAAATTTTAAAAATATAGATAAAAATATAACTTCTTATAATTTATATGTAGAATTATCCTTTTAGTTTGAACTACATCATTTTTAAATTTGATAGATAATCACATAATTTTTACATCAATACAAAAAATTTAATACAAATCTTACCCCATTACTCTTATCATGATTATTATTAAATAATAACAATACTGGAAAATTTTTGTGACTTACATATCTATTAAAATATCCCCATTTTTTATAAAATAATTTCTTTTGAACTTATATGCATACCACGTCATGCAAAATTGTTAATTACTAATATATAAAATTAAACTAAAAAATCAATATGTTAAATACTATAATGAAAAATCTTTTTTAATTAAATCCTTGACAAATCGAGTACCTTACATATACAAAAATTGTGCATACAACTAATATAAAATAATAAGAAATGCCTTTTTTAATGGATATTTATTAATTTTATATGCCTAATCAAGCTTATTTAGGCAAGATCTATAATTTGATAAATAGGAAAGAGAAAAGATTTTATCATTTTTAATGAATTTATTAAGATTAGAGGTAAACATAATCGATGGTTTAGATTTATTTTGTCAAGATCAACGGTAGGTATCAGTCGACTACGGTAGTTAAAAAAAAAGTTGACTACCTTAGAATTTTTCAATAAAATTGAAAAAATTGGATGAGTTTGTTGAGATTGTTCTGATAAATTTGGAGAAATTTTCTCTGCGTACAATTTGCAATCTTGTACAATTTATCCAAGGAAAAACTTATTATAGTAAAGATTCCCAAAATATAAACATATTATTTGGAAGATTTTTCATAAATTTTGTTAACTTTTTTGATGTATGTAATTATGGTGTATGAAGTGGCAGTAGCAATGGTGATAGCTTATGCAGTTGTTGTTTAAGCTAAAAAAAGGGGGGGATTGCAAAAAATTGTTGGGGGTGCGGGTGCCACACGTTTTTGGTAACTGACTCGCGGGTCACCACTTTTACTTAATGCATTCCTAGGGGTCATTAAACTTACTTAAGTGACTGGGGAGTGACATTCAAACATAGTTTGGCCGGAATTATGGAAAAGTCTTATATGCCCTTGATAATTTGAATGAAGTGTCTGATTTGCCCTTAATTTGTCCGCTCAAAATGTTGGGTCTGTTTCTCTCTATTTGGCATTGCCTTCATCCGAGTTTCTCTCTGTTTTGGGAGACTCAACCGTGGCGGGTGGACTCCTTTCTTTCCCAAAATATCAACATATTATTATGGTGAGCCCGGGTTCACATTACTTGGTGAGCCCAGCGGCCACCATCATTTCTATCTTTTTTTTTTTACTTTTTTTTAATAATTCTTTTTGTGTAATAGTACACTTTAAATGTTTTTGTATGTCATGTTTTTTATTCTTTTACTACAATATTTATAAATCATTATATTTTAAATTTGAATTTCTATTCAATTTAATTATGATTTTCATTCGTGTATTTTTAATTTTAATTTTCTTTATCTATTTTCATTATATTCTTTGTATTATTTTGTAATTTAATTTTTTTGTACGTACTTTTGGATATATAGAAGGACGATGGTGAGCCCGGACGTACGTTGTTTGGTGAGCCCAGTGCCCACCATCGTTTTTTTTAATTATTTTTTTTGTGTAATATTATATTTTTATGCTTTTTATTTTTTTACTATAATATTTATAACCTACAAGGCCAATGCTCATAAACCTTAACTACTAATTATTATACTCATAACCTACAAGGTCAATGCTCATAAGCCTCTACACCAATGCTCATATTGTACAACTACTATGCTCATAACTAATAACTATTATGCTCATAAGCTTCTACACCAATGTTCATACTATACAACTACTATGCTCATAACTTATAACTATTATTCTCATTACATAAAACCATAATGCTCATCAAGCTGAACTACAATGCTCATTACCTATTACTATAATGTTCATTACCAATAACTACAATGTTCATTACATAAAACCATAATGGTTATCAAACAGAACTACAATGCTCATAACCTATAACGACAATGTCATAACCTATAACGACAATACTCATTACATGAAACCATAATGCTCATTACCTATAACTACAATGCTCATAACCTATAACGAGAATGCTCATTGCATAAAACCATAATGCTCATCAAGCTGAACTACAATGCTCATTACCTATTACTACAATGCTCATTACCTATAAGTACAATGCTCGTTACATAAAACCATAATGCTCATTACCTATAAGTACAATGCTTGTTACATAAAACCATAATGCTCATTACCTATTAGTACAATGCTCATTACCTATAACTACAATGCTCATTACATAAAACCATAATGTTCATCAAGCAAAACTACAATGTTCATTACATGAAACCATAATGCTCATCAAGCTGAACTACAATGCTCATTACCTATTACTACAATGCTCATTACCTATGACTACAATGCTCATTACATAAAATCATAATGCTCATTACCTATTACTACAATGCTCATTGCCCATAACTACAATGTTCATTACGTAAAACCATAATGCTCATTACCTATTACTACAATGCTCATTGCCTATAACTACAATGCACATTACATAAAACTATAATGTTCATAAAGTAGAACTACAATGATCATAACCTATGACGACAATGCTCATTATAAAATATATATTGAAGTATTATATTAAAAGAAAAGCCTTATTATATTTATTTTAGAAAAATTAAAAATTGCACAAAAAAGGAAATTAAAAATATAAAGAAAAAGAATGCATAGGGCGCATGGAGCATTATGGATCCGGGAGCATAATTGTTTCTTTTTTTAAAACTAGAATAGAAAAAAATTAAGAAAATCAAAAAATAAAAAATAAATTTATACATCCGCTTAAAATAATTCTTGATAGATACAAAAATAAAAAAAAAATTAACAACTAGAATATAAAGACACATAAACCTAAACTACAGTGCTCATAAACCAATGTTTGAATGCTCACAAACATATCCCATGTAATTTCATAATTTGTAACGTGGATATTCATGAATTTATACTATAATGCTCGCGAACTTTAACCAAAATGTTCATAAACACAAATCGTAGAAAATAAAAATTAAAATAAAAATAGATAATTAAAAATTCAAACTCCAAATATATTAAAATATTGAAGTCAAAAAGAAACTTTATTATATTTACAAATTAAAAAAAAAAAGAATCCCGGGGCTCACAATGCATGGTGAGCCCGGGCTCACCTTCGTATTTGCAAGATTTGGGTATCTATTTACCCCGAAAACTAGTAAAAAAACGAAGGTGATCCCGGGCTCACCATGCACCGTGCGCCCTGGAATTTCCTTTTTTCTTTTTTTAAATAAATAATAAAGTTTCTTTTTTACTCCAATATTTTAATGTGTTTGAAGTTTGAATTTCTAATCTAACTGAATTACATTATTTATTTATTTTTATTTTTATTTTTATTTTTTTATGTATTTTCATTATATCATTTTTAGTCCATTATTTTATTTATCTATTTTTATTTTTATTTTTATTTTTTACGATTTGTGTTTATGAGCATTTTGGTTAAAGTTCGCGAGCATTGTAGTTACAAATTATGAAATTACATGGGATATGTTTGTGAGCATTCAAACATTGGTTTATGAGCACTGTACTTTAGGTTTATGGGTCTTTATATTCTAGTTGTTAATTTTTTTTTTTGGTATCTATCAATAATTATTTTAAGCAGACGTATAAATTTATTTTTTATTTTTTGATTTTTTTTAATTTTTTTCTATTCTAGATTTAAAAAAAGAAACAATTATGCTTACGGGTCCATAATGCTCCATGCACCCTATGCATTCTTTTTCTTTATATTTTTAATTCCCTTTTTTGTGCAATTTTTAATTTTTTTAAAATAAATATAATAAGGTTTTTCTTTTAATATAATACTTCAATATATTTTATAATGAGCATTGTCGTTATAGGTTATGAACATTGTAGTTCTGCTAGATGAACACTATGGTTTTATGTAATGCGCATTATAGCTATAGGCAATGAGACATTGTAGCAATAGGTAATGAGTATTATGGTTTTATGTAATGAACATTGTAGTTATAGGCAATGAGCATTGTAGTAATAGGTAATGAGCATTATGGTTTTAAGTAATGAGCATTATAGTCATAAGTAATGAGCATTGTACTAATAGGTAATGAGCATTGTAGTTCAGCTTGATGAACATTATGGTTTCATGTAATGAACATTGTAGTTTTGCTTGATGAACATTATGGATTTATGTAATGAGCATTGTAGTTATAGGTAATGAGCATTGTAGCAATAGGTAATGAGCATTATGGTTTTATGTAATGAGCATTGTAGTTATAGGTAATGAGCATTGTAGTAATAGGTAATAAGCATTGTAGTTCAGCTTGATGAGTATTACGGTTTCATGTAATGAGCATTGTCGTTATAGGTTATGAGCATTGTAGTTATAGGTAATGAGCATTATGGTTTCATGTAATGAGCATTGTCGTTATAGGTTATGACATTGTCGTTATAGGTTATGAGCATTGTAGTTCTGTTTGATGAGCATTATGGTTTTATGTAATGAAAATTGTAGTTATAGGTAATGAGCATTGTAGTAATAGGTAATGAGTATTGTAGTTCAGCTTGATGAGCATTATGGTTTTATGTAATGAGCATAATAGTTATAAGTTATGAGCATAGTAGTTGTATAGTATGAGCATTGGTGTAGAGACTTATGAGCATAATAGTTATAAATTATGAGCGTAGTAGTTGTACAATATGAGCCTTGGTGTAAAGGCTTATGAGCATTGACATTGTAGGTTATGAGCATAATAGTTATAATTTATGAGCATAATAATTAGTAGTTAAGGTTTATGAGCATTGGCCTTATAGGTTATAAATATTATAGTAAAAAAATAAAAAGCATAAAAATATAATATTACACAAAAAAAATAATTAAAAAAATAAAAAAGATGGTGGGCGTTGGGCTCACCAAACAACGTACGCCCGGGCTCACCATCGTCCTTCTGTATATCCAAAAGTACGTACAAAAAAATTAAATTACAAAATAATACAAAGAATATAATGAAAATAGAGAAAGAAAATTAAAATTAAAAATACACGAATGAAAAGCATAATTAAGTTGAATAGAAATTCAAATTTAAAATATATTAAAATATTAAATTAAAACATCATTATTATATCTATTTAAAATAAAAAAGAAACTGACGGGGTGCACCGAGCACCATGAGCCCGGGCTCATGGTCGTAGTTCTCGAAAACTAGCTATCCTTGTTAAAATTTGATGTTTTAATTTTGTTTATAAAGCCCCCACACACAAGAATACCCATTAACCAAATCAAACGTGCATAAAACCTAGATGCGAGCAAACAAAGCTCCAAATGAAACGACCTCGTGATGTTATAAATTTGAAACTCTTACCCCCTTCTCTCCGTCCCTCTCTTAAACCCTAATTCCAGTAATAGCCATGGCTCTGCCAGCTGAAATGATAGAGGAAATTCTCATAAGATGTCCCGCCAAATCCCTCCTACGTTTCCTGTCCGCCTCGAAACGTTTTCATTCCACGATCACTAACCCTTACTTCATGTCCAAGAAACACCGTTTCGCCCTCAAGCAGGCCGGACCTTACCCTGATCAGTTCACAACCCTAAAAGAGTCCGGATTCGACGACATCTTGAAGTTGGTGACTGAAGAAGTCGGGATTGAATACAAAACTGATCATCGTAAGTTAAAAGGTACTCCACACATAATCGGATCCGCAAAAGGTTTGGTATGTTTCTCCTTACGTTGGAAACGTAGAAATGTCAGATTTTCATGCTTTCCCGTTTCCTTGTTTCTTTGGAATCATACGATAAGAAAGTGCGTCAAAATCCCTAGCCCCATGCAAATCGACTTGCCTAGGGTCGACAGCTTCGACACCTGTGGGTACAAACCCCTTGCAATGGAGTTGTTCTACGACGACATTGCCGAGGACTACAAGGTGTTTCTAATGGAGATGACTCAATTCATGCGAACCACGATCGAGGTTTTCGAGTTGAAGAAAAATACTTGGAGAGTGTTCAGTATAGAAAACACTACTATATGTGGTTGGAGGGACAATAACTTCGTATTCCTCAATGGAGCCATGCATTTTATCAGCATGATCGATAACGATTACGGTCATACTTATTGGCGAGGGGGTGGTCCCAATCAGATCATCTCCACCGATCTCAGCCGTGGATCACTGAAGAAGATGAGGCTACAGGAGGGGCTCCAATGGTGGGATGTGTCTTTGGCAACGTTGGGGGGTCGTCTTTGTACCCAACGTCATAACGATCATATGGATGGAGGGTTGGAGATTTGGGTGATGGAAGAATATGGGGTCTCTGAGTCTTGGGACATTCAAGAAGAAATTCTGTTGCCTTCCAAAACATATGAATTTGTTAGGATTTTGTGATGAAGATCAAAAGAGTGTTTTTTTGGGGAATTTGGGGTTAAATCGGTTCGATATGATCTTCAAACCGATAAAATTACTTATTTAGTTCGTAAAAGGGTGCCGTTTTCTTGGGATGTCACAAATTTTCCTGAAGATCGTGTAGAATCTCTAACTTTGCTTAATGGTTTGTAGCAGGAGATTATCATATTTTAGGAGTTTAATTATTGTATAATTATTGGTCTCAAACTTATAAATTATTTTATAGATTTCAATTATTTAGTCTTTATTTGTTGTCATGGATTCTTTTTTGTTTTTTATATTTATGAATTAAGTTGTGACATTATTTTTCATTTTTTTTTCTCTTCTTCGCTTGATTTATTATTTATTAGTTTTTTTTAATCATTCTTTACGTTTAATTATCTATTCCTTGTACCTAGGATGATTCAAACATAGAGGTGTTGGGATTTACCAAAGATAAAAATAATAAAAAAAAAACACCGGTTTTCTCTTGTTTAATTGTATTGATTGATTTGAACATGGATTGGAAAGATGGCTACAAAGAGCATTTACCGGAGGTTTTAAGATAGGATATTTAAAACTTGGGTGGTGATAGGAGTCTTATATCAAAACATTTTTTTTAAGTGTGTTATCCTTCTTCAAATCAATTTTTTAATGATTTTTTAGGCCTATTTTTTTAATATCAAGTATTAATTATCAATTATGTGGAGCTTTGGCTACGTTTGCTATGTCAATGATTCCTAATCAGGTCATAATCGAATCAATCCCATTCGTTTGGAGACCTTACCCTGCCTTACCTTACCGGATTTCCTAAAAGACATGCAAACCATAGTCAAAATTTTAATGGCAAAATACTTTTACCCCTCCACTAATTTATCAACCACAAATTTGATCATTACCTTTCCTTATCAAACCTAACTTGATCTATCACTTTAAAAAATATGATCTTAGTCAATTATACAAACATAGGACGAAATTACATAAATTCAAATACAGTATACTCATAGAGAATCTAAAGTAGTACTAGATCCCCATATATACGTAATGGAACAGACACAGACACAGACAAATAGTACTGTCTTCTCCTACTAATCTGCTAACTATGTTTACGTACATTCTAATGCATGATAAACGGAAAACCATAGATAATAGATTCATCAAACTAAAGTTAGAAGTAGCCAAAATTAAGGAATGCAAATATCCTGCAGCCATGGCCAAAACATGAAGATAACTGCTTTTCTTTATAGTGACCGCTCCTGAGGTCACTATAAAAAAAAAATAAAGGTCTTTTGCCAATAGAGTTTATCTGTTGATAAAAGTACAATATTTGTTGGTAAAAACTTTTACCAACAGATAATTATCTGTCACTAGACTGTTGGAAATAAACCTGATTGTAAAAGTATTACCAACAGATATTGTAATCCGTTGGTATTGCTAACTAATGCCAATAATTTTGTTTTGTTGGTGTTAGGAATTTTATACCAACAATTAATATATGTTGGGCCGGGGGATAAGTAACATATACCAACACCTTTAAATGTTGGTAAAAATATTACTCACACACTTTATCTATTGGTAACACATTTTCCGCCAAATTTCAAAAACATTATCCAACAAATATATCTATTGGTAATATAATTGGTACAATTTTAAAACATAGATATCTGTTGGAAATAGTGAAGATAGTCTAATACAATTTATAAATATATCGTTACAATATATTGTACCTGTTATACAGAAACAATTAAAACATTGACAATATCAGAAAAACCTTAACTTTCATTCATTGGATGATCTAAATTGTAAAACAATACATATGTCTAAATTGAAATTTTACTTAATGAAGTGCAAAGTATCAAAATGAGATCAAATAGTTCTTCAAATCGTAGTTGCTAATATTAAGAGTAATATTGTAAACAAAAATGTATCACTAAATTTAGTGTTCCACGTTTACATTTTCTTCAACGATGTCTTCGTAATCAACACCAGCATCTAGAAAAGTTTTCTTAATATCTCGTCTTGATTCAAAAACGAAAATTATTAAGGAATGGAGGGATATCATCACCCTATTAACAAACATGAAAAAGAATGTTATTATGAACGGTTTTCAATATTTTGATTTTGAAAAACCACAATGTTTAATCCTTGTAAAATTCTCAGACACGGCTGGTGTTCAACTGCTAACCGAGTGGATGACGTATGATTCGCCAAATTTATAAGCAAACTCATCAATTAAGCGTGAAGATTAATTAAGTCAGTCAGCATTCTTAATTGCAATTTGCACATACCAGAGCTGCATTGAAGAGAAATAGTTAAGTAATTAATTATAGTGAAATGATAAAAGTCTTGTGCAAGACACATATTTTGTGTTTTGTCATTATAGAAAACTTATATATTTGTAAATTAAATTGGAAAAAAGTTACATGATTGACTTCTATAACTATAATAATATATATAAATTGTATAAAATCACACTTTTATCCATATTTTTAAAAATTTACAAAAAAAGTCTAAAATATGCTCAACGGATGGGGTTCATTCGTTAGGGTGTCAATTTTAATTGTTGGCGTAGCCAACACATTCCAAGCTTCTTATAATTGATAATTAATAGTATCTGTCAAAAAAATTGGGGTTAAAAACGATAATAAGTATTGATTTTATAAGGGTGAAGACATTTAAGGAGTGTCTTGGGGCAAGACACTTATCATCACCCTTAATTATAAAGCTATCTACCAAGAGCAATAGGAGTTAAATTTAAACAGCATCCAGATTGAATACTCAAGATTAGCTCCATCATGACGCAACTAATAACCGAGTATTAATATTCAATCACATATATAATTCTGGAATTCATTAAAAGAAGAGTCAAATGGTTCATGCACAATAATCAGTGAAACTAAACATGGGTAGGAAGAGATTTTTGTATAGCTTGTTTAATGGAGATACAAAGTACTAGCATAGATTTACATAAAGAATCCTAATTTTTTGAAGGAAGATCAATATGGCCTACAATTAAGGAGAATATAAATCAAATCAGAATCAAAAATATGAGGGAAATGATAAAAAATCCCGGGGAAATGATCAATTTTTAGACCTGATTGGTTTGGGAAGGTGTGACTCCAAAAAGAATTTGACGGAGCCGAGTCTGAGTCCAATTTGACTCACCCTAGACCTAACCCATTGCTATCTCTACTTTCAACGTACTGAGTAAATACTTTTTAAAGCAAATATCTGATTAGGTCATTTGATTTGAGCTTTGAATCTATGGTCGATGTTTACCAAGTTTAATTACTAGCATGCCTGCAAGGTTGCTCCAAGTTAATTATATTGTCATGAGCTTGTGATTTAGAAGCATAATTCAATCAAGCAATTTGACTAGTGTCAACTACCTTAAATATATAGGACAGCTAACATACATAAAACCTATAGATATATATATATATATATATATATAACATTAATATTCATGTCATTTCATGGAAAAATACGAAATGTAAATAGAATCTATGAGTATCCCCTCATCCCTGATTTGAAATGAAGAGTACGTAATAGTCCTGTAGATTATATGAGTGAAGCAGGTTAAGTCAATAAATATGTTTAATTAGGACCAAGTCAAGTAAAACTGATGATACATGCATAACACATAAAAACAAGGTAAGTAGGGTTTTTGATAGCTATTGCATGCCTACCACAAGCACACGTAAGTTAACCTACTGCATACATGCAACTCCTCTTGGGAGGTGTATCTGTATATATACGGATATAAGTAGCTCACATTAACAATCTACAAAACAAACTCGATCATCATCCTAAAACCTAGCAAACTTTTGGTATGGCAAATGTAGGCCCTAAGATGGATTGGCAGACTCAACAACATGGCAACAATGGTGGTAGAAGAAACAACAATAACAATAACAACAACAACAATAACATCAACAAAATTCATAATCAACACTTAGCAGCTGGATCAAGCAATAACAGCGCTGCCATGGGCAACAGATCAAAGGTTAATGATGGCATTAGGGCTGGGAATCAAGGTAAGTCACTCTAACCCTTTTCGTTAATTACATCCTATTTTGATTTCTCTAAACTATATAACTGACAAACTTTCGGGTCTGTGTTAAATTTTGGTTGGTCAAATTGGTCAAATTTCAAACTGATGAATGTTACCCAGCTCCGTTTTTTTTCCAGTCCGGCCGGCGAGTTTGATGATTCGGATCGGACGTCCTAACCTCCCGGTCAAAATCGAGTTTTGCACAATAAAAATAAGAGAAATATTTTATCTACGTTTTAGGTCAATTCAAAATGGCCTACATCGAAATTCGAATGAAAAGTTTGTGATTGTAACTAATTGTACCCAATTTTTTCATGGACGAATAAATTCCAGATTTTTGGGTAGATCAAAATTTTGCTAGCTTTGGTGTAACTTTTGCACATGATTATTGTGTAGAATTCAAAGCACTTATGACTAATAATCTGAGAAAAGATATAGTACTATAGGGAAAATGATAGGAGTCTTGAGGTAAGATACAGTTTCGGTGTCTTGCCCTATTATTAAAACCATATTATTATAGATTGAAGTGAAATAAAATAGTATGATTGAATTCTATAAGTATAATATCACATATAAATTGCATAAAATTATACTTTCATCCATTATTTTTTTATACTTCAAAAACATACATAAAATATGTCTAACGGATGAGGTAGATTCATTTAGGGTATCAATTGTGTTTATTGGCTTAGCCAATGCATCCAAACCTTCTTATAATTAAAAGTTACTACTTACTATATTAAAAAACTTTGTGCAAAATATATAGAAATATTAATTTTGGTGAAGTGTAAGACACTTAAAAGTGTCCTGGAACAAGACACGTATCACCCAATCAAAATGATATGAGTTGCCCACAAATTAAAAAAAAACAATGTGATTAACTTCTATAATTATAATACCACATATAAATTGCATAAATTATTACTTTTACCGATATATTTTAAATTTATATAAAAAGTGCTTAAAATATGTCTAATGGACAATATTCATTTGATTAAGGTTGCATTTGTTAATTGTTAACACATTTAAGCTTCCTATAATTGATAATTAATAATATCTGTTGACAAAAGTCAGTGTCAAATATCATTATAAATATTAATTTTATGAAAACTAAGAGGCAAAAATTGTGTCTTTCCCCAAAATATATATATATATATATATATATATATATATATATATATATATATATATATATATATATATAGCACCACTCTTAATGGATGAAATTATGATTGATTTTGTGATCAATATTTTCATTCCAAGTTTGAGAGAAGAAGGATGAAATTATGACAGGTTAATGAGCTAGAAGAGATGATCGAATTGAGAGATAATGACATCAATAACTAGTAGATAAAATAAGGTTCTTATCCTAAAGTAGAGATGAAAAATTAAAATATTTTTTGGAATCATTTTTCAAGAACGAAACATAGCCCTAATGTCGCCATGGTCGATTTGTTCATAATGAATTTGCCTGGCTATGACCTATGACAAATTGACAGGCATGTTAGGAGCGATGTTGGACAAGAGCCCGGAGCTAATCAAAAGCCTCGATACAGATGGATTGACTCCGCTTTCATACGCCGCATATCATGGTTATGTTGGCATGGTCGATTTCCTCCTCCGAAATTATCCGTCATCCAGATTTGAGTGCAACGAGGACAAATCTTACCCCATCCACAAGGCATGTGAACGAGGCCATATTGAGGTGTTGAAGAAGCTGTACGACTCTAAATCACCCAGATATTTCACTTGGCCAGATAAGTACGGCCAAAATATTTTGCACATTGCTGCGGAAGAACCTAAGAACAAGTTCAAGGATGTGGTCACTTACTTGGTCAACTTAGACAATCAGGACATCATCAAAGATCTCATTGCTAAGACAAATGAGAACCGCCAGACTCCACTCCAATTGGCTCAACATTGCAAGAATTATGAGGTGGTTGCCATTATTGAACAAATTAAGAAATACCTTGACTAAAACAGTTTTATACGTGTGTTGGACAAATCCTCACGAGACCTCACTCGTCCACCCGGGTTAACGGGGGTTTTAAAGGGCTTGTTGCATATGCTAAATGCAACCGTGATTCCTACGAAAGTGAGTTAGGTGTTCATTTTGTTAAGTTTTCTTTGCTTTTATTTTGTTTATTTTGCTTGAGACGAGCGAATGTTTAAATGCTTGTGGGTGTTATATTATATATATTTGTGCCCTTTTTATTATCACTTTTAGCTCGTTTTAATAATTAATTTAGCCATTTTATTATGTTTTTGTTCATTTTATCTTTTTATTTTTTCTTAAAATTAGTAACAATTAAATAAAATTACAAAAAAATACTAGAAAGTAGAGTTGTGTGTGTTTCTTGGCCTTTATTTTACCCTCGACCCAACTCTTTTCTATCGGCCCAGCCCACCTAACTCCACCAACCCAAATCCTAATACTCGATTCTACTAGTCTTGATCTTTCCTCGGAGAATAACACGTTATCGGATGGAAACAAGCTCGTCTATGAGATGCCTATGGTGGATGGTGTTTCATGCAATATTTTAACTTCCAGTTATGCATAGGAAGTTGAATATGAGAAGTCTATTTCCCATTTCGACAATGGACAATGATACAGATCTTGACTTAAGATGATTAATAATCATCTTGCATTGTCTATATTTCATATTTTTATAAATTTTAATTATATATATATATATATATATATATATATAGGGAAATTGGATTCTAATAATCCCTACTTTTGCAAATTGGATAATAATAAACCCTACTTTCAATTTATATTCTGGTGGTAAAAAAAACTGTATTCTATTGGGACATAATCGAAAGTATACCCTAAATATCGATCATAGATTTTGTGTTGCATTTGATTCAAAACATTTGTATAACACTTTACCACGATTTTTAATGAATTTACAAGATTTCTCCCAATTTTTTTCAATTTTTTTCAATTTTTTATGATTTTTTTCAATTTTATTCTTTTTAAAAAATCATAACAATTGCTCAGAAACTCAAAAAAATAATTTAAAAAATGTTTTAGCAAACTACACTTCATTACCTATCTGGGGACAGGAATGAAAAAATAAAATCAATATGGGGTAGGCATGAAAAAAATAAAAAGAATGTGGTGATGGAGTTAGTACCACCACAATACAATTTTTTTTTTGAACCACCAGAATACAAATTGAAAGCAAGGATTATTTCCATCCAATTTGCAAAAACAGGGATTATTAGAATCCAATTTCCCTATATATATATATATATATATATATATATATATATATATATATATTAACTAGATCAAAAATATAAATAATAGTCTAATTTTATCAATCATAGTAGAAAATGCACATTTATGCATAGATTTACATTTATGAAAAAATATAAATAAATAATCATTTCTATATTGTTTATAAGTTGTAACAACGTCAAAGTAATGAAATATACACTTAGATCCATAGCCAAATCGTGGTAACAAAAGCATACGAGGAACTTCAAGTGGCAAACTCCCTCGTGGATATGTATGACAAATGTGGCCGGTTTAAAGAAGTGGATCTTGTTGGGCCGGGGAGATCCAAGGTGGTAGCCCACTTCAACCAAGTCCCATGGTATACAAGTTATTAAAGGTTCTATCTTAAAACCAAATGGTGTTAAAAGGAGTAGCCAACTTAACTTATATACCATGTCCTTTCATTTTACTTTTCCGATGTGGGATACTTTTACTGATGGGTTAATCCCAACATATCTAATCTTCAGAGCTCTCTCACGCAAGGGTACAGTACCTTGGACAGCAATGATTTATGCTCTCGTGCAAAAGTGGTACCATGAAAAGGGGGTCAAACTGTTTATTGAGATGTGCAGAACAAGTGTCACCCTGGACCAAGCCACTTTTGTGAGCATCTTAAGAGTCTCTGCCAGTTTTTAGCTTGTCTTTCGCTTGCCAAATAGTTGCATTGCTTATGTTCAGGTCAGAATTTCTCTCTAATGTGTTCTCTGGACATGCATTATTGGACATGTACGCAAAATGTAGCTCAATAAACAGATGCATAATTGGACATGTACACAAAATGTGCAGAACAGTGTCACTCTGGACGTGCTTTATCGGACATATACGCAAAAATGTAGCCATCATGGGCTTGTTGAACAAGGAATGAGATATTTCAACTGTATGACTGAACTATACCATATCGAGCCCGAGAGAGAGATCATTATGTCACTATGGTTGATATTCCATGCTGAAGTGGACGTTTCAAGCAAGCAGAGAGACTGATGAGTCAAATGCCTCGTCCCCCATATATAAGAGATCATGTTTTCATCCATCTTGAATTCATGTCGGATCCATAAAATCCCGGAGCTTTCTGAAAAAGTAGCAGAACAAGTCTTCAAAATGGATTTCAAACATGTTTGTAGATGAAGGGCAATGGGAAACTTATTATGGTTGTGTTCGGCCACACTTAAAATGGTTGTTAGCCACACCTATAAATGCAGCTAAAACTACTCCCCACACTTAACTAAGTGTGCTGTTGGAAACAGTGGGGAAAATATTGTCTTGCAAATGCATTGACATTCATCATATTTTAAGGGAAGTGAATAGAACAACATATTGGCTTGCAAATTCCGATTTAAGCTCGGTAAATTTGTTGAGTTGGGGTGAAGTTTTTTCTAGAGAGTTACATGATATTGTGTTTGATGATAGCCAGAAAACAACCCTTTTGAGAAGGGTTTTCTAGGTGTTGTATCTTACATTTCTTAAAAAAGAAATATATAATGAACGGTGATACAAAACCATTATCATTATATTCATGGTGAAAGTTACTTTAATAAAAAGTACTCCCTCCATTCCAAGTTAATATTACTCATGAATATTTAACACATCAATACCACTAATAAAGTATATATTGACTGATACTCATGAACATCATGATATATACTTTATTAGTGGTATTGATGTGTTAAATATTCATGAGTAATAATAAATGACAAGTGGGTAGCCAACTTCGTCAAGAAACATTAAAAAAAAAAGTCAGTATATGTCTGTCAATCAGGAACCTCAAGACCATTCAAAGCATGTAGCATATGGGTTTAGTTTATGTCTCTTATCCCGTAGTAAAGCATTGTCTCACGCCTCCTCCCTCATTGAGTTTCACTTGTGCATTGCGATGTCATAAAAATAATGCAGGTATAGTAACTCCACTCTAGAGTCTTGTGGCATTCACGTGCAAATTGAAACAAATTCATGAGTTACTACAATTTGTGTGGACATTAGATATAACAGGGGACATTATGGTAGGGAAGAATCGCTTCCTATCGACATTTTGCGCTCATCAGCATCCTCGCCGTCCTTTGCATGTATACATGTTAAGCAGATTAATATTTGTCCATATTAAGTTACAGATGGTGGCACCACATACAAGTATTGATTGTTGCTTGCATCGCTGCATTGGCACTACACCAAAAATGGGGAATCGAAACTCGTTATTGTCATCTTTTGCGTTGCTGATAATGTGAATCCAACATATCAAATAAAATAACAGCTTTTATTATGAACCCATAATGCGTATACAAAATATTTTTAATATTTGGTATTATTTCAATTGTGCTATACATCGTGTGTGGACATTGTTACTATTTGGTGTGGTCATTTATGTGGTGCTTTTGAAATGTATGTGAGGTCAGTTGTGTTGGAGAGTTTGATACATAGTGAGGACATGCATATGCATCATACCTAGGGTGGCCATGGATATATGAAGTGTGATCATTGGCGCAAATGACCTGTTGACTTGAAAAATGATAAGCTACCATTTTTTTTTTATTTGTAATCATAGATATAAGTGAGCGTGTTAGTATGAATATGCATCAATGTGGCCATACTTATATTGATTATGGACATAGTGGCCACCACTGATTGCCAACTTCATCCAACACGTGCAACTGTATCAATCGCCACACATCCTCTCCTCTTATATTTACTCTGTTGAACGCGTATAACCCCACATCCCCCCTAACCCCCAGACACACATACACACGGCGTGATTGTGGCTATGCATTTAACACTGTGGTTCAACCCAACTTTAGGGGGGAAGACTTTGGTGCAAATAATTGTATATGTTTTTGCAAATTCATCAATGTGGCCAATTGACCGCAGACAACTAGAGTGTTTTGTTCATCACCCTACATGTGTTCACACATAGATGGCGTCACCCATAATAAAATAGGTAGTGGTTTTGGGTAGGTTGTGTGTGGTCAAACAAGCACGTACCCGAGTCACAATTTGATCCAACGCCTATGACAACGACTATCTCACATATTATGGGCTACAACCATAAAAATACGAATGTGGAAGTGAAATAATCCATGAGTATACATCAACTTGGCCATAGTTATACTGACTGTGGACACAGTGGCCACCACTGATTGCCAACTGCATCCAACGCGTGCAACTGTATCAATCCCCACACATCCTCCCCCTCCCCCTCCCCCACCCACTATATTCAGTGTGCTGAATGCGAATAACCCCACACCCCCAACCCCTCCCCACACACACAATGTGATTGTGGCTATGCATGTAACACTGTGGTCAATACACGTGACAGTGACTAATGTTGGCATCATGCACACACATTGGGCTCAAACGTCTCTCATACTCAAACCAGACCCATTGCATACTCAATATCCCACCCATACCCTCTTCCCAAAGCAACCCGACCCTACTTGATGTGCGACCAACATCAACGAATCACATTGCATATTCAATGTGGACAGAAAAATAAAAAAAATATATTGAATCATACCTGTCGTCCGCCATTGATTTGATACGTAAGATGAATCTATGTTCTGCGTCATTGGAATGCCAGCATATGCGAGTGATTGTGGATAACGTTTGACAATGCCCAAGACTCCTTCGACTATGATATCTTCTATTTTTGGCCAAAATATTCACAATTTTAATGCAGATTATTGTTTCCTTTATTTACGCCTAACTAACTGATTTCTTTATTTTTTTTTTCCTTTTTTCCTTTTTTTTGCAGAAACCACTAGCTGTTTTGTCAAAGTGTGGTTTCTGGTTTTTTTTTGGCACATGTGTGGGGGTTGAATCATATCCGTTGGATCTGAATTGGATGACCACGATTCTCTCTTCTTGCCTACCTACCTAAAATTCCTTCCTACTGGATCCGTTCCATATATATATATATATATATATATATATATATATATATATATATATATATTGGAAATGTCCGGACAATTGTTCGATATACTTAGAGTTTAAACCAAAATAATATAGTGATTATATGTCTTGCTAGAAACCTCTATATTCGCTAATAGAATATGTTTAATTACAACTATATTATTTGGTCCTACTGGATCACACAAGTCAATGCCCTGGAACAATGTGTGTAGCCTAGATAATATTGTATTATGTTTAGAAATGTTGTGATTTGATTTCTATGAGAAATCAACTCAACACGGGCCAAGTTGGACTCACCACGGACCGAATTAAAATACGTTCTGGAGCCCAACACAGACCGTGTTGCCTACAACGCGGATCGTGTTGGGCCTCAGACAACGTTTTTGAGTAAGTCGATTATTAGGGTTTTAGTTAACCTTTTCCCCAAGCCATCTAAATACTATAAAAGAGAGTCTCTCTGAAAGATTTAGATCAAGGGAACTGCTTGAGACTTTTAGACTAGGGTGATTTTCTGAGTTCCTCTCTCTCTTAGTTTGCAGTTAT
This sequence comes from Portulaca oleracea, assembly GCA_029582165.1. NCBI lineage: Eukaryota > Viridiplantae > Streptophyta > Magnoliopsida > Caryophyllales > Portulacaceae > Portulaca > Portulaca oleracea. The sequence continues at coordinate 27,307,584 of CM055871.1, forward strand.
TGTGTCCTGAAACAAACTACAGTATACCGAAACACATACATCTTAGATTGAGATCTATCTCGATCAAGCAATCGAGTTCCCTGAGTGCTGCGTGGACCTACAGTAGAGGATTTATTCATTGGAATCTCAAAAGCCAACCTCTACCTCAATCGGATTGGCGATCAGGTATACTACTAAGCCTCTGCAATTGTTTAATTACTGGGAGATCAATTATTTTGTAATCATTATGAATTTTCTACCACTTAATTTGTATCTCTTTAGGAAATAGAACACTTAAAATTATATATATATATATATATATGAAAATTGGATAGCAATAACCTGTATTTTCATTTTGGATTCTAGTGTTCCAAAAAAATATAATTGGATTGTAGTGGTACCAAATCCACCTTCACATTGTTTTTATTTTTTTCATTCCTACCCCATAATGTTTTTGTTTTTTCATTTCTACCCCTAGAAAGGTAATGATGTATAGTTATTAAAATTATTTTTAAATTATTTTTTTTAGAATCCAAACAACTACTATGATTTTTTTTAAAAAAGAATAAAAGTGAAAAATCGTAAAGAAAAATAAAAGAAATTGGTAGAAACGCCGGAAATTCATTAAAAATCATGGTAAAGTGTTATAGTTAGTTTTGAATCAAATGCAACTCAATTTATGATATTGGATCCTTAGGCTGACATAAACTCTAGTCTCTACATGTCATAGATAACAAGTACTAGGGATGTTTGGCTACCAGCTTATTCAAGTAATTTTTTACTATTTAGATACTATTGGTTTTTGGACTGAAATACAAAGGGTATTTGAGATATTTGGTAAAAAAATATATATTCACTTTTTGGGTTTAATAAATTAGTTTTTTCAAAATAGTTACTTTACAATTTATTTTTTTTTTAGAAACTACTAGAAGAAGCTTTTGAAGTAGTTTTTCACAAACAATTACTTTATCAGACATTTTTCTTGCAATTAATTAACCCAAATAAATTAAGTCTAACAACTAATTCAAATAGGTACTAATTACCAACTGGTTGCTAAAGAGACCCATTAACATTTTTAGTTGTTACAAACAAGCCATTCGCATTTGGTATATCTTAGAGCAGCTACATAAAATTCGTCAATATCCATTGAAAAACTCATTTTATAACATTATTATAAAATTCATCAATATGTATAAAATTATCAATTTATTACAAAAATTTATTATATAATAAATGACCTATATAAATTATGTGTAGTAGGTCCTCCTCAGTATGGTATAATTGCAAAAATTACTCGGATGTACCCTAACTTTTGGTGAAATGTTTCAGGTACCCCAACTTATCAAAACTCATTTTGGGGTACCCATAATTTTTGGGTTAGTAATTATTAGGTGTTTTTCCGGTCATCAATTTGGTTAAGTGACCGAAACACCCTTGTTCTTCCATTTTTGAAGAAATATCCTTAAAGAAGAAGAATAAGAGTATTCGGTCGCTCAATAAAATTGATTGCCAGAAATTCACCAAATAATTACTAACCCAAAAATTAAGGGTACCTCAAAATGAGTTTTGAAAAATTGGAGTACTGAAAAATAGTTTCCCCAAATATTGGGGTACCTCCGAGTAATTTTTGGTATAAATTGCCACAATCAATTTGTGTTGAGGCCCTTGAGGGAGGTGAATAGGTTTGTTACAGAGTTCTTCACTTATTAACACAAGGATGTTGATAGCACTTGAATGAATTGAATAATACTTCTTTATTAGATAAGCTTGAGGTACAATAGAAATAGAGGAGGTTAGGGAACTCAACAGGTTCAAGATAGTGAGGTCCTTGATGGCCGCTCACATGGACAGAAACAGATGAGGCAAAGAGGACAGAAACTGAGATTCAGTTTCTTATAAGGGGCCTCACAGATGAGGCAGAGAAGAACATGACGGATTACAATGGATACCAAACTCACAAAGCCTTAGTGCTTCAAGGCTCTACTACACAACATCTCACCAACATATTTGGCTACATAACTCACTAAGATCCTTGGTTACACCTAGCCAGAAGTACCTTACTGGCTACATAACTCACCAAGGACTCATTAGCTACATTCAGAAATCTCACAAGTCTTCCTACACTCGATTACTTGCTTGGAATTGACTGATTCTTCAAGGAGGAAACTGAAGCCTTTTTATAGGTCTCAGATGTCTTCAACAACTGCTACTTCTTCTTTCCTTGCATGGTTGATTCTTTCCATATTTGTGTCGATCTTCAATCTTGGTTGCTTTGGAATCTTTGGTATTTCCGTTTGTAATGATTTTCTGCAAGAATATACAATAGAATAAGTAGATATTTATTCAGAAAATATGCTAGAATCATTTTGGAGATTTTCAAGATACTTCCCTAATTCTTTCAAACAAAACTTTCTGGACATGGCGAAGGTCCTTGGTACAGATGTCATGGAGGGCATCACAGCTTCTTCAAATTTGCATGACGTATCAACCATACTATGTACTGTACTCTCAGTGTAGAATTTTATTAGCATATGTACATAATTTATGAGCATATACATGTGTAAATTTATGAGTACACAATTATCGTTCTTTGATTATATATATATTTGCAGTTTAAGTTCATAATTTATACATGAACATACATTTATAACTTTATAAATTTACCATTTTCATTTTATAAACATGGGTATTGTAATTAATTTCAAAAAATTACTCGAAGGTATCCTAACTTTTGGTGAAATGTTTTTCAGGTACTCCAACTTTTCAAAACTCATTTTGGGGTACCCTTAATTTTTGGGTTAGAAATTATTAGGTGTTTTTCCGGTCATCAATTTGGTTAAATGACCAAAATACCCTTGTTCTTCCTTTTTTTTTAAGAAATACCCTTGAAGAAGAAGAATAAGGATATTTCGGTCACTTAATAAAATTGATGGCCGGAAAACCACCAAACAATTACTAACCCAAAAATTAAGGGTACGTCAAAATGAGTTTTGAAAAGTTGGGGTAACCAAAAAATAGTTCCCCAAATATTGGGGTACCTCCGAGTAATTTTTTGAATTAATTTTATAAATCTATATATATATGCTCTCTTCCCTCCCTCATCTCTTAAATCTCATTAATCAGACAATATCTGTCATTGATTTTATCTAATATAAAATCTACACCGTTATGTAGACTCCTATTTCAATTAAAATTGCTGCTAGTTTATCTCCAAATAAACTATTTAAATAGTCATAGTCTCATTAACATTACCGTCTGTTCTATGCAGACTCTTATTTCAATTAAAAATGATGTCAGTTTATGAAGGATCCATGCATACCTTGAATAATACTGAAATTTTAAAAATAAATTGATGCCAATTTAAATAGTTTATCACCATATAAACTATTTAAATTGGATAGTCCCCACATATAAATTTTAAAAATTTTGATCATAAATTTCTCAACATATACAATGAGTTACTATATAAAATTATCAATTAAAAAAGTGACATTGGAAACCGTGAAAGTCAAAATTAGGATAATTAATATTGAACGGAGAGAGTAATCTATATATCTATATATATTATAAAAAATAATGGGGTATGCTAAAATCCCTTCCCTCATTCATTGTTGGATTCTCATGCAATAAGAAATTAAATCACCATTGATCTTTAGTCCAAATTTCATCACAACCATTCATTCAATAAACGCATTTACTTTTTTAAAAAAAAAGAAAAAAAAACTAACTATTAGTTATCTATTTAGAAATTAAATATAAAATAAAAAATATATATAATATATAGATTGAAATTCACACAGGTAACAACCACCAATTCGATTCCTAAATAAAATCAAATACTTATAATCAGTTCCAAATCAAATATTCAAATTATTTTACAACAAAAAGCATTTAATTTTTTTTTTGGCCACGTTCTTAATATTCACGGTAATTGTTTCCTTTCGTTGACCACCTTCCAAATTCTATTATACAAAAATATTTTTCAATCATGTTCCAAATTTTGTTATTTTATAAAATAAAATTCTCATTAATTTTATTCTATAAAGTTAGTTATTCACATCCCTTTTCAATTACCAGTAATTATTTATGCATGTAGAATTCCTAACACATATATCTATGAAAGTTCCAGAAGAATCATTAATTTTATTTATAAAGTTAGTTATGTAGACTCCTATTTCAATTAAAATTGCGTTCAATTTATCTCCGGAAGAACTATTTAAATAATCATAGTACCATTAACATTACTGTTTGTTCTAAATCACGTTGTTTTCTCTATTCAAAATCTTCCATATTCATCCCCTCCTACTCATCACTTTCTTCAATCATCATGCATCCCACTTTCAGTATTATTCAAGGTAATGTCAATTTTGCTTTCCTCGACACTTTATAGGAGTAATATTGATTACATATTGTCATATGTTTCACATCCGTCATAAACTAATTCACTATTCCAAGCTTTTCCTATAATCAACAAAGTGATCTTGGTTACTCGACCAACCTTTAATCAACAAATTCACCTCAGTCACCTTTTAATCGATTTGTCTCTCAGGATACAATTTTGTGAAGTATATGTTCCCGTCTCTCAGGAAGTTATGTTAAGTTAGTTAGGTTTAAACCAACTAAAGAACAACACCATAGTACTCAAGTTACAAAGATGTAGTAATAATTGTCAATTTTATCATTGTTGCAATAATTAATTGTCATACATTTCTTTCATAATAAATTTATTTAGGAAAATTGGATAATAATAGTTCCTACTTTCACCTTTTGTATGTCAATAGTCTCTACTTTGTTTTTATATTTTGGTTGTAAAAAAAATGAAAATTGCATTCTGATAGGACATCATTGAGTATATACTCTAAATATCATTCGAAACCAATTTTCCATTTATTTATTTTCATAAGGTCTACCATTCGAATAATTGTTCTCTCACTATTTTTAGTTCCTATACCTTTTAGGCTTGTTCGCTATTTGTTTTTACCAATTCTTATGTTGTTTGAAATCATATTTAACATCAACTTGCGTTAATAGATTTGGTATTCAGACTTTCATCTTAATTAGTTTAGTTCAAGTATAACAGTTTCGCGCGCAACAATCCAATTAGTTCTATGTCATATTTTCATTATATTTAATCGTTGAAGAGTTGCTTAAGTTTAATTCTAACCTTTCATTAAAAAAAATCTTCCACATTCGCATTCATCATATTTTTTGACATTTTCATCATTTATTTTCCTATAATTATTTATATTTATACTCGTCTCCATGACTTAATACCCGCATGTTTGCATTCAGCATATTTTTGACATATTTTTTAATTATTTTCCTATATTATTTAAATTTGTATTTGTCTCCCTAACTTAACCAAACAAGTAGTATTGAGAAATCACAATTATAAGCTCCTACTTGATTACTAGCTGACTCACACATATGTCAACACCACCCCTTTGCAAGATACGTAGGTATTTATATACTCCTTATTTAGTGTGTCATTATTGGTTACTTTTTCGTATTTAATATTCTTTCATAAATGACAAAGTTTTACGTAATATTTACCAAAAAGTTACAAAATTATATTTTTATATTAATATTTCTTATTATTAACTTAATGATAATCATGTTATCTAAAAAGAAAGTGGGAGATCATATCATTAATAAAACGTCCAAACTACTATTTCTGTCCTTAAATAACTGTTAATTTGATTAAATTTTGGTCGTTGATTAGTGATTACTCAGAAATTATAAAGAGTTACAGTATAAAATTATTACCGTTGGAAAGATGTTGTACTAAAAATTATAATGATGTTAATTTTATATTATAACTCATTATAATTTGTGAGTAATCAACAATCAAAGTTTAGTCAAATTAACACTTATTTAAGGATGGAGAGACTAACATACATAACAATATGTAGGAGCATTCTTGTTATTCATAACAAATCCATTCCAACCCAGCCGAGCTTGAGTGAGGTAGATGATAAGTTTATACAATAGAATGATAGATCATTGTTTATATTGATAAATATTAGTAAAAAATGTTTTTTTTTTTGGGTTTTTTTAAGCAAGACAGATAATTTGATTATACAGCACGTATTAAGCAAACAATGAAGACGCCAGCAATGTTACAGTATTTGGCAACTCATCTTTTGCTAATGACGTTTCGTTAATCAATAATTATCCTAGCTAGTGATTACTGACGAGATTATCCCGTTAGTTTTATTTTATTTTTATTTTTTTTGGTGGGAGTATTCTATTAAGTCGATGGTGCGTAAGCATTAGTGTGTGACACGGACTTGTTGATAACTCCATGCATTTTTAGGCCAGAAATAGAGTCAGTGATGTCCTACAAATTTGTTATATACCTAACAAATATAGAGATGACAAACAAGGGCACATAATTTTTTGGATCTGAAGATTATTGGATTTGGACGGGTTTTTTTTAAAAAAAGAAAAAAAAATTGGCATAATGTGTAGGCAAATAATAGTCTATATGTATTATTACTAGTACTAGATAGAGATGTTTCGTATACAATTTATGGACATCTCAAACACTAATTATAAATCTCATCTAGTTGATGAGTCGAGTTGACAACAACAATAACAATGGATAGAGACATGTCATAATAAATTGAGATGAGTCGTCGAGCTCGAACGCTTAAGTCATGATCCAACACTACTACAAAACATGGCAGAAGGTGAATTATGTCATCTTCTTTAGTTGGGTTAAATCGAACTAACTTAACTTAATTTATTCTTACCTAACGTAACATAACCCAACTTTCTAAAAAACACTCAAACCAAAAACAACTTTTTAAATCAAAATGAAATTTAAATAATGTTATTTTAATCTCGTATTAATCCACTTTTTCCAACACCTCTAACTTTTTTATTTATTTTCTCTAAAATATTCAAATTTTATTAATAAAATATTTCATTCCAACATCTAACTTAATTCAAATTTATCCTATCATTTCATATCCTATATTATCCTAACTTATCTTTTAAGTTACATAACTTGTCTGGAGACTTCCAAAGGCAACTAGATGAGGGCTAAAAAGCATATAAATTTGCTATCATTCACATAGTAGAAAGGACACTTGATGTACGTGTTGTGTTGTCGAGCTTGCTCTGCTAATTTGTGTTCACACACTTAATTACTTTTTTACCGTTCAATATAATAATATAATCAGTATACAAGAATTTATCGTTTTGCCATTAAATATAATAATTAATCAGCAGCTTGCCTTATATCTTTTATTCACACAAATTTACTATATTGCCCTCAAATAGAGGAGTACTATTGCAGGTCGCAAAAATTGGAACGGAGATAGTATATTAGTCAATATTAATTAACTTTTTATTGCATATGCCACAAAAATTTTGTCATATGATTATAATTTTTTTTCATTTTAACAAAATTAAGATAAATGATTTTAGTAATTACCCATCCTCAAATACAGGGTACTATTGTAGGTCGCAAATATTTTCAAATCAATTTCTAGGTGATTGAACTTCTCAAATTAGTTAGGGTGACAGTTAAATTGAAACGGAGGTAGTATATATAGTCAATATTCGTTGACTTTTTATTGAATTTGCCCTAAAAATTCAATCATATAATTATAAATCTTTTACTTTATAACAAAAATCAGACAAATGATTTTTGCAATTACCCCGTCCAAAGGATGGGTACAGTAACTAGTACTTCCTAGAAATGAAAGTGCAAATTTGACATATATTCTTAGTTTGGCCAACTTGAATTGGCAAATTGGAACCCTAACCTAGTTCATACATAGGCTCCCTTAGCTTCTTTGTAATAATGGTTGTTGTAACAACCATTTCTCAAAATTATTAGCAAAATCCAACGTGTGAAAAAGAAGGAAAGAATGAAAAATTGGCTTATTAATTACACCACCAATCATAGATAGCTGGTGGCGGTCAGCACTCAGATTTCTAACAAATGTGGGTCAAACATATCTTGATATGAGTCTCCACTCTCGACTTTTGATATACTCCCCCGTTCTATATTAATTACATATTCTTAGAGTATTTACAATGGTGAGTTTTAATTCGACTCACTGCTCACGTGGCATGAAACGAGAACGAAGTAAGGTCGTGTAGGACATTTCAGTGGTGAGAATGAAACTTGTCTCGCGAGAATCTCGTTTTTAGTCTCGCGAGACGAGTTTGAAAGCGAGTTTGAAATATTAATATTTTAATCATATTTTTTTCTCTCTCCTCCTCCATCTCATTTTTATCAATATAACCAAATTAATTATATTATTAAGTGGGACCCATTTACTTTTTTTTAATTAATATGAGTCAAACTCATTCTCACCATTGGAAAGCTAACTAAATAAAAAGTTAAATTTTGACTCTCTTGATAGGGGTCCACAGATCTCACGTCATACAATTAGTCAAACTTAGACTCACCATTGCAGGTGCTCTTAAATTGGTAACTCTTTCCAATCTAATCCAATTTAAATCTTATACAATTTTTCAAAAAAACATTCTCTCTAAAAACACAATTCCCAAAAAAAATCATAACTTAATTATCTAATTCAATCCGATCCATCCAAATCTCATTTTATCCAATCCAAAGAACAGTACTACACCAATATATTTTTTCATTTTTCTTTCTCCTCACTTTTCTCCTCTACTTTTCATATTCTATCTCTTAATCTACCATAACTTTCACCACAACTCACCACACTTTTACAAAGTTCCACCGTATCACACCGCACCATTACCACACCACAACCAACCGTGTAAAAGAACGAGGCGTAATTGTCATTTTATTGATTGTCATGGTTGCCAATTCAATGTTATTTTTTAATTGATAATTTTTTGTCTGATATTTTATATTGAGAAACTTATGGTCAAAAATTTTAAATTTGATTGTATTTCCAAATACGACAATTAATATGAAATAAAAGAGTAATAATTTTTTGCTTTTTGCCAAACTAATCAGTTTATTAGACATAGTTTATATAAATAAAAGAGTAATATAAATGAAATCTAATTGATTCAATTTAATACAGTTTTCAAACAAGGATAAGTTCGACATGTAATATTATAATTATGATTAATTGCACACAATCAAATGTTGATACTATACAGCTAAATTATCTTTTATTTATAGTTTAATTTAATATTTCATATATTTATATGTAAAAAAGAAAAAAGAATATAATATGCTTCCACCCATTTGGGATTGCCTGACCTTATTATGGAGAACTTTACGTTTAGGTTAGCTGGCGTGTATGAAATGACAAGTTTGATTAATGTGGTTAGAATAAAGATTCCAATGGGATTTGATTCTCTAAAATGCAGTGACTTGCGTCACTCACTCTATCTCTGCTTCAATTCAACTTGCTGAGTGGACTCCCTATACTCATGTCATGAGCTTCGTCCCATCAATTCTTCTACCGTCTGCTTCTGTCAAATTTATGGGTAATTTTAATTTATCAAAATTTATATGTTTTTGATTAAATTTATTAAAAATTATTAAAATTTACCTAAGTTAAAAAAATAAAAATAATAATTTTGATATATTAGCATAAATTTGTCAAAATTTAACTTTTATCCAACTGTATTTTTACTCATGAATTCGAGACACCCTAACCATCTTCTTCCTTTTTATTTGCAAAAATAAAGTTGATTATAAAAAATGATATGTCTTGTGTAATATTGTTTCACCATTGGAAAACAGTCATTTTTATAGAGATTTTTTTATGAATATAATGGTTATTGATAATTGTTGTCTAAAATGACAAAAAATAAAGTCATTAATCAAAAAATTTTAGTTACACTACATACATATTTTCGGTGCATATTTTTTTTTTAAAAAAAAAAGCTGTCCATAACATCTCATATGATTTGTTGATCATCATTTTAAATTCTTTAAAAAATGTCAAAAAGTCTCACCATAACTTTAGACAAGGACCTTGTTACCCAAAGTTGTATGATTTAGAAAAGATGTTTATCATATGAGTATCCACTCTTTAATTAATTAGTCCATGTAACAATGATTGACTAGTATTGTATATCCCTTGCGAATGATTTAATGGCTCAGTTTAATGATTTAACAAATGCCAAATCAAGCAAAAGATTTAATGACTCGGTTTGGTTCTCCCTTTGTGCACTCCACTATTATTGAAAAAGTTTGAAAATCAAGCAAATGCCAAATCTTGCATCCTGCTCCTAAGAATTGAATAATGTACGCCATTCCAAGCTGTCTAAGATCTATATGCTCAAATTTGCCAAAATGACAATTACAAATTGTAAAATATAAATGTGAGAGTGTGTGTGTCTATATATATATATAAAAATGGATTCGATAGAAAGAGAGTTTAGGTAAGAAGGTGAGAAGAGAAAATCACAACTATTAATTTTGTATCTGATGGTGTATATATTATATATATAGTTGCATACGAGAGAAATAAATGGTTTTTGACAAAAAAAGGCATAAGATCCGGGTGATGACGAGTTTTATAACTTTTGTTTATCATTTTGTGAAGCACAATTTTCAGTATTATTGGTCTAGTTGTTACCAAATTGATACAATATGAGTGCGTGTCGTATCACCAATCTTTAGATCTTTTTAGGTCAAAAGAAATGAGCACATCCATGGAAAGTTGCAACGCAATTATGAACTAGTGTCTGAATCTGAATTGCAATAATGTATGGTCAATGAATTGAAAGAGTTTGAACTACACACTACTACATGTATGGAGTTGGTGTCATGTCATATTTTTGATGTCTTATTGATCTTCTTTTCGTTGCATTTCTTTTTCTTTTTGTTTTCATCAACTGGCTAGTTTTTGCTGTGGGTCTAACAAAGTGGCACTTGATAAATGTAGCGACAGAAATTCATGCCAAATTTTAGGAGTGGAACCTTTCTCTTTCCTTAGTAGAAACCAATTGCTAACAAATAACATGTTAGATATTGTCTTTTATAATGCAAACGAGCTCTACATTATTGGATCTATTCGTTTTTAGGGTTTGTTCCATCTTTATGTGAATAAGGTATAGTTGTATAAGATAAAGTTGGAATAAGTTGAGGTAAGAATATAAAAATTACGGGATTAAAATTGGGTGTAAAAGTAAATAAATTTTGATTGACTATAATAAATGAGATATATACCTGTCTAAAGAAGTAAAAAAAACAGAGTCATAGGACTGGATCAAGAATATATGATCAAATCTCATATTTGCACTAATGGTCGAGTCAACGAGCTTTGAGTGAGTGATATGGAAGGGAGAAATGGTTTGGTAAAAAAGGATCAGTCTAACGATGGTCAGACGGGTCCGACGAGGCAAAGGGGAGAAGGTGGAGTTTAGAAGGTGTTGGGACCAGGGTTAAGGTCCTTCACCAACGCTTACACGAAGGACCTTATATGAAGCATACGAAGTTTTTGAATGAAAGCCAAAATCACGCACAATATACTTTGATTTGATATTATGATCTGATTAGATATTCTTATCAGAATATTCTGATTAGATATTCTGATCCAGAAAAGGGAAGTTGATTGGGAATATTATTGATACTCTTTTTACTTTATTAATTACAATTTGATAATATTCTTATCTCCTTAATTTAGGATATAATCACCACAAGGAAAGGAAATCTAGAATATTGTGATTGCTGGCAAGAAAGGATATTGTGCTAAAAAATGAAGGAAGATCGGAGAAAGAAAAGGAAGGCCTTCATCTCCAACGGTCTACCAAGCTACCATTATAAATATGCAGTCACAAGATGAAGACATATAGGCGATTCCACGGAAGTAATCGCGGGGTAAGAAATCCGGAGGGATTTCTGAGTGTGTAGTTGATGGTTCCAAGGTGAAGGTAGCTAGTAAAGGACCTCTGGTGAAGGGATAACCGAGGACCTTGGTGAGCATTTGGTGTATCCACATGTGGTGGTGAGAAGATGTGTAACAAAGTATTGACGGACTAAGTCTTTGTGAGTTTGTGCTTCAATGTAATCCAACATGTTCCAAATCACCGTTAGGGTTTTTCCTAAGATGATCCTTATCTACTCTCAAGGACCTTCGACCTTGGTCAGTGAACCTATCAGTAACTGCCTTTCATGATGTTACTTCTTGCTTTGATTTCGTAAGTGTAACTTGTTATGATATAAATATAATGATAGTTACACTGTGTTTCGATCCTAGGTTTGAAACTAAGGAAGTTTGCTCTAACGTCTTTACCTAGTGTGTAGATCTTATTGTCAAATTCACCCCCCTCTTGGGTTCCTACAGAAGGTAAAGATGGTATGGTAGAAAGGATAAGGAAAGTCAACCCTGGGTATGGCATGATTGATGGATGGTCATGTTTCAGACAAGGCTAGATGGTTAGAAATGGTGAACTCTATTAAGATCGAAGAGCACTCAAGCAACCACAAACAATAGGAAATAATAGCGGAAAAAGAAATCAAAAATTGACACCAGAGGTTTAACGTGGAAAAAACCCAAAGTGGAAAAAAACCACGGAATCGATGCACTAGGAATAGGAGGATTACAATTACACATGCTGTATTTCTCTCTATCTCACTTGATGATTTAGGGGGAAGATTTGACCCCTATATATATTAGTGGTACAAGAGAAAATAGGTTATAATAATAAGAAAAGTTGCTACAGAAAGGAAACATCTGTAAAAAGGAAACATCTACAAAAAGAAAACATCTGCAAAAGGAAATATAGTCCTTGGATGACGTGCTTTCTTCTTTCCCTTTATTTCCCACTTGGTCTCCACACACAACAATCTCCCACTTGGAGACCAAGCCTTTTGGAATCCTCACTTTCAGCACGAGTTCCCCTAGTGCATCGATCGGCCTCTTTATCAGCAAGAGAGGCCTACTGAGGCCATACAAAGCCTAAGTTTCCCAAAATCCACTGGTTTGGTCAGTATATCGGCTGGTTTCTTACTGCCTGCAATCTTCTCGAGCTTCACTTTTCACCACTTTCCATCAAGTTTCGAATGAAGTGATATATCCTTCTAATATGCTTTGTCCTTGAGTGTATGACTGGATTCTTTGTCAACTAAATGACACTCTGGCTGTCACAATGAAGAGCACCATCCTGACCCTGGTCAAGAACCTCCAAGAAATCCTGCAGCTATATCATTTCTTTGCCTACCTCAGACAAGGCAATGTACTCATATTCTGTGGTTGACATAGCAATGCATTTCTGCAATCTTGACATCCAACTAATTGCCGAGCCACCAAGAGTAAACACATAGCCTGTTGTACTCTTGCTTATATCCATATCCCTACTCAAATCAGCATCTACATAACCTTTCAGATCAAGGTTATTTCCACCAAACATATATAAGATAGTAATGGGAGGTACCTTTCAAATACCTCAACAACCATTTCACAACTTCCTAGTGTAATTTTCCCGGATTGGCCATGAAGTAGGACACTGCTCCCACTACAAAGACAATATTCGGTCTCTTGCAGACCATGGCATACATCAAGCTCCCAACTGCTAAAGCATAAGGAACTTTGGCCATGTACTCTTTTTCATCCTTGGTTATGGGTTATTGTTCCTTGGATAGTTTGAGATGGTTTTCCATAGGAGTGCCTCTAGGTTTAGAATCAGCTACATTGGACCTCTCAAGCGCCCTGTTGATGTAGTCCTCCTGAGACACCCTCAAAACTCCTTTGTCCCTGTCTTTAGTAATCCTCAGGCCAAGGATTTGATTTGAAGCACCCAAATCCTTCATCTGAAACTCTTTAGACATTCTCTCCTAAATCCAGGTAATCTCCTTTATATTTTCTCCTACAATCAACATATCATCCACATAGAGAAGCAAAATAATGTAAGAGTTAGCAAAACTCTTATAATAACAACACTAATCCTTATCACTCCTCTTGAACATATTGTTGCACATGAAGGTGTCAAACTTGATATATCACTGCCTTGGAGCCAGTTTCAACCCATACAAACTTTTTCGAAGTCTACACACCAAGTGTTCCTTCCTTGGAACTTCATATCCCTCAGGTTGCTTCATATATAAGTCCTCTTCCAAATCTCCATGCAAGAAGACTATTTTTACACCCATCTGCTCCAGATGTAAATTCTCCACTGCAACCATACTAAGGACAATTCTAACAGTGGTTAGTTTCACAATAGGAGAGAAAATCTATAATCAATACCTCCCTTTTATGAAAATCCCTTAACCACTAACCGCACAACACCATCAGGCTCATTCTTGATCTTGTAAACACATTTATTCAGCAAAACTTTGTTCCCTATAGGTAACCTGGTCAGCTCCCAGGTTTTGTTTTTCTCAAGTGAAGCAATCTCATCATCTATCGCATGCTCCCACTTGGATCGAGCCTCAACCTGCATAGATTCAGTATAAGTTTCTGTCTCACCAACATCTGTTAGTAATAAGTAATGCAAAGATAGAGAATATCTTTCAAGTGCATTATCTCCGGTAGCCCTCGTGGATCTCCTCATAGTGAGTGGTGGAGTTTGCTCATCATCACTAGAGCTTTCAACTAGCTCTTGTGGTTCAGGCTCTTCAGCAGCTTGATCTGCAGCTTGTAGAGCTTCCTATGACGCCTCTGTCTCTATTGTTTCCCTCCCAAGCACACCAGGTCTGACCGAAAACGTAACAGTTCCTGGCTCCTTCACCTATGCTCCCACTAACTCCTTGTTTCTTGAGTCACTTGATGCCTACCAGTCTTTATACAACACATTCTCATTAAAGACTACATCACAGTGTCTCAACATTTTCTTACCATCCCACAGCATGTATCCAAAAGCGTCAGTCCCATAGCTAACTAAATAACACTTTTTGGATTTAGGATCCAACTTATGACGCTTGTCGGAATCAGTCATCACATAAGCAGTACAACCAAAAATACGAGGAAAGGAGTAATTAACTTTCTTACCACTCCATACCTCCTCAGGTACCTTTAAATCTAATGGAACTTATGGACTCCTGTTGATTAGGTATGTTGTTGTGTTTACTACTTCTACCCACAAATACTTGGGCAATCCAACATGAATCCTCATGCTCCTGAATCACTCGTTTAGAGTCCGGTTCATCCTCTCTACTACTTCATTCTGCCTTGGTGTCCTAAGAACAGTCCTCAATAATATAGTGTCATTCTGTTTGCAGTATTTCACGAACTCCTTCTTCTTATACTCTCCTCCATTGTCTGTCCTCAAACACTTCACCTTCAGTCTCGTCTGTGTCTCAACCTGTACTTTCCACTTCATGAAAACACTAAACACATCATATTTATTCTTCAAAAAATAAATTGATACCTTCTGACTGTGATCATTAATAAAGGTGACATAATATTGAACACCACTAATGGAGTTTATTGGCGCAGGCCCTTACACATCTGAATACACTAACTCCAACCTCTTTGGTTTTGGTTCCCTGCCACTTTTGGTGAAACTGACCCTCTTCTGCTTACCGAGGACACAACTCTCGCATAGCTCCATGTCTACGGCTTTCAGATTCTCCAAAACGCCCTTCGAAGCTAGAATCTTTATGCCCTTCTCACTCATGTGACCAAGCCTGCAATGTCATAAACTACAACGTTAGCGCTATCCCTCGTGGAGTACAAAGTACGGAATCTCAATCCCTTTTCCACTACCATAGAACCTTTTACAATCTTCCATCCTCCATTCCCGAACCCTACAGAATAGCCCATCTCATCAAGTTGATTAATTGAAATCAAATTTTTCTTAATACCAGGAACATATCTGACATCTTCCAGCTTCCAAAGACCACCATTAGCAGTCTTAATAGTCACGTCTCCTCTACCTGTTATCTCATAATATTTGTTGTCAGCAAGGTAAACCCTGTCAAAATTTCTACTCCTGAAATTACGAAATAACTCCCTGTTTGAATAACATGAAAAGATGCACCAATATCAACTATCCAAGACTCCTCAAGGCTAGACACACTCAAGATTAGTGTTTCACAAAGGTCTTCAGCTGAGTTGATAGAGTCACAGTCATCATTGCCCTTCCCCTTCTTAGGTTTAGGGAAATCCCTCTTAAAGTGACCTTTATCCCCACAACCACAACATACAACTTTCACTCATGTTCTTAGGCTTGCCTAAACCCCTGGACTCCGACCGCCTCTTGGAATTATTAGAATTTCTATTGTTCTTCCTACCCTGACACTTAAGGCACTTCCCGAAGATTCCCCACCAGAATTCTTCCTACGAAGACTCTCATTAAGCAGTACAGACTTGACCTCATCTAATTTCTTCTCGTTATTACTCTTAGCACTATTGACAACAGTTAAAAGAATTTCTGAAGAATTAGATATAGAAGACAACAATATGTAAGCTTTAACATTCTCAGTAAAAGTCATTTTTACTAAAGCAAGTTGTGATAATATCTTAGTAATCTCATTAATATGATTAGACATATCACCATCCTCGGCCATCTTACAGCTGGTTAATTTGCGGTACAAATATACCTGATTTGTTGCGCTTGGCTTCTCATACATCTCCTCTAGTGCCTTCGGCAATTCCTTCGTTGTCTTTTTCTCCATAACGTTAAACCTAACGTCCCGAGTCAACGACATCCTGATAAGGGACATCGCCTGTCAATCGAGTAGATCGTACGCGACTTGTTCCATGGAGTCTGACTTCTTCTCCAGCAGCTGAACATGCAGTGACTTCGAATACAGCAGATCCTCAATCTGCAACTTCCAGTGGGTGAAGTCAGATCCGACAAATTTTTCGATTTCATACTTATCTCCCAACCTTGTTTGAAAGCGAGTTTTCTTTCAGTAACCTGCTGGCTCTAATACCAGTTGTTAGGATCGAAGAGCACTCAAGCAACCACAAACAATAGGAAATAATAGCGGAAAAAGAAATTAGAAATTGACAACAGAGGTTTAATGTGGAAAAAACTTTAAGTGAGAAAAAAACCATGGAAGCGATGCACTAGAAATAAGGGGATTACAATTATACAGGTTGTGTTTCTCTCTATCTTACTTGATGATTTAGGGGGAAGATTTGACCCCTATATATTAATGGTACAAGAGAAACTAGGTTATAATAATAAGGAAAGCTGTCGTAGAAAGGAAACATCCGCAAAAAGGAAACATCTGCATAAAGAAAATATGGACCTTGGATGACGTGCTTTCCTTCTTTCCCTTTATTTCCTACTTAGTCTCCACACACAACAAACTCATCTCGTAGGAGAAGAGTGAGGAGATGGTTGAAAGAAATGGATTCATGTCATGGGAGGAGAGATAGTTGGATGGCTATTTGGATATGAAGGTGATCCAAGTTGACAGAAAGAAGGTTGAGAATTTATGATGGTGGAAATGTAAAAGAACTTCAGAATCCATGGTTTCCTCTCCTTTGTCTAGCCCACCCTAACGGATTTTCAGGTTAGGCTCTCTTGTTCTCTCACTCTCATTTTGCCTAGCCCAGCTTAACGTATTAAATTTGGAATCAAGCTAGCTGTAGTTCATAAGGTGTAGCTTTAAAGGATTAGTGACTGGAGAAAGATTTGGTGAGTAGGCTTGGCTTAAAGATTCAGTGAGGTTGTTTTGGGCGCGCTAAGTGTTGGGAAACTCACTTGGGTATTCAAGCCACTAAGTGTTGGGAAACTCAATCAAGGAGACATGTCCCCGTTGATCAACGGTGCTGTCTTGATTGAGTTATAGATCAACGGGGACATGTCTCCTTGATTGAGTATTTTGTAAGTCTGCCTTGGAGATACTCAAGGGAGTCAAGATTCAAGAGGAAGTTGTACTTTTTAAGTGAACAAAAGTGAAGTGGTTCAACATCCTAAGTGAAGATCAGCTTAGATCTGGTGAAGTAATCCTATTTGGAAGAATGAACATCGACTAAATTCGTGTGTATTATCTTCTTTATTTTTTATCATTCAATCCTTGTTTTTATGCCTTGACCTTGGCTAAGCCAAGGAGATTGGCTAACCTGTTTGTTAAGTCTTGTAGTCTTTGACCCCTCTTCCCCCCTCCCCCCCACTGGTATTTTCATAAGTATTTTTGGTAGGAGTACCCTCGACTATCTTAAAAGAATAGAGTCGTGCGTTCATATGGATTGTGTCGATGATGTTCTTCGTCATGTAGAGTTGTTCCAATTTATTCTAAATCCACTTATGTCTCCTTGTCAAGAACCCCCTGGAGCATGTCCGAAGCCAAATACAATTAAATGGTGGATAAGATCTATCCTTAAGATCAACCCAAACTTGATGGAGTCCTTCTTCACTTTCTTATACGCCGTCCAAGCAGCGTTATACATAGAATCGACTTTCTTAAGGAAACCATTGAGAACTTTCCACAATCTATTATGCATCAAATTCGCCTTCATATGAACCTTCCAAAGGTTGGAGTTGATCTCTCCATCAAACTTAGGAATTTCAGCTTCCACGATTAACTCACCCTTGATACTAATTACCAAAGCTTTTATCCCAATTGTAATGAAATATGCATAAATTTGGTACGGGGCCGAATCAAAAGAAATCAATGAAAGTTAAAACAATGGAGAAATAAAATTTCACGATCATGCTGTGTTTGCAGGTTTGAAACCTTGCATTTGAAATCTATCCAAAATCTCACGAACATATTTCCTTTGAGAAATAAAATTTCCAGAAGCTGACTGCACGCACTACTTCTATGCCCAGAAAATAATGCATCAACCCAAGGTTAGACATCTCAAATTCATCAATCATAAACCTCTTAAATTCTTTAAACATGACATTGCAATTCCTAGTAAACATAAAATCATCAACATATAGGCTAACAATGAGTAACCTCCCATGTTCTCCCCTTTTTACAAAAAGTGTGTGTTCATAAGCGCACTTTGAAAAACCAGCTTTCAAAAAATACACCTCAATTCGGCTATACCAAGCCCAGAGAGCTTGCTTTAGCCCAAACAGAGTCTTTCTCAACCTATAAACCTTATGCGCACTACCTTTTTTAATATAGCCAGGGGTTTGATCGATAAATACCTCTTCCTCCAGGTGTTCATGTAGAAAAGCCAATTTAACATCCAATCAAAAGATAAGCCAAGAATTTTGGGCTGCTACGGCAACCACCAATCTGATGGTGACTTGCCTTGCAACAGGAGCAAAGACCTCTGCATAATCAACTCCATATTCTTGCTTGTATCCTTTTGCTACTAACCATGCCTTGTATTTATCAACCTCTCCATTCTCCTTCAATTTTGTTTTGTAGACCCACTTGACACCAATTGTCTTATGGCCTTTGGGAAGATCAGTAAGTTTCCAAGTGTCACTCTTCTCTATGGACTCAATTTCAGCATCCATCACCATCCTCCATTTTTCTTCTTTCACGGCATCCTCAAAAATTGTAAGGTCATAATTAGAAAACAAGGCAAAATAGGTGGCATCCTTGGATTGATTAACTATTGTTACCTCATAATCTTGCATCCAAGTTGGCCTTTTACGAGCACGGTGCACTGATTCAACATTTAAATCAGGCTCATCTGCCTCTTCCTCAGTTTCTACCCCTGGAGCATTAGTCACGACACTCAAACTCGCTACAGTAGCAACATCTTCAGATGTTGATGATTTTCTTGAGCTCTCAAGTGATAGAGGTGTATCTTCAACATCAATGTCCGGTACCAATGAACGAGGTTGTTGAATGTTCCAATCCCACACACTTTCTTCATCAAAAATAACAACTATGCTGATTATTATTTTCTGTGTCAATGGATTAAACAATTTGAAGGTTTTTGATGATTCACTCAGCCCCAAAAATACACATTTATCCCCCTTGTCATCAAGCTTTTTTCTTTTCTAATCTAGAACATGTGCATAAGCAACACACCCGAAAATTATGAAATGCTCAACATCAGGCTTTCTCCCGCTCCATGCCTCCTCTAGGGTCATATTCTAAATAGCCAAAGTGGGACTTCTATTCAAAATATGCAAGCTCCAATTCACAACTTCCGGCCAAAATTTCTTCGGGATTCTCCCTCTTGCAAGTAAGCTTCGAATTATATTGAGAATGGTTCTGTTCTTCCTCTTCGAAACGCAATTTTGCTACGGGGTGTATACTGTCGTATGCTCTCTTCGAATGCCTTGGTCAGCACACAAAGTTTCAAATTCTTTTGAGCAATATTCACATTCACGATCAGTTCTGAGAGTTTTTATAGACTTTCCAATCTGTTTCTCCACCCAAAATTTAAAGCATTTAAATTATTCAAAAGCTTCTGATTTTTCCCGTAAGAAATAGACCCAAGTTTTTCGAGAAATTTCATCAATGAAGGTTATGAAGTATCCTCGATTAGAAGTCGGATCAATTGGCCCGCAAATGTCAGAATGAATCAGCTCCAAAATATATTTTGTTCTCCATGACTTTCCTTGAGGAAATTGAGAACAATGTTGTTTGCAAACAATACATTCATCACATATTTTAGTAGGAGCGATGATTAGAGGAAGCCCGGAAACCATTTCTTTCTTATAAAGAGTCTCGAGTCCACCAAAACTCAAGTGACCATACCGATAATGCCACAACCATGATGGATCCCTTTCTTCATCCATTAAACATGATTGAACACCTTTAATCTTTAGCGAATATCACCTGTTTGAACTTCTTTTCTCAACAGCAATAGCTCCTTTAACCGGGCCATAAATCTCACAAACACCATTCTTTAAAGTAATAATGTAGCCTTTCTCTTCCAATTGATCCACACTCAACAAATTAGTCTTTAAGTTAGGAACATAAAGAACAATCGAAATTGTTTCAACAAAACCGTTTCGAGTTTTTATCATAATATCACCTTTACCCATTATTTTCACAATTGAGAAATCACTAAAACTCACAGTAGACCGAAAACTATCATTTAAGGTAGAAAATAAAGAGTTGCTTCCACACATGTGATTGTTGCAGCCTGTATCGACATACCAAGTTCCCATTTCTGGCTCATCGTTGACATGTGTTATAGCCATTAGCAGAGTTTGTGTTTCTGGGTCTGTTACTTCAGTCCTCTCAGCAAACTTTGCAGTTTCTCCCTTTTGTCTGTCTACCGGCAGCCTGCTAAAACATTCAGATGCATATGACCAAGCTTTTGACACTGGAAACATTTCATCGTGGATTTGTCATTGTTTCGACCTCTGTTTCTGCCTTGATTTTGGTCATTACTACCATGGTAATTCCTGCTGGAACCTCTACCTCCATAGTCTCCTCTTCCCGGCCTCTGCCGCGACCTCTGCCGCGACCTCTGTACCCAGTAGAGTGGGTGCTGACAGAAGCTTTAAGCGCCTGTTCTTCTGTTGATGTTGCCCGGCTGCTTCTATTTATCTTCTGCTCATGGACTATGAGTGAACTTTGTAGTTCATCCAAGGACAAAGAACTCAAGTTCTTTGACTCCTTAATTGCACATACTACAAAATCAAATTTAGATGATAGTGAGCGTAGTATTTTTTCCACAACGTTAACCTCCTCTATCTTCTCTCCATAGTTTCGCATCTTATTGCTCAAATCCATCACCTTCCCACAATAACTTACGACATATTCTCCATCTTTCATCTAGAGAGTTTCAAACTCCCCTCTCAAGCCTGCAATTGAGCATGCTTGACCCTGTCAAATCCTTGATATTTTATCTTCATAGAGTCCCAAATATGTTTGGCAGTATCCTTGCAAGGAATCCTTTCCAATATGGGACGATCAATCGCTTGAAACAGGTAATTCTTCACCTTCAAGTCTCCCAGCCTCTTTGCTTCCAATTCTTTTTGTTGAACTACAGTCAACTTTTTCCCTTCTTCTGGCTCTTCAATCCCAGGATCTATCAGAGCCCAAAACTCTTTCAATCAAAGGAAATTCCCCATAAGCATGCTCCAATGGTCATAGTATCCATCGAAATGTGGAACTGCAGCCTGAATGAAACTATTGTTTTCTAAGGCCATGAAAATGGTTGGGAGAAAGAAAGCCTATTGTTTTATGTGGATAAGGGAAATGCTACAACGATGCCCTGACACCACTGATATGATTTGGAACACACACAACATATGAACATAGGAGAAGATTTAAAGGTTACTGCCCAAAAACTCATTGCTCCTTCATTGAGATTCTTATGCCTTTTATTAGGCAAATAAGAAACAGAAATATCACAAACTTATGACCCCATAAAATGCACTAACTGAACTACATCATTGACTCCTAAAAATTAAAAATATCATACTCCACTAATTCTGAAAAATAGCATAACTAATATTGAGTCAAACAAACAAAGACTAAGTCAAATAACAGAAAAACATCTAACTAATTTCCAACATTCCAACATTCAATAGGTCACTCGTCTTGGCTTATAGTAAATTGGTTTTTGAGTCAAAAAGTAGTAAATGTTATTTACCAAACATCAAATCGACTGTTGTGAAATAACTTAGTCAAACAACTAGACTCTCTTGAATGATGATTTTCAAACAAAATAGCCATCCGATAGGCCAACATCCAAACAACCCTTAGAGTTTCAACTAATCAAAATTTTAGTATTGCTCCAAACTAATCAAAATTAAGTGTTGCTTCAAACATTATTACTGAATACAATCTTCAAGATCAGTTCTTTCCCTTTCAAACCCTACATTCTCAATTATATTACTTTAATATTTTGCTTAAGGCACTATTCGACCAAAAAAGCAATTTACATAACGAATAACAATTTATATAGCGGATAGCGGCTTAAATAGCGAACAATTGGCAGTTGTTCAAATAAAAATTGTGTTCAATAAATTTAGTAGTTCAGTTAGTTGATTAACATAAATTGACAATAAAAAATATAAATAATTTCCAAACTTAAATTTTCAAGCGATATTTTCGTACCAAAATAATATTACACGCTACTCTAAATGCTAAACGATAACTTGGTCAATGTTTTAGAAAGCGTTGCCCGTGAGGCTAAACCCTACTTGGAACATTGACCTACTAAATACTAATGTTTGTCCCACTAAAATTTAGACTTAATCGAAACACTAAATACTACCCCAAACGCTATGGTCATACACAACTTAAATGATACAAAATTTGAACAACTACGTATAGTCTTATACTATGCTTCAAGTTTAATTTCTCCCTCTCATTCATGCATGTTTTAATTTTATCATATTTACTTTTAAATCTTATCGTTTATAGACGATAAAAAAAAATGTATTAACTTTCATTTGCAAGGAATACAAATTTAGAAGTTAAGACCATTTGCACTGACCATGAATATCTCCCAAATTTGTAACACAATACATTCATATGATAAGTGAGGATGCAATTTAAACCCATATACGTAAAAGTTGAGTAAATTACGTACATTTACCCTACCTGATATTTGTGATAATAATTTTTATACAAAAAATTACTTAGAGGTACCCTAACTTTTGAAGAAACAATTTTTTGGTATCCTAACTTTTCAAAACTAATTTTGGAGTACCCTAACTTTTAGAATTAGAAATTACTAGGTGAATTTCCGGCGAAACTCCGATTGATTCAAATCATTTTCGTCCACGAAAACAAAGGGCATTTTCATCCACAAAAACACTTGATCAATTTCCCGCCTAAAACTCACCGTTGAATTCAAATAATTGGCCGAAAATTCACCTAATTATTTCTAATTCTAAAAGTTAGGGTACCCCAAAATTAGTTTTTAAAAGTTGGGGTACCAGAAAAACATTTCACCAAAAGTTAGGGTACCTCTAAGTAATTTTTTGATTTTTATACATACCGACATTTGAGAAATAATTTTTACCTTATCTGACATTTAGTGAAAATAATTTTTAGTGGCTGAATCCGGTTACTTCTTATCGAAAATATGAAAAATACCAAAATGCCCCTATATGACTATATAAATGTACCATGTTGCCCCTAACCTTGAGAAAAAATGATTTAAATGACCTTTTCATTTTCAGAATGGGGAAGGATTCAGTTTTCGAAGAAATAAAGTTGAGAAAAAGTTGGGGTTTAAATGTCATATGAATTAGTATTAAGGGTAAAAACGTCAATTCATATTTAATTGAAAGTTATATGAATATCAAGGGTAAAAAAGTCAATTCACATTTATCTTTTTAATGTTCGCTGGAAAATCCAACAAAAATCAATTATAGAATATCTTAGGAGGTTTAAATAAAAGAACACTTAATGTCAGGTAAGGTAAAAATTATTTCACAAATATCGGGTGCGAAAATTATTACTACAGATGTCAGGTAGGGTAAATGTAATTTACTCTGTAAAAGTTGTTATTTCTATTGATTACATAAAGATTGAAACTAAGGCTCCGCTCTTTTATATGGTTGGTGCGGTGCGGTGGAATTTGAAAAAGTATGGTAAGCTGTGGTGAGAGTTGTAGTTGGTAGAATAGGTGAGGAGAAAGAATGTGAAAAGTAGAGAAGAAAAGTAAGGAAATATATTAATAATTGATTGTGGTGTGGTGTGGTGCAGTGAAGTCTGGTAAAAATTAAAAAGTACATTGCGTTGTGGTATCGCATCACAACCTACCGCATAAAAAATAAAATAAAAAGAACCTAAATTAGAGATCACTAGGTTCTCAAAATTAGTGAGACAATGGAGAAATTGACATGAAGTAAGATGTAATTCACAGCCATATATTTTTTTTATAATTAGCGGTCAATAGCCTCTTTTATTCAAGTAAAGTCGTCAAACCAAAGTAACAATGCAAGCAATACAGAAGGCTATTCAACACCTAATACATAAAGTTGTCAAAACATTTTTATCCTTGCGTGCGAAAAATAGGAGTAAGATATTTAATTAGTAACCTAATCAGCTAGTCCTAGTAAAGTGAATCCCCAAGTATAAATGTATATAGCCTATTTCTTGCACCACATGCATAAGATTGAATTTATTGGTATGTGCTCTTTTCCTTAATATTCAGGGACCGTTTGGTTCAACTTGAGAGGTATGGAATGGAATAAAACTTGATACATATTGGAATGAAATGGAATTTGATTCTTTGATATCATGTGTGTAATTGATTAAAGGAATGAAATCAATATCATTGTTATTGTTTGATCTAAATATAGAATGAAGTTAAACAATAAATAATAATATTATTATTGTCAATTTTTTATTTTTTTTTTAACTTTATTATTATTTTTACATTTATTTTATTTATTTTGATTTTAATTTTGATTTTAATTTTTATTTTTTTTGGAAAATGGGTTCAAAGGTGAATTAATGGAAAATATGAGAATAAAATTATTGGTATAAATTATTTTTATTTTTGAAGATAAATATTGATATTTTAAGGAATAGAATGTGAAATCTATAAAAAAAAAAGGAGAGGTATAACGGATTTGCTATACGTCGCCCTAAGGGCGACAAATAAGAGCCATATTATCAATTTCAAGTATTCTTAATTAGGAACATTATTAGAATTTTTATTAATCAAATAAAAAAGGTAATTCAAATAAATTGCATTTGCCAAATTGAAACAAAATATGGAAACTAATATATTCTTACAAAATATCAACAATCGTCCTCCCTCCTCTTTCTCTCTCTGTGATTAGTGTCATATGCAATTGTAATTTAGGCTAGGCTTAAAAAGTGGCTTTAATATCAATAGAACATAGAAAGGAAATGAAAGTCGCGTTAGGCAATTGGTGAAGGCATATCGAAATTATCGAACTCAAATATCTTCTTATTGGAATCACTGGCAACTGATAGAGAAAGGCAAGTGGCAACCAAAATAGATGGATGAACAGTACTAATCAATGGGAACATAGTGATTACTGAAATGAGCGAATGGTGAAAGCAGATCGAGGCCAGTAATTACCGTCCGCGGTGGGGGGTAGTCGGGAAGAATGGCTAACAGAGAAGGGATCAGATGACAAATGTCCCAAGAATTTTCCACAATTGTTGTTTCAATTAGGGAAATGCAATATTTTTTTTAAATTGCTAATATCTTTTTTTATTTGATTAATAAAGATTCTAATATTGTTCCTAATTAAGAATACTTGAAATTGATAACATGACTCTTATTTGTCGCCCTTAGGGCGACGTATAGCAAATCCGATGATCTAAATATACTTACATTTAACTTTATCAATGATTTATGTAAATTATAGGATTATTATTAACCATTTTACATCAAAATATTTAATATTTTGCATGATACTAATGGTTCAACTCACATAGACACTATTGTAGCCTCCAAGAATCTATCCAACACGCATACACACAAGCAATGATGCAATTCCATCCTTTAATTTTGCTTCACCAAACAAAGGAAGTCATATAGGAAAGGGGGTTTGGACATGGAACCATCGGACGAGGTTCAATGACAAGACAAGCCAAACATGTCATTCGTATTTAATGGATAAATTCTTTCGTGCGAAACAAAATACTTGCATTTTAATATTATCTCTATTCTCTACAAGGGAATAATAAGTTTTGAATAAATAATTAGGTAAACGTAATTAATAAATAAAAAGCACATAATTACTACTCCATCTACCCGTAATTATTTATATATTTGACTAATTTTTTTTGTCTCTAATTATTGTCATTTTTAAATTTTCAATAACAATTTCACTTTTTGTTCCTTTAATAAATGACTTAATTTAAAACAATTATTTTGACAATAATTAAAGATACTTTTGTCATTTTGATATATTTTGATCTATAATTTTGTATTCTGTTACCGAAAAGATAAATAAAAAGGGAAGAAGAGAATGTTTACATTCATGACTCTTACCAAATTTTTTTATGTATGTTTGAATAAATTAAATTGCCCAACTTGCTCAATTTTTACCTAATAATATATAAAAATTAGTTGGAAAAAAAATGAAAATCTAAGTTTATCTTTAATGACAAAATTGTTCATGAATGTGGTGGGTTCCCTTTGGAACCCCTCCATGATCAACTTTAGAAAAGCCATGCTGGACATGGAAAGACAATGGTTTGATTATCTGTCATTGAAGAGTTCTTCATTATAAGTAATTATTTTTGAGTTTTTCTTAAGTTCTTAAATTTTAATTTCAATTATTGTAAAGTTTTGTTTATTTTCTAAAGAAAATATGGGCAAATATTGAGTCGCAGTAACACTTTTCCTCATCTTAACTATCTAATTTGTTCTATATATCCTATTATGGGTTAATCCTCAGTAGCGACTCACTACTCTACCGCATCTTCTTGTCGGTCGACATTCCTTGCAGGGGGTTCTTTCTTACATGTTTTATCTCAAACCACTAGTTAGGTAGAACACCACCTGATTGCAGTCTTGCTCTCTTTGCGGCACTCCCTCTATCGTGGTCTATGAAGAAACATGGTGAACTTTTCTTTTAGGAAGATCATTGCTGAGAACTCCCGAGTTAAGCATGTTTGGTTAGGAGTAATCTCAGCATTTGTGATTTCTTATAAAGTTTTTCCGTGCAACGTGTAAGTAATGACGAAACACATTGGAAGGACTCGTGGTGATTTATAGGGTCAAACGTCAATCCTTACAGCACTTATCGGTAATGTTTGAGGTCGAGGAAGGGTCAAGGCGTTACAAATCGTATTAGAGCCGCCTCGCGACCATGAATTGCACTAGTGGATAAGCGATCCATGAGTAGTCACCTAGCTAAGAAAAGATTTGTAACACCTTGGATATATAGTTAAACTGTAGCTTAAAGGCTTTGAAATGACTATTTTTGTCACCAAGGTGTATCTTATTTTAGGAAGTTCATCCATTGAGAAATCTCTGGTTAAGCGTGTTTGATTGGAAATAGTTTTAGGATGGATGATCTCTTGGAACATTTTTCCAGCCAGCGTGTGAGCAAGGACGAAGTACGTTGGAAGGACTTGTGGTGATTTGTAGGGTCAGTCGTCAATCCTTGAAATAGTTATCGATAATGTCCGCGATTCAGGAAAAGTTTGGACGTTAAAGTTGTGGATCCCTCCCTCCTACTTGCCCTATAAAGAGATGTCTAACCCAATTGTTGACTGACCTTATTTTTAAAAAAATGCAATTTTCAAAAAAAAATTATTTGGATGTGCCATATATTTTTGAACACCGACTCAGAGGACACCACATTATTTTAATGTACTCTGGTGATCCCAATTTTTCAACTAAATGACAAAGGGGTTACTTTTTTTTTTTGATAATTAGCGGCACAAAGGCCATTTTATTGAGAGATGGCAAAATGCCAAAAACGATCCAGCCAGCAAGACTGATCACCACAACAGCAAAAGGAAGAGGAAGACCTCTACAAGAACACCAAAGGGGTGACTTTCATGCAAAAACCCACCAAAAGTTAGGAAAGACCGTGAATCCCTTCACCTTAAGAATGAAAAGACCTCCATAGCCCTAATTTCGCCAGCTCAACTTTTTGCTTTGCACTATCTACTCTTCAATGTCAACTACTCACAATCTCTCTCTCAAACTCACTCTTTACTTAACAATCAACACTCAACAGTCAACCTCCCAATTTTCCCTCTTCTTTATCTCTCAACCCCTCTTCTCATCTTCTTGTCATCACTCTTTGTTCAAATAAATACCCACAAAAAGGGTGCGCTAATCATAGGGATTAGCCCTCTATTATCAAATTGAATCGAGTGAGCAACGTAAAAAACTGTAAAGTTTGAAACTTTTGACGATTGCGTATTTGTATTTTGAAACTGGGTTTTGTGAAATGATACTCATCAATTTATGATTAGGGTGTTGGAAATATTTCAAGAGTATAAGAGGATTATATAGCATAAGGAATCGTGTGGAATAAGTATAAGGATCATATATAAGATAAACATCAAGAATATGATCAACACGGATGAGTTTGAGACCAACACGAATCGTGTAGGTCTCCAGAGAGCAAGAAAAACCATCATGGGCTCAACACGGGTCGTGTTGAGGCAACACGGACCGTGTTGCATTCAACACGGACCGTGTTGCATTCAACACGGACCGTGTTGGAATCCAGAATGTGTTTTTAATGCTAACGGCTATATAATCTTGAGTATTAAGTTTATAATATCAATATTAAGCTCGGTATTAAGATCCAACAGCTATATTATCATGACCAAGTCAAAGGTCTTGATTCTCCATTAAGGACCTTCATTACACCTTTGAATAAGGGATGTAATTAGGGTTGGATTATGTGTGGAAGTCTCCTATAAATAGGAGACATTCCAAAGCCATTTGAGATGAACATAAGTATCTATTCTATTCTATAATCACATCCTCTCAAATATAGACTGCAGCTATACTTGAGATAATCAAGTGAGAAACCTATGTCTTGAGTGCAACAAGAGCTAAGTTTTATCCCTTTGAACATTTACGGTACAGTAAATAGTTCTTAAGGAAAATGAGTACGAGACCATGACTCTTAGCGTTATTCAAACAAGTCAAGTTAACCATTTGGTTATTAAGTTCAATCTCCATCTTGTCACATGTACCGCTAGAAGATCAAGATACCAAGAGAAGATGATGAAGATTCAAGTCGTTGTCAAACATCATTTTCCAACATAGGGTTGTCGAATTTTAGTCATAAGGAGCCCACTTTGAAGGAACTAGACTTGATTAGCTATGTTAATGAGGTTCTAAATTCTGCCTAAAAGTTATCTCTCATCCAGTAATTTAATCGAAAAGAAACTAATATATATATATATGTGTGTGTGTGTATGCATATATTAAGTTTACTTGCCTAAGGAGATTGGACACTACATATACATACTAATTTACCGCTCAGCGTTTGGGCTATTCTTCGGTTCAAAACCACATTGAACCGGTTAAACTGAAAAACAAATAAGGGCTAAAGTTAGAAACGAAAATCATACCAAATATAATCGATTCTCTAGGCATTCATTATGTTTACCGAATAATGCACGACTCTCTGTTAGAGTTGTTCATAGGAACTGAACTGCATCGAACAGGTTAACCCGAATACTGAATAAGAGCAAAAGTCCAAATCCAAAACTGGAACGAATATAATCCATCCGGTTTGGTTCCGTCTAGTTCATTTCACGTTTCTTTCAGTTTCAAACCGCATAATGCACAACCTTACTCTTAATTGAGCATGTTTTCAAGGGGTCCCATTAATTTGAACATAAATTTAGATTATTCAAATTAAATTTTGGTTGTCGGGTCAAGTATGAGACGTCTATATAAACTATTATACCGATTGCTCAACCATCAAGAAAAACGGTGCCACCTATAGAAGCACTTAACAAAGACTAGAGAAATGGCCGGCAGCTAAACACACAAGCAAACTATATAAATGCTTAAGGATGACATTAATTAATCACAATGTAGAGTACTGAGTAGCCCTATGTTGGATTAGTACTCCCTCATTTTCATATTATCTGTCACTTTAACTAATTTTCTTTTTTCCCATAATATCTGTCACTTTATAATTCCAACAACACATTAATTATAAATTTATTGAATTAACCTTATTAATTACATCATTTTCTTCCATTTTTCTTTTTTATTCACTTTTTCCCTTTTTTATTCGCTATTTTATTCAACATTTTTACATTTTCAACGAGTTAAATTAATGTAGAAGGGTCATGCTGTTTGCCTGTTTATAAAGGCCCAGTTCTTCTTTTGAATAAAAGGGTATGTTGACTGTAGAAGGGTGATTTTTTTGGTTTTAAAAATTATGTCTAATGTAACAAATAATATGGGAAGGAGGGAGTATGTTCAATTGATTTGGGTCCCTTAAGTTGGCAAAAGGACACAACTATAATTAACCTTTAACCCCCTAACTAAAGGAAGGACAAATTCAAATGTCACTTTGAAGTTTGCCATTTCATCACCCCCAAATCACAACTTCCCTCAACTGACAATGGGAACAAGAGAACAAGTCTAATTGGTGAAGGTGCTAACTCCTCCAATCTTCTTGACAAACACTCTTGGGACCGCAATGATTTTCATAAGGTAAAATTAATATTATTAAATTTATGGTGAAAAGTATTTTCATTGAAGTATAATTTTATAATTTCTTTGTAAATATATTGTTAGAAAATGATGACTGAAATCTTGTATTGGAGATCGTGAAAAATAGGAAAGGATAAATATTAAGAAATAGAGGGAGTATTAAATAAAGATACAACAACAACAAACTTCTTGAGGAAATATGTTTATTGCGCGGTATAAAGGATCTAAATGTAGGTAATTTTCCCTCATGAATTAGAACTCATGGAAAGACTGATTCCAAATTAGTATTAAACAAGAATATCAAAGGGGAAAAAAGTTACGTGCTGGAGTGATATATTTGTTTGTTTGAAGATGATAGGGCGAATGTTTTCTTCAACTAATTACAAATATTTTATTAATAAAATTTAACATTGATTAATATTTTATCATATATTGTTAGTTATAATTTAAGTACTTCTCAATATTGATCGTTGTTTCATAAAAAAAATTGCAGCATTATTAAAAATCGGTGATGATAAATTAAGAAGACTATATTTCCTCCAAAAAAAAAATTAAGACGACTATTTATATTATATTTAAAATGCTAGTATTCATAAAGTCCTAAATTTATAAGTGATTAATAGTTGATATGTGTTAATAAGTATTGATCGGTACCATCTCCTTCCCATATTATTTGTCACTATAGACATAATTTAGAAAACTAAAAAAACTTCCTCTCTATATTAATTTACCACATTGGAGATGTGAACATGTTGAATAAAATGGTGAATAAAAAACGGAAAAGTTGAATACACTAAATAGGAAAAATGAAAAAAAAAATGTAATTAATTATGTTAATTTGATAAATTAGTAATTAATATGTTATTGGAATTATAAAGTGACAGATATTATGGGAAAAAAGTTAGTTAAAGTAACACATAATATGGGAAGGAGGGACTAATTAAATATATTGGTAAGTTTCAATATATTTTTGTAAGTTTGGTGAAAACTATCTACTACCTCTGTTCCAAAATGTCTGTCATTTGACAAATTTTGATCGTTGATTATTCTCAAATTACAATGAATTGCAATATGAAATTACCATCATTGTAATTTTTACTAATGCATTTTTCTAATGGCGGTAGTTTTATATCGTAACTCATTGTAGTTTGTTAATAATTAATGGGCAAAATTTAGTCAAACGACAGATATTTGGAACGGAGGTAGTACAATCTATACATGAATTTGACACGATATCAAAAATCAAGCCTTTGAAGAAAATCTAAATTTCTATAAACTTCTAGAATTTCTTTCCAACCTTTTTTTTTTGTTTCTTCCATATATCATTCCAACTTAACAAGATCAGGCAAGGTAAAATTAATTTAAATAAATTTGAGGAGAAAAAGAATTATTGACAATGATATAGGCGTGAGATTCCTCGATGACTCACCCAAGTGAAGTTGATCTTTTGTGATCATTGTCGAATGAGAAAGTTTTTTGGGTTGTAGTAAATCTTCGCTGTATTGCTTATGTTTAGCAGTTTTTTCGTAGGCATGTGTCGTTTGAAGTGGGTTGTTTACTGTTTTGTTTTGCGGTTTAACTGTATTTTGTGAACCTTTAAGCCTTGGCTTGCAATAATCGGGAAAAAAAAATTGGGTAGAATTTTGTAAAAATTGAGTAACTTTAGATAAATAAAAATTGAAAAAATTGGATGTTTGTTGAGATAGGATTGATAAATTTGGAGAAATTTTCTCTGCATACAATTTGCAATTTTGTACAATATATCCAAGAAATTTTCTTTTGATCACATTACTCCCTCTATTCATATTAATTGTTGTATTTTGAAATCGTACAGTCAAATTTTAAAAATTTTGACCATGAATTTCTCAATATATATACAATGAGCTGCTATATGAAACTACCAACATTAAATTTGTAATGAAAAATATTATCATAAAAGTATAATATTGCGATCGTTAATAACATATTTTATAAGAAATTATCAATCAAAAAGTGACATTAAAAAATATAAATATCAAAATTATGACAATTAATATAAAACAGACGAATTACATATTTACCCAAGAATTTTGACACAGTCATTAAAATGCTTCCTTCCGACTCTTGTGCAATTAACCCAAGATACAAACAGTATGTGGCGGTTTATGTGATTATCATCTCATTATCCCAACAAATTAGGGAGTGTTTGGTAGGAACCCCAGGAAAAATTTTTTCATGGTAAGTTTTCCATGGGAAAGATTTCCTTGGGAAAAATTTCCCTTAGTCTCCAAGGGGAAATTTTCCCTAGGAAAATGGAGAAAATGGTGGACCCATCGTGAAAACTTTCCCGAAGTTAACCCGCATCCAATCATGGAAAAATAAGAACCCGAAAAAATTGACCATTTCCCCGGAGTTATTGACCAACTAAACGCACCCTTAAAATTGGAAAATATCTCCTCTCCCATAAATAACCAAGTAAATAACCGAATACAAATTCAATGAATTTTAATTATTGATTTTCGTTTCCTCAAAATTCTTAGCTAGCTGCCAACTGGTAATTTTGATAAATTTGGAGAAATTTTCTCTGCACACAATTTGTAATTTTGTACAGTTTGTCCAAGAAATTTTCTTTTGATCACATTTGCTCTCTCTCTTTCATATTAATTGTCGTATTCAAAAATCGTTCACTCAAATTTCAAAAATTTTGACCACAAATTTCTTAATATATATAATAAGTTGCTATATAAAATTATCACCATTAAATTTATAATAAAAAATACTATCATAAGAGCGTAATATTGCAATTATCAATAACATATTATATAAGAAATTACTCCCTCCGTTCCATATTAATTGACACATTTTAAAAATTTTCACATACCAAGGTTTAAATATATATACACAATTAAATAACACTATTTCCCAAGATGTTTTTTTGGATACCAAGGTGTAGGTAAGGAAAGAATGTGAGTAGGAGTGGTTTTTATTGAATGAAAAAATAAAAAGTTAACATAATAATTAAAGTTAAAATAATTAAATTAAGTAGTCGGAAATGGAAAGTAACAATTATTTTGTAACAAAAAAAGTTAATTTAAGTGTCAATTAATATGAAACAGATAGAATATCAATCAAATGATAATATTGAAGATTAAAAATATTAAAATTACGATAATTAATATAGAATAAATGAAATACACATTTATCCAAGAATTTGACACAGTCATTAACGCTTCCAACTCTTGTGCACTTAAATTCAAGATACAAAGAATATGTGGCGACACGTTTAAGTGATTATCTCAACCAATCAAAATTAGAAAAATATCTCCTCTCTCAAAAATTACCAAGTAAATAACCGAATACAAATTCAATGAATTTAATTATTGATTTTCTTTTCCTCAAAATTCTTGGCTGCCAACAGCAACTACAACAACCTTCTCTTTCACCCAATGATCCTCGTCAGCATGCTTCTAAAACACCTCATTTAACAATGTGATAGATAATTATCCGGTATTCTCGGTCTCACTTTCCTCCCTTGACCATTCAATTAATCATCCTACGTGGCCGAATCTGAATTGGTCCCCCGCCACCCAATCCAACGGCTCTAGTTCAAACCATCACAATCTAATCTAAGATTAATCCGACGGTGCAGGGCCGGCAACCTTTGGGCCTAACACGTGGACGGTGATTAATTCACTAAGTTACCCTTTCTTGAAGGCCCGAGAAAAATTAAGGCCCATCAGCCACCTCCAACAATGTGGCATATTTTTTTAAAGAAAAAATTACTACTACTTATAAATATTCTCATTTAATTCAAGGAATATTACAATTTCCAGCATAATATTACTGATTTTTTCTGAACCCCAGAAAAAAGGTTTTTTTTTTTGTTTTTTCTGTTTCGCTAAACTCTTTTTGCAAGCAACCTTTTTCCTTTTCTTTTTTTTCCCTTTTATCTGTTTTTTTTTTCACTCCTTATCTTTTTTCCCAGGGAATGGGACCTATATAAAGGGTCTGCAGAGAATACCCACCCATTGCATTCAAACCTTCATTGTCATTCATTCATTCGGAGCTCCATATTCAAACCCTAATCTTCATCTTCATCCTCACCCAACTCGTTGATTTCTTCATTCATTCTTTCTCAAATCCCTAATCAATGGCGTTCAAGAAAACCCTTGTTCAGAGGCTATTCAACCTCTCCAGATTCTCCACCCCCACCAACATGTCCAGAAAACCGCCCCTCCCCGACCCGGTCCGCATGCCCGACCCGGGTGATTCCGCCCGGGCCAAGCGGACCGTCCAGCAGCGCCGCCCTCTCTACCACCAGTCCTCGTCATCGGCGGCGACTCCGGCCGGCTTCCGGTTGTTCCCTCCGTCGCCGGAAAAGCTGTCGAAAAAGCTGAGGGGGATGGACATTGCGAGGGATCGCATCCGCCTCGACGGACTGTTACCTTTTCCGGCGGTTCCAGCGACGGCGCGTGAGGAAGACGCGCCGGCGCAGGGGCTGACGGCGGGGGAGGTGAGGAAGGTGCTGAGGGCGGCGCAGGTGGAGGTTATCCGGCAGAAACTGAGGGAGATTCCGAGGGATTGGATTACGTACCCGGAATTTGTGGAGGTTTGCAAGGAGAGTTGTGGAGGAAATCTTGAACAAGGGTTAGGGTTTGCGAAGACTCTAGATGAATCTGGGTCCGTTATTGTTCTTGGTAACGCCGTTTTCTTGCGTCATCATCAGGTTGGTTCATTTTCCTCCATTCTTTTCATTCATCTCTGCAATTATTTGATTTGAATTCGAGATGCGATCGATCAGATTTTTGATCATGTCTGATTTGAGTGATTTGGGGGTTGAATTGATGAGTTTTGTTTATTTGTGCTTTGGATTTGACGTTGAGATTGCCGAAAACTGATGAGGTTTATTATGTCTTTTTTTTGTTATTTTTTCTGGGCAGGAGATTAAAACATTGGTACGCAAGATCTAAAAGGGTTCAAACTTTGAGATCTAACCATTTTACACCCTTTCTCGGCCAAATTTTAGATCTTTCCTTCTTTTTTTGTTCTGGGGGGAAGGGCAAATTAAGAAAGAGATGGGGATGAAAAAGAAAAGAGGGCAAATTTAGGTTTTTCTTTCTTATTTCAGAGAGTGAAAGATCAGTGAGGGATGAAAAATATAGGGTTGAAGATCCGGAGATTTGAAGGGAAAAAAAAAGGAGAGATTTTTGAACAAAAACAGAGGGAGCTGAGAGTGGAAGAACATATGATTACTTCCCTTGAATAAAATCACAAAAAATCCCCCTTTCCCCCAAGAAAATCATGACATAACTAACCAGAGTTTCATAGTTTAAACAAATATGAAATTGGGTATCACAAATTTGGATCTAAAGATCAAATCTTGATTGTGGCGAGATTCATATTAACATTCATATTGATTGTTAAGTGATCATTTATGCATTTAAAAACCATGTTTTTTTTCCTTCATATTCTTAACACTTAAATCGTTTTCTCAAATGTTTTTCCTGTGTTTTTTTCAAGAACATAACTTGCTTTTCTTTGTTTTTTGTGAGTATTTGTGGGTCAATTGATGTCATAGATTTTTAGGAATAGAGTCAATCCAGGTGGAGTAATTTGTTCTGTTTCATCAAGATTGAGACCTCTGAAAACATCACCATCTTCGAATTCCACGCGTCTTGTAGATTAATTTCGAGTCTATTCTCGTTGATGACATTGCGACGCCGCCCTAAAAATCATTAGGGCCAACCTGAATCATAAGGAGTGCGTTTGATTGGAAAACTTTTCTAGGAACATTGTCTTTTCTAGAAAAGAGTTTTTCTGAGAAATTCTTGTTTGAAAAACTACCAAGCGCACCATAATTAATAACCCCAATGATCTAACTAAACCACCATGTGTGGTAGGTTAACGACGATCAAGTTTTACCCAAACATTGTTTGTTTTCCCCCGTTTGTGCTTCCAGGTTGCAAAGGCGATCCAGACCCTGATCACCCCGTCCGTAGCGGACCCCACGGACCCGCGTCGCGCTGAGCTGGCGAAGCTCGAGGAGCAGAAGACGGAGATCGACCGGAAAGCGGACCAACTAGTCCGACGGGAGCTGTGGGCCGGGCTGGGCTACATGGTCCTACAGACGGCGGCCTTCATGCGGCTCACCTTCTGGGAGCTCTCATGGGACGTCATGGAGCCCATATGCTTCTACGTGACATCATTCTACTTCATGCTCGGCTACGGCTTCTTCCTGAGGACATCGATCGAGCCCTCGTTCGAGGGGTTCTTCCAGAGCAGGTTCAATGCCAAGCTCCGGAAGCTTATCAAGGCTAAGAAATTCGACATCGACAGATATAATGAGCTCAGAAAAACTTTCCACCCCGATTACTCGTCGTCAATGTCAATGTCATCGGCTGCATTGCCGGGATTTGGTGATGCAATTAAGTTTGTTAATCAACATAAAAGTAATTAGAGATGAAAACATTGAAAAAAAAAGAAGGAAAAAAAAGGTATTTTAATTTTTTTTTAAAAAAAGAAAATTTGATTGTGTTCTGATTATATAGGGGATAAGCAGTTTTGCAATGTGTTTGGCCCTTCCCCGAGAAATGTAATTCTCATATCCGGCGGCTCTGTGTAAAAAAGTGGAGAGGAAATTTTTAGTTTTATTTTTAATTATTTTATAACTATATTATTACTATTTTAGTACCTTTTTTTTGTTAAATTAGTACTACTAAATTTTTTTTATCTCTTTTTATTTGTTAAATTACGTAATTTTAATAATTTCAATAACTATAATATCAATTTTATCTTTAATAAATGAACTTTTTACTCATTTTCAAGGGTTTTTTCAAGGATATTTTGCTAACTATAACTGTCGGGATTTGGTGATGCAAGATGATTAAGTTTGATAATTAACTTAAAAGTGATTAGAGAGCTCAGGGAAAAAAAATGGAAAAAAGAAGAAATAAAAATGGATTATATTTTTTTTAAAAAGAAATTTTTGATAATTTTATTATACATAATATATATAAGATCATGTTCTTTAGTTGAGTTAAATTTAACTAACTTATCCTAATCTAACTGAACTTATCTTTACTTAATATAACTTTTTAAATTAAAAAGAAATTTAAATAATATTATTTTTTTTTATCTCAAATCAATTCACTTTTTTAGCACCTATAATTTTTTCATTATTTTTCTCAAAATATTCAAATTTTATTAATAAAATATATTTACCTTACAACTTACTTAACTCAAGTCAATCCTATAGTTTCCCAAAGGTTATGTAAAATAATAAAACCCAAAGTTAATTACTAGTATTTGTTACCTCCGATCCCAAGCTACCACACTATGATAATTGAAGACAAGTCGTTAGGTCTAAAAAAAAAAGGAAAAAGATAGTAGTCTTTAGATAGTAGGAAGAGAAATAATTATTATTTCTAATTAAAATAAAAATATCTAATGAAATAGTTTCTTCTAATTATTAGGAGTTGTTCTTTGGTCAGGTTAGGTTGGTTGAGTGAGGTGATAAAAGGATAGGATAAAAAAAGAATAAGATTGGTTTGAATTAAGTTAATTTTTGGATGGAAATATTTTATTAGTAAAATTTGAATATTTTGGGGAAAATAAATGAAAAAGTTATAGGTGTTGAAAAAGTGGATTGATTTGAGGTTAAAATAATATTATGGAGTGTTTGGTTGATAGATTTTCTTAGGAAAAATTTTCAACTTTCTCAAGTGCACCAAATTTTCTCATGTTTGGTTACATAATAAGAATATGAAGGTTTTGTGATGGGTCCCAATATTTTCTCATGTTAGATGGGAAAATGTTTCTCATGAGAGGGGTTGGGAAAGTTTTTTTTCCCATGGAAAGGGGAAGTATTTCAATCAAACTCTCCAAAATACCCCTAAAACTATTTTATAAATAACTAAATGAGGGCAACTTAGACATTTTAAATAATTTTCCTACAAACTTTCATATGATTTCAAATGTAAACCAAACACTTGAAAGTATTCTTTTTCCTGAAAAACTTTCGCAGTAAAAATTTTTCTAAAGAAAATATTTCCTAGAAAAAAATCAAACACATCATTATTTGAATTTTTTTTATTTAAAAGTTGCTCTTGGTTTGGGTGTTTTTTAGGGAGTTGGATAAGTTAAGTTACGTAAGGATAAGTTAAGTTAGATTATGTTAAGTTGGTTAGGTCTAATTCAACTAAAGAACATGACCTTAATGTAAGATATGTTCTAGTAGGAAGAAAAATAATACTTGCATAGACTCGCATCTCAAAGTAGGGGTGGGTGCGAGAGGCCGAAACAAAAAGTCAAACTATAAAACTATAAAAACCTATTTGATAAAATCAGTTTAGTGTTTGCGATTTTTGAAAAATGTGGTTTAGGCTTACCGAATCAATTTAACTGAAAGCCAAACCATAAAACTGTAATTACAATATTATTTACCTATTTACTCATGTTCAATAATAATCCTACTGTATTTAAAATTTTAATTAGATAATTTCTCATGATGTACGTTTGTATTATTTTTACAAAAAGCTTCAAATAATGTTTTGACAAATTTCATGAATTATGAAGAAAATTTACTGTAATTGTATATATATTTATTAAAATTAGAAAAAATTGAAAATCGGGATATAATGGGTATCAAATTTATATGGTCATGTGGGATTGTAGGATATGCATGATCTTCAAGTGAGTTGTCAAGATTAATAATGTACATGAAATGCAAAGATGTAATATGCAAATATAACATACACACAAGAACGAAGGAACATATTTCTACATTGAAGGACATCAACATGAATGTGTTGTATGTGCATGGGACCTCCATTATTGGGTGGTATGTCCCAATTAAGAGATATTAGTCCTGGATTTTTCTTGGCAACATGGTCCATGATTGAGAATAATTTTCATTGTCTAGATGATGGTACGCTAAAATGATTTGATAATGATATAGTTAAATTGCATTATGTGGTGGCATAATTATCTTATGAATATGCATCCGGTTATCTTAAATGTAAATTAATATGATTGGTTTTTTTTTTCCGTTTGATGGCAAAATAGCATGATTGTTATATATTTTTTTGAATAGTTAGTAAAAGTTAATAAGGAAATAAATATTTTAGTTATATCAAATATCTCACATGGATATAATAGTGTTGTCTTTTAACTCCCAGGGAATATAAATAGGCTTTCTTGTTTAATGTTCCACTTGGACAAAATAATACTAACTTATAGCTCTTTATAAATTAAAGACGTTATATGGGTTTATAAATAAATAAATTATGGACTGGACTAAACTATGCTTTGGTTAAGCTTCAATGCGAAGCATTAAACTGCACACGCGCGCAGCATGGGCTGTAGGGCTCTAGAGGCGCTCATTAGGCGCACTTGCTTGGAGCATAGGAAAGACAACACAATCAACATTTCTTTATTAATTTTCCTTTTATTTTTAAACAATTGATACAGTTGGATAGAATTAACTGTTTCAACAGTCAGTCCTATCCAATTGTATCATGTTGTCATCTTTATCCACTACAAGAAAGAACAAAGGGATTTATTATAAATGCATCAATCCAGGGAGCTTTATTGTATCATGGAGACACGAATTTGCATGAGGGGTAAATCTTGTCTTAAAAATAGTGATCTGACCACGTCTCAAAGCCTTACTCAATCCCAATTTTCCTAACAATTTTAAGATAATAATATCTCACATTATCACAGTATTTATAAATTTGTTGAGTTTTCATGGATAGGCTATAGACATCAAGCTAAGGGTCTTACATTTAATGTTCTTTTGTTGAGTTATCACAATATCTATAGTAATATCTAACATTATGACACTATCTATAATAATATCTCACATTATGTCATATTTTAATGGTGTTGGTTATTTATTGGGCATTTTCATTATCACACTATCTATAAATTTGTTGAGTTTTCATGATTAGGCTATAGAAACCAACGCTATTACATTTAATCCCGCCGATTATCTATGGGACATTTTAGATGAGAACAATTAAAAGCGAGTGAAAGTTTTTACGATAAGATGAGATGATAGTGGAGTGTGAGGGGGTTCACGATGGTACCTGTCTAAAAGATTTGAATGTGTAACCTCTCATAAGCACAATATGATTTTATGGGTTAGGTATGAAATTTTTTAACGTTGAAGATTTATTCAATTTCGTTTCTCTGTTTATTACTGTTGTTACCTTGGTTGTGTTATCATGACCATAGTTATTAAAATCTCAATCCTAATCTACGATCCTACGATTTTATGATCCAAAATTCTCAATGTGATTCTACTATCTACATTCCAATTCACGATCCTACTATCTACATTAAGATTCATGATCCTATGTAGGCTAATTCCGATCCTAACTACCCTATGAATCCGAGTTTAGATCTCGATTTCAACAACCTTGATCATGACTATGGCAGATCTTATTCTAACCAGATGTAAAGAGCTAAAAGGGGAACTACATTCCTTATTCCTTTCATTTTCATTGGTTGTGAGTCCCGTGATGCCGCGTCATTGGCTATTATTGGCTTATAGCTAGGGCTTATGAAACCTTGGCCATGTTTAAAGAGTTTGCGGGGTTAAAGAAACATTCCCCTGTTGTTACTTTTGCGAGTGTTAGAAATTCGGTGCCTAGGAACCAAACTGTGCCGCCTTCTACTTATCCTATC
The DNA here is from genome assembly GCA_029582165.1 of Portulaca oleracea. Classification (NCBI taxonomy): domain Eukaryota; kingdom Viridiplantae; phylum Streptophyta; class Magnoliopsida; order Caryophyllales; family Portulacaceae; genus Portulaca; species Portulaca oleracea. The sequence continues at coordinate 27,349,067 of CM055871.1, forward strand.
ATGCCCCTTGTCTTACCAAGTAGTATCTGTTAATGGAAAAGACCACCAATTCTACTCTATTTGTGTTGATAACTTGTCTACTAATTTAGATATGGCTGCTTTAAAGAGGTTTTTTGGTGATTGAATTTGGTCATGTTGTAGATGTTTATATCCCTCCTAAAGAGGGGAAAAGTAGTTGAATGAAATTTGGGTTTGTAAGGCATCATCAGAAATCAGACAGAGACAGAGTTATTAGCAAGCTGAATGAACTGATGGTGAATGCCAACAAATTTATTGTCTCTAAGGCTAAATATTGGAAAAAATTGTTGTCTAAATCTGATGGCCACAAGAGAAAGGTGTGGACATGAATCCCCAAACAACTTACTGATCAATATGTTGCGATTGATCCCCCTCTGGATAAGATTAGATGGTCTATTGAGGTGGTTGAAAACAACCTTATGAGTCCTCCGTGTAACCCAATTACTCCCCCTAGTGATGACTCTGTTAACTAAGTGGATTTTGATTGAACTATCTCAAAATCATCTATACAATTATGAGTCACCCTAGAGTTGTCACAAGCATCCCTATTTCTCATGGCATTAGAACTCTATACCACGGATTGCACTAGCCATATTGCAGTTAAATGTTGATGTGGAAGACAGTAAGGAGACTAACTTCGTGTGAATTCACTCTAAATATGATATACGATCATCTAGGTCTTGAGGATTCCATCTTTGAGGACAAAAAAACATAGGCCAAAAGAAAGAGAATTGACGAAGAAGGCTTTGTTGAAAACTAAATGGCGAACAAATATAGAAGCATTTCAAAGGGCTAAATCAACCTCTAATGAAGCTACTAGAATAGACAAGAAAATGGTGACATTGATGTACGTGGAAATAGCATGTAGGTTGTGATAACTAGTAGTAATTAACATTGGTATGTCAATCTTTAATGACCAAGTTGAAGATGTGGAACACTTCAAATTAAGAGGAAGCTAAAAATGAAAAAGAAGACATAATGATTGATCTTATTTAGAACACACTACAATTAACATTGGCATAATTATCTTATGAATATGCATCTGGTTATCATAAATGTAAAATAACATGATTGGTTTTTCTTTTCGTTTGATGGCAAAATAACATGACTATTACATATTTTAAGATAATAATATCTCACATTATCACACTATCTATAAATTTGTTGAGTTTTCATGGATAGGCTATAGACACCAAGCTAAGGCTCTTACATTTAATGTTCTTTTGTTGAGTTATCACAATATCTATAATAATATCTTGCATTCTCACACTATCTATAATATAATGATATCTCACACTATGTCATATTCTAATGGTGTAGGTCATTTATTGGGCATTCACATTATCACACAATCTATAAATTTGTTGAGTTTACATGGATAGGCTATAAACACCAAGGCTTTTACACTTAATAATGTTAGTTATTTATTGGACATTTCATATGCGAACAAATAAAAGCGAGTGTAAATTTTAAAGATAAGACGACACGACAATGGAGTGTGAGGGGGTTCATGATGGTACCTGTCTAAAGGATTCAAATATGTGACCCCTCATGTACATAATATGATTTGATGGGTTTGGTATGAAATTTGTTAACGTTGAAGAGTTATTCAGTTTCGTTTCTGTTTAGTACTGTTGTTGTTTTGGTTGTGTTATCATGACCATGGTCGATCCTGTTCTGACTAAATGTAAAGAGCTAAAAGGGGAACTACGTTCCTTATTCCTTTCATTTTCATTGGTTGTGAGTCCCGTGATGTTGCGTTATGGGCTATTATAGGCTTATAGCTAGGGCTTATGAAACCTTGGCCATGCTAAGAGGGTTTGCGGGGTTAAAGTGTTTGTTTAATTCCTTTATTGTTGTTTCTGCAAGGACTAGAAATTCAGTGCCTAGGAACCAGACTGTTCCACCTTTTACTTATCCTGTCATGCCCATGTCTTACCAATACTTGTATATATTAATGGAAAAAAAAACCCAAATTCTACTCTATTACTGTTGATTATTTACCTACTAATTTAGATGTAACTGCTTTAGGTTTTTTGGTGATCGAATTGGGTCATGTTGTAAATGTTTATATCCCTCCTAAAGAGGGGAGAAGTAGTGGATTGGAATTTGGTTTGTAAGACATCATCGAAAATTTGTCGAAAATAGAGTTATCAGCAAGCTGAATGAATGGATGGTGAATGCCCCAACTTATTGTCTTTAGGGCTAAATATTGGAAAAGATTGTAGTCTAAATCTGATGGCCACAAGAGAAAGGTGTGGAAATGAACCCCTAAACAACTTACTAATCAATATGTTGCGGTTGATCCCCCTCAGGATAAGATTAGAGAGTCTATTGAGTTGGTTGAAAACCACCTTATGAACCCTCCGTATAACCCAATTTACCCCCTAGTGACGACTCTGTAAACTCGGTGGATTTTGATCGAACCATCTCAAAATCATCTGTGCAGTTATGAGCCACCCTAGAGTTGTCACAAGCATCCCTATTTCTCAAGGTATTAGAACTCCATACCATGGATTGCATAAGCTATTGCAGTCAAATATTGATATAGAAGGCAATGAGGAGACTAACTTCGTGTGAATTCACTCTAAATATGATATTCCTCTAGGTCTTGAGGATTCCATCTGTGAGGACACCAAAGCACATACCAGAAGAAAGAGAATTGATGAAGAAGGCTTTGTTGAAAACTAAATGGCAAACAATTATGGAAGCATCTCGAAGGGATAAATCAACCACTAATGAAGCTACTGGAATAGACAAGAAAATAGTGACATCAATGTGAAAATAGCACGCGGGTTGAGTTAACTACTAGTAACATTAGTATGTCAATTCTTAATGACCAAGTTGAAACTGTGAAACACTTCAAATCAAGAGGAAGCCAAAAATGAAAAAGAAGAGATAATGATTGATCCAATTCAGAGCACATTGCAATGTTGTAGAGTTTGTTCTTGTACTTAACTCTTGATCTTGCTCGTACTACATTGAGAGACTCTTATACTTAAGCCTCATCAGTTTGGAACATACATCTTTCAAACTAGGACCTAGTTTACATTCAAACTTGTCCGATTCACTGATTTTAAAGTTCAAATGTAAATCTGATGACCATACTCAATTCTTTTTCAAATTAGATAAAATCGAAGTGTCAAATTGAATAAATTTTTGACTGAGCTAAACAATTTTTTCCCAAAAGTTTACTCGGAGGTACCCCAAATTTTGGGGAATCTATGTTTTGGTGCCCCAACTTTCAAAACTCATTTTGGGTACCCTTACTTTTTGGGTTAGTAATTATAAGGTGCTTTTTCTAGCTAAAGTTTTAACCGTTTTGTTAACTGACCGAAACACCCTTACTTGTTGTAAGAGAAAGACGCTCTTGCCCTTCCGAAAACTCGCGTTTACTATCTGCATTAAGACTGTGTTCGACGATAGTGTTTGGGGTGGCGTTTAGCGTCTTGATCAATTCAAAACTCTAATTGCATGAATATTACCGTTCGGTAAGCTAGCGTTTCAAGGAGCGTTTAACGTTTTAGGTAGCGTTTTGTGAAACGTTAATAAAGTTAACGTTTAACGTTTGAAGTAATGTTTCATATTTTTCGGTCAAAAATACCCTTTGAAAATTTTATCTTTGGAAATTCTTGATATCTTTTTATGTCAATTTACATTAATCTGTTAATTCAACTGCTAAATTTACTGAACACGATTCTCATTTGAACAGTCATATGCTATCTGCCACTTAAACCGTTATCCGCTGCTTAAACCGCTGTCTGCTACATAAACCTCTATCCGCTATCTAAAGCACTAATTTTGCCGAATATGGCCTAAATGCTTCTACCAAACTAGAGTCACCTCTCTCACTTCCATCGAGACTCAATTCCCTTTCCCTTTCAATCTCCATGTTGTGCTTCTTCTGCTACCTCAAATAGAGTTTCGTAGAGGACAATCAAATTGGGAAAGAAAGTTTTGGTTTTTTTTTTGTTTGTGATGTCGGATTATTGCAGACTGTGAAGAAAAGCAAAATGCCATTGTCAACCTCCCAATGCAGTCCACTATGGTTAGTTAACCAAACACATACCTTCACTGACATTTCCCCAAACTTCCTTTCAATTTCTTCCACTGCTGTTGCTTGTGAGGGAAAGAGAAGAAGGCAGAGAAACAACATTTTTTTTTGGGGGGGGGGGGGGGAGGTGGCTTTCTTCTCTACAAGAGCAAATGAATGAAATTTAGGTTTTGTAGCAACCAAAGGGTATTTCAGGTCCATAATCGAATTCCCACCTAAAATTTATCGGAAACTTCAATACTTTGGTCAGAAAAGTACCTAATAATTCCTAACCAAAAAATAAGAATGCCCTGAAATGAATTTTGAAAAAGCGGAATACTAAAATATAATTTTCTCAGATTTTGAGGTAGCTTTAAATAATTTTTTTTATTGTTACCATAAGACGGAACTTGTGGAACCAACAAATAAGAGAAGTGTATGGTCAACTACTAGTAAGGTTGCATGGGGTGGGGTTGTAGGTAGGGGTGTCCATGGTTAATCTAAACCGCAAATCGAAACCGTAAACCGGTAAAACCAAACCGGTTAAACCGGTTAACCGGTTGGTATTTTATATTTTTATGGTTTCGGTTAACCAAATCGGTATATGCGGTTTAGGTTTCGGTTTTTAATTTTGGAAAATCGGTTAACCGGTTATATATAATTTTTTAAAAAAAACCCAAAAAAACCTAAACCCTAACCTAAAAAAATTCGGAAATTGGAGCAAACCGTGGTTAACCGCATTGTCAATGCGGTTAACCGCCGGTTTAGGTTTCGTTTAGGTTTCCGATTTTCAAAAGCAGTTAACCGCTTTAGGCGGTTACGGTTTAGGTTTGGAAAAACTTAAAACCGCAAAAGCGGCAAAGCGGTTAACCGTAATAGCGATTAACCGCTTTTGGACACCCCTAATTGTAGGTACCTTCTAGAAAAGTAACAAGAACCTTCATTGGTGGTGGGAGGAGGTCTACTTGACGCAAGCTAGCTAGCTAGCTAGCACCAGCTGCAAACCTCCTACCTTGGCCCTATCTGGCTATCTTTATAATTTAAATGTTTTTTCTTCTTTAATGTTTTCTTCTGTGTTGGACAAACTTGACTTTAGAAGGTCAATAATTCACGCTCGTCTACTATGTCGTTCGGCCGTATGTTTCTTTTTCATCGCCCCTTCCTCCTACGTACCTCCATCCTAAGACTCTACGGCATTCATCTATTGGAGGAAATACATATTTCTCTTTTCTTTAATTCATTTCTATTATTATAGGCCATATTTTTTAATTTACAACTAAAATTTTATTTACTTTATTTCTCTTTATTACCTTATTTATTTTTATCTTATCTATTCTAACATTATGTATATACCTTACATAATTTATATTTAAAATTTATTCATTTAATAAATGATGTGAATGATCCTGTCAAATATCTTATTAAAAATTATAAAATATATATTTAAAAATTTATATATTCAAGTGATTTGATTTATCTTACGTATTTATTCCATGTTCTATTACTTTTTTTATTACTTATCTTACCTATTTATACTTATCTTACTTACATTGTCTTTTATTTACCAACGAAAAGAACATGGTATTTCAATTTACTAAAATTTTATGATGGATTTCAAAAAAATTAAATAGAAATATTTATATGTGCAGTGGTAGGTAGTCCTAGTAGTAGAAAGCTTACAGCCAAACCAGTAATCTACTAATCTTGAGTGTAGTCTGTCGATGCTATTTTTATAAGGATCGAAAAGATTTAAGTATGGACAATCTTAACTAGATAAATGTTGTTATTCGTGAGAAAATTGGTTCCTTAATCAGGTTTTGTTTGGTTACTGGAAAATTAATATAAAAAGATATTTTTGTATCTCCTCACTAGAAAAAGTTTAATATAAAAAGTCTCTTTTTCTTTGTCAGCCCTCACTTTCATTTTCTTCAACCCTTCTAGTCTATCATTTGTTTATGCATGATCAACAAAATTTGTTGTGTTTCTACACTTTCCTCTCAAATTAGAAGGAAAATATTATTTGATAAATTAATTAAATTTTCCATGATTATTTTCATACAGTCGTTCATCAATTTTGTTTTTCTTTTTGTAAAATTAAATGAATAAAATAAGTTAAGTTCAATTTCTTTCTTTCCATTTCATTCTATAAGAACCAAACAGAACCTTAAGATCCACATCCAAATTTTGTCTTTACATTATGAGGTTGAAAACCTTTCTAGAAACAAGAGTATCAAGGTGTGTTATTGTGAAATATGATTCCCAAGGTTCTAGTAGATGATTGATTTATTATTTATATTAATAAGGTGCATATTCTTTTTAGGGTTATTGGAATTAAATAAATTAATATTTAGGATAATTTTGATACAACAAACTGATCTTTAAAATTTAGACTGGACAGTGTTATTGAGGTGTCAAAGAAATATATATGAATTACTGGATTTTTTTAAGCTATGTGTCTAAATGTAACCTCACATGTATGGTTAGGTGTGTGAATTTAACCTTGCATGTATGGTTAGAGTTGAGATTTAAAAGAGTAAAATTATTTTTGCATCACCAAAGTGTACATTTCTTTTATGAAGCTCTTTTCTTTGAGAACTCTACAATTAATTGTGTTTAGCTTGGAGTAATAGAGGAATGGGTAACCAATTTATAAGTCATTCGTCAATATTTAAAGTCGTTTCTGATAATGTCCATGGTCTAGGAGGAGTACGTCAGAACAGTGTAGTAAATCCCTTTTTTCCCTTAAGAACCGGAGTTGAAACTATAAATTTATAATGAATTCTTATTCGTATACATTTCATAGTAACTCTTATATGAGGCCAGGGGCAGATCTTAAGGGGGGCCAGCCAGGGCCATGGCCCACCCCATGATTTTTTTTAAAAAAAATTAAAATTAATTACTTTACTATCTATAAATAAAATTAGAATTAACAAATATAACTTTATTTTTCCATATAATATAGATACGAAAACACAAAGTATTCTAACAGTAACTTATCAGTTTTGAAAACTAAATAAAATTTCAAAGTACAATTTTCTCTCTCTATATCACTTTCAATGGTCACTTTTAATCTTCCTCTCTTTCTCACTCCCCCCTCAATTCATCTATGGACCTGACATTTGCATCAGCAATTATACGGAAGGACCGAGTGTATATAGCATAGTACATTCGGTAAAAATATGCATTCAAGGTGGGAAAATATATATTCAAGGTGGGAAAAACTGCATTGCGTAAGGAAAAATATACATCCAAGTTGAGAAAATATCCAAGTTGGGAAATTATCATGATACACTCATATCATCATAATTATGCATCCAAGGTAGGAAAAACTGCATTGCGTAAAGGAAAATATGCATCCAAGTTGGGAAAATAGTCGAAAAATTATCATGATACACTCATATCATGATAATTCTACATCCAAGGTGAGAAAAACTGCATTGCGTAAGAGAAAATATGCATCCAAGTTGGGAAAATATCCAAGTTGGGAAATTATAATGATATACTCATATCATGATAATTTTGCATCCAACTGTGCATTGTGTAAGGGAAAATATATGATGCTGCGATAAATATACATTGCAGTGCTTGAATACTGCACCTAAGTCTGGAAAACATGCATGACATGATAGAAAATTTATCACCAATTGTGCATTGTGATATGCATCCAAGGTGGGAAAAACTGCATTGCGTAAGAGAAAATATGCATCCAAGTTGGGAAAATATCCATGTTGGGAAATTATCATGATACACTCATATCATAATAATTCTGCATCCAAGGTGGGAAAAACTGCATTGCGTAAAGGAAAATATGCATCTAAGTTGGGAAAATATCCGAGTTGGGAAATTATCATGTCGTACACTCCTAGCACGATACACTCGGTGTTATATCATAATTTGCACATTTGCATCCCTCTCTCTCCCTCAAATCACCTTCAAATTTTGCAAATTGCAATTGAAATTTGGAAGAAGACAAAAGTGCACAATACCCACCAAAAGGTACTTACATTAATATCTAATATTTACGTTGTTATTTTTGTTGACCATTCAATCTTTCTAGCACATTTTGTTAATTAATCAAATTAGTATTTATTTGTTAATAAAGTACTAGTCATATAAATTGTTTTAAGTGTGATTGTTGGGTATCTTTTGGTTTAATTAAATTAGTGCATATAATAATAGTAAATTATGTTTTGAAGTTTCAGTTATTTGCCTTTAAATTTATCAATTTGGATAATAGATGAATTTGCTGATATGGATAAGAGAAAATTAAGGCTAAAGTAATGGCGTATGATTATTTTTAAAAATTTTGAAAGTTGACATTCATCATAATATTGCGTTTGTGTCGCATGTTAATTTAGTTGTCATTTTTGTTGGTCATGATTTGGAGCATCAAAGGTATGTGTGGATATATATATCATGCATTTTGGTAGTTACATTTATGCATGGTGATTATTGTAGAGAGCACTTTCAGTGTATGTTTTCTTTCTATTTCCCATTTTAGCTAATTAATTAAGTCAATTAGTGAAAATATGTTAATTTTTATATGAAATGATTTTTTTTTGTTCGGCCCTCCTTAACAAAAATGTCTGGCTCCGCCCCTGTATGAGGCCTCTCAGCATAAATTTATCGTGAGACATATAATTTTGCGGTGACTTTTTATAAATATAAAGGTGACTAATAATTTATTTGGACTGATTCTGGGAAAGTTATATCCCTAGCAAAATTATTAATGACATTCGTATTAAAAAATGATTCTAATATTACTTATTAATAATTATAAAATATTAAAAATTATCATCTTGTAAAAAGTTCATCTCAATGAATTTACGTAAGATGACCTCATACTAAAAATTGTCTGCATTTTAAAAATGTAAGATAGATTCATACTATCATAAATCATGATTAGGTTTGTATCTGAATCGAGGCGGCGTGTAAGCTGCACGGGTTTGACTTAGTCAAAGCTTGGATCGAGCTCGGTTTGGCCAAAGTTTGGCTCGGCTCGAGGTCGACTCGGATGTCTTCCTAGTCGAGCCTGACCCTAGAGGGACTCACCTCCGGCTCGACTGGCACGACTCGTTTAAGTATTTAAGTAGGAGGTATGCTACACTTTATGAATATTAGTAAATTATATATTATTTTAGATGTTTAAAATTTAATATTAGATCGTAAATTTGTTAGTTTTCTTTAGTTTTATTGTTAAACTCCGTAAATCAACCCTAACATTTATAAATTCAACCCTGACAATTTTTAGTTTATATTTACCCACCCTAAGCTTTGGAACCAATTTCATTTAGCTAGTTTTTCGATACATTTAGCAACTTTTTCGGTGAATATATAATATATGATGAAATTTGTTTGCTAAAATTGTCGTCATTTCAGCAAATAAATTTCATCATAATTCATATATTTCCTGGAAAAGATTCTAAATTCACTGGAAAAGTAGTTAATTGAAATTGGTTCAAAAGCTTCAAGTGAGTCGATATTAACTTAAAAACGTCAGGGTTGGATTTATAAATGTCATGAACCCAAAGAGGGTATATGCAAATTATCTGTAAATCTCAAGCATTAGTGTTTAAACTTTGATTGATTATACCCTTACTGTAAGAAAATGTAATTTTCTAGTTAAATTTAATAAATGTATAAAAATTTATTTGATTTTTCATTTGAGTTCGGAGATTTCCAGCTAGCCCCCTTTTCATCCACAATCAATCCTAAATCCCACCCTAAATCGCACCCATTAATTCATCCACAAATTCAAGCACCCCCTTTCCAGCTAGCCCCCTTTTCCAGTTTGGGTTTTAGGAGTTTGTGAATTGAAGTTGGTTTCTTGGTTGTATTTTAGTTCATTTCGATGTATTTTGGTCTGTGAATGAGAAATGTTTGTGTTTGAATGATTGGGCAGTTTGATTGAGTTGTATGCTAGTTCAATTGACATAGTTATCGTCGTGGGATTGAATTTACAATCTTGGTATTGTGTTGACTGATTTGGGTTTGGTTGTGTTGTTGATTCCCAGCTCATCTGTTGTCAATTTTTTACTGGGGGTGCTTGAATTTGTAATCGAATTGAATCTACCCAGTTTTTCCATATTTTTTTTGGGATGAATCTTGTGCTTTGATTCGTGATTCTGGGTTTGGTATGATTCTGGGTTTGGTATGGAGAGAAGAGGAGGAGAAGCCCTGGCCATGGTCATGGCTGTCTGGTGGATCGAAGAAGAGGAGGGAGAGAGAGAGAGAGAGAGAGAGAGAGAGAGAGAGGGTGCTGACGTGGAAACATAGGGAAGAGGGAAAAATTGAGTGATGTGGCGATTTTTTAAGTCAATGGGTGACATGACATGGTTAAACATCAAAGAAAACGTGCCGCCACCGCCAGCTCATTTCTCCGACGAGTCAAGAAAAGGGTAAGTCGGTGACGTGTTACTGGGGGCAACAGGGGGTCAAAGTTCATGTTATTCAGAACCAAATCGAAAGTTCGTATTATTAAGTCTCATATGGCCAAAAGTTCGTATTATTAGAATTCAATTTCCCTTTATTAAAACTCATCCAAAATTACCAGTTAACAAAAATTTCGAAAATATCAAAATTTACTAAAATTACTGTAATTCATTTACCTTACCTTACCCATAATTATAAATCTTATATGCTCATGTACAATGTGTACATGCATGGAATCTCCCACCCAGAGAAACGGATCAAGGAAATCTTTTTCCATTTTGTAGAAAATTAAGAAAGCATATTCTTTATTCCTTGAAACTTTTGTATTTGTTCTCACATCATGTGCGCCATAATAGAGATTAACAACTCAAAGATTATTTTCCCACCGCAATTAGTGAATAAAAAGGCTACAATGATTATTATTTGATGGATAGGCTAACTAATTAATTATCAAATTGTATCTTCCAAATAGAATAAAACAAAATAGATCATGTGCTGGGATACCCACTTGAAATTATTTTAATGGCAACATTATAAAAACAAGTAAACTAGTAAGTGGGAGTAGCAACCAGCAACGCTCCAAAATATATAGTCATACAATGACTAATGAGTAAATAGCATAGGTTTACATGGGCGTAACGTAAAAAAAGTGCTACCTCCCATATTACATGTTCATTTGACAAAAATTTAAAAAATTAATAAAATGTGTTAGGTGGGTATTATATTGTATGGAAAGTTATGAAATATTAGTATTAAATTATTTATATATACTTCTCTCTCCTACTTTTTTTATTCTTGTGTCATAAAAGTTAATAAAAAAATGTAGGTAGTTGGAAAAAACTTACATTGGAATTATAAAATGATAAGTATTATGGGATAAAAAAAATTTGATTAAAGTGACAACTATTGTGGGACAAAAATAGTATAATTTAATAATACCAAAATATTTCAAATTGTTTGTTTATGTCAAAAAGAAAATAACAAATAGATGAAAAGTTGTAAACACATTTAATATATTATTTTATGTTGATTGTTTTTTGAAACTATATTAATGTCGATTTTAGACGATAGAAAAGAAATTAGGACTATAATCTCGAAACAATAAACCTAGAATATGAAATGGAGAGTTATAATTGATGCTTTGATAGAGTTTACTTGCAATCATATTTGGCCAATTAAAGAGTTACACTAAATATGGAGTTGGTGTTATGTGGCTTCAAAAGAAGGTTGGTGTCAGGCTAGAAGAAAGAAGAGATGGAAGACTTTATTTGAATCTAAGTCTTCTTGTTGGTCAAGCAACATGCAGGGTCGGCTCTACAAAATCTAAACGACATTTCATAGGTAAGGAAAAGAATTCTGGTTTGGTGGAGGTTTCCTTAGAGATTCTTAAAAATAGTTTGGAAGAGAAGGCACACATAGTGGTCAAGTTTGACGGTAGTTCTAATTTCATTCGTGACGATCGTGAGACTGTGCTTGACCTTCTTAAACAGCGAAGTGAGAAGATATAAAGAACTATTTTGTTTTGCCATTTTAGTTATTTTTGTTGTAACTAGCTGTCTTGTTGTTGTTACTTGCTATTTTTGGTATGCTGTTTTGGATTCTTATATCTTTTCTAACTTTCAATAATAATAATAAAAAAATGGCTTGATGATTTTTCCTTTTATTTTTTTCTTTTTCCTCCATAAAATTCTTGAAAAATTCTAGTAATGTTTCATGTGGAACCTTACACTTCCCTACTAGTAACAAATAACATGTTGCTAATAGTTGCTAATACTATATTTCTAATGAAAACAATTAAACAAGCTCTATATTATTGAATATGATCACTTTTAAAGTATAAATCCACATAATAAGATGTTACGGAATCGAAGATTGAGAATAAAAAGTGTCAATCATATATGTAGTTACCAATATATTTTATTGATTAACTAGTGTTAGGATCAAATTCAGATTTGTTGCCAGTTGTTAGTCACTTGTTAGGGTGTAAAAGAGAGAAATATATGCAGCGGAAGGAAATATAGGATGATTATGGAATCGATGATAATAATAAAGAGGCAAGAACTAAGATATATGGGTGAGACAGTAATTTTATGTGGGAAACCGAAGAACTCGGAGAAAAACCCACGGGCGACAACCAATATCCACTAGTAGAAAAGGTGATATTACAAGAGGTGGAATATAATTTCTCATACACTCTCACAACCTAGGGATAAATAGAGTGAAGATGTGGAAATCACACTGTACCTCCCTCACGGGGAGTTTTGAAGGCTCTCACATCTGTTACATTAATCGCTTATCACAAGGTGAATAAATACCTCTATTTATAGGGTAAACATCCTATAGATCTGGCTAGACTTACGCTCCAAATACAATTAGGTTTTAAAATCATATTACAATTAGGAAACTGACCTAAGTATAATTAGGAAATAAAATAATTTCCTAATAGCAACCAATAACTTTGAGTGTTTAGGAAACTTGCCAAATAATGAGTCAAGAAAATTTGGGCCATTAACCCAACAACTAGTATCTTATTGAAATGGGATGGTGTAGACATTGGATTTTGTGCCGAGAAAAGATGCACGAAGATAAGATCAGGAGCAACGTGTGTAGCCTAAAAGAAAAGACAAAAGGGGCTAGAATAAAAGTAAGGCCACTTGGCCTTGCTCTATTTCTAAACCAAGCCCATAAGTAGGGATGGCGACAAAACCCGAACTCACGGGTACCCTCCTCTAACCAACCCATTATATTTATGGGTGATAAATTTTAGAAAAAACGGATAAGGTAGGGTAATAGGTACTCGTCTCCACCCGTTGGGTACCCAACCCGACCCAACCCGAATACCTACAAAACAAAAAACTACCGTTGATTATTCATTATTGGGTCGGAGACATATATTAATATTTACATTTATAACTAATTTGTTGAGTTTTGTAATCACGATGTTTTCACTAAATTTTAATCATCCATACCCATTTTTCAGGTCGGGTAAATGCGGGTATATTATACATATTAAATGTATTTTGGTATGATAGTTGTCCAATTTTCCTCTTTCTAATAAGAATCTTCATATAATATTTTCTTTTGATCGCTAATATGATTCTATCCAAAAATAACCCGTTAATTTGTACATATGGGTATCAAACGGGTTTTATAAGTTTTCTTTTACATTAAAAATATCCTTATTTAAGGATTAAGCAATCTTATTCGGCTGCCAATCACATTTAAGTAGCACCGCACAAAAAGTCCGCGTTGATTTTTCCAGGTCCTACAGATGGTGGGAAGATAATAGCCAAGGATCATCAACAACTTAGTGTTTTGAAATACCCTATTTAAAACTCATAGAAACAACTCGATATTTTTGGGATTTGGGGGTTTTAAAAAAAAATCAACACAACAATAATCAATGAACATGATATGATCAAACTCTAAAGAGAATCTCATCAAGCTTTATCTAGGCATCCAAATACAGATTTCATAGGGAATCCATCTACAATCACCCTTGAATAGCCAAAAGACTTCACCAAGATCGAAATAAAGGAAATGACCCTTTTATCTACAAAGAAACCGCTCCATTAATAGTATCACCATGTAACATGGATAAAGCAACAATGAAGATTTTGAGGAAGGATTTTCGAATACCTAAAGGATTTCGTCACTCATCATCAAAGTCATTAAACATAAGTTGCCTTCTAAAAGTAATAGAGCTAACTTTATATAAAGGAGGAAGGAGTCATAACTAAACCTTGAAAATTAAAGGTCATGGGTATGACATTATAAAGTCACAGACGTGACCTAAGAAGGTCATAACTGTGACATGATTTCTTGTACAAGGGGCAGCCCAGGTCGAATAAGGTCATGGGCGTAACCTACTTGAGTAAGAGGCGTGACTACTTGATGTCATAATCGTGACTTCAAAGGTCACAAACATGACACTCACGATAACAAACATTTAGGGACAGAGGTTGGTCATGGGCTAATGGGTGTGACCATTGGGGTCACAATCGTGACTGCCTACTACTCGGTTATGCCTTACTTCTCTTCTATATTCTTCCACCGTCCTTGATCCCGGCTTCCCCGTGCTCTTCTTTGACGTTGCATACTCTCGATCCTAGCCCTTGTGAAAAGTCCAAGATGCCCTTCACTCCTAAAATAACCGAAAAGCAATATCTAAAATGAGACTCAAGCTCAAATAGGGGAAACATGTTAGGACCAACTTCGGCTTTTATTATCCAAGACGAACGACCCCTCGAGTAATATGGTTCATCTACATCAGGTTGAGGAGGATTTGCCTTCAAATCTTGGGGGTTAGACGCACACACAAGAAAATGCAGTTTCCCAAAGAAAAAGTCCTCGGAGAGCCAGACCGAGAAACATCATGCAAGCCTCCCAACAAACACCAAATCCCATCACATATTCATCATCATTGATATACAATCATGTAGGCTTAGGTACAATGCTACGTAAGTTTTTAAAAGAAATGGTATATATAAGTTCTTGAATATGGTGTAAGTTTTTTAACATTTAGTTATGCTAAGATTTTGAACTTTTTGTATATAAGATTATGAACATAATACGTATAGTTTTTGAACACTGAAATAAAAGGACCACGATGCTACATAGTCCTGTAACCATGATCTAAGTTTCGGAATTTCAACACCCCATATTTATTTGCGCAATATGAAGGATGTCTTTACAGTACCACGCTTCGAACCTAAAGAACATTCATGTGAGAGGTGTATTAAAGTAATTATAAAACCATTATTGAACGCCTAGTAGAGCTGGGAAAAGCTGACCTGACACGATTACCAACCTGAACCTAACACGATATTAAACAGGTTTAGGTAGAAATTTTCAACCTGTTTAATTATACGGGTAGACACAATAATCCCGTTTAATTAAATGGGTTAGGTTCAGGTCAGGATTTTCGATACGAAAAAACACCTACTTAACCCGTTTAATTAGGCATGTTAAATGGGTCAAGTCATTTGCTCGATAATCATTACCCAATTATACCGTTTATCAATAAATTTAGGTGAAAGTTACAGTTAATAGTCTTTGAAATATACGTAATACTTATAATTTTAACTTATATTTATATATAACTCAAATTATATTACCACGCAAATTGTTGAGTATGATATGTCATTATTTCGATCCCACAATGAGTTGTTTTGTATAAATGAGTTAATGGTTAAATGGGTAAATTGGTAACTTTATTCTAAAACGTTTACTTAAATGGGTAAACAGGTCAAAATAAGGTCAATCCGTTTAAAATTTAAACGGTAAACGGTTTCAATTTCCAACTCGTTTAATAAATGGGTTAGGTTCAGGTCAGAAGATTTTTAACCCGTTTAAGTTTGACATGAACACGAACCCGACTCGACCTGACCTATTAGCCAGCTTTAACGCCTAGTATGGAATGTCAGAAAAGAAACACAAAGTAGATAAATATTTATATTTTTGTTTTTTGGGAGTAAAAAGCTTAGGTTGTTGATAATAGGAATTGAATATTGAAATTGTTCAACTTAACCAAATTAGGAGCCAATATTGTTGTATAATACAAAGCCAAATCATGTAAATAACCTTCTATTATCAATATATATATATATATATATATATATATATATATATATATAATATAATATAATATAATATAATATAAAAAGAGGCTTATTTATGTGGGGGATGAAAAATTGTTTGAAGGAGTTGCTTGCCTAGCAGCTAGAGATAGCAGTGGGTCCTGAACCCGGTCTGGACCCTATCGGACCCAACCCATTAAGACGGTTCTGGGGCGGGTCCAAGTCTGGAAAGAAATAGTGGGTCCGGGTCCAAGCATGAACCCACAGACTCAACCCTTGGACCTATTAAAATATAAATATATATAATTTTTTCCTTTGAAAAAATAAAAACCCAAGTACTACACTGCTACTCATCTACTGTCTGACACCTATTGGGACTCGTGGGAATATTGGGCTTGTTGAAGTGTTGGTTTTTAATTGCTAAAACCCTAGTATATTATGTTTTCCATTGAAATGTTTTTATTTGTTAAAAATAAATGTATTTAAACATAATAGTTATTATTATACATGTGTATAAGTATAAAATTAACCCAACAAATTGATAAATCTAGAAAAAAAATGCATAATAGAGTTGGACCCATTAAGGACCCGCTAAGGACCCGTGGACCCTTGGACCCACTAAGTTCGCGTCTTGGTCTGAATTTTGGAACCCATTGGGTCCCATGTCCGAGTCCAAACAAATCTAACGAGTCCGGGTCCGGGTCCAACTGGACCCACCCTAGACCTTGCCCATTGCCACTCCTACTAGCAGCTTACCTTGTAATTTATGTTTACACTCGAATCTACTCTTTTACCCTCGAATATAATATGAGGAATCTACTTGGTAGGTTCACCACCTTGTCTAGTCGCTTCTGTTGACACAAAAATTCACCTTTTTACCTTCGAACATAATAATAAACATCCAATATTGTAACTTTACCAGTTTGCCTTGTAGCTTGTATATATTCACATTTTCTTTGTTTGAGAATGATGTTGGGAGAAAGAAGTATGGTTCTTTTATTCCCCGTAATAACTGCAATAACTAGGAATCTAGTATTAAATAAAATTTTATGTCCAAACCAATCAATTCGGGAAGCATGTTAAATACGTGTCAAGTATATATCTAGATGAGGTAAATACGGATCTGGTATATTTCTGGTTCGGGTAAACACGAGTTAGGTGTATTTGGGTTCAAGTAAATATATGGGTTATGTGTATTTCGGGTTTGGGTCAATACGGGCCAGCTATATTTTGGATTCGAGTAAATATGTGTTCGATATTATTTGACAACAGAAAATGCTACAGTTTTAACAAGGGTCAAATTTTACAGCGTCAAAATTTTTAAAAGTATGCAAATAAAATTAGTGTACGTGTATGATATTTAAAAAATAAATATAGTATTACATATAAAATTATAAATACTTGTATTGTTGTTTGTAATTTTTCATACTTATTAAAATCATACTTATTTTTTTCTTTTAAATAAATCATGTGAGTTGAATAAAAGAATTATAATATGAATTACCTAAAAGTATGGTCATATTCTTTCGATTAGTAAGATAAGATAACACAATGCCGGGTCTAAGATTAGGTAACGAAATGTAAATACAGTAGTAGAATTAATTAAATGTCACATTACCTATTTTTTATTTTTAAATAAATTATGTGAGTTGAATAAACAGTTTTATATATAAATTATGGAAAAGTATACTTATATCCTTTTGAATGGTAAGACAAGGTAAAGTAAAATTTAACTTACCTTACAGGACTTTATATCTCCTCTAATGAATACAGAGGAGTTGAAGTCAATGATGAAGATACATATGCACATTAAACCAGACAAATGCATAATTTCTTTTTGCAAATCAAATCTTTACTTTTGAAATTTTTGTACAATCATTCCTAAAACAATTATACAAAGTTTTCTGTAGTTGTCAGAGTAAATATGTAAAACAATGGTCGGGACTGCTTATTTGTTGATTCTATAAAAGATCCACTATTTTTATACTTGTGTGTTGCACGGGCAACTTGGCTAGTAAATCACGTAAAAGCATTACACTGTTAAAGTATTATTCTCTCCACTTCTTAATATCTGTCACTTTAGCTAACTTTTTATTTTCTATAAAATCTGTCACTTTAATTTGCAATTCCAATACAATACTAATGACAATTTTCTAAATTTACTTATGACTTTTTCATTACCAATACAAGTATATAACCAAAATAGAAATTTATCTATTACTTTTATCATTTCCAATACAATTATCATTTTCAATACTATTTTCTTAAAATCTTACTAAAAATCAAATGTGACAATTATCGAGAAAAAGAGAGATTATTGTTTATTTGTGTTTAAAAAGAGTTACAATTACATAGTTGAAACTTGAAACATTATCTTGGAAATAATATTGGCCAAATATGACGTCAAGATAATCTTCTCGTCTTATTTTAAGAAAATGAAAAGTTACTCAAAAGTTATATAGGCATTTGTGCAAGCATTGATAAATTTGTTGGCGGTTGGTGATTCGTTAGTGATTGTTGTTAAATTTGTTTGTATTGGTGATTGTATTGGTATTTTGGATTATTTGTTTGGAAAAGTTGTGATTGATAAAGTTAGCTGATTCTAAAATTTTTTTGCTAAAATTCCATTTATACCCTTTATCACTAATATGATAAATATGCATCAAATATTGGGACCAATAAGCTTTAAGATGACATATGGTGTAAATTTAGACAACTTTTGGACAAAATGGTCTTTTCCACAATCAGCCATTTCTGATAAATTTCTCACCTATTGAAAAATGGTTTATTGGGACCAATAAGCTAATAGAATGGGCAATAAGCTAATAGAATGAAATTGTTTCTCAAACACCCAACAACTTATTTCACTTCAATGAAACTTTGATAAGTGATGAATAAGCGCTTTCCAAATGCAGTATAACCATTTTGGCTGTATCTAGGGAAATCAACACCAATCCAATAATTCAAAGAATAATTGAACCCTCAATTTTAAAAGGAAAAAACAATACAAAAAGTTAATGAAAGCAAAAGCTGTTCCTAAAATTACGTATACGTTGAATAAAACGTAACCACACTTTGAATTGGACTCCTGTTTAACATCTTTATAAAGTGCGTTGTAACTTGTAAGCAAGCACTTTGGAGGAGTTATGGCCTTTCGGTCAAAAGTGACCATGAAAAGTGGCCAAAAAAGTTAGTATGAGAAGGGAAATACTTTGGAAATTTATGGGTAATTTCAGTTTATTAAAATTTACTTAAATTTATTAAAATTATTAAATTTAAAAATTAAAAAAATTAATTTTGATATATTAACGTGAATTTGTCAAAAGTTATCAAAATTTACAAAAATTACCAAAAGTTACCGAAATTTAACTTTTACCTAATTATTTTTTCCCATGAATTTGACACGCCCTTGATTAAGAAATTTTCCTTGAAATGTTAGTCAATTTGACAATTTGACTTTTTTTTGATTGGACCTCTTTAATAGATAAAAAGATTTTAATGTGAGACTCGTTATTTCTCTTACAATATCAATAAATAATTTCCTAAGGGAGTTAGAGGAAGACTTTCCTAAAAAAGATTTTCCAAGGAAAATATCTCCCAAAAAATTACCCTAACATACCACAAAACTTTAATTCAATGAAATTTATTGGTAAGTAAAAGGTAAATAAAATTTATCAAAATGTATTAATATTTACATGATTAACACTAATTTTTTTGAAAAAAAAGTACTAAGTTATTAAAAATAATATACACTTCTCTTAAAATTTGTCAAAATCCACATTTATTTACCCAAAAATTACCAAAATTTAAAGAAGGCCAAGCAATCTTATGTTCTTGGTATATTGGGCTCTAGTACTTTTATGCGGTTGATTTGTGCGGAAATGGTGCGGTATAGTAAAATTATGGAAAGTATGGTGTGGAATGGTATGATAAAAATTTGTGGAATTTGTGATTAATATGGTAGGTGATGAGAGAAAACGTGATAAATAGATAAGAAAAGTGAGAAGAGGGTAAAATGAGGATATATATTGGTTATGATTAGACCTACCAATTCGGTCGGTCGGGTTTCAGGTCGGTCGTATATCGGGTTCGGGTAAATACGGGTCATGTGTATTTCGGGTTCGGGTCAATACGGGCGGTGTATTCTATGATTGCGACCTTTTTCCGTTTTTTCTTTTTAAAAAATGGTCTCTAAATACAACTTTTTGTACAATATATAAATAAAATATGATTATCTTATAATAACGATAGATTATTATAACTATTTTAACTTAAATTAGAGAAATAACAAATAAATAAGTTATGCTTATAGTTTAATAGTTAAAAATTCCAATGAAAAGTTACAAATTTTAATAAAGTTGAACTTAAAAAATTAATTTTTTCGGGTCAAACAAGCGGGTCGGGTTTGACCCGCTAATTTTCGGGTTCGGTGTATTTCAAGTTTAGTTGAAAAAATCGTGTTCAAAACCCATAAATTTTGGGTGGGTTCAGGTCGGGTCAGAAATTGTCAGGTCTAGTTATGATTGTGGTAAAGTGTCGTATGGTATGGTAAAATGTGGAAAAATATTGAGTAGTATGGTGAGTTGTGATAACTGATCGTACAAAAGAACTGGCCCTAAGACTATTAATACCCCCAATGTTGAACTTGTTAAAGTATGTAAAAAGTGACTAGAAGGTACCCTTCATTTTGTGAAAACTATTTCTAGGTCTCCATGTTTCTAGAATATATTTTGAGGTACCCTGTAATTTAAATTAACACTTGCTAGGTAACAAATTCAATGATTTAAGCATGTTTCTTGTGAGGTTACGTGACTACTTAAATCCCCATATTTTTTTTAGTATTGACGTTCGTCAACAATAAACATTTTCAAGTAATTTGCCACCAAAACTCCATCAAAAACATGTTCAAATCACTAAATTTGTCACCTAACAATAGTTAACTTAAAGTATAAGATACCTTAAAAATTAAAATGCATTCTAGCAACATGGAGCCTTAAAAATAGTTTTCACAAAATGAAAAGTACCTTCCAACCATTTTTTGTAAAGTACTCCCTCCGTTTTTATTTAAGTGTCACTTGTGGAAATAGTGATTATGAGAATGGTGTGGGACACCCTTTAACTGAGAGGCCCTGGGTTTATATATGTATAAATGTACAATATACAGGATGTTCCAGAAGATTCTATACTGATATGTCCTAGAATATTCTACAATATATAATTATTCTAGAATATTCTATCATGCCCCCTCAATCTGTACGGGCGGATGCACGGACAGATTGGATTTTAAGAACAGAAACCGCGTGACAGGAACAGATTTGGTAAATATATCGGCCAGTTGCAATTGAGTAGGAACATAGCGAACAATTAAGTCACCATGAGAGACCCGTTCACAGACAAAATGATAATCAACTTTGATATGCTTGCTACGATTATGTAGAACTGGGTTAGCAGCAATGTAGGTGGCAGAGATGTTGTCACAAAGAATTGTAACAGGTTTGGAGATAGTGATGCCCAATTCTACTAAGAGATAACGGATCCATAAGGTTTCTATCACAGTGTTGGCAACTGCACGATATTCAGCTTTAGCGGAGGATTTGGACACTGTAGGTTGTTTCTTGGAACGCCAGATTTGGACCAAGGAAGATAGCATAACCGGTCGTTAATCGAAAGGTATCTGGATAGCCTGCCCAATCAGCATCAGAGTATGTGAGAACAACATCGAGAGAGGCAGCCTGCTTAAGAAGCAACCCATGGGTTGTAATGCCCAATAAATAGCGAAAAATGCGTTGCACAGCCACAAGGTGAGTAGTATAAGGAGCATGCATAAACTGAGAGACAACATTAACAACATAGGCTATATCCGGCCTAGTTAGTGTCAAATACTACAATGCGCCAACCATGCTTCTATAAAGGAAGGGATCAAAGAGAGGCTCTCCATCCATTAGTGATAACGATGAACGAGAGGGTAAGGGAGTGGTAATGGGTTTGGAGGATTTGAAGTTGAAGCGCTGAAAGAGTTCATGTATATATTTGGTTGGGGTCAAAAAGAGCATATCGGGAGTACGAAGGACTTGGACCCTAAGGAAATAGTGAAGATCACCAAGGTCCTTCATAGGGAACTGAGTGGCAAGGAGGCGAATGATGTGAAACAGGAAGGCAGAGGAACTGCTAGTAAAAATGATGTCATCGACAGATAAAAGTAAGATTAAAGTGATACCTAAATGTCGATAAATGAACATAGATGTATCAATCCGACTGCATGTGAAATCAAGAGAAAGAAGAAAGTTGCTGAACTTATGGAACCAGACGTGAGGCGCCTGTTTGAGACCACACAAAGATTTTTTGAGTTTACATACATAGGAAGGACGATCATGATCAATGAAACCAGTGGGTTGGGTCATATACACCTCCTCTGTGAGATCATCATGGAGGAAGGTGTTCTTCACATCGAGTTGACGAATGACCTGATTTCTGGTTAGAGCAATGGTAAGGACCACGCGAATAGTGGTGGGTTTCATAACTGGGCTAAAGGTATCGTGGTAGTCTACACCCTCCTGTTGACCGAAGCCTCGAACAACCAGGCGGGCCTTGCGTCGTTCAAGATTGCAATCGAAATTAAACTTGTTCCTGTAAACCCACTTACAAGAGAGCAAATTCATGTTAGAGCGGTAAGGTACTAGAGTCCATGTGTTGTTTTGGACTAGGGCATTGAACTCCTCTGCCATGGCCTGATTCCATTCTAGATGTTTACATGCCTCTGAATAACAGGTGGGTTCATGCTCAAAATCACAAGAGGAAGTAGTGGTGGCCAAGGAAAGAATGTGTCGAGGTTTAACAAAGCCGGATTTGGCTCGGATTTGCATATATGTTGGTTGGAGGGTGGGATCAGTGCGAGAGAAAGTGGGGCTGAGGTTGGTGGAAAAGCGGATGGAGGCAAGGGTGAATTAGAGGTAGAGGAAGGGAAGCGTGTTATGGGTGGGGAAGAGGTCGATGGGAAGGTTGTGGAGCTAGGTAGAGGAAGAGGGGAGGTATCCGAGTGTGGAGGAGAGGGTAACAGATTGACTGAGGTAGGGGAAGGAGTAGGCGGCAGATCAAAGTGTGGTGGGGGATCCACGATGTCGGCAGGGCGATTAGGCTGAGCCAGAGATGAGTGAGGTGTAGAGATGGAGGGAAAAGGTTGAGTTATAGGGGGATGGGTTACAGGCGTAGTGGAAAAACATCCTTGTGAAATTGAACATGACGACTCACATACACATGCCCTATAGATGGGTCAAGACATCGATAGCCTTTGTAAGTTGGAGCATAGCCAATGAAGACACACCGCTTTGATCGGGGGGAAGTTTATGTTGTGGGGTGAGTAAGGTGGGAAAACATTCACAATCAACCGTACGAAGAAAAGAATAATCATGAGGTTTAAGAAAAAGTCTTTCAAAAGGGGATTTATTGTCCAAACACAGTGTAGGAAGACGATTGATGATATAGGTTGAGGTGTAAACAACATCGACCCAAAATTGAGCTGGTAGGTTTGCTTGGAGAAGAAAGGTCCTAGCCATTTCAACAATGTGCCGATGTTTACGCTTAGCAACACCGTTTTGCTCAGGAGTATGAGGGCAAGATTTCCGAAATAAAATCCCGCACTTTAGAAAATGAATTTGCATGGATTTGTTGTCAAATTCGCCCCTCCATCACTTTGGAAAATTTTGATTGTTTTATTAAAGAGATTTTCCACAAGAGTTTGAAAAGCAACAAAGATGGAGTAAACCTCCGACTTATTCTTCGTGGGATAAATCCAGGTGTACCTAGTACAGTCATCCACAAAACAAACATAATAGCGATAACCAAGATTTGAAAGGCAGGAGACTGCTAAACATCAGAGTGAATTAAGTATAACGGTGTGCTAAAACAATGTTCCACAAGAGTAAAAGACAATCGATGGGCTTTACCTACCTTACAAGAGTGACACTTATTTAAATATCTAGAACTAGTGAAAATAAGCTTGCGGTTGTTGAGTTCATTAAGGATACGAGACCCACAATGACCTAACCTAGAATGCCAGACATCACCAGACGCTCGAATAGCCACTAAGGCAACAGGAACAGATGGAGCAATGAAGTAGATCCCTTGGTTACTGGTACCTTGCAAGAGTGTTGTCCCCGTTGTTTTGTCCTTAACATGCACAGAAGACGAATCAAAATTAACCATACAATTATTGTCTCGACACAACTTATGAACAGAGAGCAGATTGTATTTGAGATCAGGCATATGCAAGACATTTTTCAAGACCAATGGCTTAGAGGAGGTTGGTAGAGCACTATGTCCAATGTGACGAATAGGAAGCTTGGTACTATTACTGACAATAACAAAATCGGAACCATAATAAGAGGTTTTAGAAATGAGAATACCTTCAGATGGCGTCTTGTGACTGGTGGCACCAGAGTCTAGATACCAAGCAACATCGAGACCTTCACCGGATTGCATGGCAGCAAGAGCTGTAGGAGGAGATGTGGAAGGAGAGGATGGGGGGTTTTGGGCAAGATTAAAGTAACAAGGGCAAAGGGGAGCAGCGTGGCCTGGATGAAAACTGACAGACAACTTTGGGACAAGAGCAGTTAGCACCAAAGAATGGAGAGTGTATTAGGGAAACAATATTAGCGACATTAACAATATCAGAGCAAGAACCAGGGGATATACCTGATGCAAGTTGTTGTCCTGATGCTTGTAGTGACTGAGGTGCGAAAGTCGAAGAGCCTGAGTTGCCACGACCTCTGCTGGGTGTACTACCACGACCACGCCCCCCACCACGGGAGGGCCTGTTGGTATTGCACCAGATGAGAGAAGCCTGCGGAGAGCGTACTGAGCTGGTAGGTGTAAAAGGGTTCTGTTGTCTAACCGGATTAGAGTGTTGTGCTACAAGGGCTTGTTGGCCAACCACAAATATTTTCTCACGCAAGCGATTGACACGTTGCTCATAAAGGAGGAGTTTAGCGCGCAAGTCAACAAAGGTTACATTTCAACGAAAATAGGCCGCAACAATATGAAAATATTCATAATCATAATCACCAATAAGCCCGGAAAGTGTGTGTTGGACTAGTTCTTTATCACTTAACGGAGCATTGATAGTGGCAAATGAGTCGGCAATTACCTTGATTTCGCGGAGGTAAACTTCTATAGATTGTGATGCAGACTTCTTGATATTATAAAGACAACTCCTAAGCTCCATTGTCTTCGCAATGCTTGTGGTGAGAAAGCGGTCATGTAACCGAGCCCAAATCTGACTGGAATGTTGTAAGTCTCGAATTTCAATGTTGATATCATGTGAGACGGATGCAAAGAGTCAGGATCGAACTTGTTGGTCTGCACGTAGCCATGGTAAAAAATCAGGGTTGACACGAGATTGCCCAAAGGGATCAATGATGTACAAAGGCGGTGGAGGGATGGTCCCGTCAACCAAGCCGAGTAGATTATGGGCAATTAGATGGGCAATAAATTGTTGACGCCATGTCAAGTAATCTTCTGGTCCTTGAAGAGGCTCTCGGACTATAGTAGTGATATCCGGGATGGAGGAAAGTAATGAGGGAAGAGTTGCAAAACCTCCAATGCCAGTAGACTCGAGAGTAAGTGCAGCCATGAGTGACTCAACAATGGCGTCGAGCGGGAATGAGAAGTTGCACTTGAGCCACTAACGCCAGAACATGCGGTTGCAAACAAGGGTGGACCGCGGGGTTGGCCATGGGTGGGGAACGTTAACAGCCTGCTGGGGCGGGGTTAGGTGCGCCAGGGTAGGCTGAGTGAGGGTGCTTGGAAGAGAGGCAGTAGCGGAGGTGGGTTGGGATGGTATGAAGGAGAGAGGAAGAGAGGGCGAAGGCGGGAGGATGGTGACGGGTACGTCAAAGGCTATGCTGGTGGTGGTTGTGGGCATGGGGTATTGTGGTTGGGGCAGCTGTTGGGGCGTGTGCGGGTGGAGAGACAGGTGGTGTTTGAGCAGTGGTGATGGTCGAGTGCAACTCGAAACTGGCGGCGGGTGGTGCATCCATGGCACCAAGGGCCGGCTGTGGGAGGAGGAGGAGGCGTTAGTGGTGTCGGAAGTTGACGCGGCAGTCGTCGGCACTGGAATATGGCGGGGCAGTTGTCGGCGCGGCGGCGTGCGGTCGTCAAGCGATGGCTTCGATAGAACAGTGACGACCGCAATGACATTGATAGAACCATATGCAAATGTAGATCGATCGGAAGATGATGCTGGCGGTGACTGGTGGTTCAGGCGTCGCGACGGCGGGAAAGGACGACAGACGACGCGGCGCTAGAAGGTGGTTGAGCCTGGCATGCATTTAGGGTTTCAACCCAGTGTTTTTCACGTAATCCTTCCCGAGAGAAGAAAAGAAAAATAAAAGAAAAAAATAAGTAAAAATAATAATTAAAAATAAAGCTGAATAATATTGTAGGTAATTGGAATTTTAAAATTTTAGGTATCAAACCCGCTCCGATACCATATGGAAATAGTTATTATGAGAATGGTGTAGGACACTCTTTAACTGAGAGGCCCTGGGTTTATATATGTATAAATATACAATATACAGGGTGTTCCAGAAGATTCTACACTGATATGTCCTAGAATATTCTACAATATATAAATATTTTAAAATATTCTATCAAACAAAATATGTGAATTTGTATAATGATTCATCAAATAAAATTTGATATCATTAGATTCGTAATGAAAAAATACTATTGAAAAATATAATATCATATTTTTTAATAAAAATATTATGTGAGAAATTGTTGATTGAAAATGAACTTCAAAAAGCATGGATGACAAACAAAACAAAACAGAGGGAGTATGTCATAACCATTGACCCAGTAAGAGCAAATGCAACGCTTGTGTTTTTCTCAAGGAACATGTACAGCGTTTTGGAGTTCTTGCACAACAATGAACGAAATTTGTGGCACTTTAATTTGGGAAGCATTCCTGCAGCTGTCTCTCTCTCTTTTTTTTTCTTTTACTCAATGGTATTGTTTTACACTTTAAGTAAAGAAAAATAAAGGTAAATTTGTATTTTTAGGTAAAAAAGTAGGAATGAGTTTCTATTGTTGTAGGATAAATAAGATGCAATTTCAAAAAGTAGGAATGATGAGTGATGTGGAAGGGGTGGACCCTTACCCACATTCCAAAATTTGGGAACAACTTTGCATTTGCTCTAAGCTTTAGGCCCGTTCTTTTATACGGTTGATTGTGGTGCGGTGCGGTGTGGTGAAAATTTGAAAATTGTGGTGGGATGGGGAAAATTGTGGTGGATTATGGAAGGTTGTGGTGGATTTTGGAATGTTGTGGTGTAAATAGTTGTAATTAGTGGGTTGGTATATTTGAAGTTGAAATTGGAAAAACTAAGATGATATTTTTTAATGGAAAAGTGAGATGAAATTTTTTATTAAAATGGTAGACTATGGTGGGTCATGGTGAATTGTGGTAAGTTGTGATGAAATATGAAAAGTT
Organism: Portulaca oleracea; assembly: GCA_029582165.1. Classification (NCBI taxonomy): domain Eukaryota; kingdom Viridiplantae; phylum Streptophyta; class Magnoliopsida; order Caryophyllales; family Portulacaceae; genus Portulaca; species Portulaca oleracea. The sequence goes on from CM055871.1 coordinate 27,376,617, forward strand.
ATGGTACGGCGTGGAACCGCAACCAACCAATTGCATAAAAGAACGGGGCATATGTTTGACAAGTACAAAATAGTTTAGGGTGGGCTCAAAACTATATCTAGAGTCGGAGTGAATATATGATGATCAATCACCTGTCTGAAAAAAATTTGAATGAATCTAATTACCATTACTTTTTAACTATTTTCGCCGCAACTTAACGCAACGCAAACGCAAATGCAATGTAATGCAACGCAAACGCAGCGCACAAAAGAATGGGGTGGAAAGATGTCGCTATATTGAACTTTTGTTAGCAATTGTTTGTCTTTAAAATGATACAAAGATATAGCTCTATATAATATAAAAGCAAATGCAATGATGAGTCATTTTCATTTGAGAATAGAGTATCATTAATTGATTGGACTGAATTGACTAAATTTGTCAATGACTTAATAATTGAGCCATTTAGGTTTCGTTTTTTTATGCAGTAGGTTGGATGCGGTACCACATCACACTATTCTCTTTAATTTCTGCTACACTTCACCACATCACACTACATCACAAGTTAAGTGAATTCTTGAATTACTTTTCTTTTTATGTCTATCTTTCTCATCATCTTCCTCTCTGTCGGAGAGATTCAATGCGGGAGCCCACTTCAACCAAGGCCCATAATACACAAGTTAAATGCGGTTTCATCTTAAAATCAATTTATGTTACGAGAAGTAGCTCACTTGACTTATATACCATATTCCTTCCCTTTGCTTTTTCGATATGAGACATTTTACTTATAGATGAAGCAGAACACTCTCCTTACCCTATTATTTCTCTTTCTCTCCAATCTTAATTAATCATTGGAAATGGTCTAATTAATTTGAAAAAAGACATTAATTTTGGTTTAAAGGAAGTATCAAACAAACTAGACAAACTAATGGTTCTTCGACTTTACACGAAATTTGGCAATTGGATACTAACAAGTCATGAACTTGATGATCATGCACTAGTCCCCCAAAATTAATTGTAGTTTAATTGGGAAGTGATACTCATGATTAAAAAATTAATTGTTGGATTAGTATTTGCCAAGTGTGCATGGCAATGTCACAACTATTATATGTATAGAATTGGCAAACCCTAGCCATCTACGTACATCTTGGGCAATTTCTTGTCCAACACGTAAGTTATGGACCTCACGATTTATATTTGCTGACCTAATTATTCTATTCCGCTTTTGTTTAGTCTTTCATAAAATTAGTGCAACTCTTAATTATTGAATTATTGCAAATAGTGATAATTAGCACTTGTCAATCTTTATACGCAAGTCAGAGCTATTCCGTTCGTTCTATATTAATTGTCATAATTTTGACTTTCACGATCTTTAGTGCAGTGTCACTCTTTGATTGATAACTTTTACATAATACATTATTAACAATTGCAGTATTATACTTTTATGATTATATTTTTTATTACGAATCTAATGGTGATAATTTTATATAACAACTCATTGTGTATATATTTAGAAACTTATGTTCAAAATTTTTAAAATTTGACTACACAATTTTCAAAAATGACAATTAGTATAAAATTGAAGGAGTATATACGAAGGATTCCGCTGGATAATGAGCCAACAATAGCAGAACTAAAAGAAAAGGTATGATTTAAAAGGAAGAAGTCGTCTTGGGAACCTTCTTTTCTTTTTTAATGATTCAAAATTTGAATAAGTTGACAAGTTTGTAACCGCAAAGTGAAAATAGTATAAAACAACATCATGACAACCGCAAAAAGCCAACAAGAACATCACAGCATAGCTATTTTAGGAAAACTTCAGGAGACCATAAAACTATTTATTTTATGTATTTTATCATGCCATTTAATTAATGGTGAGTTTAGTTGGAAAATGTTACTGATAAAATTAGTTAACTTTTCAAGTTGAACAAGTTTTTTCATGTTTAATTGTATTTGTGGGATGGAAAAATAAAAGGTATCATCATAACTCGAAGCATCGTGCTAACTAGCTAAAGCTATATTCACTCACTGGTGCTAAAATTTCGCTTGGATCATGATATATATCTTGACTCAAGATGGTTAATAACCATCTTAAATTATGTATATTTTACATTTTGTTAATTTTTAATAATATTTTCTCTAATAATTATGTATATTTATCAATTACAAGAGTATAATACTAATTTGCTAGGTCAAAAAATATAAATAATAGCTAATTTTATGAATCATAGTAGAAAATGCATATTTTATGCATATTTTTATATTTATGAAAAAATATAAATAAATATTTTTATATTGTTTATAGTTTATAATAACCCTCAAAGTAATGAAACATACCTTTATAATGATTTAAATGTTCTTATATTTAATTCTATAAATGATTTAGGTGAGATTTAAGATGGTTAAGAACAATCTAGCAGCAAGATATTTATCATTTTGCATTTCGCAATCAGAAGATGATGTGAAGGTGATGCATATCTGCTAGGATTGATCAAATAAGAGAAGCTAGATATTTTGTAATATTTGGCACTTTAATTATTGTGTTTAATAAATCTAACTAAGAGGCCATTAATTATCAAAAAAGAAAAAGAGAGAAGATAGATATGGAAATTAAACGAATATGTAAAAGTGACTAAAAGAATGCTAAGATTAAGATTATACTAATGAATAAAACCAAATAAGGTCATGTTATTTAGATTGATACGATTAAATTAGGCAAATTGAGGTTGGTATAGAAAGGAAAGGTAAGGAAAATAAAATAAAATGACATTGGTTGAGTGTTTTGTAGAAATTTGGATAAGGTAAGGAAATAATAAGATAAACTTAACTTATCATCCTAAAGAACAAGGCCTAAGATAAACCCTAAGCCCCTAAGCCACCAGACATTTAAGATTGGTTAGTTATACCATCTAGGTCCACTCAAGCCTTTCTCTCAAAGTTGGAAGGCTAGTTTAACTAATTTAGTTATTTATATTTGTGGGGCTAATCTAATTAAACTACTGAATAGTAAGCATATGCAATTTATTAGATGCGCTCGGAACATGTGGACCTAATAATTGTTCATCCATATATATCAGATTGTTCATTCTTATTATTATGATTATTCATTTTTATATATTATTATAATTATTCACTTTTAAAATAATTATTGACTCTTATTATTATAATTGTTCACTCCCAAATCTCTAAAGCACACATACTCTGGATGTATGCAATATATATATGTGCAACCCTAGGATGAGTTTAACTATTTGCTGGTTAAAATTCTAACTATCTTCTCAAGTCATACTAGCAAATAGGCCTGACAGTTTCTGACCCGACCCGATAACCCGACCCGAACCCGGCCGAAATTTCTGGGTTTTGAACAAGATTTTTTGAACTGAACCCGAAAATTAGCGGGTCAAACCCGACCCGCCCCTTTGACCCGAAAAAATAATTTTTTAAGTTCAACTTTATTAGAATTTGTGATTTTTCTTTGTAATTTTTAACGTTAAACTATAACCGCAACTTATTTATTTGTTATTTCTCTAATTTAAGTCAATATAATTACAATAATCTATTGTTAATAGAAGATAATCATATTTTATTATGTATATTGTACAAAAAGTAATATTTAGGGATCATTTTTTAAAAAGAAAAAACGAAAAAAGGTCGCAATCATAACCCGTTGGGTTGACCCGAAACCGAAATATACCGCCCGTATTTTCCCGAACCCGAAATACACCAACCCGTATTTACGCGAACCCGATATACGACCGACCCGAAACCGCCCGCCCGACCGAATTGACAGGTCTACTAGCGAATCATCTAAATAATTTCAACAACTTTCTTCAGTACTCATCAAACATGTGGCAAGCGACTGAGCATGAGAAGAGTCTAAAAATACAAGTACAACTAGGTTTCACCAGTCATAATCAAAATTTGTTAGCCATCAAATAACTCAATCAAAATTATAACAGACAACTTACTAAAATAGCCAATTATAAATTGCGATTACAAATTAATGAACATTGAACTAAATAAATATTAAGCAAAAATAACAAATTTTCAAGGAAATATATTTGAGTGCAGTTTGAAAGATCTAAATATAAGTAGTGTTTGATTGCTGTTTGGGAGATCCATATATAAGTAGTCTTCCTGTTTAACTTAAGTTTATGAAAAAACTGATTTCTAGAGATAAAAAAAAACTTTCTCGAAAAACCCTTTAAAAAACAATCAAGGCACAAATAAAACTAATTGGAAAACCTTTGAAAACCCCACTTTGAAAAAACATGAAAGCAAAATCTATACAGGAATAGAAAGATGCATACATATGCAACCTTTATGAGAAAGAACTAAACAAACCTGGCTAACAAAAATCAAATAAAAGATATACCTAACAAACCAAAACAATACATAACATCCTACTATCAGACCTTAACCTACTACCTTAATTCTAGCCCTCCAAACTCCCCATCAAGTGTTATGTCCTCCAAACTTAGGTGCTTCAAGTCTGCTCTAAACACCCCCATCATGGACATGCAATAGGTATCGTAATCTCTTCATACCTCAGGGGCGTCCTCATTTCTCCAAGGACGTGCTCAAACCATCTCAATCCAATCTCTTTCAACTTATCCTTGATAGGAATTACCCCTAATTTAGTTTGACAGGCGTCATTTCTAATCCTATATATCCAACCTTATATAACCATAAATCCACGGCACCATCATCATCTCCGTTGCACTCAACCTCTGGAGATGTGTCTTCTTAGTTGTTCAATAGTCAACTCCAAATAGCATCGTCGGTCTAACCACTGTATGGTACACCTGACTCACGAGCTTAGAGGGATTCTCCTATCAAATAACATGTTATTGAAGTTGCCCTCCACATATGTCAATCTACCTCAATATGATGTGTATTAAATAAATATTAAGCAATCACACTAAATAGAATTGACATGAAAATAAATCTACGAAAATTAAACCTAACAACAAAACCAAAGGATGAGAAAACTTGCTGAATTAAAACAAACCTTTGCAAATTATACATAAATCTAATCTAATAGTTTTTCCAAGTATTTCCTTGCTGGGCCAATGTGAAACAAGCCCAACGATTACTAGATTGATTAGGGGAGAAAAGGGGTTGGGCCACTCGTCTTGGAATATTTGGCGCATGGATCGAACTGGCCCACATAGTGGAAACAGAGCTGGGAGCCCAATTATTATTTGGATCCTTAACGAAGTTAAATTTAAAAGTAAATTCATCAATAAAATATTAAAATAATGTTAAAAGTAAATAATCCCTCATGATATTAATGATACTACCTAGAGGTGCGTAATGAGTCGGATCCTCACAAATCAAGGGGGCGGCCCAACAAAATAAGGGATGTTAAGGGGTCGAGTCACTAGAGGGTCAACCCGTTTTTAACAAGGTTAAAGGATCAATGAACAGGGCGGATCATATTCAACTTATCAATAACCCAAAATGCATAGTTTTTCCTATTATTTTAAATGCTAAATTTATTTATATATGTTATTAATACTTCGTAATAATAATTAGTATAATTACTTTTTTGATATAAGTCACTTCATTTTAACTTTAGAGCCAAAAGGGTCGACCCATAAGTGGACCCTTATTTTTGATAGAAAGCCCTGACCTGGCCCACAATTTCAATGGGTCGGCCATGACCCAACAAAACCTTACATACCTAATGGGCCACCCTCATCCGGCCTTGCCCATTGCCCACCTATTACTACCATTGTTTTGATAAAGACTAAGCCCAGGAAGAATAACTCAGTTCAGGCTATTAGTTTATGGAATTTGATCTATAAAATTATAGCTAAGCCCATGCCTAATTGGCTTAAACATATTCTTGTAAAACTTAACTCGCATCTATTAATCAAAGTGTCGTTGTACCAGATCAGTTAATCATTGATAACATTGTGGTTGCCTTTGAGACCATGTATTTTATGAAACACCAAACGGAAGAGTGTCACAAGTATATGGCTATCAAGTTGGATATAGCTAAGAATGTGTTTGGTAAGCTTATTTTTCTGAAATTGATCATATTTTCATGTTAGGTAACCTGTAAGCTATGATGAAAAGTTTACAATGGGATTCAAATTTAACTCAAGAAAAATTTTCCTTGGGGGATATGAGAATCTTTTTACTTAGGTGGGTAGAAAATTAAATTGTGAGAAAATTTCCAAAATATCCCTAGTAAAGTTAAATACCCTAAACAATTGAAATAAATGAAAAATGATAGTTTGGACATTTCAAAACATTTTTTCTAGAAAAGTTACAACTTCTACCAAACATTGTGAAAATTTTCCTACATACTTTTGTAAAATTTTAGGATATAAACCAAATATTATAAAAAGACACTTGTTAAGTTCTAACTCAAAAGTAAAGTACCTTCCAAGACCTATTACGGGTACAAAAGAAATCAAAGTAGTACCGCTCTAATTCTCTCTAACCTAAACCCTAGACCTTGCCTGCACCGTCGCCCCTAGCCACTAGGGCGGCACGCACAAGCCGGGTTGTTGATGGGGGATCTTTCTGCCTGATCCCTGTTTGTTCTGTTTTTTTAGATGTCTGACGCTCCGCCTGTTGCTTTCGTTTAGTGATCATTGTTGTGTTTGCCAGCTGTATCCTAGGAGGTTTTCGGTTGTTTGTCGTGATCGTTGGTCATCGCTTCATGGTTGGCACCTTCAGTGACAACTGGTTTCTTCTAATGTTGAAGTTTTGGTGATGACAAGGGTTCGGGGGGTGGGTGCTTATTTGTGGTTGGAATTATCTTTGGTGGTTGTTGATCTACCAAATTTATCCAAATGTGTCGAGTTGAAGAGTGAGGTAGCCTCTATTATTTCCTTATTTTCTTTTAATGGTGAAGTTTTAATTGTAGTATCAAATCTCTGCCCCTTTTAGGGCTAGTGAGATTTTTTTGTCCTTAAGGAGTTAGCTAGACCAGAAAAACTTTGCCAAGACTCGAAGCTGCACCGTTTACCCGAACCCGTACTCGGACCGACATCCAAAACAATGTTAACAATTTGGATCCAAGGAACTGAAATGACCTAACCATACCCAAACCAAACCCAAAATTCATACTAAAGTAAAGTCACCCACACTCAAAATGACCCAATATAATTCAAACTCGACCCAAAATGACTCAACTCAAAATGAATCAAACGTAGAAAAAGTGCAACAAGAATCGATCCATACCCCAGACACAACCGGACTGAATATAGGATAACTAAATTTACTAATATCTGAAATGATCCGCCCTACTTGGAACCGAATCCGTATTATCCAAACCCGAAGTGAACTGAAATTGAATAACGCAAACCCCATCCGAATCGTAGCTGTCTTTGAGCTAACCCAACTCATAAGTTATTTCGTCGTATGTCAAAGTGATCTAAGCCATTATCAACCGAATTTGAACACCTCAATATAAATGGAGTTAAGTTTTGTATACAATTTAACATTACTTTTATTCAATGACAAATAATCCTACATCCTATTTATTTTAATTTATCTTGCAAAACGTATATTGTGACCCCAACTTACATATATATAGGATAGCAAGGAAACTTTTAAAAGGTGAGAGAAACAAGTTCGAATTGAGCAACTATCATCCTCAAATAACAAGGAAACTATCAAAATATCAATAAGCATTAAAAATTTTAGAATCACAAATAAAATTGGTATTAAATATAATATTAGAATTACAAATATACTAAAGATACTGCTTAGAGATAACAAGTAAACTTTCAAAATACTAGTGTCATTAATAAATTTTGCATTAAATATAATATTAGATAACAAGTAAACTATCAAAATTAATTTTTTTTAGAGTAATAATCAACAAGGACTTAGTAATAGAAATGGAAGGGGGCGGGGTGGGGTGGGCGTGGGAGATATTCCCCGTCCCCATCTCCGCACGTGCACCCCACCCATCCCCGCCTCATTACCCATTGCGGGGAGAAAATCTTCTCCCATCCCCATCCCCAACGGGTACCCAAACCCAACGGGGCTCCGACGGGGATGAGACTAAGACCAAAACTAAGACAATTATAGAGTGAGAATGAGAAATTATGGTTAGAGAGAAAGAGAATACATTATTTATATACGCTTAGAGTTTTTGATTACCTAAAATTACAAATTGTCCGAAATTACACGTATAAATTTAATGTAGAAAGGATATTTATGTATTTTAAAAGAAATCGAGGTCGAAATGGGGAATATGTGGTGGGTAACTTTCCTAAGCGGGGAAACAGAGGAGGGGGTGGGGAACCCGTTCCCGCGCGGGCATTTAATGTAACACCCCCAGGTTATAATCACTAGATTAAGACTTAAATATAACTTAACGTAATGATTAGCACAGCGGATTAATTATCCTAAGAGCATTACCGCCTTTCACTACCGTGAACCAGGCTAAACAACACCAAACCCAAGGAAGAAAATAAGCATTTACATTTCACTCGTAGCTTGAAAATAGATTAATTTTCCCACAAGCAACATACATTAAACACTTATGGTTCAACAAGAGACACCATAAAAACCATCAATACTACGACCCAAGTGAGTTTTCAAGACATAACACACAAGAAAACCATGAACTTATACACCAAGGGCACCATCCACCATATCTTTGTTTACAACCATCTCCAAAATAACCGTCTTCCCATTATCAAAGTACAAAAGCGCTAAACTACAACCAAGAGAGTCGCCTTCTACGCGTCAGCGGGTCACTTAGTGGAATCTGCCTTGGGAGACTTTCCTTTTGAAGGACCACCTAAAACAAAACACAAAATACATTTGCAAATGAGATAAACTCAATACACATAACCCTATACAGTCAAACATTTAGTAATTCCTTTATTTCGCGCATTTCAATTCATTTTGCAAACAATAAAATAATAAAACAATAAAGTAACAATAAAACTTTCTTGCCATTTTATTATCTTGATGGTCCCCTGCTTGCGATCATTGGTCTAAGCCTCCGTATGCGCATACCCGGACCGATCGACAGGTCCGGATGGGGGTGTACACTGGCCAGGTATTAACTTTGGTAGTGCTTGATGGCACAAGTAACATGGGTCAGGGCCATAATTACGTGGCAAAACAATTAAAACCTTACTTATCTTCATTATACTTATTACACTTGCTTATTAAACTCAGATAAAAGAGTTTAAGAAGAGTAGAGGCAATATGCGTGCCTTGAATCTGACCGATTGAAGGATCACTTGCACTTGAGCGGACTTGAACAGGTAGCGGCAATGACCCCTTAGAGGTTACTTAAACAAAAATAAGAATAAAGAAAAAGACTTAGGTTGAGAACTTAGAAGGGAATAGCTCCTTGAATAATCAATACAATAAAACAAAACTCAATGAGTTGGAAGATTTCAGGAAATTCATAATACTTGGAAGGTATAACTCTTCTTACATGTCTTGAAAGACCTTGCAAGAGGGCTCTTTGGAAGGCTCGAATTAAGACCTACAACTTCCTAGTTAAAGCTCAAGCTAAGAACAATTGCTAAAGGGTGGAACTGAAGTAAGATAGCCAAGCTGACTTTTTAGGGAAAACATAAATGGGAGTGATGTTTCGGAAGCCTATAAATCGATCTCCAAGTACCAGTTGAGTGCACATGAATAGTCTATGGAAAGCTTGAATTGCATACTATAACTTTTATGTTGACCAAAACCTCATATAAACCCTAGAAAAGGTCCTAAAAGTGTTGAGAATATGCTATGGTCACCATTATTTTCTGGGCAGAATTTAATTACATAGCCGAAAAGAATGGGTCATAATTTTCTCTCCCGATGTCCAATGAATGCCTAAAACCCTATTTCGGAAAGCTTAAGGAACATACTGTATTTTGAACTCGTAAGCTAATCAAATCTATTTACCCTTTGAAATTACCAACAAACCTACTACCCAACAAAAAATGTATGTAAAGGAAGCCCATCACTAATTTTGCCATAACTTGAGTTATACATAACGAAGTCCTAAAATTTCAAAACCGGGTGCAAGCTAATACTTAAGGCTACTTTTTTTCATAATATTTTTGGTTATGGGAGTCCTGGTTGCCTCCAGAAAATTCAGATTACGAGATTTACTCGAAAGCCGCCAATCTTGAGATCCTTCCTTGCTTTTTCACTTGATTTAATACTCTAATGCATATCTTAAGTGTGTCTTCCATGATTAATCCTTTTAACACAACAGACTACCCCACTAATTCCCTTTATTTTAGGTCACTCAAATCACATACATGGCCTTTGTTTACAAATCTCATAAACCGAACACGAAATAAAATTAAATTCACCATCAAAGCATAAAATTATGATTCTCTTCAACATCCCAACTCATCCATGAAACATGCAATACTTGGAAAACCTAATTTCATCCACATACTTATAGAAATATTTTGTTCTTGACCTGCATTCACAAATTTATCACAATTTAGTATAATCATACTAAAATCCTAACATTTCTCCTCTCAAGAGTCATTCCTAACTCTCTCTAGTTCCACTAATTTGACATGTACACACTCTTGAACCTCAGATTACCATCAAAGTTAACATGCACAACACCAATTCAACAATCAAACCTAATTTCTCATTTTCTTACTTGGTTCACATCACTCCAACATAATTTTACTTCTTCAATAGACAATCAAAACACAATATTAACACTTGCACTTCAATTACTCTCTAAAACAAATAATAACACTCAGAATTTCATACCCAAATAGCATTCACTTTATTACTTCAATTTGAGAGAGAAGAGTTTAAAGATTACCTTCAAATGGGGAGAGAAAGAAAGCAGATGAGGCGAACTACAGCAAACGCCGGTCACTGTTCGGCGGCGTCGCCGTTCTTCTAGGCACCGACGGTCGTCGTCCGGCGGTGGAGAGAGAGGGGTCGGTGAGGGCAGTGAGTGAAGATAGTGAAGGCAGTGAATGAAGACCAAGAGAGAGTGAGTGGGAGTATTTGAATCTGAGATGAAACTGATAGTTTTGATATGGAAGAGGAAGGTAGTGATATCATCTTCCTAATTATATAAGAACATGGGCTAACTTGACCCCTTCAAAAATTATTAGGCTGCCAAGGTACATACTCAGGCCCACTTACTCATTAAATCTTCCATTTGTCCCATCTCTTGCAATTATTTTTCTCTTAACCCAACACCATTAACTTAGGATCCTGGAAAAATTCTTACAAGCATAAACTATGAGAAATTTTACTAGTTGAAATTTTATGAGTACTCAATCCTCCAGTAATAATAATAAATTCAAAAGAGAATTTTCAATCAAAAGATCTGAATACTATGGTTTACTAGAAGGGATCAGTAATACTATTCGAGAGGCATTTACTAAAAAAAAAATTACTATGTTGGCGAGTCGGTTGTCGTTGCACTGTTTACGTCCTGCAAAATACACAGTTAGGTGAATTGAAATGCGTGACTTTGGTTAATTAACTCAATTACTTAACTTAATTAAACAACATTAGAGTCTAGTTAACACTAAGTTATTACAATAAGGTTCGGGCTCTATCACATGGTTTGGATCGGGAACGTACTTCCGGAGCTGCGAAATATGAAATACATCGTGAATATGCTCTAACTCAGAAGGCAATGGGAGCCTATAAGCTATCCGCTTGATCTTCTCAATTACCTCATAAGGCCCGATATACCAAGGACTTAACTTTCCTTTGACGTTGAATCTTCATACGCTCTTTGTCGGTGAGACTTTGAGAAATACTTTGTCACCTACTTGAAACTCGGTTTCCTTCTCTTGTCAGCATAACTCTTTTGCCTTCTTTGCGCTGTCTTGATATGTTGTTAGATGACTTTGATTTTTTTCCACTGTATCTTGGATTAAATCGGGACCTACCATCAAGGTTTCATCTAACTCGCTCCAACATAGTGGGGTCCTGCATTTTTTGCCATAGAGAGCTTCAAAAGGCGCCATTTGAATGGTAGCTTGGTAACTGTTATTATATGAAAACTCTACTAAGGGTAACACTTCCTCCCAACTACCTGGGAAATCTAGAACGCATGCCCTGAGCATATCTTCCACGATTTGATTTACCATTTCCGTTTGACCATCAGTCTCAGGGTGATAAGAGCTACTAAAATTGAGTTTAGTGCCAAAAGCTTTCTGTAGAGCCGCCCAAAATCGAGACTGAAACCTCAAATCCCGGTCAGAGACTATATTCTTTGGAATACCATGTAGTCTCACTACTTCCTTGACATAAATGTTGGCTAACTTATCCACTTTCCAACCCTCATGTATAGGAATAAAATGAGTAGATTTGGTCAAACGATCTACAATTACCCAAATTGTATTTTTCTTAGTAACAGTCGTGGGTAAACCCATGATGAAATCTATAAATATTGAGTCCCATTTCCAAGTGGGTATTTCTAAGGGTCTCAATTTACTTGTTGGCCGTTGGTGCTCAATTTTCACTTCTGGCAAAGTGAGACACTTATCTACAAAAGTGGCTATGTCCTTTTTCATGTTAGGCCGGAATTCCGGATCGAAGAAGAGGCAGATCAAAATATGGTGCAGAAAAACCCAAATCGATATGAATGGAAGATGCCTATTAAACTTCTTTTTCTCGGTCAGCTGCCCCTCTCCTTTACAGTCGAGTAAAAAGTAAGTACCTCTCCTTTATAACCGGTCGAGTGACTTCGTACCTCTCCTTTACAGTCGAGGCGTAAGAAAATATGACAGATTTCATGGAAATGCTGATTCAACTTCGTGGTAGGCGTAGGAGCTGGGCGAAGCGGGTTCGATGTACTTTTATCCTCAACAAGTGGTCCGGAATTCAATGCAGGTCGAAGGCACTGGTTGGACTCAAGTGAAGATGCGAATCAGCCGGTTGTTTTAAAAAGGCAAAGTCGAAGATCCTCCGCCCTTCTTCTCTAGTTGATCTAACTTATGGAACTTTCGCCTTAACTTCCAACCGGTCGAGTCACTTCCAATAACCACGTCTGAATGTGATTCAAAGAATTGACGGTAACCCCGAAAAAACGCGCAAAATTCCGGCGCTCCGGCGCGGGATGTCTGGGGTGTTTGGGAAGGCGCTCGCTGCGCGGATCACTTCGACCGGGCATGAATCACCACTCACGATCTAATAGATCGTTGTATCGAGTAGTTGGATCTCAAGTGATAGATATGCCCAAAGCGAAAATTCATTTTTTTACTTATTTCGTCTATTCCATAACCGGAACAGGGGGGTACACATTACACCACGATTTTGAATCCGAAGAGAGCTCCCGGTGCGACTTCATAAAAAGCAGCGTCTCGGGGGAGGATTTATAGGAGCGAGACTGTAACCTCCGAGGAGAGCTCTTTTCTTTCTTAAACTCTTTCTCTGTGTTACCCGAAGCCCGACCATCCGGGGAGTAGAGGCGACCGCGCCGCTCCTCGAGGAGCGACGGATTTATACGTCGCTCGCCGAGCTGGGTAAATGACCTTTGGTCTTGTCACGAGCTGGATTCGAACCTGCACCTCTGGGGACCAAAGCTTCTCCCTCAGGTCCCGATACATTTTGGTACTTCCTGGATGTACAGAGTATGGTGTATTGTGACCTTCATTTAGAATTCTTTCCCTTAAGCCCCCACTTTTGGACACATACAATCAGTTTTGAGACCTATGTGTCCCATCATCATGGATCAAGAAGCCAGGCATCTTTCCTTTCTCTATCCCAGAACGAATGTACATCATGCCCTTATCAACCAGTTGCTCTGCTTTGATTTCCTCCAGGATAGATGGTTGCAACTATAGACTAGCCAACCTTGATATCACATCCCCTTGACGTATTATCTCTATGTCTGCTTTCTGCACTTCTCGTGCCAATTGAGGCTGGGATATCAAAGGCGCGCTTGAGGCATTTGTATCTTCTTGCTCAATGCATCTGTCACTGAGTTTGCCTTTCCTGGGTGGTATTGAATGGTTAAGTCATGATCCTTCAAAAGCTCCAACCACCTACGTTGCCTCAAATTTAACTCTTTTTGCGTAAAAATATACTTGAGACTTTGGTGATCCGAAAAACTTTAGTTGGTACACCATATAAATAATGTCTCCAAAACTTTAAGGCAAACACAGCTGCAGCTAACTCCAAATCATGCGTAGGGTAATTCAATTCGTACGGTTTCAACTGCCTGGAAGCATACGCGATGACCTTATCGCCATACATTAGCACACATCCTAACCCACGTTTAGACGCATCGCTATAAACCACGTACTTCTTCCCTTCAACACCTTCAACAGGTAGGGTTGACACTGGGGCTAAGGTGAGTCTTTTCTTAAGCTCCTGAAAGGCTTCTTCACACTTTTCCGTCCACTCAAACTTTGTGGTCTTTTTGAGCAAATTAGTTAATGGAAGGGCGATTTTTGAAAAATTCTGTATAAATCTCCGATAATATCCAGCCATACCTAAGAAGCTTCTTACCTCCGTAATAGTCGTCGGCCTAGTCTAATTCATGACTGCAGCGACCTTCTGTGGATCAACTTTGATTCCTTCCTTAGTTACTATATGACCCAAAAACGCCACTTCTTCTAGCCAAAAGTCACACTCCTGCAACTTTGTAAATAATTGGTTCTCTCTCAAGGTCTGTAACACCATCCTTAGGTGCTGCTCATGTTCCTCTCGGTTCTTCAAATAAAAAAAAATATCATCAATGAACACAACCACAAATTTGTCCAGATATAACCTAAAGACTCGATTCATAAGGTCCATTAATATTGTCGGTGCATTGGTAAGCTCAAATGGCATAACTATAAACTCATAGTGTCCATATCGGGTTCTAAAAGTAGTCTTAGGTATATCCTCAGGCTTGATCCTCAACTGATGATATCCTGACCTCAAATCAATCTTTAAAAACACCCCGACTCCTTGTAACTGATCAAACAAGTCATCAATTCGTGGGAGAGGATATTTATTTTTGATAGTAACTTTATTCATCTCTCTGTAATCTATGCATAATCTAAGACTCCCATCTTTTTTCTTTACAAAAATTACAGGTGCTCCTCAAGGTGACACACTGGGCCTTATAAATCCTTTCTGAAGCAGATCATCTAATTGTACTTTAAGCTCCTTCAATTCAGGGGTGCCATTCTATATGGTGCCTTGGAGATCGGATGCGTCCCTGGCACCAGTTCTATCTCAAAATCCACTTCCCTCCTTGAGGGTAACTTGGTAAATTCCTCAGAAAAAAACATCCGGGAACTCTCTCACTACTGGAATATCATTTACCCTCAGTTCTTGCTGTTTATCCTCATATATGTAACATAAATAACCTATACCCCCAAGCTGTAAAAGCTTCTTAGCTTTCACAAGAGATATGATCGAGCAGTTTGCTTTCTTCGATTCACCCTTGAAATAAATCTTGCCTCCTAATCTGCTCTTCAAGACTACTATTCCTTCATTGCACCTTATTTCTGCTCCATATTTTGACAACCAATCCATACCCAGAATGATATCAAACTCCGCTAGGTCAATCAGAATAAGATCTACTGGGAAAACTTCTTCAGCTATGCTAAGTGGAACATCCACAAAAGTATTTTCACCTTCTATAAACTGACCATTGGATAGGATAATTTTATACTTCGAAGATTTTCCTAGGTTATTTATGTCTAATGTGGTGACAATATACGTAGAAATAAAGGAACGTGAAGCACCAGAATCAAATAAAACAAACACAGGTTTAGAATTCACTAAAATAGTTCCAGTGACCATTGTACTAGAGGTTGTCACTTCTTTCTTCCACATTGTGTAAGCTTTACCCATACTAGCTTGATTAGGCGGAGGCGGTGCTGGTCGAGGAACTTGCACTGGTTTTGTCGTCCCTTGCTCCACAGTCCATTGTCTTTTGGGACAGGTAGCCACTTGATGCTCATTACTGCCACACCAGAAACATTTTTCGATCCCTATCCTGCACTGATTGGTAGTATGATTGGTCCTACCGCACTTCTTGCACGGCTCTGGCGTTGGTGTAGGTCGATTTCTGGTTGGGTTGGGAGTTGGCTTCTTCGATGGTACCTCGTCACGGTTGCTTGCACTTCCCCAGTCATTCCATTTCCTCTTCGAACTTCCTTGATTTCCTTGATGTAAGGCTTTTAACTCTTTCCTTACTCATTCCACCTCAGCTGCCCGTTCATATAATTCTTGCATGCTTTGGAATCGGTATCCAGCTAGTTAACTTCTGATGTACGGAGCTAATCCACTTTCAAACCTGGTCATCTTCATTCGCTCGGTGGCCACATACTCAGGTGCGAAGCGAGCCAACTCGTTAAACTTAGTCGCATATTGCATTACCGATATGTCTTGATTAAACATATTTAGCTCCATGAATTATTTCTCCTTCTGACGCTGTAAAGAGACAGGGTAAAACTGAGCTCTGAGGTCTACCAGAAAATCATTCCAAGTTAATCCGACATTCTTGTACTTATCTTTCTTGGTACTCCACCAAATATCAGCCTCCCCAGTTAGGTAAAAAGTCCCAATGGAAATTTTCCTTCCCTCGGGTACTCCAACTACCTCAAACATCTTTTCTAAATTCTGAATCCATTCTTCAAGTTCTGTTGGATAAAAACCTCCCGCATAACTCTTCGGGTTCCTTTTTGCTACTTTATCAGCATACTTGTCCTCTTTTGACGAGTCTCCTATGGAGTTATGGGGATTTGGGATGCGTCGTAGGAGTTCATGAATAATATGTCCCAAATACTCCGGGTTAGGGGGATTAGGAGGGAGCATCATAGTAGTAGAAGAGCTCGGGTTCGAGGCAACCTGAGGGGAAACTTGGGGTCCTTGGATTTGTAGGTTATTCACTTGGCTATCTGCCATTTCTTCCCTAGAACTTTCCTGAGGATGATCACTTCCTGACGTGTGAGACATGCTACAATGCAAACATAAAGTACATTGTTTAGTAATACAATATATTCTTCCACATGCCATAAGTTGTGATTCACAATAATGTAAAGCATTTAATCGTTCTCCTTGCATTTCACAATTTCATACTTGTCCTTCATTACATGAAAATATCATCTTACAATACTTCCCTAAAAGAAAATTGGGATTACACATATCAACTTCCTTGTCGGTGCTCCCAAAATCCTTGAACCACCTGTTTAACAATATATATATATATATATATATATATATATATATATATATATATATATACACTTGCTACCACCAATTATATTACCACTAAAGCTAACCTACATAGCTACCTCACCCTCATCCCAAAATTCACTCATGCGCCAATCAATCATAGTTTGGTCGACCAATACAGTCCTTTCTTACAAGCACCATAATTACAAAATACAAGTCAACCAAATATAAAAACAAGCAAAATAAGTTAGCATCTAACTACTTCACCATACAAGAGGGCCATCTTCCACCCCTAACGGTCACTAGCTGAATCGTGGTCATTATTATTGGAATCCTGTCTTTCTTCATGTTTCGGGGTAATTCCTGGTCTGTTTCCTCCTACACTTTCTTCATCATCTAAGCTGATTTCCACAATAGTCGGGTCTGGAATGTTATGAACAATCACCACACTACCAGAAAGCTCCTGAGCCTGCTCGGGGGAGGGAGGTGGACTCTCCTCCTCATCTTCTATTGACTCGACTTTTTCCTCGAGGTCCCCTCCTGGAACCTGCTGGGGTGGAGGAATTCCCTCGGCATCCTGTTGAAAGGGATGACTAAAAAGTGCTGGAAAGTATTGAGGAATCTCCTAAGGGTTAATGTCCATGGAGTTTGCATATTGTTGGGTCAATAGCTCATAGGTCACCACATTCCAAGCTCCTAATGCTAAGAATCTTGCTTCGTGCATCCCTGGGTTAAGGGTTAAAATGAAAGTCTGGTACCTAATTTTAAAAGTAGATCAAGGGTCCGAGAAAGGAAGGGTGGTCAATAGGAAATGAGCCCTGTGCAAAGGGTCATAACACTCAAAGTGCGGGTCTTGTTTCAAAGTGTCGAAGGCATCCACCAGCTTCGATATGTGGTCACACACCCTACCTTCAGGGTGCATCAAAATGGTTTAAGGATTAGGTCCCCCTGGAAGAGCCATCTACCAACACAAAAACGAACAAATAAAATAAGAAACAAAGCTTCCTGGATTGACGAATATATATAATCATCAATCCCTCATGACTGCCTGACCTCTATCCATTGTATAGGATATGGATAAGAACAGTTTGTTGAAAACTGCTAATGACAGTTCATAACTGTCATCAACCAACCCTGTCAACTGTAAAATTATTATAGAAAAAAGGAAAACAAAAGGCTTGGTTATTCTAGTTGCTCCTTTGCTCCGAGCTCACGTACCAAGAGCCAAGTGCGCCTAATAAGCGCCAAAATTTCCCTACAGCCCACGCCGCGTGCGCGTGTGCATGTGCGTGTGCGGTTCAATGCTTCACACTGAACCTTAACCCAAGCACATGTTAGCCCAGTCTATGGTTTATTATTTGTAAGTCCATATAACTCTTTAACTTATAAAGAGTTATAATATAACTTACTTTGTCCATGTGGAACATTAATTAATAAAACCTATTTATATTCTCTAGGAGATAGGGATTACATTATTCTATCCATGTGGGACCTTGATAGAAGTAATACATTAATTCCCTCTTTAAATTTCACTAACTATTCAACACTAATTTCATCCACATACTCATAGAAATATTTGGTTCTTGATATGCATTCACAAATTTATTACAATTTAGTATAATCTTACTAAAATCCTAACATTTCTTCTCTCAAGAGTCATTCCTAACTCTCTCTACTTCCACTAATTTGAGATGCACACTCTTGAACCTCAGATTACCATCAAAATTAAAATGCACAACACCAATTCAACAATCAAACCTAATTTCTCATTTTCTTACTTGGTTCACATCATTCCAACATAGTTTTACTTCTTCAATTAACAATCAAAACACAAGATTAACACTTGCACTTCAATTACTCTCTAAAACATATAATAACACTCAGAATTTCATACCCAAATAGCATTCACTCCATTACTTTAATTTGAGAGAGAAAAGTTTAAAGATTACCTTCAAATGGGGAGACAAAGAAAGTAGATGGGGCGAATTGCAGCAAGCGCCAGCCATTGTCCGGCGGCGGCGTCGGTCTTCTGGGCGCCGACGGTTGTTGTCCGGTGGTGGAGAGAGAGGAGTCGGCGAGGGCAGTGAGTGAAGACAGTGAAGGCAGTGAATGAAGACCAAGAGAGAGTAAGTGAGAGTATTTGAATCCGAGATGAAACTGAGAGTTTTGAAATGGAAGAGGAAGTTAGTGATATCATCTTCCTAATTATATAAGAACGTGGGCTAACTTGACCCCTTCAAAAATTATTGGACTGCCAAGTGTCACGGGCTGATTCTTTATCCTAGACTTCACCCGTGCGGCGCTAGCAAACTTACACTCGAAACCCTTTTCTTAGTTTGCTAGTAAGCCTTTGAGGTTGTGAGACTTAGCTCTTGAGAGACTAAGCAAAGCTTAAGGGAAGCAAGTAAGAACACTTAGGGAGTTTGGGAGAATGTCTTGTGTATTGCTCTCAAATGATGGATGCTTACAAATGAGACCCCATGGGGGTATATATACACTTCCACCTCCTTAATGGACGGTGGAGATCTATTTGATCCTACGGTCCACATCGCGTATCTAGATCCTTCTATACCAATATCTAGGATTCTATACAAGTGTGGAGTTCTTGAGAGAACTCCGGAACATTCTAGAGAATACAAGACAAATCTAGAGAAGTCATGTAAACTCTAGGATTTTTAAGTGGAAACCTCTCCGAAAATGGATATTATTTGCGAACCGTGACATCCTCCCCCACCTAATCCGGCGACGCCCTCGTTGCCTTCTTGTCTTCGAACGCCTGGATCTTGTCCTTAAATTGCCATAAGTTCTCGAGCGGCTCCCAGCTAGCCTCACTCTCGGGCAACCCCTTCCATTTGACCAGCAACTCGCGTTTGAGGGGTTGGTTAGAGTGTACCCTTGTGGCTCGATCTGCAAGGACCTCTTCTACCTCCTTGTCATGCTGCTCCTTTACTCCCATTGGAGCCCGAAGAGAGGTCCCGCGGCTTGAATCCTCCCGGTCTTGATGGTATGGCTTGAGTAGACTCACATGGAAAACCGGGTGGAACTTGGACTTAGGGGGTAGCTCTACCTTATACGCTTGCGCCCCCACCTTCTTGACGATGGGAAAGGGTCCCTCATAACGTCGGAGAAGAGCCCGATGTCTCCCATCTAACCTCGCATGGTGATACATCTTGACTAATACGAGGTCCCCTACTTGGAAGTCCCTTGGACGTCTCTTCTTGTCGGCCCACTTCTTCATCCTTTTGGATGCTTTCTCCAAGTAAGCCCTTGCCACCCCTACTTGATCGTTCCAATCCTTGGCGAATTTGTATGCGGGTGGACTTGGTCCCTTATAGCCGGAAGCTAGCGAGCTAGGGGTCAAAGGTTGTTGCCCCGTTGCTATCTCGAACGGACTGAGGCCCGTAGACTCGCTCTTTTGCAAGTTGTAAGAGAATTGGGCCACATCGAGCAACTTCGCCCAATCTCTTTGGTTGGCACTCACGAAGTGTCTCAAGTATAGCTCCAAAAGTGCATTCACCCTCTCCGTTTGCCCATCACTTTGAGGGTGGAAACTGGTAGAGAAGTTGAGCTCCGATCCCATGAGCTTGAAGAGCTCCGTCCAAAATCGCCCTGTGGCGAGTATCCCGGTCACTTATGATAGATTGGGGTAGCCCCCAATACTTCACCACATGCTTGAAGAAGAGCTTGGCGGCTTGCTCGGCGGTGCATTCCTTAGGTGCCGGGATGAAGGTGGCATACTTTGAGTATCGGTCTACTACCACCAAGATCCAATTGTACCCTTCACTAGAGGGTAGCCCCACAATGAAGTCCATGGAGATGCTTTCCCATGGTCTTTCGGGAACGGGAAGTGGGTTGAGAAGTCCCGCGGGTGCTCCTTGTTCGATCTTGTCTTGTTGACACACAAGACAAGTCTTGACATAGGCCTCAACATCGTCTTTCAACCGAGGCCAATAGTAGGAATTGCCTACTAATGCGAGGGTGCGATGCGTCCCTGGATGTCCAGCCCATTTGCTATCATGGCACTCCTTCATTACCTCGCGCCGGAGATTGCCATAGGATGGAACAAAAACTCGGTTGCCCTTTGTGAGGATCACACCATCTTCCATCCAAAACCTTCGGGTTTTCCCATCCTGGATGAGCCCCATTATTGACTTGGCCAAGGTGTCGTGGTCAAGTCCTTCCTTGATGCGGTCCCTCAAGTCACTTTGTGGGCGGCTCAAATCGGCTAGTTCCCCCTTCCGACTTAGCGCATCCGCCACTAGATTGGCTCGACCCGGCTTGTACTCCATTACATAGTCGAATTCTGCCAGGAAGTCTTGCCACCGGGCTTGCTTAGGAGTAAGTTTCTTTTGGGTTTGAAAGTAGCTTGTGGCTACATTGTCCGTTTTGATAACAAACTTACTCCCCAACAAGTAGTGTCTCCAAGTCCGAAGGCAATGTACCACCGCGGTCATTTCCTTCTCTTGTATCGTGTAGCGCCTCTCCGTTTCATTTAACTTCCGACTCTCAAAGGCAATTGGATGCCCTTCTTGCATCAAGACTCCACCAATGGCAAAGTCGGAAGCATCCGTGTGAAGCTCGAAAGGCTTGCCAAGATCGGGGAGTGCAAGGACGGGTTCTCCAGTGACGGCCTTCTTAAGGGTGTCAAAGGCCTTCTGACACTCTCCACTCCAGGACCATCCTCGTCCCTTCTTGAGCAAGTTTGTAAGTGGAGCGGCAATGGCAGAATAACTCTTGATAAACCGTCGGTAGTAGTTCACCAAGCCGAGGAATGACCTTAGCTCGGTGACTTTACTTGGTGGCTCCCAATCTAAGATGGCTTGAACCTTTGCCGGATCCATGCGTAGCTTGCCTTTCCCCACAATATGGCCTAGGAAAGGCACCTCCTCTTGGGCAAAGGCACATTTCTCTTTCTTAACATAGAGTTCATTTGCTCGGAGAGTGGAGAACACTTGTCGCAAGTGTTTGACGTGTTCGCCCAATGTCTTACTATAGATGACTATATCATCTAAGTAAACTACCACAAAGTGATCAAGGAAAGGGGCAAGTACCTTGTTCATTAGTGTACAGAATGTCGCCGGTGCGTTGGTGAGGCCAAAGGGCATTACCAGGAATTCATAAGATCCATACCGGGTTACGCATGCCGTCTTTGCCTCATCACCTTCGGCTATGCGGACTTGGTAGTATCCACTCCTCAAGTCGAGCTTAGTGAAGACTCGGGCGCCTCCAAGTTGATCGAAGAGATCATCGATACGAGGGATGGGATACTTGTTCTTGATTGTGATCTTGTTGAGTGCCCGATAGTCGATGCATAGACGAAGACTCCCATCATGCTTCTTTTGAAATAGAACCGGTGCACCATAAGGGGACTTGGATGGACGAATATATCCGGCGTCCAGTAGCTCCTTGAGTTGTCTCCTTAATTCCTCGAGCTCTGGGGGTGCCATCCGGTAGGGGGCGAATGCGGGCGGCTTAGCCCCTAGTTCCGTCTCGATGGCGTGATCGATTTCCTCCTTGGAGGAAGTCTCTTGGGTAGTTCTGCTGGCATGACATCCTTGAATTCCTCAAGTACCTCTTCAATCGCTTTGGGTACTTGTGTTGTCTCCACCTCGCCTTCCTCTTTGAGGGCGGCAAGGTAAGTAGGCTCCTTCTTCTTCACTCCCTTGGAAAGTTGAAGAGCGGACAACACTTGCTTTTCATCGATGTCCGTTCTTACCGGGACGACACTTGGTCGCCATCTTCCAAGATACACATGACATTGGCGAAGGGGATGGGAAGGCCTTCGCTTTAACGAAGAAGTCTATTCCCAAATAGAACTTCTTTTCATCCAAAGGAGCAACAGATTATGTCGGCCTTACCTTGCCATTGTCGACGCGGATAGGAGTGTCCTTAGAACTCCATAGATCGAGACTTTGTCCGCATTGACTCCTTTGACAAAACCTTTAGTCTTGGTGTAGGAGAGCCCCACTTCATCCGCAAGTTCCTTAGCAATATAAATTGTATCGGCTCCCGTATCCAACAAGGCTTGAACGGGTTTGTCATTGATGTGTGTCTCAACATACATCCGTCCCGACGATCCTTCCTCGACTTTCGCTTGGGCTAAGGAACTTAAGAGAGGATAGCTTCCTTTCTTCCTCTTGTCTTGCCTCCTCTTTAGCGAGGGCGGCAAGTCTTCCTCTCTTGGGGCAATCATAGACCCGATGAGGCCCATCACATAGGAAACACGACAGCTTCTTCGGTGCTTCATCTTTCTTGGCCTTGCCCTTCTCCTTGTCTTTATAGGTGAAAGGCTTATCCTTCTGTGATGGCCTGTCTCCCCCACCTTTGCCGTGGTTCCCACCTCTCTTACTCGTCCCTTTTGAGGGATCTTTCCGGTACTCCGTAAGGGACTCAGCGATGGCAATGGCGGAGTCGAGGTCTTGTACATTCCGGCCTAACTCCATCTTGGCCCAACCGCTTAGGCCATCGAGGAAAAAGAAGAGTGCATCCTCGTCACTCATTCCAGGGATTTCCAAAATCAGCTCCTGGAACTCCTTAACGTACTCGTTAAGGTGACCCTCCCTATGTTTGAGGTGTCGCAGCCTTACACGAGCTTCTTTTTGGGCGTCCTTAGGACAGAATTGCCTCTTGAGTTCCCTCTTGAAGCTATCCCATGTAATGATGGGATCCGCTCCTCGATTGACATCGTCTTCCCTACGACGCCACCATACCAATGCAATGTCCTCAAGGCAAAAGGCAGCATTGCTTACCTTAAGGACTTCGTCTGTGATCCCACTCGCTTTAAAGTAAGCCTCCAACGCCCAAAAGAAGTTGGCGATCTCCTTAGCATTCCTTTCTCCCTTATAGATCCGAGGTCTGTTCATGCCTCCTTGAGGAGAGTTGACAACCGTTACAGTCCCCGGGTTGCCCATGGCCCTTATGCAACAGTTTAGTTGCGCCTGGAATCCATCTAGTTGAGCTTTCACCTCGGCATCCTTTTCTGCCAATTTGGCTTCAAGTGTCCCCACTTGAGCCTTGAGGGTCTTCACTTGTTCATCCCTCACCTCCAACTTGTCTTCAAGGGAAGCCAACTCGGTTAAGAAGTCATCGACCGTCACCTTTAGAGCTACCTTCATCTCCTCTCGGATTCCCTCGACGTCTTCCGCGAGTTTCGCGACTCGGGAATCCACATCCTCGTACCTATCACCCAGGTCGGCCAAGGAGGAGAGTGCTCTTTCCACGCGATCGTTGAGTGCGGACACCATGTCCCTTGACTTCTCCCGTCGCCTTTCCTTCTCTTCGTCTCCCCTCTTGCCATCCTTTGGAGGAGGGTTAACGATCTCGGAGTTGGATGCCATCTTCTCCCAAAGAACCGGCTCTGATACCAAATGTCGCGGGCTGATTCTTTATCCTAGACTTCACCCGTGCGGCGCTAGCAAACTTACACTCGAAACCCTTTTCTTAGTTTGCTAGTAAGCCTTTGACGTTGTGAGACTTAGCTCTTGAGAGACTAAGTAAAGCTTAAGGGAAGCAAGTAAGAACACTTAGGGAGTTTGGGAGAATGTCTTGTGTATTGCTCTCAAATGATGGATGCTTACAAATGAGACCCCATGGGGGTATATATACACTTCCACCTCCTTAATGGACGGTGGAGATCTATTTGATCCTACGGTCCACATCGCGTATCTAGATCCTTCTATACCAATATCTAGGATTCTATACAAGTGTGGAGTTCTTGAGAGAACTCCGGAACATTCTAGAGAATACAAGACAAATCTAGAGAAGTCATGTAAACTCTAGGATTTTTAAGTGGAAACCTCTCCGAAAATGGATATTATTTGCGAACCGTGACACAAGGTACATAACTCATGCCCAGTTACTCATTAAATCTTCCATTTGTCCCATCTCTTGCAATTATTTTTCTCTTAACCCGACACCATTTACTTAGGATCCCGGAAAAATTCTTACAAGCATAAACTATGAGAAATTTTACTAATAGAAATTTTATGAGTACTCAATCCTCCAGTAATAATAATAAATTCAAAATAGAATTTTTAGACAAAAGATCTGAATACTATGGTTTACTAGGAACGATTAGTAATACTATTCGAGAGGGATTTACTAACAAAAATTACTATGATGGCGAGTCGGTTGTCGTTGCGCTGTTTAAGTCCTGCAAAACACACAGTTAGGTGAATTGAAATGTGCGACTTTGGTTAATTAACTCGATTACTTAACTTAATTAAATAACATTAGAGTCTAGTTAACACTGAGTTATAACATTTAATTCTTTGCCCCATCCCTATCCCCATCCCCATCCCCATCCCTATTGGGCGTGAGGATTTTTCCCCAAAGCGAGGTGGGGCCTTGGCAGGTACAGGGATCGGATTCCCTGCCCCATGGCCATAATTAATAAAAATAAGAGTCTTTAACAACTGAGTGAAGCCAACAATTGTGTCATTATATTCTTGTATAAAGGTCGAGCCTTTACTTTTACGGGTTGTACCTTGCAAGTTACAACGTTAAATAGTAAGTTTAGTAGTTTTAAGATATTTTTAATTGGATTTTAAAAACAATCGATTTCAAATTTACTCAACTCGATTTGACCCGACTCGGCATTGAATCAAATCCTTCCCAAACCCTTATTATACCGACTAATGTTGGCCTGAAATCAACCCATTGTATTTTTACATAAACCAATTCGAACTGAACCCAATATATGACTAAGTACCACTTGGCCCATAGTATAACCGATTAAAATTGATCTAGATTCAACCAAACTCATTTATACTCGAACTACTTTAGACCCGACTTGAGGTTGAACCGAAAATAAAACGGGACTAGATTAAACCGACTTATACGCGACCTGGAACTAAGTCACTGTAGCACGTCTGAATATACCCGACCCAATCTCCAACCGAACGGAACCCGTATCCAATCGCTCATTGTAGACACTGGATTTTATATCGGATACTTTAGATAAATTGTAAATATGTAATAAATTAGCATGCAAAAGTCAAAAGCCAAAAATACAAAAAAACCCCAAAAATACATGTCATGTCATCAATCCGTGTGAGCATTCAAACACATCCATGTATCCATTCCATGTCATCAATCCTTGTGAGATAGCATTCAAGCACATGCTCTAATTCATGCATCCATGCAATCCCCACAATCATGCACTCCCCTAATATCATCTTATCCCATAATCAAATAACTTTAATGGGGGGATTATGATGTTAAAAAAACATGATTGGTGGATCATCTTTATTCTCTTCCATTCCATAACCTCTCTTCCTCACCTATAAATACCTCCCTTATCCTCACTCATTTTATAAACTCTTCCCATCAAAAACTCTCATAAAAATACTCTCCATCACTCTCTACTCTCTCCATAATCATCATCCTACACCCTTACTCTCTCAATTTCTCTACTCTCATTAGCATCATTGATGTATAATGGGATCAAAGATTGGATCTTGATCGATTACACATCAATGACATGTGCAACCAATCTGAGAATAAGGGGTGCTTCACGTGAATATGGAAGAGAATGAGGGGAATCACGTGAAATCCAGGATCTATGGAGGCTGTTTTGACGTGAGGTCTTTTGTGGGAGAAAAGATTGAGAAAGATTGATTCTTGGAAAGAATTGAGAGAGAGTGAACGATTGAATGAGAGAGAGAGATGGGAGAAGCTTTTGGCGTGAGGCCTTTGATTGTGAGAGAGAAAGATGATTGCTAGAAAGTAGGGAATTGGTTAGAGGGGAGAGGGAGTTTGTTGGAGATATTTTGTGAGAGGGAGAGAGAGGGAGACGTTTGAGAGGGAGGGAGAGGGACGTTGATTGCCTTAGGGTCGAGATTATCGAACTATGATGATAGAAAGATAAAGAGTAACAAGATAGTTCTAGGGATCTATCTTGATACAGAAACACCACAAGAAAGAAACCCTAGGGCTAACTTGACCTTTAACCTAGTTACAGAAACACCTTTTAGGTTCAGGGTTCAAGCTCTTCCTCACCACTTGGTTGCCAAACCAAGATACAATAGAAGAGATCAACGAGGTTCTCACGAAACACTCAAGGGGTAAGCTAAAAGCTTGATTGTATTCATAATTCAAAACTGGTTGCCTTTGAAAGGCTACAAACCTAGTTATTTATACTACTACAATCCTATATGGACTTGGACTCTCTGACTTGGCGTGCAAGCCATTCAGATAATACTAGGATTCCTCCTACTTGGCGTGCAAGCCAAGGAAATCCTAATACTAGACGCCTACTATGATATCTCCTCCTTGGATTAGGACTCCTTATCCTAAGGGGAGTTAATTACAACAACCTTATCCTAATAGGAATTGGATTTCCTAATCCAAGATGGATTAGTTACAAAATAAGCCAACCTTATCTAGGACATAACAAGTTACTTGGTGCCAAAGCTAGTTAAACCACATGCCTATCACATCACACACACACTTCTAGAACATTCTAGAATATCCTAGAACATTCTAGACTAATCTAGACTCCTATGACTTGATGCTCAAGTTTATATATATTACTTGGCATCTTACATGACTCAAAATAATAAGACTATAATATAAATCACATTAAAAATAACTAAAAGCTGAAAATGTGAAGTTTACATCCAAAAGACCAAAACAATGAAATTCAAATTGAAATGGTCAAAACTGTGAAATTCACTTTGGGTTTGGTACTGGGATTTTGGACGTGAA
The DNA here is from genome assembly GCA_029582165.1 of Portulaca oleracea. Taxonomy (NCBI): domain Eukaryota; kingdom Viridiplantae; phylum Streptophyta; class Magnoliopsida; order Caryophyllales; family Portulacaceae; genus Portulaca; species Portulaca oleracea. Next base: position 27,404,403 of record CM055871.1, read on the forward strand.
CTAGGACTTCTCTTGGACGAGATTTTGCTTGGATTTGGACCTTTTAGGATGTTTGGACATCCTCTTGGAACAAAGAGCAAGTGATACGGATTGGCCTTTGGGCCTCTACCTTGAACTCTTCTCCTTGGCCCTTTTCACCTCCTTGTAATTGAATTGAATCTCCTTTATTGGGCCTGGATTGGATGAAGTCTTTTCATGAAGGACCCTATCTATAACCTGGAGTTTCCACTGGGCCTTCTTGATTGGGCTTGAGGGAGTTGGCGTGGGCTGATTTACATCAATCATACTCTCAAAATCCCCTTCCATCATCCATAATTATCATCCATATCATCATTACACCAACCATATAACCATATCTCCAACCATTTAATCCTCCATTCCGTCATTCATATAATATCGAGTCCAAGCATCCACTGCGAAGAAGGGATCATTTTGAAAGCTTAAGGTAAGAGTCATTTATATCTTCATTATTGTATTTTCAACCATGTAATTTCTTCTTAGATCATTCTACTTGTACATTATTTTGTAAAAGAAAACTCGTTTTATTCTTGCATGATGGGAATATAATGTCGTGAAATTTATTTAACTTCTCCCCGCTCTTTTTCTTTTCAAGTTCGATTTTAGTAGAGTTTGTTTTGTTAAACAGGCGAATTCGAGAATTATTCTAATTCTCGAATTCGTAACCTTGCCCCTAGACTTAGAATTCGGGTTCGTAGACCGGAGTCACTTTTTATTTTTTTCGGTTTGTCGGTTTCCTTAAATCGGCTGGCGACTCTTTCTTTTTTTATATAATCTCTTTTTATTATTTAACGTGAATGTTTATTACGTCAAACGAATTTATAAAATAATTTACATAATTCCATATTCCGATCTGGATTTTACTCAAGAGAAAATACCATAGAAATTATTAAAGGTCATATAGCCTTTGAATTTTCTAAGTATTCTCTATTGGGCTTTGGCCCGGATTCGAATTAGATTTTATGTAAAATTATTATAAATTAATTTGATGTAATTTCAAACATGTGAATAATAAAAATTGATTATTGAATAAATAAAAAGTTACCTCCCGAAAATGAATTTCATAAAAAAATATCCTTATTTAAGGATTAAGCAACCTTAGTCGGCTCCCGATCATTAAGTAGCGCATCCGAAACAATACCCCGAACGGGAATTTTTCTGGTCCTACACTCATGCCTCAATCGAAAATTACCTGAACCATAAATTCATCTCCGAACTCGACCCAACCTGTAAATTCTATACTCAAAATGTATTTGAACCGAACATTAACCCAACCCGTAACCTATCAAAAATACTCATTTGTCATGTCTAGAGTTAGTAGGGTTGTTAGGGTTGCCTAAACCCCCTGTTGTTAAGCTTTTTTTTTTCCAACAAAGTTGCATGCAATATTTAGTATGCATTTGTTGCTAGTAAGCCTGCTCCCCCTCTGAATGTGCCTGTAAGGTCTTCTGTGTTTAGAGGAAGGGACGGTGGGTCCTTATCCTTATTTTTGGAAATTCTGCTTGTTGTGGTTGATTTTGTATGTCTGAAGAATTTATTTGTCAAATTTGGCATTGGTGTAACGCCCCGGCCCCTCCCGGGCCGCAAACATTACCGATAATTGCTTCAAGGATCGCTGATTGGCCTCACAAATCACCACGAGTCTTTCCAGCGTGCTTCGTCCTCGCTCACACGCTGCCTGGGAAACCTTCCCAGGAGGTCACTCATCCTTTGACTACTCCCAGCCAAGCACGCTTAACTGAGGAGTTCCCAATGGATAAGCTACCATAAAAGAAGGTGCACCTTGGTGATATGAGTAGTCATTTCAATCCTTTTAAGCCACACATTGACCACATATCCGGGGTGTTACAGTCACCTCCACTTAAGCGCACAACGTCCTCGTTGTGCCACAATCAAATCTAGAATCTTTGCCCCGCTAGGTGACTGCCCATGGCTCTCCCGTCCACTGGCGCAGCTCACGGTCGCGGGTCGGCTCTGATACCATCTGTAACGCCCCGGCCGCTCCCGGGCCGCGGACATTACCAATAATTGCTTCAAGGATTGCTGACTGGCCCCACAAATCACCACGAGTCTTTCCAGCGTGCTTCGCCCCGCCACACGCCGCCTAGAAAATCTCCAGAGGTCACCCATCCTTTGACTACTCCCAGCCAAGCACGCTAAACTGAGGAGTTCCCAACGGATGAGCTACCATAAAAGAAGGTGCACCTTGGAGATATGAGTAGTCATTTCAATCCTTTTAAGCCACACATTGACCACATATCCGGGGTGTTATAGATGGCGTTGATGCCTACATTCCTTGCAATTTGGGGAGAAATGGTAAGGCATACAGGTTCGTTCGTTTCAAGATTAAACAAGTGAGTTTAAATGCTATATAAGCCCTAAAGCCCTAAACAACTGGATGTAAAATGAGTTCATTTTGAGTGTTGCGTGGGCAAATTTTGGCATGAAACAAAGATATTTCCCTTCTTTGAGGAGAGACGTTATCAAGTTGATTTGGATCCCTAAGGCTAAGCTAAATGTGGCTCGATCTTCATCTTTGGTTTCTCCAAATGCCACCCAAGATGGCAACTGTTTCGGCTTTGTGGACTCAGATCCGACTGCTTCAAACTCAACCTGTGCAGATTTGAGTCACGTACCTAATAACTATCTCAGATGCCCCTAGATCACTTTGTTTTATTTCCTCCAATCCGCATTTTAACAGGATGTGCTTTCTAGCCCCGATAAGGATGACAATGAGAACACTTGTCAGTCCATTATGAATTTAAATTTTCTTTTGGTCTCGAAAATTCCATCTTAGTGTTTGATGCCAATGATGGGACAACATGATTACATAAATTGCACAAACAAGCTATCCTCTTACACTTCTTTTTGGGCTCAAAGGGTTGGAGAGTCTTTGGGAAATGAAGCCAAAAATGGATACATAGAGATGCATGTGCTTTCTAGAATTATTGGCCTTGCCTTGCCTTGTGGGAGTCTAGTATGAGCTTTATGTATAAATCATTAGTATTTTACTAGTATGTTCTACAAGGCTTTTTTCAATTTGAAGGTTTAGTTGGGATTTTGTAATGTGCTAGTAGGGCACTTCGGCTTTGTAAAGTGTTAATATGCACTTTTGTTTTGATGATCAATAATATGGGCTTTGCCCTTTAATTATCGAAAAAAAGATAAGATATTGCTGAAATCTAAGTGGAGAAGGGTATTGGATGCATCTCGAAAGGCTAAATTAACCTCCAATGAAGCTCCTAGAAAAATAAAGGATTTCAAAGATATAGACGTAGAACTTTCACGCATGAGGTTAATTGCAAGAAAGATTTGTGGTATGAATGTCTTTGGTGAGCAGATGAATGTCTTTGGTGAGCAGCGTTCAGTAGGAGAACACTTCAAGATGCGGGTGGAAAAGGATAGAAAACAAATTGTTTGATATCATCTTGGAGTGGTTTTGGTGTTTTGGTGTTTCTTATGCAAAACACTTGCTTTGTTTCTTTTTAGCTACTTTGGGTTTTTGTTTTGCTGTTATTTTTAGTACTTTTAATGTTTTAACATTTTAATGACTTACAAGATTGTAAAAAAAATCCAAATATTATAATTATATTTCTCAAGAAAATCTTTGCTTGGAAAAATGTTCCTAGGAATATTTTTCCCAAGAAAATTTTTTCTAGTACTATACTAAATGCACTCTAATTTGTGCGTTAACGCAACTAACCGGAGCTGACCTGGCGGTGAGGTGGCGGGGCCGAGAAACGGTGCTCTAAGACACCGTTCTTTTGTGCGTTAACGCAACTAACCGCAACGTAAATTACCACAACCTACCGCAAATTGGCATTACCTTTTTACTATTTCCACTGCAACTTACCACAATCTATCGCAACTTATCATAATCTACCGCAACTAACCGCAATACAATGCAAACGCAACACATAAAAGAACGGTGTTAAGATAGGTAGAAATTTACCAAAGTATGTCAAGATATAAGGAATTCTTTTAAAAGATCAAGTCCATAAATTACTTATCTTGACAAAAAATCGTAGCATAAAAGTTTTCCAATTGAAAAGTTTGGCAAAAATTTCGATTTATTAAAGAAAAGCAATTGACAAAAAGTAGAAATTTGGCATACATCCACTGACTCTCGAGTCTCGACTGCGTGCCAGGAGTGTCCTTTATTCCAGTTCCACTGCGGCAAAATGCTTCCAATTTGGCTTCTTTCCTAGGATTCCTACTCTGGGCAACAAACCCTGTCTTTCTTTCTTTCTCCCTTGTTTTGCTTCCTCCAAACTTCTTCATCATCTCTTCTCTTTTCTCCAAATTGGGCTCGGAAAAACCCTGCAAATTCAGAATCGAGAACACCCCCCCCCCCCCTACCGAGCAAAATGGAGGAAGAATTAAGCCCAGGATTCGCAACCGACTCAACCTTCGACAGAGATCGCCATGTCAGGTTCCTTCAGATGATGGGTGGTTTGCTTCCAAGCGAGTATCAGACCCAAGAAATCAACCATCTTACTCTTGCTTACTTCACCCTCTCCTCGCTTGATATTCTTGGCGAATTGGATCAGGTACTGTATTTTGCTCTCTAAAACCCTTGTTCTTCTTTTATGGGGTTTGTTCAATTTTGGGCATTGGGTCGTTGGGATTAGCTGCAATTAGACCCAGCAATCGGTGAATGTATAGTCAATTTGCAAATTTTCGGCATTGAGTTTGGCATTGAGTTTTATTCGAATTGGTTCAGGTGAAGTTATTTCAAATTGGGTTTTAGTTTGATTTGAGGTCATTTTGGTGCGTGAATCTTAATCGGGTTACTTTCGGGTAGCAGTTGGGATTGGTTTTCGTGTCGGGTTTTTCTTTGGGTCAGGAACGGTTCATCCATCCGGGTGTCGATTCGGGTCCGGTTTTTTGGGTCTCGGGTCTCCATTAGTTTTGCCATGTCTAGTTGCAAATGGTATATGTTACAAATTTTCATCTTTTGTTCGCTGGATAAATCTTCCGTTGCAGGATCAAAACTGTACAAAGTTATAGTTTACATTAAGAAGGTTATAAAATCCTATGCCAAAAAAAAAAAAAGTTGTTTGAATTGTGTTGTGGGTTTAAATTTTGATTATGATTTTTCACTCCAGGTTGTGAGCTTTATTAGTTTGGGTTTGAATGTTTGAGAAGAGCAATTAGCATATGGGACTGGGACACACTGAAAAATTCTGGGTATATTTGGGTCAAATAGTTATAGCATCAAAATACAACTTGGTCACTATGTTTTCCAGCCTAGTTTGCCAAATTGTCAATTCAAAAAAGTATTTTATGCATATGCTATTTTTCGATATTTATGAAATTTGTGAATGTATAGTCAATTTGCAATTTGATGCTCTAGAGAGCAATGTTTCAATGTTAAATATTTTCATATTCTCATTCAATGTTAAATACAGACAATTTTTCAGTTTCTTGTCTTGAAGTAATTGTTGATATTATAACATGCCAAAAACAATTGGGCCGTGAAATAGTTGTGGAATACAAGTGGTGACACCAAAATGCTCAACATGTTTGAATGCCAGGTTGATACAGAGGCAATTGCTCGTTGGATATTGTCATTTCAAGTTCATCCAAAAGATCAGGACGAGTTAAGTAATGGTGAGACTCCCTCCCTGTTCTAACCCAGTGGTATTAATGATCATCAAAATGACACATAACTAAAACTATTTAATCGGTTCTTGAAATGCCCTAGGAGAATTTTACGGATTTGTTGGCTCAAGGTCCTCACAGTTTCCAGCAGACAATAACGAGGTTGGTTGTCTGTTCAGCAAATACACAGTCATTTGCATTCCGAGTATGATGGATTGAGATGAAGGTTATAACGTTCCTTGCTACATCCTTTTTTTTGGGGTACTTGTAGAATGTGAGACTTAATGGGAGTCACTTGGCAAGTACATATTGTGCACTAGCTATGCTAAAGATGGTTGGATACGACCTTTCACTTGTTGATTCTCAATCGATTGTGCGGTCCATGAGAAACCTTCAGCAGCATGATGGGAGGTGTGCCTTTCTCACATACTTATGCTGTTTCCTTCTTGTTTTTACCAAAGTTTGATGTTAAATCCACTAGTCATTTAGCATCCATAATGTTGATTCTTCTCATCTAATGGAGGAGACTCCATAGGTTATTGTCTGCTCTGGCTTCTGCCTCTAATGCTAGCATTAAAAAAACAAAGAAAAAAACAGATGGAAAACATTTTCGAACGGGATTTTTGAAAGTATTAACGTTAATGTTCCAGAAAAAAAGAGAAAAGAAATGAAGCTAAAAATGAGTTTGAGGACTTTTCAAGGGATTTGAAACCCTTTCATTTTCCCATTGATAAGTGGATTGTAATTAGAAGTGCTATAAATAGGTCAGTGGTTTATGCACTTTGGTCCCAATGTGTCGCTGTAGATATTCTTCTAGGAACTTCTTCCGACATGAGTTCAGAAGCATCCTAATGGAGGCACGAATTCCTTTTCATAATCATGCTTTTCTGGCTGTGTTGGTTGCTTTTAATATAAATTGTGAGTCTATTCATCATTCCTATTGTTGTATGGTTCGCATGGGTTACCTATATTTCTTTCTATTTCCAACAGTTTTATGCCCATCCATATTGGAGCTGAGACGGATCTTCGCTTTGTATATTGCGCTGGTAAGACAAGATGTTTCATATTGTACGTTGGAAACCATTAAAACCTCATTCTAGCCCATGTTTAGCTGGGCTTCCAGGTCTCCGACATGAGTAATGTAGTACATCTGTCAAACTCCTACCTTTTTTAATGCCCATGTCGGAATACCGAGTGTCCAATAAAGATAGTTGAGGTGTAAGGTTGAGGTTGAGTAACAAAGGCTTTGGTCCATCAGTGTTTATTTTGGATGAAAGATTATGCCCTTTTTCACTTTCGCCTTTTTCTGTTTTTGACTGTTAGCTGCCATCTCTTATATGTTGGATGACTGGAGTGGTGTGGACAAAGAGAAGGCCAAGCAATACATATTGGATTGTCAGGTTTACTTCCCAGCTCTTCTTTATCTGGATGTTTCTATACTTTTGAATGTTCGAGTTATCCTTGACCTTGACTGCTTTGTTGTTGATTATATGTATCTGGTTCTTACAGTCATATGATGGTGGTTTTGGTTTGTCCCCTGGCCTCGAATCACATGGTGAGTAGGACTTTTCTTCCACCTTGATTTGTGTCTGTGGTTGAAAAGTTTTATCTCATATGATCACTGAAATTGGTCATGCCATAGAGAGCTTTTGTTTCATGGATATTTTCTCAATGAGAATTTTCAGTTGGGGTGTAAAGAAGGTTTCCTGTTTCCATTGTCAAAAGCAGTGTTTATCTGTGCACATATAACTTTATCCCAACTTGAGGGCTGTCAAAAATTGTCTGACCCGAATAACCAAATTTGTCGGACAACAAAAATCGGGTTTGGAGAAGGTTTTTCCAAGCGAATGTTAAGATTCAGTCATTCGGTCATGAGCGAATGGAGTTCAAGTTGGGTCCAACTTTCGCCATTCAGGTTCGGTCAAATTCGTTCGCAGACAATGACCGCAGTAAATATATTATGTGATAGAGTATTATTAGAGAAAGTTAATAAAAAAAAAAGAAAGTGGTTTAGTATTAACTTTAATATGAAAAAGTATAAATTTTTTTAAAGTTTTGACAATTTGAGTAATGTGTAGTACGTGTATTTATTATATGTTTTGTAAAATTTTCTAAAATTTACACGTCCTCCCAGTACCTTGTCAACCAATATTTTGACAATAATCACCAAACTTAATCAACCCTCCAAGGAACAAACTAAATAAAACAATAAGGGTTTAGGATAAACTTTCAAGAGGCAAATATCTTAAATGTCATACGAATAATACTTGTAACAACGCTTGAAACACAATAAGTACAAAGTTATAACTTTGAAATTAGGAAACTAAAATAAAGGATAAATAAATACAATAATTAAACCGTAGAATAATCTCCCAACTTGGGAGTATTTGCTAAATTTCATTTGGATAATACCCCATGTATAATTTTGAATAGTAAAAGTGGATGTAGAATTTTAATATTGATAAAAATAAAATGAAAACAAAATAACAAAAAAGCCTAGAATATAACCCCTTAAGTTTAGCAAAATTACCAAAATGCAATTGGAATATTAAATGTGCATTCATGGTTTTTAATATTTAAGGATTTTGGTGTTTTCAGCATTATCCAATCAAGTTTGGTCGAACTCGGTCATAGCAAAATCCAGTCAAATTTATTTTTTTTTTTTCTGAAAGATAGATTCGATCATGCACTGAAATTTGGTAATTCAGGTTCAGATTTGGATATGGACAAGGTGACCGAATTAAAATTCAGGCGCAGATTTGAGCAATTTGACCAAACCAGAATTTTCTCCGCCAGAATCTTTTGCTGGCCATCTTTTTTCCACCTCCATATTCTAAGTTCAATATGACAATATGACATCAGCAAACACAATCAGATGGTTGAAAATACCCTTATTATTCGGCGCTCTCTATAGAAAACGAATTTGACCTTTTTTAACACCCAATCCGTCTATATATGTTCTATAGATTTATTATAGTTGTTTTAACTAACAGAGTTTTGTGGATGCTTTTATTTCTTGGCTGTGAGTTTCTTCGGTTCTTGTGGTGGATTTTTTTGTTGATATATGATTCTACACATTTGATGTTAGTGTCACAGGCGGCGCAACGTACTGTGCTATTGCATCTCTACGGCTTATGGGATTCATTGAAGATGATGTAATCTCCAAGGGAACATCGTCATCCATCATAGACATTCCCATGCTACTCGAATGGATCGTACAGGTTTGCTTTTCCATTACTTGGTTGCTAACTTATGATCATGTTTTACCCTTTTAGAAACTTTTGCCTATTCTTACCTTGAAGTTGGTGAGTGTCTCTTTATACAAACTAGTAGAAAATTCACATTTAAAGAGACTAGTTCTAATTGACCCGAGATTTAAAAATCAATACTCCGAAATCCCGCCCCAAAGAGAGGTATGGATGGGCCGGATGGAGTAGTCTTTCTCTTAAATTTTCCAATTGAGAGAGCCTAGTTCCAATTGATCTAAGGCTTAAAAACCACTGGCTACCTACCTACGACATGGAAAAGAAGCAGAGGAGGTTTAAATATGACATTTTACTTGATGGATGACAAAATGGAATCCTAAGTCACAAATAGTGTTGATCAATGAGAAGAATTATTGGTTTAGCTCTCTGCTTTAAAGACAAAAGAGGATTGGCCAAGTATATTGAAAACATCTTTGGAGAATAACCTTGATTATAAGATGATTGTATCACGGCACCGGGGGGGTATTAGGACATTTTTGGAAGGAATTTCAGTACTTGAATTTTAATCCAAAATGAAGAGGGAATACTTTCCTACTTTTTTACAAGTAGGGGTTGAAGGAACTGAATTTGCTAGGTGTAAATCCATAAGCGAATAATGCGGATGTGAGTATAGAAGTCTGGGAAAAGAATAATACTCGGAGCATCAACACCAAGATCTTTTACATGGAAACCAAATCGGACGAGAAAATAGGACGAGAATAACTTGCTATGAGTTATTTCCTCAATTTTCTTCAAAGATTTAGAAACCAATCATTTTTCTGTAATCTCATTAAGGTTCCACTTTTGGTACTTCAGAGACAAACCGGTAGCGGTGGATATCAAGGAAGGTTGAACAAGCCTGCCGACACATGTTACGGTTTCTGGTAGGGCAACATTACCATGTGTGGTACGTGGTTTGATCGAGCTTGTAGTACTGCAGCTGCTCCCCTGATACTGAAAGTTTAATTCATTCGTGCATGCAGGGTAGGCGGAGTCAGTAAGATCTTAGGAGGCAGTAAATTTGTCGACAAGGACTCGTTGCGTGATTCTCTCCTCACTTGCCAGTCTCAGGTAAGATTGTATTTCTGCTGGTAAACCCGTTTTGCATTGAAAAAGACAGAAGCCAGTAGAGAACGAACAAAGCGTCAGAATTAGGGGAAAGTGTGAACCTGAGAAGGACAAGTTTGGGACTGGGACCAATCTGTGTTTCAAAGTAACTTTTGTTTTTTCAAATGAAGGGGTTAACAATGTAACCCAAGCACCGGACTAAATCCAATAGAGGCCTAGCCTTGAACCTGTATTTTTTCACGCTTTGTTGATAGGATTATTGGACAAACTGATACATCTTTCAATTAAGATGTCAATGCTAATGACTGCCCACTTTCTAGGTCAAACTAGGATTTTTGGATGTTAATATACAATTTTCTTATATGATACTATAACTGTACGTTGAGGGTCTTGAATTTTTAACCTCAGGCTAAATTTTGGTGCATAATTGCCAAAAAAACACTCATATGGTTTGTACGCAGCACCCACCTCCACCTCCATAGTACAGTATATTATCGTACAAAAAAGTTACTGTACTGTCCAACACCCCCAAAGTACAGTATATTAGCGTCCAATAGCCCATCTCGTGTAAAATAATGATTTTGTTGAACTTTTCAGTATGGAGGATTCAGCAAATTCCCCGGACAGTTGCCGGAGCTTTATCATTCGTATTATGGATTCTCGGCATTCAGCCTGTTGGATGAATCGGGCTTGAACACTTTGTGTGTCGAGCTTGGAATAACTAACAGAGCAGCTCACAGTCACAGCTCCTAGTTACAACTTACAATCCCTGATTTCCTGAACCATTCGATTTCGAGGCTTTGCTGTTTGGCAAATTGTATCATGTGATTAACTTGTATACTACCATACAGAAAAAGGAAGAAGCAACTTTTTCATTTATTTTTGCAATTTTGGTTTTGCTGTTTGGCAAATTGTATCATGTGATTTTTTTTTTTGTTTTCTTCCCTACCAGAGTTGGTTGCTTCAGGCAGAAGCTGAAAAGCTTAGAGTGTTGTACTTATAGAATCTTATCCAGGAAGCTTTAATTGTGATTTTGCTTTGATGTGTTGATGACAGATTGACTTTGATGAACTATTCTTGCAAACTTGTTAGGTGTTAGATTGTTAGAGGCTTAGGTTCATTGTATCTTAATTTCAAATTAACTTATGTCACATTTTAGTTAAATGGAAAATTAAAACTATTTTTGACTATTGTAGTTGTGAAATATTAGATGTATGGTAAAATCTGAGAATTTTATGAATTTTATTAGCTACAAATCGACAATTACAATTTACTACCTCCGTCTCAAAATGTTTGTCACTGTAACCAGTGGTGGATCTTGACCTTCTGATTAGGGGTGATCAATACATAGTTATTTTATATAATAAACATAAAATTCATAATTTTTATTGTATTTTAAATTTTTTGGGTTAACAGTGGCCGCGGCCACCGTCGTCAATGCCCCAGATCCGCCCATGACTGTAACTAATTTTATTGTCCCCAATTTGTTTGTTACTTTTACAATTTCAACAATTGTCATTCCCTTTCTATCCCTAATAAATAACTTTATTTATCATCTTTTATAATTTCAATAACTATCATTCTCAATTAATATGGGGGCAACATTGGTAAGTTAGATTTTTTTTACCTCAATTTTTAATGTGTATTGAACTCTTAAAAGTGATTAATTTGATAAAAAAAATGGGACGAAGGTAGTATTGATCATTATTATTATTGTTTTTTTTATTATTATTATCACTATTATTGTTATGCTTACTATTATTAATTATATTGAAGACATAGACAAGCATTATTGTCACTGATCATCACCTTCAAGCGTATTATTGAGAAATCCAAATATGTCATTCAAATATCAAATAATGTCAAGGAGTAATACCAAGGAGTCATTCAAGTCATTCACTGTTGGGAATATTAATCATAATGACTCATCAGTTACTATTTAAGATTTTTCGGTCCAGAATTATTGTTCAATACTATTCAAAGTGCTATATGTCTCTAGTCAAAGATCAACAAGAGTCTACAACAATTCAAAATTGCTAGAAGATATTATAAAGATAAAAATTTCATTCCAATCGAAGATTTTCTACCGTACAAATATTCGTAGATCATTCAATATTGTATTATATAAATATGCAAAAAATTGCTGGAGGGTGCCACACATCTTTTTTAACTAACTCGCGGGTCACAACTTTTTTTAATGCATTCCCGGGTGACATTAAACTTACTTAAGTGGCTGGGGGGTGACATTCCGGCTATTTTGGCTGAAATCCGACGAGTTATGTTGAAAAAGACGAAAATACCCTTATTTTTCTATCTAATTTAACTTTGTCTATCCTTCCTCCCTCTTCCTCTCTTTCCCCAACCCTCTTCCTATGCAATGTTGGTGGAGTGCAATGTCTTAATCTCTGTACATTATTATGTAAATCTGGTAATGGTGGTAATGAGGTTGTTCAACAATTTAGTAAGCAGAGCATCCATCTTCTCCGCCCGGATTTCTTCCCTGATTTTCCACTCCTCTTCTCTCTCGTGGCATTCCTTCTCCATTGCCAGTCGCTCTCTCTCGAGCTTCTCCATGGACAGCCGCCACTCGTACTCGAACAACTCCCTCTCGTGGCGGTGCCTCTCAATGGCCTCTCACCACTGCATCTCGATCCTCTCTTGCTGCTGGAAAAACACCCTGAGCATCTCCTCTATACTCGTGCTTCTACTGATCCTATCCAACATGACACCAATTTCTCCACTTGGGTTTTCAATTGCGATTGTATCCGAATCGGTTTTCTTTTCCGAGTGGTGTTGCTTTTCATGGGAATCTCATCTTCGGTGTCATTTTCCTCGTCAACGCCTTCTTGGGATAAGAAGTCTGAAAACTGATCGTTGCTCTCCGTCTTCATTTGCTTTCTGGGTTGAGAGAGAGGAGCTTGTTGCTGGGATTCCATCAAGTCTTATTCTCAAATTTATCGGGTCTTAATCTCAGTGAACAGATTTACATAATAATATCCAGAGATGAAGGAAGTCATGACACTCCACCATTACCACTTTGAATCAGTTCACTGAGATTAAGACATTGCACAGGAAGAGGATGGGGGAAAGAGAGGAAGAGGGAGGAAGGGTAGACAAAGTTAAATTAGATAGAAAAATAAGGGTATTTTCGTCTTTTTCAATATAACTCGTCGAATTTCAGCCAAAATAGCCGGAATGTCACCCCCCAGCCACTTAAGTAAGTTTAATGTCACCCGGGAATGCATTAAAAAAAAGTTGTGACCCGCGAGTTAGTTAAAAAAGATGTGTGGCACCCTCCAGCAATTTTTTGTATAAATATGCATCCATAGTTTTAGGCACTCATCACTTGATCACTTGACATATTAGTCATCACTGCTACTCTCTCACTCCACTACTCCCACACCTTTCTATTCCCACTTCCAATTCCTATACCAATTACTTTCATTCCATCCTCTCATATAAAAGAGCATGTAATTCAACGATTCTCTTGTACAAGTTTTTCAGTCAATCAATAAAAGTAAGTGTATTCATTCATCTTGTTGTTGATCATTTCAATTGTTGCATTCCAAATTAAAGTTTCGATTAAAGTTTCATATCATAGATTTCAAAATTTTTTAACTTGCATAAAATGATTTGTCGCTCCACTCCCTTTGCCCTAAGCCATAACTAGGCAACTCGAGCTGCTACCCTAACTCCTTGATCGGTTCTGCCCCCGATTTGTGTCAGAGTTGAGTTTGCATATTAAATTGGTATTATTTCATAGCTAGCGTTAGTCAGCTGTTGGTCAGCCCCAATAAGTCTATTGGTGGTCCCCGCGGGGTGGTCCCAGTAGGGAGTGATCCCAGTGGTCTCGATAGAATGTGCATGACTCTTAACTAAGTGTTCAAACGTAACTCAGATGACCTCTTGAATTAGATGTCATTTAAGTCTAGGTAGTAATATGAGTTCTCTGGTGTGGTCAATAGCTAGGAAGTTAGTTGTCAAGTTGATTTTTCAAATTGGACAATTCCAAAAGAAAAAATAGAAATAAATTTATCAAATTGGAAAGTTCGATTTTAACGTTGCGTTTTCAATAAAAGATCATGAAGAAACATTTAGGCCCCGTTCTTTTATACGGTACCGCTGCGGTGCGGTAAGTTGCGGTGTGGTAGACTGCGGTAAGTTGTGGTTAGTTGTGGTAAGTTGTGGTGGAAATAATAAATTTATGTAAAACTTTTTGAAATTTATTAAAAAGGTAAATGGTAAGTTATGTTGGATTGTGGTGAATTGTGGTAACTTACGGTACCGCACTCTGCGGTACCGTATAAAAGAATGGGGCCTTAGTTTAGCTGAAGAATTTCAAACTATTAAATTACCTTCAAATATTTCTATTAAGAAAATATAGAGAAACATATAGTATATTCATTTTGGTATGATTCAAATTGTTCTTAAGCCTTAACAAGATTAGGATTAGATTGTCCTATATTTGTGGCTCGTAGAGATAGTAGTAAATCAATTTACTATAAAGATTCATTATTAGTTATGATTCAAATAAATATTTGTAATGATCCTATTTACTTTAATTGTTGTCCAAACTAATATGTTGATTTAAATGACCCTTGGATTTTATAAACACTAACTTCAGATGTTCATTTGCAGATTGAATGATTCAAAATTATAATTTCAAGGACTTTCAAAAAATTTTGTTATTATATACAGAGTTTATTTCCAAAATGTTTATTAACGACTTCTTTATATGAAACAATTTTATTAAAAGAAGAGTCCAAAATATTTCTTCTTTTACTATTAAATTTTAAAATGGAATGATTACTATTCCTCAAGAATTTATTATTCAAAATATTAAACATCTCATAGAAATATTTCTCAAAAAAATATACTATGAATTGTAGAGAAACTAGATGATAGAGTGTTAATAAGATTTAGTTCAATTCATGAAAGAGCATCTTCTTCAAGATTTTCAGAAAAATAGATCTTTCTCGTTTTCATTTTCCAATGCCTTCAAGGTCTACTAATTATGATTATTTAAAAGATAATCAAGTAGAAAAGTCTTCAAAAATTTATTACAAAACACCAATAGCAGAACCAATTGATGAAATTAATTCTTCAACAACCTTGTTCATATTCTTCTATTAATGTTATTTCAAAGCCTTTTGAAATTAATAGAAAATATTTACATGAAAACTTTAACTCAATAAAAATAAATTTAAAAACAAATTATTTTTTTTATCCGACTTTGATAAAGAAACTCACGCTTTCATACGACAAGAATGATATTCATAATGGAAAGAATTGAATATATTATTCCTCTCTTTACATGGTAGACAATATTTGCGTCTAAAAATAATTTACTTGATCATCATGAAATTACGGGTATAAATACTAATAAAAAAATTTAATACAAAATACACATTACCAAATAAGCAAGTGGTATCTTCCATAATTCCTCATTAAGAAAAAAAAATAGTTCTTACTAGTCAACATTCTATTATTGGATCTCCATTCAAAGTAGATAGAATTGATCCTGGAAGTAGTTAAGTAGTTTTAGATGACATTAAAAAAGTTTATCATCAATATAATAATACTAATCAAGTATTATATATAGTTTCTCAACAAGTTAATATGGTTTCTACTTAAATAGAAGCAAATTCTCAAAAAGAAGATATTGATTCGTTATCAAGAAAATTAGAAATTCTTGATAGCTCTTTAATTAAAAGAATAGATGAAAAATTAAAGCAAGTTGCATGTTCAAGCAAACTGTAAATGTTTTAGATGAAAGTACTTCTCAATTAGATGATGATCAAGAAACAAATGATATTCATAAAATCTTTTCTAAAAATAAATCAAACCGGCCCTTAATTACTCCCTCCATTTCATATTAATTGTCGTCTTTGGAAATTATACAGTTAAACTTTAAAATTTTTTACCATAGATTTCTCAACATATGCAATTACTTGTTATATAACAATTACTATTATAGATTCGTACAAAAAATATTATCCTAAAAGTATAATATTATAATTGTTAATAAAATATTATATAAGAAATTATCATTCAAAAAATGACATTGGACACCATGACAATTAATATGGAATGAGGATTATTATTCAAGTATTCCTCCATATCTTCAACTTGAGTCGATTAAAGAATGATTGGTGAAGCCTTTAATGATACTTCAATATATTAATGGAATTTAGATGAAAAATCTAAACATGAAATGATAATTACTCTATTCATAAAATGATGATACATATGGTGCCTATTCATCTAAACGTGCTACAGATAGTCAAATTCTTTTATTTATTAACATCGGGTTTTACTAGTTCATTAAAACATTGGTGGGATAACTGCTTAAGAGATGATGAACGCCAAAGTGTCAAAAATCACAAAGACCCTAGCTATATGTACTTTAGTATATACGATTATATATTGTTAATCTTTTAGGTACTCCAAAAAATTTATTGGGTGCAAGATATCTTATTAACAAATTTAAGATGTCTAACTCTTGAAGATTACAATTGATACAAGTACATTTAAATATGTTTCTTAAATAGAACTTATTATCATCAATCATATATATTGGAACAAAATTTCTAGCTTAACATCCTTATTTTCTCAAAAAATATTCAACAAATTAAAAGAAGTAACTGGAAAAGATGATTCCATATGATCAAATTACATTTGGTCAGTTTAGGATTCATTAAAAAGAAGGTATTTCATTTTATAGTGAATTAAAGTTACTAGCAAGATATTATTATATGGGAAAAGTTGTTAGATGAAGAGAATTAAACTATTTTTGTAAAGTTTTCTGTCTTCCAAAGTTACAGACTCCTTAAAAGAAGAGAAGAAAAACTCAAGTTAATAAAAAGAAACAATATAATCGTTCTTAAGACAACTCCTAAGAAAAATATTTCAAAAAAGAAAACTGCTAATAAAATTACTTGTTATAAATGCAAAAAAGGACATTAGGCAAAGAATTCAAAGCTAAAAAAGAATTTAGTGAAATATGTGCAGATAATCCAGAGATTCAAGAAAAGATTACTCCTAATCAATCTAAGAATTCATCGTAATCTGATAATGAAGATGATGACACTTATGAGTTAGGAAGTAATTCAAGTGAATATTTATCAAGAAATGAATCATCAAGAATATATTTTATAATAGTATTAATGCTATTACTGCTAGTAAAAATGAAAATGAGTTTTTCGTAGACTTAATTGAGCAAGTTTAAGATATATATATTTATGAAATGAGCGCTTAGAAAAACTCAAAGATATTTTAATAAAGAAAATTTGATTAAAGCTCCTCCTCCTCATTTCAAAAAATATGAAGCTCCAGATATTTGTAAGTAGTGAATGTTCAACATTAAAGGAACAAATTAAAGAGTAAATACAAAGTTTATGCTCTTACAAAAAAAGATTTCGAGTTAGAAACAAGGTTAGTGTTAATAAAGAATAAGCATTCTTCTTCAGGTTCTCATCTGGAAGACATTCCAAGTACTTAAGTGGTCAACAATTTACTATTGATAATATTAATTTTCAAAAATCATATATTCATATTACACTTAAAATGAATGATAGTTTTGATTAAATACTATTATTTTGTTAGATAGTGACGTATGTTAAAATTGTATTAAAGAAGAATTAATTCCATCTCAATTTTATGAAAAGACAAAAGAGCGTCCTCATAGTTCTAATGAAACAAAACTACAAATTAAATGCAAATTATCAAATGCTTAGATTTGTAATCAAGATTATTCTTTTGAATTAAAACTAATGATAGCTTTGAATTAAATACTATTGTTTTGTTAGATAGTGACGTATGTCAAAATTGTATTAAAGAAGAATTAATTCCATCTCAATTTTATGAAAAGACAAAAGAATGACCTCATAGTGCTAATGAAACGAAACTACAAATTAATACAAATTATCAAATGCTTATATTTATAAAAAAGGTTATTGTTTCAAGAATTCTTTTTTTTTTGAGGAAAAAGAAATTTTTTATTTTAGTAAGAGATACAGGTCATGGACCCATTCTTGGCACTCATTTTATTACTCAAATTTATCCTTTTAAAATACATCAATTTGATGTTAATACGTAAATTATGGGAAAATCAATTTCTTTCTAATTTTTTTCTCATATGCATTCAGAAGCTTTGTCATTACTTAAAAACATTTTAGAAACATTTTCAAAATGGGTTTTTCAAAAAGTTTTATACTGAAATTAATTTTGACAAAGTTTTCTTTATTACGGCTCTCAAAATGAGTCAAGATGGAAAGGGAAAACGAAACATTCAAACTTATCAATATTATGCTATGAAGTCAGCCACTCCTATACATTCTCAATATTCAATGTCCGTTACCAATTAATTTCAAGTCTTACCTACTCAAAAATTTCCTTCATTAACACATGCTCAAGCTTCATCAACATTCTAACACCTTCAAAACCAAATCTCTCTCCAGATTCATCCAACTACTTTACAAAAAGCCATTAAAGACCATGTACTTTACACTATATTCCGACAATCTCAGTCAATCCCTCAACTTAATGAATTTGTCAAAACCACATTCATGCCTCATTATCATTTTATTAACGACAATTCTCTCAAAATTAGACTTTTCTATTCAGTCTTGTTGATTCTAAATCAATAGAAGTTCAATACATTTCAGATCGTGTCAATACAAACTACATACCCTATTCCAAAACTAAATCCACAAAATACTCCCTTGAATATTTTTTTTCCCTGTAAGTACACCCTCAAACCTTTCTCTAATCCATTCAACCCTTCTAGATATAATAATAATAATAATGTAGATTATGCAAAAGTGTAGTGTTATACATTTTTTACACACCATTCAATCCTTCATGGTTCATTAGTTTTGATTCAAGAATATAAACTCAATTTCCAATTTGGTTATATGAATGGTGGCTCACTTTGAGCTGTACTGAAGATATATGGCCAGAGCACAGATGAAATCGAAAAAGCCTACAGCCAGTATTCAAACATTACCGACATCGGTCAAAATTGCAAAGAAATATCATTCCACAAAAACTATGGATTTCCATGGATTTTGTGTTGGTCATTCCTCATGCTCAACATTACAAGCCTCTAACATCATTATCTTTGGTGCGGAAATACAAAATCAAATGGTGGGACAAATTAGTATCCAATCTGCATTCGGTATTAAACTCATTTCTACCACTCAAATGATTCCAACAACACCACAAAGGCAAGAGAAGATTTCCAAAGGAAAAGAAAATGCCAAGGTTGATGAATTTCAATTACTCAAGCAAGAAATGAAGTTACTCAAGAAGCAAACAACAACAATTATTATTAATGTCAAGCGCAAATTCATCGCAATCTTCAAGATCAATTCATTCAAATTATGATCTTTGACTATCCTTGTGCTCAAGACCCATATGAGATATAAATACCCGTATGTGAATATTAAAAAAAAAGAGGGTTTTCATTGGTCAATACTAATTAGTGAAATTGTAAATTGCTTATTTCACTTTGAAAACCTTAGAGAGGGAAGTATATGTATATCAATTATATTCAAAAAACGAACAAAGATTTTGTCACTCATCATTCATCATGACCATTGAGAGTATTATTATTGAGAAATCCAAAATATGTCACAGATCAAGCCATTCCAACAAGTAATGTCAAGGAGTCATTCAAGATGTCATTCATTGACGGGAAATAATTACGAAGGATATTATTCATCATAATGATTCAGCAAATACTATTCAAGAATTTTCTATCCATGATTATTGCTCCATACAATTTAAGGTGCTACATAATTTAAGTAAAGATCAACAAGAGTCTATAATAATTCAGGATTGTCGAAAGATATTATCATGATCAAGATTTCATTCCACGTAGCACTTTGAATAGTATGGAGCAATAATTCTGGATCGAAAATTCTTTAATAGTATTTGCTGAATCATTATGATGAATAATATCCTTCGTAATTATTTCCCGTCAATGAATGACATCTTGAATGACTCCTTGACATTACTTGTTGGAATGGCTTGATCTGTGACATATTTTGGATTTCTCAATAATAATACTCTCAATGGTCATGATGAATGATGAGTGACAAAATCTTTGTTCGTTTTTTGAATATAATTGATATACATATACTTCCCTCTCTAAGGTTTTCAAAGTGAAATAAGCAATTTACAATTTCACTAATTAGTATTGACCAATGAAAACCCTCTTTTTTTTTAATATTCACATACGTATATTTATATCTCATATGGGTCTTGAGCACAAGGATAGTCAAAGATCATAATTTGAATGAATTGATCTTGAAGATTGCGATGAATTTGCGCTTGACATTAATAATAATTGTTGTTGTTTGCTTCTTGAGTAACTTGATTTCTTGTTTGAGTAATTGAAATTCATCAAACTTGGCCTTTTCTTTTCCTTTGGAAATCTTCTCTTGCTTTTGTGGAGTTGTTGGAATCATTTGGGTGGTAGAAATGAGTTTAATACCCAATGCAGATTGGATATTAATTTGTCCTACCATTTGATTTTGTATTTCTACACCAAGGATAATGATGTTAGAGGCTTGTAATGTTGAGGATGAGGAATGACCAACACAAAATCCATGGAATTCCATAGTTTTTGTGGAATGATATGTCTTTGCAATTTTGACTGATGTTGGTAATGTTTGAATACTGGTTGTAGGCTTTTTTGATTTCATCTGGCCATGTATCTTGAGTACAACCCAAAGTGAGTCACCATTCATAGAACCAAATTGGAAATTGAGTTTATATTCTTGTATCAAAACTAATGAACCATGAATGATTGAATGACGTGTAAAAAAATGTATAACACTACACTTTTGCATAATCTACATTATTATATCCAGAAGGGTTGAATGGAACAGAGAAAGGTTTGAGGGCGTACTTGCTGGAAAAATCTTTAATTTCTAGTGAGTATTTTGCGAATTTTTATTTTGGAATAGGGTACGTAGTTGGGATTGACACGATATGGAATGTATTGAATTTCTAATGATTTGGAATCAACAAGAATGAATTCATTGAAAAGTATGGTTTTGAGAGGATTGTCTTTAATAAAATAACAATCAGGCATGAATGTGGTTTTAACAAATTCATTCAGTTGAGGGATTGATTGGGGTTGTCTGAATTTACTGTAAAGTACATGGTATTTAATGGATTTTTGTAATGTACTTGGATGAATCTAAAGAGGAATTTAGTTTTGAAGGTGTTAGAGTTTTTGATGTAGCTTGAGTATATGCTAATGGAGGATATTTTTTCAGCAGTAAGTCTATATGATTGTCTACATTTAGTAGTAGCAGCAATAGTAGCAGCAACAACAGTAGTAGTAAAACTTTTATGGTATTTTATGATAGTAGTATACAACTGAGTCTATATGGCAGTGAATTGGTAGTGAGGTGGTTGGCCGTATTTGCTCGTTGACTTTTTCAAATTTTTTGAGTAGCAAAACTTTAAGTGATGGGGTTGACTAAAGAAATGACTTTGACCTTTATGTTTTGTTAGTTTTGATCCATTGTTTAATTTCTTTGTTTAGTTTACAACAAGGAAGTTAAGGTTATTTCATTTCTTTAGCCAATAAACTTATATCACTTAAAGTTTTGGCCTATTCATCTACTAATGAGTGAAAGAAAATTGAAATAAGAAGTAAAGAAGTAAGAACCTTCCTCCACTTCATGATTAAATCGATTCACCAGTTTATAGATTTAGTAGCATACTGTTCTCACAAAATATCCCAAAAGTTTATATTCTTGAGGAAACTATTGTCGTCCTATACCCCAAAGTTTATATTGTTTCATCCAACTTTCCTTATTATTATTGTTATTTTTGTTAGAATATTTCAAGAGTATCTAAGGGTATTATGTTGGAAGCACATAAGACATGCTTAAGGACCAACTTAAGTGTTAACACACTTAAAATGGTCAATACAAATGAAATCTTGGCCAACAAGAGTCATATTAGTGTCTAGGGAGCAAAGAAAGGGAGGAGAGGCTGAACAGGGGCCACGTCACTTTGATATAGGTCATGGCAGCTCTGTGCATGAATTAATTTCTCTAATGACTGGTTAATCCAAGTGATTAATTCCTGATCATATTTTATAATGTAATCTTTAACCCAACAACTATATTTCTAATATAGTATGTAGTCAAACCTATGATAATGATTTTGACCCTCTTTAAGAACCCATTGGTAAATCTCATTTTTACCATCTTAAACTTCGGTTTTCAATATCGTTTCAAGGGTTTTTTTACCCAATTTTCCACGACTTTGATACGATTTAGCTTTGCTTTGCTTGTTCTAGCTAAAAATGCTCAATTTCGTCATTTATAGGTGAACTTCGGTGCAGTGGAAAGGTCGGAACGAGAATGAGGAGATGTAGAGCCCAAAGGAGGTATATGCAAGCAACCATACGAGCCAACATGACCCAAAGGATGATTTTGGAAGATCTTTAGTCTAGCACGACCACCCGTTCACCGCCAACATGGTCGTGCACCACTCGTTCACAAACCAGAAAGTTCCAATATTTTGGCACGACCAGCCGTGCGATCCAGCACAGCGAGGCCAGACTCCGCATGTGCAACCGTGCTGAGTGACATGCTCGTGCCCGCTTACTACCAGTTCATAACATATTTTTCAGCCGACCGCACTAGACCAAATCGAGATTTCGCGCGATTGAGTTGTAATCAACTCCCAAAACAGCGGTTATCTTTTATTCTATTCTTCATCTAACGTTTAATTTTTCTCTCAGCACTGTTTAGCAATTAGTTTAGTTTAGATTGAATATTAACACTGTTGGATTCTAGTCACTTGTAATTCAAGTATTGGTGTTATTCTCTTTCTTCGCTTTCTTCATTCTCGCTTATTCGCCGTTTTAGAATTCATTTGTTGTTTACTATTCAATGAATATGGGTGGCTAAATTTCTTAACTTAAGTTAGGAATTTGCCATTAGTATGTTTACATTTGTTTAATCGCAATTGTGTTTCCCACACTATATCATGTTTGTTGATCGAATTTCTTTCAAGTTGTTAATTATTGTTGATGAATGGCCCGAGAGGGCCGGATCTTGTGCTAATTGGGTTTTGATGACCTTCAAGAGAAGAAACTTAGCCCTAATGCAACTAATTAGATAATTTCAACCTAGGTATAAGAATAATCTAGGTCGTAATCATGTGAGAGACCGATATTTGTAATCCACTTATTTTAATTGTGTGAGAATACTAATTAACACACTTGAGTCAGCTTATGATCTTCAAGAGAAGGCTTAGCTAGTCTAAACTGAATCGATTCCCTAATTCGATGTATGCATGAATAATGTAGGAGAGTAATTTGTGCTAAATGGCATGCTAGTTGGTGAATCCCTTGGCTGAGGCTTTCTCCATTTTTGTGTTTCCTTTGTATTTTTCTGCAATTAATGAATTGAATCATTAAAATTGCTTCTCTGCTTAATTTGAGAGGACATTAACCTTCTCCCTATATGAGACCTAGCTCCCTGAGACCGACAACCATACTATCTATTGTGCAACACCCTCATACGTATCTTTAAGTGAGGATGTTACAAGTTTGTTCTTCCTCTCATCCTCTATAAATATATGTGTTCTAGCTATTTGCTAGAGGCACCAAGTAACATTAAGACACATCAAACACATGTCTTTGGTGTTGGTGTACAACAATCTCTAGAGAAATGCTCTTTGTATAAGTAAGAAACAAGTCCATGTGATGACAAGTTAGGCTAAAGTTTTATCCCTTTGAATATTTATTGTATAGTAACTAGTTCTTAAGGAAAATGAACTTGTCCATGGTTCTTTAGTTGTATACAATATACATGAGTGAATCATTTGATTTCTATGCCTACACTCCATCTTGTCATACATATCGCAAGAAGAATAAGAAAACTAAGTAGAGAAGAAAAAGGTTCAAGTTGCTTAAGCATCATTTTCCTACAATTGTTATTGCAGTCGTAGTGTTGTGCGGATAAAATTTATTCCTTTGTAAATTTTTACAAGACAACAATAGCTTTTTGGTTTTTAATTTGATTTTCACTTTCTAGTCATCCTCTTGTCATCTTGCATCATTTTTTATGGGAATATTGGATGCTAATATACTAAGGTTTGGGGGTATTGAATTGTAAAATATTAACCTTTACAATTGGAAAGTAGTATACCAACCTGTTAGACCTATTTATCATGCATTAATGTATAACCTTTGATGATGATAAATAAAACTGGAGGTTAGTATACCGCCACTGCCAGTATATTAGCATCGAATATTACTCATTCTCACCAAAAATCAGAATGTTAACCATAAATAGGTACAAATTAAAGAACCATACACTAGTGGTCAATTATAGAGGTTGATATATTACTATTGAATACGTACCCTAAAATTAGTATATTGGCATCCAATAATTTTTTTTATAGGAAGACTAAGTTGTTTTTTTTTAGTCGATGCTAGCCCTTTTGTGAATTACAACTTGCCAACAAATTCAACTTCGAGGAAGTAAGTGTCAAGTCTAAGTACCTATAATAAATAACCTAACTTCTTTTCTAAGTGAGATGGACCTAATTCTGGATGATCATCTATATCATAGTTATAGTTTTCTTTTTTGTTCTCGGCAACACCACTGCTAATCAAATAGTGAAGGTGTTACCTTCTAAATTCTAATCCTAAACAAGTTTGGATTGGGGTTTATTACGGCCATGTTCTATACTGCAGTTGTAAATCATGCTGCATGTCTGTATTTCTACAACCCACCACATTTCACCTTAAATCATTACTTTTTTCTCTCCTCACTTTTCTTTCTCCTCACTTTTCTCCTCTACTTTTTACATTTTCTCTCCTCACCTACCTCACATACCAATAATTTACCACAATTCCACCACACCTCACCGCAAAATACCGCAGTATAGAACACGGCCTACAAACAGATTAGGCTTACGTACTCACAGACTTCACCACTATAAGATAACATAACCTTGCTCTTCTCTTAAAAAAAAAAAAAAAAAAGGGATTTGAATCCTATTCATTCACAGTAATACTTTTGGACAAATATGAGACATCATTATAATAAACACTACGGATATATTCCAATAAAATGCATATTCATTTTCATGTACTTCATTATTTTCACCAACATAAAGCACGACCC
Source organism: Portulaca oleracea (assembly GCA_029582165.1). NCBI lineage: Eukaryota > Viridiplantae > Streptophyta > Magnoliopsida > Caryophyllales > Portulacaceae > Portulaca > Portulaca oleracea. Next base: position 27,429,508 of record CM055871.1, read on the forward strand.
CATGTGTTAATTACAAGGTAAAGCATGCATTGTAAAATAAAATTTCCAAAAGTACTAGATAAAAAGATACATGGATGGTACATTGGTACATTGGCACATTTACAAGTTTAAGTATCATGTAAGTTGTCATATATATTATTTTCTTTTCTTTTTATAACGCTAATAGTGGGCATTTGTGTTAGACTATTATTTTAAGAATATCCTAGAATGTCTAAATGAGAATTGATTTTATTACCTCTTCTATAATATCCTCAAAAATTATAACTAGTTGAGTTATACTTAGTTTGTTCAAATACATATGAGTTATACTTTTTGATTGATAATTTTTTATTTAATATTTTATTAACAATTATAATATTTTTCTTTTAGAATAATATTTTTTGTTATGAGTCTAGTAGTAGTAATTTTATTTAACAAATCATTGTATTTATTGAAAATTTATGGTCAAATTTTTAAAATTTAACTGCACAATTTCAAAAGAGGACAAAGTATTATTTTTATAAACATCAAGTATGAAAGGTGGACATCAATATTTTATGTCCACAAAGCAAAACCTTTATATTCCCTTTGCTTATATGATGTCCACGAAAACAAAACTTGATGTCCACAAAAATAATACTTGATGTCAGCCAGATATTTAACCATGCTTACATGCTCACCAAAGAATCATGCTCATATGATCAGTTCCCTTATATATGTCAAACTTTTACCTTGGTGTGTCAAACATACATGCTCACCAAAGAATCATACACACACACACATGTTTGGTTTAGAAACTTTTCTAGGAAAGTTGGGAAAATGTTTAGTTATAAAATAAGAACTAAAAATTTTTATGGTATGGTGGGTCTCAATATTTTCTCAAGCTAGGTGGGGAAATGTTTCTCGTGGGAGGGGTTGGAAAAGTTTATGTCTGTGGGAAAGAGAAACTACTTTAAATCAGATTTTCCAAAATACCCCTGCAAACTATTTTACAAATAAATAAATAACAGTAATTTGGGTATTTTAAATAAATTTTCCTATAAATTTTCCTGTGACTTCAAATGTAAATCAAACACAGTAAAATATTTTTTTACCATGAAAATTTTGCTAGGAAAAACTTTCTTAAAGAAAACTTTCCCAAAAAATATTTTCCCGAAAAAGAATCAAACGCACCATAATTTCCTTCCTATTGTTCTATCATATAGATCTAAATACACAAACATATGTATACATATACTTATCTTTTACCTTAAAGAATTGAAGATACTTCAATGAAGAGAAATCGTACTACTTACACCTAATAGCAAAAAAAAAAACAAGAGGAAAAAAGAGAGAAAAATTGGAAAAGTAGAAAAGATTAAAAATACAGAAGATGCATGGAAGAAAACAAAGAAGAAAATGTCAAGTAGAAAGTAAAGAGTTGGAAAAAATATTCAAAGTGAAAATGATTCTTGTAAGTTGGGAAACGACAATTGAAGGCCTTCACTCACGGGTTGATTCTCCAGCTTTGTTTGTTTTTGCCTAAAACAACTCAACACAACACAACACACCCATTTGCAATTTCTCATCTCATGCACCACTCACAAGTCACTGCTAAACTGTTTCCCCCTCCCTCTCTTTTAGCTTATTATTGCCCAAATTCCTGTCCTTTTTGGCAATCAATTCCTACACAAAAACTGCCAAATTTGCAGAAATGCAAAAGAAAAATATAAGATACCAAATGGGATTTGGTCCCTACTCTATACTATATATGACTCATCTCTTGGTTTTTATGGAGGATATCCATCTTCGACTTAATTTTTCATCATCTTATCTACCATGCCAATCGTGTGATGTTTCGGTTATATACATGTCTTTGATTGCCAATAAGTTTGTAACTCAATTAATATGAGAGTTGGAGGTTGATTCTCCCCATTAGGGTTTGACCCCTGGTGACCACAATTTTTTGTGGGAATTGTTGATGCCTTTAGGAGGCTTCTTGTGAGCCTTAAAATAGGGGACTCAGTAGGTGGTTCAACTTACCAATGTAACAAAAAAAAAAAATCTACATGTCTTTGATTATTTTTGTAACACTCTGAGTATATGGTTAAATTTGGTTTAAAAAATTGAAATGACTACTTATATCACTATGGTGCATTTTTATTATAGGAAGCTCGTCCATTAGAACCTCACAGTTAAGCTTGTTTGGCTGGGAAAAATCTCAAGATGAGTGATCTCGTGGGAAGTTTTTCAAGCAGTGTGTGAGCGAGTACGAAACACGTTAAAAGCACCCGTGGTGATTTGTGAGGTCGGGGCATTACAATTTTCTTCTCATTAAGAAACACCAAGGTGTAATTTAATTTGGTAGTTTAATGGGAAAAACTTCACTATAAAGACTTTCTGATCCTAACCCTCTTGGGAAATAGTTTACTGAGCTTGTGAATAAAATAATGGGTCACACATTTTAAAACTTTCTCATCTATTAGGCACAACCAAATATGAAAAGGTTTGTCAACTTAACTTTCTTTCCTCAGAAAGAAAGTTTCCCAACCAAGCGCTCTATAAGATTTAAAAAAACATACATTCATGTTCTTTAGAGCGATAAGTTAAGTTTATCCTTACCTAATCTAATTTTATCTTACCTTACCTGATTCTCTAAAAAACACTCAAACCAAAGTCAAAATTTTAATAATAAAATACATTTATTCCTCCACTAACTTACCTAACAAAAATTTATCCTTGTGTCAAATTCATGGGTAAAAAGCAGTTGGGTAAAAGTTAAATTTTGGTAATTTTTGATAACTTTTGGTAAATTTTGATAACTTATGCAAATATATCAAAATTAATCTTTTTCTTAACTTTGGTAATTTTTGATATTTTTGATAATTTTTTAATAAATTTAGGCAAAAACTGGTAATTTTTTGTAAAATAAAGTTACTCATAAATTTGACAAGCCCTAAACCTAACTTGATCCTACCACTATGAAGAATATGAAAGCTCATTTTATAATTTGCATTTTAAATGTTTAATAATTACTTAATTTCCTTCACTATCTCTCAAAAAATTGATTAGAAAAACTTTTTTCCGATTATTGAAAGTCTTAGAAGTTGAAAATTCACATCATAAATGTTACAAAGACCGGAAAACAACAAACATTCTGTTATCACATTACTATTTTTTAAAACTTAATTGTCCGACTTCTCCCATCAAACATGGACATGAATTGATAGAGAAGGAAGGCCTACACATGTTGAGAAAATATCATTCTGTCCATATATCTTATCATCGTTGGATTGTTATATGCATGATTTGTAACAAAAGAAAAACGTATACACTTCGATAAATGAGGTACTAATTTGAACATGAGGACAAGATTTAGTTATGTAGCCAAAACCAGTTTACAAAAATTATAGGTCCTCGAAAGTGAAAGAAAATAGAAAATTGAAAGAGGTTGTGTTCAGCAGTAGTGTTTGGGGTAGCGTTTAGCGTCTTGACCACCTCTGATTGTATAAATATTAACGTTCGGTAAGCTAGCGTTTAGCGTTTTAAGGAGCATTTTGTGAAACGTTGATAAAGTTAACATTTAACGTTTGGAGTAGTGTTTCATATTTTTCAGTCAAAAAATACCTTTTGAAAACTTTATCTTTGAAAATTATTGATATCATTTTATATCAATTTATATTAATCCGTTAATTCAACTGTTAAATTTACCGAATACAATTCTTATTTGAACAATCATTCACTATCTGCTACTTAAATCCGTTGCTTTAACCGTTATCCACTACATAAACCTCTATCTGCTATCTAAAACACTAATTTTGTCGAACATGGGCATGTGTATAGATGAAAAGTATTCTAGAAAATTTTGTCCGCAATTTTTTTTTTTTTTGAAATTAAGAGAAAAGTGCGAGAAAAAGCTGATAAGCTAAAGAGATTGAGTGACTAGGGGTATACTATTATGTAGTCTCAAATTTACAGAGTCAGATAGACCTTATATATGAACTTTTTTTCTTGTAGCTCTCCTATTTTCATTTGTATGACTCCAAAAGAATATGTATAGACATGACTAGGGAATAAGCATAAACTTATGTATTCCCTCCGTCCCTTTTTTAGTGTTAATTTTTTTAACTACCTTGTCTCTTTTTATTTGTCAATTTTACAATTTCAATAATCAAAATACCCAAAATACCCTTAATTAATGAATTTGAGTTTTATTTACCTTTTAAAAATTTCCTTCATTACTCTCTTTACATTGAAATTAGTGGAAGGATATATTTGTCTATACACAAATTTTTTACTCTGTTTCCAATGAGCATTGGTTTTGTGAAGTTAGGTAATATGACACTTAAAAAGGGACAAAGGGAGTAATAATCACTCGGGATTGGAGAGAGAAAGTAAAGTGAGCAATTGGTAGAAAATGATGGATCTTTCAACGTATTAGTAAGATCAGGAGTATATTCTTTCAATTTCATTTTCCCAAAATCAAATAAGACTTAAATATTTATCTTGGGCGTTAGTCTCCTCTGCTTATTTCACATAGAATATTTAAATAAACTTGATTTGAATTCAACAAATAAGTTTAAAATATGTTCAAAAAATTTGATTTTAAAAAAATTGCTTCCATTTAAAATTTTAGTTTGTAGTCTTTTAGTCATAGTTGAGATGATTTGAATAATTTCCTAAAGTTGAAAATTACTAATTAAGTTCTTTGTAATACATGGAACCTCCTAGTTCTTTGCTAACCCTTTCTCTTGAAAACCTAAACCTTACCCTGTGTTGCCTGGTGGGTCCGGTGCTGGCCACCGATGGTCGCTCGCAAGCCATTGACGATGTCCATCGCTCGTTGACCCTATCTCGTCAGTCTTTGTGGTCGTCTGTGGCCTTTTGTTTCTCTTCTTAGCCTGTGTTTCCTGGGGTTCTTTGTTGTCGATCTTCACGGTTTTCAAGCACCAACGGCGGCGGTCTGGACATGATGTGACTTTTCAAATTCCATTACCGAAGCGCTCTCTAGTGGCGGTGGATTTCAGCGGTCGTCCAAGTCCTTTGTGGTGGTCATCGATCTTCATCATCGGTAGTCGGTCTGTGTCGGGGGCGATCTTCTCTCTGGCTCCAATAGTTTTGCTAGGGTGCGTTCGCCCAAGCTAGTGGTGGTTCGTCGGGCTTCTGGGCATGGTAGTAGATCTTTCGATCTTTGCTTCTCGATTTTGGTTGGGATACAATGTTGAATACGAGCCCAATTTATTTAAGATATGTTGAGTTGAAATGTTAGTTATCTTCTATTACTTCCTCCATTTTTGTTGGCGGTGATAACTAGGATGTGGTTTCATTGGCTACCCTTTTCAGGGCTAGTGAAGTTTTAGTTGTGCTTAAGGAATTTATTGGGCTGAATAAGGATTTTAATTTTCTTGTTCGTGCACCAATTCTGGTAAATTTTGTTGAACCTGTTATCTCTAAGGTGCTTATGTTTAATTATTCTACCACTGTTGTCCATACATCTCTGAGTGCTAATGGTGCGGGTGGTCGTTTGTTCTTTATTTCAGTGGAGAATTTGCCTCTTGGTGCTGATTATAAGATGTTTAAGAATTTGTTTGTGGATTTTGGCATGTTGTTGATGTCTATATTCCTAGAAAAAGGGAGAAATGGAAAGATGTTTGGTTTTGTTCGCTTCAAGGTTAAGCAAGAGGGTTCAAGCACTATCTATCCTAGCTCTCATTGGTAGTATGTCGATCAATGGCTCTATTTTATCTTTTTCTTGAGCGAAATTTAATAAGAAATAGAGAACGCATCCTTCTTTGAATAGAGCCTCTACTAAGCGGGTTTGGGTACCGAAAGCTGCTCAGGTTGTGGAGGTTGAACCTTCACAAGATAAAAATGCTGATTCTTTAGAGGTAGTGGTGGATAGCCTTGCAAAATCTCAACTCAACCGTGTTGTTCTCCCTCTGAGGTTCCAACTGATGGCAATTCTTTGGATTCTGAACAAACTATCTCTAATCTAGTTTATGTTGTTCGTGGTCATACAAGGGATGTCACATGTGTCCATGCTAGATAGTGAGGAAACAAACTCTCGGTCAGTTCACTGATTATATTGCTCATGCTTATTTTGAAGAGTCCTTTGAGGGTTTCAAAGCGCAATCTACGAGGAAGAAGGGGAAATTTGTGTTGAAGTCTAAATGGCTTCTTGTGAGGCGAGCTACGTGCAAAGCCACTTCTACAAAATCTAGGGGTCCTAGTAGAAGGAAGAAAATGGGGGGTGTCTTAGTTGAGGACTCTTCAAAGCTTCCTTTTGATAGCTTAGAAGCATGGCGCGCGGAGTGACAAATTTTGGTTGGGGCACAGGGTACACCTGTGGGAAGCCTACGACTATATCGGAGCTGCTCAAGAAAAAATGGCTCAAAGAGAAAGTCATAGATTCTAAGAATTAATTCTGATTCTCTTGTTTAGTTGTTTGTGTGGTGTTGTTTCTTTATTGGTTTTTTTTAGTTGTCATATTATTTTGTTGTTTACGTTGTTTTAGCGGCATTGTTACAATCTCTTCAGCCTTTTCAAACTATGAATAATTAAAAAAACACATGAATAATTAAATGGATCAATTAAATCCAATTGATTCGATGTGGATGAATTTTTACTACCCATATCAGCTTATAATACCCATACATTTTGAAACTTGGGAACAAGTTAGTCTATATCTACTCTACATGATACATGCACACAGAAATAGATGAACATGAATTTTGGGAAAACCCATTATTTCATGCACCAAATGAAAAAGGTATGCAAAAAGGGTTGGGAAGCAAAAAGTTTATATAGTCCTCAAAAGAATGACAAATGAGAATCACCTTTTTTTCTGGTTAGCTGATATCAATGCACTAACAGTTACCAGCAAACTCACATGAATGTTTATGGGTCTGTGACTAACATAAACATCATCTACCACACTACCACCAATATATATATATATATATATACACACTCATAACATTAAAATTAGAATTTATTCATCAACCTCAACTAGGTCCCCACTACTACAATATACATATAAAATTAGAATGACTTTTCTTTTCTTCTTGTAAAAAAATTCATCATTGGCACACTCAACAGATGTCACTTTCTGCTAAATTCACTGCAATGTACATTTTCAATCTGAGTTTGGGGGAAAAGGGATCATTTTTTAATAGAAAAAGGGAAGGAGAAGTACTAAACAAAGAAATTTAATTATAATGCAGTCTAATCAAACCTGCATTTCCAATTACCCACATGTAATTGAAAAAGATACCCTAAAAAAAAGGCATCTCATGGTTAACATTCATTCATTTCATACAAAAATTACAAGGAGAAAGAAAGAAACTATGTGAAATCAAAAAAAAACCCGATAAGATAAGACTGATTATATATCTTGATCTTCTGTCTTCTGGTTGAATCTTGACAATTGATTGTTGCCATTGTTGTAGAAATTGCAGGGATTGATGGGTTAGATTAAGATATACACAAAACTAACCCTATCCCTATCCCTATCCCTATCCCCACACTTGCGGAAATAAAAGGCTATTTTTGAAAGGCAAAAAAAAAAGTATTCACTAGCCTTTTATTTGCAAACAAATAAGCAAAAGGAGATTTCAGGAAAATCCCATATATCATACCAGCAGAATTTGACCCGATTCGAAAATCGATCGCAAGTCTTCAACACGATTTCCAAACCCGAAACTGACCCGCCTACCGGAATCGACAGGTCTAAAATCACCAACATCTCTTTTGTCATGGGACTCTTGAGCTAGTCAGTTCACCATGTTCAAAGAAGAAGAGCATAATGGGGAATGATAATGGTGATTATTAGCCTCATAACACTCCCTCTTCTTATTGGAATCAGCAACAATTACAGTAATAAAAGACCCATCACCTTGTTCTTCTTCATCACCATTATTCCTACTACAACAACTACTACTACCACTACATGATGATGAAGAATTCTTGGCCAAATTTGCCCCTTTTTTCCTGGCTTCTTCCATCAACATTGTCTTCCTCCTCAACTTCTCCTCAGCATCCCTCAAAAACTTAAACTTTGGAGGTGGTGAACACTTGACCATCCTACTAAACTCAGCATCACTTGATGACTCATAAAATGGGTTGTAACTCCCACTCTGACTGCTATGACATGACCCCATTGGTGTCACTGGTGGGGTCACAAATGGAGGGGATGAAAAAGGGGTTAAATATGGAGTATTAGCACTAGCATTTTCCATGGTATTGAGAAGATCACTCAAACTACTCCTTTTTTTGCATGATTTCCCATCTTCTGACTCTAAATCCTCCTTGGTTTCCTCCTTGATGGTGAAAAGAAACCTGGGTGGACCTGTGATTAGTAACCCTGCATGCTCATCAAGAACAACACCACCATTTTCTTTCACCATGCTGTAATTATTGCTGTTATTACCATCATCATCATCCTTCTGGAACTCTGGGGGGTGATTTTGAGGGGGATTTGTGGGATTTACTGAGGGCTTTTTCTTCATACATAACATGTAGAACAAGAAGTAATCCTTTGCTGCTGGGTGGGTGGTGTAATCATGATTATCTTCAATATCCCTCCTGATAATCCTCTTTTTCCACCATAACAAGTAGTAAATCTCAGCAATTAGGGCTAATAACAGACACACAAACACCACACTCAAACCCAGTCCTAAGCTGCTTAGAGAAGTACTCATCTTTCTGGGTTTTTTTTCATAGATCGAGTTCGAAAACACAAAATCTAACCGAGACCCAGAAATCAAAGCACCTAAATATGCATGCCCAGATGAAAGAAATCAACAGAGATCGATCTTACAGATATACATTCTGCAAATTGGATCGAAGAATATTATCCTTCTTTTTGTATGAACCAACTCGAAAACAAAAAGAGACCCAGATGATAAAAAGTTGTCACTTTTTGACAGATTTTGACGGATTAAAATGCTGTTTGGGCAATCTTTGCTGAAGGGTTAGGATTAATGGAGATTTGATCGAGTTTTTTTTGTGTAGAGAGAGAAAGAAGAGAGAGAAAGGTGGTGGTGAAAGTTCATGGAGGGTGGGTGGCAAGTGTTTTACTCTGTGTACTCTTCAATGGATGCATTCAGTTGAGAGGCAGCGCAACCTCCAAGAGAAGATCACATGGGAAGTGCCAAGGAAAAAAAAAGGGAAAAGAAAAGGCGGTGTACTATTATTACATGTCATTGTCCCTTTTAAGGGTGATGATAAGTGTCTTGCCCCAAGACACTCCTTAAATGTCTTCTCCCATATAAAATCAATACTTATTATCGTTTTTAATCCCAATTTTTTTGACAGATACTATTAATTATCAATTATAAGAAGCTTGGAATGTGTTGGCTACGCCAACAATTAAAATTGACACCCTAACGAATGAACCCCATCCGTTGGGCATATTTTAGACGTTTTTTTGTAAATTTTTAAAAATATAGATAAAAGTGTGATTTTATATAATTTATATATATTATTATAGTTATAGAAGTCAATCATGTAACTTTTTTTCAATTTAATTCACAAATATATAGGTTTTCTATAATGACAAGACACAAAATATGTGTCTTGCACAAGACTTTTATCATTTCCCTTATTTGTTCACGGGCTTAATTATTTAATTATGCTAATTATCTCCTATAATTGTCATTAGTCCTACTAGAGCTCTTTTTTTATCAAACCAAGACTGCTACTCCGAAATCTCACCCATATTAGATATGGAGGAATCCAGTGTAGCAATTTTATCCCTAACTTTTTGTAATTTAAAGAGACGGGTTCTAATTGACTTTAAATTATTTGTTACCTACTACTTCATGGGAAAAAAATAATGGAGGTTTATCAAGACATTTTATTTTAGTACATTACGTTGAAAAAAAAAATTATTTTCAACTATCTAGAGTATAGGCAAAAGAGCTCTGTCCATGAAAATCGCGATCTGAATCGTAGGATCGTACGGTCGTACGTACGATTCAAAAATCAGAAACGATCTAACTTGTTCCAAGATCATCGCCTTGTTAGGATCGTACCAATCAGTCAAGAACGTTAAACTCGTATTAGAGTTGTTAGGATCGATCAGCTCAATCCTAATAATATCCTATTTATGTTAGAACAGTTTTAATCATACCAAGATCACTCAGAATCGAACTAGGATTTGTTAGGATCATATTAGGATCGGTGAGAATCATTGCCTTTTGTAGAATATTTGAAATACAATATTTTTTTAATCACTTCAAGTCACCTATAATAATTTTACTTTATTCGTATGATCTTACGATCCTCGATTCGATCTTACGATTCCGGTTCTAAGAACTTATATCGATCCTAGATAGAATCCTGATCCTAACAACCTTTGACTCTGTCTGATCTAATATCTAAATACTAAATTTATATGATTAGGAATCAGCTACATACGGTCATAAACTTTTGTCTGAGATTTCATATTTCTATTGTCCAACCCTGATTTCGATCTGAATTTACCACTGTCCGAATTGACCGGTCTCGTGACCAAAAAATGAACAATCAATTACCCGGCTCAACTTTAACATTGATTGATTTGACCCACCCAAATTAAGTTGGCAAATCCGCTAATTTTTTGCCTGTGATAATTAATTAATTAGTCCCTACTCTCTACATTAATATTCTTTTTTTTTTTTGGAGGAATACTCCCTACATTAATTAATACTAGTACACTGATAGATACTGAGCTAGATCTTAAGACAAGGGGCTTGCCCCTCGTTTTTCCATATTTAGCAAAAATAAAAACAAAATTAATGACACCATACTATCATTACTATTATCTGTCAAACTCAACCCTAATTAGTGGTCTAAATGACGAGCTGTTTTATTAAATTATGAATGACACATTTAGCATGAATGTTCACCTCAGGTGAAATTTGACTTTGATGTTTGTTTTTCCTAATGATGTGCGTAATTATGATGAGTCAGTCAATCAGAACTCTAATAAATGGGAAATTATTCATTATAATAGAAGTTGCACTTTAATTGGGCAATCCTTGGATTATTTATTTATTTTATTCTATTTTCTAATGGAGCACAACAAACAGTCATTACAAGTTAGTAACAACAATTAGAAAATTAGAAGAAATAACGAGCTAAAACAAAATTAAATCTCAAACATAAACAGAGTTCCTGTTGGGGAGCTAGCCTTGAGCGTTTCGCTTGACTTGTTTCGCTAAATCATATGCCGACTTGTCTTATCATGGGACCCTTTCGGATGGCACACCTAGCAACGCCTTGACATTCTCCTGACAGCTTCCATACAAGTCTTTGATCACCTCGGTTGAGACGCTTCTTCGATTGAACAAACTATCTCGAACAGACTTTCCTCCTATAACTTTCTCTTTGTACCTGCAAGATAATCCTTGGAATTTTTTGGATGAAGAAGAGGGAGCTATTGCCCTAAAAAATATTATTCTCACCAGTTTTTCTTTAGGTAAATGAATATGAAATTCTTTTTATGTATCTTTTGAAGATGATAGGCAAAATTAATATTATATTAAAAATTTATGGAGTAGTTAGTGAAAAAATTAATTAAATATATTTAAATACTTTAAAATTTAGGATTAATTTAATGAATTTTATTGGTAAAATAAGAAAAATAGTAATTAATAATTACTAAAATCGTAAATGACAGATAATATGAAATGAGAAAATTAATTTTAAAAAAATGGAAGTAGTATTAGACTCTGATAGATGTGATTTTTGAACTATTGAGCTCCATTACAATTTGTCTGAAAGCTCCATTAGACCTCTCATTGGTTTTACGTATGGAGTTTTTTTTATAGTTTTTGAAAATACATAAAGAAGCTGATAAGTTTCATTAAATTGTAAAATTTGAGAACTTTATTATGGTGAAGAGTAAAATTGGAGAAAATACACAAGAAATCAAACAATGATAAAGGTCATTAGTTTGTAAAATTCAACAACATATATAATTATGGTGAAGAGTAAAGTTGGATGTTGATTAATTGGTTGACTGAATAATTTGGATCACAACCTAATGTGTGTGGGCGCGAGGACATTTTCCAAAAAAACAAAAAAAAAATTATGTCCTATCCCTTTCCTTGGATGGATTAATAATTACTATGGGCCGGTTTTTCATGCCATTTAAATTTAAAACAAAAAATGATATGGATTTTGGGGGTAAGATACTTTTTAAATATTTTATCTTATTGTTAAAATTATATAATTATATGTTAAATTAAAATTAAATGATATGATTAAATTTTATAACTATAATATCACATATATAAACTGCAACAAGTCATACTTTTATCCATTATTTTTTATATTTCAAAAAACTTTTTAAAATAAGTTTAACCGAAAGGGTTGATTCGATTAAGATATTATTTGTGCTTATTGACGCGACCTACACATTTCAAGTTTCTTATAATTGATAATTAATACTTTTAAGAAATTAAATAGTGTCAAAATCATAAGAATACCAATTTAGTGAAAGGTAAGACACATAAAAGTTATCTTGAGGTAAGACTCGTATCATCATCGAATTTAAAAAGTGAAGGTTGAATGTAAATCTAGGTAAGTTTAGGCAAATATAAATGAGTGTATATATATGAGAATATATAAGTGAGGGTGGATGCATGCATGTAAAATAATGTAAGTTTACGTTAGTATAATTTAGGAATGTTTTAATAATGTTTTAAATGATTGTCTAAATAGTTTATGTAGATGTATAAGAATTATAATTATTAGTAATTTATTTAATTAATTATATATCAACATGAGAAAATACACCAAAAGTCACATCTTGTAATATCCCACTAATTAATCAATTTTAAATTAAATCATCTCATATTCATATATGATATATTGATCTCAAATAGAGTCGTACGTCTCACTGAGAGGATAAATTATAGTAAAAGACATGTCTAAGTATAACATTATAAATAATTAAAGATTTTCTGAGGGATTTAAAAATATAAACATTTGTGAAGGAAATATGAATTTGCAGTTATTGTTCATATATACATGCTGGAATAATAAAGGATATCATTCCCAACAAGTTAATTTACTTAATAATTAAGCAAAAGAAATAAAAATAACTAAATGACACATTTTACAAATATATCATTGTTAAATTGCCAAGTATAAAGAATTGGGGGGATGAATAATTTTTATTAATTATTATAAAACATTTTTAGTCATCAATGGCATTTTAAATTTACAATTTTTATTGAGGATAGTAGCATTTTTAATGACTTTTGGAAAAGTTAAGTGGCAAATCCTTTATACTTTACCCTATACAGAATTTGAAGTTTTGGTTCTTGTTTTTGTTTTTGTGAACCTTCCATACCTCACTCTATGCAGAATTCGAAATAAGTTTTGATATTTTATCTATAAACATAATAAAAAAAATGAAATCATATCTCATAATACCACACACTACTCAATCAATTTAAAGTTATTTCATATATGATATCAAATAGCTATTCAAAAAAAATATATATGATATCAAATAGAGTGGTAAATTGCGTTGAGTGGATAATTACAATAAAATATTATATAAAGATTTTCCCATAAATATTAAAAATATAAATATTTGATATACTGGCATTATTAATAGATCTTAAGTAAATCTCTCAATTCGAGTGAGCGGATTGATTTCAGATTTATTTATGTTTTAGTTTAAAATTTTAAATCTAATTTTAAATTTTCAAACGAGTTCATGTGGATTTTCGATCAGGTCAGATTCACCCGGCCCTTGTCCTTTAAGTTTGCCCCTCATTTTTCCAAATTAGAAAATAAAACCAAAAACATGACACGACCATCATTATTACTATACGTCAAAATCAACCCTAATTGACAAGCTGTTTTATTACTCCTAATTATGAATGACACATTTAAGCATGAATGTCCAACTCAGGTGAAATTTGACTCTGATGTCTTTTCTAATAATGTGGGTAATTATGTGTCAGTCGTTTTAAATGTAACTCCAATTAATACTGTTAAATTATCTGTCTTTTCTTTAAGGTGCAGAAAAGGGCCGGAGAAAAAAAATATATTATTATATCCTGACAGTTTTGAGCAACTGGAGCTCCATTACAATCTGTCTGAAAACAATCAAAGGCTTCTGCTTGGTTTTATGCATCTGGAGTTTCTTTTATAGCCTTTGAAAATACATAAGGAATAATAATAAGGTCATGTTCTTTGGATGAATTAAGATGTTATTTGGGAGAATTGTGTTTTTAAAGTGGATGTTTTTTTGGGGGAACTGTGTTAGGTTAGGATAAATTAGGTTAAGTTAGGATAATTATGTTTAGGCGGCCGTGTTCTTTTCTGCGGTTGGCAAACTGCGGTGCCACAGCCTACCGCAATTTGTCACAACCCACCGCATTTTACCGCAAATCATTACTTTTCTCTCTCCTCACCTTTCTCTCTCCTCACTTTTCTCCTCTACTTTTTACATTCTCTCTCCTCACCTACCCCACATACTAATAACCTACCACAATTCCACCACACCCCACCACAATTCCACCACACCCCACCACACTATTCTGCAAAATACCGCATAAAAGAACACGGCCTAAGTTTCATTAGTGTTCGGAATGAAAACGTCATCAGAGCATTTTGTGTCAAAAATGAGTAATATATAGATGCTTCAGGTGTCAAGAAAAATAATATAAGATTAACAAAAATAAAGGACATAATACTAATATGGGAAATTCAAAAATTGGGCGAAAAACTCATGAAAACGGACCGTGTTGATCCAACACAGACCGTGTTGGAACCCCAATAGAAGAGATACAGGTGTATCCCAATAGACAAAATTCCACTATAAAGATCAGAGTACAACAATAGATCTCTAATCTCTCAAGAAATCAATAGAAGATATACATATGTACCCCAATAGACCAAATTATATACATAAATAGAATATCACTCTCAACTCTTCAGACCTTAGTGAATTCATATGTTCGCATGTCTCTCCTTCCCTTAAGAGAGGCACTTCAAGGAATCCTCATCATTTTTGTTACGGTGTTCTCCACGAGACACATGGCACAAATACATACAGAATATCTTCAACAACTTGAAAATATATAAAGTGACAAAATTTGGTCATCACTCCAATTAGATTTACTAAATCTAATATATTACTAAAACTAACATAATTAGGAAATCCAACATAATAAGGAAAATAAATCATATCATCAACTTAGGAGATTTTTAGGACATAATATTCCTAACAATTATATTAGATTGTAAAATTTAAGAACATTATTATTATTATGGTGAAGGCTTTAAGGCGGTATGTTAAACTTGCATTAAGTAAAGTAGGGTATATTTGAGTAGATTTGGGTATGTTTAAGTAGAAGTAGATATGAGTAAATAACGAGTTTTTTAAGATGTAGAAAAATTCAGATAGTTTAAGGTAGAAACGAACAGAATTGGATAAAATAGTGTTGAAATTATTTCAAAAGTATAAGTTGATTATATAGCATAAGGAATCATAAGTAACATGTATAAGGATTATATATAAGTGAAACTTCAAGAATATGATCAACATGGGTGGGTTTAAGACCAACACGAATCGTGTTGGTCTACAGAGAGCAAAGAAAACTATCATGGGCTCAACGCGGGTTGTGTTGAGGCAGCACGGGTCGTGTTCCACCCAACACGGACCGTGTTGATCCAACACAGACCGTGTTGGAACCCATAACTTGTTTTTAATGCTAACGGCTATATAATCTTGTATAATTATTATTTGATATCGTTTTTAAGTACGATTATTAAGGATTTCCAACAGCTATATGACTTGACTTGGTCAATGTCATATTAAGGATATAATCCATCATTAAGGCTTTTGATTATCCTTTGATTAAAGGATATCATTAGGGTTGGAAGTTTCCTATAAATAGGAGACATTCCAAGTCATTTGAGACACCATTCTAAGATAATCACAACCTCATTCTTGTCTAGACTACAGCTATACTTGAGTGATTCAAGAGAGAAACTATTATTACTCTTAAGTGTTACAAGTGCTAAGCTTTATCCCTTTGAACATTTACGGTATAGTAAATAGTTCTTAAGGAAAGTGAGTACGAAGCCGACTCTTAGCGTTATCCAAGCGAGTTTCCATTGTCTCTAATACCGTTTGCTCCCTTTCCTCCAATAATCTTAAGAACTATTTAGTAATGGCCTCGCTTCGTGATATGTCTAGCAATTTCCAAAAGCTAGATTGCTTTGAAGGAGTGGATTTCCGGCGGTGGCAAAGCAAGATGCATTTCTTGCTAACAACACTCAATGTGGCCTATGTGCTTAACATTGAGATTTCTCCCAAGGTGAATCAAGACCCTTCAACCGAGAAGGTGACGACCGAGGAGTCTCCTAAGGAGGACACAATCGGCAAGATTTCCACGAGTGATGGAGGCAAGGAACAAAGAAAGGACAAGATGCCCTTGGAAGATGCAGAGGCTACTCGGCAAGGGCTCAAGATGGAGAATGACGACTACATTTGTAGATGATGCATTCTCAACGGGATGAGTGATACTCTCTTCGATGTCTATCAATATGTGGAGATGGAAAACAAGCTTTGGGATATGCTTGAAGCTAAGTACATGTCAGAAGATGCGTCAAGTAAGAATTTTCTTGTTAGTCAATTCATGAAGTTTGAGATGGATGATAATAGGAAAATTCTAGATCAATTTCATGATATTCAACGTATTTTGAGTAACTTCAAGCAACACAATTTGAACATGGATGAATTTATAATCGTATCCTCTATTATTGAAAAGTTACCTTCTTCTTGGAATGAGACTAAAAGGACACTCATGCACCGGAAAGAGGCTATGTCTCTTGAATATTTGTCTAACCATCTTCGGATTGAAGAAGAGTTACGCCTACAAGATGGTTCCAAAGAGCAATCTAAGGTCCGTGTGGTGCAAGAGAATAAGGGAAACAAGAATAAGAACAAGAGCGACAACAAATCTAGCAAGAGAATTCAAAAGCCTAAGCAAGTTTGTTGGGAATATGGCAAACCGGGCACACAAAGAGAGAGTGTTACCAATGGAAAAAGAAGCATGGACTTTTGAACAAAGATACATCTAAGGGCAAGAGTAAGGAGAGGGAATCCAATTCCTTTGTAGCCATGATTAAGGATCATATTAACATGGTTTCCATTGGTTGTAACGATTGGTATATATACTCGGGTGTGTCGAGGCATGTTTGCATTGACAAGAGTTTATTCAAGACTCTCAAACCGGCAGATGATGGTGTGAAACTTTACATGGGCAACAACCATCCGGTCAAAGTTGAAGGCATTGGGCAAGTGGAACTTGTTTTCACTTCCGGTAAATCTTTGCTTTTGAATGATGTGTATTTAGCTCCGAAAGTTTGTAAGAATCTTGTATCCGGTTATCTTCTTAGCAAGTTTGGTTTTATGCAAGTTTATGATGGAGATAACTATGTACTTTCCAAGGGAAAGACTTTTGTGGGGAGGGGATATACTTATGGAGAGATGTTTTAATTGAATGTGAGAAGTAATAAAGATGGCATGACTTCCGCTTATATGCATGTGTCTAGTTTGAATAAGTCTTTTCTATGGCATGCTAGATTAGGACATGTTAACTTTACAAAGTTGAAGGAAATGTCTAATCTTGATTTGATTCCTAAGTTGAATGATGGCATAGAAAAGTGTAAGACATGCATGCTTAATAAAATCACTAAAAGTTCATTTTCAAGTATTAAAAGAACTTCTAAATTGCTTTATTTAATTCATAGTGATTTAGGAAATTTTCATAGTACACCTTCTATGGGTGGTAAGAAGTATTATGTGACTTTCATTGATGATTATTCTAGATATTGTCAAGTTTATCTTTTGAGTTCTAAAGATGAAACACTTGAAAAGTTTAGAGTTTACAAAACTAGAAGTGAACTTCAATGTGAGACCTTGATTAAGAGTTTAAGATCCGATAGGGGAGGGGAATTTTATGATCCAAAGTTTTTCCAAGAAACGGGGATTGTTCATGAGATAACCGCCCCGTATACACCACAACAAAATGGGGTTGCGGAAAGGAAAAATAGAACTTTAAAAGAAATGGTGAATTCTATGTTGTCTAACTCCTGTTTAAGTAATGGATTTTAGGGTGAAGCCATGTTAACGGCTTGTTACATTTTAAATAGAGTTCCATTTCAAAGGGAATTATAGTACCCCATATGAGTTATGGAACAAAAGGAAACCAAATCTAAAGTATTTTAAGATTTGGGGTTGTAGGGGCCATTGTACGGGTCCCAGAACCTAAGAAAAGAAAGTTAGGTGAAAGAGGAATTGAGTGCATCTTTATAGGCTATGCTCAAGATAGCAAAGCTTATAGGTTTTTGGTGGTTGAGCCAAATGAATACATATCGGTGAATACCGTTACGGAATCGATAGATGCAATTTTTAATGAGACTAGGTTCTCTTCAATTCCTAGACCTAAAGATATAACTCAAGATATTGTTCCTCTAATTGAGCCTCAAGATGAAAATCATGAGGGTACATCCATAAAATATGATCTTTTGAGTCATGATGTTATTCATGATGAAGAAGATGAAAGTATTGAATTAAGAAGGAGTAAAAGATCAAGGAAACCAAAGGATTTTAGTTCGGACTTCTATGTTTATTTGGTAGAAGGTTCAAGGGACTCAATTGAAAGCTAGATCCTATGTATATACAACATAGATAAAGATCCAAAAACTTTTAAAGAAGCTATGCAATCTCATGATGCTTCTTTGTGGAAAGAAGCGGTACAAGATGAGATTGATTCTATAATGGAAAACAATGTTTGGATATTGGTTGACCTTCCTCCGGGAAGTAAACCAATTCAAAAGTAGATAATTACCTTTAAGTAGATTTTTAAAAGGAAACCAATTCAAAACAATGTTCCATATACACCTCCTCTTTTAGTTCTCCATTTAAGCATATAATTACCTCTAAGTGAATTTTTAAAAGGAAAAGAAAAGTAGATGGTATCGTTGAGAGATATAAAGCCCGATTGGTTGTAAGGGGCTTTACTCAAAAGTATGGTATAGACTATTTTGATACATATGCATCGGTAGCTAGGATAGCCTTAATACGTGTGTTGTTGGCTTTAGCTACTATCCATAAGCTAGTAATCCATCAAATGGATGTCAAAACGGCATTCTTAAATGGAGAACTAGAAGAGGAGGTGTATATGGAACAACCCAAAGGGTTTGTTCTTGAAGGTCAAGAGAAGAAAGTTTTTAAACTTATAAGGTCCTTATATGGACTTAAGCAAGCACCTAAGCAATGGCATCAAAAGTTTGATGAAGTAGTGCTTTCAAGTGGATATAAGATCAACGAATCTGATAAGTGCATATACTATAAGTTTGAGAATGGAAAAGGGGTGATTATATGCTTATATGTTGATGACATGTTGATCTTTGGAACCGACATGGAATAAGTTAATAAGACCAAAGAATTTCTATCCTCAAAATTCTCTATGAAGGACATGGGTGAAGCGAATGTAATTCTTGGTATTAAGATCATTAGAAATAATGATGGAATAAGTTTATCTCAAGAGCATTACATTGAGAAAGTATTAAACAAGTTTGGAGGTGAGAATATATATCCAGAAGTAACACCTTACGATTCAAGTAAGAAATTAGAGAAAAATTTGGGTTCTCCGGTTGATCAACTTGAATATGCTAAGTTGATAGGAAGTCTCATGTATGCTATGACAAGTACAAGGCTAGATATTGCTTATGCAATTGGCATGTTAAGTAGGTTTACAAGTAATCCGAATAATATTCACTGGTGTGCTATTCGGAGAGTATTAAGATATCTAGCTAGTACTAAAAGTTATCAACTCACTTATAAGGGAGAACCTTCGGTATTAGAAGGATACTCGGATGCGAGTTGGATAAATAAAGGAGATTTCTCTTCTACCAGTGGATGGGTGTTCCTATTAGGATGTGGAGCGCTTTCTTGGGGATCTAAGAAACAAGCTAATATAGCGGACTCCACTATGTCTTCGGAATTAGTAGCATTATATGCTACTTGTAAGGAAGCGGAATGGTTAAGGAACTTATTATTGGAAATATCTATTTAGTATAAGCCAATGGCACCTATCACAATTCATTGTGATAACAAGGCTACTCTTGATGTAGTATATAGTCATGTTTACAATGGCAAGTCAAGGCACATTGGTTTAAGACATGTTTATGTACATCAACTTATAAGGGATGGAGTAGTGACTTTAAGTTATGTCAAATCAAAAGAAAACATAGCTGATTCTCTAACCAAAGGATTGACTAAAGATTTGATAATAGTTATTTCAAAAGGGATGAGTTGTAGCTCAAAGTTTTACTAATCACAACAAAGACTCAACTTTACGAATTGGAATACCACCAATTTCTAAAGTTCAAATGAGTACGGAGTTGTCTAAATTAGTAAGAAGCATCGTTTTTATCCCAAGGTCAAGTGATGCTTAGAAATCTGTAATGACAAGAGGTCAAGTAGTAATACTCTTAATAGACTTTGTGGAAAGCCTAATTACAGGGGTGGTATATTATAAAGTTTACCTATGTAAGTGTTATGTGTGGCCGCATAAAGGAACTATGAGTTAAAGTTCCGAAACACTTATGAAGGATAAGGACACAAGGCCGGATAAAAGTGTCAAGGTATCTACACTCAAGATTTGAAATGTATGAGTGTTATGAGTATAGTTGGCCAATATAAATCCAAAGTTCAAAGTTATGTCTACTTTGTGATTTTGATTCAATTTTGGCTCAAATACACTAAATTGAAAAGTTCAAAGAGCAATCTACTTTTCATTAGACATATGTTTTGTGGGTTTCTCTGGTGATTACAAGTTAAGGTATATCTCAAATAGTGGGGGTTTAAGCTCCTTAACTAAAGTTATTTCAAGGGTTTTACATACTCTTGAAATAGCGGGGGTTGTTGGAATTATTTCAAGAGTATAAATTGATTATATAGCATAAGGAATCAAAAGTAACAAGTATAAGGATTATATATCAGTGAAACTTCAAGAATATGATCAACACGATTGGGTTTAAGACCAACACGAGTTGTGTTGGTCTACAGAGAGCAAAGAAAACTGTCTTGGGCTCAACACGGACCGTGTTGGAACCTAGAATTTGTTTTCAATGCTAACAGCTATATAATCTTGTATAATTAGTATTTGATATAGTTTTTAAGTATGATTATTAAGGATTTCCAACAGCTATATGATTTGACTTGGTCAATGTCATATTAAGGATATAATCCCTCATTAAGGCTATTGATTATCCTTTGACTAAAGGATATCATTAGGTTGGAAGTCTCCTATAAATATGAGATATTCGAAGTCATTTGAGACACCATTCTAAGATAATCACAACCTCACTCTTGTCTAGACTGCAGCTATACTTGAGTGATTCAAGAGAGAAACTATTATTCGTGAGTGTTAAAGTGCTAAGCTTTATCCCTTTGAACATTTACGGTATAGTAAATAGTTCTTAAGGAAAGTGAGTACGAAGCCACGACTCTTAGTGTTATCCAAGCGAGTTTCCATTGTCTCTTATACTGTTTACTCCCTTTTCTCCAACAAATAGACATGTGAACAGTTTACAATATAAAAGAAATGTCCTAACATTGGAGAAAATACATCATAAATTAAACAATGATAAGTGTGGCAATGTAAACTTTAACAACATAACTATGGCAAAAAAAAAATCATTGGGAGGTACCCACTATTTTGTGGTATCTATTTGTAGAGGACCACGTTTTTAATGTATACCACTAAGTTAACAATACTATGTTGTAACTACTCCAAGAAGACAATGTGGTTAACATTTAACAGAATCCATCAAATTTTGATTAAATGAAAAATACTAACCTCCTCTTCCTCTTCTCCTATTTCTTGGACATATTATTATACTGATGTTAACTTGAAGGTGAATAGCCTTGATTTGGTCACCTTTGTCTTAGCCTTAAGTCCTTTATTTCTCTTCAATTGGTTCTTATATAGCACAGAATTGGACATGTAATAAAGCTCATTAAGTAGGTATAATTTGCCCTTTTTCTTGGTTGGTTTAGGGAGATTTCTCTCAGGCTCCCCCCCTAATACAACTGTCAAGGAAGAAAATGATCGTAACATTCACACAGCTTCAACAACTGCCCAGAGTTCGAAATTGCAGGAGTTTTCAATTGTTATATGGAACACCTTAGAATATCTACCTAGGTCCATCAAGATGCTAAATCTTGAAAAATAATGCATCAATATTTATCAAAAAAATTATCATAAGTTTATTAACATTATCGCAAAATTTATCAATATTTTAAACTAGGAACTTAATTAACGCTCTTACGTTCCATTCTTTAGGTTGTTGTCTAATGGAACATATCAATGGCTTCAATCTACCTATCGATTGATTACAAGTCCAAAGACCTGGCTAACATTACCAGGATTCAAAAAAGAAAAAGAAATTTTAAACTAGGAACTCGATTAACGCTCATGATCATTTCTGGTTCTTGTCACAAATTCATAGGTAGACGGATTTCAGTAATCAACTTGGCCAAGATTTTGGTCAATTGCAGGATTGGACGCTTTTTTTCCGTTATTCGCATGTGTAGAAATAGGAGCTCCATTGATCCTTGTGTTCATGTAAGAGTCTCTATTGATAGTTTCCAAGAAGAGGGCAAGAAGTTGGCTTCTTAAACTTGCCACATTTATGTGTCTCTGTACTTTCTTTTCATTGCGAGATAGTATCATTACATGAATGGCAGACTGTCCAAATTCATTTGAGATGGTATGAATGGCATGTTGTCCTTTTTCATTTGGGACGCTCATGTTCGTTCGTTAGACTTCATTTAGCGCTAGTAAAAATTCAGGTACAGGTAAATTTGGGTCGGACAAATTCGGTTAATGTCAAAATTCGGATGATAAATTAATGTCCAGACCCATATTTGTTTTTGGATCAAACCGGATCGGACAATTTAGACAAAGCTAAAATCAAGTTCGAATAATAGAAAAAAGATAAATTTTATGTCCGAATATTCAATCGATTTGGTCAATATCAAAATTCATATGAAAAAACTATGTTCAAACCCGATTTTTTCGAGTCAGACAATCCGGGTATTCCAGGGCGGACAAAATTTTACTAGCTATAACTTCATTGATTCATAAAAACCCTGCATGTCATAAATTTGTCTTATTAAGGCAAAAATATTGGGTTGAATTTAATTAAATTAAACTTTATTTTAAATTCCATGCCCAATTTAACTAAAATGTAATGTATGAAGTTTCTAGTTTTCCAGCTTTTGCTAGCAATGACAATTTCATAATCCAACATGCCTTACTTGAAGGATTTTTGGTTTTGAATAATCCAGAATTTCAATCGTGACATGTCGATTAATTCTAACTTTTGATGTACACGACAATAGATTAGCACAATACATTTCCATTTTCCACCAGAGTCAACATGAGTTAGCAACAGTATCAAAATTTGCATCAACTTCTAAGACTAATAACTGACAAGAAAACTAGAATGCCTCCGCCTGATGTGGGTTGCATTCTATACATTTGTATATCATGATGGTGACAAAGAATTTCGGCTTCTTCATCGCTTTCTTTCTGCACTCCATTTATACACTGGTTTGGATGTCGGGCAAACGAGCTCTTCCTCTCTCAGTTTGCGTTTTTTACCCTTTTTCTGCATTAACCACAAACGAAATCTTCAACTCAGCAAACAACTACAATCTACAAATGACAAGATGCTTAACCAGCAACAAGGGAAGATGAAACCACATTATGTTTTGGAACTTTATCAATATGAGAATCATTCCCACATCTTAATGATGCAGTCTTTTGACAACTTTTGACATATCTAATGAGGATCCTTGGCTGAACCTTTAATGTGCCCAGCATGCAGGAAAAAAAAATGCAAACATTTTGGGAAGACTTGGAAATCATAATAAACTGGAGGCTAGAAAGAAGAAAAATCAGAGTGCTAGATGATTGTTTTCCTTTTTCCGCAAATTGTGACCAAATTACTGACCTTCTGACATCTCATGACAACAACAAAATTTGCCATCGTGATGTTTCTTGTGTATAAAACAAGGGAAGGCCCCTACATCGAGAAGACCTGATATTTACGAAGTTGATTAAAACATATGAGCAATTCCATATATTTATGAGATGAGATTGCTACATACTAACCACTTAAAGACATATCACATATGACCTAGACCCCATCATGCAGTTGAATGCCCTTTAAAACAACATGCAACTAAGGCCAATATTGTCATTTCATCGCGTAACTTGGCATTTTCAAACTTGCAAACTCAAATAACTTTCAAGAAAGTGATCTATTAGTAGCTTTCCTGAACCACAAATAGAACCTACCATTTCATGTGCTTACAAACAAGAGCTCTGCTGCTCTGGTGATTCAAATTTGACATTTAGAAAGCAGATAGAGGAATTCTAGGCTCCGCTTAAAGCATTATCTATAGAAAAAGGACGGAATCACTATCAACCTAGATGATTGTCTTTAAGAACTTCGGTATATAAAAATAAATTCAATAGTCAACAGAAATTTATTTCACTTTCCCCAAACACCCTCTTCCGTCCAATAACCAAAAAAAAAGGGTCTTACTAGGAGATCCACATTGCAACACCCACTTTGTCAAAAAAGTAATGACGGACATTTTTAGCATAATCTGTTTGCAAGACTTGGGGCTTACACATCTATATACATCATTCACAGGCACAATATATAACAATAAAACCACATCTGAAATGCAATACCTGCAGTTCCTTCTGTAAGGCCATCTCATCATAAACTCTTTCTAAATCTTGTACCCTCTTCATTCTTGCCTCGAGTTCCCGGTATGAAGCATCCATTTTTCTGCTCCCGAAGTAATGTTAATATGGATACAAAGATATAAAAGTTATTGAATGCATGAAATATTCACAGCGGAAAAACAGAGTTTGTCTTGGGTGGGTCGTAACCCCAGAGGCTTCACAAGATACATTTAGGCCTATTTGGAGAGAGGGGGGGAGTATTAGGATGGAATAGAATGGGATTTTAATTCCCTAGGGATTCGGGTGGAGTTGGGTTCCTAAACTAAAGTCATTGGTGAGAAGATGGAATGGAATAATAAATACAATTTATTTTTTAAGAAAAAGGTAAATTACAAATACAATACTTTTCACCAACAAAGAGTAAGAGCTAACTCGAGATCTGAAGCCAGTAGAAACGTAGGTCAGAATAAAAGTTCAAAATTAGAAAACGAATCCTCAATTCTCATCAGAGGTAGCATAAGAACCACAGCATTGAATTGAAACCTAAGCGCCATTCCTTTTAACACCCCAAATCACTAGTGCTTGAATAACCCCCCCCCCCCAACCCCCCAACTCTTCTATCCTCTTTTGCCGCCATTCATCTCGTATCTCCAACCTACATATCTTGGTGCTTCAAATTGACCTTTATATCATCTTGTTGTGTTGTTCACAGTAGGATATGCTGTGTTGTTCTCAACATCAACAAAGGATAGAGATGAAAACTTGAGAAGTGAAGAAGACAACAACTAGTGGAGTTGTGGAGTTGAAGACGAACAGGAGTTGATATAAACAAGAACCATTGACAACTCGTGATTTGTTTCAGAATCACCATAGACGTCCTCAACGCCCCTTTCTGAGTCTCTAACTCATGATTGTTAGAATCACCACTGATCGGCAACAGACAAACTATCACTTCCACCGGCAAGCACCAAATTCCCCAATATTACCTGTAACTGCCTCATCAACAACCACAACTGAGCCCCTCGTTGACCCAACCTGGTACTACATTGACGCCTAAACCAACCTAAACCGCGTAAAATGGGGGAATAATAGATTTCTAAACCATCTGATTGACAGTGTGTTAAAGCTTGGTGAATTTTGGACCTAGTCATAACTGGCTTAACAGGGTGCTATTGAAACCATGCACCTTTGATATACTCAAACCAAACGTTAAAAGGTAGCAAGTGAATTGGGGAGTGAAAAAAGAAAAAATTTAAGAGAGGAAAAAAGATAGCAAAGGATGAATAATTGCACTGAAAGTTTATAGTCTGTTCAGCCTCCTGACTCGCAGCAATCAAACCAACAAACAATAAGTACCAACAACCCTCGTATGTCTCCATCCCAGTAGAAGGAAAGCCAACTCATTTTTATTGTGTTTCTAATTACTTAAAAATTTAAAAATATAATAACAAATATCCGGAGGGAAAAAAAGATGCAAAAAGTTTCCAGCCTAGACTTGCAAGGATTTGCACAAGACACTGATATCACAATGGTAGGTAGGGAACCAAGTACAACTGACCTAAGAAGCATCATGCAGCAATAAATAGATCACAAATCAACTGTTAATTTGACAATCTATAACACACAACAAGTAACAGAGAGAAATGTATTGACTGGGGTTGTGTCCAAATTTGCTTAGGCGAATATGGAAGAAGGATAATTTCCCCTCAATTTTTAATTAAAGCTACACCCCCCCCCCCCCCAAAAAAAAAAAAACACTCATGCTGTAAAAATAAATAAATAAACACTAAGTTTCACTTATAGAATCAAGACCCAATATGCACATTTGCAAACGTATAGATATGCAAATGAATGCATTTAGCACCAAACATTCAAAAATTGAAAGACAAGAAAGAACCTTTACCTTTTGATCGCATCAGGCACAGAACTCAACTTTTGTGACTCTTTATCCTTCACAGAGCTCGAAATTTCTTTTGCCTCTTCACTGCAAACAATCAAGATTTTCAGAATTTGGTTACCTTCAGGCTATTGACTAAACCCTCTCTCCATCATTCTAGAAAAGGTGAGCCAGCGGACAAGGATTTTAGACCACAAAATACAGGCATGCATCTTAGCTTAAAAACGTACGCCTTGGGCACACCTAGTCCCAGTGAAGCACAAGCCACAACTTCTACTTTCCTCTATTACATTCATGTGAGAATGATTTTCATGCTAAGAAAATATTATGAAGAATGCATCCTTAGATTAAAATATGGCGAGGCGCAAAAAAACGTACAGGGTCCCCGAGGCGCGAGGCACGGAGCGCAGGGAAAAGGCGCGCGCTTCACACATGTGAGACGCACCAAAGCACAATGTTTTCCAAGCTATATTATCATGAAATAAGCTCAGAGAGGGCATCAGATAATGGATTAGACACAAGTAATACGATGAAAAACTACACAGTCGTCTTTCACATAAGATGTAAGACCGAGATATTCTCCTAATTAAATAAAACAAGCATAGTCATGCGAGAAGAGAGGAAGAAGGGTAGGGAATCGCGCGGTCTAGGGTTTCCTCACCGCCTAGAGGGGGCCTTTTAAAAATACACTAAACATTTTATATTTTTTAATGAGTTGAACTGTAAAAGCTCCATAAAGCACACCATAAGGCGCAAAAGGTTCGGAGGGGACGAGGCGCACGCTTTGTGAGCTATAGCGCACGAGGCGCATGCTTTTTAAAACTAAGAATGCATCACGTCTAAGGGCGTGCGCCTTCGCCTCGGAGCCCGTGCCTAGGCTCCAGGATCTTTTTGTGCCTTTGGGCTTTTTAATCTAAGGCACACATCCTCTGTCATTTAAGACTCAGAGAAGGGGGTGGGAACTAGGACAACACACAAATTAATGACTAAACTACAGGCATTCATAGAGTGGATTGATATCTGGTACAGTGTTATAAGAAAAAAATGGGAAATTCCATCTATTCCACTTAAACTTTGACAAGTTCCACATGAAGGATGATGATTTTGTGGGGCCAAGAGAGCCCATATGTCCATGGATCTCTCACAGGAAACAGAATCAATTTGTGGGTGGGGGAAAACAGAGTTAAATAACCAAGTAGAGAGGTAATTTTGGAAATAAGGAGGGTGGTACACATCCGGGAGGTGACTTTTTGCTTGAGCTTCGATGGAGGCAGCAACTGAGAAAGAAAGTGAGGGCTATAGCACTGAACAGGTGGAGAATCAACTATGCAGAAATGAGAGATACAAGCCAGAGACAACAATTTAGGAGGACAGCGATTAACAAGTGAATGACAAATGGCAACAAGAGCAGCAAATAATGAAGAAAGATGAGACACAACATGAAAAAAGTAACAACCTAGGAAGAAAACTAATTGCCAGGAGGAGTGATGGGAAAAGGAAGGGGCATACAGAAACATGTGGCAGAACACACAAAGTGACAACTAACAAATTTCATGAGCATTAATTGTTGGGAGGTATTAAAGAAACTAATATTTTCATCAAAATATCAGTATCAACATGATAAGTCAGTGCCACAAAGTCACGGTTACTGTCCAAATCAGATGCTATAGGCACTGTCAAGAACATATAGGTGCTCAAAAGCACCACCTTCCAAAATGGAATACACAAAATTTAGGGATAATAAATGGAATTTACCAGAGAAAAATGTGAGGACATTGATAGAACCAGCTCATCAGTATGGGGTTCATGAGGTTTTTTTGTGTACGTGTGTCAGTGTCGGAGGGGGGTAAGTTCCGCATAACATTCACACTATCATCTCAGTGAAGTTATCACACTTGTCGTTTCATTATTGTATGTAGATTAAAAGCAATCGAGTTTCATTCCTGCTGCTACCCATGCAATATAAACTAAGCTTTGTACATTAATACCAACAGAGGAACAGCATGCACAAACCTGTCTTCCGCATAATATATGTGTTTGTTTGGGGGCTGATTATCTAATGAATGCAGCACAGCTTTAAGTTTTTCAACTTTCTGCAAACAAAGAAACACACTTGTCAACAATCGATCAGGAACCAAAACCACCACCATCAGCATTGTTTTCATACAAAAATTAAGCTGAACAATATAGATTAGTATGAACCTATAGTAGTTGTACATGCCTTCTTTTCACTCTGAATTTTCTGAAGCACATATCCCATATCTTGGGTCTTCATCAGCTGAAGCTCCTCTGCAGTATACTTGTTTGCCACACTCCTATTATTCCAAAGGCAAATACGTAATGACATTTTGGGAAGAGCGAAAGAATAAACACAAAGAGGGAGCATTAAAAACAAAATAAGCATTACTCAGGTCTATGAACTCCATCAACCACTCTGGTTTTGGTCATCCGAAAATAAAATTCATCGGGATTCCTATTTGCAGCCTTCTCAGCGAGAATCTGAATGATCAATAAAGAATCACAAGTCCATCAGCTAATCAACATAAAACTCATAAGAAGAACAATGGAAAACAACAAAGAAAAGGAACCAAAAATAAACCAACAAAAACAGGAAATCAATAGACAAAGTATTTGAACAGCCCCTTCAATTCCTCACGCTTATATATTTTAAAAAAATATGAAAAAAACAAGGTCAATTTCAATCAAATTTCTTTCTTTTCCATCCCTTCATTCCCCTTTCCTCCCCCTCTATGGCTCTATCCCCTCAATACGAATAAAATCAGCCATAGGAACTGAATATATTACCCGCAAAGCCTCCTCCTTTTTGTGATATTCTCTAGCACGGATGACATAGTCCTTGTGCTTCTCAAGGATTCCAAATTTTCTCCTTGAATGCCTGCCAAGATCCAGCAAAATCAATTGAAACTAATATGAATATGAGCAAGGAAGAGGAAACCAATGGATTGGAAAAGAAAGAAGGTTTGAAAAACAAAATCATAAGGCAGGGATTTTGTAACACTCACGGTTGAGCTCGTTCCCTGTATGCCCGTTTAGGGACAGCATTTCGAAGAGAAGACATTGTTGCTCGTCCAACTAAAATCAAAACCCACCCTTTTCTCACTGTAGATTATACTCTGCAAATTCCAAACAGCATTCAATTAAAAACAATAGCATTACCCATAATTACAGTGGCGGATCTAGGCTTTGTTATCAGAGGTGGCCACTTGACAAGCTCACATTTGAAAAAAATAAATAAAATCATACAAAGTTTCAAATATTTTAATAGTAAACCATTACATTTGGCCACTGCGTACTTTCATTTTTTTATGTCAACGCATGATAGACTCACTAAAAGCAAAACATACGAACACAAATAAGTATATGAGACAGACTACTAGTGCAACAAAAATCATAAACTCATAATCATATATGATATACCCATACCCGAATGTTCTCTACTCAAACAACTCAACAGCAAGTTATTCAACTAACTCAACAGCAAGCAACCCAGCAAGAAGTTATTCAAGCAACTCAAAAATTATTCAAGTAATTCAACAGCAAGCAATAACAACTATAATTAAATTGTCAACCATAATGATAGAATTTGGAAAATTGGAAAAATAATCTTGAATGTTCTCTACTCAACAACAAGCAACTATAATGAAATTAGAAATAGTTCAACAGAATGATAGAATTTTTATAATCAATAATTCCAACTAAATATGAAATATCCAACTTTACGATTACAATCTAAACCCTAAAATTGAAATAATGAAACTATAATGAAAGTTAGAGTATTAGTATTAAACTGAGACAAATTGAAACTCACAACTATGTTCTCCGGTCGCCGGAAGTGGCGATTTTGAACGGAAAAAGTCGACGGCCCGCCGCGGAAGAGCTGCTCAGGCCCACAGTGCTGCTGCTGGCTGCGTCGACCGTCGAGGCTTCCACCGTCGACAGTGGTTGCGGCGGCTGCGCGACCGACGAAACAGAAGAAGGCCAGAACCAGAAGGGTGTGCGTGGTGGTGGGTAGGGCTTCTGAATTTAGGTTTTTGTCTCTGTTTCAAACTTTCAATTCACGTGCTGTGCTACTTTGCTGAGTGAGTGAAGGAGGAAGAGAAGAATAGTGACAATTGTATTATTAATTTTATTTAAAAGTCAAATTTCAAAATTTAAAATTACAAATTTACAAAATAAGAAAGTTGAAATCAATTTGGGAATTGGGATGTTTCATTTGGACACCGCGGTAGTTTTTGGGCTTAATTTAAGGGTGTTCATTTACCTTTAACCATATATTTTCATCCCCACTTGGTATAAGATGTCCAGACATTTTTTTGGGCTTGGGGTGGCCAAGGACACCCCTGGGCCTGCCTAGGATCCGCCCATGCCCATAAAAGATTACACCCAAAAAAAAAAAAAACTAGCAGCAATATGCTAAGTTTTGCATAACCTTAAAACTAAAGAAACCGTATGAGTCCCAAGACCTTATTCACTCATGAACCTCGACCAAATTGAAGTGTTAATTCAATTGTTATTTGTATAGTATAGTGTATACAGTTTGATGTAGCATGAAAGAGTCCAAAACCTAACATCTCAA
Source organism: Portulaca oleracea (assembly GCA_029582165.1). Classification (NCBI taxonomy): domain Eukaryota; kingdom Viridiplantae; phylum Streptophyta; class Magnoliopsida; order Caryophyllales; family Portulacaceae; genus Portulaca; species Portulaca oleracea. The sequence continues at coordinate 27,460,751 of CM055871.1, forward strand.
AGTCATGAAATCAAATAAATTGGCATCCATATAGCAGATGTACTAATACTCATATTTTAATATTCATTCATTCTTCAGGCTCACTCCTTTCCACTCACTCAAAATTGCTATAATCAATCACTGTTTGTTAAATTCGATATTAACAACACCCAGAAACAAGTAAAACCAAGTCTCAAACCAGTAAACAAAAAGAATTCATCCAACAATGATAGAGATTTGTACTGTACCCACCAGAAATTGGCGTCTGAATTAGCTATAAAGGGAGGAGGTGGCGGTGGCAGAAGGAGTTGAAGGCGGCGGTGGTGTCGACAATGGGAAGATGAAGATAGACTGATCAGCGACGAAACCCTAACCCTAGAAAGAGAGAAAGAAAGAAAGAAATTGTCTGAGTTTCTACTTTCTAAAGAGAGAACGAAGAAATTGCTTAGTTTAGAAATTAGAATACCAATATTATTTTCCTTTCTGTCATCCTATAGTAACCAACTCAATTTATTTCCTAAATTGCTAGAAACTATATGTATAAATTATAAATATAATGTTGTTGGAAACTTATTTTTATAAATAAAAATGAAATTTTTTATAAAAATAATTAAAATAAATTTTTTTAGAGAAATTATAAATCATTACTAGTTAGTAGTAAATCTATATAATATTAATAGTAAATTTGTGGATCCCGCTGAATGGAGAAAGGAGATTAATTGTAGGGATTTCGACCAATCAAAAAGTAGATAAATGTTGAATTAAATTATTTTGGTGCAACTATCAGTAATTATAATTATTTTTGGAATAATTTATATAATATTAATAGTAAAGGTTAAGAAATAAATAAACAAGATAATGACGTCAACAACTTCATTCATGCTTAAAAGAATAAACAAGATGACAATAAACAATCAATAATGCCAACAATACCAAAAATACCAAAATAACAAAAACAGAGATTAATAAATAAACAATAAATTAGAGAGAGAAATGTTAAGAAATGCTCATTGATTGTGATGACAAAGAAGAAAACTTCAGAATAATAAAGCTCCAATGCTCCAAAGTTGAGAATAATCTTCAAACTTCCAATAAAACTCAAGAGAATCCAATACAAGAACCAATAATCTCAGCACAGATCTTCACTAATCACTCTAATCCAAAGCTTAAAATGTGATAAAGTATATGCTAAAGTATGATAAAAGATAAAACAAAAGCTGCTTGATAAAAGTCTCCCAGCTCAAATGACCTAAATACATTAAATAGTAATTAAAGTTGTTACTCAAAACTCATCATTTTACACTACAGACAAAAGTGTCCCGCAGGGGACTGTGGGCACGGTCAAGGTGACCGTGGCCACGGTCCTGCGTAAGGCAGGCAAAACTTCTCTTCACTTCGCAGCACCGTGGGCACGGTACCCATGCACCGTAGGCACGGTCTGGGCGATTAGGGCTGACAACTTTTCGCTCCTTCGCACCGCCGTGGCTATGGTCATGGGAGACCGTGGCCACGGTCTTGTTCGGCCAACTTCTTCCTTGGACAGGGTAGAGATCTCACCGTGGCTAACGGTCCATCTCGGGTGGCAATGTCTCCTTCCTTAGGCATTGGCTCAGTCACACCGTGGCAACATGACCGTGGCCACGGTCTATCTCGGCCACGGGTATTCTTCAGGGTGCTCTTCAACAGTTGCTTCCGCTTCCGCTGCCTTTCGACATGATCGACCCTTCTAATCCCGCTGCCTTCGACACGACCAGGGCTCGGGGAATCTTAGGGAATCACGGGATTCCCAAGATTGCTGCAAAATTGGCCCATTTAGCATCGTTTTGAGTAAAAACTTCGGAAACTACAAAAATAACCAAAACGCATTAAAAGTTATTAAAACAAGCTACGAAACAAGTCAAAAGCCTAAGGATTTAGGCGGTATTTAGACACGAAATCGGGTCTAAACAATCATCACCCAGGCCCAGAAATCAGGCCCAGACACGCCTCCGGCCCAGTAGCAAGGACAAAACCCGCCTGGGTTTTAAAAGCTGTAAGACGCGTCGTTTGAAGCAGCCACGTCAGTGATCCGTGCGAGGAAGAATTAAAACCCGTCTGGGTTTTAATATTTCTGGCGCCAATTTTCTTCCATGCAATCCCTTGATAAAAGCCACGTGCATTGACTTTGCCATTGACCCCATAAAACCCGTCTAGGTTTTGATACGAGATGGCTTGATCTTTGGGGTATGTCCCCTCTATTTTCCCTCCAAACTTCTCACTCCCTCACCTATAAATACCCCCTCCATTTCACCCTCACTTCATCAACTACCATCATTTATCACCCTTACTCTATCCAAATTTTCACTAACTTTTCTCACCATCTATCACTACTATACTCAAATCTTCTCAAAATTCCATTACCCATACTCTCTCTAATTCTCCCATATTCGTTCTTGTCACATCATTATCCTTACATCATCATTCCAAACCATCTACACACTACCATCCAAGCCACAAGTCAAGGCCAAAATCAAGGGATCAAGTCCATCACATCCAACACCTTTGAGCAAGGTTTGATTTCACTATTAATTTTGTTGTATTCCACCATGTAACCCATTCTTTAATTTATACCATTATTATCATTACTGTTATTATTAATATTAATTTTATTATTATTATTATTGTTATTATTATTGTTATTATTATTATTATTATTTAATTAGTTAGTTAAACCCTTCGTGACATAACTTCAATGTGGCTCATGACTCATTCGTTTCCATTGGATTGGATAAGTTATTATGCTTTTTGGGGAATTGTGTTTTTAGAGAGAATACTTTTTTGGGGAATTGTGTAAGGTTTGGATTGGATTGGAAAGAATTACCAATTCAAAGAACAGGGCCTAACAATTCTATCCATTTAAGAGTTATTATATTTATATCATACATTTTTTATGGATTCATATCATACATTACAATATAGAAAGCTCCAACAAAATATTTAGTTTCTACATGTGAATCATATGATTTAAATTTATTTTTTTTATGGAAAAATTATTACTTAGTTAGATATTAAATTTTTATTATAATTAATTGTTGCTAGAAGAAAATCATATGTAATTATATATATAGCAAAAAATATATATAATAGTTAGAGACATTTATTTTCAAAGAAAATACGGAAAAAGATCGTGAACATAATCCATTGCATTGACCCAAAACCGGAATACATGACTATTATTTATCCGAATTTAAAATACATATGACCTGTATTTAACCCGTTCGACCGAATTGGCAGATCTATCTTTCATCCTATCAAAAGAAACTAACTCTAACAATATCATGAATATTGATTTCCTTTTATGTTCTCTTATGATATAATTATATCTTAATGTCTTTTAATAAACCAAACCTTAATTACCTTCTTGAAAGTTAATTAGCCTATTCCGCTCTCAATTTTTTTTTTCTTACCCTTATAATATCATATTTTGGTGATATTATTATTATTATTGTTGTCGTCGTCGTCGTCGTCGTTGTTGTTGCTGCTGCTGTTGTTGTTGTTGTTCTTGTTCTTGTTGTTGTTGTTGTTGTTAATTAGCTTATTCCACTATCAATTTTTTTCTTACCCTTATAATATCATATTTTGGTGATCTTATTATTATTACTATTATTATTATTTTATTTTTTTTATTATTATTGTTGTTGTTGTTGTTGTTGTTGTTAATTAGCCTATTCCACTATCAATTGTTTTCTTACCCTTATAATAACATACTTTGGTGATCTTATTATTATCATTGTTGTTGTTGTTGTCGTCGTCGCCGCGTCGTCCTTTTATATTTATTATTTTATTTCAAGTGTCTTTTATGTATTCTTTATATTCATTGTTGTTAACTAAGTTTGCTGCCTCATAAATTGTAAGATCATTTGTTATATTTAATTGAGTCATGTCTGTTTATAGTAAACTTGATTATATTTTTAGATGAGTAGGTTTAATTTTTTTATTGTATAATTAAATTGTATTTGAATTTTAGGCCCAGTTCTTTTTTGCGGTTGGCAAACTGCAGTGTCACATCCTACCGCAGTTTGCCACAACCCACCACAAAATACCATTCTACCACAATTCACTATAACCTACCACAAATTACTTTTTCAAATTTATTATATATCGTTAATATAAATTTTCAATCAATACTTTTTCAACTCACTTTTTCCAATTACTTTTCACAATTACCAATACAATATATATATATATATATATATATATATATATATATATATATATATATATCTATATCTATATATATATATATATATATACACAAAAAACCCACCATAACATACCAATAACCCGCCACAATTTCACCACACCATACTGCGCCATTCCGCATAATACCGTATAAAAGAACAGGGCCTTGGTAGTCCTAATTATATCATACTAAGGCCTTTCATTCTCAACTACCTATTAAGTAATCTTATAGATAATTTAAGTGAATAATTTAAAACTTTATCAAAATTAGTTATGTAATTGTGGTTAACATAGAGCTTTGAGGTTTGGTGAAGGAGATAGGAATGCTGGTATAATGTAAATACGATCTAATTGAAAATAATGCGTTGACTAATTTTTTCGTGACTTTAGTGCATCATGAATTTTTGTGATATAGATATAATATATGACAATAAATGTCAGAATAGGGGGTGTTTGGCTACCCAACTTTTTGGGTAGCTTTTAGCTTTTTGGATAGCTTTTAACTTTTTTACCAAAGTTAAAAAGTTACTTGAGGTGTTTGGTAAGTAACTTTTTATTTTAGCTTTTTGGACACAATAAGCTAGTTTTTAAAAAGCTACTTGATGAAGCTTTTTGAGTTAGCTTTTCACAAAAAAGCTACTTTACCAAACATTTTCCCTACAATCATTTCAAACAATTGTCCGACAAGCTAACAGCCTAATTACTAACTACTGAGTTGGTTGCCAAACAGGGCCTAAATTTAATTGATAATATATTTGAAATTGCCAATATGAGCATAATATTATTTTCTAGGCAATGTGGATAGTCAAGGTGAATTATATACAAAGGTTACATGTAGATATTGTTTATTTATTCATAAGTGAGTACTTGTATTTGTGATTCAATTTGATTACATTTTCTCTTTAGCAATACTTATGTCTATATATAAATACTATAAATAAGTAATGACCTTCCACATTTTTCTAAGCTCATTATATACTAGCTGTTAATACTATAGTATTATGTGTTTGTGGCAAAATTTCTTATTCTCTCATATAATGCTTCAGAAAAGTCTAAAGTTAATAATTGTGTTTAGCCCATTTTAAACTTGCGTTTAGAGATGAAACACTATGTTAGGAAATGTCCAAATAAAATATTTACTTTGTAGTAGTTATTATAATAATTTCAATTTCGTTTATATATCCATTATACCTTCTACATAAGCAAATAATTGACCAATAAAATCAAATTACAATTCAATTAAAATTTTAGCTTATGTAGAACATATCCATTTGATATTAAACTTTTAAATTCTGTATTTATAATTGTTGGATCACGCATTGATCCGACTAGTGTATATAAAGTAAATGACGCTCATCATGGTCAACAAAGTGGCTGTAGTTTAGTGGTTAGAATCCCACGTTGTGGCCGTGGAGACCTGGGCTCGAATCCCAGCAGCCACAATTTTTTTCACTCCTTTATTTTTGCCAAAAAAAAAGGGCTTTTAATTTCTTCGGCAACAAGCCACATTTTGACTGCATTTTGCCTATCATCTTCTTCATTCAGCCCTTTTCTCTATTCCCGTCACTCTCTGATTTACTGATTCAGCATTCTTCCTCTCACCCATTCAAGGTAAGGGCTTTCCAAATTCATCAATCTTTCTTCAATTTCTGCTTCAATTTTCTGGAAGTTGTTGAAGAAGATGAGTTTTACAGTATTCTTCAACAAAAAGCTCGCTTTGAAAAACCTAACTTCAATTTTTCTACAATAATCGTTTCAAGTACACCCCATCTCATTCTGGATCGAGCAATTGTTGATGTCTTACTTTGACGAAGGAAGATGGGTGGTAGAATTTGATAATATGTAGGGAGGATTTGAAATACGTTTTGCTTTCTGAGGCAAAAGGTCGCCTTTTCCCCCATTCTTATGGGATTGCGACTAAGTAGCAGAAATTGGTGTTGTAAGTAAAATGCGAGGGAGATGGGAATTGGGAAACCCTAAAATTCAATTGGGAATTGCATAAGCAGAGTGTTTCTTTGTGTAATCTGATTGTTGTGGGTTTAATTTGACTGATTATTGAACATGAAATGAGAATGTGCATTGTGTGCTGTGAAGAAATATTACCTCAGTTCAAGCTTGATTTCAAAGTGGGGTTTTTCCCCCAGTGATTGTCCATCGTTTGGTAGTACTTAATTTGCGTTTTGAACGGATCTCAAAACATTTCAGCTCGGTCCACTGATGGGTCTGATGGTTTCTTTGTGTGTAGGTAGTTTTTGTTTGCTGTGAATCAATCAAGATGTTTCTCACCAGGTAATATCAAGTTTTGAATGTAAATCTAGGGTTTTATGTCATAATCTTGCTGGAACAAAGATTGAAGTGGGAAATGATGTTGAGAAACTGTTTTTTTGATTGAAGGACTGAGTATGATAGAGGAGTCAACACTTTCTCTCCTGAAGGCAGATTATTTCAGGTTGAGTACGCGATTGAGGCTATTAAGGTAATATATACTGCTCTTTTTGCAGCTATGTGTGTATTAGTTTGCCTGGGTTAGACTTAGATTTTCATGCTATTTTCTTGGCCAAGGACAGTTTTGGATGCAAATTAACTTTGTAATTGGCATGGGTACTTATATTCTTTAGGTGTAACGAGTTCTTTTCTGTGTGATCACAGTTGGGTTCTACAGCAATTGGGATAAAGACCAATGAAGGTGTTGTGCTAGCTGTGGAAAAGCGTATCACCTCACCACTGCTGGTATTGTTTCTTTCTTTGGGTTGTTCATTTGGGTTTTTCTTTGGTTGGTAATTAAAGATTTTATCTTTGTGCATTTTGAATTTGTGAAAGATTGTTTTATGCATATTTACCAATTCCCAATTCCTCTTATGATGTGTCAGTTTTCATATAGTCTAAATGTGTATTCGTTCTCACTTGTTCAAGAATGTATTCTTGCCCCACCGCGAAATCATCACACTTGCCAGGATGAAGTGATTCACAGACAAATTATGTATGGTCTGATGTAGCTTGATTGAGTGGATAGTGAACCATAGTTTGTGGAATTCATTTGATAGAGGTGTGACTTGTGAGATAATCTCTAAGCAAAGTAGAGGGTGGTGGTTTGATTTGCTAACACATTCAGTTGAGGAAAAAAAAAGTGGTGCAAAAGCCTTGGCTGCTAATATCACATTCAACACACTATTTCCCTAATGTATGGATCTATAGACAATGTGGTTGGTTTGATGGTGGGAGTTTTTGTGGTTCTGGTTTGTCTCTCTTGTAAGGATTGTCCCCCGCGCCCTTTTCTTTGTTCATGTTCTTCAGCCACATTTTAATCGGATAGTTGGAGATGCCTTATGAACTCAGCTTTGTGAGGTGGGATTCCTTCTATGTTAACATTTTATCTGGTTTCTTGCATTTCATGTGGGCTCTCTACTGGTAAACTGAAATTGAGGAGCTTGCATTACAAATTATCTAATATGCACATATTCTGCCCACTATATATGTTATTGAGTTCAATGCCTGGAGTTTGAAGTCATGGAGACTTCTTTGTTGATGGGTGATTGGAACATAAGTCTATAGCGTGCATAGGTATGGAGCCAATTTGTAAAGGGGGGAGATCTTGGTTAACATATGCTTCTCTTAGAAACGCGATTCTGATTTTTTCCTGTTGCATCGTCATCTTTCCCTTGGGCCCTCTAGGTAATCTTTAGTTGTTTGGATCTTGAACCTATTTTATTAGACTATTAACAAAAAGTACGGTTCGTCAATGCCATCATTTGGATTAGACGGAGAGAGAAATTGTAGAGTTTTTGAGGGTGTTGAAACTCCTCTCGTGCTTGTGAAGACATTTTCATCACAACTCTCCCCTTTAGTGTTAGTGGGAAGCTTAGCTATTCATGTATTGAAGTGGCTGATTTTGTGGATAGCTTACATTTTGGTTTGTAGGATGCAATATGCATCCTTTTTTTGATTATGCATAATATACTTATCAAATAATAGTTGTGCCTAGTTTCCTTGTTTGATCACACGTACCCATCCTTTGATTTATGTATCAATTTATGTCTCTCCTTATTAAAGGAAGCAACTGTTTATCTTTCAATAATTTCTTTGTGGACTTCAAATGATATGTGAATTACTGAGTTGGATTCCTTGCCATACCAACATGCTTGCCTTTGTTAAGTTGTGAAACATTAAGCCTAATTTTATTAGGTGTTTTATATCAACATGGGCAAGCTTTCTATTTTTATGTCCTTAGTTATTGTCTTACTGACATCGATTTTTATTGTTTTCTGTTTGAGATTTTGCTATTTATATTGGTCATACTGGTCACAGTCAGAGTGGTTATTCTAACGTCTTTATGCGACTAAAGTTGCTTTTTTGCACATTAAAAAAATTTTGGTTTTTGAGGGCTCATGAGCATGCTTAAGTATTGGATGGGTTGTGTCGGCTATGACCTAGATTTTATGCATGTGTGAATTCACATCTCTTTTTGGGGATGTAGTGAGATAATAGTCCACATATTTTGTGCTTCCAATTAAGACACTGCTTGAAATTAAGTTGGAAAACCTGTCAAAAACCGTTGAACTACTAAGAGAACGAGCGGAAGGCAGAGATAGATACATACTTGGGTGCTCCACATAGTTGGAGGGGAGCTAAACGTACATGGACAACCAGATCAAATTGAGAGCACAAGACACCAATCCAAGGCACAGCAGAAAGTTACCAAGAGCATGTGAGCTATAATAGTTATATATATGAATAAAATAGAAGTTACTATAAGAGCACTGGTAGCAATTTAGAAAGTTCTCATAAGTGGAAGCATATCGAAATTCAAGAATGGGATGCGAGTAGTAGTGAAAGCTGTAATCATGGAGTGGGTGGGTGAACCAAATGTTCATATTGCTTGGGCTTGTATGGCCACCTTTGTGTGTGCGAAGTAGATGTTGGTATTCTATCCTCTAAAGCATCGATACATCATTTTCTTTGGCATATACGAGCCAACCCGTGCTGGGCACGCGTTAGATAAGACAAAAGATCTATCTGGAATAAAAAGGTTGTAAGCACAGTTTAGACCAGCCACAGACTGGCGTTAGACATATTGGTGTAACATGTTGGACACATCATAGTTGTTTCCTTCACGGCTTCCCTAATTCTGACAGAGTAAGGTGAACTTGATAGCTATGGCACTACATGACTTACAACTGCACCTTCATGCCACCATTTTTACGGCTGCTGAATGGATGGTTTGATTTTTACGGGGCCCTGTTGCTTTTAACTTTTTCGGCTTTGGGCTGGCAATGATGCCATGATGAGTAAAATAGTGGTTTAAACTTTGAATCCTTAAAATTAAAAGATTAAACTCCTACCTATAAGTGGGAACTTAAGAAGATTCCAAAAAAGCCCCTTGGAAATCTAGAATTGTTACTCGCTGTATAATCTACTAGCTCTCACCTCCCTTTATCTCGTGCTCTCTCCTCCTCTCTATCCCATTACTTCCTAGGTCGATCAGGCCACTATTGGCGGTCCAATCCATGCAGCCAGTGTCGTGGGCCTCTGTTTTTTTTTGTGGTCCATTTGGTGTGGTACTTAGGTTCTTGCCTTCTTGAGTTGATTTAGGTGACAAAAATCAAGCTTAGGATGTATTTAGGAGATGTTTTATGTTTTAAACCTTAACTTTCTCGACGAGGGTGGCACCACCATGTGGTATCTCTATGGATCTTGTTGCTTTAGCACCGTCACAACCTCGTCAATAAACTAGAACGAAGGTGATGATCTATTTGGCTATCTTATCCAATTTGTCAATTGTTTTTGTAAGCTAATATTTAGTCTCACTCATTTGGGCATGTGTGGGGCTTTTTTTAAGCAAATTTTGGTGGTTTGGGCGTGTGTGGGGCTTTTTTTAAGCAAATTTTGGTGGTTTGCCCTACAAACGGGTAGATCAATTTCAAGCTTGGTTAGTTATGACTAATATGCAAATTCAACATAATGCAATATATCCTTCAAACATCTGGTTGGGGGTCTGTGCATTAGATATCCCAATTCGGGTATGGCTTTGCTGTAACAATTTTTTTTGTCCGATATCCAATTCGTTCAGACCCGAAATAATCTGATCCCGTATATCCACTGTCTGCTACTCTTTCTCATGTGTTGCTCTCCATATGCTCTTGGGATGTTATTCACTACTTTGCTTTCTTTCTCCAAGTATTATGCACACGTCCCGAAGATAAGAGATGTAGGAAATCCTCTTATGCAAAAAAAAAAAAGGATTATAGAACTCAAACCTACCAAAATTTGCATTAACCTGGTTGAATGCATAAGTTTAGTCTCTTCAAGAATTTAGTGGCCTTGTTTGCATTTTAATCACATTGTCAACCTTCCACTTATGTGTTTCAAAAATAGTGCAGGGACAATTCTTCCTATAGTTTTCCTCACACCAAAATATATTTCATCACAGTGCAGTGGCTACAAAGTTCGCATCCCTCAAATTCATCTTGATTTTCATTCATCAATGATAGGAAAATAGCAACATCTCAGCATTTTCTCCGTGTTACATGAAATGCCATTTTGCAACTGTTGGGGTGGGTAGGTGTTTTTTTTTTTTTTTTTTTTTTGGGGGTGGGATTTCTGTCATAGAACCAACTAGCCAAACCACTCAAAAATTCATGACAATGTACGTAGTAAGCAAAATGGTATCCATTGAAGTCCTTTGTTGCAAATTTTTTACCTTCATCCTTTGGATTGCCAATTTATTTGAGGTCTATAAATTTGGATTGGAGAATAATCCATTCACTTATATAAAACAATTTGTTCTCATATGTTTCTTGTCATGGATAGGGGAAATACTTTTGACGTCATCTTTGGTTTGGTTTTGAGATACCAGCCTCATACTGCATTTTCTATTCTTCATGTTTCATGAGGATGCTTGATTTGCCGAGTTTTGGACAACATTAATCCACACCACCTTCCTATTGTAATGTGCTTCAGGAACCTAGCAGTGTTGAAAAAATCATGGAAATTGATGAGCATATAGGATGTGCCATGAGTGGTTTGATTGCCGATGCTCGCACACTTGTTGAGCATGCACGGGTTGAGACTCAGGTATTCCTCATAGCATCACTTCCCAGTTACCTTTATACTAGTTTCATTTTAGGTTATGGGATGACCATTGACTTTAATTTTGTTTGGTTGCTTTTCTTGTCTTGTACCACAGAATCATAGATTCTCGTATGGCGAACCGATGACTGTTGAGTCCACCACGCAGGCTTTGTGTGATTTAGCTCTGCGTTTTGGGGAAGGCGACGAAGAATCCATGGTGATTACTAATTTTCCCGAGTAAATACAGTTGTCGGTTGTGGGTTGTGTGGCATGCTCTTGTTCTGTTACTAGAGGGAAGGCATTGGGGTACCTAGCAATCGGGTCATATTGGTTGGGTTTGGTTAACAAGGTTCGGATTTGGGTTGGGTCATTTTTGGGTCGGGTTGATTTCGGGTTGCTTTATTTTTTGTCAGATATGAGTATCTTTAAAAAAACGAACTTTGGTGAAAGGTAAGTTCAGGTAAGGTTGGGTTACTTCGGGTTCGGGTCCAATTCAGGTTAATCAGTTTTAAAAGTTTCTGGTCAGGGTTGGATTGGGTTCTTAAGTGTCATTCAGGTCGGGTCAGTTTTGCCAGGTCTAGGTGGTATTCCTGTTGTCTTTGGGTGGCATGACTTTGCTTTCATTATGCTGTACCTCCTTTTGTTGTCATCCTGAATCTGCAACTAATGTAATTTACCATTGTTTGTGGCAGTCCCGACCTTTCGGTGTGTCTCTACTAATTGCGGGTCACGACGAAAACGGTCCAAGCTTGTAAGTTAATTTCCTGGGGGTTACATGTTCTTGCTTTAAGTTCTATTGCGCGTCTTCTGCTGGCAGGTTTATGTTGATTGATGATACCTGCTGTTTTTTGCTGCACAGATATTACACAGATCCATCAGGTACATTCTGGCAGTGCAGTGCAAAGGCTATCGGCTCTGGTTCTGAGGGTGCTGACAGCTCCTTGCAGGAGCAATTTAGAAAGGTTACTATGCTGTCTACGTCTTTTTTTCCCCTTTTCTTTTCCTTTGATGTTTTCTGTTGTTTTTTTTTTTTTTGGTTGGGAGGGGGGGGGGGGATACCTGGCTATTGGGTCATGCGGATCGGGTTCGGATTGGACCCATTTGGGTTGGGTCAGTTCGGGTTGATTTCCGGTCACATTATTCTTTGTCAGGTAAGATTCTTTTTAAAAAACAAACTTTGGTGAAAGTTGGTCAAGTAAGGTCGGGTTGGGTCACTTTGGGCTCGGATCCATTTCAGGTTACTTATTTTTGGATGTTTTAGGCCTGGGCTGGGTTGGGGTCAGGTTTGGGTGGGTCATTCAGGTCGGGTCAGTTTTGGCCGGTCTAGATACTCGGGGGTGGGCGTCATCGGTATTGTGCAGATTGTCCCTTCCGCCATCCTTCATGAATCTATGAGATATTAATAGCAGTTGCTTTGTTATCCACTACAGGATTTAACTCTTCAGGAAGCTGAGACCATAGCCCTTTCAGTCTTGAAGCAGGTCATGGAAGAAAAGGTATCATTTTGTTCTCCATATGCACCCTAATTCATTCCTCTATACCAATGAATAATTGATCCCCTCATGTTTCTTGTTATTAGGTGACTCCGAACAACGTCGACATTGCGAAGGTTTCTCCAAACTACCACCTCTACTCTCCATCAGAAGTCGAAGCTGTCATTGGTCGCCTATGAAGACTGCCTGATGCTGCTGCATTTGGCGTGTTTGTCGTCAGCTCTTGTCCCAACTAAGGCTCTACTTGGATATGCATTTGGGAAGATTGGATGTTTGCTTCTCCCTGGTTAAAAAGACTATTTTGCTGAAACCCATTTTGTGATTTGCTCTCTAGATGAACTAGTCCATCGTAGACACAGTGTTCGTTCGTGCACCTTAAGACTGTGTCTGGCTAGTGCCAGGGGAAAAGCACATCAAAACTTGAAGCTCTTGTTATTTTCCATGGCATAGACACTTAAATCTTGTGGATTCGGAGCTTTATTCAATCTGTTTTCTGCCATAGTGCCATGCATACAAGATTTCCAATTCCCCCCCCCCCCCTTTTCGTGTGTAATTATTTCGTGAAGTTAAATCAACAAAACCCCATGAGTTTGTAGCTCGAATGATAGGAGAGTAGGAAGTCTATCCTTCTGACTAGGTTTGGAATCTTGGCAAAACTTTGGTCTCATTTTCATCGTAAAATAAAAAAAAGGTTACATCAAGAAAAACCTATAGTCTCAATTGGTCTCACTTTCATGGGGTCAGAACTCAGATGGAGGTAATGTTGAGTGTGTAGGCTGTTTATGAACAAAGTAAGAAGGCTGTTTATGTATTTGTGCCAAATTATGCCCTAGTTGGATGGTGCTACCTTGAATTATGTAGTTCATGCAATTTAGATACGGTTTAGTTATAGCCGTCTATGGATGGTAAACTGACTGAACTCGACCTGTACCACACACTCAAGAGATGAAACTCGATGATCAATATATGAGTATGCATGGATTTCCCAAAGTATACAACAAGTTCAAAGACTCCAATCGAATGAAACTCATCCCCTTATAAGTACATTCATTAGCGTAATTACCAATTCCTTCATTGGTAGACCAAAGAGGTGTTTGCTACCTTTCATTTCCTTGAGTCTGTAAAATTTATTGGTGGTTACCTTTAAGATAGAGGTCTAGTGAATGGATCAAAATGTACCCGTTTCAAGAAAATAATATAAAAAATTACTTTAATGGTGGAATGGAGGAGACACAAAATTTTGGGAGCCAAGAGGAGAGAGTTGAGATTTCTCTTATGAGGTGTTTGCTAGGAGCTAGTTGGAGAATGGGGATAAGAAATAAAGATATATTTTATCTCTAATACTATAAATCAATTAGTAGAAACAATTATGAAAACCAACAAATATTTAGAACAAGTTTAAAAGAATACGAAAAATAATAGCATAATGCAAGAGTGGAAATAAGACCATTATTTTTAAGACTATTTTTATTGGTGTTTTTAAGGGAGTTTGTTCAAAATTCACCAATGGAAAAAATAAGTACCCAAATTATTACTATGGTATATTGAATGAAGCAACATCCCTTATGATTAGCCATAATATTTAATTACTTCACATGTAAAAGAAAAAAAAAACGTTGTGAAAATATTAATTAATTTTATGTTATCATTTTCTTTCTTGTCTATATAATCATATTCATGCCTTTTCAAAATGACTAATAAAATTTAATTAATTATGATTTGTTTTATGAAGATATAAGTAGGTCCACCCACTATTTTTAATATTGGAGGTTATTTTTTAATCCAAGCCGGATACAAGCATACTAAATTAATCCATAATTTCCACTTGTGAAATTTTCTTTTTATTTCGATCAAAATATAAAATTTAATGGAAAACATGGAAAATAGGGTTGACATCACATGTTTGATTACAATAATTAAAAGTACTGTAATGGTTAACAAACAAAGTGGCTGTAGTTTAGTGGTTAGAATTCCACGTTGTGGCCGTGGAGACCTGGGCTCGAATCCCAGCAGCCACATTTTTCTGAGGATTGTAATTGGGTTTTGCTGAAATAGGTGCTGTAGGTAGAATATGATGTAGATGAGAAATGGGAAACCCTAAAATTCAAATGGAAATTGCATAAGCAGGGTGTTTATTTATTCAATCTGATTGTTATAGGTTTAATTTGACTGATTTTTGAACATGCAATGAAACTGTGCAATGCGTGAGGTAAAGAAACACTGCTTCACTTCAAGTTTTGCTTGAAAGTGGGATTTTTTTTACAGTGGTTGTCCAATCATTTGATAGTACTAGCCCTATTCTTTTATACGGTATGATGTGGTGAAATTGTGGCAGATTGTAGTGTAATTGTGGCGGGTTATTGATATGTGTTGTAGTGGGTTTTTTGTATATATATATATAAATATTGTATTGGTAATTGTGAAAAAGTAATTGGAAAAAGTGAGTTGAAATATTGTATTATTTTTTAATGATTAAAAAAATGGTTGAAATAATATTGTATTAGAAAAAGCGAGTTGAAAAAGTATTGATTGAAAATTTATATTAAAGATATATAATAAATTTGAAAAAGTAATTTGTGGTGGGTTGTGGTGAATTGTGGTAGAATGATATTTTGTGGTGGGATGTGGCAAACTGCGGTAAGCTGTGTCACCGCAGTATGCCAATCGCAGAAAAGAATAGGTAAGTTGTTACTCCCTCCTTTTCTCAATAATTGTCACATTTGAGTGTTGGAAATATTTTAAGAAAATAATGTTGAAAATATTAATTGTATTGGAAATGAAAAAAAATAATAGATAAATTTCTATTTTGGTTATATATTTGTATTGGTAATGATAAAATTAAGAGGTAAATTTAGAAAATTGTCATTGATATTGTATTGAAACTGTAAAGTGACAGATATTATGAAAAATAAAAAGTTAACTAAAATGACAAATAATGAGGAATGGAGGGAGTACTGTCTTAACATGTTTTCATTGCCATCAGTGTTTCCAAGTTAATTACATGGGTACATGATTATGCTTTCACTTATGTCATATGAGTGTTGATCAATATATACTACCTTCATTTTTGTTGATCTTGTGTTATATTTAACCGTGCATATCTCCTACCTTATTTCCTTGAGTTGTTGGGGAGATTTGGCAGAAGATGAGAAAATGAAACTTCATGTTATGCACGAAGTGAACCATTTCTCTGTTGCTGGTCCATCAATGGTGCCTCCCATCATCTTATTATCACATTATCGAATACATATCTGCAATCGGAGACTCAGATATGAAAAACCAACATGCTAGATTCGCCTTTGAAGCTTGAAACTTTTGCGATGAGGGTGCTAGTGGTAGTTTGGAAATAGAGAGAGAGGGAGTATGAGGGTGGGGGTTGGGTTCAAAGAGAAAGAGAGTGACTAGGAGGGTTTAATTTCTGAATGTCTCCAAAAGGCAAACATGGTTTATCTTTGTAGATATCTATGGATATTTTCGAAGGTGTCATGATTTGCTTTGAAGATATCTTATGCATGAATAAAAAAGATAAGGAATAGAGCAATTGAAACAAAAAAATAAAATAAAAAATGATTATCCGTTTAACATGCCATGTCAGTAATGCTGAATTCCCTTCTCTCTCTCGTAAAAGGGGACTCATAATTTTCCACCTTTCCTTAAAGAAAATTTTCCTTAGAGGGCAAGAGAAAATTTTCTCATTAAAAAGCTTCCTATTAAAAATTTTTCCTATTATTTTTATCAAACACTCAAGAGCGCGAGTTTTCCTTGGATGGGCTTGTTATAAAGCTAGAGAATGATAGGACACAGAGTATTTTGACCAATGTATGCTTCGTCAAATCTTCAGGGAAGATAAGATCACTCTCTAAAACATAGTTGAAGAAAAGGGTTGACATCATCACTGAGAAAATGCAACGTCTCCCAGATATTAAGGCCCTGCTGTTCTTTAGTAGGTTAAACTTAATTAACCTAACTTAATTTAAGTTAATTTATTTTTATCTAACTTAATTTAATCCAACTCCCTAAAAAGCATCAAAACCAAAACAACTATTTAAATAAAAAAGAAATTTAAATAATATTGTTTTAATCTCAAATCAATCCATTTTTTTCAACACCTATAACCTTTTCATTTATTTTTCCCAAAAGATTCAAATTTTGTTAATAAAATATTTCCATGCAACAACTAACTTAATTCAAACCTATCCTATTTTTTTCCAATCAGATCCTATCCTAACTTATTCCAACTTAATTAACTTAACTTGAACCTAACATGACAAAAGAACAAGGCCAAGTTTCATTATTTTGGGTTTGCTTGGGATTTTAGGGTGTGAGACATGAAATGAAAAACCAATTGTTGGATAATTTCAAGTGTATGATAAGTTTAGTGACTTGGTTTTATCTAAGTTAACTCATAAGATAGGATATTGGGTATAAGGAAAAGTCGGGTAGACTTTTCGGGACCTAATTAGCCCTATTAAGGGTAACACATGTATGTGTTATCAAGTAAGGAGGTAACTTTGATAATATTTAGTCAGTTTTATGCATGGATAGTTTAAGCATGTTTTCATACATTTGATGAGTGGAACTTTAGCTTTGAAGACATGTATGTGTTATCAAGTAAGGAGGGTGCTAGTAGTGGTTTGGGAATGGAGAGAGAGGGAGTATGAGGGTGGGGGCTGGGGTTCAAAGAGAAAGAGAGAGTGACCAGGGGGGTCTTTCCGAATGTCTCCAAATTAAAGGCCAACTATGATTCGTTTTTGTGCATATTGTGATATATTCAAAAGCAAAAGATGGTTTGCTTTGAAGATATCCTATGTGTGAATAAAAAAGATAGGGAATAGAGCAATTTAAACAAAAAATAAAATAAAATAAAAATTGACTACCCATTTGACATGTCATGTTAGCAATGTTGGGTCTCCTTCTCTCTCATAAAAGGGACCCATAATTTTCAACTTTTCGTTAGAGAAAATTTCCCTTGGGGGCAAGAGAAATGTTTCTCCTAAAAAACCTTCCCCTAGAAAATTTTTCTTGTTATTTTTACCAAACACTCTCTAAGAGTACTAGTTTTCATGATACTTCACCTATGACTGATGAGCTTGTTATATAGCTGGAGAATGATAGGACACAGAGTCATGGACGGATCTAAATGTGGGGTAGGGGTGGTCATGGCCACCTTGACCCAAAAATAAAATTTAATTTAGTATATTTTGAGTTAAGAATTATAGATAATATGTTTCCCAAGTGAGTTTAATGATGTATTGGACACCCTTGATATAAGGACCTAGCTCTGCCACTGTGTAGATCAGTGATTGCTTTGAGCAATCCGTGCTTCATCAAATCTTCAGGGAAGATAAGATCACTCGGTAATAGGGGTGATCAAAAATTCCGGGAATCTCGGTCCCGTCCCAGTCCCAGTCAAGTCCCGGTCCCAAAATTTCGTTCCCGGTGGAAGCGGGACCGGGAGCGGGACTAAAAGTGATGTCCCGGTCCCGATCCCGATCCCGGTTTATATATATATATATATATATATATATATATATATATAGGAAAATTAGATTCTAATAATCCCTACTTTCACAAATTGGACAACAATAATCCCTAGTATCAATTTGTATTCTGGTGGTCCAAAATAAAATAAAATTGTATTTGAGTCGGACGCCGGCGAGTTGAGTGGCGGTGACTCGGTGGTTTTCTGACATGACACATTGACCATGCGGTTGACCGGGTTGACTTTGCCACGTAACTTAAAAAACACATGCCAATTACTTTTTTTTTGTCCAGCATGGAATTAAAATTAACCCCCTCCCTTTTTTCCCCTTCCTTCTCTCTCTATTCTTTTTACCCTTTCCTTTCAGTTTGGCCTTGCTGTAAAAAGCATCCCCAACCCCTAATATTTTTTCCTCTGTACCAGACGAGTGCATTTCGTCTTCCTTCTTCTCCCATCTTCTCCTTCTTCCCTTTCAGTTTGCCCTTTCTGTAAAAATCATTCCCCACCGATAATTTTTTCCCCTGTAACCACTGCCTTCTTCTTCCTTCTTCTCCTTCTTCACGTAGAAAATTCGTGGCTCTCCTTGAAATCGCTAAGCACCCAGAAAATTTCGAGGCTCTCCTTCCAATCCACAAGCACCCAGAAAATCTTCTCCTTCTTCACCCAGAAAATTTCGTGTCTCTCTTTCAAACCCAGAAATTTTTTTCCCTAAATCTTGTTGAAGAACCCTAATTGAGAGTCTTCATTTTCCAAACCCAGAAATTTGTCAAACACGGTGAGCAACGAGCGGCAAGGTGAAAATATCGAGTTCTTCATCAAACACAGTGAGCTGGCCAAATTGTGGCCATGGTATACCAGCCACTCTTCATATCTATAGGAAAAAGGGTCCGAATGAAGGGAGAAAATTCCATGGATGCCAGTTATGGAAGGTACTTTTTTTTTTTTTGTAAATTTAAGTTAAAGGAAGCTAATGATAGTATCTCAGGTGTAGACATGTATAATGGTCTTGATTGTGTATGGTCAGGACAAACAGATAAGGTGTGGATTCTTCGAATGAACATACAAAGGCCAATCCGGTTCCGAGGACAAAAAAGTTGCAATTGAGATTAATGTAGCTGATCTAATTCATGAAAATGAAATGCTCAAGGAAGATGTTGAAAGGCTGAGGAAGAAGATAAAGAAAGAGAAGATGAAGAAGACAACAGTTAAGGAAGAGCTGAATATTATGAAGGAGGAGTTGTTTTGCTTGAAAATGAGGGCATTTGAGAAGTGGGGTTGGGAGAAGAAGATATTGTACATTGTATTGGTTTTGGTAGGTATTGCATTAGGTAAGAGCATTTAAGGTGTTGCTTGAATGGTAATGAATGGTGGGGACTCTGTTGTTTGGTAGACCTAATTGTATCTTGTTTATGAAAGATTGGTGTTGTTTATGAAAGAATCTTATTGTTCATGAAAGATTGTTGTCAGCTGTTGCATTGAATGAATGGTATTTTTTGTTGTCATGTATGTTGTGCAGATGAAATGAATCATTAATCAACACTGTCGAATATACTGTAAATTATCTAAGTTGTCCTTCAAAATATTGTATTTCAATAGTCTATATTTTATTTCAATTGGATTTTAGTGGTATAGATTATATTTTAATTGGATCCTAGTGGTATAGATTATATTTTAATTGGATTTTAGTGGTATAGATTAAATTTTAATTGGATTATAGTGGTCCCACAATTGATTGGATTGGTTTGCAATGGTTCCTTATATCATGGTATTGTATTTTAGTGGACCCATATTGTAAGGATGTGATTTCAGTGGACCAAAAAACAGTAATACATATTGGAATGCAAGTTGCATTAAACTGGAATATAAATAAGATGCATTCAACAATTCACTCCATTGGAAAACAAGATAATATCAATGCCATAATGTCATAATGTCAATGTCATGAAAAGGATACCATTCATAGACAAATGTCCACCAAACCAAATCCCCAAAAGTATTGCAAACAACAACCCCTAATGTTTAATAATAAGGCTCCAAAATATTACACAACCAGGATGAATATATTCACTGTCCAAAACACATATACTTGACAAGAATCTATGACACTGTCCAAAATCATGAGCTGGCCCAAACTT
The DNA here is from genome assembly GCA_029582165.1 of Portulaca oleracea. Taxonomy (NCBI): domain Eukaryota; kingdom Viridiplantae; phylum Streptophyta; class Magnoliopsida; order Caryophyllales; family Portulacaceae; genus Portulaca; species Portulaca oleracea. The sequence goes on from CM055871.1 coordinate 27,481,129, forward strand.
GAATTGTCCTACTCTGGTCCCCCATGTGGTTGGCTGCAACTAGACCTGTCAATTCGGTCGGGCGGGCGGTTTCGGGTCGGTCGTATATCGGGTTTGGGTAAATACGGGTCGGGTGTATTTCGGGTTCGGGAAAATACGGGCGGTATATTTCGGTTTCGGGTCAACCCAACGGGTTATGATTGCGACCTTTTTTCGTTTTTTCTTTTTAAAAAATGATTTCTAAATATTACTTTTTGTACAATATACATAATAAAATATGATTATCTTCTATTAATGATAGATTATTGTAATTATATTGACTTAAATTAGAGAAATAACAAATAAATAAGTTGCGGTTATAGTTTAATATTAAAAATTACAAAGAAAAATCACAAATTCTAATAAAGTTGAACTTAAAAAATTAATTTTTCGGGTCAAACGGGCGGGTCGGGTTTGACCCGCTAATTTTCGGGTTCAGTTCAGAAAATCTTGTTCAAAACCCAGAAATTTCGGGCGGGTTCGGGTCGGGTTATCGGGTCGGGTTAGAAACTGCCAGGCCTAGCTGCAACTAGCAACTGATGCTTGGGAACACATAAGTGGTTGTTGTGCCACTTGTTGGGAAAAGCCATGTGAAATTTCCTGCATTGAATCATATATTAATTAGCTGCCACTTGAATAATGCATTGGCAGGTGAGTGCTTTTAGGATAGTGTTCAACAGTCCAAACTAAAAAAAAAAAGAAAAAAGTTTTAGGGTTTCCCAAAAAAAAAAGTGGATCCAATGGAATAAAAAGGTGAGAATCTTATTGATTGAGCTGCTGCAGCTAATCTGGTTTGCACTCCACCCTCTGTTGCACTTGCAGCCCCTGTACCTCCAACCCCGCCTCTTCCCCTGCCTCGTCCCTTGCCTCTTCCAGACGATGCAGCTCCACTTACAGCCGGAGTGGCAGCTGGTGCCTTTTTTGGCCTCCCCCTACCCCTTGGGGGTTGTTGTTCAGCTGGGTTAGGCCGATCTTCTTTGCAAGTCCTTGAGTTGTGGCCTCTACCACCAAAGTTCTTGCAGACCACCTATCTTCCATGCATGGAAAGCTTCCCACTGCTCTTGGGGTCCTCATGAGGGTCTTTTCTATGGTTCCTTGCAGGCCTCCCTGATTTGGGGATTATGTTTGGAGGGTCAAGTACCAGATCTGAAGTTGGCCAATGTTTTCACCCAGACATGGAGATATGGCTCCAGAGTAAGCCTCCACATACTTCGTTTTCCTGTAGTATGGGTGAACATAGTTCTCAGCATCGATCTTTAGGAAGCCTGCAACAGTTATGGTATGCCTACAAGGGATCCCTGTCATATCCCACTTCCTACAAGTGCAGGTCCTAGCTGGCATGTCGACAAGCAACTTATCTAGACCCTCTTTTACTTGGAATCTGTCTACAGTTGATGGAGTTACTGTTGGCTCTCTTGAAACATTTTTCTCCTTTTCCAAGATTGCTAGTATCCTAGGGCAAATTGCATTTTCATCTTCAGCTTCCATTGAAGATCTCTTGGTGTACATTCTCTTCATCAAAAGCTCTCTTATGTGTTCAAGTAAGTAGATACAATGATGTGCCCTTGCTTTGATTATGTATCCATTGAATGTCTCCACTATGTTGCTAACAACAATATCGCACTTGGAATCTACACTCATAAAAGCCCTACAAAATCTCCTAGGCTCATGCTTGTTGACAAAATCATGAGCTGCCTGAGGAGACTCCTTTCTAAGGTTTTCCAAGGCTATGTTGTAGTCAACCTCGTTGTATGCCTTGACACATGACCAGAACAACAACTTCAACTCTTCTCCCTTGTGAGACTTCTTCTAGTTTGCGTAGACATGCCTTGCACAATACCTATGCTCTGAATCAGGCAACACAGTCACAACTGCAGATTTGATACTCTGCAAAGAGGTTGTCATCATTGTTAGAGTAAATTGTATATGAAAAATGGTAAAAATTGACAATTAATTGTTGGGAACATACATTGTGCTCGTCTGACATCACAACTAGACCAGAGCCATTTGTACCACCAAGACAGTCTGCAAGATTGCCTAAGAACCATGACAAGCTGTTGTTGTTCTCATTTTCCATAATGGTCCAAGCAATTAGAAACATCTGATTGTTCCCATCTATCCCAACAACAGCAAGTAATACACTCCCTGTCATTTTGGAAGGAAATACAAGTCAATCATATATGCTTGGGACCACCAGAATACAATAAAATTGTTTCAAGTCCACCAGAATACAATACGAATATTAATGGTCCACTAGAATACAAAATAAATATTTTGGGTCCACTAGAATCCAATGTTTTCTTTCATAGCCCACTAGAATACAATTAATATAAAGCAGTATCATATTAATCCAAAATAATTAAACAATAGACCATTACCATAAAAAAAAAAATAGGTAAATGTTAAAGTAGTGCACTAACCCAAGAAAATCTTCAGAAAACACCCATCAATGCACATGACAGGTCGGCAACCTTTCAAGAAACCTTCCTTTAAGGCATTAAAGCACACAAAAAACTGTTGGAAGATTGGCAATGATCTCTCAATCCTTTCATAAACTAGAGGATCCTCAGTAACAACCTTAAAGGTGCTCCCACTATTTGACCTTATGCACTCAGCTAGATATCTACCTACCTTCCCAAAATGCTCTTTTGTTGACCCATGCAGCATCTTGTAAGCCCTCTTCTTCACATCATAGGCAAATAAGTTGTTGACTATGACCCTAAAATTAACCCAAACTCTTCTAATAAACTCTGAAGCTACCATGTTAGGGTTATCTTTGTAACTCATGAGGTAATGGGAGGCCACAAAGTCAACATGCAATTGCCTATTCTTTGTCATATTTATGTTGCATGTATGTTTTTCTTTCAAAGATTTGACGACATATGTTCCCAACCTCTTATCCCAAGAGGCATAAACGCTCCACTTGCAGTTGCCACAACATCCTGCCCCGTACCTTTTTCTTGTAGAGTTGGACACAACAATCTTCACATTATACCCTTGTGTGACAGCATACTTGGTAACTGCTGCTTTGAATTTCTCAGGAGTTGAAAAGGTCATCTCCACCTACAAATTCACACAAAAAAGAAAAACAAGTCAAATACAACAATTTCTTAAGGGACCACTATAATACAATTGAGTTTTATAGGGACCACTATAATACAATTAAGTTTGGCAAGGACCACTAGAATACAATTAAATTTGACAGGGACCACTAGAATACAATTAAGTTTTTAAAAGGACCACCAGATTACAATATTAACAGTAATTGGACCAATAGAATACAACATAATTTGACAGTAACCAGATCATTACTATACGTAATGTAGTTTTGTTGCTTACCTTCCATGTGAATTTCGTGAAATCCGTCCTGTCATCAACTCTAGTGCCACTCTTCCTTTTAGCCAACACCCTTGGAGTGTCATCTTACCAACATCAGACTCCATCTCCTGCTCAGAGTCTTCATACTGACTAGTTGGTTCATCAATGCCAACTTCTTGTGATGGTCCCTCCACTGCAGTCATATCTTGACATGTCTTGGCAGGCTCATGCTCTGCCCTCCTTCTTTCCCTAGCCTCTGCCCTTTGGCATTGTAGAAGTCAACAAGACATCCCATTGCAGCTTCATACTCAGGGTCACTATTTTCTACCCCATCTGATTGCATACCATCATCCTCCTCTTCAGGTGCATCCTCATCAGATTCAAACACCTTCTTCTTTTCGTTCTTGTTACTCTATCCCTTCCTGTTACTCTTTTTCCTGCCCCGACCACTGGAATCCACAAATTCAAGGTCACTACTATGTAGATCATAGTCAGAAATAGGTGAGTATTCATCATCACCATCATCAGAATCTGACTCCCCAGATCCTCTATATAGATCGTATAATGGAATTGGAAAGTCCGATCGAGGATCGTCAAACAAATTTTCAAACTTAGATGTGTTCCACTAATGTTGTTCCCCTGGAACATCATCATGGTGTACACCACAATCCTCCACGGTAAATCCATCATTTTCTAATGATTGACCACCTATACCACCAACACCTAGATTACCAACAGCCATATCGCCAACACCCTCACCCAGATCACCAACACCCATATCACCACCATCATCACCACCAAGATCACCAACACCCATATCACCAACACCCTCACCACCAAGATCATCAACACCGATATCAGCTTGAACACCACCATCATCAACACCTAGAACTACATCATCATCAACTCCTACATTACCAACATGACTCCCCACACCTACCTTACCACCCCCCTCACAACTTTCATTATCACCCCCTTGAGCACCATCAGGACCTACAACCCCACCCCCTTGACCCCCGTCAACACCTACTGCCCCACCCCCTTCATGACACGTATAACCTACAGACCCACCCCCTTCAGCACCATCATCATCTACATCCCCACCCACATGATCACCATCAGAACCTACATCCCCACCCCCTTGAGCACATTCTTCAACAGAATCCGGACCTCCATTCAAATTTTGTTTCTTCCTTGTTTTGGACAAAGGTGAAACTGCCATAGTAGTCTTCACCCTCTTCCTAGTTGAACTGGGAGAACTAGGGCAGGTTTTTTCAGTGCCAGAGTTTTCCCTCTTTGCTGGCCTCTTTAATCTTTTCCTAGGGGAGGGATGAGAAGGTCTAACAGTGGAAGGTGGCCTAGTTTCAGAGACATTGCTAGGGAGGGCCATATATAGGTAGGACATCGGGTTCATCTACCACATGCACAGTGTAAATTTCTATCTCCCCATATGATCTAGCAACGCACATCAAATCCATATACTCATAATATTTCCTTCAAACTCAACCCAGGTATAACATAGTAAAACTCCACAACATTTTTCACTCCTTTTTCTTCAACAAACGATTTTAACTCAAAAAAAAAAGTAATCTACATCAAACTCCTTAACCACAATAACATCTTCCTTCCTGCCATCATACATAAACTCTGGAGAGTCAACAAATTTCCCCCCAAAGTGTAATATCATCTTCACCGTATCCATTTCACTAATTCAAACAGAAGAAAAACCCAGAATTAGCCAATTGGGTTCAAAACTATAAATAAAAATCAAAACATTTCGAGAATTTGGGGACTTACCTTTGTTGTTCCTTCGATCATCCACCACTTCTGCAACACCCCACACAAAACAAACCCAAACCGAGTCCAACTCCAACAATTAAGAAGAATTTCGAATGGTTTTGGAACCTAGAAAAGCGAAAATTTTTCGCCCAAGATTAGGGTTTCCAAACAGGGAAACAACTCGAAAATCTGTGAAGGGTTTGATTTTTGGAGCAAATGTATTTTGGTAATTTTCGGACAATGTGACCTTTCGTATGGACAATGGAGGGAGGGAGTTGAGGGAAGTTGAAGATGTGTTCTTTTACCGTCTGAGAAAGCATAGCGGGAAGGGTAAAAAGAATAGAGAGAGAAAGAAGGGGAAAAAAGGGAGGGAGTTAATTTTAATTCCATGCTGGACAAAACAAAAGGAAAAGCAATTAGCATGTGTTTTTTAAGTGACGTGGCAAAGTCAACCCGGTCAACCACACGGTCAATGTGCCATGTTAGAAAACCAGCGAGTCACCGTCACTCAACTCGCCGGCGTCCCACTCAAATACAATTTTTTTTTTGGACCACCAGAATACAAATTGATAGTAGGGATATTGCTGTCCAATTTATGAAAGTAGGGATTATTAAAATCTAATTTTCCTATATATATATATATATATATATATATATATATATATATATATAGGAAAGTTGGATTATAATAATCCCATATTTTACAAATTGGATGGCGATAATCCCTACTTGCAGTTTGTATTCTGGTGGTTCAAAAAAATAAAAATAAAATTGGATTGTAGTGGTACATCATCAAGAATATATCCTCAATATCATAGATTTTGTGTTGCATTTGATTCAAAACTTTGTATTACACTTTACCATGATTTTTAATGAATTCACGGCGTTTCTCCCAATTTTTTTCAATTTTTTTTTACTATTTTTTACGATTCTTTTAATTTTTATTCCTTTTAAAAAATCATAATAATTACTTAGAGTCTCAAAAAATTAATTTAAAAAATGTTTTAGAAACTACAATTCATTACCTTTTTAGGGGCAGGAACGAAAAAAATAAAAACAATATGTGGTAGGAATGAGAAAATTAAAAAGAATGTGGAGGTGGATTTGGTACCACTACAATCCAATTTTTTTTTTGGACTACCAGAATACAAACTGAAAGTAGGGATTATCGCCATCCAATTTGTAAAATATAGGATTATTATAATCCAATTTTCCTATATATATATTAAACAAATCAAGTGACTTCATATGATTGATAAACTTGTTTAATTTAATTTGCATTTGCTCTTTAAATTTATTTTATTTATTACTATTTCGAACTTAGCATATTTTTTCCAGAAAAAAATGTTACATATTAGATATTAAAAAGTGGCTATATAAACAAATCGACGCTCACGTTTGTGAAATTAGAGAAAACTTGTGTAATTTATGTTGGTTTTTAATGAAAATAAATTAAATAATGGGTGAAAAAAATAGGAAATCGGGACTAAAAATTTCCCAGTTGATTTCCCGGTCCCGGTGGGAGTGGGAGCGGGAGCAAATCTTTGCTCCCGGTCACAACCAGTTACAACTGGGACCGGGACCTCCGAAATTACCCGGAATCCCGGTGTCGCTCACCCCTACTTTATAATACATAGTCGAAGAAAGGGTTGACATCATCGTTGAGAAAATGTAACGTCTGTCAGATATTAAGTTTCATTATTTTTTGTTTGCTTGGGATTTTAGGGTGTGAGACATGAAATGAATAGTTTCAAGTTTCATTCTTTGAAAAATTTCGCATCCAATTTCTTAAAGTATAAATATTTTTCATCAAAATTGAAAGTGATTACCAATATTTCTAACCCATCTCTATCAAAAGAAATTAAAAAATAAAAATAAAGTAAAAATAACATAATATATATTAATAGCAATAGTATATTAAAATTCATATTAATAAAAATAAATAATTAAAGAAAATTTCTTCCTTGGTATTTTGTTTTTAAAAGGAAAACTGGATTCTAATAATCTCTACTATAAATGATAAGACAATAATAATATGAATTTTAAAAATATAAATCAGCGGTCTAAGAAAAATAAAATTGTACTTTTTTTGGTACCAAATCTACATTCATATTTTTTACTTTGAGAGTTTTTAATTTTTCAGATTTTCTCTATTTTTTTTCATTCATGTCCAAAAAGGTTATGAAGTGTAGTTACTAAAAGAGTTTTAGATATTTTTTTAGAATTTGAACAATTATTATAATTTTCTAAGGAATAAAATGGGAAAAATCATAAAAGCTAGAAAAAAAATCAAAACTTTTTGGACAAAATTTGTAAATTCATTAAAAATTTTAAAACAGTGAGAAAATATTGCGCTAAATTTATAAACAAATACAAGTCAACATTCCTAATATTTTAGGTATAAACTCAACGGCAGTGTAAAAAAACACCATTTTTTTTTTGCAAGCAAGACAACAACACAAAACACAAACACAACCAAACACACAACAAATAAACAACAAGAAACAAGACATCAGCCCAAACAACACCTAGATAATGCATCCTACGTTACGTATGGCCTATTGGGCCACCTGATGCGTTGGATGAACAAGTTGTATCGGAACCTTCAGAATCCTTCCCGATCCAAACTTTCTGATTGCAATAGTGCAACACCAAGCAAGAGACCTACAGTCCACAGGAGCTCTCTTAATATTTAACAAGGGCTCCACCGCTAAAGTGGAATCCGTCCAAATAAGAATTTCGCCCAACCCTAATCTTACCTCTTCTTGAAGGGCTAATAAAATTGCAAGAAGTTCACAAAAAACCACCGACTCTCCTTCACCCACCTGAGTGCCCTGACCCAAACAGACCCCATTCTCCATGAACACCCAAGCAGCAGCCAACGACCATGATCATTTCCTTTTAGCCCCAGCCACCAAGAACACACCATCCCCCCTCATCGAACTCCTCCAAACCCCATCTATACTCCACAAAACCCTCTCCACAGAAACTTGTCCTGCCTGTTGGCCACCCTGCCCCCTGCCTTTACTCCACCAAGCTGCCTCAGTTACTACTTGATTGATCATGCTCTCCAAAAAGGTCGCAGACACAACCTCCTTACCAATGCAAACTGCATTTCGAGCTTTCCATATAGTCCACATGGTTCCTACAAACCCCCCAATCAGCTGCTGTCTATCATTCTTCTGTTTAGACAGATAAACAATCCATCCCTTCAACCATTCCCACCAACCTATATATGGGTTAGCTTCCAGACTTAACCCCAACTGAGAACCCTTCCATATATGTTTAACTATAATACACTTTCGGAACAAATGTCCTAAATCTTTGCCTCCTCCCCGTACCAACAGATATTCGTCTCCACCAGTTTCCTTTTTCATCTATTTACGCCAGTAAAAAATGCGTAGCAAAGGTTTTCCACTTAGATGGAGACACGACTTTGGAAAAGAAACATAATTTTTTAACACACATTTTAGAGTTCAAATTATGATTGTCCAACTACTCTGAACGTGGGATGATTGGAATTCAAATTTTCCTTTTTAACACGAAGCACAAACTTTTAATTTCTTCCCCGGTTGACTTGAACCAACAATCGACAAGCCAAATTTTGACTGCATTTGCCTTGCCTTGCAGCTTCGTTCATCCTCCCCTTTCTCTATTATTCCCGTCAACTCACACACACACCCCTCTCTCTCTCTCTCTTCCTCACAAAGCAGATTCCCTAATTCAGCTTTCCTCACTTCCACCATTCAATTTCAAGGTAACACTTCTCTCGATCAACACATCCATCTTTCTTCAATTTCTGCTTCTATTTTCTCTAACTTGTTCGACTTGGGTCTTATGATCTTATCTTTCAACTCAAATGCTGCTTTCCATCTATCTATCTATCTCAGTGCTCATTTTCGAAAACCTAACTACGATTTCTCTACTGTAATCGCTTCGAGTACGCCTCATCTTCTTCTGGAACTAGCAATTGTTGATGTCTCGCTTCAATTTGGGAAGATTGGTGGTAAAGATTTGGGATCATTTTGGGAAAATTTGAGATGGGTTTCTGTTTCTGAGGCTTAATTTCGATTTTATTTATCACCGTTCTTCTGGGATTGGGACGATGTGAGTAGAATAAGAATACGATGGAGATGGGAATTAGGGAACCCTAGAAATCAAATGACAAATGGGGAATTGCGTAAGCAGAGTGATTGTATGCTTAATTTGAATGTTATGGGTTTAACTTGAGTTTGATGGGTTGCCCTTTCTAATTTGATTGATTTTTCAACATGAAATTAAAATGTGCACTGTGTGAGGTAAAGAAATATTAGGATAATTTACAAATCCAACCCTGATGTTTTTGGTTAATATTTACCCACCCGATTAGCTTTTGAACCAATTTCATTTAGCTACTTTTCCAGTTAAATTCAACAATTTTTCCGGTGAATATGTGATTTGTGATGAAATTTGTTTGTTGATGAGGATGATTTTAGCAAAGTAATTTAATCACATATCACACATTCGTCGGAAATTTCTTGAATTTACTGGAAAAGTAGCTAAATTAAATTGGTTCAGAAGGTTACAGTGGATAAATATTAACTGAAAAATGTCAGGGTTGGAAGGTATATGCAAATTTTCTGAAATATTACTTCACTTCAAAGTTTGTTTGAAAGTGAGTTTCTCTCTCTCCCTCTCCCTCTCTCTTTCTCTTTAAATACAGTGAATGTTCATCATTTGGCTATACTAAGTTGGTACTGTCTTGATATGTTTTCACGGTGATCAGTGTTTCTGTGTTTGTGATGGGTACATGATAATGTTTTCGCTTTTGTCCTATGAGTATTAATCAATATACAACCTTTAGTTTTTGGTCTTGTGTTAAGTGTAATGCTTTTGCTCTTTTAGATCAAGTGCTAGGTGATGGGGAAATGTGAGTACTCCTGTCTTTCTGTTTCGGTACCATATTGGTGGGATCTGAGCACCATGGCTATGGAGAATATATTTTTTGATGAATGTTGGTAATGGTAAACTTAGAAGAACAAGTATTTGATGCGGGTAGATGTTTAGGTTCAGTTAGAACATGCTTTGTTTGAAAATTTTGGGTGTTTCATTTTTCTTACATTAAAGCAGAAAGTGTCGAGATTTTCATATGTATGTTGGAGTATGTGATGAATAAATGCGGTCAATTTCTTCGGTTCATGGACTAAAGTAAATGTCTCATCAAATCTCCTTTGCTTCTTTTCCATGCAGTAGTAGGTAGACAACGATTTCTAAATCTTAGGTCCATTGGAACTTGTCTCTCCAAATTGCGAAATTTAGGGAATGTTACACCCAACCCCACCATACCTGCCGTGAGTGGGATTTTGGAGTATTGGTTTTGGTTTTATTTCTTTAGTTAATTCCGTGGACATATTGAGGCTTTATATCCTTGGGTTGGTAGTAGAAAGTGACACCAAAAGTTGTTTTGGCTTGCAGTTTGAGGGTGGCAACATTTTACCTGAACTGAAGTTGAGATAGTCAAATAGCTGGTTGCTCCTATTATGGATCCTAGATTGGTGCCCAATCAGGCTCGCGAGTCCCCAACTGAGAGTGCTAGTTCTCGGGACACCTCACCTACGGCCGATGGGCTTGTCATGAAGAAGCTAGAGACCGATAGGAATGACAACGATTGCTTCGAGCAATCCGTGGTGCGTCGTCGAATCTTCATGGGAGATAAGGTCACTCTCCGAACCATAGCCGAAGAAAGGGTCGACGTCGTCTCCGAGAAAATGCAGCTTCTCCCAGATGACGACGTCGAGGAGCTCAAGAGCTCACTCCGCGTCATTCTCGAGGGAAACGGTGGGTCCCAACAGCGGGACGAGTTTATGGCTTTGCAGAAGCTCGTTCAGAACCGATCTGACTTAACCCCGAAGACCTTGCTTCGTGCGCACCGTGCACATTTAGAAATCCTCGTTGCCATTAAGATGGGAATCCAGGCCTTCCTGCATCCGAACGTCAGTCTCTCTCAGACATCCCTAGTGGAAGTTTTCGCGTACAAGAGATGTCGAAACATAGCGTGCCAAAACCTGCTCCCCGTCGACAACTGTACCTGTGAGATATGCACCGGTAAAAATGGTTTCTGCAACGTCTGCATGTGTGTGATCTGTACCAAGTTTGACTTTGAAGTCAACACTTGCCGGTGGATCGGATGCGACCTGTGTTCGCATTGGACGCACACAGACTGTGCCATACGCGACGGGTTAGTGTGCATGGGTACTTCTACTAGAACTGGAACTGGTCAAGCAGAGATGCTGTTCAGGTGCAGGGCTTGCAATAGGACATCGGAGCTTTTAGGTTGGGTTAAAGACGTGTTCCAGCACTGTGCACCCTCATGGAGCAGGGCAGCACTTATGACTGAACTTGACATAGTTGGCCGTATTTTTCGGGGCAGTGAAGATGTCAAAGGAAGGAAACTTTTTTGGAAGTGCGAAGAGCTTCTGGAAAAGATGAAGAGTGGATTGGCAGAGTCCACTGCTTGTAGAGTCATTCTCATGTTTTTCCAAGGTATGTATTTGACTTCCATTCGATTTTGAATCATCTAGTATTGTGCTTCTTCGTGTTTCGATACTCCTTCATGTTTCAATATGCCATTTGGAGCTTCCTATGCAATAAGCTTTGTCCTTTATGTGTGCATTCTCGAGGATTGAATTTTAACTAGGCAGCAAATGCTTTATATTGCTAGAAAAGTGATACCTCCTTACCGTCAGCAATGGGTATATGTTTGACCATATAAGTAGCGAATGCAGAATTTAATTTTGAAAAGTTTAGAATTCCAACATTTTGTGAATTTCCTCTACAATAGTGGCTTAGACCTTGTGGAACGATCTTCGACCCCTCCCCCCCTCCCACCCAAAATAATATCTGCATGTCACTGCTGATAAAGAAACAAATCTTGTCCGTAAGGCCAAACAAATCATGGTTATCATTTTCAATGAGCAACATTAGACCTGGCAACTGACTGACCCAAATGATCCACCCGAACCCGACTCAACCCAGATCTGAAAATGGCAAAACTGATTAACCCGAAAAGGACACGAACCTGAAGCGACCCGAACCCAACCTGAGCCAATTTATCTTCCACCAAAGTTTTTCGCTTTCAAAGACAATCTTATCTGATGAAAAGTAAAGCGAATCAAAATCAAGTTGGCCTGAATATGACCCAGCCCAAACCCAACCCAACCCCAACTGACCCAAACGGGCCCAAACCCAAACCAACCCAACCTAATTGCCAAGAGTGATTGTTGTAGTAGGACAAGAAACTCAAGCATGATTGTATGAGTGGTGAATTCCCTTTACAAACAACTCATGGAGAGTATGATTCACATAGTCTGGATATCCGTACAAAGTGAACATGAGTTAAAAGTTGCATTGAGACGTTCCATGAATGTTGTCTGCTTGAGGGCATTGCTGTTCTAAACCTTGTAATCTTATCAATGTCCATAGAGCTCGAGGCGGATCCAACCCCAAGCATGGACCTCGGGGAAGGCGGCGGCAGGCTATTAGCCCCTCAAGAAGCCTGCAAGCAGATTGCAGAGGTGGTGCAGGAGGCGATAAGGAAGATGGAGATGGTCGCGGATGAGAAGCTACAGATGCTGAAGAAGGCACGCGTGGCGGTGGAGGCGTGCGAGCGCGAACTCGAGGACAAGGCACGGGAGGCGGCTGAGCTGAAGATGGAGAGGCAGAGGCGAAAGCAGAAGATGGATGAGCTCGAGAGCATCGTAAAGCTGAAACAAGCCGAGGCAGACATGTTCCAGCTCAAGGCGGACGAGGCGAGGCGGGAGGCCGAGATGCTCCAGAACATCGCCCTCGCCAGGTCGTCGGACAAGTCCGAGGAGGATTACCGGAGCTCGTACCTCAAGCTCAAGCTGAGCGAGGCCGAGGCCGAGAAACAGTACCTCTTTCAGAAACTCAAACTGCAGGAGAGTTCTCGGCCTCTTCCCAATAACGATTCGTCGTCACAGATTTTCTCGAGGATGCAAGACGCGATGGTGAAAAATGCGTACAATGTCTCTTCCGGTGCTGATTGCAGAAAGAATCCATGAGGAGTTCTCATCTGGATGCTCCAGAAGTGACAGTTGTTCACTAGCTTATTCTGTTTTGTTCACTCGTAAAGTTTTTATAACTGTTCACCATGGAGAATGTGCCTATAGGCATATGTAATGTATATCGCTCATTTGGTAATACCTCCGGTTGTTGCGGATGAGTAAGTTCATTGACAGTTATTTATTTGAAACTTGAGTGTAAATTAGGAAGACGCGATTATGCTCCATTTTCAGATTGCTCAATTTTCTGTAGGAATGTCATGTCCATGTATGAGCAGCCTGCTTTAGAGCTTAGATGTACATGTTGCTTATGAGCAAAGTTTGGATCCGCCTGCATTTTTATGCCTGTATGTAAAATCAAGTCATATTTTCTGAAATTCAAGACATTCAGAAATTCGATTTTTGCTTTCTGGGCCAAAGCCCCTATGGTAATTCTAACGGCCCATGAAAGTCTCTAAATGTTCTTTTTTCTTTCTTTTTCTTCTTTTGTTTGGCAATGGAAAACAGGAAAAGTCTACCAAAGAAGCAAGCTTATATCTGAGGTGAAATATATTTCACATTTTTTTATTATTAAAAGTCTGAACAGGTTAAGAGTTACAAAAACGCTGTGAAAATAACAAATAATAACATTGATAGCTATAAAAAAAATCAACAAGGAAATCACAATCTAGGTGACTATTACTTTGCCCATTAATTTCACGTTTGGTATGTGTATTAGTTGCGAACAATCTTTGCCCACTAATTTTTGATTCGATTACTAATCGTTCTTAGAAGTTTGCATGAAATATGAACGAAATAGTTTCCTTTTCCCTTTAATAGTGGTGGTTTAAATGATCAATTTTTTCAGTTTTTTAGATCGTTTTATTAGTAAGAGCCAATCTTGTATTCAAGGTTGATAGTTTTAAAGCGTGATTAGTTTGTCTAGTTTGATTTTGGAGATGAGGTATTTCTTGCTTGAATATAATGAAGTTTGATACATCAATTGTCATTTTATATATTGAAAGAAGATCTTGCTTGAAAAAGAAGAGTTACACACATATATATACATGTGTATTGAAAAATATGATTCAACAAATTTATGGGATAGAATCTCCATGTTGTAGTTTAAAAGGGGAAGTCAAATGATCAATTTATAGAAAAGTAGTTTAATATAAATTGTATTTGAAGATAAGAAATTGTAGTTATTCGAGTCCAATATATGTATTGTCGATGTTGTATGATCATTTGGTGACTGAAATATTCCCTGTTATTTGAAAAGGAGATATACATGGACATTCTTTTGTTTTATGAAAATAACAAATTTTAGTTCTAAATATGATTCTTCATTAAAAATGATTTCAACGAATTGTATTGATGTGACCTTTAAGAATATAATTCCATATTTTTAATAAGACATTAAAGCCATGTCAAACAATATTTGAAAGCTACATTTCAGACTATATATTGCATTCAATGATAACTTTCAAAATATTTGAACACTATTCCATAATTCATTTCTCAATGCACTTATAAATTATAATCAAACAAAATTGTATATTAATTTGACATCTGTCTAAAATAATTCTTTTAGGAAGAGATCAAACATAAGGCAGCTGGCCAGCCACAAATCGTTCTCAAAGAACTAAATTTATTAAAACCAAGATAATTTAAATTGTTTATATATATATATATATATATATATATATATATATATATATATATATATATATATATATATATATATATATACTCCCTCCGTTTCATATTAATTATCATAATTTTGACCTTCACGGTGTCCAATGTCACTCTTTAATTGATAATTTCTTACATAATATATTATTAACCATTGCAATATTATACTTTTATGATAGTACTTTTCATTACGAATCTAATGGTGGTAATTTTATATAGCAACTCATAGTATATATTGAGAAATTTATGGTCAAAAGTTTTGAAATTTAACTGTACGATTTTCAAAGACGACAATTAAAATGAAACAGAGGGAGTATATATATTTTATTGATTTATTTATTACACACGTACGCACTAATTAATGTCATTTTCTATGACTTATCGATAGTTTTTATTGTTATAGTATGCGATCACTCTTGCTACTTCCATCCCATTATATTTGTTCCTTTATCTAACTTGAGAAGACCAATGTATATTGGGAATTGAGGTAAAAGATTTGAAATTTACTGAAACTACCAATACTTTAATTGAAGATAATAATAGTTGGAATTGTAAAATGTGAGAAGTGAATTTATTAGGGGTAGAAAGTGAATTACAATTATTGGGATTGTAAATGAGACAAATATTTTAGAATAAAAAAATTAGGTAAAATGAAAAATAATTTAGAACGCGGTTAAGGATGTTTCAAGGTTGAACCATCAACAATTGTGACCCTTGATGAAAGATATTGGCCAATTCTTTCTGATTAATTGGCCTTTAAGCTCTTCTTATATTTGGGGGGATTAATTGCATCACTTTCCATTTTGCAACCAAATTAAATTTGCATATATGGTGGCACAATTTGTGTTTTTTAAATGGTTGTGTTAGCCTTTAAAGAAAAATAATTAAATTGTGGATGAGAATTTTCCCTTTAACATTATATTGCTTTAATTTTGATAATTCTTAATGATAACCTTTCATATAGGAAATTTTTTTCCTCATCATGTGGCCTGTCTATTTTTTTTTTCTCCATATATTTTGTAGCAAGATGGTCTTAATAAGAACAAATACGTCATCATCTTTGATACGTAGTATACATGTGTACACTACAAGTTATATGTTTGTAATATAGGACACGTACATGTCTAGGCTTAGAAAGGTAAGTTTCAATATAAACATGACAAAATTATAGTTCAATTACAAATGGGGATAAATTAGGTTGTTAGAATAATAAAATATTCAAACTATACTAATTAAGTTTGAGCAAGTTAGTAAAATACGATGCAAGAATTAAATGTATAAAATAGGGTACGTGTTTCGATAACACTATATATTAAAAATACTGTTAATTATTCGTTGATATGAACGTTGACTTTTATTGAACAATGGTACATGAAAATTTGTGTTTCGTATGGTGCCTTAGCAGACACTAATAAAGTCATATTATTATACTGATTTTATGTAAACCATTCTTACTTTCCTCATTTTAAAAGAATAGTTCATGTATTAAACGTGTATTCAACGTCATTATTTGGCGAAATAAAAAAATGCCCTTATTATTAGGCGGCCTTTGTAGAAGATGAATTCGTGCTTTTTAAACACTCAATTCATCTAATACACATTTTATACACTTAACATACGTGCTTTAGCTAAAAGAGAGTTCGAATGAAGTTAAGTAGTTAACTATAAAATTTAGATCATGGTTGAACATTTTCATTGAGATTAGTGAGAACTTAAGTGAAATTTGGGCTCCTATAGATACATCTTATTACTTAGCGAGCTAGCAATTAAAAAAATTAGATTTTTTTTAAAAAAAGATTTTAAAATGAGACTAGGTCTTATTTTAAATCATTCATTTAAGCCAATAGTTGATTAAATACAATTCAACTTTATTTAATTTAAATATATATATATATATATATATATATATATATATATATATATATATATATATATATCTTGATTTGTAGCTCATCCTTGTCCATGTTTAGTGTTAAAATACTCCTATATTATGCCCCTTGATGAAAGCTCAAAGGTAAAATGATCATTCAAAAGGGTCACACACAATATTGTTTGGTGCAAGTACATAAACTTAGACCCTTTGTAGACCATATGTTGATTGGTGATTGTGGGTCTCATGAAACATGTCAAGAGATTAAATTACTTCATTTCCCTTCCTTTCCTTTTTCTTTTTCTTTATAAACAACAAAAGTTGACTAAAATGTTATTTTCAATGCTTTCTATAGTTGTTTGGTTGGTAGAGTTTAGTTTTTGAATGGCATGCAATATATATAATGGGGTTGGACCATTTTTGAAATGTGACCCTAGTGAGCTTAGCTA
This sequence comes from Portulaca oleracea, assembly GCA_029582165.1. Taxonomy (NCBI): domain Eukaryota; kingdom Viridiplantae; phylum Streptophyta; class Magnoliopsida; order Caryophyllales; family Portulacaceae; genus Portulaca; species Portulaca oleracea. The sequence continues at coordinate 27,498,294 of CM055871.1, forward strand.
GCTATCATCAATCAATGCAAGATAAGAGAGGAGGGTGGTTAGTTGTCCATTGTCTTGGTGCTCTTAATTTCTTACATTTGGAATTCTCTTTGCTTCACAAACTATGCTTACCTAGCTTTAATTTGTTATCAAAATATGGTATTGGTGCCACTTTCAGGCTCTGTTCTTTTATACAGTATGGTGCGATACGGTACCATAATTCACCATATTACTTAATATTTTTTTTTCACATTTCACCACACTTTATCATAGTTATTACCAATATATCTCATCACTTTTTTTTCTCCTCATTTTTCTCTTCTACTTTTCACATTTTTTCTTCTCATCTATCACAATTTTCACCACAACTCACCAGAGTTCTCCGCACTTTTCAATGATTTCACCGCATCACACCGCACCATCACCACACATAAGAACATGACCTCATTTGTTAATTTCTGCCATTCATGAACTTTTTTATTTGCTTTTTGAATAGATAAACATTGAAGTCTTAGGTATATTAGGTTTCATGTTCGAATCTCACTTCCCCATTTTTAAAATTTTTATTGTAATGTTCTTTATAGTTTCAATGGACAAAAGAATATCATATTGGTATATGTTAGTCTAGCCACTTGCATGTATATAGTATCTGGAAAGAGCATTGAGGAGTATAGGTACCTTCATAGGTAACAACTTGAGAAAGATAGGGGTTCTCAATTCAAATTTTAATATAAAGTAATTTGGATCATAAAATTTTTAAGGAGAAGATAATATTTTTCTTTGTAAAATATATTAGTGTCCATCCATAGATTTAGTATAAATCATTTATGGATAAGTTGTACTGTAGTTCATAGATGAAAACATACTCCCTCCTTCCCATGTTATCTGTCACTTTAACTTTCTTTTTTTCCATAATATCTGTCACTTTATAATTCCAATAACACATTAATTACTAATTTATCAAATTAACATTATTAATTACATCTTTTTCATCCATTTTCCCTTTTTATTCACCTTTTCCCTTTTTTATTTACCATTTTATTCAACAATTTTACATTTCCAATGAGATAAATTAATGTAGAGTGGAAGTTTTTTTGGTTTTATAAATCATGTCTAATGTGTCAAATAATATAGGAAGGAAGGAGTATTAGCCATTCATCCACAGGTTGTGTCATTATTCTACCACCTCATCTACATTAATGCTTATCATTTTTAGAAAAAAAAACTTTATAATTTTCTCAAGAATTTTATGATTGTAGTTCTTTTATACAAGAACTCTCAAGTCAAAATCTACCCAATGCAATAATTCAGATTTGTCTGATTTGAAAAAAAATGGGTGTGACCCGCATATTTTTGTCCAAATTTAGAAAACTAGACGACTGACCTTGTCCGAATTTAAATGCGGGTCGGATCGGGTCGGGTCTGAGTTTAATTATTCGTGTCTAAATTCTTCGAATTTTGAAGACAATTGGGGTTGGGACAAATTCGATCAATCGAATACTCGAGTTCAAATATGAGAAAACTTGTTTTTTTGATATTTTTGGTCCAATTTTTTAAGAAATATTTTAGAAACATATATGGGCAACAGGGTTCGGGTATAATCGTGTACGATTTTCAGTGCAAATGATAAAAGTAATATCACAAACTTGACATTCGGACAACCAAGTTTGGACATCGGATATCAATGTTTGGGTCTAGGTTCAATGGATAAATAGAAACCAATCATGATTCGAGTTTGATAATTTCACCCGATGCCTGAATTGTCCAAATTCTAATTTTACGTGAATCCAAATTTTCGCTGAGCCGTCAAAATTTCTAATTTTACATGGATCCAAATATTCACCAAGCCGTCCAAAATTCTAATTTTACGTGGATCCAAAATTTCACCGGGCCCTATTATTATTATTATTATTGTTGTTGGGGGAGGGTGACACAAAAAAAGGAAAATAAATACTAAACCAATGGAAGACAATAGGACATTGTTTATTGATAACTTCCCCTACATGGAAGAGATGTCATCCATGATGTAAAGAAGTATGAAAATGCAGATATAAAGTGATAAGGTTATGGGAAGGGGGAAATGGGGAGTACCTATAAAGTGATAAGGTTTATGCTATAATATTATTAGGCTTTTTTTTAAAAATAAAGTTTTTCTTTCCTTGTGGAAGTTGTTGACATTTGACAACTTGGACTACATGGAACACTTAAGAGATAAGAGGTATATGAATTGATAAGCTTTCCCAGATTTCAAAGTTAGTTAAATATCATAAATACAATACATAAATCTATTATTATTTTAATTAAATAAATAAAATACAAGACCAACAATGTTGCATTTGCAACTGGCCTGGGGCAGGTATATCTGGTACATGAGTTATTAAGGAAATCATGTGTAGATTTAATTAATAAATAAATAATTGCACCAACAAAAAAATATAAATAATTCTAAAAAAAGTCATTAATCACTTTCATGTCCCACTTGCTATAGCTAATAGTAAAATCATTAAATATTTTCCATCAACAAAAAAAATCATAAATATTGTTGGGGATTCCCCTTTTTTTTTAATGCAAAGGGGTCCCACACAGAAAAAGAAAGAAAGGAAAAGAGAAGTTATGAAGGTGGGGAGGAGCTTCCCTTTACACAACACAGGTTGCACAATCCCGGATAATTAAAACTGAACAGCACATCTCCGGCTATATTGAGGATGGTTACTATTACTGTTAACATAAAAAAAAAATAATTTAGTATAATTTGAGATAAAAATTGTAAATTTTATATTAATCATATAAATAAAATAATATATTGGTCATTCTTAATCAAAATACTTAAATTCGCTATATTTAAAACACAATATCACATGCACGAAATTAGGGTTAGAAGATGGATAACTCTTCTCTTACCTATCATATTATCTTTGGTGGAGCATAGCTGATTTATTTTTTAGTAGGGTTAAAAACTTTTAACTAGACTAGATGTATTATTGCCTATAATTATTATAAATTTCATATTTAATTTTCAAAAGTCAAAATGAAGAAAGAAAAATAAAAAGATGCATGCATGTGTGAAATTTCATTTTAAACATTTATTGGTAATAAAAATAAATAAAGAATAAGATATAGCATAGGGAAAAATCAGACCTTGTAAACAAGGCAAACTATTTATGTATTAATGTAAATCATTTACAAGATCATAATACTAAAACTTAACATAATTTCATCTCATCTACAATATTACATGACTGAAAAATATGAGAAAATGTAATTAATTTGAATTAATGGTCAATACTTGAGGTTGTAATTAGGTCGATCGTTTCTTTTATTGATAATATTAGATTTTTGTTCATTCACTTGAATTAGAACTCTCAACTTGAGGTTGAAAAATGAGTTGAAAGAAATACTGTGCTGTTGGAGACCTTAGCTTCTTACACATACAACAATTGTATTCTCAAAATACACTTCAACATGTTGATGCATAATTATGATAATGCTATAAGTCCAATTTCATGATAATTGAACACCATAATTTATGCATAATTTTGTTTTCAACAAAAGCTAATTATAATAATTTAATTTAACATGCAACTGCATACAAACAATAAAAACGAATCTTGTTATAGTCCCGCTGATGCAGGGTCTGAGGTGGTCCAGAGTGTTTCCCCCATGCATGATATTACATGAAGAGACTAAATTTCAATAGATCAAAAATAACATGCATTGCATACCAAAAAAAAAAAACAAATATATAGTGTATCCATATTATAGTGGATACAATCTTAATGTAATGAGTCAGACTTTTATAATAGACTATAAATAATAAATTACATAGGCTCCCAATTGGGGTAATTCTGATTAACTTTCCTTTTCCCATGAATTCTTTTCCTTGTTTTCAAAAAAAAGAACACCCAAGAAAGAAATCTAAAGAACCCTAATCATCATTCTCCCCTAACCTTCACGCTTCTACTATATTCTTTTTGTTTAGGATTCAAAACAAAAATGCCTAAAAAAAGGAAATGTAAAGAACCCAAAAAAAGTATTATAAAATTCTAAGTGGAATATGGTTATGTTTGATAATTTTGAGGCCCTAATTTCTAATGTTGGAAATTGATTACTCCTTCATCAGGACACAATCTAGTTGCTAGTAAGTGGGTTTATAAGATTAAATATAATTTGAATGAGTTTATTGAAGATTACAAAGCTACACAGGTGGTTGCAAGTAATCATCAACAAGTAGGTATTGATTTCCATGAAACATTCTCCCATATTATTCGTCCTGTCATTACTATCCTCCTCATTTTTTCTACTATCATCTTTTGTAGATGTCTATTTGTCAACTTAACGTTAATAGTGTCTTCCTTCATGGCATACTTATCAAACAAGTTCACATGCGTCAACCTCCTGACAATGTTTACTCTTCTTGTCCTAATCATATTTATCATCTTAAGAAAACTATCTATTCGTTGAAACCTTCTCCTTGTTCTAGGGTTTATCGCTTTAGTAGCTGCTTATTCAAGAATAGTTTTCCTTGCATACAGTTAGATCCATCCATGTTTACTTATCTCTCTCACCCACATACTCTTATATTGCTCTTTATGTTGACGATATTATTCTCATAGGAAACTAATATTTCGTTGTATTCTCCTTTATTATCTTCCTTTCCGCCCAATTTTCCATGAAAGATCTAGGCAATCTCACTATTCCTTAGAGTGTGGGTCGTTTGTTCATCCTCTTGGTTGTTTGTGTCTCAACACAAATACACCTCTAACCTTATACACGAGTATGGTAGGTGCTTTGCAATATTTGACTATGACTCGATCGACCCAATATTACATGTGTAATTCATATGTAGTTTTTCAATTTATGCATACCTCCCTCATTCTCATATATCTGCTATATATTAAGCGCATTTCATTTTGTTTTAGGGATACTCGCGATCATGGGATCCTTCTTCATTTTACCATTGTTCCTTCTACTATTGTGGCATACTCTTAACATTGATTAGGTAGGCTGCAAGAACTGATGTCGTTCTACTACAGGTTATGTCGTATTCTTTGGCCCCAACCTCATATATTGCTTGGCGATCAAAGAAGCAGCCTACGATGTTTAAATCTTCCAATGAAGCTAAATATCGGGTTGTTGTCTATACTGTTGGTGAGACTATTTGGTTATCCAAGTTGAACATTATTGGTGTCACAAACCTTACTACTAATCCCTATCATCATGAATGCAATAAGTATATCGTTCTTGATTATCATTTTGTTCACGAGTGTGTTACCCATAGAGATGCTACTGTTCATTAGGTTCTCAGTTTCCCACTAAGCTTTAGTTAATTGATATTTTACCAAAAGGTTGTCTTCTAGTCAATTTCTTTTTTGGAAATCCAATCTATTCTTTTGCTTCCCTCCCGTACACATTGAGGGAGTGTAACGACTGATAGAATCTTAATATAATTAGACTTATGTAATTGACAACAAATGTATTGCCTGCGGTCCCAATTAGGGTGACTCATTCCAATTATTCTCACATATGTCATGTTTAAGTTTCTTCTTTATTTAATTTTTAAAAAAAATTCTATAGGCTTTCTTTTTCGTCAATTTATCATAAGTATTAGATAGATTGATTTATCACTCATTGTGTTTTTAGGTTATAGTGTTATACTTAAACCTTTTCATCCTTTCATTTGCGAATATGATTTATCACTCATTATGTTTTTTTTAAACACTTAATTGGTTATATTTTTTAAAAAATTTTTTAGCACACATTAGCACTCATTATTTGTTGCGTGTGGAGCCTAATGGATCCGTGAGGTCCAATTTGCGGGAGAAAGAGAGGTGCAACCTGCGCCAAGGGAGACGCGAGGCGCACTTCGATCAGAGAGAAGAAAGTGGAGCATGAGACCCGTGCCAGGGGCCGCTGCCCACGCCAGGGGGCTGCGGCTCACTCAAGTAGGAGACGCCAAGCGCGTCTCACACATACGATTGAAGGCGTTGGCCTCTTGGAGACGCAACTCGTGCCTTCAAAGGCATTACCCACGCCTCCGCCCTCCAAGCTGCGTACGCGACAATTTCTTTTTATCTCAAAGTCGTAGGTTATATTATTTTAACCTAATTTTCTATCCCAGCCGTCGAGTATATATAGTGTACCAGTTTCTCCTCTTTATTAAGATTGAATTAGATCAGAGAGAAAACACAACACTTGAGAGTGATTGTTCATCTACTTTGAGCATAGTTATTAAAATCCCGATCCTGATTTACGATCCTACGATTTTATGGTCCAAAATCGTCGAAACGATTCTACTATTTACACACGATCCACGATCCTACATGGGCTAAATTCCGATCCTAACTTCCCCATAGTTTCGAGTTAGGATCCCGATTTTAACAACCTTGACTTTGAGAGAAAGTAAGATTGATAGAAATATCTTGTAATTTCATATTACTAGTGTATCGATTCCGTGGGTTTTATTTTCTCGTTTTGAGTTTTTTCCATGTTAAACCTGTGGTGTCAATTTTTGATCTCTTTTTCCGCTCTTATCTTTATTGTTTGTGGTTGTTTGAGTACTCTATGATCCTTTCAACTGGTATCAAAGCCTGCAGGTTGCTAATAGAGAACTCACATTCAAACAATGTCTGGAAGATAAGAATGAGATCGAGAAGTTTGACGGGAGCGACTTCACCTATTGGAAGTTGCAGATTGAAGATCTGTTATATTCAAAGTCGCTGCATGTTCTATTGTTGGAGAAGAAGGCACATGCAATGGAGCAAGCTGGATACGATCAGCTCGATTGACAGGCGATGTCCAAGATTAGGATGTCATTGGCTCGGAACGTCAGGTTTAACGTTATGGAGAAAAAGATAACGAAGGAATTGCTAATGGCATTGGAGGAGATGTATGAGAAGCCTAGTGCAACAAATCAAGTATATTTGTTTTGCAAATTAACCAGTTGTAAGATGTCTGAAGATGGTAATGTAGCTGATCATATCAATCAAGTTACTAAAATTTTATCACAACTTGATTCGGTTAAGATGGATTTTGCAGATAATGTTAAAGCTTGTATATTGTTGTCTTCAATGCCTGACTCCTGGGATATAGTTGTAATTGCTGTCAGTAGCGCTAAGAGTAGTGAGGAGATGAAATTCGATGAGGTCAAATTTGTGCTTCTCAATGAGGGCCTTCATAGGAAGAATTCGAGTGGTGAATCTTCGGGAAGTGCCTTGAGTGTCAGGGTAGGAAGAATAATAGTGTAAAACCCCGAAAAATTCAAAGATGTTGACCGTAACGTCGTTAGTTATTTAAGTTTGACTCCGTTAATTCTTGAGAGTTTATCGGCGATTGTTTCTGCTAACACTTGAACTCGTAAGACCGTAGGGGAACTAACAAGGGTATTTTAGCAATTTTCTACGAGTGTGGGAGTAAGGGTAATTTGGTAATTTTATGTGGTTAATATTGTATTATTTCATGTATTTTTCGTTCAAGTAATTTATGATTTTATGCGTTTTCCTTAAAATTATTTATGTGGTAATAATTATTTTGAAAATTTAAAAATTAGATTATTTGTTCCTAAATATAATTATTAGCAACTACTAATTGTTATTATTATGTTACAAAATTACTTTTGATTTTATTTATTAGTACAAATAGTTAATTATAGTTATTAGAAACCCAAATCCTAAACCCTAACCCTACCCTTTCTCCCTTCTCTCTCTACTGACTCTTGCTGTAGCCGCCAACCCCCAGACGGCTGTCGCCTTCACCGTCACTAACTGCCGCCGGCCACCACACACCACCACCAACAGTCGTCGTTTTTCTCTCCTTCCTTTTCTCTATCGTGTACCCTCCCTCTCTCTGTCACTCTCTCTCGTTCTCTTTGGAACCCACCGCAGCCATAACCATCGGTTGCGCCTCCGAAGCACCACCAGCAACGCCGCCGCGAACACCACCGGCTCCACCACCACCGTTGGTACACCCAGAACACGAGGAATACACAGGCCATAGTGTGAACCCAGCCGACCCAACGTGATTACCAGACTGGGTTCGACAATGACAACCACCGACGTACTGCCTGAACCTCCGGCGAACACTGTCCGACCCCTCGCCGCCTTGACCGCCGCCCTGACTGTCGCCCACAGCCCAACCACCCCTTGTGTAGTATAAACCCTAACTCCATATTATTTTTGAGTTCTTAATATTTCTATGTTTATTATTATCATTATTAATTGTAGTTTTGCACATAATTTGAATTAATATTATGTGAGTAGTATGTTTATGTGTGTTGGTTTAGTAAAGTGTTGATTTTTATAGTTTTAAGTATTACTTTTGCTAATATATGGTTAATTTATATCATATATTATGTGTAAATTATGTCTAGTGTTCTTGTTGGTATTAATTTATGCATGAATTATGATTAATTAAAGTGTAAATCTGAATCTTTTATTTTTTATACTTGATTAAGATGCATGTTGTTATGCTCTAACTTGGGTTGTGTTTTCATACTCAATTTTATTTCATGTTCATAAGTTAAACTTGTGTGATTATAGTTGTTTTGTGAAAGTTCTTAAGTTAAAGTATTAGTTACACTTATTATTATGTTTTAGTGCTTGCAAGAGTATTTCACAACCTTTCCCTACTGTTTTGCAAGTTTAAATATTTTATGATTGGTAAAGTTTGAACTTTATGAGTTATTATTGTTATTATTATGTTATTATTATGTTATTATTGGGTTTTATTTACTTAGAGCAAGTGCAGCGTCGTGCACTTCACCTTGGAACATGTGTCCAAGGGTAACATTTTGATCCAACAGAGAATGAAAATAGGAGGAATGTTGAGGAAGAACTCTGCAGAGTTCCTTCCTCATGTCAGACCATTTTATTTTATTTTTTTTGGTAATTTTTTAACAAATCAAATGATGACATGTGTCTTTGCAGGCTCCATAAATTATTATTTTAGAGCAAAAAAGTAGGATTGAGTTCCTATTGTTATAGAATAAATGGAATGAAGTTCCAAAGAGTTGGAATAATAGATGATGTGGAAGGGGTGGACCCCCACTTTCATTCCAAAATGTAGGATCACTATTGCATATGGTCTTAAAAATGTTTCATTTTGGTTATAATTGATGGTAATTCGGCCTTGCTATTTTGTTATGTTTTATAAAGTTTAGATGTTCAAAGTTTAGTTTTTATTTTGGTAATTAGGGCGAATTTTAGGTTTATGCGTTCAATTGATGATTAATAAGTTATTTGAGAAATTTGTGTTAATTAGTTTGTAAGGGTTGGTCTTGTTGGGTTGAGGGGGTTAAAGGATATCTTTTGACCTTGGTTAGATGTTTAGGTGTCCAAGTTGAAGTCTTGGGTTAGGTTGATTAGAGTTAAGGTTTGAAATACAATATAAAAATAAATCGGTTTCGAGACAGTTTTGATAGGTCGTGTTCGAACACCCACCATAAATTATGTAGTCAAGCTTTAACCTTACCGTTAGGTCTGGAAGTTCCTTAGGATTTTAGCTTTCATAGGAATCTTGCGGATCGGGTTTTTGAGTTGTATAAGCCGAGTTATGACCCAATTAACCGACCTAGATCAGAACTGGACAAGTTGATTATTGGCTGTTTTTGGGAACTTTAGGGTGTGTTTTAGATCTCGGAGTCAATATAAGAGTTTTAGTATACATCCCGAGATTTCCAGAAAGTCCAAAACCAAGTCCATAGGGTATCAGGAAGTGAAGTTATGGCCTTTGCAATGCAAGTGTAGTAATCTGCCCAGTTCTTTTAATTGCTTTGAATGTGGTATTGGTTATTTGAAATGTGTTGCTTTTTAGTTGGAATGTATGTGTAGTTTAAATGTGTTAATTCTTGAATGATGGGAACTTTATAGTGTTCCTAGGGTGGGGTTAGGTAAAAGATCGTGAGTACTAACTTTGAGAGCAGATATTGACAATAGAAATTATTCTATTTATAAGCGCGATCTAGACTGTTCGTTTTAGTGAGCTCAAGTATGTTCGTTGAAGTGAAATGAAGTGAAGTAAAGACATCCAGGTAATGTCTATGCCCTAAACCCCATGTGTATGCACTTTACTTGTTTTGTTATTATTTATGTTGTTTTTGGAAACTGCATCCCGAAGGGGACTTTACGTAAAGTTGACTGTCTTTTTTGATTGATGTGGTGTAATCTTTGAATCGGTTAAATAAGGACAGTCATTTTATGAATTGTTTGATGTCTTCTGGGAACTAGGATTGGTTGATTGAAACTTGAAACTTGAAACTTGGAACTTGTCGAGTATTAAAGTGGATAATTAATCAAGTGAGACTAAATGTGGGCTCGGGTAGTGTTCCCCGAGACCAGGGCGGATCCCTGTAGGGACGTTATCAAGAGATCAGGAAAACTCTGATAGATTGTGCTAAAAAAAAGGTCTTCCCCGGGGTTAAGCGAGCACGTGTTGTAAATATTGGATGGGCATCCAGTCTATTGAAATTGAAAGAAAAGTCGTGATGAGATTGTGAAAGTATTGGTTTGATAGCAGTCGGTGACTCCGTGTTGAAGGGAGGTTTGTAAACCCCCGCCCGCGTAATAAAACTGAAAAAAAAATTATATGTTGTGACAAAAGCTAGATATTCTTTTAATATATTGGGTTTGGGTTGGGTGTAGACCATTTGTAAAACGGTTTGAAGTATTTTCCCTTCTCCCCCTAAATGAATTGAAATAGATTTTAACCTATTTTGACAGTTAAGGGTAGACATTATTGAGTTTTCCTCATGTTCTAAATGTTTTTTTTTCAAGTGCAGACTTCATTGACGGGGATGAGAATTAGAAGTGAGGATGCGCCGGTCGTAGGAGTTGTTAGATAAGCTAGTGTGGTTTTCAATTGAAATATTGTGGTTTTAGTTTATTTTATGTTGGTCCAAGTTTAAGGACAAGTGTGTTTTTCAGTTGAACAAATGTTGGGTTGCTTCAGTTAGTGTAGTTGTTAAGTACTATCTTGCCTTGTGTTTCTTCGGAGACACGACAGTGACGCCCGAATAAAGTTTGACTTCCATTGTTACGTTAGGTTGACTATTAGAGTTTTATAATTGAATTTCCAGGGCGTTACAAATAGAAATTCAAACAATTCCAGGGGGCGATCAAAATCCAGGGGTAAAAGCAAGTCTAGAAACATGAACAATGTTGAGTGTTTTGGTTGTGGTGAAAAGCGTCATTTTAAGAGGGATTGTCCTAATCCTAGGAAAGGGAAGGGTAACTACAATAACCATGATTCTATCAACTATGTTGAAGACCTTAGTAAAGCCTTAATCTTGAGTGTGTCTAGTCCTGAAGAGTCATCGATAGTTGATACTGGTGTATCCTTTCATGTTTCCTCCAATAGGGAGTTATTTCGTAATTTCAGGAGTGGAAATTTTGGCAAGTTTTACCTTGCAGATTACAAGTATTATAAGATAACAGGTAGAGGAGATGTGACTATTAAGATTCCTAATGGTGGCCTTTAGAAGTTGGAGGATGTGAGATATATTCGTAGGATTAAGAGGAATTTGATTTCTGTGAATCAACTTGATGAGATGGGTTACACTGTAAGGTTCGGGAATTGTAAATGGAAGATAGTGAAGGGTGCTATGGTAGCGGCGAAGGGATTGAGGTTCGGTTAATTGCACTCCACCAGGGATTGCACTAACCTTATTTCTAATGTCAATGATGCTTCTTGTTCTAGCTTATGGCATTGCAGGCTTGGTCACATGAGTGAGAAGGGCATGAAGATTTTAGCTTCAAAGGGTGTTTTGGAGGATCTGAAAACTGTAGACATGGAGCTTTGTGAGAGTTGTGTCTTTGGTAAGCAGAAGAGGGCTAATTTCAGTAAAACTGGCAGGGAACCAAAACCTGAGAAGTTGGAGTTGGTGCATTCGAATGTATGGGGGCTTGTGCCAGTTAAATCCATGAGTGCTGTTTAATATTATGTCACCTTTGTTGATGACCACAGTTGGAGGGTATGAGTTTATTTTCTGAAAAATAAATCTGATGTATTTGATGTTTTCTTGAGTGAAAAGCACAGGTTGAGACACAGACTGGGTTGAAGGTGAAATGTTTGAGGACAGACAATGGAGAAAAGTATGAAAAGAAGGAGTTCATAAAATACTGTGACCAGAATGGTATTAGACTATTGAAAACTATTCCCGTGACACCAAAGAAGAATGGGATAGCAGAGAGGATGAACATGACTCTTAATGAGAGAGCTAGTAGCATGAGGATTCATGATGGGTTTCCCAAGTACTTGTGGGAAGAAGCAGTGAACACAACAACATATATAATCAACATGAGTCCGTCAATTCCGTTAGATATGAAGGTACTTGAGGAGCTATGAAGTGGTAAGAAAGTTGATTATTCCTTTCTTCATATTTTTGGTTGTACTGCTTATGTGATAGCTAATCCTGACAAACGTGATAAATTGGACCCAAAGTCCAAGAAGTACTATTTTGTTGGTTATGGCACTTACTCTTTTAGATATAGGTTGTGAGATGGTAGAAAGATTTTGAGGCACTTTGATATAATTGTTAATAAGAACATGTTGTATAAAGACTGGTAGGCATTAAGTGACTCTGGTGACAAGGAGTTAGTGAGAGCTGAGGTGAGAGAGCCAGAAACTATTAAGTTTTCTGTCTGGCTTGGTGTGCTTAAGAAGAAAACAGGAGATACAGAGGAACCACATACGGCTCCACAGGTTGGAGATCAAACTGATCAGACTCCACACCAAACTTCAAATCAGGCTGCTGATGAGCCTGAACTACATGAGCTAGGTGAAAGCTCTAGTGATGATCAGCACAATCCACCACCTACTTTGAGGAAATCAATGAAGGCTACCAAAGGTAATGCACCTGACAGATACTCTTCATCTTTGCATTACTTGTTACTGACAGATGCTCGTGAGCCAAAGTCCTATACTAAGGCTGTGCAAGTTGAGGCTCGGTCCAAGTGGGAGCATGTAATGGATGATAAAATTGCTTCACTTGAGAAAAACAGGGAACTAACCAGGTTGTCTACTGGGAAGAAAGCTTTGTTGAATAAGTGCGTCTACAAGATCAAGAATGAGCCTAATGGCATCGTGATGTACAAGGCTCGATTATTGGTTAAGGGGTTTTCACAAAAAGAAGGTATTGATTACAATGAAATTTTCTCTCCTGTTGTATTAGAACTATCCTTCGTATGGTTGCAGATGAGAATTTACATCTGGAGCATATGGATGTAAAAATATCCTTCATGCATGGGGATTTTGAGGAGGACTTATACATGAGGCATTCTGAGGGATATGAGGTTCCAGGAAAAAAACACTTGGTGTGTAGACTTCAAAAAAGTCTATACCGATTAAAACAAGCTCCTAGGTAGTAGTACATCAATTTTCACACCTTCATGTCCAACAATGGATTCAAGAGGGGTGATAAGGATCAGTGTTGTTATCATAAGAGTTTTGCTAACTCTTACATTGCTTTGCTTCTTTATGTGGATGATATGTTGATTGCAGGAGTTGATATAAAGGAGATTACCAGGATTAAGGAGAGGATGTCTAAAGAATTTGAGATGAAGGATTTGGGTGCTGCAAAATCAAATCCTTGGCATGAGGACTACCAGAGACAGGGACAATGGAGTTTTGAGGCTGTCTCATGAGGACTACATTAAGAAGATGCTTGAATCAGTGAGGCTGATGTGAAACCTAGAAGCACTCCTATGGCGAATCATCTCAAATTATCCAAGGAATAACAATCCAGGACCAAGGAGGAGAGGTAGTACATGGCTAGAGTTCCTTATGCTTCAGCAGTTGGAAGCTTAATGTATGGCATGGTCTGCACTAGACCAGATATTGCCTTTGCAGTGGGAGCAGTGGCTCGATTTATGTCAAATCCGGGGAAAACACACTGGGATGTAGTCGAATGGTTGTTAAGGTATCTGAAAGGCACCTCCCATTATTGCCTTGTGTTTGGTGGAACTAACCTTGATATGAAAGGTTATGTAGATGCTGATTTGAGTGGAGATCTTGATACGAACAAGAGTACAACAGGCTATGTGTTCACTCTTGGTGGCTCAATAATCAGTTGGATATCAAGATTGCAGAAATGTGTTGTTATGTCTACTACAGAATCTGAATATATTGCCTTGTTTGAGACAGACAAGGAGATGATATGGCTACAAGATTTTTTGGAGGTGCTTGATCAAGGGCATGATGATGTTCTTCATTGTGATAACCAAAGTATCATTCAGTTGACAAAGATTCCAGTATTACACTCAAGGACAAAGCACATCAGAAGAAGGTATCACTTCATTTGAAACTTGGTGGAAAGTGGTGAAGTGAAACTTGAAAAGATCGCAGGCATCAAGAATCCAGTAGACATGATGACTAAGCCAGTGGATGTTGGGAATTTGAGGCTCTGTATGGCCTCAGTAGGCCTCTCTAACTGATAAAGAGACCGACCGATGCACTAGGGGAACTTATGTTGATAAGTTGAGGATTTTAGAGGCATTGGTCTCCAAGTGGGAGATTGTTGTGTGTAAAGCCCAGTGGATCTAAGGTCCAATTTACGGGAGAAAGACAGGCGCAACCTACGCCAGGGGAGATGCGAGGCGTGCTTTGGTCAGAGAGAGGAAATTGGAGCATGCAACCCACCCTCAGGGGGCCACTGCCCGCCCTTGGGGGGCGCGACTCACTCAAGTAGGAGACACTAACTGCGTCTCACACAGACGATCGAATGCATTGGCCTTTTGGAGACGCAGCCCGCGCCTTCAAAGGCGCTACCCACGCATCCGCCCTCCAAGCTACGTACGCAGCGGTTTCTTTTTAACTCAGAGTCGTAGGTTATATTATTTTAAAATAATTTCCTATCCCAGCCGTCGAGTATATATATTGTACTAGTTTCTCCTCTTTATTAAGATTGAATTAGTCCAGAAAGAAAACACAACACTTGAAAGAGATTGTTCATCTTCTTTGAGAGAAAGAGAGATTGAGGGAAATCTCTTGTGACTTGTAATCTTTATATTACTAGTGCATTGATTCCATGATTTTTTTTTTCCACTTTGAGTCTTTTCCACGTCAAACCTTTGCTAACTGATTATATTTCATTGTTAACATTCACAAACACCCATGAACAATAAATGAATAGAACTAAGGCTCTACTCACCGATTATATTTCAACAGACAATGAAATAGAATACTTTTATTATCTAAAAAAAAAAACAGTTTTATCAGTATCTTTTTATCAGTTTATATAGTGGCTATTGTTCTGTTGATTTCCTGGTCCAACCCAACTTTGTGAGGAAGAAAAGAGAGGTAGGTGGTTATAGTGGAAGAGAATCACAACACGGCAATTTACTCTACTTTTTGTGGGTTTATTTCCATGTCAATTATCCAAATGGAGATGAATGATATGTGCCTTACGAATTCAATCAACTACCTTGTGAGCCCTCTATGATTGCAAAAAAAAAAAAAAAAAAAAAACGGAGGGAACCAAGGTCACTATGAAATTAACTTTCAATTCTCTCATTTTCTTCTTTTTCAAATCCCATCAATACATGGACGACATATTATTCTTTTAATATATATATATATATATATATATATATATATATATATATATATATATATATATGACTCACTTTAAATTGTAACTTAGTTAAATGCATTGTATTATCTAACATGTTATTTGTCAGAATGCATTTTAAAAAATATTAATAAAAACTATAAATTACTTCCTCAAGGTTATTGTCTATCCTAGCTATTAAATGATAAATTTTAAAGGAACATCAAATAATACAATATTTTATTTTGATTTTAGGGGAGAGTGAAGAAATTTATTACTTTTAACAATCAAAGGGACACTAGTTTTGGGAGTACCATTAAAAGAAATTTGAAATATAGATATGAGATAGAAAGGAATAGTAAAATGTGCTATTTACTTTGTGGAAATATATGCATGATTTTATATAAAATTGATTAACAAAAGGATAACTTTTGTTGGCATAAAAATATTATTCCCTCCTTTTCTTTTTATTTGTCACTTTAGAGAAAAGTAGAGAAATCAACATAACATAAAAATTAGGTAGAAATATATTACGATGAAAAAGTGTCTTTGGTTTCATTTTTTTTTTTGTTAAGGATAAAAATGGTAAAATTAATATTGAAATTCTAGAAACGACAAATAACTAGCTCGAGACAGAACAATTTAATTACGTGGATAAATAATTAGAGATAGAACAACAGCAACCTCCCAGGTGACACGTTTGAGCGCGGTTTGGGGGAACCTACTTTTGGCAGCCTTACCTTATGAAGAAAAGTTCATGGAGAGACTGATTCCGACGGATCCTTAGAGAAAAACAAAGAAAAACAGAGGAGAATTTTTATTAAGAAAGGAAACTACGTACCAGAGTGCTGCGAGAGGCTAAGAAAGAGCTAGCAAGTACTTGCATAAGAATAAGCAAAAACAAGCCAAAAGACAAAAGACTAGCTCGAAGTACAAAACATCCTTCCTTAACCTACGACCTTAATACTAGCCCGCCAAATCCCCCCTATCTAGAGCCATGTCCTCCATTAAATCTAGGTGCCTTAGATCTTCTCTTATCAACTCTTTCATACAATTTTTAGGTCTCCCACGCCCACGACGGCCTAGGGGTATCTCAACCCCTTCACACCTCCTTACAGGAGCATCCTCGCTTCTCCTACAGACATGCCCGAACCATCTCAGTCTAGTCTCTCGTAATTTTTCGTCAAGGGGTGCTACCTCCAGTTTGGCTTGACAAACATCATTCCTAATCCTATCCAACCTGGTATATCCGCAAATCCACCGAACCATCCGCATCTCTACAACATTTAGCATTTGACAATGTATCTTCTTGACTGCCCAACACTCAGCGCCGTACAAAATCGATGGTCTAACCACCTTACGGTACACCTGACCCTTAAGCTTAAGTGGAATTTTTTTTATCAAAAAGCACACCTGAAGCTGATCTCCACTTTTGTCATCCAGCCTTGATACGGTTTGTAATATCATCATGGACTTTCACGTCACTCTGTAAGATAGAACCTAAGTACTTGAACTTTTCAACCCGAGGTGTGGCCACCCCTCCGTTTCATATTAATTGACATATTTATAATTTTGCACATACTAAGGTGTAACTAAAATAACCACCCACACAATTAAATAATACTATTTTTCAAGGTGTTTTTTCACATGTCAAGGTGTGAATAATGAGACAATGTGAGTAAGAGTTGTTTTTATTTGTTGAAAAAGTAAAAAGTTAACATAATTATTAAAGTTAAAATAATTAAATTAAGAATTGAGAAATTGAAAGTGACAATTATTTTGGAATAAAAAAATTAGTTTATGTGTCAATTAATATGGAATGGAGGGAGTAATAGACAACGCTAACATACCAAACCCTTTCACACTACATTTATATATGTTCTTTTCGTCACATACAAAATATACTCACATTTTCCAACAGATAAAATTGTAGGTGACCGACTTATCATTTTATGAGTTAGAAATTTAAGACAGATAGAACCAACTTTGCTTGATTCTTTTGAAATCTACTTCACACCATTATATTCCTACTAGTTAAATAAATAAGTGCATTACCTTGCTTGGCCAGATTATAAAGTTCACATTACTTTAATTATGATCAGAATCTCAAACACCTCCACACTACCTAACAGGGTGGCACAACACATTTTCATGCATAAACATAGTGTTATAATATCATTGGTATCCCCATCCCCCAACTCCCAAACACCTCCTTTTTTTTCTTTTGAATATTAAGGTGAATGGTTGATGAGAGGTAGAGATGACAAAATTCTGTTCTATCTAAATATTTAAATGAATTTAATTTTAAAATGTCGAACTTGGTCATGGATTTTTTAATTTATGTTAGAATATAAAATTATTATTGGGCTTTCAATGATTGGTTGAAGTTTTTGGTTGAAATGATTTATCATTGTATTAGAGCTAAGACCGAGTAAGATGTCTCAAATTCATATCTCAGAACCCCTCATATCCATTTATGTAAGGTGAATGAGACATTTGCAGCATCCACGATTCAAGTCTAAAGGGTATTTGTATGAGGAGGCGTGTAAGAGTATAAAACCATCATTGGACTTTCAACTATCAGTTTAAACTTTTGGTTGAGATGATTCAACAAAATTTAAAATTGATCGATTTTATCGAAAATTCAGAAAAAACATTTCTCTGTTTTTTTTGACATAAATATAATTACGTTCGATTAGTCCAACTTAAAAGAAACTAAATGATAAACAATAATCTCTTACCCAAATATTGATATAGGCCCTGTTCTTGTATGCGGTATTTTGCAGAATGGTGTGGTGAGGTGTGGTGGAATTGTGGCGGGTATGGTAGAATTGTGGTGAATTATTGGTATGTGGGGTAGGTGAAGAGAGAGGATGTAAAAAGTAGAGGAGAAAAGTGAGGGGAGAGAAAAGTGAGGAAAGAGAAAAGTAATAAATTGCGGTAAAATGTAGATTGGCAAGTTGCAGAAATTCACAGAAAAGAACAGGGCCATTGTCCAATTTAACAAATTTAAATTTAACTCGGACCCAAATTTTAACCAGCGCAAAAATACGAAGACATTTAAAGACTCCTAGTTAATGGAAAGGCCATGCACTGTACACGTTAACCAGCTCCAATTTTGCCCACTGTGGCCAACACATAAATACACATTTTTAAATACTAAAATGGAAACAATATATATTTAACAAAATTCAAGTATTAATTACTCCACTTCCATATGACTCACTCCCCAAGAAGCATCGTGCTTTCAAGGGAATAACTAGGCCGATGTTATCTAGTACTGAATTTTACATATAAATAAGCTTCATTATTGGGCATCTAATTTAATTTAATCACATAATTAAACTTTTCTACTGAAGCAGAAAGTTAAAAATTAAAAATTAAACAAAAAATCTTAGCCATTTAAGTTTGATCTCTACCTAGGTCTGCTACTAATGTCACGTACATATTTAAAGTTTGACTGTTCCTCTTATCCACTTTTGGCGGTGATGTTTTTATTTATTTTATTTTATAAATCGTTTTGGTTTGACAATATGACAACGTATTAATTAATTATCCTCCCCCCATAATGAAAAGTAAGCTTCATCAAAACTCATCAATGGAGTTTAATGGAATTAAATGAACACAAATATCATCTTGAGGAAGAATGCAAGGTTATTTCTTAGTCGTTAAGACAATTAAAAACATTTTTGTCGATAAATGGTACTCCCTCCTTTTCATATTATTTGTTACTTAAGACATGATTTAAAAAAACTAAAAAAAAAACCTCCACTCTACATTAATTTATCTCATTAAAAATGTGAGAATGTTGATAAAAAGGAAAAAAGTGAATAAAAGGAAAAATGGAAGAAAAGATGTAATTAATAAAGTTAATTTGATAAATTAGCAGTTAATGTATTATTGGAATTATAGAGTGACAAATATTATAAAAAAAAAAAAGAAAGTTAGTTAAAGTGACAGATAATATGGAAAAGAGGTAGTATGTAAAATTCTGTAATATAATTAATTTTAATTTAGAAGCATAGTTTGATCGTCACATGATCAACAGTAAAATTTGTGTTGTACACGAACGTTTAACCCTTCCTCAAGTATGTGGAGTGCACATGTATGCATCATTACATTATCGTTGCATTTTTGTTTTTTCAAGTTGGTTTGCAAAAGTTTTCCTTTTGCTTCTTTTTGGTTTCCAAAGTCATTTTTGAAAAGCTTTTGTGGGTCTGCAAAAATCAGACTCCTCATAAACTCTTGTTTGGTTTTTATAGTGGGTTGTAAAGGTTACCTGCATCTAGATCCTTATATTGTACTTCAAATATGTTTCCCCGGGAGATTGTTGGTAAGATAACAAGAATAAAGTAGCCCACAATATTAGACTGAAATGATCTTTTAGAAAATGAAATTAACATATATAAAGTGTTTAGAAGAAATGTGTGTTTAGTTCTGTTGTGTATTTGATTTTCACATGTTAATATAATGATAACGTTGTCAACAAATCGTATTTAAAAATTGTAATGCACATTCAATTTATTCAAGGAAAATGCTTTAATTCTTAAAGCATTTGTAGTGGTCGGCAAATTTTTGACCATATAGTGTCACATAATTATGTGATGTAAATTGGACTCATCACTCTACAAAGGTAAAAAGAAATTAGAGTATAGAGAGAACAACAAAGACAACCACAGATATTTAGTTAATTTCATTCAACCGAAATAAATGTGTAAGAGCACAACACAATCTCTCTACAATTGAATATGGATAGAGCGTAGTACCATGAAACATGCCAAAAAAGGAAAGCAAATTTGTCTAGAAAACTTTCTTACCTCAACGTCATATTAATAGTGGGAAAGTTTTACTTTACTGTTATGATACATATGCTTTTATATTACGAACATATAAATCTACCTAACCTAAATTTTCTTTAAGATTGTCAATGTGACAAATTTTGATGTAGATTAAATTTTACACTTCAAACTTTGGTGGTCTTCTTGGTTAAAAACCACAACAAAGTAGCCGACTTGAATTTACCGAAATGACCTTTGTACGAATGACAACTTGGTCAATGATAAATCCCAATGTTTTCACTTTCAATGCTTTTGTCACTTACCTATCTAATTATGGGAGTTTGTTTATCGCCTTGTTTTATGGGTGCTTTGCTTTATAATCCTCTTTTTTTTTTTTTATAGGTGTTATGATCTGATCACTTTGGTAGAGTTTTATTAAGTTCGATATCATATATCTGTCAATAATATTGTGAAGTGTTTCTTGATACATACATGCAATATTTGAATATAAGGTTTTAATGGCAAGTAGTACACTCTCACATATACAATTACCTTACTCTTTTCATTAGAGACATCTTTCATCTCCATCTTGAGAATTGATTTGCAAGAATCAAAGTCTGTATTGTCTTTGAAAATAACAATTTTAGGGTATGTTAAAATAATGTTTGAAGCTTAACATGTTAACTATAGTAAATAGCTTACTACTAATATTACACCCGTCCTACATAAGTTTTCGAGAGACTTGAAGCATATTATAAAAAGGATTGTCGATAAGTGTTTGGTTGTTCCTCTCTTATATACTCATTGGCTAATATGACATTATTAACCATGACATCCATACTGTAGTTAACCTTCTTCTGAAGTGCATTGAATCTTTCAACAGAAAAGCTTCTACTAGTAGAATTGACTTTGAAGATTAAAAGAACCTGCTTTCAAAAGTCTAACTTGATGATCACTAATATTGACTACCACAACCCCTTGTTGACTGATTGATTCATCACAAGTTAACTTGACTCGATTATTGTTAAGGTTCAACTTCAGTGTGATTGATATAATAATACTATTTTGTAAATTCCTTCTTGTATAGATATATCTTCACTTCATCGATGGTTAAGTATTTTGTATTGGTACATTTAATACAAAGACTTAAATTAACTTGAGTTACCTACATGCCAATGCATCTCCTTTCAAAATTCTTCTATGTATTGACTACAACTAGACATTAGTCTACTATATACTCGCCTACAATGTGTAGGACAATTCATATTTTGACCATCAAATAATGTGTAGTTATATACTTTAACAACTTGGTTAACCAAGTCAAACACGCTTAACCATAAATTACAATTACTATGGTTCACAAGATTGACATAAATTTAACTATATAACCAACACTTTAACAAGAAACTGAACCAAATCAACCTAACTCAAACCTAAGTCACAAGTACATAAATTAAACATGAATTTCACAGCCAAATCAACAGTTAATAATTTAGATAACCAAACGATATGAAATTAACTGTACATTACATTTTTTTTATAATTAGCGGCCATAAGAGCCCTTTATTCAAGAAAAGAAAGTGCCAAATAGCACAATCAGATCAAACAACTCTTAAAGTGTGCAATACAACCAAAAGAAGCCACACCCACAAGAAGCCACACCCACAAGAAGCAAAGCAGAAGACTTAGCTCACCAAACAGCCAATACTGACACATATACTCCTAGCAGAACTAAAATGATGAAAAATACAAGAAGATTGAAGAAGAAACCAACTGATATGATATGGAAGGCATCCAATCATAAATACCATAGATAACTCACACCAAAGTAATTGATACTCCAGGCCAAAACCACAGACTAAATGAACCAGCACCCACTCTTATCCCAAATCATTTGCAACCTACGCATTGGCACCAAAACACATCCCACCAACAGAGATGCACAAAACAGCAGCACCACCAAAAATACCCAGTCTTTGAGCTCACAAACAAATCCCAAAACATTTATAAGATATTTGATCTGATGATCCCAAGATACTGCTGAATCAATTTGCCCAAACACATTGAAGCAGAACTCATGCTACTGCAGTAACGACCCTTCAGATGCACTTTGATTACGACACCAGCATCTCACTGCTCCTTAGTTCTTCCCATTTGATCAACAGACTTAGATTATGACACTGTATTTCCATGGCTCTCTAAAGGCCAACTCCAATCCAAAATCAGTGCCTCAACATGTAGATAAAATAGACCAGTACCCATTACTAAAAGCTACAGCAGCACCATGCCATTACTAGGCCAAAATCAACCTTCAAGAATTACCTTCACGCCCTCACAGATTATTGCTCAACCTTATCTTGATGCTAGCAAGAAGAGAATAAATTTAATCCAAACATCAACCCAGAAATGAACTGAAGCACTACTGCCACACCTCACGCTTAGGTGCAATTGTAACTCCAGTTGAAGTAAGCAGCCACCAACCTAAGCAAGTTTTGCAAGCACTGAACCCAAGCCTTCTAAACAATCCAATCCTTTAAAAAAAATGCATAACCACCAGCCCCAAGAAAACACTGAGCACTTGTAATGAGAGGAATTTTACAAATCTTTTCTACTCCTTTACCCCAAATCCTAGTAAACTTCACATTCAGCAATCACTGCCTTCAAAGGAAGGAGATGATCAAATTCCAGGAACTGCTTCTTTGGATTGAAATTTACTTGGCTTTCATACACCCACCTTTTCCCAAATTTGATCGCTTGTTCAACAATGAAATTTTGCACTTAGTAGAAAGAGAGGTTTCATAAATCGATTTTTCTCCTTTGCTCCACAACCCCTCACAAACCAAGAAGTGATTCTCAATTTTAAAAATCACCACCTTCAACAGAAGATGATCTTGACCTAGCAGATGTTGTCTTCCTCCTCCCACTTTCTTTAATTTTTTTTCCTCTTCCTGACTGAAATCTTGTCACCAAAATGCTTCTTGGGATTAATGTGCTTTTTGGCTCGCATGAAACCACTTTCTTCACTAATCCTGCTCTCCCTTCGACTCTCCATCTCCCTCCAATCTCCATCCAAACCACCACCCTCAACCACCACCCTCAACCACCACCGTCGACGGACAACCACTTTCAATCTAAACCCTAATCCTAACTCCCTAATTCAAACCCATTCAACCTAAATTGTGCTAATAACGGCGAAACCCTAAATTCGACTGAACATTGGCGATCCCCGGAAGAATCCGGCTGGAACAGGGCTGGAATCGCCGGAGATATGTCGACGGCAACGAAACCCTAAATTCGACTGAACATCGGCGATTCCCGGAAGAATCCGGTTGAGCAGTGGAATCGCGGAGATATGTCGACGCAAACTCAAACAATCAGATAAGTTTTTTCCTTTCTTTTTGTTCAATTTTTTAGTTGGTTTTTGGATTGTCCTTGTTTTTCTTTTCTGGGTTCTCAACGGAAGGGTTTAGGGTTTAGGGTTGAATATCGTTTGATTTTGTTAAATCTGGTTTGGATTGTCGTTGTTGTTCTTTTCTGGGTTCTCAACGAATGAACTATTTTTAGGGTTAATCTTTTCTAGGTTGAATATCGTTTGATTTTGTTCAATTTTATTTGGGTTGTCGTTGTTGTTCAAAGTTTTAGGGTTTCTGGAGATGTATCTGTTTGTTTCTTGTTCGAATATGATTTTTAGCAAATGAAAGAACTATATAACGAAAGCATCATATGAATTGAAAAACTGAACTTCATTCATTGATAGATTAAACCGGACAGTACAACAAACTACATAAAGAAATTAGATAAATAAAACAAACTCATAAAAACACCAACAAAGCCGAGACACTACCAGAAAAAAAACCTCAATCTATGTTAATGATCTCTGTTCCATCAGGAACAGAGGTAGACGACCCTTACTCAACCTTCCTCTTCCTGCCCAAAATACTTCCTGGGGAAGTATATGGGTGAAGTTGCTTAGCGCAACTCCAATTCATAGGACTCTCAGCTTCGTCAAATCCCTTGATTATAATATCAAGGTCAACCAATGGCTCGTTATTAGCCCGTATCATTTTCCTCAGGAGCATCCCGTTGCCATTGTTTTTCATCCTTTTGAATAATTGTGTAATTTCAGACCTCAAACTATGGTAGTGCAGTTCATAGGGATGAAAAGCAGTGAATGTACGTGTCCTAGATTTCCTTGATGATGATTTTGGTGTTATGGGGGAGGGATTGGTTGAGGGATTAGCTGAGAGATTGGCTGAGGGTTTTGGTGAGGAATTTTCCTGTTTCACAGCTGCTGAAACAGGCATGGGTGTCTGGCTTAGTGTTGTTTCAGAAGGAGAATGATGGTCACTTTCAGTTTTCATGGTTGTTGATGTGATGGGGCTTGTGGCTGTTTTCAGGGTAGAGGAAGGGCTCTCCATTCTTTTTTTGTTTCAGAATGCTTGAAATGGGAATGTGTTTGTTGTAAGTGTTGGTTCAAGGAGAGCTGCTAGTATTTATAAGGAAATCATAGTGGCCTTTAGTGTTCTATCATTAAATGGCTGTCTGGATTTAAATCTTTGTCATGATGATAATTGGTTGTTTGATACTTAATTTATCCCTTTTTTTTGCTTATGTAATTTATAAAAATTTCCTAAGTGCTGAATTTAGGTTTTGTTGGTAAGGTATATACATATGTTATGTGCTTTTTACTTTGAATTACTGATTTTACTGATTTTACTTTGAATTTAGGCTTCATTGGTTTTACTTTGAATTACTGATTTTACTTTGGTAGTTTTGGTAGTTGAACAATGGTATTTGAAATTATGTTTATGTTAATTTCACTGATTTTACTTTGAATTTCTATGGCCTCTGACCTCTGTTGATGGAGGCTTTGCAGATTGCATCAGATGTTGGTTAGGGGTTTCTTCAAGAGTGCTTACAGGCTACTGGATAGCAATGGTGAAGTCCATGTAACTCATAAGACTGCTCATCCATTCGACCGATGGGAAATTGAAGATCTTGCAGATGAAGCAGGGCTCTGTTTGGTCTGAAATGTTCGGTTTAGTCTTTGGGATTATCCTGGTTACTGTAACAAGAAAGGAGAAGGTCATGTTTGCCAAACGATTTGGATAGATTTAATTAATCCTGCCCTTTTCTTTCGTCTTCCATTGTTTTGGTTATATGATATGTGGGAGCTAAAGCAAATTAACAATGAGCTAGCTAGTTGTCTGGTTGAATGTACGTGCATGTACCCAGGATTATGATTTGGTTTCATGTGCAATGGTGGATCTCTTATTTGTTTCTTATGAAAATTGTCAAAAAATGTAATTATATAAGTGAACTATGGATCATTAAAAAATCCCTCATCAAATCCCTTAATTTTAGTTTGATTATGGATAATGAAAGTGAACTAATTGATTTGATTTTTTTGAACAAAAATGAACTAATTGATTTTTGATTATGGATAATATAAGTGAACTAAATGATTGGTATAGGTTTGACTATGGATCATTAAAAAATCCCTCATCAAATCCCTTAATTTTAGTTTGATTATGGATAATGAAAGTGAACTAATTGATTTGATTTTTTTGAACAAAAATGAACTAATTGATTTTTGATTATGGATAATATAAGTGAACTAAATGATTAGTATAGGTTTGACTATGGATCATTAAAAAATCCCTCATCAAATCCCTTAATTTTAGTTTGATTATGGATAATGAAAGTGAACTAATTGATTTGATTTTTTTGAACAAAAATGAACTAATTGATTTTTGATTATGGATAATATAAGTGAACTAAATGATTGGTATAGGTTTGACTATGGATCATTAAAAAATCCCTCATCAAATCCCTTAATTTTAGTTTGATTATGGATAATGAAAGTGAACTAATTGATTTGATTTTTTTGAACAAAAATGAACTAATGAAATACTAAGTTTTTATTTTCTGATAATTGATTTTTGATCATGAACTAATGAAAGTGAACTAATTGATTTGGTGGGGATCGAAAAATGTACTGATTGGATTGGTATAGTTTGATTATGGATCATTCAAAATTGATTATTTGAAATTACACTTATTTTTACAAGACTTTTTAATAGTTTGATCTACCTAAACCCTTTAGTACATACATGTTGCATAGAGAAAGAAATCAATTTCCCCAATCTTCTACCTAAACCCGCCATCTTATTCTTCATCTTCCTTGGTTGAAATGAGGTGTTTGACCCTGACCCTGCCAAATGATTCATCGTTAAGATTCTAATACGTTTGATGTACAATATAGACAAAATGTAGTTATATCAAATACTAAACTTACCGACATAGGCTGAAAAGGAGGATTAGTTACGGTGTAGTTTAACACGACATGCAGCTGAGTGTACATTTGGAACCCGTTGGGAGTGTTAGAACCTTGCGGCATTTGATACCCAATTCCAGGTGTCACTTGGAAGCCTGGTTGAACAATTGATCCAGGTGGCATTTGGAAGCCTTGATGAACACTGGATGTCGGTGGCGTTTGCTGTGTTCTCCTCCTGCTACGGGGTTGTTCAT
Source organism: Portulaca oleracea (assembly GCA_029582165.1). Taxonomy (NCBI): domain Eukaryota; kingdom Viridiplantae; phylum Streptophyta; class Magnoliopsida; order Caryophyllales; family Portulacaceae; genus Portulaca; species Portulaca oleracea. The sequence continues at coordinate 27,525,120 of CM055871.1, forward strand.
TATGATAACCGGTTCTCCTTGTCTGTCTCCTACCCTTACCCCTTTTATCAACGGGGTCGTTCACGGGGACAGAGTCGTTGGCGTTGGCGCTCGCACTCCTTCGGGAAGTTCCCTCTCCAGCAGGCCGCCTACCGTACGCTCTGCCGATCTTGTCAATGACTCGGGTGACGACCCCATCACGGTCCCCAATAATGGATGGTGCCTTCTCTTTCAACTCGGAAAGAGCCTTCATCGTCGCTTTGAACATTTTCTCATCCATCACGGCCAATGTAGAACACTCAAACGCACTATACATTGTTCAAATCGGATAACCTCTTTGGTTTTAGCCCGTGCATTGGTAGTCCGGAACTTGGATAATGAGATGTTTTCTTGGAATGTCCTTCCTCCACCGGTCCAGAATGTACCTTACCGGAACATAATCAAGCCCCTCCTCGCTGAAAACACGCAGTACGTGGGAGCATAAGATTCCCTTGAACTCAAACTTCTTGCGATACACTTCATTTCTAGGGTCTCTATCTACTTTGACGATAAACCCGATCGCTGGTTGTGATTTCTTTCGCTCAGATAATCGCACGGTCCTTCCTCACAGTGACCTCATAAGAGCACGTCTTCTCCTCCTCGTGTATCTTATCCGCTTTCACTACGTAGATCAGGTTTTGCACCTCGTTTTGAAGCTCAACGAACTTCTTTGAAGTGTATAGCTTCTGGAATACATGCTCATAAACAAAGCACGATTTACATTGGATCGGTTTATCCTTTGATCGGAACGTTTCCTTGTCCTCTTCTTTAACTCTCTTTGCTAGTGCGAATCCGAACTGTTCCACAAATTGTTTGAGAGTTGTGTTCACATTCACGAATCCTTTGAAGAAGTAGTTCATCCCCTCGCTCCTTTGCGTGCTTGACATTCCCGCCTAACTCGTCCTTGAAGTATACGGGCACCCATCTATGCCTTTTATCATACATGTCATTGCACCAGTTGGAGTTGTGCAGGTCGTACGTGTCAACCCATTCTTTCCATCTGTCTTCGAATTCCTCGGCGTCAAGTGAATCGTAAAGAGTATCTCTGAGCCCTCGAAGAATATCTTTTCCCTCTTGTCTGTTGCATAGATGCTTCTTTGCGTTCTTCATCACGTGCCATATGCACCATCTGTGTCGTGCATTCGGAAATACCTTTGCGATCGCCTTTCCTGCATATAAAAAATTTAACTTGTTACAAAGTGTCTTGCACGCTGAAAACTTGAGTACGCACCAAAAATTGAAATTAAAATAGAATAATTAAATCATACCTATGGACTGGCATTGGTCTGTTATGATCGCGATCGAAGCTTTCCCCGACATGCACGTCAACCACGTCTGAAACAACCAGACGAAGTTATCGGCTTCCTCTCCAGCCAACAAAGGTACAAAAGCAGGATAGACTGTCCGTGGTTGTTAACCCCAATGAAAGGAGCAAATGACATCTTGTACCTGTTGGACACATAAGTCGTGTCGAACGACACCACGTCCCCAAAGTCCTCGCAAGCTGCCCTGCTCCTTCCATCCGCCCAAAAGACGTTCCTCAGAGTTCCAACATCGTCGGTGTCATACGTGACGAAAAAGCTGGAGTTACCGGACATCATCTCCTTAAAATGTCCCATCATCGCACTGAAGTCGCCGTCTTGCAATGCGAGTCTCCTTGCCCTGCTGATAACATTGCGGCAATCTCTCTCGTCGAATGGAACTTGATCATGCCCACCATGTTGTACCGCAATTGAGTTGAAGTTCTTGGAGATTTGCACGCCGGCCGTGTCGTTGTTTATCATCCTCCACTTATTCTCGAAACTTATGAACTTGTAGTTCCGCATGTATTTTATGTCTGCAGGGTTGCACTCGTGGTTGTGGTTTGTGTCGACTGTAGTCAACTTATATTTTCCAGTTTGCGCTTGGAACGTGGCAGTGACTTTGAAACCACACCCGGTGACAGAAGTGGTGGATGATCGGTTCGGATTTGCACTGTTTGACTTGAACGTGCCATATTTTGTACAGACCATCATTATCCTCTTGATGAGTACTTCGTTTGTCGTGCCAGCTTCTCTGGGAATTTTTTCGGAGCTTCTAATATGTACTTGGAACCCATTAGTCCTCCCGTAGTTATGCATGTGGTAAACAAAATCGTCGACCGAATCAAATTCCATCCCTTGAAAAGGGGCGGTGACGGATAGTGATCCGCCACTGTTTGGGTAGTCAATCGACGCATCAACATCACCATTAGCAGCAACAGTCATGGCTTCCACATCATCCTCGGGTATGAAAGGGGCCCTAAACTCATCTTCTGCATCAAATTCGTCTTCATCTCCGAATAAATCACGAAACAAGCCGTCACGATTACCAACGCCAGTCGACCCATCATCATTAAACAACTCTTCTAATGGATCATAATCGGAATCACTGTCACAATCCTCGTTCAAGTCAATTTGTCGGGATGCCATGATGATATCGATGAAAACCTACACCATGAATCATTAAAATTATGAAAAGAAACACATTAGTTTATTAAAATTTATAAAAACTACAAAATATATTATACGTTCATCATATTAAAGTTGCATGAAAAAATTGAAATCATTAAAATCATAGAAGAAGTAAAACAATAGAATATTAGTAATTAAAATTGCATGAAAAAAATAATACCAAAATTATGAAAAGAAACACATTAGTTTATTAAAATTTATAAAACTACAAAATATATTATACGTTCATCATATTAAAGTTGCATGAAAAATTGAAATCATTAAAATCATAGAAGAAGTAAAACAATAGAATATTAGTAATTAAAATTGCATGAAAAATAATACCAAAATTATGAAAAGAAACACATTAGTTTATTAAAATTTATAAAACTACAAAATATATTATACGTTCATCATATTAAAATTGCATGAAAAATTGAAATCATTAAAATTATAGAAGAAGTAAAACAATAGAATATTAGTAATTAAAATTGCATGAAAAAAATAATACCAAAATTATGAAAAGAAACACATTAGTTATTTAAAAATTAGAGAATAATATTTAAAAATTAATAAATCAAACTATTTATTTAAGTAAGTAATTAGAATGAGTTAGTATTTATTAAAGTTCATAAAATATACAATTTATAAAATGTCCAACTAAATTTAAAATTGTCAATACATGTAAATTAGTTAGTGTGGCATGGATTGCTGACATGGCAAGATCTTAATCGATTCAAATTAGAATAAACGACCAAGATCATTTCACTAAAATAACACCTTTCCCCTTCCTTCCTCTTCCCGCCATTCATTCTTTCCCCAAAGAAACCCTAACCCTAGGTCGCTCTATAACTCCCTAAAACGAAGAGAATCCCAACCAAACCCTAATCTCCTAACCAATTGAAATCGAATCTCAACCAAACCCTAAAAATCGAAACCCTCTGTCATCTGAGCCCTAAAATGAAGAAGATGAAGCAAACGAAGAAGAAGATGAATTAACGAGGTAAATGTGGTTCATAGTTTCAATTCGATTTCATCTATCCCTTTCGTCTAAACCCTACAACGAAGAAGAAGAAGGTGAAGCAAACGATGTATTAACGAGGTAAATGTGGTTTATAGTTTGAATTCGATTTTTATGGTTTCCAATTTGTTTGTTTAGTTTACTGACTCAGTGTTAGTTTTCGAAAACCATAGCTTGATTAAACCATAATTTGATTTCGTTTTTTAGGAATTGAAACGCGATTTCCAAAAATTGAGATTGGGATGAATGTATATGCTACTTACTGGGATTATTACCGAAACTGAGTTTTCTTCTTCTTCTTCTTCTTCTTCTTCTTCTTCTTCTTCTTCTTCTTCTTCTTCTTCTTCTTCTTCACTGGGTTGTTGTGAATTTGTATATAAAAGCTATGTTGTAATAGTGGTTTTTTTTCTTCAACATAAATTGATTGAACTGGTGTTATTTATACCCTTTGAACATGAAAAACATCTAACAGCTACATTTCTAACGGGAAAAAAAAACATTGAGTTGTAATTGCTGTAGTTTTTCAAGACATTAACTATTTTCTTAACTGGGAGAAAATTGAGTTACCATCTTGGTTCAATTAGGTGATGACCCCTTCCTTTTATTACCCTCCTAATCCCTGTTTTTTGGTGTAAAAAAGTTATTTTCTTAACTGGGAGAAAATTCTCCTTTCATTCTTCTTCATGATTTATTAGAAAATCAGTGCTAGATTATTTTTATTCTTTGTTCCAATGGTGGCTGTTGGTTATCACCCAATCTTGGTGGAGTTTTTTTTTTTTTTTTTGGTGTATGGCAGGTTGAATACAAACAATTCTGTGAAAGGTAAATGACTGTTTGACCAGTTAGAGTGTCTTCATCAGTGAATACAAACAATTATCAGTGAATTGCATTTCTTCCCAAAATGCTTACTCTTTCATTGTCTTCATCAGTGAATTGACACAATACATGAACAAATGGGTGCTTGCTGTTTGACCAGTTAGAGTGTCTTCATCAGTGAAAGGTAAATGACTGCTTATTTTCTTGAATACATTTTATATAGAATGAGGAAGAGAATTAAGTGCGTGAGTACTTAATTAAGAGATGGCCTGGATGAGTTGCCAATCTTTGTGCAAATCTTCTGTGTTTCATGTGATCTTGCACCAAATAAGAATTTGCCTTAAGTACATGCAGACAAACTGAGTTTTCCTAATAAGAATTTATATGATTAGTATCTCTTGCACCAAACTACCTCCTGTGTTTCATGTGATCTTGAGGCATTTGCCTTAAGTACATGCAGACAAATTGCATTTGAACTAATATATAGTTACTTTAGAGAGATCGAAGCTTCTCTATATATAGCCAAAGAAATTAAGGAGGCCTATCAAATAATGGTATTGTTTCAGGAGTTTAGATATGTATGCATAGTCTTATTCTTCGCAAGGATTTGAACTAATACCATGTCCAAGAAAAAAATTGCATTTGAACTAATATTAATGCTTAAATTGATCATGATTCAAAGCTTGTTATTCTGCATGATATTGATCCATGAATACTGACTCTCAAATCATATTATTCAACCCTTCAACCCTTCACTTTATTTGATCCTTCTTTGTGAAATTGTTGTGTGCAGAACCATTCTGTGTTGAAATTGTTGCCTCTGCTGTACTATTCAGCTGCCATTTTATTCAACCCTTCACTTTTTTGCCAGGGTTGGAGCTTAGAGAGAGAGAGAGAGAGAGAGAGAGATAGACTTTTCATAATATCAGAATAGATTAAAGCCAAAATACCTCACTAAGTTGTGCCCCAATTCTTTTAACATATAGGCCCTAAGCAGCAGGAGTGCATGAGTTGGGTTTAGCATTTTGACTTTTCATAATATCAAAAATCTATTTCATCAAATTTTAAGTCTTCAGTGAGGTAGCACATTCAATCATCGTGTAGCGTTTGAGCTAGCATTCCGTAAGCGTTAAGCTGGCTAAGGTTTCACTAATAAATTTAGAGTTTCACTTTTTCGCATCCAAAATACCCTAACAGTACTTAATTATTGCTATACCAATGACATAATTCTTTCCTTGTAAGAACACTTGCCAGGTGAAGTCACCATTATGCCTCTCTTTCCACAGTTCCTCGTCTTCTAATCCATTAGTTATGTCCCTTTGTGTCAATTCATGGTTCTCAACTAATTGAACGGAGCAAATTCTAAACACCTGGTTAAACTACCGCGTTGAGAGCTAAAATACAACAAGTATCCATTACCTTAATAACTACTCAAACACATATCAGCTCCTACTTGGACAACCAAACAGGGAAACATTTACCTTAACAATTGAGTGAGGTATCTATATATCACAATTTCTTGTCTTTTATTTGGATTTGTTTTGTTAATTTGTTTGCATATATAGTTACTTTAGAGAGATCGAAGCTTCTCCATATATAGCCAAAGAAATTAAGGAGGCTTATCAAATAATGGTATTGTTGCCTCTGCTGTACTATTCAGCTGCCATTTTATTCAACCCTTCACTTTTTTGCCAGGGTTGGAGCTGAGAGAGAGAGAGAGAGAGAGAGAGAGAGAGAGAGAGAGAGATAGACTTATGACTTAGGTTGACAATTGGTATAGCAAAACTGATGTTAATGAACATGGCAGAAATTGATGCTTATATGTAATGTGTGACTGATTGAGTTTATTCTTGTTTTTATCATACAAATAAAACATGGCAGAAATTGATGCTTATATGTCAACTATGTAGGTCATGACTTCTTCTTCTTCTTCAACAAGGACATATGGGCAAGATCAGCTTGGCAAGGACATATGTCAACTATGTCATTTTCAGGGTACAAGGAAAGTGTCCAGATCAAGGGATAACCCAGGAAGAGTTTACTTCAAATGCAATAGGTGCGATGTATTTATTAATTGGGAAGATACTGTTGATGTGAACCTGCAGAGTGAAGGGGTTTCAAGGTTGCAAAGACAATTGTTGAATCACATTGGAGTACTTAAGAAGGATGTAGAAGTTATCAAGAGTAAAGCGTGTTTGATGGTCCTTATAGTGGTTTTGATTATTGTACTTTGTAAGTAGGAAATTATTAAGTATAACATTGTGAATCATGATTTGGGGGACAAGTTGTTCTTGTATGTTGTTGGTACAAGTATGAAAATTTTCTAATAGCTAGAAAAGAACCCATTCTAACGGGAAAAAAAATGAGGTGTAATTGTTGTAGTAATTGAAATACTTCTTTGTGTTGAGGTAATGAAGTTAGATCAAACTACAAAGCAAAACCATGGTCGTTATCCAAATCACATTAGGTCATTTTTAAAGATGAGGTGGTTTATATTGCAGTTTATATTGCAGTTTAAAAAATAATACAGTCATCGAGTTTGTATATTGCAGTTTATATTGTTTATACATTGCTTCTCTATGTCAAAATGAGTCTCTGTATACCAATATATTGTTGGGCTTAGCAAATAAACAAACAAAGCCCCAAGTTACTCAACAAGGTGCAAGTTTATACATTGCTTCTCTATGGATATCAATGTTACGATGAATCTTGATGAACTAAAAAGAAAATGAACAAAAGTCCGAGTACTTGGTTGATGATGTCTGAAGATCTAGCGAAGATTGGTTGATTTTAAACACTTTCAAAAAGTGCATCGCTAGATCTCGATACAACTATACAAGCCTTGATGACATGAATTCAAACCGATACAAGCCTTGATGACATGAATTAAACCGTCTGAAGCCTTGTTCATCTATTGGAATCTACACCACGACAGGTCAACTTAGTTTGCCCAACAAAAACAACATACAAATGATATAACAATAAGATCATAATAATTGCAACAAAGGGTCAACAATATCATGAGGTACAATAAGATAAACAACCAATACTATCTTTCTCTATAACAATAAACAAACGGAACATTTTGGCCTCTGGTGGTTGTAATCCGTGTAGGGTTCGTTGTGCATGTGCCCACTTAAGCTCACGATCCTCCTTTCCGAAATCTTTCTTCTTTGTGAAGGCAATCTACAGATCAAGGGACAAAAATTAGTCACTCTGCATGAGAAGAGAAAACTATAGAGCTCGCTTCTGAAATGCTTCAAAGTTGTTTCTATGCATACCCTTTGTTCGATAACAAGATCCCAGGCTCTTCCACTTAGAGCGTAACGGATGGTGAATTTGATAAGATCAAGCGGGATGTAGAAGATGAGATTATGCGACAAATGGCGCGCCTAACCCCACGATTCCTTGATTGCGGCGAAACCCGGTTTAAAGCTGCGATGAGGGTAGCAATCTGCAATGAACAAAAGCGAGAATATGATAAATTGTCAACTAAACCTAAAGACAAACAAACCTGCACAATTAAGTTACACCGGTGGGCAATTAGAAGATCGTAATTTGTTTGGCGGCTCACGATACGGCTTCTTGGTTGTCCTCTTGGCCTCTTCAGGGAATCGACTCTTATGATGTGGACTGCTTAAGATGTAATGTTATTGAAGAACCAAGTGTACTTTGATTCCTTACATATCAAAGTGATTACATATCAAGTACTTGTCAATGACTTTGATCCGATCAAAACCAACACGATGGCGTGGAAATGGATGACAAATTGAGCGCTTATCAATCAACCAAAGACAAGCATCAACCTCATTTACAAGAACATCAACAACCCCAACCGACGATAAATGAGATCCACTGGACCACCAAGTGACAACAAAACCACCCAAATCACATTTCTTTGATTCACCTTATAACCTCATTTACAGCAACATCAAAAGTTATCAATGAATGAAGTTCAGTTTTTCAATTCATATGATGCTTTCGCTATATAGTTCTTTCATTTGCTAAAAATCATATTCGAACAAGAAACAAACAGATACATCTCCAGAAACCCTAAAACTTTGAACAACAACGACAACCCAAATAAAATTGAACAAAATCAAACGATATTCAACCTAGAAAAGATTAACCCTAAAAATAGTTCATTCGTTGAGAACCTAGAAAAGAACAACAACGACAATCCAAACCAGATTTAACAAAATCAAACGATATTCAACCCTAAACCCTAAACCCTTCCGTTGAGAACCCAGAAAAGAAAAACAAGGACAATCTAAAAACCAACTAAAAAATTGAACAAAAAGAAAGGAAAAAACTTATCTGATTGTTTGGAGTTTGCCGTCGACATATCTCCGGCGATTCCAGCCCTGTTCCAGCCGGATTCTTCCGGGAATCGCCGATGTTCAGTCGAATTTAGGGTTTCGTTGCCGTCGACATATCTCTGGCGATTCCAGCCCTGTTCCAGCCGGATTCTTCCGGGAATCGCCGATGTTCAGTCGAATTTAGGGTTTCGCCGTTATGAGCACAATTTAGGTTGAATGGGTTTGAATTAGGGAGTTAGGATTAGGGTTTAGATTGAAAGTGGTTGTCCGTCGACGGTGGTGGTTGAGGGTGGTGGTTTGGATGGAGATTGGATGGGAGGAGTCGGGAGCTCGAACAGTTTCCGACGAAGGAGAGGGAAGGGTAATTAAGGAGGCTATTGGGAGTTGCAATTCTCCCGTTACCGACGAAGGAGAGGGAAGGGAAAGAGTGAATATTAATTGGAGGAAGGAGAGAGAGAATGAGTGAATGGAGGAATGCCTGATTACCGAGGAAGGAAAGAGGGGAATTAAGGAGGAGGGTGATTATGTAATTACAGTTTACTGAGTGTATGACTCAGTGAGTCAGTCAATCATTCTCCATAAAATCTCTAGCTTTAATGATTGATTCATTGTCAGACAAAGTTGAGTTGAGATCATCAATGGGATCATCATTGACAGGATTGTCTAAAGTTTGATGAGGCTCCTGAACTACTGAAATTTCACGACAGTTGTTTTGTTGATCATAAATGCCAGTTGCAATTTCCACTGATTTTTCAAAAACAAGATCGATTTTGTCTCCCAATGCAGTTGAGGCATTAATGAGCAGCTGGTCATTAATAATTGGCATGTTTGTAAGTCCAAGCTCATTCTCTGATTCCAATTCCACTTCATTCGCATGCCTGCTCAATTCATCATTGTGAAGTTGCACTACCTCATGTCAAGCTTGCATTCCCAAGAGCCGAATTAACTCCACCTTCAAAGCATTAGTTTGGTCGTTTAGTCTTCTCACCTCCTCCATACACCAACTGCTTGAAACTTGTTGCATTAATTTAGCTGCATTAGTAATGACATGGGAGCACCATTACTGCCAACTGTCTGTTGATTGTCTTCATTGACTGTCCAGCTGAACAAATGCCTATTGGAGAGATTTGGTGTTTCTGGCACATTTCCATTGCTGTCATTAAGATCATCATCGTCACCTCTATCACTATTATGATCATTGTCACTGGAACAATGAAGCTCAGAGAATCCATCAGAGTTGTCATCTTGTATGATCGATGGTAGAATGAAATGCGTGCTCACTTCCCAGATGAAAACTCTAAAAGAGCAATTCTGAATATCAAGTAACACTTCACCATCAATTTTCCTAAATACATCTGTCTGGATCAGAGCTCTCATTACTTCAAATTGGTTTGTTGACGAGATGCATCTAGCCAATGATAGCAGCTTGCCCCAAGGTTGCAAACACTTTTGAAAATTATCCCACATCTACCCATTGGGGGGGGGGGCGGGGGGACTCCTATGATGTCAAGCCAGAATCTTCGAGAGTCGGTTGTTTCATAACAGGACCATGGTTTGATTTATGTGAACCAATCACTCAACTCTAAAGGATTTGCAACCACTTCTTCCATTTCATGGAAAGTAGCAAAGGTGAGGAAATTTGGCACCACTAAGAGCCGTAATTTTGGAGAAAGGACCAAAATTGTCCTTTATTAGAGATGCAAGGGCATCCAAGTTTATGGGTTCAGTAGACGTGCAGACAATACTACGCTGTTTCCATTTCGAGAAGTCAGAGTATGTGCATCCTTCAACTCGATAACTTTCCTTCTCTGCTTCTGTGTTGATAGATGTTGATGATTTTCGCTTTGGAATCCAAATAGGTTTGGATCTTTTAGGTGCACTCTGATTATTCTTGGCCCAGTCAACAATGATCGTCTTACCCCTAATTACTCTTCCATGTAGTTGCTGAATGCATTGTGATGCGTCCTGTCGCTTCTAAACTTGAACAAACCCAAAGTTTGCATTTTTGTCTCTTCGATTGATGATAGATGTTGATTTAAACCTTGTGAATCTTCTGAATATTCCACTCAATCCATGCTTGTCCAAATTCTTTGGTAGATTGCCGACAAAGATTGAAGGACAATACAATCTATGATGGTCTTGAGATCTATCCTCACCACCCCCTCCTCTCTTTCTCTCTCCTCACTTTCTCTCTCCATCAAACATATCCCATCATTCAACACCATCTCTACATTACATATAACTCTCACATTTAACACAAATTTCATTACATAATCAATACTCTAACAATTTAATTAATCAAATCAAATGAAACTACTTTAAATTACAAATGACACACAAATTTAACATAAAATTCACAACAAAATCAACACTTTAGCAATTTAACCAAATTAAAAAAAGTTAACCCTAAAATTCAAGTAATCCACAAATTTATCATCAAATTTAACACTTTAATAAACTTGACCGTAAATCTGCAAATAGTACAACAAATTAACTCTAAAATCTTCAACAATTGCATCAAAATTTCCAAATTCATCAATTTATTCACAATATAAATCAATTTTCAACAATTCAATCCACAAAATGAGATTTAGAAGCAAAACTACCTTGAAAAAGTTTGAGGGAAGGTAGTGGTGTAACATTGCGGTTAGTCAGTTAGTGGTGGACCGCCTAGCTAGTGGAGATGGTGGTGTGATCGATGCACGATGGAGAGGAAGATTTCCCTCTTTCACTCTAACACCTTTCTCGCGCACGACTTGCTCATGCTCTGATTTGTCTTATGAAACAAACAGTTAGCTCTAAAACAAACAACAGGAATACAGGGGAAATCCGGCAAACAACAGCTTGAAACAAATCCATTATGAGGTAGGAAAGGGTACAACATGATCACAATTGTAATCCTTGAATTGATCCTTCAACAGAGGTTAAACAACCCAATGCCAAGTCTTTTTACACACTTTCCAATAGCATTCAATACAATGGTAAAGAACTCTTAAAACATTCACCACAAGATTAACTAAAGCCTTCAACCACAAGATTAATCAAAATCGAGATCATATCATTTAAATTAATAATGATATAATTTATGGTTATTTTTTGGATACCCTTAACGATCTCCACATTGAAACAAAAATCCAACATCCCGATCCAATCATCTTGATCGTCATCGTCATCATGCCCCTCCGTAAGGCACAACCCCGAAGGGCTTTTATATGTAGTAAGCTCCCATGAACTCCAAGTAATGCTTAAACTTAGCAAGAGTAAGTGACTTAGTCAACGTATATGCAAGATTCTCAAAAGTATAAACTTTCATAACAACAATATCTCCTGCAGCAACAATATCTCTGATGAAATTGTATCTAACACTGATATGCTTAGTCTTCCAGTGATAAGCGCGTTATTCTTGGAAAGATGAACAATACTCTGACTATCTGAATACACCATGGTCAAACCCTGCAACACACCAAACTCGATACAAATCCCTCAACCAAGTAGGTCCACACCTTCAATAGCAGTTATATAGTTAGCCTGAATAGTAGAAAGAGTGGTTATTGATTGAGGCAATGTCTTTCAAGATACAACACCACCATACAACGTGAAACTATATCCTAAAATAGAACACTCATGTCTAGATCTCCACCATAATCAACATCGAAATGGCTTGCAGCATCAGTCATTGTTGGCTTACCTTTGTCATACACTAAGCCCTTGTTTAAGTTCCCTTCACATAACGAAGGATCCATTTCACACCTTCTTAATGCTCCATTCTAGTATTCTACATATATCTACTTACCACACTAATAGCATATGATAAGTTAAATCTATTGCAAACCACAAAATACATCGAGCTACCAACTAAACTAGCATATGGAACATGTGACATCTTCTCAATTTTCAACTCAAGTTTAGGACAACAATCACTAAATAGTTTAAATTGAATAGTTAAGGGAGTAGAAATTGCCTGATTGTTTCACATGCTGAACTTCCACAATTTTTTCAGATACTTTTCCTTCCCTGATTTTCGCTCTCTGGATCCCTATGCCTAAAATTTTCTTTGCTGCAACAAAGTCCTTCATCTCAAACTCTTGGTAGAGTTGAGTTTTCAACTTACTGGTGAGTGACACAACTCTGGACGTTATCAACATGTGATCAACTTAAAGAAGTAAGTAAATAAATGATTCATTATCAAATTGTCTAAAGTATACGTAGTTATCATTTCTGCTCCTAGTGTACCCCGATCCAGTCATAAAGGTATTTAACATTTTATACGATTGCTTGGGTGCCCGCTTGAGTCCATACAAGGACTTCTTTAATCTACACACTTTTCTTTCTTTACTCGGAGTAAAACCTCCTAGCTATCTTATGTAGATCTTCTCCAAATCACCATGAAGGAACGTTATCTTCACATATAGTTGTTCTAATTCAAGGTCAAATAGAGCAACAAAACAGAACAAGGTAAAATTGATGTATGCATCACAATAGGGTAAATACCTCGTTGTAGTTATTTCCTTCTCTTTGGTCTTAATTTGTAAGCACCAAGTTGGCTTTCCAACTTGCACTTTTGACATCAAGAATACCTTCTTTAATTTTGTACACCCATTTGGCAATAAGAGCCTATCGCCCCTCAGGAAACTCACAAAACTCAATCCGATGTATGTCTCTTTTGCAAACTTTCCATCTCCTCCTACATAGCTACAATCAAGTTATAAGCACTCAGATAAAAGTTGGTCTCCTAATAGGCAGAAGGCTCAACACTCCTAGGAGTCTCCTCTACAACATTCAACATGTAAGTCGCCAATGCATCATCACCAATGTATTTGGGTTGCCTCCCAATCTTCCTTCTAGGATGATCTCTAGCTATGATGTGGTCTTCCTCCACTAGAGGATCACTAGTCACAGTCTTACATTGATTAACCTAAGTTGTCTAAAGATTAGTATCAACAAATTGCTCCTGCTTGCATGTCTCAACAGCTTTACCTAGAGGTCCAACCAGCTCCACCTCAAACTCTACTTTCTCATTAGTACTCTCAAAACAAATTTCATTCAAGACAACATTGTAGTTTCATTAACGATTACTTCCTTAGACTAGATAACTTTCTTCAAGTCAGGACACCACATTTTATATCCTTTAGACTCATAACTATAACCAAAAAAACATGCATTTAGCAGCCCTGTGGGCTAAGTTCCTATTATTCACATGGGCATACACAGGACATCTAAGTACTCTTAAAACAGAAAATTCAACATTAAAAAAAATTTAGAATCGCAAACCAAACTGTAAACCGTTGTAACCAAACCGTTTAAGCATTTCGCTTAACTAGTGTAAAAAGTCTGTGTACCGAACCGAAAAAAGCAGATACCAAACAAGAAGGTTCTGATTTGGGATATTGAACTGATGGGAACACAAAACTAAACCAATAATACACACAAACACACATAAAATTAAATTTTTGAGGTAAACCTTAATGATATCTGAAATAACCCTAAGGGGGGTGAATAGGGTTGTATAAAAGATTCTACACTTATAAACACAAGATAGTTAATAGCAACAGATTATACTGAATAATACTTCTCTATTTAACTAACTTAAGGTAGAATAGAGAATAGAGGAGATCACGGAACTCGACAATATCAAGACAGTGATGTCCTTGATGACTGCTTACAAAGACAGAACCTTGAAAAATGTTTCTATAAGGTAACCTCACTAAGGATATTGAGAATGTTCACAACTCATTAAAGGAAGAGCTTCTCTCACTTTAGCTACACACTATGAGGACCTCACCTGTAGACGCTGAATTTTGTCATTCAATACAGATTTGTAAATATTATGAGTTTTTATTTTAGAATAATTTAGAAAAATGCCAAGAATTTTGAAATGCAAAAAATGATAAAGAAATGATGGAAAAATCATCACAAAAAGGCCTAACCCAAATAACCCAATCCCAGACCTGCGACGCAGTGCGCGCAATCGCATAGCGGTCTGGTCTGGTACATCCGACCCTCATACAGCGTACGCCTCGGGAAGTGTGCCAACCTCGGGAAGCATGCAACTGGGTTTTTTCCTGGCCAAGCATACTGGCATGTATTTCGGGTGGGTTATGCCCGACTCGGGTTACCTCGGGAAGCGTGCTGACCTCGGGAAGTGTGCAGTCGGGCTTTTCCCAGGTCCAGCATATCGACAGGTATTTTGGCGGGACATGCCCAACCGGGGTTGCCTCGGGAAGTGCGCCGACCTCGGGAAGCATGCAACTGGGCTTTTCCCAGACCCAGCATACCGCCAGATATATGGGTGGGTCAAGCCCGACCTTGTTTACCTCGAGGAGCGCGCTGACCTAGGGAAACGTGCAGCTGGGCACCTCCAAAGCCCAGAATGTCTGCAGGTATTGTTGCTGCTATCCTCTCCCTTTTTACCCTAATTTCCACCCCGATTTCACCTATAAATACCCTATCCCATTTCCTTTCACCGGACACAGAAATCACCCTAGCGTATTGACACTAGGTGGTTTTTTTCTCTTCTCCCTCCATTTCATTCACTTGCATCAACTTACTTGACATTTTAATTTCTTCTTCTCTTCTATCCGCTCTTCACATTAATGTATTGAACATGATTAAGTAACAAATTCGGCCAAATCAACATTGGATGCTTGTAAATGTAAGTTGTACGTATTCTTTAACTTGTTCTTTATTTATTTGCTTCTCGCATTTAATATTACATTTGTATGTAACTAAATAATATGAATTACACTAATTAATACTCCATCTCTACTCTTTTTCTTTAATTAACCGGTTTAGTAGAGTCCATTGGTTGAACGGGCGAATTCGGGAATTTTTATTCTCGAATTCGTAACCTTACCCCCGGATCTGAACCTCATGGTTCGTGGTTTGTGGAGTCACTGTATTTGAGTTTATTAATTCTCATTTAAAAATTAATTGGTGACTCTTTGTTTAATTTTATTATTTTGTTTCTTTTGGCTCTTTTAAATTTTATTTCGATTTTAGATTTTAATGTTCAAACAGAGATTTGAAAATTGACAAAATAAAACCAAATGTGTAAATAGAGGCACCTTGAGAATCATTCCCGAGCCTCAGACTAACAGCATACCTCCAGGTATTCTATCTAGTCTGTTGACTCGGGTCTGATCCCCAACCTCGGGAATCGTTCCCAAACCTCATACCAATAGCATGCTCTAGGTATTCTGCCCGGTCTGTTGGCTAGGGTCTGATCCCCAGCCTCGAGAATCGTTCCCGAACCTCAGACCAACAGCATGCCTCTAGGTATTCTGGCGGTCTGTTGGTTCGGGTCCGATCCCCAACCTCGGGAATCGTTCCAGAACCTCAGGCCAACAACATGCCTTCAGGTATTCTGGCGGTCTGTTGGTTCGGGTCTGATCCCCAGCCTCGTGAATCGTTCCCGAGCCTCAGACTTACAACATGCCGCCAGGTATGTGACCCAGTCACTGGGTTTGGTTTGGATCTCGAGACACTTTGATTTGCATATTTTCTTTTCCTTTTTTCTCTTTTTTATTCTCTGATTGAATATAATTTCTTCATTTCTAAATAAAATTCAAAAATTGTCATTTGAGCATAATAATAATAAAGAAAAATTAATAAACGGAAAATTCGTTCAAATCCCCTCAAAGAAAAGATACCTCTTTCGACTCATCATTCACCGCGTGGGATGCACGAGGATTTTCCCGGATCCCACACCAGAAATGCCCTTCTGGTTACACAACTCACCACTTAGTACAAAAGTGGCTACACTCAGAATTTTCTTCACTGAAATTCCTACACTCGATTTACTCTTGCTTGGAATCGATAATTGTTGAAGAGGATGGACAATTGTATTTATGCACCGAGGATGTCATTGTCAACAACTCTCTTCTTCTGCCTTCCTTTCTTGCTGATTTTTTCCTTTTAGGTGTTGATCCTCAATCTGCAGGATTTGGCAGCTTATGCTTTCTCTTTTTACTTCGCTTTCTGCAAGGCAAGAATATCAATTAGTTCTAATGGATAATATATGATAGCATAGGTGATATGGATATGATTTTTGGAAACTTCCCTGATGTTATTCTCAATTTTGATCTTTCAACCAAAAACCTTGCGACAGGCTCTTCTGGTTCTGGAGGGTCTCAATGTAGGTGCTGTGGCGGGCCTCAGAGTCGGACTATATTTTTACAATCTCCCCCTTTTCGTTTGAAAGACAAAATTGTTTGGTGGCCTCGTACATATATCAGTAAATGCAGAAAGCAATGTGTAGGGCAGAGTATTCAACACAGACAGGATAATCACATATTATAGATGAGATAGTTTAGCAATCATAAGTAGTTCATAGCAGTTCATAGTAGGAGCATAAGCAGATACAGGCCACAGAGTTGTTTCTCCCCCTTTTTTTCTTTCAGACAAGAAGGAAACAGGAGAGTACAAAGCATCCAAAAAATGTTTGGCTAGTAAGCAAAAGTATCCAAATGTTTTGGTAAAAAGTTTGAGGGAAAGGGGGAATAAGATCAATCAGACGGGGGAGGGACAGAGGAGGGATCCTCAGGAATATGCTCGATGGCAGGAGTAGGGGGAGGGGAGCGAGGTTTCAAAAGGGCCTGAGCTTGTTGGACCAGATCCTTCAAGGCAGTGGTGACGTTGGTGCTCACTAACAAAGATACCTTGAGGGCGCTGTGGACGTTTTGTAGGTTCTTGACCTCATTATGTAGAACCTCGATTTGCTTTTGGAGGAGGTCGACATGAGTCTGCAGGGATGGGGAGGGCTCCTTTGAAGTCTGGGTAGACGAGGAGGCTTGAATGACCTTGAGGTCATCGGAATGCATCTAGTGACAAGGTTAATGGTTGAGATGATGATAAGGATCTTGTCTTTGTCAGGGAGGGGAATGTGAAAGGCCTTAAAGATGTGGTGAAGGAGGTTGCAGTAGAGAAGAGGACTAGTGGTACTTGCGGCAGCTTTGACGATGTGCTGAAGGACGACCTCATCTTGATCCGGATGGTAGTCGTTGAGGACATTGAGCGGAAAGGCAGCACAAGGTTCATTTATCATTTCTTTGGAGATGCCTCTGGGAAGTATGGTGCAGACAAGGATGAAGTACCGACAACGGGCTTCGGAACGCAGATTTGTGTACTAAGGGTACTTTGCGGTGGTTTGGTTGCCAAAATTGGCGAGGAGTTCTTGACGAGCATTGGAGGTGTTTGTAAGGGCAGGTTTGGAGGGATCGGGAGTCACCCGCAGGATGCGCTCAAGGGAGAGAGAGTTCAGATGAATGTCTCACCCTGAGACAGAGGTTTTGTAAGATGGTTTGGAGGGGTTAGGAGAGATGTCCTCTAGGTTGGCGTAGAATTCAAAGACAAGGTTCGGGTAGCAAAAATCATCACCTTGAAAGAAGATATCACACCCAGGTCAAACAGAGTGGAGAGGAATGGAGATTTAGTACCCTGTAGATCGACCAATTTGACTTTTTCACAGTGTAGAAGGGTGCGATATTTGAAGGCATCCAGGCGTTTCTTGAGAAATTCCTGGGAGGAGGCAGTGACTGGGGATGGACGAGGGATGATGACGAGTTCTTCAGAGGATGAGTTGGTGGATGTTGTGTCTGGCGCAACCAGGGGTTTTCTGGAACGTAGTCGTTTAGCGATGCTGGAAGGGGCAGCTAGTCAGAAATGGGACTTTGTCATGGTGAGAATGGTGGAAGGAGAGAAGATAAGTAGTCGTTGATGGAAGAGTGGTGTGAAAGGGACAGAAAAATGGTGAAAAGTGAAAACGAATGTGGTAGAAGCGTTGGGGGTGGGGACCAGATTAAATAGGAGTAGAGGGAGGTTTAAATTTGGAGGAGAGTGATGACGGTGTGATAATAGAAATGACGGGTAGTTGAGAAAATAGAGAGAGAGTGAGACGAAAATGGAGATGGTGTGAGGGAGTGATGTCGATGGATGTGACGGTTTATTTATGGGAAGGGAGTCTAGACACTGAATTTCGTACTGATGAGACTCACCCGGGAAGATTGGGGCCGAAACAACCAGTGAAGCCCGGGTCATACCCAAGGGGCCCAAAAGCACCGAAGCCTCTTTGCAAATAACAAGGCTTGATCTGTCCCATGCAATTAATTTCAGGATAGAAAAGCAGGGAAGTTGTTCTTGTCTCAAAAGAGGTATTTGGAGAAGATGTTGGACAAATTCAACATGAAAACTATAAGGCAGTTTCAACACCCTTAGCTGTGCGCTTCAAGTTGTCTGGTGAGAATTTCCCTAAATCTGAATTGGAGGTAAGGAGAATGTTTAATGTCCCCTATGATAGTGCAGTTGGTAGTTTAATGCTATGGTGTGCGCTAAACCTGATCTGTCCCATGCAGTTAATTTCAGGATATGTGTTCACTATGTTTGGTGGAGCAGCATCTTGGAAGGCCTCACTCAATCTATAGCAGCCCTCTCTACTATTGAAGCTGAATATATTGCTGCTATAGAATGGGTGAAGGAGACTATTTGGTTGAGGGGTTTTGTCATGGATCTTGGCGTACCATAGGCGAGTCTGTGGTTTATTCAGATAGTTATAGTGATATTCATCTGACCAAGAATGATAGTTACCATTCGAAGACCAAGTGTATATGCGTCAGGTATCACTTCATCAGAGATACAGTTGCTGCAGGTGAGACTGTGGTGAAAAATGTACATACCTCTGAAAACCCTGCAGACATGCTAACAAAGCCTTTATCTATAGCTAAGTTCGAACACTGTTTGGACTTAGTTGTTGTTTTGAGCATGTAAGAGCCTTCGGGCAACGCCCTACAGAGGGCATGTTAATGGCGACGGTCGAGGCGACTATTTGGACCGATGAGTCGGATCATGGTCCAAGGTGGAGATTGTTGAGTTTGTGTGGCCCATTGGATCCGTGAGGTCCAAATTTAGGAAGTAAGACCTTACCTACGCCAGAGAAGACGCGAGGCGCGCCTCGGCCAGAGAAGGAGAAATGACGCGCGCGACCCGTGCTTGGAGGCGCTACCTACTCCGATTAGCAACGCCATACGTGCCTTATACCGAGGCTACGACAAATCACCGCCATTGAGATGTTGGCCGCCATTGAGATGCCACGAGAACTCTGGTTCATGTATAATTCCACACCTGGGCAATTTCAATTGGTGTAGGTTTCTTACTCCTAGCCGCCCAATAAATAGGGTATAGTTTTCTCCACTTTATTCATCGATTAGATCAGAGAGAAAATATTGAGAAATATACAGTTTCACCAATATTTCCCCATTGTTATCCCGAGAGAGATTGTGAATTGAGAATTTGAGAGATTGTATTGTAATCTCTTTTGTTGATCGTATCACACCCTGTGATTAGTGATCGTGTTGTACTCCTCCCTTCCTCTCATAGTGGTTTATTTTCTAGCTGTCACCATCCATGAGTTTTTATCTGAGTTCTTCGGTTTCCCACGCATACCTGGTGTTCGTTTTATCGCTTAATTTTTGTTCCTAAATTTTGTCGTAATTTCCGTCATCTCACTTGCATCCGCTACAACCTTGCAATTATTTTCTCTGAACTTCCTAATAGACACATTATAATTATTGAATTGTAAAAATTAAGTAATTTGACAAATAAAAAGGAAAGAAAAAAATTGAATGATTTGATAAATAAAAAGAGAGGAATGTGATATTATTATACTCTAATATTAAATTTTGAACAATCCTATTAAGAAAAGTAAATTCTAATAATCGATATTTTTGGCAGTTGAATGATAATAATTCCTAATTTGTTTTTGTACGTTGTGGTCCCCAAAAAAAAAAGTTATATATTTATCGGACCATCAACGAGTATGTACCCTAAGTATCATGGATTTTAACTTGCGTTTGCTCCAAAACTTAGCACAATACTTTCCTGCGAATTTTAGTGAATTTATAATGTTTGTCCCAAGTCTTTTCAATTTTTTTTCTAATTTTTACGTTTTTCCTAATTTATTCCTTAAAAACCATAATAATTGCTCAAATTCTCAAAATAAATAATTTAAAAATTATTTTAGTAACTATACTTTGATCTGTTCTTTGGATGAGTTATTTTCAAGTTAGGTTAGGATAAGTGACGATAAATTAGGATAAGTCAAGATGTTTTTTTTTTTTGAAATTGTGTTTTTAGAGTGATTTTTTTTTGGGAAATGTGTTAGGTTAGGATAAGTTAGGATATTTAGGTTTAACTTGACAAAAGAACAAGACCTTCATAACCTTTATTGGGACATCCTTGAAAAAATCTAAAAAAATAAGAAGGTAGATTTGGTACCATAGAACTACAATTTTAGTTTTTTTTTTTTTGGTGCCACTGACGTATAAAAAATTAGAGATTATTATCGTTAAATTTTCATAAATAGTGATTATTAGAATCCAATTTTCCTCCAATTAATATAAATTGCTTCCTCTGTTCCATATTGATTGTCAATTTGTCACTTAGTTGAGACTATGGTCTTCAATGTTAATTTCTGATTGATAATTTTTATATTATATTTTGGAGAAATTTGATTTGGTAGGCTTCAACTTTTGCCTATTCCAAGTTGTCAGCCACTTTTGAAATTATTCCAAATGGTAGACTTATTTTGAAATTTATTCCAAATGGTACTTACTTTTAAAACTTTAAAATTATTCCAAGTTTTCAAGCACTTTAAAAACTATTCTTAATTGTTAAATACTTTAGATATTATTCCAAGTGAGTCAATTGTGAGATTGATAGGGAGAACTAAATGAAATTGAGAGAGGAGGAAAGTTTTGTGAGCAATATTTTAACAACGATACAAGAAGAAGCCCACGAGATGAAACAATTTTCAAAATAAGTCTACCACTTGGAATAGTTTAAAAAGTGGTCGACAACTTGGAATAGATAAAAGTTGAAGCCTACCAAATGAAAATTCCCTATATTTTATTAATAACTGCAATAATATATTTTTATGATAAAATTCTTCGTCAAAAATCTAATGATGCTAATTTTATATAACAAATTATTGTTGTATATATTGAAAAATTATAATCAAAATTTTAGACGTTTGATTGCACAATTTTCAATGACAGAGAATTACTCCCTCTGTTTCTTAATTGTCTCTCTGTTGACTATTACAGTTTCCAATGTTAGACTTTTATTGATAATTTTTTATACAATATTTTATCAACAATTGGAATATTATACTTTTAGGATACCATTTTTCATAAGGAATCGAATGGTAGTACTACCTCTGTTCCATATAAATTGTCATCTTTGGAAAGAGTGCAGCCAAATATTGAAAATTTTGACCATTAATTACTCAATGTATATAATGACTTATTATATAAAATTACAATCATTAGATTTATAATGAAAAATACGATTATAAAAGTATAATATTGCAATTGTTAATAAAATACTATATAAAAAATTATCAAAGAGTGACATCGAAAACATTGACATTCAACAAAATAACAATTAATATGGGACGAAGAAAATAATTTAATATAACAAATTATTATATATATTGACCAATTTACAATCAAAAATTTTAAATTTTGACTGCATAATTTTTACTACCTCCGTCTCAAAATATTTGTCATTTGACTAAATTTTGATCGTTGGTTGCTCATAAATTATAATGAGCTACAATATAAAATTACTGTCATTGTAATTTTTAGTAAATTATCGTTCTAATGACGGTGATTTCATATTTAAATTCATTATAATTTATGAGTAATTAACGGTCATAATTTAATCAAATGACAAATATTTTGGGACGAAGATAGTGTTAGATGAAAATTAGGGCTTGTCAAACTCATAGGTAAATTCAACTTATCATAATTTACCAGTTTTTACTTAAATTTACCAAAATTTATCAAAAATTACCAAAACTAAAAGATAAAAAATTTTAATTTTAATTTTAATATATTAACATAAATGTGTTAAAAGCTACCAAAAATTACCAAAACTTACAAAAAATTATTAAAATTTAACTTTTAACTAATTATTTTTTATCAATGAATTTTATACACCCTTCTTACGGGCGAGAGTAGCATGGAAATGAGGGAGTTCAAGTCTACAATAGACTTTCGTCGTGACGAGCATAAGCGGCGGCACTTTTGCGGACTACGGTAGACGGTAGTGTATGTATCATCATATGAAAACCGGAAAGAGATAAGGTATTTCGATTATTATTGAATTCAAAGTCCAATAAAGAAAATTTAAACAAATAAAGTGGGGGGGTGTTTTCCTAGAACGCAGGTGTTGCCGTCAATTGTCCCTTCTCACAACACAACCCCTACAAGGCTCAACTGGTGCAGGCTCTTTTTCACCCCCCCAGGCCCCAACCATTACTAATAATCTCCTCCATTTTCATTTTTCCTCCTTCAAATCCCTCTCTTTTCTCCTCAAATTCACCCTCATGAAATGAAGATTGCTGTTCATCAATGTAGTACTCGGAATCTCTCTTTCATTCGGTAAAAAACTTGAATCTCTCTTTCTCTTTCTCTCTCTGTGTTTGTTCCCCCTTTTTTTCTGGGGTTTTATGGATTTGATCTCTTTGATCCGATACTCCTCGCCGAATCTTCATGAGATCCTGTGGTTTGTTCATGTCTTCATTTGATTCCTCTTCCCCTCATTGTACCTGTACCTGCACTTTCGTTTCTCAAATTCATCAATTCTTGTTCCTTTTTTCCAATTACAGACGATGGGTTTCGCTTTTCTAACCCTACCCATCTCAATTCCTTACTGGGTTTTATCTCATTTTTGTTTCTAGCCATACATACTTTCTGGGTATTTCACCAATTTGATTGGGAAGGAGCGAAAAAAGAAAAAAACAGTGGGGTGATTATGTTGGTAATTTGTTGTGAATTGTGCTGAAACTTGAAACCCTAGATTCGGATATATTGGGGGGAAATCTTATTTTAGTTTCTACCGATAGATACTTTGTGGGTAAATTTGATTGGGAACGAGAAAAAAAGGGGGTGATTATGTTGGTAATTTGGTGTGAAGTCTGCTGAAACTTGAAACCCTAGATTTAGACGTATTGGGTGAAAACTGAATTCTAGTGAGACTGAAAAAAACAACAATATGGGAGAAACCCTATTAACCACCTTATCCATTGAGAACTACCACCCTTCCACAGTATTGTCCATGGATTCAAGCTCCTCCTCCCATGATGAATCCGAGCGGGATGCTGCGAATCGGTCTGTTCTTCAATCGGGTCCTCCCGACATTAATCTCCCAATTCCCATGTCTGTTGTAGAACTCAGTGTGCCCCCACAATTGTGGAGTGACAGTTGTGAGATCTTGGATGTCGGCCTTGGCCCTCAATTTCACGAGGCGGAGACCATTGTGCCTGTCCCCAAATCGGGACGAAAATGTGCCAAGCGTGTGGATTCTATCTGGGGTGCTTGGTTCTTCTTCAATTACTACTTCAAGCCCGTGTTGAAGGAGGGGTCGAAGTGCAAGATCACGAGGGATTCAAATGGTTGGACGGGGTTTGACAAGTCGGATTTGAAGCTTGATGCTTTCTTGGTGCAGCATGATATGGAGAATATCTACATGTGGGTGTTTAAGGAGAGGCCAGATAACTCGTTGGGAAAGATGCAGTTGAGGAGTTTCATGAACGGGCACTCCAGGCAGGGGGAGCGCCCGTTTCCATTTAGCGTCGATCGGGGGTTTGTAAGGTCTCATAAGATGCAGAGGAAGCACTACCGAGGGTTGTCTAATCCGCAGTGTGTTCATGGGATTGAATTGGTTCGGTGTCCTGATTTCAAGGGTTTGGATGAGGCTGAGAAGAAGAGGTGGAGGGAGCTCACGGGCCGGGATCTGAACTTCTCGTTGCCCGACGAGGCGAGTGATTTCGGGACTTGGAGGAATCTCCCACCTATGGAGTTTGAAATTGGGCACCAGAGAAAGGGAACGCCGCCGGATACAGCGCTGAATTTCTCAACCCCTGCCAAGGTGACGGTGGATCCTTCGCATCCCCCCTCGAAGAAGCCAAAGAAAGACCTTTACCCTAATGGCTACTCTAACGGCTACACTAATGGTAACCCTAATGGATACTCTAATGGTTACCCTAGTGACAATGGCTTCTTGCAAATTAGCTCCCAATCCGACGGTGTTATAGATGTGGAATCCCATCCCACCAATCCACCCCAATGGCTCAACGAGTTCACCGGGGTGATGAAGAATGTGTCGGGCCCCGTGACAGGAGCCAAAACCATCTATGAGGACGACAAGGGTTTCCTCATCATCGTCAGCCTGCCCTTTGCCGACCTCCAGAAGGTCCGGGTCACTTGGAAGAACACCCCGGCCTATGGAGTCGTCAAGGTGGCATGTGTTAGTACAGCGGGCTCGCCTCTGATCAAGAGGCATGGGCGGACGTTCAGGCTGACCGACCCGACCCCCGAGCACTGCCCGCCCGGGGAATTTGTCCGGGAGATCCCGCTGACCACTAGAATCCCGGACGACGCCAAGCTGGAAGCGTACTGCGACGAGACAGGGACCGTGCTCGAGATCATGGTCCCCAAACAGCACGCCGTGCCGGAGGAACATGAGGTGCAAGTCTGTCTCCGGCCATCGCCCTGGGTTTGATTGATTGATTGATTCGAGATTTTAAGTTGTAGTAGGGAGTGTTTGTTAGGCCCTGCAACAAGGGATTAGAACTAAGGAAATTTTATGTATGGTTACAGTGATCTGATGATTCTGATATGTCCAATTATTGATTACTACTACTAACTGGAGTCATATAAAAAGAAATTCATGCAATGTTAGTTAATATTTTTCCCCCAATCAATGCTATTCCATTGTTCTTGCTATTTTACCAGTTGTTTTGCATGTGGTGTTTGTTTGTTCAGAATAGGACAGTTTTGACACCAATTCTATGTTGAAGAGGCCCAGAAAACAAGGGTGGTTTTTTCCTGGGTAAACTCTGCAATTCTGGGGGAAGTGTACAGTTGATGAACTATGAATCTATGATGTCTTATGTATGTCTATGATGTATAGGCAATTAGGCATATAGCAGTGTACCATTTGTATGGTGTTTGTTTGTGGTGAAAATCTGGCAAATGGCTTGTTAAACTCATGCAGTCTTGTCAGCAAATTTTCCTTTTTCTTTTTATGGAAGGAAAAGTGAATACAATTAATCAAAATTGAGTTTGTCGATAAGCACTACTCCCTCCGTTTCATATTAATTGTCGTCTTTGGAAATTGTGCAGTCAAATTCTAAAAATTTTGACCACAAATTTCTCAATATATACAATGAATTACTATATAAAATTACCATCATTAGATTCGTAACGAAAAATACTATCATATAAGTATAATATTGCAATTGTTAATAATATATTATGTAAGAAATTATTAATTAAAGAGTGATATTGAAGACCGTGAAAGTTAAAATTATAACTATTAATATGAAATGGAGGTAGTATTACATAGTTATAAATATGAATTCAATTAATCAAAATTGTTGTCGATAGGTACATAGCTATAAACATGATCAGTGTACACCCGTGTTCATACTTGTTCTGACTCAGGCATCGTTCTTTTGTCCGTTGCGTTTACGTTGCGTTACGTTTAGTTGCGTTGGAAATGATTAAAAAGTGATGATAATTTACGTTATGTTGCGTTGCGTTTGGTTGCGTTAACGCATAAAAGAACGATACCTCAGTGGGACAACCCTAGTAAGATGTGCTGCAAAGTTACCCTTCCGCTTTGAGCATTTACCATGACATGTCATTAGAGCTGGATAATAGGTCAGGTCGAGTCGGGTTCGTGTTCGTGTTAAACTTAAACGGGTTCAAAATCCTCCGACCTGAACCTAACTCATTTATTAAACGGGTTGGAAATTGACACCGTTTACCGTTTAAATTTTAAACGGGTTGACCTTATTTTGACATGTTAACCCATTTAAGTAAATGTATTAGAATTAAGTTACCAATTTACCTATTTAACCATTAACTCATTTATACAGAACAACTTATTATGGGATCGAAATAATGACATATCATACTCAACAGTTTGCGTGGTAATATAATTCGAGTTATATATAAGGGGATGCCTTTTAATTCATAGTCAAAGATAAATATAAGTTACAATTACAAGTCTTACGTATATTTCAAAGAGTATTAACTCTAACTTTCACCTAAGTTCAGTGATAAACGGTATAATTGGGTAACAATTATCGAGCAAATGACTTGACCCATCTAACATGTCTAATTAAATGGGTTAAGTAGGTGTTTTTTCGTGTCGAAAATCCTGACCTGAACCTAACTCATTTAATTAAACGGGTTTACCGTGTCAACCCATTTAATTAAATGGGTTGAAAATTTCTACTTAAACCCGCTTAATATCGTGTTAGGTTAAGGTCGGTAATCGTGTCGGGTCAGCTTTTCCCAGCTCTACATGTGTAAAACCTCGAGTTTTAGGAGGAATAAAACCGTAGTTTCCTTACCGGACCGCTAGGGTTAAGTTTAAGTTTCGAGGACGAAACTTCTTTTAAGAAGGTAATGATGTAAAACCCCGAAAAAAATCCAAAGATGTTGACCGTAACGTCGTTAATAAATTAGGTTTGACTTCGTGATTTATTATTATTCGTTTGTGTTTATTTATGCTAACGCTTGAGCTCGTAGGACCGTTGAGGGGCTAACAAGGGTAGAATAGTAATTTCCACTGGTTAATATTATGTTATATGAATAATTACGGGAATATTATTTGTTATGTGACTATCATTAATGATATTATTATTAGTGTTATTATTATCATTACTACTATTATTATTATTATTAGTTTGTTTTTAGAAAAATCAGATTTTAGTGTTGGGTTGGGTTAAGATTAAGAATAGACTAATTGGGCCTAGATATGTGTTTAATATAAAAACCTCCCTCCTCTCAAAAACCCTAATAACAACCTAAAACCCTAGCCTCTTCCCCCTCTCTCTCTCCCTTCCTCCTCTCTGCCGTCCCAGGCCACGCCACCTTGCATCACGCCGGACGCACCACCACCATCGTCCCCCGTGTCTCTCTTTCTCTCTCTTTCGCTGACTCTCCCTCTCTTTACGCCGCTGACTACCGCCATCAACACCGGCTGTGGTCATCGCCATCGGAGTCGTCTGCCGGCGAGCACCACCCGCCGCCTCGACCGTCGACGTTTGGGAGCCGCCACACCGGTCGTCTTGCCCAGTCACTGCCCAGCAGCCATACTCGACGAAACCGAGGGTGCTGCTGTTGTTTTTCACGAACCCTACCGCCGTGACTTTCTTTGCCCCTAACCGCCGTGCTCAGCCGACGTCGACCCTCATGAAACCGCCCAGAACCATCCTAACGTAAACCCTAATTCAGTTTTAAAAACCTTCTTCTTTTATTTCTTGTTTTTCTGTTTTGATTTGTTATTAATTCTTGTTAAATCTTGTAATTTGAGTAGTTAAGGGTGTAATTTTATTTAAATTGTTATTTGTAATTAATTTGTTCTTGTATTGTATTATTTACTTGTAATTTTTTGTCTAAATTATTATGTGTAATTTTATGTTCTAATTTGGTGTATTAGGGTTGTAATAGTGGTAGTGAAATTTTTAATATTGGATTATATGAGATGCTTTGTTTTCATGAGAATCATGTTAGGGTTTTAGATGACACTATTATTGTATGCACGAATTAAAAAGTTTAATTACCTAGATTAATTCTTGATTTGTTAGTTAAGTATTCATATGTTCTTTAATTCTCTTAGAGTTCATTCATGTTTAATTTTATGTTAAATCTTGTTAAATAAGTTAGGATGATTGAATTACAAAAGTTCGATTCTTGTTTATTAATTTATGATTCTTGATTGAATCTTGTATAAAGAAATTAGTTGTTGGGATTCTTGTTTGGTAGTTTAAATGTTTATGTGTTCTTTATAGTTTATTCACATGTTCTTTAAAACCTTTCTTGATTCTTGATTAAGAAATTCGTACTTTATAATTGTTCATGTTGTAATTAAAGGGTCTTGAAATAGTATGTTTTAGATTTCATGTGTAGGATAAGGTTGTTAATGTTTCATGTGTTATATTTTTGGCATTAGTGATAGGGAATTTGATGTTTGGACTTTAGATGGTTTAAACTAATTACCTTGGACCTTAGTTACTGTTTTAAGCCCAAACTAGGACCCCGGGACCGAATGGTGAAAGTTAGAACCGAAATTATAAATTAAATAAGAACCAGGATCGGGACAGTTTTGTTAGTGCCTAAAGATCGGGTCACCACGATTAGTATAGTTGTCCTTTAATCGAAACCTTTGGACTAGAGATTCCCCTAGATGTTAGCTTTCATAGGAATTTTGCGGAACGGACTTTTGAGTTGTATAGCTCGAGTTATAGTCGTTTTACCAGAACCTGTCGGAACTGGACCAGTTGGAAGTTTTGGTACTTTTAGACTCTTTCGAGGCTGATATGGGCTTATTCGTCAACTTAAGAGTTTTAGTAGACATCCCGAGGTTTCCGAAAAGTCCAGAACCAGACCCATAGGATGTCAGGAAGTCGAGTTGTGACCCGTTTTATGTGAACGTTATAATCTGTCCTCTGTTTGCTTTTATTTATGAAAAATTGTTGAGTAAATGTTATGTGTGAACTTGTTCCTTGAATGTGTTAAGTGTAAACCATAAATTATAGGAACCTAAGAGTTCCTAGGGGATGGGTTAGGTAGTTGATAGTTAATACTAACTTCGTTAGAACGCGTTTTGATTAGATAATTATTCTTATTCTAGGCCGAGTTAGTGCGAGACGTTAGTGAGCTCAAGTGTGTTCTTCTTTTTGCTGTGCTGTGAAGTATATCAGGTAATGTCTATGCTCTAGTCCCCACCGGGATGCCCTTTAAATGTATTTTAATGTTTTCTAATCTGTTTTGAGAATTGCATCCCGAAAGGGGACTTTTGTCGAAATGTGACCATCTGTTTTGGATAACTGTTTGTATTTGTTTGTACTTTGATTTTATTGAGTTGGAAAATTGGATGGTCTTTTATCAACGGTTTTATTATTGGTTTTGATAACCTGGGTTGGGTTTGACTTGAGAGTTGCGAGATGAGTGTGAATAATGAATTAGTATTTCAAAGTGGAAACATAAAGCGGGTTGTTGTTTTTGATGCCTTTAACAGGCTAATATTCATGCGGGTGATAACCCCGAGATCAGGATTCGATGCCTGTATGGGTTATGTGCCAGGAGATCAGGGTTTCATCCCTGATATAGGATAGAGGTTATGATGCCCTTGATGGGCGACTGTTTGATGCCTTTGAGAGGCTAATATTCATGCGGGTGATAACCCCGAGATCAGGATTCGATGCCTGTATGGGTTATGTGCCAGGAGATCAAGGTTGCACCCCTGATATAGGATAGTTGTTATGATGCCTTTGGTAGACGATGTTATCTTATGGGATTTGATATCCCGCCCGCATAATAAAACATGGATTGGTTGGGTTGAGGAAAACAGTTAAGGGTTCAAAGGTTTGTGAAATGGTTTGACTTGTTCCCTCTCCCCAAAATGAATTGAAATGAACTTAAACTGTTTTAAACGTTAGGGGTAGACATTATTGAGATTTCCCCCTCATTTTTGAAATGTTTTGTTTTCAGGTGAAGATCTGAATGTTGGGGACGGGAATTAGAAGTGAGGACGACGAGTCTAGAAGTCCTTGAAATTTTTTTATTTTGTTTTCGTTATGATGTCTTCAAGTTTGTTTTGAGTTGTTAGTAGTTACCGTTAGCGCATAGCCAGTGTTTTCCTTTCTCGCCTTGTGTTCCTTCGGGAATACGGCAGTGACGCCCAAACAAAATTTGAAGTCTTCCGCTAAGTTTTGTCTGTTAACGTTAGTTTGACTTTGACTTTCTATAATCGAATTTCCGGGGCGTTACAAAATGGTATCAGAGCTCTGGGTTGCGACCTAGTAGCTTCTCAGAGTCCTTTAGGTTTAGATGGACCCTAGGAAGCTAAATTCGGAGTGACGAGTGTTGGATGAGAAAAAGGGATTCATGCTTTCTAAAGTTGCGTGGTTATGAATATAATGTTCTCTGTGTTGCTAATATGTTTTGATTATGTAGGATGGCACAACGCACACACTGTCACCAGCACCCCACGCCGTGCTTTCACCGCTACACACCCATTCCTCCTGGTGGGTACTTGGGAACCCACATGCTGAACTTCTACGATGAGATCGACCGGTACACCAAGGGTGTCCCGAACTCCCGCCAGGCAACGAGGAAGCTCGTGCCAACGCTTTTCTACTCACCTTACGAGACGATCCTGGTGGGGCCATATCAGCGCCGCTGTCGCCACCCCGCTCGAGGAGGGGTACCCACACCTGTGCTGTTGGTGTCAGAGGTACCGGGTAGAGCCGGGGCATCGAATCCCGGAGGTCTTTTCTAGGATCGCCCGGATTGGGATGCGCCGAGTAGAGAGGGTCCAGGTGAACCCAGCTCCTGCACCAGCTGAGGATCATGAGGATGACCCTGAAGAGGATCCGGAGGAGGATCCCACCGAGGACAGCACCCAGGATCCCGAGCCCGAGGTAACCTCTAGGGTCACGGCTGCACTCGCCGTCGAGCCCGAGCATGAGATTCCGCCCGAGGAGGAGGATGAGGTGGACCGGGGGACAGGAGAAGACCCCGAGGAGGGCTCGGGGGATGAGACGAGTGATCCTGAGTGGACTCCAGTTTCAGCAAGGAAGAACCCTCGATGCAGGAGGATCATCTGAGTGGGATGGCTACGATGTGTTGAGTATTAGTGTATAACTGCTACGTTTGTATTTTTTGTTTTTTGTTGAACTGTGATATAATCTGGACAGTGGCATGTTGTTTCTTTTGGGAAATTGTCCCGATGGAGAATATTGTACATAAGAAATTACTTGGTGAAATAGAATTACAATTTTGTATTGTTTAGCACCCTATGAGAAGACCGGACCAAGTAGCTACCTCTAGTATGATGCTGAGACAATGGATTGGAAAACCCTTTAAGTAGACTAAATCGACCCTTTGAATCAGGATGTCAGACATGAACGATTCTCAACCCGACCACGGTACTCGGGAGCGTCCCGCAGCCGCAAATTAACAACGCCTCAAATCGCGATCAACTGCGCCAACGTCTGGCTCATTTGATACCAGGGTCGAGTACAACAACACCGGGGAACGACCTTGCTAGCATGCTGATGATTGAGATGCTGGGCAAGCACGAGGACCTACTAAGGAAAGTGGTGGATCGACAAGGAGGAGGGAGGGAAGATGATCCCTCCGCTCTTCTCCAAAGGTTCAACAGCTTCAACCCGCCCACTTACACAAGGGTAGCTGACCCCAAGGTCTTTGAAGATTGGGTTAGAGAGATTGAAAAGATTTTTGACACAACCCGCTGTCCCGAGGAGCTAAGGATGGACTTTGCGGCGTACCACCTGAAGGAGGAGGCCGATCTATGGTGGGCCAGTGTGAGGGAGATAAGGACTGAACCGGGTTTCGACTGGAACCATTTTAAGGTTGTGCTAAAGGATCGATTTTACCCAATTTCCCTCCAGAAGGCAAAAGAAAAAGAATTCATGAATCTGCGTCAAGGGGAAACTAGCGTGCTCGCCTACTCTGCAAAGTTCACAGAACTATCTCGATTTGCAGACCGCTGGTAGCCACTGAGCAACTAAGGATGGACCGTTTCTGGGATGGATTGAATTGCAACATTCAGGACCGCATGTCATCACGGGAGTTCACGTCTTATCAGAACATGTTGAATGTTGCCCTCATTGTAGAAAGGGTGATGAATGACATGGAACGACAGTTAGGCATACAGGGGCAAAAGAGGAAAGAGCCACCCCGTTTTAACCCACCTCAACCTTATCAGGAAAAGAGGCTCCGCCCCAACAACTGGCAAAACAACCAACCTTTGGGACGTGGACCAACCCATGTACCTATTTGTGGGGTTTGTGGACGACCTGGCCATCTTGCTAGGAATTGTAGATCAGGAGCCGCAAAAGGGGGATGCTTTAAATGTGGGAGTCTCCAGCATCACATCAGGCAATGCCCTTTACAGAACTCAGGGGGTAATAATGGTGGAAATAATGGAAATGATGGGAATAATAGGAATTGGAGAGCCCCGCAGACAACATATCGAAATCGGGGAGGCTATAATGGGAATCAAAGGCCACAACAACAAAACCGGAATGGTTCCGGTGGAAATCGAAACAACCAAGGAAGGCCAGCAAACCCGCCTCGTCCGCAACAACAACCACCGCGCAACGCAGGAGGACGGGTATACGTAATGAGGAAAGAAGAGGCTGAGAATGAAGCAGACGTTGTGACGGGTACCTTCTCTCTCCACCTCTACAATATCTCTATTTTGTTTGATTCTGGTGCTAGTCATTCTTTTGTTGGACGAGCTATAGTAGAGAAGGCTAAGATGAAACCCTCGGAGAATAGTAAGCCTATGTCGGTAGCCCTACCTACCGGTGATACCATTAGTTGTGGAGAGTTATATGGTGGATGTCCTATAGTGATAGCAGGACAGGAGTTTGAGGCCGACCTTTATATGTTTGACCTAATGGAGTTCGACATTATTTTGGGGATGGACTGGTTAGCAAAGTATAGGGCTCAGATAGATTGTTATAAGCAAAAGGTGACCTTAATGGGACCGAACGGAAAGAAGGTAGTGCATTGGAGTGATAGGCATCTTCAGAGTGTGCGGATTATCTCTGCCCTCAAGGCCCAGAGGTTGTTGGGTCAAGGTTGTGAAGGATTTCTATGCAACGTAATCGACACCAAGGTGGAAGAACTTGCGATTGAGAATATCCCGGTAGTGCGGGAGTACTCTGATGTATTTCCGGAGGAGATCCCGGGTCTGCCTCCAATCAGGGAGGTAGATTTCTGCATCGATTTGGAGCCCGGGGCCGCACCTGTTTCAAAAGCCCCATATCGCATGGCGCCCGCAGAGCTGAAGGAGTTGAAGACTCAGCTAGACGAGCTGCTAGAAAAGGGGTATATCCGACCCAGCACGTCACCATGGGGAGCACCTGTACTGTTCGTGAAGAAGAAAGATGGTAGCATGAGGTTGTGCATCGATTACCGGGAGTTGAACAAGATTACCGTCAAGAATCGTTATCCCCTACCTCGTATTGATGATCTTTTCGATCAGTTGCGAGGAGCAACAACGTTTTCTAAGATAGACCTGAGGTCAGGTTATCACCAGTTAAGAATTCGCGAAGAAGATATCTCTAAAACCGCATTCCGAACTCGGTATGGCCATTATGAGTTCGTGGTAATGCCTTTTGGGCTTACAAACGCCCCAGCCGCCTTCATGGATTTGATGAACAGAGTGTTCGAGCCGTTCCTGGATAAGTTTGTAGTGGTGTTCATCGACGACATATTGGTATATTCAGGAACACGAGAGGAGCATGCGAATCATCTGAGAGAAGTATTGACGACTCTACGGAGCAACAAGCTTTATGCGAAGCTTAAGAAGTGTGAGTTTTGGTTGGAACAAGTAGCTTTCTTAGGACATGTGGTGTCCAAGGAAGGAGTAGCAGTAGACCCCCAAAAGGTGGAGGCCATCACCAAGTGGCCGACACCGAAGAATGCCACGGAGATTAGGAGTTTTCTGGGCTTGGCAGGGTATTATAGGAAATTCGTTCAGGATTTCTCAAAAATTGCTAATCATTGACCAACCCGACTGAAGTCGAAAGTTCACGTGGTCAGAAAAATGTGAGCAAGCATTCCAGGAGTTGAAGAAGAGGCTTACCTCGGCCCCTATTCTTGCTTTACCTCAAGGGAACGAAGGTTTTGTTATCTACAGTGACGCATCACATGGTGGATTGGGTTGTGTGCTCATGCAGGAGGGGAAGGTGATTGCATATGCATCCAGTAAATCAAGACGCATGAGAAGAATTACCCCACTCATGGTCTGGAGTTGGCAGCAGTGGTTTTTGCACTAAAGATTTGGAGGCATTATCTTTATGGAATACACTGCGAGATATTCACAGACCATCAGAGTTTGAAGTACCTTTTCACACAGAAGGAGCTGAACCTCAGGCAGACAAGATGGTTAGAGTTTCTGAAGGATTACGATGTGAATTTCCAATATCATCCCGGAAAGGCAAATGTAGTGGCTGATGCCCTGAGTAGAAGACCGTATCCTGCTATAAACCACTTGATGATGGTATCGCACGAGTTGTGCGAGGAGTTTAGGAGATTGGAGATTAATGTGGTAACACCTGGGAGGAAAGCTGTATTGAATGCCATGGAGTTGCAACCTACCCTCATGGAAGAGATCAAGAGGACCCAAGAGCTGGATTTGCAGCTTGCAAAGATACGGGAGGAAGTTTTGCAGGGGAAAGCCTCTGGCTTTGTGATCCACGAAGACGGTACATTACGATTTCATAACCGCATCTGTGTACCCAATATGGAAGAGCTAAAAAGGAGGATTCTAGAAGAGGGACACAATACGCCATATTCTGTACAACCAGGAGGAAATAAGCTTTACAAGGACCTGAAACAGATGTTCTGGTGGAGTAATATGAAACAAGAGGTGGCAGACTTTGTGGCAAAGTGCCTTACATGCCAGCGAGTCAAGGCAGAACATCAACGACCAGCCGGACTTCTGCAACCGTTAGACGTCCCTGAGTGGAAATGGGATTCGATATCAATGGATTTTGTGATAGGACTACCAAGGACCAGGCGGAAACACAATGCAATATGGGTGATTGTAGATCGTTTGACCAAGTCAACTCACTTCCTAGCCATCGCCAACAACTGGTCCCTAGATCAGCTAGCTCAAGCCTATGTAAGGGAGATTGTAAGGTTACAAGGAGTACCCAGTTCTATAGTCTCAGACAGAGACACTAGGTTCCAGATCGGTTTCGGAAAAGTTACAAGAGGCGTTTGGTACAAAGCTCAAGTTCGATCTCGCATTTCACCCACCATCATGGGCAAACCGAGAGGACTATTCAAACCCTCGAAAATATGCTGCGAGCATGCGCATTAGATTTCAAAGACTCGTGGGATGACGAGTTGACTCTTATTGAATTCTCCTACAACAACAGTTATCACGCCAGTATTGGGATGTCACCCTTTGAAGCCTTATATGGGAGGAGATGTAGGACTCCCCTATGTTGGCAAGACATCGATGAAGCTCTAACGATCGGACCGGACCTAATACAGGCCACTACTCAGAAGGTTCGAATCATTCAAGACAAGATGAAGGCAGCGCAAAGTCGACAAAAGAGCTATGCTGACAGGAGGAGAAGGCCCCTAGAGTTCGAAGTGGGAGAATACGTGTTTTTACGGGTGTCACCTACGAAAGGAGTTATGAGATTCAGGCAGTCAGGGAAGTTGACACCAAGATTCATCGGGCCCTACCCAATTTTGGAACGCATTGGGGAAGTTGCCTACAAGTTACAGCTACCGGGAGAACTTCCAAGAGTGCACAATGTCTTCCATGTGTCACAACTCAGGAAATATGTCCTGCACTCCAACTCATGATTGATCCCGAGCCGCCACTACAAGAAGATTTGAGCTATGAAAACAACCGTTGGAGATATTAGATCGCAGAGAAAATAACTTCGAAGGAAAGTAGTTCCTTGGTAAAAATCGATGGGCAAATCATACCACAACTCGGGAGACAGAAGACGAAATGAGGAAGAAGTACCCTCACTTGTTCCAAGCCTAAGGCGCGTCAAGTTTCAGGGACGAAACTTCTTTAAGAAGGTAGTGTTGTAAAACCTCGAGTTTTAGGAGGAATAAAACCGTAGTTTCCTTACCGGACCATTAGGGTTAAGTTTAAGTTTCGAGGACGAAACTTCTTTTAAGAAGGTAATGATGTAAAACCCCGAAAAAAATCCAAAGATGTTGACCGTAACGTCGTTAATAAATTAGGTTTGACTTCGTGATTTATTATTATTCGTTTGTGTTTATTTATGCTAACGCTTGAGCTCGTAGGACCGTTGATGGGCTAACAAGGGTAGAATAGTAATTTCCACTAGTTAATATTATGTTATATGAATAATTACGGGAATATTATTTGTTATTTGACTATTATTAATGATATTATTATTAGTGTTATTATTATTATTATTACTACTATTATTATTATTATTATTAGTTTGTTTTTAGAAAAATCAGATTTTAGTGTTGGGTTGGGTTAAGATTAAGAATAGACTAATTGGGCCTAGATATGTGTTTAATATCAAAACCTCCCTCCTCTCAAAAACCCTAATAACAACCTAAAACCCTAGCCTCTTCCCCCTCTCTCTCCCTTCCTCCTCTCGCTCTCTTCACCGCCACACCGCTGCATCACGCCACGACGCACCACCACCATTGTCCCCCGTGTCTCTCTTTCTCTCTCTTTCGCTGACTCTCCCTCTCTTTACGCCGCTGACTACCGCCATCAACACCGGCTGTGGACATCGCCATCGGAGTCGTCACCACCGGCCGGAGCACCACCCGCCGCCTCGACCGTCGACGTTTGGGAGCCGCCACACCGGTCATCTTGCCCGATCCATCGCCAAAGACCATACTCGACGAAACCGAGGGTGCTGCTGTTGTTTTTCACGAACCCTACCGCCGTGACTTTGCTGCCCTAACCGCCGCTGCTCCAACGCCGACATCAGCCCTCGCCGGAAACCGCCCAGAACCATCCTAACGTAAACCCTAATTCAGTTTTAAAAACCTTCTTCTTTTATTTCTTGTTTTTCTGTTTTGATTTGTTATTAATTCTTGTTAAATCTTGTAATTTGAGTAGTTAAGAGTGTAATTTTATTTAAATTGTTATTTGTAATTAATTTGTTCTTGTATTGTATTATTTACTTGTAATTTTTTGTCTAAATTATTATGTGTAATTTTATGTTCTAATTTGGTGTTTTAGGGTTGTAATAGTGGTAGTGAAATTTTTAATATTGGATTATATGAGATGCTTTGTTTTCATGAGAATCATGTTAGGGTTTTAGATGACACTATTATTGTATGCACGAATTAAAAAGTTTAATTACCTAGATTAATTCTTGATTTGTTAGTTAAGTATTCATATGTTCTTTAATTCTCTTAGAGTTCATTCATGTTTAATTTTATGTTAAATCTTGTTAAATAAGTTAGGATGATTGAATTACAAAAGTTCGATTCTTGTTTATTAATTTATGATTCTTGATTGAATCTTGTATAAAGAAATTAGTTGTTGGGATTCTTGTTTGGTAGTTTGAATGTTTATGTGTTCTTTATAGTTTATTCACATGTTCTTTAAAACCTTTCTTGATTCTTGATTAAGAAATTCGTACTTTATAATTATTCATGTTGTAATTAAAGGGTCTTGAAATAGTATGTTTTAGATTTCATGTGTAGGATAAGGTTGTTAATGTTTCATGTGTTATATTTTTGGCATTAGTGATAGGGAATTTGATGTTTGGACTTTCGATGGTTTAAACTAATTACCTTGGACCTTAGTTACTGTTTTAAGCCCAAACTAGGACCCCGGGACCGAATGGTGAAAGTTAGAACCGAAATTATAAATTAAATAAGAACCAGGATCGGGACAGTTTTGTTAGTGCCTAAAGATCGGGTCACCACGATTAGTATAGTTGTCCTTTAATCGAACCCTTTGGACTAGAGATTCCCCTAGATGTTAGCTTTTATAGGAATTTTGCGGAACGGACTTTTGAGTTGTATAGCTCGAGTTATAGTCGTTTTACCAGAACCTGTCGAAACTGGACCAGTTGGAAGTTTTTGTACTTTTAGACTCTTTCGAGGCTGATATGGGCTTAGTCGTCAACTTAAGAATTTTAGTAGACATCCCGAGGTTTCCGAAAAGTCCAGAACCAGACCCATAGGATGTCAGGAAGTCGAGTTGTGACCCGTTTTATGTGAACGTTATAATCTGTCCTCTGTTTGCTTTTATTTATGAAAAATTGTTGAGTAAATGTTATGTGTGAACTTGTTCCTTGAATTTGTTAAGTGTAAACCATAAATTATAGGAACCTAAGAGTTCCTAGGGGATGGGTTAGGTAGTTGATAGTTAATACTAACTTCGTTAGAACGCGTTTTGATTAGATAATTATTCTTATTCTAGGCCGAGTTAGTGCGAGACGTTAGTGAGCTCAAGTGTGTTCTTCTTTTTGCTGTGCTGTGAAGTATATCAGGTAATGTCTATGCTCTAGTCCCCACCGGGATGCCCTTTAAATGTATTTTAATGTTTTCTAATCTGTTTTGAGAATTGCATCCCGAAAGGGGACTTTTGTCGAAATGTGACCATCTGTTTTGGATAACTGTTTGTATTTGTTTGTACTTTGATTTTATTGAGTTGGAAAATTGGATGGTCTTTTATCAACGGTTTTATTATTGGTTTTGATAACCTGGGTTGGGTTTGACTTGAGAGTTGTGAGATGAGTGTGAATAATGAATTAGTATTTCAAAGTGGAAACATAAAGCGGGTTGTTGTTTTTGATGCCTTTAACAGGCTAATATTCATGCGGGTGATAACCCCGAGATCAGGATTCGATGCCTGTATGGGTTATGTGCAGAGATCGTGGTTTCATCACGATATAGGATAGAGGTTATGATGCCCTTGATGGGCGATCGCTTGAGGCCTTTGAGAGGCTAATATTCATGCGGGTGATAACCCCGAGATCAGGATTCGATGCCTGTATGGGTTATGTGCCAGGAGATCAAGGTTGCACCCCTGATATAGGATAGTTGTTATGATGCCTTTGGTAGACGATGTTACCTTATGGGATTTGATATCCCGCCCGCATAATAAAACATGGATTGGTTGGGTTGAGGAAAACAGTTAAGGGTTCAAATGTTTGTGAAATGGTTTGACTTGTTCCCTCTCCCCAAAATGAATTGAAATGAACTTAAACTGTTTTAAACGTTAGGGGTAGACATTATTGAGATTTCCCCCTCATTTTTGAAATGTTTTGTTTTCAGGTGAAGATCTGAATGCTGGGGACGGGAATTAGAAGTGAGGACGACGAGTCTAGAAGTCCTTGAAATTTTTTTATTTTGTTTTCGTTATGATGTCTTCAAGTTTGTTTTGAGTTGTTAGTAGTTACCGTTAGCAGACAGTTGTGTTTTCCTTTCTCGCCTTGTGTTTCTTCGGGAATACGGCAGTGACGCCCAAACAAAATTTGAAGTCTTCCGCTAAGTTTTGTCTGTTAACGTTAGTTTGACTTTGACTTTCTATAATCGAATTTCCGGGGCGTTACAACATGTCATTACTTTCGATTTTTTGTGGGTCCATTTTTCACACCATGGAATTCTTTTTTTTTATTTCTTATAACATAAGGATTGAAATTTTAAATAAAATATTTGCTATTATTCTAATGTATTGCACATAATATGTGTTATTAAAGTAAAATGAAAAATAAAAAAAATATATTTTTCCACTAATTACATGTAAGGAAATATTTAATATGTGGAAATCATTTTGGAATGATTTAGAGTACATGCAATTCTACTACCAGAATATTGGAATTTTAAGTCATGTTCTTGTGTGCGGTTGATAAGATGTGGAAATGGTGTTGCGTGTTGAAAGTGTGGAAAATGCGGTGATGTGTGGAATCATATGGTGAAATTTGTGGAAAGTGTGATTGATGTGGTCGATCAGGAGAGAGAATGCGAAAAATAGATGAGAAAAGAGAAGAGAGAGAAAAGTGGGCAGATATATTAGTAATAATTGTGGTAAAGTGTGGTACGGTATGGTAAATTTTGAAGAATATTGAGTAGTATGGTGAGTTTTGGTACCGCACCACACTGCACCGTACAAAAGAACAGAGCCTAATAGTGGGGGTCAATCCTTCAACTGTACATCATATACAAGTCCTACCTTTTGAAACTTCACTCCATCTCCCCTACAATTATTAGGAACTCATTACACCCTTTTACTTTAAAATATTCAATGTGAGTCCATTTTTCTCTTGTAATTATTAGATTTGTTTATGTTAAAATATTTAATGTGATTCATCTTCTGTGGATGTTAAGGACAAAATTATGGGGACAACTCTCTTGCAAATACTAGTAACCAAGGGACCTACTCCACCGCCCCTTTTGTTCCTGTTGCCTTGGTGGTTATTCGAGCGTCTGGTGATGTTTGGCATTCTAGGTTAGGTTATTGTGGGTCACGAGTCCTCGATGATCTTAGCAAACGCAAGGTTATCTCTACTAGTTCTAGATATTTAAATAAGTGTCATTCTTTAAGGTGGGCAAAGCCCATTGATTGCCTTTTACGACTGTGGAGCATTGTTTTAGCATATCGTTATATTTAATTCACTATGATATTTGACAGTCACCCATTATTTCCAATCTTGGTTAATCTTGGTTACCATTATTATGCGTGTTTTGTGGACAACTGCACCCGGTATACTTGGATTTATCCTATGATGTAACGCCCCCAGATTCATGATCATCATATTACTACTAAACATCTCATAATTCAAGGATTAACGCAGCGGAAAACCATAACCAGAGGCATTACCGCCGTCCACCTAAATGGACAAGGCTTAACAACTATCAACACAAACACCAAACACAATCATACTTACAACTTAAATTAATCCATACTAAACTTACAACCTTTAATATCATAATTAACAACTCCAAAATAAACCACCACTTAAGGGTTTCATCTATTCATCAAAATATTTAAGACCATCCCATATTTCAAAGGGGAGAGATTCATCATCACAATCCAAGCGGGAGAGCCCTTATCCTGGTTACCGAACGCCTACCTTAATTGGAATGGACACCTCACTTACTTCTTCGGACCTGGGAGGTTGTTGCCCTTGGAGAGAACACTTCCTAAAACAAAAGAGAAAACTTCGCAAATGAGTTTGCTAAACTCAGCACACATACCCCTACAGTGTAAACTTTCACTAATTCATTTTTGTTCACGCAATTCTAAATTCTTTTGGAAAAGGAAACACAAACAAGCCACAAAAATTCTTGAACAGCCAAAGAAAAATAATAAATATTAACATCATAAATGTCGTCGTCATCATCCTCATCATCATCCTCATCATCATCATAGACCTCATCATAAATAGACCTCGTTGTAGACCTCATAATAAATAGACTTCGTTATAGACTTCATCAAAGACACTGGCCAGGTCGCATGACAGATGCCCGTCGACATCGAAAGTACCTCATTGCGATTAGCACCATATAACAAGAGACCTCATCATTGAAAGAACAAAATCATAAAATTTCCTTGTGTTAAACATCATGAAGTCATCATCATAAAACATCAACATAAAACATCATCAATAAAACATTCTTGGGAAAGGTAGGCAATATGCGCACTTGAACACCTGAAACTAATGCTCCAACTTGGACCCGCACGGACTTGAACAGGTGGGCGCAACGACCTCTTGAGAACTCTTAAGAAAGAACAATAATCATGAATTAGAACCTAACTTGGATGAGAGAAATGAAGAATATCCTAGTAGAATCCTAGGATTACTTGAATACTTAAGCTTGCTTCCTAAGGGTCATTCGGAAGGCCATAACCTCTCCCACAAGTATTGCATCATTGTGCATAAGGACTTTCTGGAAAGCTAAGCTCATGCACTACAACTCTCTAGTTGATCATGAAGGTCAAAAATGCAGTTAAGGAGGGTAAAACCCCTAACTCAGCAAGCTGTCCAGAACATACAAGAATGGATACCGATTTTTCGGAAAATCATAACTTGGGTTGTAGACCTCGGTTAGGGACGTGTAAGCTGTCTATGGAAAGCTTGAAAGACATACTCAAACCTTTATGTTAATCACAAACTCATACAAGCCCTAGAAAAGGTCCTAAAAGTGTCTAGAATATGCTATGGTTACCCTTATTTTCTGGGTAGAACTCAATTACATAGCTGAAAAGAAAGGGTCATAACTCTCTCTCCCGATGTCCAATGAATACTTAAGACCCCATTTCAGAAAGCTTACGAAACATACTCCAACTTTCATTTTAATCACAATTTGATTCGAGCAGGAGAAATGATCAGATTTTGGCCAAGAACACAGGGCAGTCATAAATAAGTTTCTGGGTAATCTCAGACTACTACCTCATCATCGGGAACTCATAACTTTCACTCCCGATATCGTATGACTACATAATTTACCTTTCGGGACAAAATTCATGAATACTCTAAATCTTTCATATTGAATACTTCACCCAAAAACGTCTCTAAATAGATGAAAAACATGAATTTCCAGACTGCCTCCAGAATTCGTAATAAGATACGAGGCCTCACGGTTTTGGGCATAACTTTTGCTATACTTAACGAAATTCTACGATTCAAAAACCGATAACATCTTAGGCTACCTATTCATGGCATATTTTAGTCAAAATCATATTCTACATTCTCTGGAATTTCCAGATTTCATCCAGACTTGAAAATCACCCTTCATTTGGGCTTGCATGCATCTTAAACTTTGGTATTCAACTCTAATCTTCCCCAAATCACTTCCCAGGCATCCTTACTTATTTTCCAGCACTAAACTCATCCAGAATCCTTCATTATTGATCACATTTCACACATGCAAAACAAGATCTCAACAATCAAACATCAATCAAGTCATACTCATCCAATCTTCATCAATTCTTTGTGAGACATTTCATCGAACACTTCATGTGCATCATAAAACACTAAAAATCCATCACTAATTCATCACTTTCATAACCAAAACTCATTACAAACAACTCTAAGGTTACTTTCAGATTTGGAACAACAAATAAACCATCATAAAAGTGATACGCACACTACCATCAACCATATTCAAGTCCATCTCACCCTCCATACTTCAATTTCCTATCATTCCATCTCTAATCCATACCCAACAACAACCAATCTGATTATTTCATGGAATACACAAAATAGCTAGCTAAATTATTCAAGAACATCACCCAAATTCATAAGCTAAACAATAAATTCAGATTGATAAAAGAAGGGTAAAGTTTACCTTAGAAGAAGAGGGAGAAGGAAGAGAGGAACAGAGGAGGGAGGTGGTCGGCTGGAGCAAGACGGACGGCGACCGTCCCGTTGCCGGAAATGGCACTGGCGTCGGCTGCGGTGGTGGTCGGCCGGCAGCAGTCAGCGAGGGAGGGAGAGCAAGAGCAGTGAGGGGTCTCTAGTGTTTGAGTTGAAATAATCTGGAATGAAATGAAGAAGGAGAAGGAAGGCTTCTAATTCTAATTATAAGGCCTACTACACAAGAACATTAGGTTGTCCAAAGAAATAAATCAGGCCCAAAATACTTATTAATAACTCCTTTATAACCCGATACCATTAACTTGGGTTCCCGAATAAAATTCTACGAGACTAACTATGAGAAATTTCACTAATAAACAATGTCATGAGTCCTCACTTCTCGAATAATAATAAATTCGAATAAACCCAAATGGGAAAATCGTCAGACTAATAATCGAATATCATAGTTATTAGGAAGAATCGGGAATACTATTTGAGGAGTATCAACCGAAATTATTACACTGGAGGATCGATGGTCGTTGCACTGTTCAAGTCCTGCAAAACACACAGTTAAGAAAATAGAAAAGCGCAACTTTGGTTAATAAACTTGATTAATTAACTTAATTAAACAACTTTAGGGTCTAATTAACACTGGTTTATTACATATGAAAAATAAGTCGGAGGTTTACTCTATTTTTGTTGCTTTTCAAGCTCTTGTGCAAAATCTCTTTAATAAAAGAATCAAAATTTTCCAAAGTGATGGAGGGGGCGAATTTGACAATAAGTCCCTACAAACTCATTTTGAAAAGTGTGTAATTTTATTTTGAAAATCTTACCCTCATACTCCTGAGCAAAACAGTGCCGCTGAGTGTAAACACCGACACCTCGTAAAAATGGCTAGGACATTGCTTCTCCAAGCAAGCCTACCGGCTCAATTTTGGGTCGATGTTATTCACACCTCAACCTATCTAGTAAATCACTTACCTACATCTATCTTGGATAATAAGTCTCATTTTGAAAGACTTTTTCAAAAACCTCCTGATTACTCCTTTCTTCGTACATTTGGTTGTGAATGTTTTCCTACATTACTCACTCAACATAAACTTGCTCCCTGATTAAAGCAGTGTGTTTTTATTAGTTATGCTCCAAATTATAAAGGCTATCTATGTTTTGACCCATCTGTAGGGCATGTGTATGTGAGTCGTCATGTTCAATTTCATGATGATATTTTCCCATACCCTACCCTCATCCCACCTCCCCTCCAATATTGCTTCACATCTCTCATTGACCTTATTGTAACTACCTCATCTATC
Source organism: Portulaca oleracea (assembly GCA_029582165.1). Lineage (NCBI taxonomy): Eukaryota > Viridiplantae > Streptophyta > Magnoliopsida > Caryophyllales > Portulacaceae > Portulaca > Portulaca oleracea. The sequence continues at coordinate 27,569,969 of CM055871.1, forward strand.
CAGGCCTCACCCATTACGCCTCTCAGCCATCCACCCCTAGCCGAACACTCCCCTTCCACCTCTACTCCCTTGATAGAGCCCACTCTTCCTGTCGACCTCATGAGTCATCCAGTACACTATCATCAGCCGACCCTCCCTCTCCCTACATCGTCCAACCTCTTGCCTTCTCCCCAACCTAAGGATACCCCCCATCCCTCTCCAACCAACTCCACAATCTCCCTATCTACCTCTACCTCCAATCCACCTTCACCCCCTCTAACTTCTTCAACTACTTCAACCCCACCTTCTCTTGCTCAAATCTATCTGTCTAACCACCAACATATGCAAACCCATGCCAAATCTAGCGTTGTCAAACCTCGACATATTCTTTCCCTGGCCACTACTGTTTCCTCTAATGATTCTGAGCATGAGCCCACTTGTTATTCTGAGGCCTATAAACATCCAAAATGGAATCAAGCTATGGCAGAAGGGTCCAATGCTTTAGTCCAACACAATACATGGACCTTGGTACCTTATCGCTCTAACATGAATTTGCCCTCTTGTAAGTGCATTTACAGAAACAAGTATAATTCTGATGGTAGTTTTGAAAGACGTAAGGCACGCCTTGTTGTTCGAGGCTTCAAACAACAATAGGGTCTGGACTATCATGACACTTTTAACCCAATTGTGAAACCCATCACAATTCGTATGGTCCTCGCCATTGCCCTCACTAGAGGATACGTCATTTGTCAACTCGATGTGAAGAATGCTTTTCTCCATGGTGATCTCATAGAGGAAGTATATATGATCCAACCCACTGGCTTTGTTGATCTTGATTGGCATTCCTATGTTTGCAAGCTCAATAAGTCTCTATATGGACTTAAACAGACTCCTCGAGCATGGTTCCATAAAGTTCAGCAGTTTTCTCCTTTCTCTAGGTTTCACTTGTAGTAGGACTGACACTTCTATCACTACAAGATGGCTGGCCAAATAAGACCGTCCGGAGCGACCGTTCAGTGAACGGTCGGAAGAAAAAGGCGGGCGATCGTTCAAAAACGACCGTTAATGAACGGTCGTTATCTAGCGACCGTTCAAATTAACGGTCGTTAATTGGAACGACCGTTCAATTGAGCGGTCGCAATTAACGATCGCGACCATTAATTTGAACGGTCGCTAGATAACGACCGTTAATTGAACGGTCGTTTTTTGAACGGTCGTTCAGTGGTTAAAACACGGCCGAATTCAATCGAATTCAATTACACCGTTACACTCTCTCAAAACCCAATTTCTCTTCTCCCTCCTCTTACTAGCCGGTGACTTTGACCGGAAATCGCCGCCTGCCGCCACATTCCGTCAGAGCCGACGACGGTAAGTCCTCCTCTTCTCCCTCCTTATCAATTCTTTTAAGTTTTTGGTGGTTAATAACAACACAAGCCCTTCCTCTTGCTAGCAAATCGGACCGGGAACCGCCCATTTCTTGGTGCCGCGCTAACGCCGCCATTGTCCGAGCCGCTTCGGCCGCCGCCATTGCCGCCGCCTGCCGCTGCTGCCCCCATCGCCGCCGTTTCTCCCAGAAATTATTTGAAATTTGTCAATTTTGTTAATTATATATTTATTTGTATAAATTATGAGCATGCATTAATTAGGTTAGTATTTGTGTAAAAAGTTGTTTAGTTAGTTATGTTGTGAATAATTTGAGTGAATAATTAGTATTTATTCGGTTAATTTTTGTGTTAATTACTGTGTAAGTATTGTATGTTAATTGTATGTTAGTTGTATTAGTTTAATGATATGTTGTGAAATTGTATGTTAATTAGGTTAGTTATATTACTGTTTAAGTATTGTATGTTAATTAGGTTAGGTATGTGGTGAAATTTATCAATTAGTGTAATGATATGTTGGTTGAGTTAATTGCATGTTTGTGTATGTTGTTGTGTTAATTGTGTTTTATTATTGAATTTTTGTATTAATTGTATGTTACTTGTATTAGTTAGTTATGTTTTGTAATATTTATTGTTGTAGTTTTGGAAAATTGTTAATTGTATGTTTATGTGTATAAATTACGAGCATGCGTAAATTAGTATGGGTTAGGTTAATACACGTGTAAAGAATATTTAGTTAGTTAAGTTGTATATAATTGTTTTAGCACGCTTAAAATTCATTTGAATTTACGACATCGAAATCTACCATTATTAGAAAAAAATGTTGAGTTGGGATGATTTTGGTAGTTATTAGTATATGAGTTAGTTATTATGTTTGATTAGGAATGACTTTACGCGACTAACAACTTTGTTGGATAACTTAATTAAAGGCAAGCCTCTAAATGTCAATTGACCCTTGTTGTGATGAACAATTCGTCGGAGTTATACATACGAGAAATCCACCGTTTGTGGCAAAACAAATGTCGATCGTTGAGTTTTGTAGCATACTAATCACTAATAAATTGAACACCCAGGAACTCAATCTTGATTTCTTGGGTGTTCGTTTGGATGCTAAATGCACAACGATCGACATTTGATACGTCACAAGCGGTGGATTTCTCGTATATATAACTCAGACAACTTGTTCATCACAATAAGGGTGAATTCAAGTTTAGAGACATGCCTTTAATTAAGATAATCTCTGAAGCTGTTAGCGTAAATTTGTTTCGTATCCAACCTAATTGCTATCTTAATTATTCATAACCCCAAATGAAGACATGAGTTATAAATAACTATGTCACATCCCTTTGCTAGCTTAAGTACTCAACAACTAGTTTAGTGTTAGTAAATAAGTTAGTTGTCATGGTAGTTTAGAGTAAAAAGTACTAAGGCTAACGACCGTTCATATGAACGGTCGCCCGCTTCCACAAACGACCATTGAGAGGCGACCGTCCCCAACGGTCGCTAATTAACGGTCGCCCGCCCCCCAGAACGACTGTTCAAGCTGAATTGAGACCGTTCAGAACGGTCTTATTTTTGTTACCCTGTTGTAGTGTATGTTTATCTATCGACATTCAGGTATCACTTTAATCCTACTTTTATATGTTGATGACATCATTTTCACTGGCAGCTCTTCTACCTTCCTTTTCCACATTATCCGTCTTCTTGCTGTCCAATTCCCTATGAAGGACCTTGGTGATCTTCATTATTTCCTCGGTGTTCAGGTCCTTCGTACCCTCGAAACTCTCTTTTTTACCCAACCAAATACATTCATGAACTTCTCCATCGCTTCAATTTCAAATCCTCCAAACCCATCAACACTCCTTTACCCACTCGTTCATCATTATCACTAATGGATGGAGAATAACTCATTGATCCTTCCTTTTATAGGAGCACGGTTGGCGCAATTCAATATTATATTTGACACTTACCAGGCCAGACATAGCATATGCTGTTAATGTTGGATCTCAGTTCATGCATGTTATTCGTACTACTCATTTTGTGGCATATTTCGCTATTTAGAGGGCACTGCTAACCATGGGTTACTCCTTAGGCGTGTTGCGTCTCTTGGTGTTGTTCTTACATATTCTGATGCTGACTGGGTCGACTGTCCAGATACTTCTCGATCAACTACTGGTTATGCTATCTTCCTAGGTCAAAACCTTGTTTCTTGGAACCTACGGTGTCCAAGTCTTCCATAGAAGTTGAATACTGTGCGGTCGCCAACACTGTCACAGAAACCTTGTTGATCCGTTATCTCTTGGCAAAATTGGGCATCCTTCTTTGCAAACATGTTACGGTTCTCTGTGAGAATATCTCTGCCACTTACATTGCAGCAAACCTCGTTCTACATAACCACAACAAACATATCAAGGTTGATTATCATTTTGTCCGTGAACGGATTTCTTATGGTGATTTAATTGCTCCCTATGTTCCTACTCAGCTGCAACTGGCCGATAACTTTACCAAACCTGTTCCGGTCACTCGTTTCTGTTTTTAAAATCCAATTCGTCCGTGCATTCGTCCGTACAGATTGAGGGGGCGTGATAGAGTAATCTAGAATAATCATGTATTATTTGATATTCTAGAACATTTTGTGTAGAGTTTTCCGGAATATTCCGTATATTTGTACATGTATGTATATATATAAACTCAGGGTCTCTCAATTGTGGAGTGTCCCGCACGACCTTATAATTGTTTTGCCACATCAACCTATTTTCCTTCACATGAGCATAGTTTACCTTGCTATGATGTGTTTCTAAAGTTTGGGTTATCATTGTCACAATTTCTATAATTCAGATTACTACCATTCCATTTGAAAAAGAAAATTTTATTCAAAAAACAAATAGAAATTAGTTAGAAAGTAGTCAAAGTACTGCCAACAACAATTTAAAAAAAAAAAACAAAAAGTACTTTCGAAAAAAAGTTAAAATAACAAAAAAATTGAGACATTGTGTATTTAAAGCCCTATTCTTCTTGATTATAAGTTAAATTTTACCTTGTTTTACTTTACCTTACCATAAAAAAAGGGAAATTGGATTTAAATAATCTAAACTTTGGGTCATAATAGACTTAATAATCTGAACTTTAGATTTGGTTCTGAATAAACTGAACTTTGGGTCCCTTGGATTCTAGTAGCACGCCACCGAGTTAAGTTCAACTTAATTCGGTGGCGGGATGACGTGACAATGGTGGCGTGGTACACCTAAAATGCCCAAGCACATGCCACAACTGTCACATCATCCCGCCACCGAGTTAAGTTGAACTTAACTCGGTGACATGCTACTAGCTACCAATGGGTCCAAAGTTCATATTATTCATAACCAAATCTAAAGTTAAGATTATCAAGGCCCTGTTCGGCAGTAGCGTTTTTACTAGTGTTTAGCGTTTTGACTAATTCAAAACTCTATTATTCTAATTATTAGTGTTCGGTAAATTAGCGTTTTTTGATAGATTATAGCGTTTGGAATGAATTTGGCAGACGTTATGTATACTAACGTCTAGTGCTCCCACATTAGCGTTTTAGCATTATATGTCCAAAGTGCCCTTTAATTTATTGCTTAATTATCTTAATCAATGTGTTCGAATACTATGCTAAAGAGTTCATCCGTGATTTTAGTTTTTTCAATTTAGTGGATAAATTTTATAAATATTTTTTTATTTCTTCCATTTACATTATGTCATGTACTCATGTTTAAGTATTTTAATTTTACTTTTATTTTAATGATATAGCAATGTTTAATTAGCTTTGGGAGGTAGTAGTAATAATAATAATAATAATAATAATAATAATAATAATAATAATAATAATAATAATAATAAATAAGTAAATAAATAATAATAATAACAATAACAATAATAATAATAATAATAATAATAATAAATGAAAGCTATGTCCTTTTTGGTCATTTTATGTCCATAATCTAATCTAACTGCTAAATTTACCGAACATATTTTCTTCAAACGCTCCTATGAACAGCTATCTGCTAATCGCTAAATTAAAACTGCTATCCGCTACCTTAACCGCTATCCGCTATTAAAACCGCTATCCGCTGTCTAAACCGTTAATTTTGCCGAACAGGCCCTAAGTCTATTATAACTCAAAGTTCAGATTATTTAAATCCAATTTCCCTAAAAGAAAAACACAAGGTTATATTTTTAAATAATTTATATTTAAAATTTTAATTTAACTCACATAATTTATTTAAAAATAAAGAAATAAGTGATGTGATATTTACATATATCCACTATTTTACTTCCTTATTGCCTCACGGTACCTACCCTTTTTCTACGTTCATAAAGAACAGGGCCCATAATTTAGATGAGGATGATTATTTTGTCAAATTGGGCTCCTTTTTGTTTTTGAGTCCGTTAATTCGTTAGATGTCACTCTGGTGGCTTGTGGATGTAACATGTAGCTTTTAGCCAATTATTACTATGTCGTGAACAAGTTGAGGTTCGAGGGAGATTTTTTTTTTTTGGAAGAATTCAATGTAACAACCACACGTCCTATTCTCCTCCAAAACACATGAAAATTATGAAAAAGTGTTGGTCGAACATTAGTTATAAAGGTTGGATGCTCCAATTGTATAGGAAAATTGGATTCAAATAAGATCTACTTTCACAAATTGGACAGCAATAATCTCTATTATCAATTTGAATTTTGGTGGTCCAAAAATAAATATAATTATATTCTGATGGGACAGTCAAGTGGTGGTGACTCGATAGTTAGCTGACGTATACCGGTGAGAGTGTTGGACCAAGAAATTATTACTTTAGTTGTATTCTAGTGGTCTCATTTAAATTGTTATTGTATTATAGTAGTCCCATTGACATACTTATTGTATTTTGGTGGTCCCCTTTCATAGTTAATTATGTTTTGGTGGCTCGAATCATTGGTCAAACACACTCTCGCCGGTATACGTTATCAAACCACCGAGTCACCACCAGTTGACTCAGTATTGTGCCACCAGAATACAATTTTATTTATTTTTAGATCACCAGAATTCAAATTGATAATAGAGATTATTGTTATCCAATTCGTGAAAGTAGGGATTATTAGAATCCAATTTTCCTTATAAAGAAAACTAACATAGCATCATTAATTAATCAAATTATGCACAAAGTTAATATGTGTAACAGTAATTACAAAGTCACTTGAGATTAGTGGGCTGCGTTTCAAATTTTGGATGCAAAGTAGTACTACATCTGTCCCATTATATTTGTCCATTAACCTAACTTGAAAAGACCAACGTATATTGGAAATTTGAGTAAAAAATTTGTAATTTACCCAAAATACTCCTATTTTAATTCAAGATAATAGTGGTTAGAATTGTAAAAAGTGAAAAATGAATTTATTAATTAAGAGTAGAAAAGTAATTACAATTGTTGGAATTGTAGATGAGACAAATATTTTGGGACAAAAAAATTAGGTAAAAGGACAAATATTTTGAGACGGAGGTAGTACACCGATTAAACTTGAAGCTTTATATAGAAGCAATAATAAAAACATATTGGGAACAAAGGAGTGAAATGGCTAAAAAGTAATATGAATGTTAATTGAGCATATTTTAGTGACAATGCAGCAATTGTTTCACTTTTGACATTTATAGATTGTTAGGCAAATAATAATAATAATAATAATAATAATAAGTAAGATAATATTATTTTTTTCATATTAGGGGATATGATATTACTCCATCCATCTTATAATGATAGTCCCTCATTGCAAATGAAAAATTTTAAGTAACATTATTTAATGTATTGATTTCTGTTGATTTTAGAGAAAAGAGAAGTGAACAATTATTTTCGGACATTCATGAAAGGAATAATCGACTATCATTATGGAACAAATACAAGAACTAATGAGTTCCACTATCGTAAACTCAGGTGGGAGTACAGAAAGTTATGTACTCCCACCCAAACACACTGACACATTCAAAACACATTAATATATTTTCCAAAGCAAACTAATATACACAGCAAAGCACATTACATGGTGCTTAAGATTTTCTCCTCTCAGATAATGTTTTCCGATCTAATTTTGTTGAAAATAATGGCAATCAACCTAATTTTGATGATAATTTATCTTATTTTTTTGAATTCAAGTTCATTAGCACAATGAATATCAGTACACTGAACTTATAAGTAATGTACACTAATTGAAACGTATGGGGGGTAGGGTAAAAACTGATAAGCTTATGGTAACAAATTCACTACAAATCTGATTCCTCTCCCAACAAGTCAAACTCGTGAAAAATCAAGGTAAGCTCAAATTTGAGGTTCATTTCAAGGTTGATCCCAAGGCATTAAGGACAGAAACATGCGTCCTTCGAATAGGCCAAGAGGCCCTCCAAAAGGCCTAAGTCATTTTTGTCCAAGTTCCTTGAGAGTTATCAATTAAAGAAGGCCAAAGCAACCTCCTTGACAAGCTTGCAGAATTTTCCGAGTTACAGCATCAACTTTGGGTGACTTTTAGCCTTGTTCTAGTTGTTCCTTGGGTAGCGCCACATATTGGGATCAAGGTTCATCAAGTTGGCCTTCAAATGGAATAAGTTAGAAGCAAGTTGGAGTCATTTGGGGTATCAAGGCCCTCAACACACTTCAAATGTGCAATATGAAAATCAACAATGCATACTTGACTTTGAGAAGCAATATCTAGAGTTATACAATGTCTTTTTGGGTGGTTCTTAAGCCTAAGTTGTGTCAAAAAATTTAATCTACATGCGAAAAAATCTTGGTTCAAGACTCCCACGAATGCCCCCTTAACCAGCTGAATTTCAGAAGAATTTGAGCTGAAATTGGACAACTTGTAATGGCATAGTCAAGGTCAGCTCCTAGCCTCCTACTTGCATTCTTACTCATTTTGGGCAACCCAATGTGTCGTATATTCTTCCAAAGAGATACTCAATCAAATCCTTACGCTAATCAATCTTTTGAAGCTATAAATTTAACCTTTGAGGTTGCTTGTTCATCCTACCAAGTGAGGTGTCACTTGAAGGCTCCATTTTACAGTTTTTACTTGATTTAGTTTGATAACTTTTGTACCTTTATCTTTCTATGTTTCTTTTCTTGCTTTTTACTGATTGTATGCAACAAGGGGGGGAGGAATTTGCTTTGTTGTTCATCTTTTTATTGGCTTGGCTTCTATTATTGACATAATTTTGAAATTTTGAATGAAACAAAACAAGCTCTTAAACTTTCTCTTTCAAATCTGAAGTTTCTTTATCCATTTCTATGGTGGTGATTTTAAGTAGGAGCATGTAGAGATTGTTGGTGGCTAAACCTTTATACAATTTTGGTGATCCTTTAGTCTTAGATGGTGACTTTTCCTTTAATCTAAGCCACATTCCTTGGTGTTTGGTTTTGCGTTTGAATTGTGTTGGATCAAGATCCTTGACTTAAGCTTATAATTGATCTCCAACTCCCACACGCCTTGGTATCAGAGCAAGTCCAAGTTGGCAAGCTCGAGTTTTATTTGATTCTCTCTTCATTCTACTCCTTAGCCTCTTCAAGTTCTTAGCTACAAAGGACCTTTGCCCAAACACAAAGCCAAGCACAAAAAACCCGAAATTTCATAAAACTCCACAAAAAAACAAAAAAACTTATACCCAAGTCTGATCATTTTCCGTGATGAGTTTGGTCATCTTTGATGTGTTCTTGGTTGATACATGTCCCTAAACTCACCTTGGAGAAGGTAGAAATCATGGTGGATATCCAATTCCTAAGTTCCATGGCCTTGCTGCCTTGCAGATGAGGTTGTGAGATGGGTGTCCAAGGTTGAACGAGTTTTATCTTGTTTAAACCTTAATGATTATGAGAAGTTTGAGGTTGTGATCTCAAGGTTTAGAGGGTATGCACTTAAATGGTGGCGATAGTACAAAATGGAGAGAAAGAGGAACAAAAGGAGTAAGGTGAAGAGTTGGAAGAAATTGAAGGCTAAGTTGGGTGAGAGTTTTTGGCTCACTCTCTCCCATCTTAGGGAGTGAGGGCCCATTTTCTAAAATTGATTTTCTACTTCACAAAAATCCTTGGAGTGTGTGAACAAAGTGAAGACCTGTAAGAAGAATGTCAAAGTCCTTTGCCTTGAAGAGGTAGAAAAAAAAATTGAGGAGCAAAAGATTAACCTTGATCTCCCTCCAAGCTTTGACGAGTTTGAGGAGGTTGGTGAGATCCTTGATGAACTTGATGAAGTTCAATGTCAAGAACAGGATGAAATGATCTATTTGGTCTCTGAAGCATTTAAGCCTGACAAACTGATTGATAAAGCGAAGGTTCCACTAGCAACTTAGGGTTTAGGGAAACCCTATCATAGAACTCATAAACACACTTTCCTATTTACGGATTTTTTTTGGGAAATAATGGCAAAATAACAAGCAATAACATGTGGTCAATGATAAATAATAAACTCACCACATTGATCTAGAGTCTTCAAATTAGGATATATAAAGGATTACCACCAACAATCCAATGAGAACCCAAAAGACTTATGAGATTGGCCTAAAGGAGATTTCACCAACTAGTCCTTATAGGAGCCACTCCACTAGCACCACTACAACAATGAATAAAGCAAGAATAAAAATTTGAAGGAGAGTTTTCAAATACCCAAAGGATCTCATTTTATCAATATTCATCAGCATAAGCTCCCTTACAAAATTAGAAAAGTTAACTATATGTAGGAGAGTGGAAAACACGATTAAACTCCTGAAATGGCCAAGTCACGGGCGTGGCATGAGGATGTCACGACTATGACACTGAAAACTTGCGCAAGGGGAAATCGGGGCAGAGACGGGTCACGATCATGACTTTGGAGTTCACGAGCGTGACACTAGTAAGATCAACCAGGCTGGAAAGAGATGAGTCATGGCCAAGTCCATGTAGCTCACAATTGTGGCTTCTTGCTGGATTCTCCTTTGTTCCTCGTCTCCTTCTTCTTCCTTGATGCTCCATGAGCTCAATCCCGACTCAAGTGAAAAGACCAAAATGCCCTCCTCTTATTTTCTTCATCATCAAGCATCTTAGGGTGATTAAAGATGCTCGGGTTCCCTATTCTTCGCTTGTCGTCCACGCCAAGAGGGTTCCATCTACTCACCCGAACATAGAGGTCCAATTCCCCCTTAGCTTCGGTACATCCAAGCTCGTCTCAACCATCCTTTGGATCGACCCCAAGCCCCCTCTAGAGGTCCGTGACAGAATACCGACCCTGGGGGAATTTTGGACATTTCCCTGACCTAAGGGCGTTTTGGTCTTTTAGCATCATGGGTCGGACCACAAAAGTTGTTTGAGGAAGGAAAGACAAAGGAACAAGAACAGGCGCTAGTAGTTCTTGAAGAAGTGTTGGTTGCGCCAGAATTGGCGCAACCGCGCCTCGCCTATTTTCATCTATACTTTTTCTCTACTTAAGGTGCGTCTTGCGTCCGGGAGGACGCTGGTCGCGACCCATCGATCTTCAGCAACCCCCTCTGCTTCTTTTTTTTTTGCGATGTTCTTTTAATCTTTTGCCCCTACCCCCATACTTATGTGAAGCTTAACTTTCTGGATACTTTTGTAGTTACCCCAATCCCTTTTCAACTCCAATGTTTATAACCATTAACATTTAGGAGGAAGACACATTCAATTAGCCATTAATGAAAAGCAAGGGCTTCTCCCCAAAATTCTCTCTCAAATCTTGTTCTTACTAGCTTTAGCAGCAAATTATTTATAGTGGTGTTAGCAAGTCAAGTCCTTTATAGATTAGTGATGATTATTCTTTATCTAATCTTGGCGAACTTGTAGTTCTTGGTGATGGATTCATCCTGTATCCAAGTCCATATCTTATGTTTAAGGTTTCTTGGTGATTTATGGGTTCAAGTTCACCATCTTGATCAACTAAAGCAATCATCCCACCATGCCATGCTCTAGCAATATGGTTCAGTCTTTCTCCTAACTTTGATAGAGATTGGAGATGACGACAAGGAAGACACCCTTGATATGAACATTGAGGCTCAAGAAGAGAGGGAGCCAAGTGTGGAAATTGCTCCCAAGCCAGCTCAATTGTGCACTATAATCAATTTATTGAACACTAATATATCGCTTAAATTACAATGATCATACAACCAAAGCACACAAGTCAAATTCTGAATGGAATCTTAAGCACTTGCCGAAGCACTATATATTTAACCTACGTTCAAAGAACATTATAATAACATTCACTTGTACAAAAGTATTTGGACACTGAATGAGACAAAAATTTACTGGCAGGTGCCATACATTCCTAACAACTGACCATTGGGGGACCACATTTTTTTAATGCATTCAAAGGGGACAAAATTGTTAAACAAATGGCTCCTAGGTGACTTTCCGGCCATTTTTAGCCGGAATCCGGTGACAGTTGAGTAAAGTTAAATTTTTTTTGAATTGACTTTGTGGAATGCCGAGACTACCCTCCATTGCCTTCAAATCTTTTCTTATTTGATTGAAGCCATCTTCTCCCTCTCAACTTCCATCTTCTTCTTTTGTCTTCTTCGTCTTTCTTCTTCGTCTTTATTCTTCATCTTCTTCTTCTCTTCCACGTATCTCCAGAAGCTTGCCAACATTGGTTAGTCTAGCACTTTTTTTTCCATTATTATTCATCCAAGGCCAATAGATGGCCAGAGCACTGCAGCTAAATACAAGTAAACATCATAAAGAAGGGTAACAGAGCCCAAAAGACCAAGCCTTTGCCCAAAATACAACCACAAAGGACAAAGGATCTCAATTGAGAACCAAACAAAGGACAAAAACAAAAACCTACTGCAAGCCAACTCAAGCCTTCTGTCATTCAAATTGCTGGCAACCACCCCTACTACACCACTACCTGTACCCAGCTAGCCTATGTGGACACTCAGCTACTACCAATTGTTAAAAACGGTGTGTATTGCTTTGAAGATGACAGATAATGTCTAAGGTGAGCAAGGTAGGGTTGCTACTCAATTATACTTTTGTTCCTGGGATTCCAAAGAGACCACACAATTGCAACCAAGCAGCAACCCCCATCAAGAAATTACAAAAAAAAAAAAAAAACCTCGGATCAATCAATTGACAGCATCATATAACAAAATCAAAATAAGCAAACCCAACATTTGAAATTGAAACAGAACTAGGGTTCAAAATGAGCATACAAGTCGGGCAACCAAGCAGGAGGGTCGGAGTCGAAATCTCTGTAGCAGCCATAGTAGAGCATCTGATGAAGCAAAAAAGGAAGTTCAAGATTGAGAACTTATTTGCTGATGCATCGCCATGTTTGTGGGGAAGAAGACCGATGATTTCCGATGATCTGGGTAAGTTTCTGGTGAATTGGACAGGCCTCTCAAATCTGGGTAAGACCCATGAAATGTCTTCACACCTGTTGTGGTAGTTGGCATGCATTGAAGAAGACAATTGGACAAGCCTTCGTTTTTTTTTTTTTTTTGAGCGGGCAAAAATAAGGGCAATATAGTCATTTCACAAATATCCTCAAGGGCTTTTTAGTATTTTCATGGTTTCCGGGTAAAAATGGCCGGAAAAGTCACCTGGGAGCCATTTGTTTAACAATTTTGTCCCCTTTGAGTGCATTAAAAAAATGTGGTCCCCCAATGGTCAATTGTTAGGAATATATGACACCTCCCAGCAAATTTTTGCTGAATAAGATTAGTATGTTTTGCTATATATGTTAGTGTGCAAGGGATGGGAGCACATAACAATGTTACTTCCTCCTTCCTATTTATTTATTCACTTAAGTAACTTTTTTTTTAATCTATAATGATTTGTTACTTTACATTCTAGATGCAACTTTTACCAAATTTACATCCATATTCTCCATCTATTATAATTAATTTTGCCAATTTCAATAATTTCATAATTTTTTTGGATACTTTTATCAATTATTCTAGTATATGCACAATCTTCTAGCGTGACAAATTGATATGGACAAAGGCTAGAGCTGGCAAAAATTTGTGCAACCTGATAACCCAAATGTCCACCCCGAAGAAAACAGATTTCGGTTATAGAATTTTTTTTCAAGTTTAAATATTGATCGATTTGACCGAAAATTCAAACACATTTTCCAAAATTTTATTGTTTGAACCCGATTTATGCTTGTCCGATTTGTCCGACTCAAAATTTATACGAAAAAAATTGGGTATCAGACATCAAATTTTTATCCAATATCCAATTTGTCCAAATCTGAAAATACCCATACCCGGATTTTTCCTACCTTTAAGAGCACATCCACCGTGAAACTAAATTAATTGTGGGAAGTGTTCCTCTGAATTTGGTGCACCCAGGAATGGAAAATGAGAGGCACGGGAGAAAGATCTCTGTAGGGATCTGGAATTCTTAGACATAAAATAATTTTTTAATGAATTTTAAAATTTAAAAGGGAAAAGTACATATATTTTCTAGATGAATATTTAAGCTGATGTTGTATTATAATTGGGAATTGATATAATCAGAAGAGGATAAAGGTGAGCATGAAAGCAGCCCAAATCTCAGTCATTGAGTAATAGATCTAGGGTTTACATTAATTAATTGATTTATCTTTATTTGTAGAAATTGGGCTGAATTTTGATTGGTTGGATTTTTTTTTAATGTTAATTGTAACAAGGTCACGTGAGTGAAGAAAAAACAAGAGAGAGAGAGAGAGAGAGAGAGAGGAATTTAATCAGGCACGGGAACACAAACAGCTGCACATTAAACACTCACCATTTCCAAAACACATCATTTGTATAACAGAGCAACTAAAAATCGAAAAGAGCATCCATAGAAAAATAGAGCAAAATCATCTGAAGAATTTGGTAGGGAAGAAACCTTGGACGATTTTCGGGACGATCGGGAAGGTGAAGATGTTCATTGGCAATTTCCGGGACGATTTTCGCCAGGGTGAAGGTTGCGAAGAGAGAAACTCGGGACCATTTTCGGTAGGGTGAAGAAGTTCGTCGACAATTTCCGGTAGGTTGAAGGTGTTCATCGAAAATTTTGCTTTTTTCCGTTCTGTTTGAAAGTGGGGGGGTAGATTCTCTGTGTGTTCGTGAATAACGATAGATCATAACATCAACGAGATTGACTGTTGAGTGTATTTTTGTCAGTGTAGGAAGCGAATTGTGCAATTCCTCGTGGCATCAAAGGGAGTGGCTGAACCAGAGGTTGAACAGAGGAAGAACGAGATGTAAGTCCTTCTTCATATGACCTGAAATCATCATTTTTGGGCATTTGTTGTTCATATCTGGTCTGGGTAATGGTAGTCAACTGTTGTTCATATATGTATTCTGTTGGTGATGTTCATTGTTGGATATTTGGAGGTTGGGATGTGCAATTAGGGTTTTGTGATGGACATATCATTACGGATTATGCATATTTTGTTGTGATTCACATAATAAATGCTGAATATATGGGTTTGGTAAAGGTGAGGACGAACACAAATTATTGTTCATCTCAGGGCATGTTGATGTTCATTCCCATTGTTTAAATGTTCATGGAATGTTCTGTTCAATTTAAGGTAGTGTCATTATTGTTTATTTATAGATGTTCATTCCAAAATGGTTTGATGTCCATCCGAGTACATGTTGTTAATATAGGTGATGGTCATTGTAATATTGGTGATGCTCGTTTCTGATGTGGGGATTGTGTCATGTTCAATAGATTGGATGCTCGCTGTTGATGTTCACCACTGAGTTAGTTGATTTTGGTGTCCAGTGCTGCAGCTGATGATATGCAATTGGACACAGGCCCAACCTTGCTGCCCCCACCCATGCCACTGAGCCACAAACTGAACGACCACGGGGAATATGTTCATTTTGTGATATTCAATCATGGGTTCCAGTTGAGGGGATGACATTTAATGACATTGAAGAGGGGAAGAAGTTTTATGTTGGTTGGATGTATTTTTGTTAGATTGGGATGATGTACTTTTGATGAATGAACATATGATGTCCTTTTCTATTCATATATACCATTAGTTCAATTTTCACTATGAGTTCTGTTGAAGTTCATTCAAACGCAATTTGAAGTTTATTTGGCGTTCACTTCATTATAAGTCAATGGTTACATTTCATTGTCACTTTATGTTCATTACATTGGTCTTGATGTTCATTTCATTGTCAGTTGATGTTCATTCCAGTATAACTTGATGTTAATTTCATCGACTTTATATCCAGTTTCACATAGGTTCACTTGATTATAAATTAATTTGGAGTTCATTTGGCGTTCACTTGATTATAAGTTAATGGTTACATTTTATTGTCACTATATGTTCATTACATGGGTCATGATGTCCATTTCATGATAACTTGATCTTCATTTCATTGTCACTTGATGTTTATTCCACTATAGCTTAATGTTCATTTTAAATTCACTTTATGTACATTTCGTCGAGTTTATATCAAGTTTCAATGTTCACAGCAAGCATTTGATGATCATTCCATATTCATTAGACGTCCATGTGATTATAGTTTGATGTTCATTTCAAACTAATTCACAACCCTTGCCCAAATGTCACAACTGGGATGTACATTTGATGTTCAATAGATGTTCATTTTCATTATCCATAGATGTTCATACAAGTATGGTTGATGTCCAAACTGATTCACCACCCTTGCCTAAATGTTATAACTTGATGATAATTTCATGTTCACTTAATGTTCAATTCAAACACTTCATTTTTAGTGTGCATGGTTGAGTAATGCATTTTATGTTCATTCCAGTACAGCTAGATGTTCATTTCATTATCACTTGAATTTCATTTTTTCATTTTCATTTGATGTTCATTCCAGTACAACTTGATGTTCATTTCATTGTCACTTGATTTTCATTTGTTCGTTTTCATTTGATGTTCATTCCAGTATAACTTGATGATCATTTGATAATCACTCGATTTTCATTTCATGTTCACGCAATGTTCAATCTAAATAGTTCATTTTTACTGTGCATAGTTGAGTATTACATTTGATGTTTATTCCAGTACAACTTGATGTTCAATTCATTATCATTTGATTTTCATTTTTTCATTTTTGTTTGATGTTCATTCGAGTACAACTTGATGTTCATTTCATCTTCGCTTGATTTTCATCTCATTACCCATATATGTTCACAAAATGAATACTTGCATACCATAAACGAACACAGTGCATACAAATTCCCCTCAAGACCTGTCTTAGCTGACAAAATGTCAAGCAAAAGCTAATGAACACAAATTCAAGTTCCATACAAAGAGAATGGGAGAAATAAACTTCGTCTACTATAAACACTAAACAAATCAAAACGGTGCGAGGTTGTTCGTTCTGTTCCAATGCGTTGCTCTCGATTGAACAATGTCCTTCAAGCGATTTGCCATTTTGGAATGAACATGAACAATGAAAATGAACATAACGGGAAAATGACATGAACAATAAGTAGTACTGAGATGAACATCAAGTATTCTAGGATGAACATACATAAATACTGAAAATTACCACCGTATGACTGTGTAATGATTATCAAGTCACAAATACAATGATTATAATTAAGTCTCACGAATATGGACAACAAATTTTCACCTCGAACACCCCATCCATTAAACATAACACAACAAGTAGTACTGAGATGACATGATCAATGAAAATGAACATTAAGGGAAATTGACATGAACAATAAGTAGTACTGAGATGAACATCAAGTACTCTGGGATAAACATACATAAATACTGAAAATGACCACACGCATGACTGTGTAATGATCATCAAGTCAAGCACACACCTGAATTGCAATCGATGTGGGAATATTAGTTGATGAAATTAACTTATAATCAAGTGAACCTATGTGAAACTGGATATAAACTCGATGAAATGAACATCAAGTTATATTGAAATGAACATCAACTGACAATGAAATGAACATCAAGACCCATGTAATGAACATAAAGTGATAATGAAATATAACCATTGACTTATAATCAAGTGAACGCCAAATAAACTTCAAATTGCGTTCGAATGAACTTCAACTGAACTCATAGTGAAAATTGAACTAAATGGTATATATGAATAGAAAAGGACATCAGATGTTCATTCATCAAAAGTACGTCATCCCAATCTAACAAAAATACATCCAACCAACATAAAACTTCTTTCCCTCTTCAATGTCACCAAATGTTATCCCTTCAACTGGAACCCATGATTCAATATCACAAAATGGAACATATTCCCCGTGGTTGTTCAGTTTGTAGCTCACTGGCATGGGCGGGGGCAGCAAGGTCGGGCATGTGTCCAATTGCATATCATCAGCTGCAGCACTGGACACTAAAATTAACTGACTCAGTTGTGAATATCAACAGCGAGCATCCAATCTGTTGAACATGACACAATCCCCACATCTAAAACGAGCATCACCAATATTACAATGAACATCACCTACATTAACAACATGTACTCGGATGAACATAAAACCATTTTGGAATGAACATCTATAAATAAACAATAATGACACTACCTTAAATCGAATAGAACATTCCATGAACATTTACAACAATGGGAATAAACATCAACATGCCCTGAGATGGACAATAATTTTTGTTCGTCCTCACCTTTACTAAACCCATATATTCAGCATTTATTATGTGAATCACAACAAAATATGCGTAATCCATAATGATATGTCCATCACAAAACCCTAATTGCAAATCCGAACGCCCAAATATCCAACAATGAACATCACCAACAGAATACATGAACAACAGTTGACTACCATTACCCAGACCCGATATGAACAACAAATGCCCAAAAATGATGATTTCAGGTCATATGGAGCAGGACTTACATCTCGTTCTTCCTCTGTTCAACCTCTGGTTCAGTCACTCCCTTTGATGCCATGAGCAATTGCACAATTCGCTTCCTACACTGACAAAAACACACTCAACAGTCAATCCCTTTGATGTCATGATCTGTCGTCATTCACGAACACACAGAGAATCTACCCTCCCTCCACTTTCAAACAGAAAGAAAAAAAGCAAAATTGTCGTTGAACACCTTCAACCTACCGGAAATTGCCGACGAACACCTTCATCCTACCGAAAATGGTCTCAGGTTTCGCTCTTCGCAACCTTCACCCTGGCGAAAATCGTCCCGGAAATTGCCGACGAACATCTTCACCCTACCGAAAATCGTCCCGAAAATCATCCCTACCAAATTCTCCGGATGATTTTGCACTATTCTTCTATGGATGCTCTTTTCGATTTTTCAAAACCCTGGCCATTGCTCTGTTCTAAATATGATGAGTTTTGGAAATGGTGAGTGTTTAATGTACAGCTGTTTGTGTTCCCATGCTAGAATAAATGCCTCCCAGTCTCTCTCTCTTTCTCTCTCTCTCTCTCACGTGACCTTCCTATAATTAACATAAAAAAAAATCCAGCCAATCAAAATTCAGCTGAATTTCTACAAATAAAGATAAACCAATTGATTAATGTAAACCCTAGATTTATTAGTCAATGGCTGAGATTTGGGCTGCTTTTATGCTCACCTTTATCCCCTTCTCATTATATCAATTCATATATTTGTAAGTAATTTTAAGTTTGCATGTTTTGTTTCTTTGTTTTTTTAAAAGTAGATCATTTATACTAGGGGTGTAAATTCCAACGTTTACTAAATGACAAAATGCCGAGCTAACAATAAAATTAGGGAGAAATTAATCTATACAGTTATTTATATTGGTTAAAATTAATTATGAGTAATGAAGAATATAAATATAAAATTAGTAAAAGTAATATTAAGAATGTACAATAACAAGTAATTTAGGAATCAGAAAAGTTATATAAATGGACAAATTAAATTAACTAATTAAGGGAATACATAACAAGTCTTTTTTATTGTTTTTTTAAGTTGATAAAATTTTCATTTCTATAAAAACATGTCGAACAATAATATTATTAAATTTTGTAAAATATTTGTTAGAATCCCTTGAGGACCTCAATAGACCCAGGCTCAAGGACCTTGGCGACTGGATCGGTTTTGAATGAAAGTCAAAATTCGTATATTATTGGCATATAATCTGGATATCTTAGAAGTGATATTTTCCTGATTGCTTTGACAGATTTGTTGCATATAATCTGCATATAAGAAAGAAAGAAGATTGTGATTGCTACAAAAAGGAAACTTCAAGAGAAGGAAAAAAAATCTTAAGCAAAGAAGGAAAGAAGATAATCTCCAACGGTCTACAAAGCTGCATGTATAAATATGATAACTCAAAGACTGAAGAATGCAATCGATTCCAAGGAAGAAATCGAAGAGTAGGAAATCCGTGAGTATTTATGAGTATAGTATTTGAGAAACGAGTTTTTGAGTGTATTGTAGCCTAAGGAAGTTGGCGAGTTTTTGGTAGCAGAACCTTAAGGGAATTAGGGTCTGTGAGTGAAAACACCTTGTTGTGTTGGTTCGTTGATTTGTCAATAACCTTGAAAGTGCTCTTCAGTAAGGCACTCCTCTAACAGTTGCAATAAGGATCTTTGTTCCTTGAGCAACTAAGTTACTGTTATTCTGTATTCTGCTTAATTACTGGTTGAATAAATGAAGTTTATCATATAGATATCTTGTTGCTTATTACAACTGTGAAGGTGACTTATTAATCTGAAAAGGATTAAGAAACCTAACAATATTTTTTAAGGTAAAAAGGTGGAATGAATTCCAATGGTTGAAGGTAAGATAAAATAAAGTTCCAGAAAGAAAAAATTATATATAATATGAAGAGGTAAACCCCTATTAAAATTCCTTAAAATTTGGAACTAGGATTTCTTTGCAGATGCTCTTACATTGGCAATGTAACACATCACATTAAATTAAAACTAAAGACACATTTTAAAATGAAAAAATTGAAAAAAAAAAAGATACCCCTACCAAAAAAGAAAAATATAATAAAAGAGGAGAAAGAAAGAACTACGTCCTCTCGAGAATCGCTAGGTCGTTAAAGAGGATGAAACACCTCCCCCAGACGAACCTCCCACTAATAACTCCCCCCCCCCCCCCCCTCCTTGCTGTTCGTCCTCTGTATTTATCTCATCTCGACGTAACAAGCATCAAATCAAAATAAGCACTAAAAAAAAAAGCCCTTTCAGGTTTGTTGTTCGTCGATCTGGGTACATTCATGGAATATCAAATCACTAATTCGGTAAATTCTTGAATCTTTCTTTCTCTCTTTTTCTGTTTCCTACTCCTTTTCCAATCCAATCTCCCCTTTTTCTGGGGTTTTATGGATTTGATCGCTTTGATCCGATACTTTGTACTGAATCTTCATGGGATCATTTGATTATTCACCTCATTCTAATACTTCTACCTCCCCTTTCATTTGTCAAATTCATCAGTTTTTGTTCCTCTTTTCCAATTACAGACGATGGGTTTCACTTTTCTGACCTTAGCCTTCTGTCTTCCTTTTTGGGTATTCCCGGATTTCACTTTTGAGTCCGGATCTTTTGTGGGTTTTATACGAATTTGATTGGGTATATCGCAGAAATCGAAAAGGAGTTATGTTGGTGAGTGATTTGTTGTGATTTTGGTGAAGTTTGAAACCCTAGATTTAGGGTTACGGGGGGGATTCATTCATTTGGGGACAAATGGGGGGAACTTTACTGACCGCCTTATCCATCGACGATTTCCACTACCATCATCATCATCATCATCATCATCCTTCAACTGTGTTGTCCATGGATTCAAGCTCCTCATCCCACGATGAATCATCGGAAAGGGATGCGATGAATCGGACGGTCCTGATGCAATCCGGACCGCCCGATATCAATCTCCCATTGTCCGTAGAACTCAGTGTGCCCCCTCAATTGTGGAGTGATAGATGCGAGATTTTAGATGTGGGTCTTGGCCCTCAAGCCCCCAAAGTTGGGCGAAAATGTGCTAAGAAGCGTGTCGACACGATTTGGGGCGCTTGGTTTTTCTTCAATTATTACTTCAAGCCTGTGTTGAAGGAAGGTTGCAAGTGTAAGGTCACTAGGGATGGCAATGGGTGGTCGGGTTTCGATAAGTCTGATTTGAGGCTCGATGCTTTCTTGGTACAGCATGATATGGAGAACATCTACATGTGGGTGTTTAAGGATAGGCCGGAGAATTCATTGGGGAAGATGCAGTTGAGGAGTTTCATGAACGGGCATTCTAGGCAAGGGGAGCGCCCGTTTCCATTTAGTGTCGATAGGGGGTTCGTTAGGTCGCATAAGATGCAGAGGAAGCATTATCGGGGGTTGTCGAATCCGCAGTGTGTGCATGGGATCGAGCTAGTTAGCGTGCCGGATCTTGGGAAGTTGGATGAGGTTGAGAAGAAGAGGTGGATGGAGCTCACGGGGCGAGATTTGAACTTCTCAATCCCCGAGGAAGCGAGTGATTTCGGGTCATGGAGGAACCTACCCCCGGTTGAGTTCGAGCTTGAGCCACGATCGGCCCTTACTAATCACAACCAAAGAAAGGCATCATCCCCTGATACGGGTTTGGCCTTTTCTTCTCATCCTCCTCCATCCAAGAAGGCTAGGAAAGACTTGTCCCCTAGTAATAATGGTGGTGGTGGCAATGACAATGGATTCTTACTAATTAACTCGCAATCCGAAAGCATTCCGGAAGTAGTAGAATCGCGTCCTACCGGACCAACCTGGTTGAATGAGTTTAGTGGTATGATGAAGGACCATGTGTACGGTCCGGTGACAGCTGCGAAGGCCATATACGAAGACGAAAAGGGGTTCTTGATCGTCGTTAGTTTGCCATTTGCCGATCTCCAAAGGGTTAGGGTTACATGGAAGAACACACCGGCGTATGGGCTTGTCAAGGTGACATGTACCAGCACAGCGGGCTCGCCCCTCATCAAGAGGCAGGGCAGGACGTTCCGGCTGACTGACCCGGCCCCCGAGCACTGCCCCGCGGGCGAGTTTGTCCGGGAAATACCCTTGTCCGCGCGCATCCCGGAGGATGCCAAGCTCGAGGCGTACTGCGACGAGACTGGGACTGTGCTCGAGGTCATGGTCCCCAAACAGAACGCCACCGTGCCCGAGGAGCATGAAGTCATTGTCTGTCACCGGCCCTCGCCCGCCTTGGGTCTCATGTAGGCGGGCGTGAGAATCGGGGAAATTTTTATGTATGTTTTCGGAGATCTGTCCTGGCCATCTTATGTCATCGATTACTAACTTGACTAGTGTAGAAACAATTCATGATATGGAATGCTAGCTTCTGTTTTTCGCTATTGATGAATGATGCTTTTGTTTCTTGTTGAATGAGTTTATTTGCAATTCCCACCTCCCCTCAGAATTGAGGGGAAGTATTCAAAGATATAATGTTTGGAATATAAATCTTGGCATTGTTTTTTGCAAATTTATTCAAGGGATTGGGAGTTTTGTGAGTTGTGTTTGGCCCTGGATTGATTGCTAATCTGTACTGAGCATGTATGTCTGTGTTTTCTGCCCTTTCTGGATTGATGAAGTTTGCTGGTCCTACTGTTTTGACTAACCACATTTCCATTGCTCAAAGCCTAGGGTTTCTTTTTGGATGCATCTTTGACAAACAACAGAAAAAGGGATTGTTGAACAAAGTAGTGAAGTTTTGTACTTTTATCAGTCTGTCTGTTGTGGGCTTAGCTTAGTCATCTGTGGTGGCTAAACATACCTAAGCTTACATCCCTTGTAAGAAAATTTCCCTGAGGTTCCTACCAAACGCTCCCTTAATCTGAACGTGGCCCTATTCTTTGGATCGGTTCAACTATTCAATCCAATCCAATCCAATCCAAACATATCCAAACTTATTCAAACCATACACAATTTCCCCAAAAATATCATTTCTAAAAATACAATTTTCCAAAAAAACATCATAACTTATCCAAAACAATTCAATCCATCCAAATTTGATTTTAACCAATTCAAAGAACAGGGTTTTGTTTTTTTTTTTTTAATAGTTTTATCCCCTATGGTGAAGAAAATGGAATGGACATTTGGGAGGCAAGTTCCATGTCAGTTCTGGTGGAGAAAAGGTTCACTTTTGTGGTCAAATTGGGCTCTTTTTTTTAACTTTTGAGACTGAGTCAATTTGTAGGTCTAGTTGTCGAGCAATTGGTGTTTGTTACTCCTATTGTTGGTAACTTGGTATTAATTACTATTGTTGTAAATCATGGTCGACAGTGGCGGATCCAGACAATTAATTTAGGGGTGTCCAACATACTTGTTATATAAGCGTTTTTGAAAATAAAATAACAAAATTTAAATAAATAATGATAAAAATAAAAATAAATATTAAATGACATATTTACAAGCTTAGCAAAATTTCACATCATCATATAAATATACCCATCAAATAAATTGAAATTTCACATCAACTAAATATTTGTATTTTAAATTTATATTAATACCCAATTAACCAATTCATTGACTTACATTTTTTGTTTATAAAAAAATAATTTGATACTCCCTCCATTCCCAATTAATTTGTCCAGTTTATTTTTTCAGGGTATTCGATGCAATACTTTGACCATTAATTTTTCAGGTTTAATCTTAGTAAGACTAATAATATTGTATCTAAATAAAAATGTTTTTCATCACGAATCTAATAGTGGTAGTCATGTAATAACTCAACATAAAATTTGATAAATTGACGATCAAAATTTAAATTTTTTAACCTAATTAGTCAATGTGGACAATTTATTTGGGACAGAGGGAGTAATATTTTAGGGTTTTTGGGTTGCTGCTAAATTAGACACCCCTTTTATGTTTTTTAAAATTTGTTTTACAGTGTCCACTTGCTCCAATTAACAAAATTTCTTCCAAATAATATTAGAAAATCACAAATTTTTCTTTGGCTAAGGGTGTCCGTGGACACCCCTACGCTTGCTAGTAGCTTGAGATCCGCCCATGATGATGAACTGCTAGGATCTAATATTATACTCCTTCCATTTTATATTAATTGTCATCTTTTTAAATTGTGCAGTTAAATTTAAAAAATTTGACTATAAATTTTTGAAATATACAATGACTTTTTATATAAAACTACTACCATTAAATTTATAATAAAAAATATTATTATCAATGTATATTATTGTAATTGTTAATAAAATATTATATAAGAAATTATCAATCAAATGATATTGGAAACGGAACATATAATAAAGTGACAATTAAGATGGAAGTGAGGGAGTACAAGACCTTAGCATACCATTATTGCAAGTTTGTTGTTTAGTTTATGCCAATTTGTTATCCTTTGTCGGGACAAATGGTTGTGACTTGTGAGTTGTGACATGTGAGAAACAATGGGTTAGGCTGCACTTTTTATTTATTTTTTATTTTTAAATGTGTGTTTTATACGTAGCCACATACGTACGAATAAGATGCCACCTATATTGCATCTAGGCCTTGTTTGATGATGTTCATTGTGAGGTTTTTATATATTGTGAGAGAAAGTAAATCATATTATCCGTGTGTTTCAACTTTCAACCATATCATATGCCTGCATATCTATGTCAATAAACTTGTTCTTAATAGCACTTGATAACATATTTGAATGGGAAGACTATAAATTTATTTTTTTTAAAAGGAAAGACCGGTAAATTGTCTATCAGTATATAATTCTCAATTTGAAGGGGACAAACGTTTATCAGTGTCTGCTTTGATTCATGGAGAATGATTCTAACAATGCGATACGTAACATAATTTCCACTCCTTTTCACATGGGACCAAGTGCACAACGAAAAATTGCTACTAAAAATATTAAAATCATCCAAAACGGTGTTTAAATCACTAAGGTATGACTGCAGACTACTCATTCTTTGAACCAAGGCCTTACAAGTTACAATCAGGTTGATTGGGGATTGCCTTAATGGCAAGCTTCCCCTCCTTCCAGAGTTCGATTTTTGGGAGGAACATTCATATTTAATAGGATGCGGAAGTGGCTTACAATCAAACTCGTCAATGAATAGTAGAATATCCGAATCTCTTTGCCATTATGATTCCTGTAAAGTGCGCAGCTACATATCTTCATGAACATGAGCCTCAGGCATTACTTCCTTTCATCGTCGATAAGTTTGTATATCATATTTTAGGAGTATCATCTTTTATAACTTGTTGTCTTTCTAATAGTTGTTATAGATATTTGCTAAGCTTTTGATTTTCTTTTGACATTGAATGAATACATAGTTATCATCAAATTTTTGTATAGGAAGAATAGAGCTAGTACAATCAAACACAAGATGGGGAATATGATGAACATTCATCCTATGGGACAGTTGGGATAGTAACAGCAACCATCATGGAATAAGAAACAGTGGTATGGAATGATTTAAAGGTGATGATAATTGAATTGAACTGTTCTCTCTTGTGGGCTAAACAGTAATACCCACAAATTTAAGATTGGATAATTGAATGAATTCAATACTGGATTGGAGGGTCATGTTGGGTGGGTTGCCTTTTCAGTTTTATAAGTCTTCAACCCAATAAGTTTGTTTGGTTGTTAAAATGGGTTGAGTTGGAGGTTGACTTGTTGGAACCACTGTGTTATGACTTATGACTTGTGAGTTCAACTGCCCACCAATATCCATCATCTTAATAATATCTGTGTCTCTCAGCAAAATTGTCTTCTTCCATTAGTGTAGGAGAAGGTAGACTGCCTGTACATTTGGTAGATAAGTTGTGGGTATGGTAAATGTTGAATTTTGGTAACTTTAGGTAACTTTTGGAAATTTTTGATAACTTTCGGTAATTATTTTTTTTATGTAAATTTCGGTAACTTTTTTTTAAAGTGAAAATGTTAATTTTTTTTGATAAATTTCTGTAACTTTTTTTTTATAGTGAAAATGGTAATTTCGGTAAAAAATCTAAAATGTTTAAAGTGAAAATGTTAAATTTTTTTGGTAAATTTCGGTAACTTTTGGTGAATTTCGGTAACTATAGGTAATTAATTACCTTACCCGAAGATACCCATAAAATTTACAGGGCTTAAGGCCCCTTTTTTTTTACGCAGCTGGTTGGTTGCGGTTTCACACTGTCTCATAACTTTTCATATTCCATCATAACCCACCACAATCCATCACAACCCACCACAATCTACCATTTTAATAAAGAATTTCATCTTACTTTTTCCAATGAAAAATTATTTACATGGTAACATTCCACAATCCACCACAACCTTCCACATTCCACCACAACTTTCCCCAACCCACCACAAGTTTCAAATTTGCACCACACTGCAGCGCAACCAACCATATAAAAGAACGAGACCTAAGTTGTTACAGGTTTTTTTTTTAGATTTTTGGACGTCAATAATATCTACTTTGCGGATATTGGACACTAATAATATAGACTATTTTCTTGGTCACTGAGAATACCAACTATCAACAAATTTTCTGCCAACATTACCCTATCGATTTGGTAAGGTTTCAACTCATGGAAAGATGGTGTGACTTCGATCATAATACGTTTCGTGGAAGACGGAGCTTGTGTAGAAAATGTTGACGTGGATACTAATCTACTTTCCATGTCACACATTATGGAGTTGCGTCATCTTTTCGATGAGTTAAAACTAGAAAAACTTGGTGGTGTACTGTTGGGGGAAAATAGGTCTATAGTTGGTATTGCCAATGTGCAACAGATTAGTTTGTATTATTAGTATTCAATATCCCCAAAGTTAGTATTATTCATGTCCAAAAATCAATTTTTTAGATTAAAATATAATATGTATTTTGACTAATTGAAAAAAGAAAAATTTAAAACTAGTTTTAACAACCTTACAAGTTTAAGATTGTATTTTATATTGAGAACTCTATAAATGGCCTAAATTTGGTCTCAATATTGAGTCTTTGGAATAATGTTTATTTATGAAAAAGGACCTGGAAAACATAGATAGAACAGTGTAAATAATATTGTAAGAGATGATTATTGTCTTTCAATTAATTAAAATATTACTTAGCATTTGAAATATCATTTTTCTGAATAATTAATATGATACTGCCATGCAAATTATGAACGATGAGGTACATAAGATTTAAATTTTAATTACGTATCAAAATGACTTTATTCGTAGTAACAGCAAAAGGATGGGAGTAAAATCGTATTTGTGGAATTAGATGAAGTTGTCAATGCGATGGAGACATGTAAGTTGTCAACTTTTAATATTTAAACTTTTAACACATATCAATAGTGTCTGGCATTGTCACACTCTTCATCTATAACAGTTGCAATAGGATGACGGAGTTGCATCAAATAACTGTGAACAATGCCTTTCTATGTGGTATATCAATAGTTCCTTGGCATTGTCATCACTCTAAATAAGTAGCAGTTGTAAAGGGTAGGAGTTGCATCAAATAAGGTCTTGTACTTTTTCATGGTACCATACCGTACTTACTATAATTTAGGCCTTGTTCTTTTCTGCAGTATTTTGCGGTATGGTGTGGTGGAATTGTGGTGGGTGTGGTGGAATTATGGTGGAATTGTGGTTAGTTATTACTTATTGGTATGTGGGGTAGGTGAGGAGAGAGGATGTAAAAAGTAGAGGAGAAAAGTGAGGAGAGAGAAAAGTAATGATTTGTGGTAAAGTGTGGTGAGTTGTGGCAAACTGCGGTACCGGTATGTTGTTGTACCGCAGTTTGCCAACCGTAGAAAAGAACAGGGTCTTACTACACTATCCAAAAACTATCATCTTACCATATCACATTTTACTACAACAACTATAATTTTCTCTCTCCTCACTTTTCTCTCTACTTTTCGCTTTTCTATTTTCCCACCTACCACACCGATCATTCTTATCACAAATTTTACTACATGCTACCACACCACACCGCAACATACCACACTTTCCAGTTTTCACAATTTATCATATCATATCATTTCCACACTTTATCCACGGCAGAAAAGAATAAGGGTTAAATGTGAACAATGCCCTTTTACATGGGGAATCGGAAGAAGTATATATGGAACCAGATATTTAATGAAAGATGCCATCAACAAAGTGTGCATGCCACAGAAATTTTCATACAGCCTTCTAGCAAGCTCCTAGACAATGGCTTCCTAAACTTTCCTGAAATTGCTTGCATACGATTTTACTCATGCGCAGATATTGATTATTCACTGTTTACATTATTACATATGGTATGCAGCTCTTCTATATATGGTATTGGGAGTAAAGTCGTGGTTTACATAAACCAAAATGCTCATGTCAGGCTTGTCAGCGTATGTTTAGCTAAAACATGTTTTGGCTGGAAACAATATTTTATAACAAAGGTAAAGAAGCATAAAAGTTAAGTTGCAATTTGCAAACAATGTGGTCAACTTTGTAACTTCATCAAACCTTAGGTTTTGGGGAAATAAGGGCCATATAACTATTTTGACTTAAGATGGTTCTTAACCATCTTAAATTGTTCATATTTCATATTTTTGTAATTTTTATTAATAGTTTCTTTAACAATTATATATAATTATCAATTATAATGATATAATACTTATTAGCTAGGTCAAAAAATATAATAATACCCAAATTTTATCAATCATAGTAGAAAATGCACATTTTATACATAATTTTATATTTATAAAAAAATATAAATAAATAATTATTTTTAAATTATTTATAAGTTGTAGTAACCTGAAAATAATGAAACATACCTTTAGAATAATTTAAATACACTTACATTTAACTTTATTAGTGATTTAGAAAAAATGCAAGATGGTTAAGAAACCATCATAAGTCAAGATGTTTATCATTTTGGAATAATATCCCTTTATCTAAATTGTGCAGCCCATTTTGCAACTGGATCATCCATACTCTTTTTTTAGGAAATCCATACTCAAATTACCCATAATCTAACGGTGAAAATAAAGAACAAGAGATGCAGATGCAAGAGCAAGAGAAAAGAGCAAGAGCAAGAGGACTTATTCAGAAAAGCAACTACTCCCTTGTCTAGCTACAGCAGGCCCAAAAAATTACAGGCATACCGCATATACACAAAACTCAAACCAAATTATCCGCAACAAAACAACTTCCAAACTCTCAAAACAAAACTTAATCCAAGCATCCAACTATCCAAATGCTATCCCAATTGAATGAATCAAAAACAAAATGCTGCAAATTCAACTTGTAAAAAAAGAAGAGGAGAGCTTAATCGACCTCCTCGATCTTGGGACCAGCACCACTTGCACCGGCTGAGGGAGCATCATCATCCATGGCGGCACCACCCATATCGGCTCCGGCAGCACCCTGGTACATCTTGGCAATGATGGGATTGCATATGCTCTCGAGCTCCTTCATCTTGTCCTCGAACTCATTCGCCTCCGCCAGCTGGTTGTTGTCTAGCCATGCTATGGCGTTGTCGATGGTGTCCTCGATCTTCTTCTTGTCGGCCTCAGTCAGCTTGGCCCCGATCTTCTCGTCCTTGACTGTGTTCCTCATGTTATATGCGTAGTTCTCGAGGGCGTTCTTGGCCTCTACCTTCTTCTTGTGCTCCTCGTCCTCAGCCTTATACTTCTCAGCCTCCTGGACCATCTTCTCGATCTCTTCCTTGGAGAGACGGCCCTTGTCGTTGGTGATGGTGATCTTGTTCTTCTGCCCTGTGGTCTTGTCCTCGGCTGAGACGTTCAGGATGCCGTTGGCGTCAATGTCGAAGCAGACTGTGATCTGGGGGACACCTCTAGGGGCCGGAGGGATGCCGGAGAGTTCGAATTTGCCCAACAAGTTGTTGTCCCGGGTGCGAGTCCTCTCACCCTCGTAAACCTGGATCAACACACCAGGTTGGTTGTCGGAGTAGGTGGAGAAGACTTGTTCTTTCTTGGTTGGGATGGTGGTGTTTCTCGGGATCAAGACAGTCATGACACCACCGGCAGTTTCCAAACCGAGAGACAGAGGGGTGACATCGAGGAGCAAGAGGTCCTGGACCTTCTCGTTTCCTTCGCCACTCAAGATGGCAGCTTGCACAGCAGCACCGTATGCAACAGCCTCGTCCGGGTTGATGCTCTTGCAGAGCTCCTTGCCGTTGAAGAAGTCCTGCAACAGCTGCTGGACCTTGGGAATCCTGGTGGATCCTCCGACAAGGACAACGTCGTGGACAGTGCTCTTGTCCATCTTGGCATCACGCAGACACTTCTCCACTGGCTCCATACACTTCCTGAACAGGTCCATGTTGAGCTCCTCGAAACGAGCACGAGTGATGGTGGTATAGAAATCGACACCCTCGTAAAGGGAATCGATTTCAATGGTGGTTTGGGCGGTGGATGAGAGGGTCCTCTTTGCCCTTTCGCATGCTGTTCGCAGCCTCCTGAGTGCCCTGGGGTTTCCGCTGATGTCCTTCTTGTGCTTCCTCTTGAACTCCTGGACGAAGTGGTTCACCATTCTGTTGTCAAAGTCCTCACCACCAAGATGGGTGTCTCCAGCAGTGGCTTTCACTTCAAAGATACCTTCCTCAATTGTAAGCAAGGAGACATCAAAGGTGCCACCGCCAAGATCAAAGATGAGGACATTCTTCTCGCCAGTGCTGGTGGCCTTCTTGTCGAGACCATAGGCAATGGCAGCCGCAGTTGGCTCGTTGATGATACGCATGACATTCAGGCCAGCAATGACACCAGCGTCCTTGGTAGCCTGACGCTGGGAGTCATTGAAGTAGGCAGGGACAGTGACGACCGCATTCTTCACAGTTGCGCCAAGGTAGGCCTCGGCAATCTCCTTCATCTTCGTGAGGACCATGGAGGAAATCTCTTCAGCTGCAAATTGTTTGTCCTCACCTTTGTAGGTTACCACAATCATGGGCTTGTCACCTGGACCAGCAACAACCTTGAATGGCCAGAGTTTCATGTCACTCTGGACAGATGAGTCGCTGAATCTCCTTCCAATCAGCCTCTTGGCATCTGTATTTAATTAAAGCCAAACATTAGGGCATAAGAACTAAACCCAGCACATCAACAAGAACAGAGAACAAATAAGTTTTTAGAACAATTATGAAGCTGATAATAGCTTAACCACACAATATACTCACTTAGTCAGAACACGGACGATAGAGATTAGAGAACACAACATCAACTGGAAGTCAGAATTCATTAACTTCTTAAACGATGATTAACACAATTCACAACCACAAATT
This sequence comes from Portulaca oleracea, assembly GCA_029582165.1. Lineage (NCBI taxonomy): Eukaryota > Viridiplantae > Streptophyta > Magnoliopsida > Caryophyllales > Portulacaceae > Portulaca > Portulaca oleracea. Next base: position 27,601,405 of record CM055871.1, read on the forward strand.
AGATAGACTCAGCTATTTAATCCCCTTTTTGTTCGTATAATATTAATTTCTTGTTCATAGTAACCCAATATTGACAACCTAATTTCTGTGACATCTTCCAACATTTAAACAATAGTAAACGTTCACAACAACTACAGCTACATTCATTTGAAGACAAAACAAAACGCAGTGAGATTATATGTCGTTGATCACTAGCCATACAAAATTCACACGCACATTATACAGACACCAATTATAGCTCATGAATTAGTATCATTTCACTTTAAGCATCTGTCATGTCATTAGTACATCAGAAACGCGTACTACATGATATTAATGAAGAGACTCACAGAAATCCAATTTCTTGACCATATTTCACAGAAGCGTACGTGTTATCTAAAGCCTACCTCATTTTTATGTGTATAGGAAGCCAATATCTAAATCAAGATACTATTACTAATTTCTCAGTCAGGGATAACCGGATAACGAACAATTTTCATGCTGAAAGTTCAACAATATACATGTGTTCAAACTTCTGAGCTAAAACAAATGCATCATATTGCACATATTAGAGATTCCTAAATATACAAAATCTATAACTTATCACAGCTGAATCCACAGCAATGAGCAATCAGTGCTCAAATATCAAAGTTTCACGTTGAGAAACAAAACTACATCATAATCAACAAAACACATAAAATAAATACAATCATAATGCACACGTCCTGATTCCTACATTTACAAAATCTATAAACTCAACATGCTAGATCCAGGCATCATAGCTCATTAGATATCAGAATTTCATGTTAACCAACAAAACTCCATCGTAATCAAGAAAACACATCTACATTCAACGAAAACCCGGTCCAAATCATTGGAAAGTCTATCGCGACAAATATAGTACGTCACCACATTTCGGGATTCGCATCATGTATACAATAATCGATGAAAAGAAACTACATTGTGAAAGAAAATGATGCAGAGAGAGAAATAAGACGAACCGAAGACGGTGTTGGTCGGATTCATGGCGACCTGATTCTTGGCAGCATCTCCGATCAAACGCTCACTATCAGTGAAAGCAACATAAGACGGAGTGGTACGATTTCCTTGATCATTAGCGATGATCTCAACACGATCATGCTGCCAAACTCCGACGCACGAGTAAGTCGTTCCGAGATCGATTCCGATCGCCGGACCTTCACCTTTTCCGGCCATGATCGCAGCAAATGATCAGAAACCCTAGCGCAGAGAAACGAGAGTAAATGGTAAGGTTTGAGCGTGTGGTATGGTCTGCAACGTGAGAAGAATTGTTCGTAGGAATAAAAAAGGCGCTGTAGAGCGAGCATTTATATAGGGGAAGGGTGGTATTTTTCTAGAAGATTCTAGGGAGATCTCGGCCGTGGATTGGGAGCGTGATCGAACGGTGAAGACGGAATTAGAGTTAGTTCCGTATTACTGGGCGGTCTCAGCGTTTGATTAGTGGTCAGTCCGTTGGAGTGTGGACGGAGAAGCCGGGTTGGACAGGCTACAAGTTATAATACGATTTGATATTTGGGAATGTTGCCTATTTTTTTGTGTTTTTTTTTAATTCCTAGAGGATTTACCTTTATTTGATTGCACTATTGAGGGATGGTAAAATTTTGTCGAGCTGCACTATCTGAATTTGTTCGATTTGAAAAAAATTTGATTTTATTCGAATTCAAATTGATCAGATGTTAAACTATAATATTTCACTTTTTCTATTGTCCGAACCTGATTTTGACTGAATTTTAGTTCCGTCCGAATAATCCGGCCCGAAATAAAACCCGGTCCAGACATCGATTTTTTGTTCGAATTCTGACATTGAAAAAGTTCAACCGTCCCGAATTTTTCTAGTTCTGAAATTTGGACAAAAAATTGATGTTTGAATCTGGTTTTTTTAGGTTTAGGAAGGTACTAAATGCGGGTCAAATCGGGTTCGAATTATAGGGAAAAGAAAAATTTTGTGTTCGAATATTCGGTCAATACGGACAATGTTAAAATAAGTAAAAAATATGTTGAATGCAAACATAGAGATTAAGTTACGGAGACAAATATAAATATAAATAATTATACGAAAATAAATGATAAAAATGTCAAAAAATATGATGAATGTGAAGGTGCAAGAATTTTTTTTTATGAAAGGTTAGAATTAAACTTCGGTAACTTTGGGTTAAATGTAAAAAAAAAATATGACATAAAACTAATTGGGTTGTTGAGAGTGAAACTATTATACTTGAACTAAATTAATTAAAATGGAAGTTTGAATACCAAATCTATTAACGCAAGTCTATGGTAAATATGATTTCAAACAATATAAGTGTTTTTCTAATTTTCAGCTAAACACTATAAGACTATTAATAATTTCTGTTTTATCTAGAAGCGTCTGAATATTTAGAGGAAAACAAATATAAACAGTATACATTCATCTATATATATACATTATATACAAAAATCCTCTTATTTGGATGAGTAGTTCATAAATATTAAATAACATAACTAATTTTGTTTGTATTTATATTTGGTTTCAGTCTTTTGTCATATTCTTTAATTATTTCCTCTACTATTTATGTTTCCTTTACCATTTATGTTTACATTCATCTATCAAAAAACTAAGACTCATTTGAAAGAACGGAAAAAACCTAGTATGTTTTCAAATTTAATTGCGTAATTCAAAGATGCCCAGGTTTGCATAACTGAAATTTTGGATATTTGGCCACATTCTGAATGTGTAATAATTTGTTGTAACCTAGGTAAAATTTAAGATGAATATCAAAAAACCAGCTCTAAATGAACTCAGAAAATGAACTGAATAATTTTTTTTTAAAAAAAAATAAATTACAAAAGTAAATTTAGCTAAGTGGATGGAACATGTCCAAAACCACCACCATCTACTTTCATCGGCCCAATGAGCATATCTCCAAAAACTACAGAGTCTACACAACAATACCCCGTTTCCGTTTTCTTGAGAGGCCGAACACTACTGTGCGAGTTCCGAGTTGTTAAATGCCAATTCCGTTGGTCTGTAAAATTTAATCCCTCAAGTAGTCAAGTGAAGTAGTAGTATCCTCTAACAAGCAGCAATAAGAAAACTTGGCCAACTCATCTGAGAGGGCCAAAAATAGCCAACCAATTTAATCCAGATGCAACACATTCTACTGAAATAGCAAAAATAGCAGTGGTATTAAACACCCACTGAACATCAAATCCTTCTCACTGGAACGACAATCATTGCCTAAAAAACAAAAACATAGTTTCAAAAAACAATAAAGAAAAAAACAGGTTCAAGCTTAATCGACTTCCTCAATCTTGGGACCAGGACCACTGGCACCGGCTGAAGGACCATCATCATCCATGGAAGCTCCACCCATGTCACCACCTGCACCCTGGTACATCTTGGCAATGATGGGGTTGCACACGCTCTCGAGCTCCTTCATCTTGTCCTCAAACTCGTCAGCCTCAGCCAACTGGTTGGCATCGAGCCACTGGATGGCGCTGTCAATGGCATCCTCGATCTTCTTCTTGTCCGCCTCGTCGAGCTTGGCACCGATCTTCTCGTCCTTGACGGTGTTCCTCATGTTGTAGGCGTAGTTCTCGAGGGCGTTCTTGGCCTCAACCTTTTTCTTGTGCTCCTCATCCTCTGCCTTGTACTTCTCAGCCTCCTGGACCATCTTCTCGATCTCCTCCTTGGAGAGACGGCCCTTGTCGTTGGTGATGGTGATCTTGTTCTTCTGCCCGGTGGTCTTGTCCTCGGCAGACACGTTCAAGATACCGTTGGCATCAATGTCAAAGCAGACGTTGATCTGGGGGACACCCCTGGGTGCTGGGGGGATGCCAGAGAGCTCGAATTTACCCAGCAAGTTGTTGTCACGGGTTCTAGTTCTTTCTCCTTCATAGACCTGGATCAACACACCAGGCTGGTTGTCTGAGTAGGTTGAGAAGACCTGTTCCTTCTTGGTTGGGATGGTGGTGTTTCTTGGGATCAAGACAGTCATGACTCCACCAGCAGTTTCCAAACCGAGGGAAAGAGGAGTGACATCGAGCAACAACAGGTCCTGGACCTTCTCGTTTCCTTCACCACTCAAGATGGCAGCCTGCACCGCAGCACCGTAGGCAACAGCCTCGTCTGGGTTGATGCTCTTGCAGAGCTCCTTGCCGTTGAAGAAGTCCTGCAACAACTGCTGGACCTTGGGAATCCTGGTGGATCCACCAACAAGGACGACATCGTGGATGGTGCTCTTGTCCATCTTGGCATCGCGCAAACACTTCTCCACTGGCTCCATGCACTTCCTGAACAAGTCCATGTTGAGCTCCTCGAAACGGGCACGGGTGATGGTGGTGTAGAAGTCGACACCCTCATAGAGAGAGTCGATTTCAATGGTGGTTTGGGCAGTGGATGAGAGAGTCCTCTTCGCCCTTTCACAGGCTGTCCTCAACCTCCTGAGAGCCCTGGGGTTGCCGCTGATGTCCTTCTTGTGCTTCCTCTTGAACTCCTGGACAAAGTGGTTCACCATTCTGTTGTCAAAGTCCTCACCACCAAGATGGGTGTCCCCTGCGGTGGCCTTCACCTCGAAGATACCCTCCTCAATGGTAAGCAAAGAGACATCAAAGGTACCACCACCAAGGTCAAAGATCAAGACATTCTTCTCACCGGCGCTGGTAGCCTTCTTGTCAAGACCGTAGGCAATGGCAGCTGCGGTTGGCTCGTTAATGATACGCATGACATTCAAACCAGCAATGACTCCGGCATCCTTGGTAGCCTGACGCTGGGAGTCATTGAAGTAGGCAGGAACAGTCACAACAGCATTCTTCACGGTTGAACCAAGGTATGCCTCGGCAATTTCCTTCATCTTGATGAGAACCATGGAGGAGATTTCCTCAGCAGCGAACTGCTTGTCCTCACCCTTGTAGTTAACCACAATCATGGGCTTCTCACCAGGACCAGAGATAACTCTGAATGGCCAGTGCTTGATGTCACTCTGGACTGAAGCATCACTGAATCTCCTACCGATCAACCTCTTGGCATCTACAGATAAAATACATTATTCAAGGTTAAATGTTTGCTACAGGGGCAGCAGCAAGAAGATGTCTAGCTAGAGAGTACATTGAACATAGAAAAAGACAGACCAAAGACAGAACATTTAGAAATCATGTTGCCTTTGTCTACGCTTCCAATTCCAGATTGAATTAAAGCACAATCAGGTGCAAAAATCGTAATTGAAATGATCAAATAGTGCCAACAGGATAACCATTCATAATAGATTTAACAATTTGTTTCGAATATTTGAACATCTAGCATAATAACGAACCCAGCAGACACGGCAATCAGAGTACTCTATACTAAACATGGGTACAATATTGCAATGGAAATTTTTTCTTCTTAACCAAAGAGATTAAACTTAATTTTATGTGACAAGTTCATGAACACATAACAAATGATAAGATCCCCAGTTCTCAATGCTAAACTGCGATCCAAAATGTGTAGTTTCATGTAATAGTTTTTTTACTTCGACGGCAAGTTACTCATTAGATCACACAACTTTGAGATAACTTAATGCCGACTAACATCCACGAAACTACGAAAAATGAGCATCGAACTGATCCATAGTAGAACCACAAGAACATCACCAGATTTACTACCAATCAATATCAACAAGTTAACTAATCCATAGAAGAACTACGAAAAAGAAATACACATCCACAATAACGCAACCTTAAAGAAGCATCGAACTAATCAAGAATCTTCAACATCACCAAACACGATTGCTCATTCCCCAACAAACACAGATCTAACTCCAAAAGCAATCAAGAACCAAAACATAGCAGCAGATCCAAGTCAACAAACCACCAGATCTACACAAAAACCACAAGAAAGATCAAGATGCTCACCGAAAACAGTGTTGGTAGGGTTCATGGCGACCTGATTCTTGGCTGCATCTCCGATCAAACGCTCAGAATCAGTGAAAGCAACATACGACGGTGTAGTCCTGTTCCCCTGATCATTGGCAATGATCTCAACACGGTCGTGCTGCCACACTCCGACGCAAGAGTACGTCGTCCCGAGATCGATTCCGATCGCCGGACCTTCTCCTTTCCCGGCCATCTTCTCCCGGCGAACTCAAATCTAGAGAGAAGGTAGATAGAGAAAGAGAAGGAGGAGTTTGAATGTAGCGGCTGCGAGGGAAGAAAGAGGAAGTAGGGTTGCAGGTATTTATAAGGTGAGGTTTGGTTGGAGGAGAGAAAAAAGGGAAATGGTTTGGAGCGGGGGGGTGATGGAAGGCGGGATCTGCACCGGAGGGGTTCTAGAATGTTCGGGAGGATTGTCAGCCGTTGGATGAAGAAAGGGATGGGCAGCCAATGGGGAGTAACGAGTAAGCGGGATTACCTGGCTACAGGGGGTAAGGGCTGAAAAAGTGAAAATATCTACGGTTGTGAACGGCTGAATTATCGGTGGACGGTGACTGATTTGGGAAGACCTAATTTTCAAATTGTTGTCGACCAATTGTGGACCTTGTGGTGCAAAAATGTGTAAACTTCAGAATTTTATTTATTGGGAATAAATAATAATAATAATAAGGCTCCATGTATTTTTCTTTCAGAAAATTTATAGTATAATATAATACAATAGTTGAAACATATTTGAATTTTAAGATATAACAATAGTTATTAAAATCCGATCATGAAGTACAATCTTACGATTTTATAATTCAAAATTTTCAATGTGATTCTACTAACTATATTCTGATTCAAGAACCTACGTGGGTTAATTTCGATCCTAACTACGCTATGAATCCGAGTTAGAATCCTGATTCTAACAACCTTAGATATGTTGGAAATTTTGGGGTAACACGGTTACAGTCACTTGCACAAGATGAGGGATCACTTGGATAGCTAAGAGTTGAGGGTCAAACTCGTTTCCCCTTAATACTTATTCACATGACCATGAATAGACTTAAGGGTAAAACCTAACATCTTGTAAGTAAAGTACAAGATCTCTCAAAAATGTTGCTACAATTCAACACCTTAGAAGTGTGTTAAAACTCTCTAAGAAAGATAGATAAAAGCGATTGAGGTGGTGTGGATGAATGAAATTTAGCCACTATTTATAGGGTTTGGAACATTCAAATCCATTCAAACTTGCCAAAGAATGTAGCAAGATCTTAGGGCATTGTCTATGAGGATATCAATCATCATTAAGGGATTGATCTTGATTGAGAAATCAGTCAAGAATAATCCCTAAAGATGCCCCATGCATTTAATACCCGGGGCTGAAATCAAGGGATCTCGAAGAAAAGTCTGGCTAGGCATCACCATGGTCCGTGGTGGCCTCAACACGGTCCGTGGTGCATAGCCACAGTCCATGGTGACCCAATATTCCTTTTCCTTACTCTCTAGACACCAACACGACTAGTGTCATACTTTGCACGGTCCATGTTGGGTCCCTTTTACTTATTAAGCTAAATTTTGACCTTCCCAGTCAATCTTAAGCTTATAACTTATTCCCTTATGCATCTTAACTCTTGAAATATTCCAACAAGATATACCGAGGGGGTAATTTTAGGTGGTATTAGCTAGTCAGGTGTGAAAAGTAAAAAAATATTTACAGCTAATTAATTTTGCCCGTCCAAAAATATAACCATCTGATAAATTCTTAAAAGCTTTTAGAAACTTACCTCTTATCCTAAATACAATGGAGTCAAAATTTTGTTGGGCATAATTGTTCTCTCCCCGTGTAGTGAACCCTATCGAACAGAAACCCTAATCGCCGATAGAGTACACCATAACAGTAAGGAGCTTGTCCCTCCATTTGTGTAGGGTTTTTGTGGATTGGATTTGCTTCTGAAGGAGGCGTAGGAGATGGCAAGATTGGCGGTATACCCTTATCGTCCTCACAAACTCTGATTTATTTGAAACGTGGGGAAGAAGTTACCGAGTTCTCGTGACGACAAATCTGGAGAAAGCCATGCAGGATTTGAACTTGCGTACTTGACAACCGAGGAGGAAGAGGTATTAGATTTTAAGGATCATACCGAAGTAAATATTGACTTACATGTTGCCCTTTGCTTGGTGGGGCAATTACATACAAATTGCAAATTTAATGGTTATGCATCTATGACCACCATGAGAAATATATGGAGGTCGATGTAGGGCATGGTAGCAGAAGAGTTGGGGACTAACCTCTTCTCTTTCCAATTCCTTGTGGACGAAGATCGAGACAAGGTCTTGGATGACAGCCCACAGACCTTTGACGACATCGACTCTGCAAATGGTTGAGAGGCCCCCTCGTGACAAGTTCCATGACGTCAAGGTTGAGAATCTTTATCGTGGCTCTTCCCCGAACCATGCGTGGCAAAGATGCAATACTCGTCGTTGTGGACCGTTTCTCCAAGATGGCGCATTTTGTTGCTTGTGAGAAAATCGACGACGCCACCCACATCGCTAATCTCTTCTTTTGGGAGATAGTGAGATTGCACAGTGTTCCAAGGACCATTGTCTCAAATCGTAATACGAAGTTTGTGAGTCATTTTTGGAGATCCCTATGGAAGCTCCTTGGAACCAAGCTCCTCTTTAGCACATCGCATCACCCTCAAACTAATGGTCAAACTGAGCTGACCAACGAGACTCACCCTTCCTTACTTCGGAGTCTTGTGAGTAAGAGTCTACGAGATAGGGATTCCTAGCTTTGTTATGTCGAATTTGCCTAAAATCAGGCTCCTTCCTTCGCTACGGGAGACTCACCCTTCGAAACTTGCTACGGGATCAATCATATCACTCCTATCAAGCTCATTCCTCTTCCATTGGAGTCGAGAGCAAGTTTTGAGGCTAGTGAGAAAGCCACCGAGATTCAAAAGCTTCACGGGCAAATTCGTGATAAGATCGAGCGGACTAATGAGCTTTACAAATTCCGAGCCAACAAGTATCGACGGGGAAACACATTCAAACCCGGGGACTTGGTTTGCGTTCACTTGAGGAAGGAACAGTTCCCTTCTAGGAGGAAAAGTAAACTTATGCCACGAAGTGAGTGACCGTTCAAGATCTTGGAGAAGGTGAATGACAATGCTTATAAGCTCGATTTTCCGGGGGACATTGGAGTCTCCTCTACCTTCAACATTGGTGATCTTTCACTGTAAATTGAGGACGATGTACCTGATGCGGATTTGAGGGCAAATCCTCTTCAAGAAGGGGAGGATAAAGAGTCACGGGTCCCGTTCTCATCCCTTGTCACTTTTGCCAAGCGAGCCGCCTCCACCACATCAAACCTTGAAGTACAATTCACGGTGAAACCCGAGAATGCAAGGTTAGTCTCGGTCATCCAATGGATGGGCTCCGAGGCCTTCTACGGAGGCTCGCACGATCCACCGACCCCGGAGGCCTCGGGACCGAATCGGGCCGTCCTGAGAAGTTGAAATAGGTGGTAATGGGGTTCGGGTGTGGCCCCGGTTAATAACTTGCAAGGTGGAAGGAGCTGAACATGGAAAACGTGCACAGCAGGCTACCGCGCCCTCTATGACACCCGTAGCGCCCGCGATTATGGCAGCAAACCAGGGGGAAGAACACATCGGACCGTCGCGCCCGCTACACTCTTGGTAGCGCCCGCGACGCCGTTATGGCCAAAATAGGGGAGATGGATAGAATAATGTGACTCATGCGACCTTCTGCCGTCGCGCCCGTTACGCCGACGTGTCGCGCCCGCGACATCCGGCATAGCGCCCGCTACCTCACGCTACTGCCGAATTGCCCAACAGACTTCGATCCGTCACACCCGCGACCAGTCTGATTTTCACGTTTTTTCTACCTTAAACGACTGTGTTTAAGGCCTAATTTTCCCTTTGTATAAATACTCTTTTTTCATTGTTTTCAAGACAAACTTTGAGTATTATGCTAATGGTATTGGGAATACCCCTAATTCCTCCTCAAATGTTTACTTTATCCAATTGATTATTAGTGGTGTTACAAGTCATTTCTTTATTGATTAGTGGTGGATTACCTTTAGCTAATCATGGTGGAATACTAGGCCATTGGTGGTGGATTTCATCCTTTATCTAAGGGTCATATCCAACTCTAAAGTGTTCAAGCTATTGTTAATGGTTGATTTGTGTTATTCTACTCAAGCTACTTCTTCCCTCCACGCCCATACACTCCAAGTATTTCCCTCATTGTCTTCTTTGTCTTCGTTCTCCTTTTATAGTTCGATTCAGAGACTTAACTGTTGGAGCAAGTAGCTGTTTGACCTTGATACTTTTCATAGTTAATAGATATCAAACATTGCTACTTGATACATGCATGACGATAATCCCATGATACTTTCTCATAATATTAGGAGTAATAATCTGCATTATACTTTCCATTGATGTTTCCCTTGATTACATTCCTCAATTGTCATGTAATCTTACAACCAAATCTTTTCAAATATTTCCTAGCAAATCACACACAAATAATAAGGAAATAATGATATTATTATCCTACATAATTGGCACAATAAAATAAGTAATAATATTAGAAACAATGATAATAGCCAATTTGAATTTTGGCTTTCATCAAAATCATTCAGTTGTGAAGGTCTTGATTCTGGGTCTGTCAAGGTCCTTGAGAGGTGCTAACAACAATCTCCAAAATACTCTTTATACTCTTAACACGATCTAACATCAGTAAGACTCGAGTTTATGACATGGCAATGATCTGACAACTGTTGTAGCCATAGAAGAATGATCCCGACTCTCACTACTAAAAATATGTATATTGTCAACCACTTTTTCCTACCAATTTAAAACGGTTGGAAAAACTAACTGTTTTTTTAGTCATTTCATATTTTTCTAATTTTTCAACTATTTTTCTAATTTTAGGTGGGAAAAATAGTTGAAAATTTCAACTACTTTTACTAAAATGGTGAGAAAATTTTCTTACCAATCTTTTTTTTGCTGTTCAAAATTGGTTGGGAAAACGGTTAGTAATCGGACCATCTTTTCCAACCATTTTCAAACAGTAGGAAAAAGGATGGTAGGAAAATTTTCCCACCATTTTAGCAAAAACGGTTGGAATTTCCAACCCCTTTTCCCACATAAAATTTTTGAAAAATTGTTGGAATATAAAATTGTTGCTAAAATGGTTGGTTTTTCCAACCATTTTAAATTAATTGAAAAAAAGTGGTCAATAATTAATACACACATTTTTAATAGTATATATTCGATTTTTTTTTTCAAACGAGACCAAGACAACACAACAACCAGACCAACAACGAAAAACGAAAAATAATAAACAAGCGGAAGGAATTATGTGACAACTCCAAGACAGCGGATCGCCAGTCTAGCTAGTCGATGTGCCAGATGCACTGCCTGTCTTGGAACTTTTTGTATCTTCCCCGCCATGAACCTCTTCATTGCAAACCTGCAACTGACAGCTAGAGCACGACACTCAGCCGGAACTCCATTTGGATTTAACAAACCTTCCACCGCCAAAGTAGAATCCGTACATATGACAACCTTCATAAGTCCCCTCCGTTCAGCCTCAGTAAGCACAAGTCGGATTGCTAAAAGCTTGCTGAACACCACCGATTCACCTTTACCCAATTGGTTTCCATGACCCCATGGCTTCCCCTGCACCATGCACACCCATGCCGCTGCCATGTCCTTGGTTTTTGCACACCAAGCTCCATCCACAACAAAAGTCTCCCTCACTACACTCTCATCAGCCTCCCCACAGACCATTTCTACCCTTTTCTTCCCCTCAGCTCTGACCTCCTGCCCACGTCTTACCACCCTCCCCTGTTTCCAGTTGATGACCTCCTCCCTGACTTATCTCAGCATGGCTTCCAACAAACCCTGCGAGACCCTCTCCTTCCCAATACTTACAACATTTATAGCTTTCCAAATAGCCCATAGAGTGGCAACAAACTTTCGCAGTTGAAACCCCTCATCCTCCTTCTCTTTTGCCAAATATAGCATCCACCCCCGCAGCCACTCCTTCCAGCCGATGTGGGGGTTAGCTTCAGGACAAACTCCCAATATACACCCTTTCCACATGTGTGTTGTAATTGTACACCTTCTAAATAAGTGGTCCATAGTCTCCGTCTCTTCTTCACACCAACACCTATCACTCTCGGCCAACGCCGCCTAGCTCTATTCTGGCCAGTTGGCAACGCGTCACTCCCACACCTCCACAGGAATGACTTCCATTTGGGGGATAACTTGGAATGCCAGACTGTCTTCCAGAGCTTTGAGTCCAACGTGGAAGGTATCTCCACTGTAGTATCCTCCTGGAGAAAGGTGAAATAACCCTCATTGACCTTATACTCAGTGTTTCTTGACCCCGGCCATACGAGCACATCCTCACCTTCCTGTTGAGGAGGGAAAACCTGGGCTATATAATCAAGGGACTCCTTAGTGAAGACCTGTTGGAGAAAATCCCAACGCCACCCCATTTGATATTCGCCATTCTGAACCGCTAAGGATTCCACTTTTAAATGTTTAATCATCTCCTCTTTTCCCTCCACCACTTGAAGCCGTCCTCCTGGAACCCACCTTCCATCAACTGCATCTACCCTATTACCCTTACCCACACTCCATTTGAGCTTATCCCTAACGGCCCCCACCACCTTGGAAATTCCTCTCCAGGTATTAGAACACCCATTTGGCACCTTATAACCTGGCTCTTTCTCAATAGAAGAATGTGCTCCATATTTTGCTCGCCAAATTCTAGAAATAAGCAAATCCTGTTTATCATACACCCTCCAAGCCTGCTTTAGCAGCAAAGCCTTATTGTGGCAACCAACATGCCTAATTCCCAAACCACCAGCCCCTTTTGGAAGAAAAACTGTATTCCTATCCTTCCAGTGGATGGATTTAGATCCATCATTCTTTCCCCACAGAAACCTCACTATGCACGCATTGATCTTATCAATAACAGTACTAGGGATCAAATAAACACTAAGAACATGTTGATGCAGTGCCACCAGCACTGCATTAATAAGAACTAACTTACCTGCCATTGAAAGCATTCTGAATTTCCATGCCTAGAGCCTGGTTTGGACCTCCTCAATCATGAAACCAAATTGATCCGTCCTCCTCCTCTGTACTCTAGTAGGAACACCAAGGTATGTTTGGAAACCCCCCCCTCCGGAAACCCAAAAACCACCTTCATCCCCTCTCTATCCTCTTGAGACGCTCACTTAGAGAAACAAATAGACGATTTGGTGAGGTTGATAACTTGTCCCGACGCCGTGCTGTACTTATCAGTAGCATTCTTCAGGGCAAAGCAAGAAGCAACCTCAAGCTCAGTAAAGAAAAGGGCGTCATCAGTGAAGAATAAGTGAGACACCTGCGGAGCCCTTCTAGCCACAGCCACTCCCTGAATTCTGCCAGTGGAAACCTCAGTAGTAATCACTGCAGACAAAACTTCCATGCATAGAATAAATAGATACGGGGATAACGGGTCTCCTTGCCTTAGCCCTGCTTCCGGGATGATAGTATCAGACTGAACACCATTAACCAGAACCGAATATCTAACAGTGGTAACACACCTCATGAGCAGCCTAATCCATTTTTCCGAAAAAGCCATCTTGCGAAGTACAGCCTCCTGAAAATCCCATTGGATTCGATCATAAGCTTTACTCATGTCCACCTTCAAAGCCGCGAACTGCTTGCCCCGTCTTCTGTTAGCCAGGAAATGCAGAACTTCATGTACTACTAAGATATTATCTTCCTTCAATCTCCCCGGGACAAATGCCGATTGGGATTCTGAGACTAACGAATGAATCACCAATCTTAATCTATCCACCAGACATTTCACAATTATCCGATAAATCACATTACAAAGGCTAATGGGGCGGAATTCACCAACCTTCTGTGCCTCCGGTTTCTTCTTCAACAGGAAGATATTAGTATTGTTGATCTCCCCCACAAACTTCCCTTCATTCACTGCCTCCAGCACCGTCGTCGTGACCTGCTCACCCACAATCCCCCAGCATTGTTTGAATAATTCCGGCGGAATGCCATCAGGTCCTGGGCTCTTCCCCGATTGCAGCTGTGTAATTACGTTTTCAACATCCTCTCGGGAGAAGGGTTCCAGTAGGATTTGCTGTTGGGCTTCAGAAAGGGATTTGGTCACCACTCCCACAACTTGTTCCATGACCCTACATCGGACGGAGGGCATTTCAATTCTGGGCCTAAAAAGCCTAGAGTACTCCTCATAAAACTCTTGCATTATTTGGGCCTCATCAAAAGACAGTTGCCCATTTCTCAATTGGAGGCAGTGCACCCTGTTGTAAGCCTTCCTCCTATTAAACTGCCCAAAAAAGAAAGCCGTATATTGGTCCCCCAGCCCAGCCCAACGCACTTTGCTTTTATGGACCCAAAACTCATGAATCCCTTGAATCAATGCAATCATATCCTGCTCTCTTGCCATCGCCTGGGCAAATGCAGAGTCATTCATGCCGAACTTTGCTAGATACTCTTGGCTCTCTTGAAGACCTTGCAAGACCGTATTAGCACTTTCCTGTTTTTCCTTCTTTAAATCTAACACCACTCGTTTCCCCAGCTACCGGATTAAACTCAACCATTTTACACACTTAAAAGAGGAATTCCCATCAGTTGGTACCAGCCCCCCTAAGTTTTTTAATTGCTCCAGAAAGATTTGCAGCTTGAGTACCCAAGGATCAAGCCTAAAAGAGTTTCGCTTCACCTTTACATGACCCCTAACATGCAACGCAATCAAGGAGTGATCGGAAAAGACAATTGGAAAATTATGAACAAAGGACTCCGAGAAACTGTCCAGCCATCCTCCTATGGCATAGGCCCTATCAAGCCTTTCCCAGATGCAACTATCCCTGCCCTCTTATTTGTCCAGGTATAAGATGCACCAGTAAAAGGCACATCCATGAGACCCAACTGGTCCTTCCATTTCCAAAACTGGGCTTCCCATCTAATGGTGAGAGAGCCCCCAGCTTTTTGAGTGTTATCCTCAACCTGATTAAAATCGCCCACAACTACATATAATCCTTGTAACAAATTAAGGGCGGCAGCAAGTTTATCCCAAACCTCTTGCCTGCCTTGTACATACGGGCAACCATACACGAACACAACATACCACACAGCAACATTCATTTCACTAACTTTAACGATTACAAAGTTTTCATCATAGACATCCACAGCAAAACGAGTGTCATCCTTCCAACCTAAAACAATACCCCCCGACAGACCATCAGAGTCCACGCCGGTTACAAAATGAAAATCCATCTTTCTAACAGACACACTAGCAAGATCAACCGCTTGCTTCATTTCAAAAAGACAAATCAAGTCCAATCTAAGGAAACTCGACACCCAGCGGACATAAGGAATTGCAGAGAGGTCCGCTTGCCCTAAGCCTCTGCAATTCCAGGCTGCAAAAATCATGGCGAATGAGGAGGCACTTCTCGGGCTGCCTCCGCCACCCTATCCGCAAGAAAGCCAAACCACTCCTCCCCCCCCCCCCTTTTCTTGTCATCCACCTTCAAAAAAGCGTCGAATTCTTTCTGCAGAATGCTCACCATTTGATCTCGCCTCTGCTTTTTGAGGCGAGCGTCCCTGACTGCTTCCTCCAAAAACGAAGATGCTTCATCGCCTTGATCCTCTCCACCAACTTCTTCACTCCTAGTTTATCGTTGTCTCTTCCTTGAGTGAACATCCATCCTGCCCACAGTTGAATCGACAGAACTAGATTTTGATGAGATAGACTTTTTAAAATGCATCACTCTCTGGACCTCCACGTAAGTTTATATTCGATATTCCACGGACAAGGCAACCAGAATCAACATTAAGGATAGTCCTTTATTTACTAACACAAAGCAAAAGGAATAAAGAATAAGCAAACACCAAATCAATTGGGTGAGCTGCTCTGATTCGAGGTCGTTAGATATTAATGACTGAGTGCAACTCCATTCCTTTTTATCCAACAACTATGAAATGCTAGTCCCCACATTAATATTTTGCTTCAAAATTGATCGAGTTGTTTTCATTGTTTCGCCCCCTCGTTTTTTTATAGAATATTTGCTTCAAAATTAATCTCAGTTTCCGCCATTCTTGTTCCAGTAAATCAGCCGTAAATCTCAATACCTTATTGGTCACGTTTTCTATTAACTGTTGGTTCAAGTTGAACACCAATTCAGACAAACCCTTCGTCGAGTCCTTCTTCCAAGTCTACTTAACTAACACTAAACAATCACCACCCCACCTATCGGAGGCAAGAACTCTCACGACAGAAAAACTAGGGTTTTCGGTGCCCTAGCCGCGGGAGAGAAAAGCTCATCAAACCCAAGTACACTATTAATGTTGATAGCGTTAGTACACATTATTGAAAGCATGTAACCGGCAAGAATTTCTCAATTTTTAACTGTTAGTTTTAGAGTTGGAATTGTTGCAAATTTTTTCTCTTACTTTTTCTCTTATTTATGAGTAAATATTTTGTTTATTTTTTGGTCTCATGTAAAAAAAAAAGGAAAATTTTGTGTCCCATCATCTTGTTGGAGTGTTCTTGGAAGGAGTATAGTTAGGATTGGACTTAGGTGAGTCTCCAATTTTTTTACTTATAGATTGTGTTGCTTTGAACAAGTTGTAGCATGGTTTTACCCTCAAAATAAATAAATCAATCAAATCAACAAAATAATAAACAAGCCAACTCCGATTAATTTCCTTTATTCCAATAAGAAAAGGTGCATGAAGTACACAACATATTGAGGAGAGTTCCAAACAAACAGTTACAATAAAGCCCCCTCAATTATTCACACCAAAGCATATTCATGATAAAATCACTTGCTCCACATCACTCCACCCCACACCAATCCTTTAAAGGTGTACATCACAAAAACCTAACATAATGCAAACTAAACCAATGCAAAAAACACATTTTGAACCATTTTTCTACATGCATATGGGTGTACATATCCCCTCAAATCATCAATTCACAAAAGCACAATGTTTCCTAATCTCACCATTGGACCCAGTAAGCACCCCAATCTGGCCCATCTTGACCATGGCACGCCCGAACTCCCCGAAGAAGTAGTTCATTGGGCTGTCGACGAGCTGGGCCACGTAGGCCTTGGTGGTTTGGCTCTTGGTGAGGGCAGCGTCGGACTCGAAGAGCCCACGACGCTTGAGGAGGAGCTTGTAGTAACCCAGGTCGAAGGTACGGAAGCTGCCCGGGTCCATCTCGGCAATGCTGGTGTTGTCGGACGGGGTCGTGCACTTCCTGGCACGGAGGTTGGCCGCGTACTCGCTGTCCAGGGAAGGGTCCTCATCGCCTTTGCCGGTGAAGTTGTAGAGACGGTTCGAGAAGGACTGGCAGTGTGCTATTCCAATCGTGTGTGCGCCTTTCAAGAAAAGAAGAGACATAGTAAGAAGTCTTATGGGAAACCGTGTCACTGCAAAACTAGGCTTGAGCACTAGCGTAGGATAGGACAGAGAGGATCGAGGAATGAACTTTGATCGAAAGTGCTTAGTCCTGCACTAAACCGCCCCAACTTTTGACCAGTTGTTTCGGTCTTAACTAGACTATGAGTAATGAACTTTGATCGAAAATTTTAGTAATTGAGTCACTTCTTTTTTATCCAATCCTCGATCTATGGGTTGAACCAAGGACCAAATATCAGAAACTTTTTAGGATCGAAGACTGGACCGAAATTCCATTTAGTTCAGTCTAAGACCAAAAGAAGTGCCAATTGGTAGACCCGAGGGCTGACCCCGAAAAATTTACAAAATAAAGGGGTAACATTTTTTTATCCAAGATTTTTTTTTCTTTTATTTTTATCGCTTAAAACCTTTATATTCACTTGATGGGTCTAAAACAAAAAAAAGGCATAATTTATCTAAATAGTAAACCCAAAATTACCTAAAAATTCCCTATTTGTAACTTGGGGTTATTGTTAAGTTTTAGGCTAAACCAAGCTCAATTAAGGCCAGTCATCAACAAAGGAGCGGCCTAATCTATAAATTGATGGCCGGTTCATAGGTCACTCGTGTATGCAGTTCATTTGGTTTTCGTTATGCCTGTGTCAATTTTTCAATGCAAGCCAACTACCAATCTCAATCAAATTAACCTTTGTTTGTTTGTTTGTTTGTCATGATAACGTTGGTGTATTTGGTAGGGCACATATTATATTTACCTGATAACAAGACCAAGTCCTTCAAATCAAGTCCCTTGCTAGCAAAGATGGTTTGAAGAGAGCTGAAGTTGCTAAAGGGTGGTGGGATATTATTCAGTGCTTCAGTTGCATTTGAGATTGTTCCATCCCTTCTTCCTGTTGGTACTGGCCAAGATGGACCTCCCTGTGTCATCAACCCACCACTTGTTACATCAAATATAACCTCCAAATATACTTCACAAAGTCATCAAAGTAGGTTAAGAAGGCCTATTATAAAAATCATGCTCCGAATTGAAATCCCCGTCAGGTGAGGTACGAGATGTTGTACGTTGCAGTCTTATCCTTTAATTTTACGATTCAAAGATATTGGTTCCGATTGACCAAAGATTTAGAAATAGTTCGTTACCTAGTGATTATTCTATCAAAAAGAAGTATGATATGCTTAAATGTGTAATGATGCATTTTATTTGATAGTCTGTTTGATTGTATGAAAACCTTGACGAAATAGGCCATGTTTCCCAAGTTAACTAATTTTCCTCGTATTTGGTTGTCATTCACATTTTGCGTAAGGTTCAAAATTTTACAATAATCATTTGGAAACATTTTCCTTTGGGAGGTAAGAGAAAAGATTTCAGAGTGAGAAATGGACTCTAAAGTGTAGAAATTTCCAAAATATCCTAAAAATAAACCCAAACAATTGTAAATTTGTGTCGCTTGGACATTTTAAACATTTTTCCCAAAAAAATTACAATTTCAACCGAACACTGTAAAATACACTTTTCTATGCACCCAAAAAAATTATTCCATGTCAAAGTTCCTCAGACTTAGTTCATTACAATTTAAATTGAAGAAAGAATTTTTTTCCATCTATCCAAATATAGATGGAAAGTTTTTATATAAAAAAAAACACGAATGAAAAGGTCAAAGTTGAGAAGGTATACAATGGTGACAACAGCATCTCTTGCAACGAGAGCAATGATATCTGCACAAGAGACAGTAGTAGGGCACTCTGCCTCTACCAAGCTCTTAACGCGGTCAATGAAGGAAAACCCTGTCAATGTTAGGTTTGGGTTTGCTGTCTTCTCTGTTTGGTTCCCTGCTTTGGTTAAATTTAGGAGAACTGATGCGTCACAACCCTGATATCATCATTATGACGGAACAAAAAAAACCATGTGAGATCTTGAAGTATGCATGAGAACAAAGTAGTTAATGTTCCTAAACTAAGCTTGCTATGGACCTACTAAATGGCCAAACAAAAGGAATGGAACTATAGACTCAACAAAACCGACCCGACTAGAATGATCCGTCTGAATCCATCCCAAAATGACATAATTGATTGGCCTGACCCGACCCAACTTAACTCAAAAGTTTCCATTAATGGAAAATATTTTGCTTCCAAACCTTGATGTGAAACATGGAAGACGTGGGTGATGGTCACTTAGCTACCACAACCACCTCTTTGGTGACTTAACTCGAAGTCATCTTTCATCAAAGTTATTTGTTTTCTCAAGGCTAACTTATTTGACTAGAAACAAGCGACTTAAAATGATCCATCTTAAACCTGACCCAACTCAAACTTTATTGAACCAAGACTAGTCCAACCTGAACCCGATATCCAACTTGACCTCATGTATATCTTTCACCAAAACTGTTCGTTTTACATGACAAGCCTCTCTGGCGAATTAAAAAGAATCAACCCGACCTGAAAACTCAACCCAACCCAACCCCTTATTGACCTAAGCTAACCCAACCAGAATGACCAGGTCTAGATGAAATGCACGAACGAAGAACTTACCCTAACAAAACAATCATGGAACTGCATTCGGAGAAGAGGGGCGGCCACGGCGGGGGCCTTGGAGATTTGTTGTTGGACATAGTCCTTGATAATTTGCTCAGCTCTTGGGCAACTTTCATCATAGTAACCAAGCTTAAGTTGTGCCTCAACCAAGCCTACAGAAGCCACTATTGCCAACCACAACAACACTGCTCCAAAACTAGCCATTCTCATAATTCTCTGTTTGTTTGTTTGTGTTTTCTTTTGTTCCTCACACAAGAAACTTAACTTAGAGTAGTGTCACTTTTGTTAGTGATACTGATGCTTGTTGAGGGGAGCAAAGGGAGAAGCAGGTATATATACAACTACACAAGTAATATTAAATTTGTTAATTTTGCCAAGTAGCTAACTAACTAACATGGGCCTCTATTATTGCATTTAACTATAGTTTTTAGTGCATGATAATAATATATAGGGTCGTTAATTTAGTGATTAGTTATGGAGTGAGCATGGAATTAATGAAAGAGAACTTCGATTTGACATCTTTGAATTGCATGTTCCTTCGTCTTCATGACTATTAAAGAAATTATTCCTCCTCAAACTCCAAACATAAAATTAATTATTTGGGACTGAATGAATAGAGGACGATTCGTACGTGAGTAATCATAAATTCACACTCAGTGTAAATAGACCATTTGGTCTGGGTTATATTCAATATAATTTTAAATTAAATTTTTTTGTAGGGTTTTTGGATGTTAATATACTGAACTTTTGGGGTGTTGGATAATAATACACTAAATTTTAACTTTGGACAATAATACACTATACTTTGGGCGGTGTTGAACAATAATGCACCTAGAACGATTCCGACAGTAGCTAACTCGGTGACAGTCCTACTTAGCTGGTGAATGAGATGAATTGGCCCAAAAATAATGACATATTAGCTAATTCATACATAAACAAAAACAAAAAAACAATATTTTGATAAACATCCAAAAAAACCAATATTTTGAGATTCCGCCCAGGGCAAGGTATGAAAGGGTTAGATGCAACAGTCTTACTGCTAAAATTCATACAAAAATTAAAAATTATTCGCTATTTACTGCTCCATGAGACAGTTTACTTTAGTCCACATTAAAATCTATATTGAAAAATAATCCTTTTCTGCTATCTAGATTATTGACACCAATTAATAAATATACGTGTAATTACTACAAACTTATTACTAATCATTAAAAAAAAACATGAATCATATATTTAGGATATGTCTTTATTCAATAAGCGTATCAATTTGTAGACACAAAATTCAGTCGAGCGGAACAGACCGCACCAGTAGTCCCAAGCTCATACGGGCCCAGCAGAATTCACTCAGCGGAATTTTAAGCCCAATTTCGGAAAGGATGGCGCGGATTTTTGGACCCCAAATTCGGATGGAAGTCGCACGGATCCAAGCCCAGACTTAGGTGGGATGGCGCGGATTCTGGGGCCCCATTTCAGATGAAATCCGCGCGGATCTTGGCGGATCCGGGCCAAACCCAGCAAAAAGACTCACGGATCCAAGGCGGAACCGCGGATTTGGTAACTTGACCGAAAACATCAGAAATCCGCGGATTTCTTGACCTATCTCTGGCCCTAGTATCTGGAATTTGGAAAATCCGCGGATTTTGCAGCTTCAGCCAAACTGCCCTAGTCTTTGGAAATCGGGAGCCGCGGATTTCCTAAACCTAACCCTACCATCGCCTATAAAAGGATCCGCGGATCCTTTAGGGAGACGAAAAAAAGAGTTTCTGGAAAGGATTCGACAAAAGCGAGAAACATCTTCGAGGGTCATTGCAGGAAATCCGCGGATTTCCGTGTAATACTACCACGATTCAAAACAATTTGGGTGAAGACGTCGGGAATCTCGAGGCTTGCCAAATCCATGGTTGGTAGGTTTCTACCTTAGTTTTTTTTTTCTTTTTCAGTTTTCTCTTTCGGTTGTAACAATGTAGATTAATAATCCCCGCCCGATGTACCTTTTTGCTTTGTATCTTTGATTTTATTGAGTTTATGCATGCACTTTTTTTATTATTCCTTGTGACAACTTTTTTTTCTTTTTAATTTTTGCTTAAACCCGACCTAGTAAGGGCCGCTTTGGCGGACGATGCAAGGGCACCCCCCTACATCGATACCTTTACCCCGGATCAATTTGGTTGAGGCCGAGTCAACCCTATTTTTGTTAATTTTTATAAAATTAACTGGCGACTCCTCCATTTTTGGTATTCACCTAAAAAATTGATTTTTATTTTCTTTTTATACATGTCAGATTACCAGCCTCATTCAAGCTTCGGGACGAAAACCACCGCAGCGCTACTGGAGGCTGTGGATCCGCGCGGATCCGCTTCTGGTAGGCCGACGGTGATTCTCGCCCCTGGCTCGAATGAACTGAAACAGAAAACCCTAAAATTTTGGCCCACGGTGGACTGGGATCGATCCGCGGATCGGTATGTTCGACCGTTTTTTGCTTGTTTTTTGGGTTTTTTTTAAAAATCTGCATGTGTGTTTAAGATTATAAAGGTCAAGTTAAAGTGAAGTACCATCATCCGAAAATCTTCTTTAAAAGAGAAAAAGTACACCCTAGGTTCAATAAGCAACCCTACGTCGACTCGACACTCCGCGGGGGACAGCGCCCCTCCCGGGGGGCGGCGGGCCCTACAGTGGCGACTCCACTGGGGACTTATTAGTGGGTAAGACTTGAAAAGTCGGGTTTTTTTTTTTTTTAAAAAAAAAAAAAGTTGTCACCTTTTTCCTTTGTAGGCATAATTGCATTTACGGGCCTTCCCCTTTGTTGGGCACACAAGGCACCGTTTAGGTTGTCCCTTACGTTTACCATTCCGGGAAGACATTAACCATTCAACTCAGGTGGGTCCACTTAGACCTTCACCGAGCCGGTGGTTGTTTTCCCACTCGTGCACCACTCCCTAATCCATATGATAAAAGGAGCAACCTGGGTACATTAACCTTACCATGCACCCCATGGAAGGCACAACACCCAGGACACGAGCTAGAGGTTAGGATAAACCAACCTCGAATCCACAAACTTAGACCATTGGCTAGGTTGGAACTCACTTGTATGCTATGTGCTTTGTGTAGCCTCTCAAACCCTAAACCATGCCTTAATGCTTAGACAAAAAAAAAAAATATAAAAAAAATCAAGTAGAGTCGTTGTGGGCCAAGATAATTACTTTGGTCTATACAAGTTCAGACCCGGGAGGTTCACGCGGATTCGGAGGTTGGGCTACCCAACAAATCCGCGCGGATCCCATGAGCAGGTCGGCCTTGTATAGCCCAAATTAATGTTCAGGCTTTTTGGTCGTCAGTCTCGGTTTAGGCCTTGTAGCGCTTTTGAGCCTGAAATCCGCGCGGATTTTGGTGTGCTCGGGTACTACCGCGCCTAAGCCAAAGTGTCTTCTAGGGTTTTGTGTCGGGTTGTGGAGGCTGACTTGGCCCATATGGAGTTTAAGCTCCTAAAATCCGCGCAGATCTCACTGGGCTTAAGCCCATGAAATCCGCGGATCCATTAAGCCCATATGGTCCAAGTCGATATTTCCGCTCCCTTTGTGTCGTGTCGTTTTTGGAATTTGGCCCATACACTGCTTCAAACCCGGAGAATCCGCGGATTCCAGACGGCGAACCATGTATGGTCCAAATTCTTGTTTTCTTCGTCTCTTGGTCTCGACTGGATTTAGGCTCGATGGTGAGCTGAGCCCGGAAAATCCGCCTGAGACCTCATCGGGCCTAAGCCCGGGAAATCCGCGGATCTGGCGAGCTCGGCGCTGCCGGGCCTAAATTTTAGCGTCTTTAAGGTCTTTAGCTTGCATTTCCGTCTGCATGAGTTTGAGTGCTTTTGTGTCGCAGAACATTGGGTGCCGCAGAGATGTTGGGCCTCATGGATCCTCGCGGATTTTGTGAGGGCCCACTCGTGTGATCCAAATGGGCTCCTTGGTCTGTTTAGTCAGCTAGAAACGGTATGTTTAGCCCTTATGTGAGGCTTGAGTTCGTTTTCGGACACGGCCCGATAAGGCCTAGACGTATTATTTCGAGCTAGAGTCTGCATAAGAGTTTTATTTGGGCTTCGCACATGATTTTGAGCTTTAGCTCGATCATTCGGGGTTCAAATAGGATTCTTCATCCATTGCGCATAAGTTTTGGGGCGATGTTGGTGAGTCTTCAAATTCCTCCACCTTCGGGGAACAAGATAGGTTGGTTTCGGGTCTACCAGCGGGACGAGACTGGACGATTGGAAACTTTTGACGTCCACTACGACAGCAACGAAGATCGGGCATCATCTGAGGCGACTCATCCAGAAGTGACCGACGAAGAAGCATCTGAAGAGGGGGTTGAATCTTTGGTTATCGATCCATCTGAGACAATGTCGAATCCTAACGGTGACCATCCTCATAGTGATTCTGAAGAGGAGCCGGTACCTCCTCCACCACCCCCACGTAATGATATTGAGCAATTGACCAACATAATTCTGAATATGCAAGTCACTATGAATGCTCAACTGGAGGCACAAAATCAAAGAATTGACGCCGTCATTCACGCTATGGAGGAGGCGAAAAATTCGAATGTGAAAAACACTCCTACAAGTGAAGTAGAACAATCTGGAAGAGAGAAAGATGGGTCAGTCCACGGGATTTCGAACTCGAGACTTAATCGCATTGAACAAATGTTGAAAGAGTCCACACTCTTTATCAATCAATTCATGGATGATGTAGGCTTCACACCTGTCCCCCGGGGGAGACTTCCCCCTAAATTCAACATGCCTGACATCAAATTCTATGGTGTCGAGAGTCCGCATCAACATATACGGAATTTTCTGGGGGCTATGACGCTGAAGGGGGTTGAAGAGGACATCTATCACATCATCTTTCCTTGGACTCTAGGCCCTGATGTTATGAAATGGTATAATACTCTCAGTCCTGCCAAAACCTCACAATGGAGCATGCTTTGCAAGGAGTTTTTACACCAATACTCCTACAATGTCGACATGCCTGTCACCCTGAGGGATATGGAGCTGATGAGGCAGGAGGAAAGGGAGACTTTCTCGAATTACTTTTCCCGGTGGAGATCAAAGGCAGCCCAGATGGTGGACCGACCATCGGAGGAGCACCAAGTTGATATGCTCATCCGTAGTTTGCAGCCTTCATACAATACTCATTTAAGGTTCCAACCTCTGAAAGACTTTGTTTCATTGAGATTGGCCGGAACAAAGATTGAGAGCGAGTTCGCTAAAGGGGCTACGACTGGGGGCTGGAAGAACACTTACACCAATAAGAAGTCAGTTGGCCCATCCGCATCGGCTAGCAAAGGGAATGAGGTGAATGCTTTACAACGCTACACCGAATACACCCCGATAGACACTTCATATGCTCAAGCCTTGGAACGTGTTAGCGAGGAATGATTACCCTTCCCGACTTAAAACTGAGCCAAGGAGAAGCCACGGGTTGGGATGCCAAATTTTGCAAGTATCACAGGGCTCGAGGACATGATACTGAGCAATGTTTCACCCTGAAGAATAGAATGGAGGAGATGTTTAGGTCCAAGCGGCTACCTCTACCAAAGGCGGCACAAAAGCCTAGCAACACCAACAATCCACTAGGCTCATTTCATATACATGCTGTATTTGAAGAATGCGAATGGGATCCTTCGGATTTCGTTACAGATGCGAAGAAACCAACTTACATCACACGTTACTTTACGGAGGAGTATGAGGTCAACGGTTTATGGGTTAGTGATGAAGAAGATGTCTATGGCGAACCTCATGCTAAGGATGTCACTGATAATTTCTGGGGTTCTGATGGTGATGACGACTTTTGGGAGCAATGAGAATGGGAAACCAAAACCGGATGTCACTTTCTAACGCAGACGCCATAATCATCCAGAGGTCCTCCCAAGTCCAATCTCAAGACAAAGGGAAGGAGAAAGTAGGGAGACGGAGGTTTTACTCACGAGGAAGATCTAGTCTTGAAGCAATTAAAGAAATTGAAGATGGATGTGACGGTTTGTAGCTGTTGGCGGCTTCACAAAAGCATAGCAGGCTTTAATTGAGGCTTTAAGTAAACTCGAAGTGTCGCCAGAGACCACACAGGAAGTAGTATCTTTTGTCATACGGCGAGTACTATAACCTTTAGTGGCGGATTTGCCCAAAGAAGGTTTTGCACACAACAAGGCCTTATACTTAACTGTGGGTTGTTCTAATAAGGTGATACCATTGGTATTGGTTGACAATGGATCATTGTAAATATTTGCCCATGGAGGACGGCTCAAAGTGGGTATTCAACCTCATCGACTTACTCGACAAGCTATCCGACAGGGCTTATGACAATACTCTAGGCGAGTTTTGGGGTCAATCCTCTTGCTGTCACCATGGATACGATTTCTAGCAGCGTTGAGTTCTTGGTGCTGGATATCCCGGCATCCTTGACCTTTTGCTAGGCGCCCTTGGTTGCATGAACAACGAGCGGTGTTCTACCTTGCATCGAAGGTGAAGTTGTCGATCGAAGGTCGGTGGTAACTATCGAGGAGAGGAGTTATCATGATGATTACTTCTAAGAAGCTGAGGTTGGAAGTAGAACATAACTCTAAGGATGAGGAATTCCATCATTTTGACATTGTTGCTGCCTTGGATGAGGACGAAGCACCTTTGGACTTCGATCCTTACTCCAATAGAAAAGTCAACGCCATACTCAGGAGACAGGGGTACTTTCCTGGTTTACCATTAGGAAGGAGAGCACAAGGGCCCACATCCGTTCCCTTGACTCAAAAAGGAAACTATCGTTTTGGATTGGGGTACACTCCGACGAAGGAAGAACAACGATCGGCCGAGAAGGTTGTGATTGTCAAGAAGAGCGAGCCAATACCGCTTTATAATATAAAGCCGTATCCACTCACGCTTAATGGTCAGTTTATAAAAGAAGGAGATTGTTTCCCTTACTTTGGCTTTCCAGAGCCATACTACTTGAAAAGCAAGGGGATTTTGGTTCCAGGACTGGAAATTTTCAGTGACTGCATGCTGCTTGAAGAAGAACTTTTCACACCAGCACGGGAGAGTAAGACTCCACTAGATTGGACTCATCTAGCCGGGAGCAACATCTTTGGGATTTTGTTCGGTCAGGAGGCGCGGAGAGAAGAGAAATCTGTGGAAGCACTTTCCCTCGCCCTATCAAGCATGGATTTCGATCCTACTGAGCTCATTGCAACATGGGGCCAGGAGAACAAACAAATCACCTGGATATCAGCTGATGGAGATAAGGAGTTCACTCTAGCTATAGGAGAGTCTATGCATGGATCTGGGTCTAGTCCTCATTCTGTTCATGTTCCATTTTCTGAGTCTGTCTTAGAGTCGGGCCTTAAGCCCACTAAGTCTGTTGCATCTACTTCTGGAGGGTATGTTGAGTCATCTGTTGATGTCCTTGTTTCTCAATTCAATGAAATGAACTCTTTCGCTTACGACTCTTCTCATTCCCCATCCCTGAGCTGCTTTGCCTCAAAAGAAAATAATAATGATGCTGTAAACGAACCCGAAATTCCTAAAGATCTTTTAAAGGCTGTAGAGGAGCACAAGAATCGAATCTCTGTAATCGAAGAAACCATAATCAGTAAATCAGGTACCGGAGGAACCTAAGATAACCAAAATCGGAAATCTTTAACTCTCGAAGAGCAAGAACAATTTACTCTACTCTTACGAGAATTTGTGGGCGTCTTTGCACAGTCATACCAAGATATGCCCGGCGTAGGCAGGAAATAGCCGAGCATAGAATACCACTTTACCTGATGCTAAACCAGTCAAACAGAAGCTTCGGAGAATGAAACCAGAGTGGGCCTTGAAGATCAAGGAAGAGGTTGAGAAGCAGTTAAGTGCAGGGTTCATTAGGGTGTCGGAATATCCACAATGGGTAGCAAATGTAGTTCCAGTTCCAAAGAAGGATGGGAGAGTTCGAATGTGTGTAGATTTTAGGGATTTGAACAAAGCAAGTCCGAAAGATGACTTTCCTTTACCCCATATTGATATCTTAGTAGACAATACTTGTGGCCACGCCCTTCTCTCCTTCATGGATGGGTACTCGGGTTATAATCAAGTCAAGATGTCTGAGGAGGATATGGAGAAGACAACATTCATCACTCGTTGGGGTACATTACGCTCGTAGTGATGCCATTTGGGTTAAAGAATGCGGTATGACCTATCAAAGGACTGCCACCACATTGTTGCATGATATGATGCATAGGGAAGCAGAGGTTTACGTGGATGATATGATTATTAAATCCGTTGATCGCGAAACACATTTAGATAGCCTTAGAAAGTTTTCCTTAAGTGCGAAAGTCTGAATGAGATTAAACCCACGAAATGTGCCTTGAAGTGACATCGGGTAATTGTTGGGCTTTGTAGTAAGTTCTAGGGTATCGAGGTTGATCTGCAAAAATTAAGCGTCTGAGAAATGCCACCGCCTAAGGCAGAAAAGGAGATAAGAGGTTTCTGGGGCGACTACGATACATAAGTCGATTCATAGCAAAGTTAACCATGATCGTGACTCTATATTTAAGAAGCTAAAGAAGGGGGTCAAGCCTGAGTGGGACGAAAAATGCCAAGCAGCTTTTGACAAGATTAAAGAGTACTTGGCCAATCCACCCGTTTTAATGCCTCCCACGCCTGGAAGACCCTTCTTGTTATATTTAACTATCACGAGGCGTGATAGGGGCTATGTTAGCTCAAAGATACGAAGGTGAAGAACGAGCAATCTACTATTTAAGTAAGAAGTTCTTAGAATATGAGACTCGGTACTCCAACATTGAGAGGTTGTCCTTAGCTCTTGTTTGGGCAACGAGGAAACTACGTCACTACATGCTTGCTCATACAGTGCATGTGACTGCTTTCATGAACCCTCTCAGTACTTGATGGAGCAACCATTGGTCAATAGCGGTAGCTCGATGGATGGTCATCTTTGTCGGAGTTTGATTCTGATTTGTTCCAGAAGGCCGTAAAAGGAAGAGTGGTGGCGGATTTTACGCGAACTACCCGTAGAGGAAGCTTGTGAGGAAAAACTCGAATTTCCTGATGAGGAAGTATTTCAAACACAGAAAGAAACTTGGGAAATGTATTTTGATGGCGCCTCTAATCAAAGTGGATATGGAGTAGGGATCATTTTGATTTCACCCGAAGGATACGTACTCGATTTCGGTGAAATTGGATTTTGAAGCCACCAACAATGTGGCTGAATATGAAGGATGCATCATTGGTATGCAAGCTGCGGTAGAGATGGGCATAAAGAGCATAAGAATATTCGGTGATTCAAGTCTCATAATAAATCAAGTTTCGATAAATGGAAAGTGAAGAATGAAGCTTTAGCACCTTATAAAGCCTATGTGAGATATTTAGCAGAACATTTCGATCAGATAGCGTTCACTTATTTGCCTCGGGAGCATAATGAATTAGCGGACGCCTTGGCCAAGCTATCATCCTTGCTGAATATCCGAGGAGGAGGCGTGTCTATGCCTATATGCGTAGAACGAAGGGATCAACCGGCTTATGTGTACTCTTTGGAGGTTTGTGAGGTGGACTCGACCTGTTGGTATTATGATATATACCAGTACCTCACCAAAGGGGCTTACCCTGGAGGTTCTACTACGAGGTCACAAAGAGCAATTAGACTCTTGGCTTCACAGTATTGCCTGATTCAAGGTCAACTGTACAAGAAAACCGACATGGGCATCAATTTGCTTTGTCTGGGACAAGATGAGGCCCAGAACTTGATGGGAGAAGTTCATGGAGGAGAATGTGGTCCGCATATGAATGGACGGATGTTGTCCAAGAAGATTCAAAGAATGGGGTACTACTGGTCAACTATGGAAGCTGATTGTCACGATTACGTGAAGAAGTGCTACAAGTGTCAAATTTATGCGAACTTGCAACACCAACCCCCTTCATTCTTGACGACTTTGACATCGCCTTGGCCGTTTTCGGTATGGGGCATTGATATCATAGGGAAGATCACTCCTAAAGGAACAGGAGGACATGAATATGTGCTTGTAGCCATTGACTACTTCACAAAATGGGTGGAGGCGGCATCTTATGCAAAATTGACCTCTAAGCACGTCGCTAAGTTCATACTTAGAAACATAATATGTCGTTATGGAGTTCCACATGAGTTGATAAGTGATAATGGAGTTCACTTTAAAAAGGAGACAGCAGAATTGTTAGCAAAATACAAGATCCAACATCATAGATCTTCGGTATATCGGCCTCAGACCAATGGAGCGGTTGAGGCAGCTAACAAGAACATTACCAGGATAATAGAGAAAATGGCCACGACTTATAAGGATTGGCCAGATAAGTTACCTTTCGCCTTGTGGGGCTATCGAACTTCTATTCGTACATCCACCGGAGCAACTCCTTACTCTTTGGTATACGGAATAGAAGCGGTGTTGCGATAGAGGTGGCAATACCTTCATCTGCGAATTGTAGTGGAAAGTCGATTCGAAGCGGATTGGGCTAAAGCTAGGTATGAGGAATTGGTTAACATCGGCGAAAGGAGACTCGGGCCATGCACAATGTCGGATATACGAATCGTGTGTCGGGGCATTTAACGGGAAGGTCAAACCAAAAGACCTTGGAGAGGGTGACATGGTTACGAAGGAGATAAGGGCACCTATTCGGGACCAGAGGAAAGTTTAGGCCCAATTGGATGGGTCCATACATCATAAAGAGGTCCTTCCGGAGAAGGGTGAAGTTAGTTGATCCGGAGGGTGAAGAGTATGCTCGGTGACTAATTTAGATCGGTAAAGAAGTTTTATGCATAAGGGTAAAAGTGGATCGACAATGGTGATCGGAACCAGAACTATCCCCAAGTTATTAGCCACCGACTTATTAAGTCGGCAACTAAATACTATCGTTTGAACTACGATGGCGATTCCATGTAATGTGGATACGTAGGAAGCTTTTCTAAAGTCCGCCCAAATAAATAAAAATTCGATAATTTATTTTGGTTATCCGTTTTAGTCCTCGAAGCAACATGAGCTCTTCGCGATTCATGCGACTTAAGACCTTTATAGGGCTTTAATAGTATCGGGCGAGGTGAATCCATGCGGATTTTGCGAACCTTTAGCCCGAAATACACACGATATTTTCGGAGCAGATTTGGGGCAAATCACGCGATTTAGACCTTGCTCGACCAGTTCCTAGGTAAGTCCAAGTGGATTTTGCGAACCTTTGCCCGAAATACTCACGATATTTTGGGCGATTTTGGGGCAAATCCACGCGGATTTCGACCTTGCTCGACCCGGTTCCTAGGTGAATCCATGCGGATTTTGCGAACCTTTAGCGAAATACTCACGATATTTTGGAGGCGATTTTAGGGCAAATCCACGCGGATTTCAAACCATATTCGCCCGTTTTCCCTATTACATCCATGCGGATTTTGCGAACTCTTAGCCCGAAATACTCACGATATTTTCGGAGCAGTTTTGGGGCAAATTCACGCGGATTTCAAACCATATTCGGCCCGTTTTCCCCATTAGATCTACGCGGATTTTTGCGAACCTTTAGCCCAGAATACTCACGATATTTTCGGAGCAGTTTTGGGGCAAGTCCGCACAGATCTTTTAGGACCCAACATCTTAGGATCAACGCGGATTCGGTTATCAATCCGACCCAAAATACTCATTTTTGAGCAATTACAGGCGTCCGCGCGGATCCCGGCTTTCCTAGGCTCATTCGTTTTGAAAATCTCACGGATCTACTTAACGACCGGATACTCACTTGATTTTGTCGGGCGTTCCGATCGGATCACGCGATTTTGTTTTCCCAGGCCTAACCTTAATTCTTATGGATTACTTTCTTGATGCAAAAATCCTCGTGGATTTTGCATTTCGATTGGAAATAAATTTTCTATGTGCAGAAGTCCATGGGATTTCACATATGTAATGGAAAATGCTGGAATATCGTGAAATGTTATTAATCTAAAAGAAAGAAAGAGCATGCAAATTTACGATTTGCTACTCGAACGTTCATCAGCATCTCAAAAAAAAAACGCTCAAAAAAAAACGCTCAAAAAAAAAAAAAAGGGGCAAAGCAGCTTCAGTCCATCAGTTTTTTTTTAGTTTTAGGTTCAGATCCTTCCTCCCGTAAAGATACACTTCGGGATCTCTCCTTAATGGTTGAATCACTGGGGGCTTCCTCTTTGCCCTTCCCGATAGTTTTTCCCCGAAACGCGTTGTACTAGGAGGGCGAGATCTGGTGGCCAATGGGTTCAATTCTCTCTTCCTGTTCTTTTAACTGCTTCCTAATAGCAGGATCTTTCTCCGTAATCCATGGGCGATAGGCCATAGATACATGAGCGCTTCCTCCTGTCATAGGAACAACGAGGGTAGTCCTTCTTCCAATAGTCCTGCCAAGATCGAACCTTGGAAGTGTCTTAGGATTAGGCTGAATGCAGTCCAATGGAGGGATACATTGTTTTCTCCTGATTTGACGTCTGGCTCGAAGTAGTAGGTGGTATATGTCAGACCCATAAGTCTCACCAAAGGGCATCAATGATCGACGATGACCACTTCTCGTATTCTCCACCAGGCGTTGACCATTCGGAATGTGGCTTCGTTCTTAGAAGGCGTCAAGAAGCAGGTGTGCTCCATCAACCATATCTACAAAGGAAGAAAAGAGGGTCCACCTAAAGCAGCAGGGGGCTTCCTGAAAATTCGCTTTCAGATTCTTCACAAATTCGATCCAAGCCCATGATAGTATCATTGGCGCCAGAGTTTGATCACCACGGAGGCTTTCACTAGTATTGATTAACGAAGCCGGACCACTATTGGTGCCACCACGGTAAAAACAGAACCCACTTAATAAGCATAGGGCTAAGACCCTAACTTTTTTCTCAATATGTTCGCTTCTCCTGAATAAGGAAATCAAGGGCAGAAAGTTTACCCTTTCACCCTCCAAGATCTTTTTTAGGTCCACGTGGCGATTTGGACCCGATGTCGGTTCGCAGATATGGGTCGAGTGGAGCCCATCTAATTTCCGCATTTTGTCAAATTGCGGGGCTAATTAAAGGCCCGAGTTGTTTATTTGCGAGCAGGCTTGTTATGTACTCAAGAATTATTTGCTTCCGACAAAGTTTACTGAAATCAACTTTTGTTTTGACCACGGCGTCTGCCTCGATTATTGTATGCATGCATTGCATGTAGTCATAATAGGTTAGCATTTGCATCATGGTCCGCATGAGTCAAATAATAAACGCAGCGATTTTGTCTAAGCATTATACATATAAAATCATTTAATCGTAAATCGAAAGCAGTCTATATATTACGGGCACGAGAAACCAAAGCGTCGGCGGCGGCGGCGAGATCTTGCCAGTGAAGAAATCCCATCCATCAGCCGCCCAAGAGGCAGAAGATCAATCTGGTGGGTACCCTCCAGTG
The DNA here is from genome assembly GCA_029582165.1 of Portulaca oleracea. Classification (NCBI taxonomy): domain Eukaryota; kingdom Viridiplantae; phylum Streptophyta; class Magnoliopsida; order Caryophyllales; family Portulacaceae; genus Portulaca; species Portulaca oleracea. Next base: position 27,634,740 of record CM055871.1, read on the forward strand.
TTGGGTTCCTTGTTCCAAGAGGAGCTGGGAGCATCATATGTATGAACTCGCCCGACCTCATCAACATGAAAGGAAACCCGGATAATGTTCTTGCAAGGCGGGAGCCCACAAGACCGGCGTTAAACTCCAATTATCGTCACGCGGATTTTTGGCCTGACAATTCAAAATTCAGGATTTCATTTAAGTTCAAGACTCGGTAATGTGTGCATGGGTTTGACTATCCTAGAACAAGCTTTGTCACCCAACACATATTCTCAAGCAAGAAGAAATGCAAAAGAAAAGGCTCAAAACCACAGAGAGCTGCGCGGATTTGTACACAATTTCAGCAGAAATTTCAGCAAAATGGCTCAAAATCATCGAGAACCACGCAGGATTAACCTGAAATTGGGTGAAACTCCGAGATGAGCACGGCGCGATGCATCATATCCTCTCTCTTCCCCTATCTTATCCTACTTCATTTTATTTTACTTCCATTTTATCTGTTACAAATCAGATACTTACAAATTCTTTCTTTTTCAGGAAAAATCTACGAAGCCTGGACAACATCCAGCAATTCAACCAACATCGGACTACCTCCGGTCAAGAAATCCAAGCTACCCTTGGAAGCAGAAGCCTGGACAACATCCAGCAATTCAACCAGCATCGGACTACCTCCGGTCAAGAAATCCAAGCTACCCTTGGAAGCTGAAGCCTGGACAACATCCAGCAATTTAATCAGCATCGGACTACCTCCGGTCAAGAAATCCAAGCTACCCTCGGATCGCTCAAGCCTGGACAACATCCAGCAATTAAAGTTAACATTTGGACTACCTCCAGTTAACTACGACACTTCTCAAGATATATACTTTGACTTTCGTCTTATCCAGACTCAGTCAAAGTGGGGGCTAACTGTAGACACAAAATTCAGTCGAGCGGAACAGACCGCACCAGTAGTCCCAAGCTCATACGGGCCCAGCAGAATTCACTCAGCGGAATTTTAAGCCCAATTTCGGAAAGGATGGCGCGGATTTTTGGACCCCAAATTCGGATGGAAGTCGCACGGATCCAAGCCCAGACTTAGGTGGGATGGCGCGGATTCTGGGGCCCCATTTCAGATGAAATCCGCGCGGATCTTGGCGGATCCGGGCCAAACCAGCAAAAGACTCACGCGGATCCAAGGCGGAACCGCGGATTTGTAACTTGACCGAAAACATCGTGAAATCCGCGGATTTCTTGACCTAATCTTCTTGCCCTAGTATCGAATTTGGAAAATCCGCGGATTTTGCGGCTTACAGGCCAAGCTGGCCGGCCACAATCTTTGGGAAATCAGGGGAGCCGCGCGGATTTCCCTAAACCTAACCCTACCACTGCCTATAAAAGGATCCGCGGATCCTTTAGGGGAGAGGACGAAAAAAAAGAGTTTACGGAAAGGATTCTGACAAAAACTGAGAGAAACATCTTCGAGGGTCATTGCGAAATCCGCGCGGATTTCCGTGTAATACTACCACAGTTCAAAACAATTTGGGTGAAGACGTCGGGAATCTCTCGAGGCTTGCCAAATCCGCGCGGATTTGGTAGGTTTCTACCTTAGTTTTTTTTTTCTTTTTCAGTTTTCTCTTTCGGTTGTAACAATGTAGATTAATAATCCCCGCCCGATGTACCTTTTTGCTTTGTATCTTTGATTTTATTGAGTTTATGCATGCACTTTTTTTATTATTCCTTGTGACAACTTTTTTTTCTTTTTAATTTTTGCTTAAACCCGACCTAGTAAGGGCCGCTTTGGCGGACGATGCAAGGGCACCCCTACATCGATACCTTTACCCCGGATCAATTTCGGTTGAGACCGAGTCAACCCTATTTTTGTTAATTTTTATAAAATTAATCGACTCCTCCATTTTTGGTAATCACCTAAAAATTGATTTTTATTTTCTTTTATACATGTCGATTACGGCCTCATTCAAGCTTCGGGACGAAAACCACCGCAGCGCTACTGGAGGCTGTGGATCCGCGCGGATCCGCTTCTGGTAGGCCGACGGTGATTCTCGCCCCTGGCTCGAATGAACTGAAACAGAAAACCCTAAAATTTTGGCCCACGGTGGACTGGGATCCGCGCGGATCCCAGTATGTTCGACCGTTTTTTGCTTGTTTTTTGGGTTTTTTTTTAAAAATCTGCATGTGTGTTTAAGATTATAAAGGTCAAGTTAAAGTGAAGTACCATCATCCGAAAATCTTCTTTAAAAGAGAAAAAGTACACCCTAGGTTCAATAAGCAACCCTACGTCGACTCGACACTCCGCGGGGGACCGCGCCCCTCCCGGGGGCGGCGGGCCCTACACAATTGTAGTAAGCAATAAGCAATGACAATTGACAAGTAGTCAACTCTATGGTAAGAGTTGCTGGAAAACGGCATGAAACGGTACAGAGAAATGAGCAAGATTCATGTTGAATTAAACAAGTTAACAGTATTATCGGTAAGTGGGCAGAGTAAAACTATTCCTATTGCCTAGGTAGAGGAGATTAGAGCAAGATTCATGTTGAAATGGGCGAACAGTAATATTGAAGATGGCGATTTTTATTTTGATTTGGACACTGATCTTCCTCTGCGATTAAGCTTCTTTTTCTTGGGAATTAAAGCGCAAATCGGGCAAAAAGAAAAGATGAATTTTATGTTGGAAGTCTAAATGGTGTTTGGTGCATCAAGCAACTCGAGTTGTTGCTCGAACAAGAAATGTTGGCCAAAGTGTTGGAGGGAGCAACGGATCGGAATGTGAGCTGCAAGAAGCTATGGAAGAATCAGATGATGATCTCGTAACACGAAAAGATTTGGAGATTGACTGTGATATAGGCTTCCTAAAAACTGAATACCATAGAAAGTAAGGAGTCATTTTAAGAATAAGTTGAAAAGAACCCCCTCTAAAGAATAGCATGCCTATGGTCGGGTAAGGTAGGGCGTAGACGTTTGATTTAATTTGTAGAGTAGAGAGTTTGTTAAGCGTTGCTTTCTCCTTTACTGTAGACGGTTTTGCATTGTGTTGTGCTTTTCGAACATTATTTTGTTGTTTCGTTACTAGACTTTATTACTTATGTTCTATCAGCCTTCTATAGATTTTAAATAATCGGAAAAGGAAGTTTTAATTCTGCTTGAAACAAAGACAATATTAGTTAGAAAAATGTATTGTCAAAATATTTTGACCAAGGTCAACGAGTCACATGTATGCTAACTAATGTTGGATTATTCTATTGTAAAATTGAACATAAATAATTCAATCTTTGGAGGTATATTGGATAAAAATATATCATTTTTTTTCAAAAAATTACTTGGAGGTACTCTAACTTTTAGTGAAATGTTTTTCAGGTACTCCAACTTTTTAAAACTCATTTTGGGATACTCTTAATTTTTGGGTTAAAAATTACTAGGTGTTTTTCCAGTCATCAATTTGGTAAAGTGACTGAAATGCTCTTGTTCTTCCATTTTTTAAGAAATACCCTTGAAGAAGAAGAATAAGGGTATTTTGGTCACTTAATAAAATTGATGGCCGGAAAAACACCAAATAATTACTAACCTAAAAATTAAGGGTACCTCAAAGTGAGTTTTGAAAAGTTGGGGTACCGAAAAATAGTTTCCCCAAATATTGAGGTACCTCCGAGTAACTTTTTGATTCTTTTTAACCAACACAAATAATATAACTTTTAAGGGTATTATTCGAGTAAATTACATTTACCCTACCTGACATTTGTGGTAATAATTTTTACACACCCGACATTTGTGAAATAATTTTTACCTTACCTGACATTAAGTGAAAATAATTTTTAGTGGCAGAATCCGGTTACTTCTTATCGAAAATGTGAAAAATACCAGAATGCCCCTATATGACTATATGAATGTACCTGTTGCCCCTAACATTGAGAAGGAAATAATTTAAATGACCTTTTCATTTTTAGAATGGAGAGGGGTGGGGTTTTCGAAGAAATAAAGTAGAGAAAAGGTTGAGGTTTAAATGCCATATAAATTAATATTAAGGGTAAAAACGTCAATTCATATTTAATTGAAAGTCATATGAATTAATATCAAGGGTAAAAAAGTCAATTTATATTTATCTTTTAAATATTCGCCGGAAAATCCAACAAAAATCAATTATAGAATATCTTAGGAGGTTTAAATATATTAACACTTAATGTTAGGTAACGTAAAAGTTATTTCACAAATGTTGGGTGTATAAAAATTATTACCACAAATGTCAGATAGGGTAAATATAATTTACTGCTCAGTATTATTCTTTGCATATTTTTATCGAGTTTTCTTAAACTTGACTGATAACTAGTGCAAGTATTTGTTCCTGAAATTTCACATGTGGATGTAGAGTGTAGACTCACCAAAGAGGGTGAAGTCACTCACTAATTCAAAACTACCGTTCCAGCAAGTTTTCTAATGAGTAATAGCTTAAAACTTGAGGTCTCTTACTCAGGTCTGGCTCTGATACCATGTGGAACCATCTCAACCAAAAACTTAAGTTGATGGTTGAAGTCCCAATAATATTTTTTTATACTCTAACACATTTCCTTCACATTGCACCACACCTCATCGTAACCAGCTATATAAAAGAACGGGGCAACTCCTAAAGTTAGATTATTTAAGTCCATCTTTCCATATGTTATTGAAATCTTAGGAGGAATTTCATTGTCAATCAATTTTGGAGGCAATAATCAAACACTAAAAATGTGATCGTATCATGTAAGAATAATAGGCAGCATTGGAACGTAGTGTTTGTGCATGTGCCGAATGCTGAAGCTGAGGAGGGGTACGTAAGCAAGCATAGAGGCTGCTACGCTGTGAATGTAGGACGGTAGAATGAACCAAAGGAAAACCAACAAAGAATGACCAAAAAAACCCACCTAATTGGTTTACCTGCTCTAATCTCACCTTAAATTGTTATGTATTATCCCTTAATTACTTGGTGTTTTCCTAAGCAATTCTTAATTGAAGGCTCAATGATGATTTTATAATCTAATACACCCATTCATTTTGCGCAAATGAACACTACAGCACGGAAGTCTAAATAAGACCGTTTCAAGCGACCGTTTAATAAACGGTCGCTATGAAGAGGCGGCCGACCGTTCATTAACGACCGTTAATGAACGGTCGCTAAATAACGACCGTACAAATAAACGGTCGTTCCACTGAACGACCGTTTATTTGTACGGTCGTTATTTAGCGACCGTTCAATTGAACGGTCGTTCCCCTTTTAATACCGTTCAACGGCTCGACTCACATTTCAATTGCGCAACTTCTCACCACTCTCACAACCGTTAACCTTTCTCCCTCTTCTTGCTACCGGCGAATTGGACCGGAAACCGCCGCCTGCCGCCACATTCCGCCGGAACCGACAACGGTAAGTCCTCCTCTTCTCCCTCCTTATCAATTCTTCTAAGTTTTTGGTGGTTAATAACAACGTAAGCCTTCCCTCTTGCTAGCAAATCGGAACCGCAACCGCCACTTTTTGGGCCCCTTCTTCGCCGCCCGCCACGTCGCCGCTGCCGCCGCCACATCCTGCCGCCCTCGTTCTCTCCGGTAAAATATTTGAAATTTGTCAATTTTGTTAATTATATATTTAGTTGTATAAATTATGAGCATTCATTAATTAGGTTAGTATTTGTGAATAATTTGAGTGAATAATTAGTATTTATTCGGTTAATTTTTGTGTTAGTTGTATTAGTTTAATGATATGTTGTGAAATTGTAGGTTAATTAGGTTAGTTATATCACTGTTTAAGTATTGTATGTTAATTAGGTTAGGTATGTGGTGAAAATTGTCAATTAGTTTAATTGTTTATTTATGTGTATATTGTTGTGTTAATTGTGTTTTATTATTGAATTTTTGTATTAATTGTATGTTACATGTATTAGTTAGTAATGTTTTGAAATATTTATTGTTTTAGTTATGAAAATTGTTAATTGTATGTTTATGTGTATAAATTATGAGCATCGTAAATTAGTATATTATTAGGTTAATACATGTGTAAAGAATGTTTAGTTAGTTATGTTGTATATAATTGTTTTAGCACGCTTAAAATTCATTTGAATCTACGACATGGAAATCTACCACTATTAGAAAAGAGTGTTGAGTTGGGATGATTTTGGTAGTTATTAGTAATAACATTATCCTCTTGACTATTGACATATATAGCTTAGTTGTAGATCTCATAGAAAAGTGTTGAGTTTGGATGCTTTTGGTGGTTATTAGAAAGTAGGGTAATTTATAGTTCTAGTATGTTAGTTGTAGATGTCATTAAAAGTGGTCGAGTGTGGGTTCTGTTAGTGTCCATGAGAGTGTGGTTGTTCCTGATAATTTATGGCTGAAAAATACTTTCATGCGTCGTACCGAGTCTCCAATTTATTTGTCTGGTTTCCTTAAAGTAGGGCAATCTCGGCAGTGAAATTGCGCGAGGTCTATAGTGCTGTAGGAGTTAGAAGCGTCTCAGATTCGATACAATACTGTGTTTCCATTGTGCAAACAGGTGGGTAACAAGACATGGCGGGAATGATAGAGAAGCTGATAGTAAAAGGTCTAATGGAAACACAATTTCTATTAGACCTTTTACTATAAGCTTCTCTCTCATTCCCGCCTTGTCTTATTCCCCACCAGGTTGCACAATGGAAACACTGCATTGTATTGATTCCTGAGATGCTTCTAACTCCCATAGCATTATAGACCTCACGCAATTTCACTGCTGAGATTGCGCTACTTTTTGGGAACCAGACAAATAAAAGGAGAGTCGGTACAACTCATGAATTGTATTTTTTCAGCCATAAATTATCAGGAACAATCACACTCTCATCGGGCAATAACATTGTCCTCTTGACTATTGACATATATAGCTTAGTTGTACAAGAGTGCGTTTTCTAAAATCTCACCTAGCAAGTAAGTGAGCTCACCTAGCAAATTAGTGTGTTGTTCATGCACAAATTGATAACTTTGAAATCTAATTCGGTCAACTTTGCAGATTTGAATAAAATGGAAAATACTAGGAAATGGATGTACGAGAGAATCGATGAGGAGGGGTATCTTAGCAAAGAGTTTGTTAGAGGGGTGAAAGAAGAATTTTTGCCGGTTGCTAAACAAACCATTAGCTTCCAATCGGATAAAGTACTTAGGTGTCCATGTTCAAAGTGTAAAAACATGAAACACCAACGTGAGGACAATGTTAAGGTGCACTTGTACAAAAATGGGTTCGTACCACGTTATTTTGTGTGGACGAGTCACGGTGAAGTCTCCCAATACCAGCAAACGTTGAGCCAACTTGAAGGAAGATTGTCCCAAGTAGAACAAAATCAACAGCAGCAGCAGGGGACGCCTTCCAGTGGTCAATTCTCTCCCTCTAACTTCATTAATGACCCCCCTTCTTCATAGTGTTTTTGAGGACAACTTTAAAAACTTGTCGGATATGTAATATATTTTGCGACCGTTGACTAGCGACCGTTGACTTGCAACCGTTGACTTTATATATATATATATATGCTACTGTTTGCGACCGTTCATTTTTATATATATATTATTATTTGCGACCGTTCATTTTGTGACCGTTTGGCACTTATACTTCAAATATATTCTGGACAGATTGTATTACCAGAAACAACCCTCGACAAAATTTTTTTAAAAAAAAATTTAAATGGGCGACCGTTCAGCTGAACGGTCGCTAAGTAACGACCGTTAACAAACGGTCACTTTGCTGAACCACCGTTCATAAACGGTCACTGTGCTAAACGACCGTTCATTGAACGGTCGCTAACTAGCGACCGTTCAATGAAGCGATCGTTAATTCGATGACCGTTATGAACGATGCCGCCTCCACAAACGACCATTCAGAGGCGACCGTCACGAACGGTCGCAAATGAACGGTCGCCCGCCCCCCAGAACGACCGTTCAAGCTAAATTGTGACCGTTCATAACGGTCTTATTTTTGTTACCATGTTGTAGTGGAATATGGGGGTGCTAAAATTCGAACTTGAAATCTCTTACTCAGTCCGACTCTAATACCACATAGAATCATCTCAACCAAAAGTTTAAGTTAATAGTTGAAGATTCAGTGATGGTTTTATAATCTAACAGGTTTTAAAATTTCCAATTTGAGAATTGTTTATTGGAATATCTTGAACTTGACATCAATTAAACTTTGGTTTTCGATAATATAGCGGTATTTTTTAGCGGATATGTAGAATGGAAATCTGTCTAAACTAAAACACATGCACTACATTATAGAACCCGAGCTTAATTTAGTATTGGACTATTGATACCACCCCCAAAATTTAAGACATTCATTTTAAGCTCCGTTCATTTAAGTGGCTGGTCGGTTGCAGTTCCACACCGCACCACAACTTTCCATATTCTACCACAACCCACCATAATCTCCCAACCCACTTACAATTATTTACACCACAACATTCCACAATCCACCACAACCTTCCACATTCCACAACTTCCTTTAACCTACCACAATTTTTAAATTTTCATCACACCGCAAACCAACTGTATAAAAAACGGGGCTAACAGTAAATTGGAGATTTTGAAAGTTAATATTAATCCATTTTTATTTGCCAATTTACTTTGATAGTTTTTACCATTTTTTTAATAGTTGACTCTATATTCATCATCTATATTTTCGATATAAACCTTTTTTTTAAATTGAAGAGAAGAAAACTAGTTTTGTTATTTCTCCCCTCAAATTTATGTTTTGCATTGATATCTCTCCGCTCTCCACCCGTACAAAGTGACAAATGGGATAATGATAGAGGAAGTAGCTATGAATAAATGGATAAATAATTGTAATGAGAGGAGCATTGAAAATATTTTATGCAAAGAATAATATTGTGAAAGCTAGTTAGGAAATAGGAATTGAATAACAATTCTGAATAAAAATATAAATTAATTTCCTATTTTTATTAATATATAATGCATGAGAGTGACTCTCTTGCTTCCTTTATTCTGGTTTCATACTGATCTTCATCATGTGTATTGTAAATATCTGATCATATATATATATAATAAATGTTTAAATATTTATCATACAGTTGGTGAATTTTGTTTTGTACCACTTATTAATGCAGCTATTGGTATTTGTTTTCCCTAACTTGCATATTCAGATTATAAGATTGACTGATCAGTATATAGGATTTTTATTAAAAAATAAGGTTGCATGGGTTCTTATTTGAGGGGTAGTTACCTAAAGTGTTGGGATTTAGCCATCACTAAAAAAGTACCATATCGGAAAAATAAAGAGAAATGACATATAAATCAAGTGAGCTACTCTTCTTAACACCAATTGATTTTAAGATGGAACCTCACTTAACTTGTGTAACATGAACTTTGATTGAAGTGAACTCCCTCCTTGAATTTCCCCAACATAAAATTTGATTAGGAGCGTAGGACAAGCAATAAAATTTTCATGACAAGTATGATCCATCAATCCTTAATTTCCATGGATTTCTTCCCCCTTCCACTTATAATTGGACTCAGAAGGATTCTGAACATGACTACAATTTTTGGTTCAATAAATTAAGTAAATATATAATTTTGATGTAAAGACCCCTGAAAGTATTTTATTTTTATCGTAATAGGGCCAAAGATAGCTAGGAAATAGAATTTCTGAATAAAGATAAAAAATAGTTTTACATTTTTATTAAGAAAAATAGTTGAAAGAAAAGGGGAAAATTTCTTATATTAAATTGCTATAAGTGGCAGAGGTATATAGGGGTAGTAGAGGTAAGTGGCAGAGGTATAAAACGGAAAATTTCCAAGGTACTTTTTCGGATATCAAGGTATTGGAAGTGAGAAAATGTGAGTAAAAATAGTTTTTATTGATAGAAAAAATAAAATATTAACATAATTATCAAAATTAAATAATTAATTACGTATTGAAAATGGAAAGTGACAATTATTTTGGAACAAAAAAAGTTAGTTTAAGTCTCAATTAATATGGAGCAGAGGGAGAATTCAAGAATCCTTGGATGAGAGGTATAGATGCATGACCAGTTTTCTAATGAGCAGTTTGTTACTACCTCCGTTTTTATTTATCTATTGTCTAGAAATTTGTGTTAAAAACTTTAACAGTTAATATCTTAATTTGTTTAATAATTCATCATACAAAATTGATGTCATTAGATTCGTAATAAAAAACACTATTAAAAAAATATAATATTATAATACTTTATAAAAATTTTATATTAGAAATTATTGATTAAAAATTGACACTGAAAACCATAAATGACAGATAAAAAAGAATAGAGAGAGTATCTTGCAAGGTTTTAATCTTGTGTTGAATTCTTACTTGTAAAATCAAATACTTTGGCATCTTACATAATCCTTGATACTGGTTTACCAATGCTCAAGTCATGGTAAATATATTAAGATCATTCAGGTGTAAAGATCGATATATTAAATGTGAGTATATTATAATCCAATATCTCAAAAGGTAGGTATAATATGATCCCAATATCCTTGCCGAACATATAATTTCTAATTATATTGAATATTTGAATATAACCCAAACCAAATGGTCTATTTACACTGAGTGTGAATTTATGATTACTCACGTACGAATCGTCCTCTATTCATTCAGTCCCAAATAATTAATTTTATGTTTGGAGTTTGAGGAGGAATAATTTCTTTAATAGTCATGAAGACGAAGGAACATGCAATTCAAAGATGTCAAATCGAAGTTCTCTTTCATTAATTCCATGCTCACTCCATAACTAATCACTAAATTAACGACCCTATATATTATTATCATGCACTAAAAACTATAGTTAAATGCAATAATAGAGGCCCATGTTAGTTAGTTAGCTACTTGGCAAAATTAACAAATTTAATATTACTTGTGTAGTTGTATATATACCTGCTTCTCCCTTTGCTCCCCTCAACAAGCATCAGTATCACTAACAAAAGTGACACTACTCTAAGTTAAGTTTCTTGTGTGAGGAACAAAAGAAAACACAAACAAACAAACAGAGAATTATGAGAATGGCTAGTTTTGGAGCAGTGTTGTTGTGGTTGGCAATAGTGGCTTCTGTAGGCTTGGTTGAGGCACAACTTAAGCTTGGTTACTATGATGAAAGTTGCCCAAGAGCTGAGCAAATTATCAAGGACTATGTCCAACAACAAATCTCCAAGGCCCCCGCCGTGGCCGCCCCTCTTCTCCGAATGCAGTTCCATGATTGTTTTGTTAGGGTAAGTTCTTCGTTCGTGCATTTCATCTAGACCTGGTCATTCTGGTTGGGTTAGCTTAGGTCAATAAGGGGTTGGGTTGGGTTGAGTTTTCAGGTCGGGTTGATTCTTTTTAATTCGCCAGAGAGGCTTGTCATGTAAAACGAACAGTTTTGGTGAAAGATATACATGAGGTCAAGTTGGATATCGGGTTCAGGTTGGACTAGTCTTGGTTCAATAAAGTTTGAGTTGGGTCAGGTTTAAGATGGATCATTTTAAGTCGCTTGTTTCTAGTCAAATAAGTTAGCCTTGAGAAAACAAATAACTTTGATGAAAGATGACTTCGAGTTAAGTCACCAAAGAGGTGGTTGTGGTAGCTAAGTGACCATCACCCACGTCTTCCATGTTTCACATCAAGGTTTGGAAGCAAAATATTTTCCATTAATGGAAACTTTTGAGTTAAGTTGGGTCGGGTCAGGCCAATCAATTATGTCATTTTGGGATGGATTGACGGATCATTCTAGTCGGTTTTGTTGAGTCTATAGTTCCATTCCTTTTGTTTGGCCATTTAGTAGGTCCATAGCAAGAAAAGCTTACGAACATTAACTACTTTGTTCTCATGCATACTTCAAGATCTCACATGGTTTTTTTGTTCCACATAATGATGATATCGTGGTTGTGACGCATCAGTTCTCCTAAATTTAACCAAAGCAGGGAACCAAACAGAGAAGACAGCAAACCCAAACCTAACATTGACAGGGTTTTCCTTCATTGACCGCGTTAAGAGCTTGGTAGAGGCAGAGTGCCCTACTACTGTCTCTTGTGCAGATATCATTGCTCTCGTTGCAAGAGATGCTGTTGTCACCATTGTATACCTTCTCAACTTTGACCTTTTCATTCGTGTTTTTTTTTATATAAAAACTTTCCATCTATATTTGGATAGATGGAAAAAAATTCTTTCTTCAATTTAAATTGTAATGAACTAAGTCTGAGGAACTTTGACATGGAATAATTTTTTTGGGTGCATAGAAAAGTGTATTTTACAGTGTTCGGTTGAAATTGTAATTTTTTTGGGAAAAATGTTTAAAATGTCCAAGCGACACAAATTTACAATTGTTTGGGTTTATTTTTAGGATATTTTGGAAATTTCTACACTTTAGAGTCCATTTCTCACTCTGAAATCTTTTCTCTTACCTCCCAAAGGAAAATGTTTCCAAATGATTATTGTAAAATTTTGAACCTTACGCAAAATGTGAATGACAACCAAATACGAGGAAAATTAGTTAACTTGGGAAACATGGCCTATTTCGTCAAGGTTTTCATACAATCAAACAGACTATCAAATAAAATGCATCATTACACATTTAAGCATATCATACTTCTTTTTGATAGAATAATCACTAGGTAACGAACTATTTCTAAATCTTTGGTCAATCGGAACCAATATCTTTGAATCGTAAAATTAAAGGATAAGACTGCAACGTACAACATCTCGTACCTCACCTGACGGGGATTTCAATTCGGAGCATGATTTTTATAATAGGCCTTCTTAACCTACTTTGATGACTTTGTGAAGTATATTTGGAGGTTATATTTGATGTAACAAGTGGTGGGTTGATGACACAGGGAGGTCCATCTTGGCCAGTACCAACAGGAAGAAGGGATGGAACAATCTCAAATGCAACTGAAGCACTGAATAATATCCCACCACCCTTTAGCAACTTCAGCTCTCTTCAAACCATCTTTGCTAGCAAGGGACTTGATTTGAAGGACTTGGTCTTGTTATCAGGTAAATATAATATGTGCCCTACCAAATACACCAACGTTATCATGACAAACAAACAAACAAACAAAGGTTAATTTGATTGAGATTGGTAGTTGGCTTGCATTGAAAAATTGACACAGGCATAACGAAAACCAAATGAACTGCATACACGAGTGACCTATGAACCGGCCATCAATTTATAGATTAGGCCGCTCCTTTGTTGATGACTGGCCTTAATTGAGCTTGGTTTAGCCTAAAACTTAACAATAACCCCAAGTTACAAATAGGGAATTTTTAGGTAATTTTGGGTTTACTATTTAGATAAATTATGCCTTTTTTTTGTTTTAGACCCATCAAGTGAATATAAAGGTTTTAAGCGATAAAAATAAAAGAAAAAAAAATCTTGGATAAAAAAATGTTACCCCTTTATTTTGTAAATTTTTCGGGGTCAGCCCTCGGGTCTACCAATTGGCACTTCTTTTGGTCTTAGACTGAACTAAATGGAATTTCGGTCCAGTCTTCGATCCTAAAAAGTTTCTGATATTTGGTCCTTGGTTCAACCCATAGATCGAGGATTGGATAAAAAAGAAGTGACTCAATTACTAAAATTTTCGATCAAAGTTCATTACTCATAGTCTAGTTAAGACCGAAACAACTGGTCAAAAGTTGGGGCGGTTTAGTGCAGGACTAAGCACTTTCGATCAAAGTTCATTCCTCGATCCTCTCTGTCCTATCCTACGCTAGTGCTCAAGCCTAGTTTTGCAGTGACACGGTTTCCCATAAGACTTCTTACTATGTCTCTTCTTTTCTTGAAAGGCGCACACACGATTGGAATAGCACACTGCCAGTCCTTCTCGAACCGTCTCTACAACTTCACCGGCAAAGGCGATGAGGACCCTTCCCTGGACAGCGAGTACGCGGCCAACCTCCGTGCCAGGAAGTGCACGACCCCGTCCGACAACACCAGCATTGCCGAGATGGACCCGGGCAGCTTCCGTACCTTCGACCTGGGTTACTACAAGCTCCTCCTCAAGCGTCGTGGGCTCTTCGAGTCCGACGCTGCCCTCACCAAGAGCCAAACCACCAAGGCCTACGTGGCCCAGCTCGTCGACAGCCCAATGAACTACTTCTTCGGGGAGTTCGGGCGTGCCATGGTCAAGATGGGCCAGATTGGGGTGCTTACTGGGTCCAATGGTGAGATTAGGAAACATTGTGCTTTTGTGAATTGATGATTTGAGGATATGTACACCCATATGCATGTAGAAAAATGGTTCAAAATGTGTTTTTGCATTGGTTTAGTTTGCATTATGTTAGGTTTTGTGATGTACACCTTTAAAGGATTGGTGTGGGGTGGAGTGATGTGGAGCAAGTGATTTTATCATGAATATGCTTTGGTGTGAATAATTGAGGGGGCTTTATTGTAACTGTTTGTTTGGAACTCTCCTCAATATGTTGTGTACTTCATGCACCTTTTCTTATTGGAATAAAGGAAATTAATCGGAGTTGGCTTGTTTATTATTTTGTTGATTTGATTGATTTATTTATTTTGAGGGTAAAACCATGCTACAACTTGTTCAAAGCAACACAATCTATAAGTAAAAAAATTGGAGACTCACCTAAGTCCAATCCTAACTATACTCCTTCCAAGAACACTCCAACAAGATGATGGGACACAAAATTTTCCTTTTTTTTTTACATGAGACCAAAAAATAAACAAAATATTTACTCATAAATAAGAGAAAAAGTAAGAGAAAAAATTTGCAACAATTCCAACTCTAAAACTAACAGTTAAAAATTGAGAAATTCTTGCCGGTTACATGCTTTCAATAATGTGTACTAACGCTATCAACATTAATAGTGTACTTGGGTTTGATGAGCTTTTCTCTCCCGCGGCTAGGGCACCGAAAACCCTAGTTTTTCTGTCGTGAGAGTTCTTGCCTCCGATAGGTGGGGTGGTGATTGTTTAGTGTTAGTTAAGTAGACTTGGAAGAAGGACTCGACGAAGGGTTTGTCTGAATTGGTGTTCAACTTGAACCAACAGTTAATAGAAAACGTGACCAATAAGGTATTGAGATTTACGGCTGATTTACTGGAACAAGAATGGCGGAAACTGAGATTAACGGAAGAGGAAGAAGAGATTCAGGAGTTGGACGATGAGGCACCGGCAGAGAAATTGAAGGAAATTGCCTTAAGTCTGGTTGGATCTTTGATGACAAAAGCATCTTTCAACGCTAGGGTAATGAAGATGGTTCTTAAGAACGTATGGAGGCTGACAAAGAGGGTAGTAATACGAGAACTTGACAACAATCTTTTCCTCTTCCAGTTTTTTGATGAGAAAGACAAGTCTTACGTATTCAATGAAGGTCCATGGTCTTTCGATAATAAACTTCTCTTGTTGAAAGAATGGACGGGGAAGGAGAAACTTCAAGAAATCATCTTTAACACATCACGCTTCTGGGTTAAAGCTTATGAGGTGCCAGCCATAAAGCAAACGGGACTTTGCCAAAACCTTGGGGAACAAGATAGGTACGTTTGTAGGACATGAAGAGGATACCATGTACGGAGCCGACAAATCTATATGTTTTCAGGAAGACCTACACGTCACAAAGCCTTTGAGGAGAGGTCTGATGGTGAAGCTTGACGGTAAGTCAATCTTGAATCACTTTAAGTATCTCAAATTGCTGGATTTTTGTTATGCTTGTGGCAATCTAGGGCATGTGGTGAAAGAATGCAAGGGAGAAACTCATACCTTACCCCCGAGGACTATGAATACGGCGCTTGGCTTCGGGAATTCCCACTCAAAACAAAGCGACGGAACGCGGAGATTGAAATACAAGAGGAGAAACGGCTCTTCCCATCCTTACATAAACACAACCCGCCCTCAGGAGAGAGACAAAGATTCTTCTTTGGGGGCAGTGGGTCATACCTCAGCGCCCTCATGGCGAAACAGTACGGGAAATGGCAATACCAATGAGGAGGGCAGAATCTAGAACAAAAAAGCAAAGCTTGATGGGATACAAGTGGATGAAATAGAAGTCGGGAGAGAGATCTTTAAAAGAAAGAAAGCAACATCATCAGACATTACTGAAGTAAACACACAGGCTATTGGGGTTGAAAACCATTTGTACAATATGGATGGCGAACAAGCACGAGTTGCCAAGCAACCCCGCCAAGCCCAATGAATACCATCTGCCTTAACTGCCGGAGACTTGGCAACCCCCGGGAAGTTGCTGATCTTGTGAGGTTCATTCATAGATCGAAGTCATCCATTATCTTTCTAAGTGAGACTAAACGAATCTCGTTTGTGTTGGCCTCATTAAAGAGAAAGATGAACAACTTTTTCAGTATTTGCGTAGACAGTAGAGGACGCTCGGGTGGCCTTGGTCTCTTCTGAAGCAAAGAAATCACTATCTCTTTGCTTTCGTACTCACAACACCATATCGATGTTTCAGTAGATGAGGGCAACAGTTCGACCCCATGGAGATCCACTGGCATTTATGGTTGGCCGACAACTCAAGACAAGTTGCAAGATTATCGAGGATCTGCACGAGCATTCGAATTTGCCTTGGCTCATTGGAGGTGTGACATCAATGAGATTTTTTACAATTATGAAAAGTGCAGGGACCTCCAAAAGCAACAACATGTGCTAGACAAATTTCAAAAGACCTTCTCCAGGTGTGGTTTGTTTGATTTGGGCTTTAAAGGCTATGAGTACACATGATGGAATAGGAGGGAAGATGCGGAGTCAGTAGAGGAACGGATTGAGCGTTTCATGGCCAATGCGGACTGGTCCAGTGCATTTCTTTATGGCGGAGGTTGCTCATCTAAACGAGACTCTCTCTAACCACTTGCCAATAAAGTTGAGCTTTAACTTGAACCGGCGCGCACACAAACCAGCACAGAGGCGCTTCCTCTTCAAGAATATGTGGATGACAGAAACTGCCTGCGAAGAAGTGGTGAAGGAGGGCTAAGGTACAGCTGGGGACTGTTCTACGAGCTACGAATGCATACAGAAACTTGATTGATGCTGACATGCCCTCTAAAGATGGGCCAACACATCATTCGAACATGTAACCAAAGCTATCAGTGACATAGAACGCAGGCTTGACAACGGCACTAGCAAGACGGAAAGACGGGCCCTCTTGACAAATCTCAAACAGCTGAGGATGAAAGAGGAAATCATGTGGTGGCAGTGTGCCAAACGCGACTACCTGACTTATGGGGACGGGAACTCTAAGTGGTTCCATCAAAAAGCGTCGGCATGAATAAGATCAAACACTATCACCCAATTAAGTGACTCGGAGGATAATGTTTATACTTTTATACTTCTACTGATGATATTGCAAAATTATTCCTTGAATATTACAGTATCTTGTTTACCTTAGAAGAAACTAATGAGATGGATGAGGCTCTTCTTTGTGTGCCACCAAAAGTTATAGAGGCTATGAATGTCGATCTCACAAGGCCTTACACTCACGAGGAATTCAGAGACGCAGTATTCCAAATACATCCTCGGAAATCCTCCGGACATGACGGTTATAACCCGAGCTTCTATCAACACTTCTGGCACATTGTAGGTCAAGATGTCTCCAATGTTATTCTCATCTCCAATGTTATTCTCAATATACTGCAAGGAGGGCCATTCCCGGAGGGCATCAATCATACGTTGGTTGCATTAATACCGAAGACCAAGCACCTGAATTCAGTGGTGGACTTCAGGCCCATCATCATGGCTAACGTCTTTGTCAAGATTTCTACAAAGGTTCTTGCAAACACGCTCAAGACAATCCTGCCGAACATTATTTCGAATGCTCAAAGCAGTTTGTCAAAGGTCGGCTTATAAGTAACAATATTTTGTAGCGTATGAAATCTTACACTACGTTCATTGTTACACAGGGCAAAATGGACCCATGTCTATCAAGCTAGACATCAAGAAAGCTTTTGACAAGATAGAATGGCAGTTTTTGAAGGGTATCATGCATCTTCTGGGCTTCAACCATGAATGGATCAACACGGTTATGCGCTTTGTGGAATCCCCGCCTTTCTCCTTTATTATCAACGGTAGCCCATGTGGATCCCTTACACCATCTCGAGAGCTACGCCAAGGTGACCCACTCTCACATTTTCTGTTTATTATCATAACTGAAGGCTTGTCGGCACTGTTCAATACTGTTGTGAGCACAGGTTCATTGCAAGGCGTACAGATTTGTAGGAATGCACCCATTATCTCTCATCTTCTTTTTGCTGATGACACTATTTTGTTCTACAAAGCAACTGAGGACCAAGCGGTCCAAGCCCGTGAGGTGAAAAGATTACTGAATCTCTACGAGAAGGTCTCAGGCCAACAAATGAATTACAGTAAAACCAATGTGGTTTTTCACAAATCCACCCCTATGGAGAGAGGTCAGGCCATCACAAATACCCTGGAAATCCGGGAAGTTCTCTCGCACAATAAATACTTAGGCCTTCCCACCTACGTCGGCAATCAAAATACGAGGACCTCGTCATGGTCAAAGACATTGTGGCCAAGCGACTCAGCAGCTGGGATGACCGTTTTCTTTCTTAGGCAGGTCGGGAAGTGGTTATTAAGGCAGTAGCACAAGCTTTACTAGTATATGTCGTGAGTATTTTCAAATTATCGGCCTCCTTGTGTAATGACATTCAAAAAATCATATGGAGATATTGGTGGGGAGTGAAACAAAGAAAGAGGAAAATGCATTAGGTTGGGAAGGAGACTCTATGCAACGGCAAGACTATAGGAGGGATGGGCTTCATGGAGCTAGAACGGTTCAACATAGCTCTTTTGGGTAAGCAAGTGTGGAGGCTTTGGCGCTACCCGGATACACTTGCAGCAAGATTGTTGAAAGCAAAATACTACCCAACGATGGATATATTCGGCGTTAGGCTAGGACCTCGGTCGTCCTACACTTGGCGGGGCATCCTCAAAGCCAATGAACTCGCCCAGGAAAGACTGCGGTGGTTTGTATAGGATGATAAATGGCTAAATCGAACCCAATCTTTTAGGGTGATTACCCCCCACCACCCTTGAATCATAATGCCCCTACCATGGTCAAGGAACTCATAGATGTGGAGCAAGGAGTCTGGAACGTCAACACGCTCCAACAGTATTTCCTACCGGGGGATGTCGAATCCATCACACCAAGACCCCTATGCCCCACATGGCCACTAGATAAACAAGCTTGGAATGAAACAAGAGATGGGAAATACATCGTGCGATCAGGATACCAAGTGTTGGCTTCTCGGGAAACACCTCAAGGCCATCATCTAGCACCTCGACGGTACTAGTTTTTGGAAGAAATTATGGAGCCTCCATATCCCGCCTCGAGTTATATCTTTTGGCTGGAGATTAGCCAAGGAAATTATGCCATCAACTGGAGCTCTCTCTCGGTGTATTAAATCCTACCAAGGGTAACGCCACATATGTGGTCATGCTACGGAGTCCAACTCACACAGCATCTTTCACATCCCCCCAGCCGCGGAGATATGGGAGCTAAGTGGTATCGATGACAAACTATGGTCCTCACCGTACCACTCTGCCATAGACCACCTATACCAAGGTTTTGCCGAGCTCGACGATAGTGACAAGTAGGGATGGCAATGGGCAGGGTCTGGGGCGAGTCCAGCTGGACCCGGACCTGCCAGATTTTTTTGGACCCGGACCCGCCCTGAGACCCGATGGGCCCCAAAATTTCAGACCCAGACCCAGGCTCAGTGGGTCCAAGGGTCCACGGGTCCTTAATGGATCCAACTCTATTATGGATTTTTTATTAGATTTATCAATTTGTTGGGTTAATGTTATACTTGTATACATGTATAATAATAACTATTGTGTTTAAATACATTTATTTTTAACACAATGAAAACATTTTAAATGAAAAATAGTATAGTAGGGTTTTAGAAAATAGAAGCCAACACTTCAACGGGCCTAATACTCCCAGGAGTCCCAGCAGGCATCAGGCAGCAGATGAGAAATAGTGTAGTACTTGGGTTTTTATTTTTTGAAAGGAAAAAAATTATATATATTTATATTTTAATGGGTCCATGTGTCGGGTCCTGGGTCCGTGCTTGGACCCAAACCCGGACCCACTATTTTTTTCAGACCCGGACCCGCCCCAGACCCACTAGGTCCAAAATTTTTGGACCCAGACCCATCTTAATGAGCAGGGTCCGACAGGGTCCAGGACCCACTGCCATCCCTAGCGACAAGGCCCTGTCGAGATATGGGAGCTAAGTCATTGCTTGGCAGTGCTGGAACTTGAGAAACAAAATGATCATCAGTAAGCCTCACATGCCAGTAACACAAGCTTTGAACTAGATCAAGGAGGTGTTTGCGGATTTCTTGTCCTTCCTGACTCTGAAACCTTCTCGGCCAATTCATCTCACAGCCAAATGGGTGCCCCTGCAAGTTGGTTGCTGGAAGCTTAATTTTGATGCGGCTTGGATTGGAGGATCGGGCAAAAGGTGTGGGTTCGTAGTCAGAAACTCTGAAGGGGATATCGTCGCAGCTAGGTCAAACCAACCGGAGGGCTTCTCGAGTGTCGAAACTGAGGAGGTTGGGGCATGTTTGTCCGGGTTACAAACTGCCTAGGAAGTAGGCCTTAGCTCGCTTCAAGTGGAAGCAGACAGTTTATCTCTTATCAGCAAGATTAAAGGAGGCTTCAATGGGCATAACTCTATGGGCCTCATTAGGAGAAATTTTAAAAATAGCTTGTAATTTTAATTTTATTTCATGGCATCATGTACGTAGAGAAGGAAATAGAGTAGCTCATTCCCTTGCTCACCTTCAACCTTATAGCTCGTCAGCCAGGGACGGAGCATCCCTAGGGCAAGGTGGGGCAATTGCCCCCCCCCCCCCCCCGAACGTAAAACATTAATACTATACAGCTAAACCATATTTCATATTTCTTTATTGGCTAAGTTGGCAAAACTTTGTTTCATCACTGTTGAGGTCCCAAGTTCGATGTTAGTTGGGATTACATTTTTGTGTTTTTCCCCTTTACTTTCATAGTTTGTTGTTTGATATTGTCATTATTATTTCATTTTTAAAAACGTTTTCAACCTTTTTTCCTTTAAGTAGGGACTTGGGTCATATTATACATAATTCAGTATTGTTATTGTTATGTTAATTCAATTTTAATGGTATATTGGGTGCTAGATAAAATAAAACTTAAATTACTAGCATTTAACGATCGTACATAATTTTTTAAAATAATTTTTCTATTCTCCTGGGCCAGAATTTTTTTCAAATTATTATTAGAATTTAGAATAAAATAAGTTTACTCACTCATATTATTTGTCACCTTAACTAACTTTTTTTTGTTTCACAATATTTTGTCATTTTACAATTCCCAATTACATATGAAATACTTGTTTACCAATTTTGACACTTGTTAATTATTTTTCGTCCCTTTCTCACCATTAATGTATGTTCATTAATTATGAGGCAATTATTATATTTTTTTGTGCAACATTGATACTCTTTCTAAAATTCCAAAGCGATTAAAAATATGAAACGGAGAGAATAATATTTTTGTCCCCCTTGATATTAGATATTGGCTTCGTCCCTGTCATCAGCTCGAGTATGGCTGGAGGAGGATCCCGAAGAATCTTTATCTTTAGCCCATGCATACATGAATGGTTATTTGAATAATAATGGATAATTCAGCTCGGTTGGTGGTTTCTCTCAAAAGAAAAGGTGGTTCTAAAAAATAAAACTCGGTATTTCTATTTTCTAGTGAAAATCACATGCTCCACAATTAAATAATTTAAAAGAGATCATCACAACTCCCACTAAAACTTAAATTTTAAGAGATGTCAAGAAAACGCTACTATTTAATAATGGTTAAAATTGATAAATCACACTTATCATAAATATTTAATACTTATTCATTGTTCCTAGCCTCTAGAGTCAAAGATACTAGTAGCTAGCAAACCTTGTGACACATACACGGTATAGATTCAAGGTTCAAAAATTGAGTAGTTGATGGGGTTTAGAGTTTAGATGAAGAAAAGATTCACGGGTGGCAAGAAGATGAAGATCATTAGATCAACAATGTCAAACCACTAATCAAACATAATGGAGTGGCAATGGCAATGTATGTGGCTGCAACCAAATCATCAAGTGCCATGCAAAACAGCTAGCTAAAGCCTAAAGGCCTAATCTACTAATATGAAGGTGTCTCAATCCTTAGATTTGTGTTAAGGATGGCATGTGATTATTACTTGACATATAAGGTTCTGGAACCATCTCAATCAAAAGTTTAAACTGATAGTTGTGGGTCCGATGATGGTTTTATACTCTAACACGTCCCCTCACGCGAATGCCCTTTAGGCTTGAAACGTGGATGCTGCAAAGACCCCCTTCACCTTGCGCAAATAAATATAGTGGGTGCTGAGATTCGAACCTGAGACCTTTTACTCAGGTCTGACTCTGATATCATGTGGAATCATCTCAACCAAAAGCTTGAGGTGATAGTTATAGGCTCAATGTTGGTTTTATACCCTAACAAAGGTGACACTCCAAATAAGAAAATTTACCTCATTTTTCTTTAGGTTCGGTTCTCTGGTTGAGTTCTGATTTCAATCTGTCCGAATATTTTTGTAAACATACAACATTGTCCTTGTATTTTCTTTTGTTCTCAAAAATGCCTCCAAACTTTCATGAACATACAAAAATATCCTTCGAATTTTTTTTTTTTCAACAAATATGTACCTAAACTTTTACAAACGTGCAAAAACGCTCCCAGGCTTATATAATTGATCGGTAGCAAGGTAATTGTCATCAATGGCTTACGATTATCATCAACATGAGAAAGAAGTGGAGATATTGGGTAGCTGATCGTCAACAATATCATCGTCATTCTCAGACATTTTCTTGTTCTTTTTTTTAAGAAAAATTATCTTTGATTTCTGAAAGAAATGGTAAAATAGATTTTACCTGATGTTGTTTGTCACTTATAATGTTAAAGGGCATTTTCACATATTTATGAAAGTTTATGGACAATTTTCAGGGTAAAAGAGTCAAATTATAAAATTACGGGCATTTTGCATGTTTATAAAAATTTAGGGGTGCATTTGAAGAAAGAAAAAATATAAGGTTATTTTTGCATATTTAAGAAAGATCAAGGGCATATTGTGTTGAAAACTCTTCTTTGGTTGAGGTTCGCAGGTCACTTATGTATAATACAAGTGCCAAAATTTTGTGGCCAAACCGTGCTGAATCGTGTTTACCCTGGGAGTTTGTTATTGTTTGTTGTTGTTGCCAAAAAAGAAGAAGATGTACAGTGGTAAAAACTTTGTCCAGAGACTATATTGACTGAAAGTTTGGACAAATTATTTTGAATGTTTGTTATCCAAGCTAAACTTTTGCTTGAATGTAGACATTGACTAATTGGAAGAAAATGGTATTAGCCACGTCCAAATTTCGATGATTACTCATTTGATTGATTGAATTTGACGTTGGCTTGAATGTTCACCATCCGAGCAAAACTCACCTAATTTGAATGACCCAAACCTAACCTTCATCCAACATTTACCGAGCCTAACCCAAATGCTAGATCAACTTGAGTGAACCAAATCCAAATGATTCCACCTCGAACCGCAAGCTAGATTGACCCATAAGCAATCGATTCCAAAATGACTCAATCCAAATTAGAGTCAAACTTAATTCAAGCCAAACATAACTGACCCGAACCTAGATCCAAATCTAGCTCAATTTGATCCAATCCAAATTCAACCTAAATTGAGACTCGGACAAAATTGTATATATTACTGATGAGTATTGAGAAAATATAATCCAAATATCGAGTGTTATTACCTACATGAATTCATCAACATATCAAGTGTTATTGCCTAAATGAGTTCACTAACTTGTGACCTCTGGTTTGTTTCAATTTCCATTTCATTGAACTAGTCTAAAATCACTAACCTATTTGGTCATTATAGACATGAATCAAAAGGATACAAAATTGCACATGATTTACTTGTGGGAGTTGTGGGTAAACAGTAAACACAATCTGACGTGATTGGCATACAATCCAAAACTAACAAGAAATCCAAACCCAAACCAAACTGATGCAACTACGCAAGTGATCTTTCACCGAACTTTACGCACTAACCCAATCTAAACAGGCCCAAATAATCTTCACAACCTGACTCTTCAGAACCTAACCCAACCCAAATCCATTTTATGTGAGATCCAAAACCAACCCCAAACCAACCTACCTCATACTTGACTCAACCCAATCCAAACAGGCTCATTAACTTCAACCGAACCCAACCCAAGTAGGCCCGAATAGACCTCATTCAAAGTCAACTCGAACCTGAATCTCAAGCCAACCCAGCCAGCAACCAGGTCAAGCTAATACAACACAAAAATGGTCATAAGGCCTTGCATCTAATTAGTAGCCTTGGGCTGGTAACTTTCCCAAATACATCTGTGATCTGTCCAACAGCTTTTATGATGGACTTCTTCAATCGACAACTACTAAGTACTAGCTCCGTCCCAAAATATTTGTCCGTTGACTAAATTTTGACCGTTGATTACTCATAAATTATGATTTACCAATATAAAATTACCGTCAACATTTTGGAACGGGTAGTACTAAGCTGCAACAAAAACAGTCTATAAGTGACACTGCAAGTATTTCCCTCCTATAACCCCAATATGTATTAAATGCACTCGGAGCATGTGTTCCAGATAATTACGAGTGAACGATTATATGAATCAGAATGAACAATCATAATAATCAGAGTGAATAACCTAATACAGATGGATGACAATTATAGAATCTGGAGCACATGCTCCGAGAGCACCTAATAAATTGTACCTATAACCCTATTAGCTAATCAGTAACCGCAATGACTATGCTATTACCCTACTCCACTTGGTATCGAGTTTAACTTTTTGGGCACATTAAAGCCTTTTCCTTCACGGGTTATTATTTACCAATGTTCCCAGAACAATGGCTTCACGGGTTATTATTCTAACTGCTGAAGATCTTATGTCATTGAAACCCCTTTTTGAGGTTTTAAAAAAAAAAAGGTATGCATTGGATGAAAGTAGAGATCTCTGTCCAACAAAAAAGAGGAAGGGGGGATTAGGGTATACTGAAAGAATTATTTTAACTGCTGCTAGACAACAAAATGAGAGATACTGAGGGAAACATATAATATAGTACTATTAATTTTCATCAAGAAAATTGGGGAAGTCTCCCATAATATAATTAAGAACCGAAACACAACCATCAAAGTTTGAAATTTTAATACTACTAATCACCAAAACATAGTAAGTCCAATCACTGGTAACCAACCAAACCTAATAACCCACTGAACAGACGACAAGCTTAGTCCACTTCCTCAATCTTAGGGCCAGCACCGCCTGAACCAGCCGGTGGTGCATCGTCATCCATGGCAGCACCACCCATGTCAGGACCACCAGCACCCTGGTACATCTTGGCAATGATGGGGTTGCAGATGGTCTCAAGCTCCTTCATCTTGTCCTCAAACTCGTCTGCCTCTGCGAGCTGGTTCCCATCGAGCCACTGGATGGTGCCCTCGAGGGCATCCTCAATCTTCTTCTTGTCATCCTCGGCAAGCTTGGCCCCAATCTTCTCGTCCTTGACAGTGTTCCTCATGTTGTAGACGTAGTTCTCAAGGGCATTCTTGGCCTCGACCTTCTTCTTGTGCTCCTCATCCTCGGACTTGTACCTCTCAGCCTCCTGGACCATCTTCTCAATCTCCTCCTTGGAGAGACGGCCCTTGTCGTTGGTGATGGTGATCTTGTTCTTCTGCCCGGTGGTCTTGTCCTCAGCTGAGACGTTCAGGATACCGTTGGCATCAATGTCAAAGCAGACATTGATCTGGGGAACACCCCTCGGTGCTGGGGGGATGCCGGAGAGCTCGAATTTACCCAGCAAGTTGTTGTCCCTTGTCCTGGCTCTTTCACCCTCGTAGACCTGGATCAAGACACCAGGCTGGTTGTCAGAGTAAGTCGAGAAGACTTGTTCCTTCTTGGTTGGGATGGTGGTGTTTCTCGGGATCAAGACAGTCATGACACCGCCAGCAGTTTCCAAACCGAGGGAGAGAGGGGTGACGTCGAGCAGTAGAAGGTCCTGGACCTTCTCGTTGCCCTCACCGCTCAAGATGGCAGCTTGCACAGCAGCACCGTATGCAACAGCCTCGTCTGGGTTGATGCTCTTGCAGAGCTCCTTGCCGTTGAAGAAGTCCTGCAACAACTGCTGGACCTTGGGAATCCTGGTGGATCCTCCAACAAGGACGACATCATGAACAGTGCTCTTGTCCATCTTGGCGTCACGCAAACACTTCTCAACTGGCTCCATACATTTCCTGAACAAGTCCATGTTGAGTTCCTCAAAACGGGCACGGGTGATAGTGGTGTAGAAATCAACACCCTCGTACAGAGAATCAATTTCGATGGTGGTTTGGGCGGTGGATGAGAGGGTCCTTTTCGCCCTTTCACAGGCTGTTCTCAACCTCCTGAGAGCCCTGGGGTTGCCACTGATGTCCTTCTTGTGCTTCCTCTTGAACTCCTGGACAAAGTGGTTCACTAATCTGTTGTCAAAGTCCTCACCACCAAGATGGGTGTCTCCGGCAGTGGCCTTCACTTCAAAGATACCCTCCTCAATTGTGAGCAAGGAGACATCGAAGGTACCACCACCAAGATCGAAGATCAAGACATTCTTCTCGCCAACGCTGGTGGCCTTCTTGTCAAGACCGTAAGCAATGGCAGCAGCCGTTGGCTCGTTGATGATACGCATGACATTCAGGCCGGCAATGACTCCAGCATCCTTGGTGGCCTGACGCTGAGAGTCGTTGAAGTAGGCGGGAACAGTTACAACAGCGTTCTTCACAGTTGAGCCAAGGTAGGCCTCGGCAATCTCCTTCATCTTAATGAGGACCATGGATGAGATTTCCTCAGCAGCAAACTGCTTCTCCTCACCCTTGTAGTTCACCACAATCATGGGCTTGTCACCAGGGCCAGGAATGACCTTGAATGGCCAGAGTTTCATGTCACTCTGTACAGAAGCATCAGAGAATCTCCTACCGATCAGCCTCTTTGCATCTGTTAATAAGCAGGGACAACAGTGCATGTTAGAACAACAGACCTAGAATCTGACGAAATGTAAAAACAGAACAGTAAAACAACAAACATAAGAATTAAACAACTTTCCATCCTGGCAACTATGATATAGAGTACATTACTAAACTAAGTAACTACAAGTGAAAACATAAACAAATCTAGAAATCAAACATGCTGTGTACAGACTACAGAGTGACTACCAAGCCAATACACTACTCATTGATCCTTAAGAATAACATTGAGCAATCACTGACGTCAATCGATAGAATTGAACCAAACACTGACATCTATACAATATCCGAAAACAAGGACATAAAAAGGGAGGATTTTGACATGCAAAGTCAGATTGCAAGGCCGCCAGAGCCTAATAATCTGTCAGATAAATAACAACCCTTTTTCATGTACCAAACAAACAAGATTGAAACTTCAAGGTTCAAGTTCAAATCTCCACACAATTTCAGCTCAACTAATCGAAGATTCAAGCACAACCCGATCCTAAGACTTAAATAAGTTATCTCAGATTCAAAGTCACTTCCTTTGAACAAGTTTTGGTAAGCCCATAGTAACAAAATCCAGTGACAAATCTCTTTTTCTTGCCCACTCATACGAGAAGCAGAAACTAGCTAGACTAGCAAACTCGTCATTGCAAAATGTACACTACAAACTGCCACAAACTAACAAATCTCCACAAGTCGCGTTGGGATCTCAGATTTCCAAAAGAAATTGCCGACTATAAGGCTACGAAGCTATCTATATTAAGTCATTTTCAACATGATAGTCTCACATTTAGCATACACACAATTTCTAACCACAACAACCAAACATGCAACTCAAACAACAAACTAACAAACCAGATCCAGCTTAGTTCGTCCACAAATGAACTAACTTCGACAATTAAGCAAAAACTCTCACAAAAAACACAACTATATCCACCAGATCTGACCATAACAAGTTACAAAGAGCAAGAAACTCACCGAAAACAGTGTTGGTAGGGTTCATGGCGACCTGATTCTTAGCAGCATCACCGATCAACCTTTCAGTATCAGTAAAAGCAACATACGACGGGGTGGTACGGTTACCCTGGTCATTGGCGATGATCTCGACACGATCATGCTGCCAAACTCCGACGCAGGAGTACGTCGTCCCGAGATCGATTCCGATGGCAGGACCTTCACCTTTACCGGCCATTTTTTCCGGCAACGTAAGAAGCCAAAGAAAGAGAGGCAATGTGGCCCGGCGGCTGAGGGAGAAATTAGGGTTTTTTTGAATCTAGAGAGAGAAGTAGACAGGGAAGTAAGAGGAAGGAAGAAGAGGGATGGTTTAAATAGCGGGGTTGTAGCGGTTCTAGAATGTTCCGGCCGTGTCCTAGTGGCCGTTCAGTGGTGGGTCAAAAGCGGTGTTGTTTTATTTTATTATTTTTTTGAAATTTTTTGATTTTTGATAGGACGGTTATTTTATTTTATTTCGTTTTCTTTTCTCTTCTCTGTTCTTTTTTATTATATACTCCGTAATATATATATTTAAAAAGGATGTTTAAAATAGATTCCTTGCTTTCGAAGGTCGCCGACATGTCTTTCTTCGCCGGGACGGAAATATCCAGGTCGGTTGTGCTTAGGGCAGCTCCTGAATGGATGAGTTACTCGGTTCAAATTTACAATTAATCGGACATTTTGGATAAAGAAAAATTTGATTTCATTAAAGATGTGTTTCGTGTAAAAATTAGAAAATATTTTTTTATGTAAAATAATTTTCTGATAAAATGAATTTTTGAAAGATATTTTTCATTGTTTGGTATATTTTTTTTTTTTGAAAAATAATCAGAAAAAGGATATTTTGTTTGACGGTAACAATAGATGTGCGGCAAGAGCAAAGGAGTTAGTGGCAATTGGCAAAGAGATGCGCTAGGGATACTAGCGTAGGGTTAGGGTTAGCGGTGGCAAAAAATGGGGTTCGGGTCAAAACGGGTTAGGACAATTCAGACATTCAGTTAAATTCCCCAAATCCGAACCCTGTCCGAATTTCAAATTCGAACATTTCCCGATGTTCAAACCTGGACCCGAACTATTCGAATTCGGATTTTTCCGAATATACTTGAACCCGAATTTACGCTAAATTTAGACATAATTTCAATATATTATCAGAATATTTCAAGATTTGTCCGAACATGAATTTGACACAAAATTCAGACGTAAGAAAGTTTCTTATCCTAAACCCGAATCGAACACTACCGAATTGTCTGATTAGAATCTAGACAAAAAATTGATGATCAAACCCGACCCGATTTTAGAATCGGGTTGGACAAATTCGAATATTAGATCAGACATATTTTTGTCAACGTTAGTTAGGGCAGACATGGAAGGGGGGAGGAAGTTGATTGTGTGATTAACTTGGGTCAGAAAAATGAGCTTCCGTAGGGTTGTGGATTTAGGAAAGTAATTTACATTGGGAGGGGGGGACATGATTATTCTGGAAAATAGTTTTCCTTATTTTCTGTCCACCAAACACCGAAAAATGGGAAAATTATTTTCCAAAAAATGGTTTTCATCCCTACCAAACACACCCTTATTCGAAAAGTTGTGGAAAACCGGGCTTTTGGTTGACTGAATGTTTGGATGACAAAAAGTGAGATCTATAACTAATTCGAAAGTTTTTGAACCAACTTTCAAGCGGGATAGATGTGTATCTGTCATTTAAGCTACGTTGTAATGCACACGTTGTTCTTTTTTTTAGGAAAAAAGCGCCATCGGGCATAGTAAACTTTATTAGTTCATTAGGGGAGTGGGGAGGGGTGGAAGCCTCATTTCATCCCATTCACTCGAAACCATTTAAAGCTAAAAAGGTCTTCGTTGACAGACTTTTGGGGAGCTGGAAAAAGTCCGTTGAGAGACTATTTCGGTTTGAGACATTGAAAGTGATTTCTCGAGGTCCTTCCCTTGGCTATTTGGCTATTGTATTTTATACGATCCCAAAATCTTTATACACATACTCTCACTCTTGATTAGATCGAGATCGACCAGTCTAGCAGACGATTCCCTGGTGAGTTGCGTGGACCATGGTGGAGGTTCTTCTGATTTGAGGACTCGTTCATCCAGACCCCAGAGAGCTTGCCAGGTTGTCTATTGATAGACTTCAAGTATAAATCTATGTCTCTGCAATCTATCTTTTCTTTTAGGCTAGGTAGATTAGTTGAATGTCTAATAATTAGGTTTTCCCCCGCCCCTAATCATGTGGCCTAGTTTGGAATTAGGCCTACCGATAACCCAACACAATAGTGGGCCAAAGCTTCCCCGATCCCGTATTTTTTCCACTTTTTTTGTTTTTGGATTCGATTTTTTCTGAACAAATTAGAGTATGTTAAAATAAAGATTTGAAATGTTATTAAAAGAACCCAAGAGGGGGTGAATAGGATTACTAAAAAACTCTGCACTTTAACAATGAGGACGTTAACAACTAATCACGACATTGGTCAAGATTCAACAAAATGATGAATAAACACTTTAAACTTTTATTGAATTCAAAAACTTGAGAACACTACAGAACATATGGAATCAAACAATCTCAGCAGTGGAAAGCATGGAGGGCCTTACGACTGGTTATAGAGATATCACAAACTTGGATCTCATAAGAAAATCTTCACCAATTGATTGATGAAGTGCTCACTCACTGGAGATTCTTTAGACATATCTTCAGTTACAAAAACAAAGGGCCTCACTAGAACAACTTGACTGGTTACTCACTAACTCACCAATTACACAATTGGCTACAACTCAGAAATTTGTTCTCTAAAATTTCCTACACACTTCGATTGCTTCAGCTTGGAATCGAATACTCTTTCCAGTGACTTGATGAGTTGCTTTATACTTGACATCCTTGATCTCCTTCCTTTTGCACCGCAACGACTAGGGTTGATTATTTCCTAGATTTCAGTCGCTATCAATCTCTTGCTCTTATGCGTTCAGATCTAGGCTGATACTTTTAGCAAGTCTTTCCAAGTTCTCTTTCTCCAAATATTCTGCACACAGGAGAGAGAGGCTTGTGATATATATATATATATATATATATATATATATATATATATATATATATATATATATATGAAAGAATTAAAGACAAGATACTTCCCTGAGTAAGTATGCAATTTTGGCGCTTTCAACCAAAACTCAGTGGGAGGGCGTCCAGATGAGGCACAATGAGGACATCATGAAATGTAGCATCGAGGGCCTTGTACCTGTAGGGTGGAATCTACAATCTCCCCCTATTTGTTTGAAAGACAAAAATGCAGATAGAGTGCATATACGTTGTAGATAGATGTAGATAAAAGCATGAAAGATGTTTAAAGTACCCTTAAAATAAGTTGATTGAGCTGGTTGGCTAAAATTAAGTCAAGGCTACAAACTTAACACACAAGCCAGTTAAGGTCCTTGGCATAGCCAAGGATAAGGTATAAAAACGAAATGTAAATGACGAAAATAAAATGAAGACAATACATGAGAATTGAGCATGTTCACCCTTCCAAATAGGGCTACGACACCGGACCTAATTTTCTCTTCACTTAGGCTTTCGAACCACTTCACTTCTTGTTCACTTAAGAAGTACAACTAGATCCTCAATCTCGCTTCTCTTGAGTACCTCCAATGCAAGCTTACAAAAAAGTCAATCAAGAAGGCACGTCCCTCTTGATCTATAATTAAATCAAGGCAACACCCTTGATCTACAACTCAATCAAGGCAACACCCTTGGTCTACAACTCAATCAAGGTAACACCCTTGATCTACAACTCACTAAGCATTAACAATACTTAGCTACCCAAGTGAGTTTCCCAACTCGCTTAATTACAAGTCCAGTTACAAGAATATACTTTTAGACCAAGGACTTCATGATATAAGAGATTAAAGGGTGTGGAATTACAACGCGCCTCTCTTGTGGAGTGGAGTGTTTCCCTCATTTTTCTTCTCTATCTTCATCCTCTTTTTATACCAGAAGGGTGAGGTGAATTTTGGACTTTGTAAGGCTTTGGAAGGACCCTTGAATTGGCAAGATGTCGTTAAAGATCTTCACAAAATTGATTTCTCATTGATTTCTTATTGGAAACAAGGTACCACGTGATGGTTGTTGGAATTATAGCAATCAAGTCTTCCTTAAATGGTTTGATACCTTTCAAGAGAGATATGTCAATGCTTAGTAAACATATTATTGGATTTAGATATTGATTTTGATATTATAGAAGGAGATAATAGAGGCGTCAAAGAAATTAGGAAAGTATCACTCTAAGATATCCAAATTATATGCCAATGTCAATAATATTCGAATTTGACTTTCATTCAAAACCGTTCCAATCGTTAAGGTCCTTGAGCTTGGGTCTGCTGAGGTCCTTGCGCCTGGTCTGCCAATGTCCTCGAGGGGTTCTAACAAATGTGCTGCAAGGTAATGTTGGGTACGACCTACAAAAACACATCCTAGAAAAAATAGGAAAGTTTCCTAAAAAATTGAGAATAGAAAACAACTAGAAAGATTTTTAGGGTGTCACCTATGCATCAAATTTTATCAAGGATCTAGCAAAGTTGAGAAAAGATTTGCAAAGCAAACTTAAAAAAGATGTTGAGTGGAATTGGACTTTGAATGATTCATTGCTTGTAAGAAGTCTTAAAAATTTATGTCAAAATCTTCATGTTCTTAATTTGCCTAATGAAGAAGATGATTTGATTCTTGAGACAGATGCAAGCAATGAGCACTGGAGTGCAGTACTCAAAATCAAAGAAGGAGAATGTCTCTGCAAATATTGCAGTGGAAGTTTTAATAAGGCTGAATGCAATTACACTGCCATGGAAAAAGAAATTCTTGTTATCATAAGAGGAATTGAAAAGTTTTTAATCTTTTTAGCCCCAAAATAAT
Organism: Portulaca oleracea; assembly: GCA_029582165.1. Lineage (NCBI taxonomy): Eukaryota > Viridiplantae > Streptophyta > Magnoliopsida > Caryophyllales > Portulacaceae > Portulaca > Portulaca oleracea. Next base: position 27,667,694 of record CM055871.1, read on the forward strand.
TTCTAACTCAAACTGATTGCAAAGGCATATTTGGATTTGTCAAAAAGAATTTATCAAATATGCAAGCGCAAGGGAGGCTCCTGCGTTGGCAATTATGGCTTAACCAGTTCTCTTTCTCTATTGAACATATACAGGGTTCGAAGAATTCATTAGCAGACAGCCTGACGCGAGAATTAGCCAATAGAATTCAACATGGTGAATGTCTCGCGCCAATAAGCGGATGAAGCAAAACGTCGGTTACTCGAATTACTAGGAAGGGTGTCACCTCCTGGTAGATTCGTTCTAAGTAATCTTAGAAAAAAATAAAAAGAAAAGATGCAGATTTATTTTTAGTTATGTTGAATATCTGATAGTCGAGAAATTTAGTCTCGATGAACTTCGGATTAATTATCTCGAAAGTTGTTATGATATTTAGAGTGTTATTACAAGTAAAGCTCAGAAAAATTGGTTGCATGAGTGGTATGCATCGGTCATGGATTCCTTGAGGTATTATAACTATGAAGTCTGGAGAACTTGGGGAAAAAATGTTAGTTTCTTAGGTTTTTCTGGAGTAGGGAAAGTACATTTCTGCCCTAATACTACCCCTTCAGATGATCCAATCACGAAGGCTTGAGAATATGGGATGGTAAGAGAATTCTGGACTAATAAAGGGCACGTTGTCCCTAATCCAGAAGGAACATTATTTCCAAGATTTACAAAATTCTAGAAGTTCGTATTTAGAAGGGTGCACAAGATTCATTCACCAGAAGTAAGAAAAGTGGCAGGATGGCCGATTACTTTCTACGAATGTGTTAATATTGAATATAATGGAGATAAGATCAGTCTTGCCCATTATCTTATTAGAGTCGAAGACACATATGGAGGATATCTTACAAAAGAAAAGCGGTTTCCAGATAGAATAGAAAAAATGATACATCCTTCAAAGGCAAGAGCAATTGGATTCTACAAGTTAATGCATCATCTATGGTTGGATATTGATAGAGAATATAGGGTTATCCATTGTGGTAACACTACCTTCACTTATCCAAAGAAGTTTGACCAACTTGTTGATCTTAGCGGAGCTAAATCTGAAGATGTGTATGAATACCTGTTAAAGATTGGAGCTGGAGAATTCTTATCTGCAGAAGGAAAATCTTATCTTCAAGAGCTCTTTGATAAATACAATCCATTAAGCAGGATAAGGGAGAAGATTTCAATATGTACAACTTGAGAGCATAGAGCATCTTTGGCTGCCCCACAAGCATTATGACTTGCAAGCTACTGTGGTACCACTAATAAAAAAGAATGGTTGTTATTTAAAGTTTGTACTATTGAGTCTGTAAGAATCACGTGGATGTACTAGTCATCTGCATCTGTAATGATGGTACTGTAGCCATTAAAGCTCCTCTATAAAAGGGGAAGTAAGTGTGTGTTGAGGACACGGTCATTTGGGCAGTCTTAAGCAAAGAGAGAAATTGGGAGTCACCATTTCTCCATAAGCAAGTTTCTCTAATGATCTTAGAAGTCTAGTTCTCATTAAACATTTCCATTGTAATATTTCCATTTTCAAGCTTTCAATAAAAGAAGTTTCCCAGTAGGGAACGTTATCCAATTGAACCTTATGCTTTAAATATTATAACTTATTGATTAAAGTTTCACTATCATTTAAAAGATAAATAAACTGAATTAGTGCCTACGGTCTGAGGTAGGAAACGAAACAGATCTGTGCTGTGCTTGATCTAAGGTTGGCGGGGTTGAGATTAGTCTTCTTTGTAAACTGGAAGCTGAAGAACGCCAGAGATCTAACACAACTAAGTTCAGGTAACGGTCAAAACTCTCTAATTAAGTTTAATTAATTTTGCCAAGCATGGTGGGCCTATAACCACAGAAAATATAATATCTAAGGTATAAGTAGTAGATTGTGATAATTAGTATCATTAAAGTCATTATAAAAGAGTTAAGAGTGTTTATTTGAGCTTGTTTGCATAAAAACCTCAAAAAATCAGATATTTACAAAAATATCCCCGTTTGAGGTCCTTCTCTATAAATATAAAAGTTTTTGGCACCTTTTAGTTAGTTTTTATTAAAAAGGAAGACCTTAATAATTATTACAGCACAATAGAAGGCACATGGAAGTATTTTGTGAAAATAAGAGAGCCTTAAAATAATTACACCAAAATAAGAGAACATTTTAGTCTTTATTTGTATAATAGAACATTACCTATGTTGAAGAATTAATGATCAAAGTTTTTAAAATTTGACTAATGCATAGATTATTTTGGCAAGTAGGAAATGGATGGAATGAAGTGCAACTTTAAAAAGTACTCATATAATAGAACATTACATATGTAGAAGAGTTAGACCTTGTTTTTTTTAAGCGGTAACTTGCGGTGTGATACCGCACCACACCGCACTACTCAATATTCTACCATACTTTACCACACTCCACTACTACCACAATTATTACCAAAATATCTTCTTACTTTTTCTCTCCTTACTTTTCTCATCTATTTTTTACATTCTATCTTTTCACCTACCATAATTCATCATAATCCACCACACTTGTTCAAATTTCACCGCACTGCACTATTACCACACCACACCGCACTGTATAAAAGAATGAAGCCTTAATGGTCAAAAATTTTAAAGTTTGATTGGTGCATGATTATTGTCACAATCAATTTGAGATGGATGGAACGGAGTGCAACTTTAAAAAGTCTAGTTCCTTGCACAGACAAAATATTGTCTGACTCGAATACCTGAATTCGTCCAAACCACAAAAAGGTCTGATTTGGTCCAATCTCAATTTTGACGTGTCTAAATTAATTGAATATTCAAACATAATATATTTTTTTTTTAACGTGTGAAGCCAATTTTGATATGAATTCAGTTTCGTAGTACTTTCTTGCATCTATCTTCGCCTCCAACCAACAACCATTTTTTTGTCCCCCGAAAGCAACAATTGGCGGGGTCACATTTTCCTCTCTCCCTCTCTCTCTTTCTCTCTCGTTTTCTCTGGGTCTTTCTCTATCAATAATTTAGCCCAAATCCTTTCAATATTCCATACATCGAAATTGTCGATTTCTCTTTTGCATATTCCTGGCGTTTGATTCAGGTCTGTAATTGTTGCTTTCTTTCTTGATTCCCAATTTTTGTATATTCCCTCCTCTGCTTGTCTTTTAGTTTTTCATTCCGTCAGAATTCGGTAATTAGGTTTTCTTGTTACTTCCTATTAAGAATCTCTCTCCGTCCGCTATCTGATGATTGCGGCATTAGCGTAATGTTAGCTGTTCAGATATGTGTGATTTTGTAAGTTGTGCTTTCTATTTCATTGTTGAATTGCGGTGTTCTGGTTCGGATTTGATTAGACGTTGAAATTGTTGGAAATGAAGGAAGTTGAGTTTAACAATGAAAGATATTTGATTTGATGAACTTGAGTTTGACAATGAAAGGTTTGTACTTGTGAATGCTACCCCCTACTTTGGGGAGGATTGGGAAATTGTGCTGTATATAGTCTATGTATGGTGCAATGTTTCCTACTTTTTCTTTTGTTGGTTTATGTGCATTTAAACTGGACTAACTTGGGTACATTTTAATACCGAAAGAGAGGGGGGGGGGGATTTGTTGATGGATAAGGAGGAAATTTCATTGTTCTGGGTCATATGTTACAGCGTGACATGGAGGAGGTGAGGAACCTTAGAAGAGCGTAGCATTTTATTTAGTCCTGTGGCGAGACAGATGATCAAGATAGTGATCCTTAAGACGTTGTGATTCACAAGGAGTGCAATGGTATTATTTTTAAGTTTTTGGATCTCGTTACTACCTTTGTGGGAGATGGTGTAGCATCTTAATGCAGGTGCAGTTCACTGTGTGGAGTTCTAATTGTGTATGCAGTCCATATCATAGACTACATTCCTTTCTTTCTTTTTTTTTTTTTTTTGGGTGGGGGGGGGGGGTTGTTGGGGTTGGGGGATGTCGGATATAGCGACTTATCCCTGACTCTTATGCGAGTCTTTTAGTATAGATTTGTATTTGGTTACCTAATTGGATTTTTCTTAGAAAGTCAGCAGCTTCAAGCTTAATGTTGGATTGCTACTTTTGATGATTGTTTATTCTCCATAGTTTTGACCCCCTTTTTTGTGTATAATTGTTACTGTAGCTGCATAAAAAATTGTTGTAATTAGTGCATTTGGTCTCATTGTGGTACTTCTCTGACAGGTTTTCTTTGCTTCCCAGCCGACGCTGAAAATTTGGTATCAACATCTGGAGACTTTGCTGAGATGGGATCATGATTGTAGTTGCTGGCTTGCTAGATTCCGTGTCGTCGCTTTAGCTAACTACAGGACATGAACCTCGATTCTATCTTCCAATCCTTAGATTTATTTCTTGAACAGAGCGTCTGAGCATGCTTGCTTAAGAGTGTAGTTGAGCTTTATCAAGTCAAGATGGCAGATTCCGTTCGCATTGCTAATGTTGGGAAGAACCAAAACGGTTCTGACAAAACTTCTTCAGACCAACGCTTAGTTGCTTCTATCCCCAAATACCATCCACAGGTGGCTTTGAAACGTATCATAAACACAGACCAAAATAAATTTATGGGAACCATTGGTAAAACTGGGTTGTTCCTTCTGAAAGTAGCTATTCTAGAGGCAGTGAGGAGATTCTCGAAGGCACACTGTCCATCCTTGTGGCATGGTCTTCAGGCTCTGCAAGTTGCTTGCTTGCCTCCTCTGAAGTGGCTTCAGAGGTGGGGAATTTTTAGGGGTTTCATTGGGTTCTTGCAGGTTGGTCTACTACTTTATTGGTTCTGTATGATTTTTGTATGTTTTAACATGTTAACATTGATGTAAGCACTAATGATATAGTGTTCATGCGTGCCTTGACTTCTTTGATCGTTTTGTTTCCCTTTTCCGGTCCAATTGTGGATGAAGTATCTCATTTTGCATATTGTTGCACCTACTGATGGGTGATGTCACATATGATTCCATGTGAGTTTTGTTGAACCAGCCATCTTGGGTACTGTTTATAGGGTGATTTACTGATGGTTAAGCATGACTGCAATATTTGGTGTTTTAAATTTCTATCTGGACCCAACAGCGCTGGGTTGAAGTTATCCAACCCTGCCGTTATCACTCTAAAATGAATAAATCATGGAGATCTTTATCCATGGGTACTTCGTTGTTCATATAGACAGTCTTCTATAGGGGGATATGAGATTTAAGTACCTGTGGGCTTGTTCTGTCAGCATTCCTGAGAGAAACAGTAATCTTATGTGGAAATCCTGAAAGTTTTGGGATCAATCAGTTCTGAAAGTCTGTTCTTTCATTTTGACACAAGAGGAATTTCTGGATGAGAAAGACTGAAAGAGTACAAGTAGGGTGATACTTGAGGAATCAGGAGGGTTCAGAAGATTTGGGGAAGAGCTTTTTGAGCCTGTGGATTTCCATTTCTGCAATTCTGAGTCTCTGTTTAAAACATCCCCCAGCCCCCACCCCCACCTGCTGTTGGGGTGGGGTGGGGGGGGGGGGGGGGGCTTGGTTCCTCGAGCATAACCTGTATTATTGGGAGGAGCTATACTTGTTTTGTTGGTTCCACTAAAGTGAGAATAGGTAAACAAAAGTTATGTGCAAATTGAATTGTCTTTATACTTTTTGCAATCAATGAGCATTCTGATAGGGTACTGCTGCTTTCTTGGCTTCATAGCAGAATGATTGGCTCATTTCAACAATTTTGCTTGATCATAGGCATTGTCCAAGCCAGTTTTATTTCTATCTGTTGCAACATCTATTTCTGATAGAGCATCTCATATTGGAGGATCTTCTGGTAGCTCAGATGCCTCTCCTCCTGCAAGTGATCGGCAATTAAATTCAGCAGGTCATACAGAGGCTGCAGATTCAAGGTAATAAGTCTGACAACTGGTCTCACATCATTACTGAATACTGATGCATTGTTGCTTTTGAATACTTAGCTTACTTTGGTTGTCCTGGTTAATTTTCTATAATAAAAAATAAAAAAAAAAATCAAAAAATGAGGTTATTGATATATAGTGAACCACTGAATATGCAAACTGATGATGGCCTCTGGGCTAACTCTATTTCCAACCTTCCAAAGTACAAACGGGCAAAATCATTGGGCAAAACTGTGTAAACTCTGTAAGAGCCCCATCTTTGGGTTTCATCAAACTCTTTATTTGATCTTGTCGTCTTGTGCCCTTCAGATGAGTACATGTCGGCAGCATCTGCCTGACCCATAAATTTGGGGTAATTTATATGTACAAATAAATTTTTTTGATTATGGTTTTGTGGTAGTTTTGGCTACGTGTTTGAGTGCTTGACTGAATGAAAAGGTTCAATAACATTTCATCAGCATTCTTCAACTCCAACTTAATAAAGTCACGATTATTTGAAGGCATATAGGTGTTCAGTGAGTGTGTGCCGATCTGTAATTCCGTGTTAAGCAAACTTATGTGTTTTCTTCATGTGCATGTGGATCTGGTCCAAGAGCTACCCAACAATTGGCCTCTGAGAAGTGGGTTTCACAACTTTTTACCGAGCTGGATAAGGAGGGAATTGACCTCCCTGAAAGGTAATTATGTTGCTCTGATTTATGGTGTTTCTATCAGTTGCTGGTAGCTGTTACCAGGTTTCTTGGTTAGTTTCAAGTTTCAAGCCCGACTGTCGATTCTAAGTGATTATAATGGATGGTTTATGCAAATGCCCCGGGTAATATTGGTCACTGGTATCATCTAATTTCCTCTTTAGTGATCTGGTGAGAATTTTATAGTAGCAGTCCATCTTCGTCTATGTTTTCCCGTTGCCTGGAAGGGAGGAGGGAGTTAACGACTTAATGTCTTCGTTGGCACGAGGGTTACTTATTTTCTTGTGTAGTATGCACTATGAAGCATAGACACTTCCACTTCCCTCACATATCTGTGTTCTATGTGTATGCCACACGGATACGTTCGGACACATGTCAGATGCGGGAAAAACATGTCAGAAAAATAACATGGAAACTCAGAGTGTTGACACGCCCGGGACACTCTGAGGACTTGTGGATCTGATAAGTTAGGTCACGCCCAAATGAATCCCCATCATATATCGTAGTCTTCTTCTACTTGCATCACTCCTTGGCTCCATTGCTTTTTTGCAATCTTGATTTGTGGTTGAAAAATAGAGAAAGAAAGAAGAGCCCCTGTGGTAGATCGTAGGAAGAAGGGAGAAGGGAGAAAGATAAGGGACTAAGGGAGAAGGGAGAGTAGCTCTGTAGAAGGTGGGAGAAAGAAGATGGAGGGAGGGAGATTAACAAATGGACATGGTAAACTAGTAAAGGAAATTAATAGGTCACAAGGGAATGGGAGCTAATCTAGTTCATAGGGCACTGGACAGTAGATTGGAGTCATTCAACCAGCAAGAATAGTGCATGCCTTGCCCTGGCTGTCCTCATTCCTCTACCCTTTCGCCCTTTCCTCTCCCTTTTTGCTATATCTCATATTTTTTAATATCACATGTTGACAAGTCCGCGCTATGTCATATCCATGTTCCTTGTCACTGTCGGTGCCTGGATTCAATTAAGGGTGAACCCCCCCACCCAGGCGGAATGACAAAATGTCATAGGCAGTTGAAAAACATTGGCTTTGTTAGTAATCTTCTACTGTAAATTAAATGGGCAATTTTTTTGGTAAGTAATTAATTGAGGGGAATTCTAAAGGTGTTTTGATTAGTCTACTATAATGTAAAGCTCAAATTGTCTAGACAGGTTTGCTTGTGTCTCTAATTTTTTGGACCACAACTCTTCTTTGGTAGTTTGGTCCCCTCTTTGTTCCCCAAGCCCTCCTAGGTGATGGTGGTGTCGTGGAGTTCTTTGACATGCTAATGGGTGTTATCACTTTGGCATTAATCTCTTTCGTGGGAATGCTTCTTTCGGAGAAGGTTCAAGTTTAAAGTAATCTGAGCAACTCTCCGTGTTACTTTTTGGTTGTTGTAAATGGAATGAAATAGGAGAGTTCTTGATGTAGGTTAAAATCCCAGTTCAGCCCTTAGAGAGGATAAGCGGGTCATGACTTTATTCTTTTGGGAGATGTTTTATTCGTCATCTTTTTTCCCTTTTCAGATCAGATGTGGTTGATTTTTTGAACAATTTTTTACAGGTAATAATTAGCTTTTGGGGGATGCTATTTCAACAATCAACATTCTTTCTTATCATAAAGAAAAACTTTAAATGTGACTATCAAGCCATTGACTATTCCACTTGTGAGGGTGAGTTTTACACTGGGACCAATGGTATAAGCCTGTAAGATTGGTATATTATTGACGACTAAAGCCTCTGTCGTGCTGTATTTCCAAACAGAGAGTGCAACCATTCCTTCTTATTTGTCATGTCAACTTCATCATGCTGTTGAACCGTAACTTTTTCTCCAAAATCACCCTATATTACAACAAGAGTTTGCCAGTTTTTTGTCCATATCATATTAAGTGAATGGTGTGCAAGTCTGTATTTCTTGGGCAATGGGACAGATTGAGCATTCTCTGTAAATCTTATTATCTGAAATAATCAAGTTAGCTGATCAAGTTTGGAAATCTCTCTAATGATGGATCACGAGAGCAAAAAAAGTGAAGATGGAATAGGATACCAATGTCTAGGTAGATGATTGGATTGTTGGACGGTGTCAAAGAAAAAGGATTTTTAGCTTGTCAAGATTTAGTGCTGACAAAAATGCTTATACTCTTTATTTTGCATGATAGTGTTTATACTTCATAGTTTATACTTCATACCCTCATTTCACATGGGGAGAAAATTCCTTGTTAGGAATTTTTTTTTGCTTGAATTATGGTACTCCACTGCAGTAAAGCAAACTGTCTGTCTGTCACAATACATACTTCTGTCGACTTTGTTCTGTCAATTTTATTGGCGAAACATGGTTTTTGATGTTGGGCTCTACCATTCAGGAGTTTTTGCTGCGTCTAAACCCCAGTTTGCCTGAGGGCATCAAGATATGGATATGGATTTTATTTGACTTCAGCACGCATGTTATTTCTTTGCTTTATGCTATGCTTGTCGGCTAAAGTTGGAAATTCGAGAGGCAAGGCAAGTCTTGATTCCATGATCATTTAGAAAGCAAGACGAGTAGGAAAATAAGAGTCATGAGATAAAACCTATTTTTCTCTTATCTTTTTTTTTTAATGTTAATTTTGTAGATAAATTACCCAAAGTTCAGGAGCATCTTTAAAACTTGGATACCTTGATGACTTTGTTGAGTATTTCCGTATTTCATGCTGTAATTTTTTCTTGTATGTGATTTGATGTTGTAAATCTTAAGAAAGAAGACAAAACATGGAAGTCCATAGTTCACCTTATGTCCAACTTAACGTGGGTTTTCAACAGGTTTACTGAGGATGAACTTCGTAGATTTTATGATGCTTCAAATCGAGAATTTTCATGCTTCTTAGCTTCAGTTAAGAAAGCGATCCGTTGGAGGCAAAGCTTTAGATTTCTGACGATTCAGGAGTTAGAGGAATGGTCAGAGGTAGTCTTTTGGCATGGGAGTGATGTAAAAGGACATCCTTGCTTAATTGTTCGTGTTGCACCTGCTTGCTCCCATTTAACGTCTGAGGAGGGGTCTCGCTTGCCTGAAGTAGTTGGTAAGGCATGAAACTCTCATGGTGTATAAGTTTTACATATGCCTCATTATTTGTCCTTTGCTTGAGGGTACTGGCTCCATGTTATCTAAGAATTATTTGTGTAAGCTTGGCAGCTGAAAATGTTGAGATTTTATTGCTACCTTAGTGCTGTATTTCTGGAATTGACACTAATCTGAGAAGCACTGAAAGGACCTTGGACTTGACATTCCATGACATCTACTCAATATATTTGCGTCCACATGCTGCCATTTATTCCTCAAAATGTCATCTCTCTCTATTCTTGTCCTTTGAATGTGTGAAAACATACTTTTAGAGGAGCTTTTTGGATTTAAGAATATTTGCAGCGAGTTCTTCAAAGCTCTTACATTATGTAGTGTTGTGATGTTGCCCTTTTCTGGTGTGTCGAAGGCCTCTGTGGTTGTGTTTTTTGCATCCCCTTTCGCTAGTCCTTACACGTATTTTAGACTATAAACTAATTCTATCTGTATTTGGAAATTTTTAATTGCTAACCATTATATGCTTGTTGTATGTTCTGATGTCTAAGGAGTCATGTGTTGAAGTTTTGTTGCATTACCTATATGATGTGCCTCAGGCGGCCAGGCCTCTGCATGTCACAGTCACAGAGCAAGCTGTGAGCTGTCAAGTGATTGCTGAGAGGAACTGACTGTGCATTGAAAAATATAGTTAGCAACGTTTTAAACAAATTTCACGGGACAACTGTGTTCCTAAGTTCACACGTGATCATTTGATCATTTTAGTAGGACTCATTTCTCCAAGCTCACTAGTGACCAAGTGTTGTACACTAACTGCTGCTTCCTGATTCCTATCCTTTGGTAGCAAACTAGCAATTCTTGAGGTGACACTTTGCTCTTTAGGATAAATTATTAAATGATTTTGAGTGCTTGCTGACCAGGCTGATGTTTGCAAACCAAACTATCAACTTAGGGTGTCATACAATCTGATTGTATATGCTACAGCTGCCCTGTTACAAGGGTACTGTATAAGTGAGGAAAGTGCTTTGTTGCCTAGCAGCAGCTAGAAGGGGTGGATCTGGCAGGTTCATGGTAGTAGTTCAAAATGTTTTGATATTTCTCTGGACTAAGAGAGCTAGATATGGCTTGCAACAGATTAGTATTTTACCCTCTTTTACCAAGAACTGGCTATTTTTTTCACTTGAAATCTGTCGCTCACAGTCTGTATGGCCAGATTAAGAATGCTTCTGCATATTCCTGAAATATCTGTGAGAATAATTTAGAGGTCACCCTCGTCCCATGTCACAAAATATGTCACTTGGACGTCTTACTCAAGTTGAAATCTAAAATTTATGATGAGGGTATATCATGCCTCACAGGACAATTTTCCATAAAACTTAAATTTTTAATACAAACTGAAAAATAGCCCCAAAATGACTTTTCCAGCTCTCAGGAAGGTGAGCTTAACATGAATGTTTAACCCCCTGTTTCTGGACACAGGTTCAGTTGTGCAGTCTGAGTGGATTATGTAGAGTTTTGTTGGCGGTGGGTTACCCAGCACATCCTGTTGGAAAATGTCTTGGGGAATATTGCAATGCAAAGCAGCATTATTTAGTTTCAAATAACCTTTTTGAGATACATCTGGTGAACTCAACTCTTCAGTCTCACCTACCTAGGACCATCTTTTGTTACTACATATGTTCTATGAGGTTTCTGCTGCCATGTGTTCTTGTGAAATTTGTGCAGTTTCTATATAACCAATACCCTGGTTCGGTGTCAAAATTATAATGCTGACTTTCTTTTCATTAGCTTCCCAGATCGAGTATGCTATTCGCCACTTGGTTCCTGCAGAAGATCCTCTAGTCACAGTGTTAATGGATTGTGAAGGGCTGACACCATTTCGTTTTCCGTTGCACATGATGAGATCCTGTGCCGTGCTTATGCAAGACTACTACCCTAATCGCCTTGCTGCCTTATTGGTTGTACGGTTGCCTCCTATTGCACGGATGATTGCAATGACTTTATTTCAGGTATTCTTTTGAATGTTTCCAACTTTTTTTCTTCGCATGCTTCTATTTATATGGTTATTATACGTGTAGAATTCAATTATATCATATTTTTTTTCCTTTCAATTGCATGTGTAACAGACTAACAGGCAAGATACTTAATAAGCGTCCTGTACTCCTGTGCCAAGACTCGCATTTGTTTTGTGAAAAAATACACAACACAATCAATGGAATGAATCAGTAAAAAAAAAAAAAAGAAAAGAAAAAGAATTTACGCATGTATTTATGCTCTTACCAGGTGTTGAGGCCCGGCACCAGGCAAAAACTGCGAATTTTGGGGGACAATTATCGGAGGGTTCTCTTAGAGTATCTCGAGACACTTCCTTCTTTCCTTGGCGGCGAATGCTCCTGCCCAAAATGCTTGAAGCCGACAAATGAAGGCAGCAGTGCTCGTCAACCCAGTATAGAAGTTGCGGCCGAGAGTGCCCTTGCCCCGCTCATAGCTTACGATGAAGCCGAAGATGTTGAATCGATCAAATGCCGCAGGGTGTTGAAAACCATTGTTTTGAGCCTTGTCGTCGTGCTATTATGCCTCGTGTTCACCGCGTATATCCATGACCTTGAAGGCCTACATTTGTGACCGAGAAATGGGTAATTTTGATACTCTTTTTTACAAGCATAGGGTATATACTTTACTTATAGTCAGAAATCATAGGTAAAGGCAGAATCTGGGATCGAAATGTTATATGCTTTCATGGTTAAGTACATACATTCTTGATCCTGTGACGATGCCAAGATGCCCCTAAATTGGTTGAAGAATATGCCTCAAGCTCTGGATATTCTTATATTGTATGTGATGAGTTTATAGGAACCACAATAATACTTGTCCAGGGCTGGGTGAGATATTAGCATGCTATGTTGAAGTAAATTAGTCCAATGTCAATATTGGTTTATGTAGTTAGCAAAAAAACTTACCATAATCACTTGTGTACAATGCATTTTTATATAATGTGAGCATTTTATCACAAAATTTATCACGAGAGATATAACTTTGTCACGTGAGACTGATGAAAGTAATTTCTTAATTAATTACTAGTAAAAACTTGCTAGGGGTATCATCTGTTTTGTAAAAACTTTTCTTTGGGCCATATTATAGAAATTACAATGGAGTGAGATGTTTTTAAGTATTTATTACTTGGGACAATCATATCGAAACTGATTGGAATTCTGCGAAAAAATATAAGTTACTCACCTGACCCCATTTCAGCAAATAAAGTTGCATAATGTTTGCTTTCTTTTTTTTTTTTTTTTATAAACATAATGTTTGCTTTAATTCAACTTCAGTGTCGCAGTTCATTCAAGATCGAAACTCCAAAAATGAAAGTAGATTTAGAAGTTGTGCTTACTCATTTTATTCTGAAAGAAAATTAGATTCTAATAATATGAACTATTGGTCATGAAAATAGTAATTAGAACGTCAAAGTCACAACAATCCAAACTTTTGATCCCTTGAATTGTAGTAATATGTTTCCGAGTTGAAAGAAACTCTGGTTCCACAAGGTGTCGGGCAATATAAGATTGGCTTGAACTTTGGATTTCTCATCAATCAAACTAAACATAAAATTCAAGTTTGCCTTATGTTTTTGTCCCTACAAAAATAACTTGGCTGCTTTTAAGCAACTGGATAGCATACTACCTACAATTCAAGGAATTAAAAATTAAAATTATTGCAATACAACTTTGAAGCTCAAATTAATATTATCCTGCTACTGGTGGCAGATGGTTTATATTATTAGAATTTCATTTTCCTTGATTGTACAATGGTACATCCCTTTTTTTTTTTAAATGCGTACATTCCCGTTATTTTTGTGTTCATGCATCCCTTTGCAATACATAGTCTCCTACATTTTAGAATGAGTTTTTGGGTTTGAATAATCTGAACTTATAGTAGCAAGTAAATGTGCTCAGGGGGGCCAAGGCTTGAGCTGAGCTCAATAAACAGTAATGTATTTCAAACACCATCTATTATTCCAATGTTTTTGATTTGCTATCTATCTTTATATCTGGAATCAAAAAGATCAAGTTCCTCCATGATGGGATGCTTCCACAAGCATCCTATCTCCTCTTCAGTTGCCATCATATCTGGGGTCAGCCATCACGAAGTGGTAGGCGATGACGAAGATAAACAAACATATTCCAACAGAATTGGCAAAAAATCCCAGCATCTGATCATCAATCATCTGCACATCATTAACCAAATAACTCTTCAATGCTAGCAGTAAAATAATCACATCTGTCTTTAATTGATCATCAAATGATGCAAATCATGCAATCAGAGAATTCTTCAGAAGTAGCAATTCCAAGTAAATAAATCCCACTGGTGAAGGTGGCTGCGTGTGGGTGGGTGGTGATGAGGAGACTGATAGATAACTAACGGTCCACCCGCATTGAAGTTCTACATCAGCCCTACAACAACAACAACGATCCCAAGTGTATTCCCACTCATGCGAGGTTTGGGAGATACCAATATAGGCAGGCCTTCCTCCATACATCTGAGTGCCAAGTTCTACATTAGCCCTCACGAATTAAAACACGGGCCTTCTTCAAGATTCAAGGGATGCCAAATGCAACTGACATGGGGTATATTTCCATGAGGTGAACATGTGTTGGTCCTCATGGTCAAGGCAAGCGATTCAAGTTCTTTAAATTCTACAACCATCTAATACTTCCAATCGTTGGGCAGTAGAGTCAGACATGAGCATTGTATATGCTCAAGTGTCAAACATGGCTAATCTTGAGGAATTTGTTGTGTATTGGCCAAATCTGAATTTACAAGTGCTGTGCAATGCCCGTGCCCAATCATTGTGTTTCAGCACAAACATTCCAAGAAAAAAAAAAAAAGGTGAAGTCCATGATGATAATGAAAACATCCCTCCTTAGCCATTCTAGAGTCACACAGCTGGCAAGTTTCCAAACAAAAAAGGCAACCTTCAAAGGGGTAAAACACTTCCAAATAATGGTAGATGGAAAAGCTCCATATATACACCTGAAGTGCAAGAATTATTCAAGCTAAAGCATTCAACATCAAATGACTCAACTATACAATAAAGTCACCAATCAAGCGACCTACTGTGCACTGAGCTATATCAAGCTTCTGCTACTTTGGGAACCCAAGATGTTATCTAGTAGTCGAACTAAAACCTTGACACAAATAATTGTCTAAGAGGCCCAAATGTGGCAGAAAGGACCTCTAATTAATTAGCCACTTCCTCTAAAGACAGGACTGGGGTTTGTGAATCCTATTGCTACTGTTGTCATCCCTAGTCATTCTATTAATCTAAAACCCTAGATTACAACTTGCACCAGTCCAAGTCGATTGCATACCCCCTATACACAATTATAATCTGGATTCAACCCACACGCCAAAATATCCACCTGGAACCAGCAATATTTGCAGTCCAATTTCAATTAAATTTAAGACATGTAGTGTACACGATGAATTACAGTTCATTCACAATCTCAACCCCAGTCACAGAAACAAATGTTGATGCAAATGATCACAAAAGTATAATCCTACAACTTGTCTTGAACTATAAATTAAAAAAAGAAAAAACCTCAATCCAACCTTAATGCCTCAACCTCGTCGCCCATTTCCTCCCCCCCCCCCCCCAAAAAAAAAAAAAAATTGAAGAAAAAGGAAAGAAAAGGAAACAAACAATGGAAAGGAAGACAAGTTTGTCCTATACACAAATCGAACCTAATAAAGAAGCGATTCTTCAAACCATTTCATATTCACTGTGAATTCCTTGCCTAATCATATAACATTGTTCCCTAGATACCCATACACAACATGACGGTAGAACACTAAGCTGGATCAAAACTCATGGATGTTTCCTATAAACAACATGGATTTATCCAGCCATCCTTCACCCCAACACAAAATTTCCTATGTCTGAACTCTGATCCCATATAACTGCGGAAGACGGGAGACATGATGATCATAATGAAAACACGCCCAACGACACAACTCTAAAAGCAACTACTCCAACCATAGGATTTGCATCAGAATGAAGTTACCAGCACCTTCTCACATCTAATCAGCTCCAAATAGTGTTTAAACCATAAAAGCATATTCATGTACACATCACCATAGCAGTTCAGACTTCAGACCTATCAAATGACTTACAAGTTACAGTCTTGAGTATTGTTCATAAATAGCGCTGGAAAAACTTTGTCCAACCCAACCCAGATACCCGAATTGGTCCTAACCGGACAAAACCGGGTTTGTTCCGAACCTGATTTTCACATTGACCGAATATTCTTACATAATATTTTTCCTTTTCTATCGTCCCAAACCAAGTTTGACACGAAAAGCCCAGTCTAGACATCAATTTCTCGTCTGGATTTGTCCGACCCGAATTATGCTGACCCAAATTTTTGCCAGCACTAGTTTAAACCATAAAAATAATCATGTACACATCGCCCATAGCAGTGCAGACTTCAGACTTCAAAATACATAATTTCATGTTCCAAAAACAATTGAAGGAAAAAAAAAAGAGGGGGACGATCACAGTGGGATTTGAACCCACGACCTTTAGATCCGGAGTCTAACGCGATATCCACTTCGCTATGCGATCCCTTTTGATTCCTTCTACGCCATTTTCCCAATTCTATCAACACTCCCGAAGCTCTCACCACTTCCAAACAAAAACCTAGAAATCCGCCAATGAATGAAAGCGACAATCTTTCTCACCCACAATGAATCTTGTAGTAATTTTCATTTTTCACCAAAACATTGTTTGTTACGATCTTTCCCCCTTTCTTTTTTAACAAAAAAACAAACATCTTTGAGTTTGTTGTTACTTCTTCTGGATCAACATTTACGAAAACAACAATAACCGAATCTGGGTTTTCAAAGGAAGATCTAAGACGATGACTGATTGAAGTTAGATTTCGAAACGATGATCGCAGATAAAATCCGAAACACAAGACCCAAATGTTGATATCAACAGCATGTAATTAAAATGAAAAAAATAAGAATCAAAATACAAGGAAAATATGAATACCTTGGTAGATAATGGATCGTTGAAGGTTTGAAGTGTTTGGGGAATCGAATCGAATCCAAAAACCCAGAAACAAGGATGTGAGCAGATAGAGAGAGAGAGAGAGAGAGAGAGAGAGAGAGACAAAATGGGAGGTTTTGATGGTTTATATAGCAGATTATAGATCTGCGCAAAACTTCAAAAAAGAGGGAAAAAGTAACGCTAGTCGCGTTGAAGTTATACTTTGCAGCAGAGAATAAGCAAATTTTCCCAAGAATTGAAAAGAATTAAAAAACGTGTGGCTGCTGGGATTCGAGCCCAGGTCTCCACGGCCACAACGTGGAATTCTAACCACTAAACTACAGCCACTTTGTTAATCCTTACTTCCCATAAATTAAATTTGGCATAAAATTGTTGTTTAATTTTTTGGCTGAAGTAATAATTTATTTAACTGGATGTTAATATATTATACCAAACTACTAACTTCATTTTCTTTATCTGTCATCGTAGAGGTTTGCGGTAAAGTTAAGAATGTATAAATAAATGGGGTAGGTAATAGTAAAATTATTTAAATATAATTTAATTAAAATTAATTTTTGGTATTTAACTTAATGAACGTTATGAGTAAAATTAAAAAAAAGTAGTAATTAATATGTCGTTCAAAGTGTAAGGTAACAAATAATATTAAATTAAAGAACTTAGTTTAAAAGTCAAATAAAAAGGAAAGGAACATCATCGTTACCTTCACAATGAAAAGAATATTCATTATTCCATAAATAAATACTTTGTTAGTTTTACAAGTATATGTTGATGAGAAATAATGATCAAAATGTTCTATTGAATATTATGCATAGTCGAAACTCGAAAGTGAAGGAAGATGGTGTATTTAACTAATGTCTTGATGATTGTTAAATTTTCAAATTATGTCTGAGCAATTGAATGTGATCTTAATTTTCTTATTCTCTTCTTTATTGAAGAGAAAGAGGAAGAAAATTACAAGTCCGTACTTGATTTCTTGTCTTCGTTTTATCCTTTCTCAAGAGTTGACTATCCTTCGTTTAGCTTAGAGAATTCCATCGCTAGTGGCTAAGAGAGGAAAAAAATGCCGCCAATAAACCAACCTACAACTGCCATGCGATATACACTCTTTATAGTTTGATGTTATTCAAATTTATTCTTATTGAACGCAAGACTTTTTAAAAACTTATTTAGCAAAGAAAAAGCAGAAAAAGTTAAAAGACAAATACAATAATATTGACACTC
Source organism: Portulaca oleracea (assembly GCA_029582165.1). Classification (NCBI taxonomy): domain Eukaryota; kingdom Viridiplantae; phylum Streptophyta; class Magnoliopsida; order Caryophyllales; family Portulacaceae; genus Portulaca; species Portulaca oleracea. The sequence continues at coordinate 27,685,594 of CM055871.1, forward strand.
TAGCTAGTTAAACTTTAAACGGAAAAATAAAACAAATCATATTTTCCACTAAAATCTCAATGAAAAATAATAACAGGCGCAAAAGAGAGACATTTGCCATGGAAAAAAGTTCTATGTCAAGTTGTCTAGTTACAAGGCTAATCCAATAATATTGCCACTAACTTGAACAAATTAAAGGAAGAAACAAAACAAACCATATCTTCCACTAAAATCTCTCTGAAAAACAATAAGAGACACAACAAAGAAACAGTTACTACTATACAAAAAAGCTCTGTCAAATTGCATGATGATGCTTCGAGCTATCAATTATCTTTCAATATTTTTAACAACTTTCTTATTTAAAGTTTTCATGCCCAATAAATTTAAAAATTTACGCTTACGCAACCACAGACAAAATACTTCGAAGAAAAATAGAGTTAAACAAACTACTTAAACGGTTACCGTCATAATACACTAATGCATAATACCATGTGAGCTTTGCCTCCTCGAGCCTTAGCTTCAACATGCAAAAACTATTTTAAACTTGTAAAAACAAGAAGAAATTACAACACAACCTAATTACATCCATTGTATAACCATTGCACATTGAAGTGCACCCATGGAAGACAATACATGTATATTCTTTTTGCATGTACACCTTCGCCTTTCCAATCTCTATATACATAACAACTCGAGAAAGCTCCGAAAAACGGGGCGCAAACTGCAGTCTTACTAACCTAGAGGGCCTTGATTCCAATCACGATTTCGAATCAGTGATTGGTATTGGATTCGCAACACGAATGGTCGCCTGGAACAATGAAAAGATCAGACAATCACGGCCACCAGGATTCGAACCCTACCGGAGAGGATAAACCTATTTAAGCTACAAGCTCATGGGCGGAATAACAGAACACTTGAAAGCTAAACCCACCAGGCTAGCCAGTTAACCCGGTTTACATGTCGGGTCTCAGCATCAGAACCTGAAAACGTAGTAGAAACACTCGGGACTTGCAAACGCCCGTTTGCAAGAGAAACAGTAGGCGTGCTTCATCAAGTTTGGTTGGCAAGGTCTTTTCAGGAATCAGGATTACGAGGCGTAGTAGTAGTTGTAGTTTATTCTGGTCACTAAATCGGCTAGGTGGGGGAAGTGCCCTACGTTGAGCTTGAAGGACAACACCTGCAAACCAAATATTCATTGAGATCTAGTAATTATAATTGTGCAAGCAAGCAAAAATATGGCTATTATAATTCTGCAGAGACTTGGCAACCTTGATCAAACTGATGGGCGTTCATGATTTTTAAAAGCGAATGAGAATCCAATTCCAATCCCATCTCAAAATTTTTACTAGACTAGAAACTGAGTTGACATGATGGAAACTGAGCTGACATGATGGAAACTGAGTTGACACTTGACAGCAAGCCAAACCTGAACTAGCACATCTCGGAACAATCTGACCCGGTCCTATGGTGATAACTAGGGCTGTCAAAAGAATATTCCACCCATATACCCAGTTATGTCCGAACCAGAAAAAACTGGATAAGGTTAGATTTTTTGTTTGAATTTTGACATTGCAGTGACATATTTGATCAGAAATCTGGAATCTGGATACAATATTTTCCATATTTCTATTCTCGGTGCCCCATGACCTGAATGTAGGGTTGTTCAAATTGTTAGACCCGAAAAATACTCAAAACAAATTGGGCAATGGACAACAAGTTTTCGCCCAATGTTGGATTTATTCGCCCCAAAATGAAAAGGACCTGAATTTCTTACAGCCCTAGTGATTAGTCATCTGAAAATATGCCCCAAAACCCCTTATTGGCACAATCCATATCTACCCTCAAGGATTCATTCCGACACTTAAATCTAATTATGCATATTTAGGTTTGAACTAAGATCAAAGTGGCAAACTTTCAAGTGAAATAAGTGTTGAGAACATACCCGAAGAAGAAAAGCAATGCAATCATCAAACTGCTTCTCAATCCGGTCAACTTCCATTTCACATCTGGCCTTGATGGTAGAAACCGATCCTCCACTATGCAGTGTGCGCTGTACATTGTAGAAGTCCAGAGCCAACCCTAGGATGGTGTTGATTCGACTAGCTATCAAAGCCCACTGCAGTAACAAAGAAACAAATGAATTATACCATGACTGCGGGCAGCAGCTGGAACATTCCATGACAATTCTGAAGAAAACTGAGCAGAAGCTAAACCCACCAGTTTATCAGGAACAACAAAACATTGCCTTTGAATTGATAGCAAATAGGCTTCATGTACATCGATCACTTCATCCAGAGAGCTAGCTGCAGCCATCCCTTGGCACATTTCACGCCATGCACTGTGGTAGACCTACAACGTAAAGAACCATAGGAGTTAGTTTGAAGAAAACTAGAAGCACCATACTTTTGAATCTTTTACATTTTCAGGTGGATCTACAGCTAGAATGTTTGATGATGAGAATGAAAACATTTCCAGAGGCATTGAAATGTAGAATGGCTATCAAGTATCAATAAACCCCAGCTATGAAGCATGAGCATGATTCTTGAATACAAGATAAGGACACAACCTAACCCCAACAAGTTAACACGATTTTTGGAATAGTAGGATTGCATATAATTATCCTACACAGGCCACAGGGATTAAAAAAAAATATTTCTTTTACCACTTGCGTTTTCCATAATTCAGTTTTATACTTTTGTTGTTTTTTGTTTTTTTTTAAAATTTTTTTTATTCCTTTGGTGGCAGCCTAATTGTGGGACGCTTGGTTTCCACAAGATAGAGCAATATTCAATTCCACCATGGTTGTCTACAAGACTACATGTGTAGATTTACCCATCTAGGAAATGTCTTACCAATGAAGAGAATCCTGTTTGCCACGTGAACAACAACAAATTACCCCTATGTGTGCAGCCTACTACCATCAACAACAAACTATAATCTCATTGAATCATATGTGTTTGACACGTGATTAGAGTGTTAAAGGGCCCTTTGAGCTGTCGGTGTTCAACATCCTTTTTTTTATAGGAAAATATAGATATGTAAATAATAGAATGGAAAGATCAGATGCTTAGGAAGCATCATTCGAAGTTATGTATAACCAAAATATAGACTATCCATAAAATCTACGACATCAAAAGAGGAAGAGTTAAACTTTCCATTAACCCAAAAGAAGAGACCCTTGATAAAATTGTCTTTCAAGCGTGGAAGAGGAGTTTCAACTCCTTCAAAAGCCTTTTGGTTCCTTTCTCTCCAAATACTCCAAAATTCACATGTGGTATAACCATGGTGTTCTTCGGTTTCCTAAGTGTTACAAATAGGTTTGCAGAAAGTGTCATGGTTCAAGGTGCCTAGAACCGGAAATAGAATGTCCGAGTAAAGCTAGATCCGGTAGGTTAGAAACTTAGAATTGGTACCTCGTAGAAGGACACCATCTAGACTTTTTGGGTTCAACCCACGTTAAAGCCTACTGTCATTTTGTCAAATAAGTTCGTCTAAAAAACAGTCTGCACTGTTTTTTTTTTTTTTTTTTTTTTTTTGGTTTTGGGGGTGGGGTTATTTTTTTTCTCTGGTTAGGGTTGGTTGGATAATTTAGGCTACTGGACCAAAGTTCACCTTATTTCAGGTCTGAATTGGGCCTTTGTTTTGGTCAATGCAGTTGACAGCACCAAGAGAAAGTTTCGACTTTAGACGAGTCTAACAAGGTATGGATTTTCAGTTGGCCCAGCTATTTTGTAACAATCAAGGACTGCAAAGTAGGGATGCCTTCAACTATCTTAATCTACTGGCATTGTGTAACTTCTGATATGAAGTAATCAAATATGACATTTGAAAAGCATAAAAAACTACAACTTCAATATTTTAAGCTTGCTCCAACACTTTTGACAGCAAGCAATCAAAGGGGAGGTCACTAAGGTTCAGGCTCACTAATCAACGTACAAAGAACAAGGCTTTACGAACCTATTTGCACGCAAATTCCCTAGGTGACATGGACGTACCCAACCACTAGAGGACAGAGGCTTATATAAGTTAATGTTAGCTGTGCCTCAATGTGAAAAGAGACTCTTCTAGTCTTCTTATTGAACATCTCTGATATTCTAAAACCTTGCAAATATGGGTAAAATTGCTCCCTTGGTTTCCGTGCCAATGGCAATGATCCTCAACATTTTATGTTGTCTTAGTAGCTGCAGTCTTGATCATAACAGCAACTTGGTCTAGTCTATAGCTTTTATTTTCATTTTCCACCCTATGAGTATGCCATATGGAAACCTTTTATTTTTTTCCTTCTGTATTTAGAAGAGTTAATTGAAATCCTAACAGCAACAAGGCTCATAGTTCAGATATTAGACCTTATATTTCATAGCAAATATTGACTACCTATATCTAATTTTGACTTTCGCACCCTTGGCTTAAAATACTAGTATTTGCAATGGTGCCATAAGATGATGGCTTGCGCACATAGCTGCAATAACTTACCTAAATTGTAAGGAGAAAGGGAGGTTACATTCAAATGCTTGGCAATAAGAGATCACGATACAACCATAGTTGCCAGGGTCGGGGATCGGTAGGGGTCGAGGATCGAAATCGGTAAATTTTAAAATCCCGGATCGATGGGGGTAGGTTCATTAGGAACGGTGTTTGGGATCGGAATTCGCCGATAATTTTTTTTCGGATCGATAAATAAAAACATCCTCTAACTATAAGTTGGTATTTCATTAAAGTACTGTTTTAAAATTATTTATTAGTTTCAATTGTTACTTTTAAAATACTAGTATTTATTACTTTCCATATTTATAGGCTATAGTCAGCACTCAGCAGTGCAGTGCTGTTGGGCCCAGTGGGCTCTTGGGCTCTTTTATTTGTGTAGTTATGTGTACAAGAAGTTTTAAGTCAAAACTCTATCCTGAAACCCTAACCCTAAGTTTCGCAGCCATATCCCCCAAATTTCTGTCTACTGCAGCTTCTCAGCCTATCCTGCCGGCCGGAATCCGGCGACCGATGGCCGGAGATATCCCTGCCGGTGGAATCGCAACACCTCCTCCATCAAAAGCCCTCAATCTCTACCTCAAATACTCATCAATTGGTTATTCAATTTTCAGATCTAGGGTTTTCGACTTTTGCTTTGTCTTTTTCAAACTAAAGTGCCGGTGGCCGGAAATGGTGACTGGTGTCCGGCAAAAGCCACCCTTGGTTTCGCAGCTTCCATCAACCAAAAAGCCCTCAACTTCCACTACAAATGGCCACCGGTGTTAGTGACAATCGGATCGCTCAAATTTGGCGATCCAGGTCGCGGGCCGACCTAGGGCGCTATCGATTGCCGATTGGGATCGATGACCCCGGAACGGGGATTGGAGGGGGGGTGACTGATTTAGGTAACTATGGATACAACTGTACAAGTTGAATCAGTGCAAGCTATAGCATGGAGAATGACTTACTCTATCCATCACATATTGGTGAAAAGCATCTACAAAATGCAAAAGCTTCTGCTCCACCAACCAATGGCGTTTAGTCCTGACCGTTCCAGCAGTCTTCCCCTGCAGTATGAGGGCGTGTTAATTAAGTAAAATAGTAGCAGGTAAACTAACCCTGCAATTATCAGACAAATCAAAGCCGACTAAGCATGCCAGGTTTTATTTGATAAACATAAACTTAAAAGATCTGATCTGATTAGAATCAATAGGCAAGCCAAAGGAAACAAAATCAGAACCTTCCATATCCATCTCCGAGCTTTGTCCAGCACAAACTTTGCACGTTTGACTTTCAACAGGAAATGCATCACCTATGTAAAATAGGATTCAGAAATTAGAGACATAGCTTATAATTGTAATCTATTAGAAACTGATGATCGAATGCACTAAGTCATACCTGGTTATACTTTCTGATTGCCTCTGAGTTAGCAATAAGCTCTAGTGGCCAGGAAACCTATGAAATTGCAGATATACAAACTTTATGGATGAAGACATAGATAAATTGATTACTGCAGCAAGAATAGCCAAATAAATACAGAAAAGCAAACAGGATGTTTCCCACCAATCCAGGGAACCTTTTGGAAATAAGGATTACAGAAATGTTTTGAAGAGAGCATATAGATGTTATGCTTTTGGACCCATCCTCTAAACTAGTCCCTTATTTATTGTTCTACCCTACTCCGTCCTGATCTTATCCCACCATTCTTATGCTTGACCATTAGTCGACAACCATTTAAGCAGGAAGACAATTTTCACATCATAAAGAATCAAGAAAGTTCTAATTTTCTACGAATTAATCGCCTCTTCCAGTCTTCAGTTACCTCCAGGTCCCAAGACCGCCTGTTCTTCTCCACCGTCCATTTCCTTAGGCTCTCAGTCTTCCCCCTAAACAAAAAAATCCCTAACAATGCCACCACACTTCCCACCTTTGTCATCTTTCTTCTCTGTTAATGCCTTAATGGTGGGAGATGGTGAACACATTCTTTCGTCTACCTGGGATGATAGCAACACAAACGCTGCCTATTCTCTTTCTTCCCACAATATGACTGTTTCCTCCACAGCCTTGTTTGCAACACCAAGTACCCAACACTTTTGCGCCAGTACCCACGCCGTGCCGACATGGGTACGCAGGCCATTTAGGCAGGTTGAAGCATCATAGCTCACAAGGATATTTATCCACGTTGGTATTATCCATGGGTACCTTTGATTTTCTCTACTCGCCACCACCCATATGGTAAAATGCTCATATTTATTCATTTTATTCTTCTATATATGACATTTTCGTGAATAGATAAATTCAATTGACTTTAGGAACAAAAGACGTCAATGGTTTGGATTGAAACTTAACAATACCATAGGAAAGATTGGAAAAAGCTTAAATATGAGCCTGGAGCTCCAAATCCTTGGGTTCCTAACATTTATCACCCATTACTCACCAACTAAAACAGTTCCTCACATTTATGAGCAAAATCCATCTTCAATGGTTTGGATCGAAAATGATCATACAGCAGAAAATATTAAAAGGACAAAGAACACAGATGTGAATGTGTGCTCCAATTTTTTCTGAAACATTTTATACTACTAAAACAGTATTAGTTGAAATAAAGGAACAAAATTCAATTCAACGGCTTGGATGAGAACTTGATCATACATTAGGAAAGATTGAAAAACCTAAATATAAAGCTATGGCACAAAATTTTTTGAGTTTGACAACATTTATCGCTACTTTTATCAACATTTATAAGAAAAATTCAACTTCAATTGTTTGGATTGAAATTTGGTCATATGCTACAAAATATTAAAAAGTCCAGATATGAATTTGGAGCTCAAAATTCTCTCAATTGCTAACATTTATCACCATATTTGTGTACATTTTTCACCTCTAAATATAGCCAATTGAAATTGAGGAGCAGAATTCAACTTTGATGCTTTACACAAAATGTGATCATATGATAGAAAAGAGTAAAAAAGAAGTGTTAAATATGAATATAAAGCTCCAAATGTTCATTTGGGTAATAAATGCTATTGGGTACATGGACACCTAAACCCCACTCAATACCCCTCTTATCTATGGGTACCTACACATAACCAACCCATTACCCATTCTTCTACTTTGGAGAAGACCAAGGTACTTTTTACTTGCTAATGACTATCCAGACCAATATTGTAACAAGGACAGGGGATGGTTTCCTTGAAGGTCCTCTGATAGCCAATATGGCAGTGTTAGAGAAAGAATGCAAATTATTACTGTATTCCTGAGCAGGGAGAGGGACATGGATGTAAACTATCAACGTATTGCTGAACATTGAGAGGGATGTGTTGATTCTTCCCTTGCGTACACTGGACCTGAAGTGCTCTATTCATAAGAAATAAATGAAGAATGGAAAGAACTTCATTTGCAATTTGATAACCTATGGTGTATCATCTGTGTATATATTAATTTGCAGTACTACTTTAGGATATTTAAGTGTTGCCAGATTAATATTTGATGGTATCTTATATACCGCAGTTTGATAAACAATAATCATTTGGTCCAGAAAGTTTAACTCATTTTAAGTACTTAATTAAATAAACCTATGTAGGGACCAACTCATGTCACTAACCTTGTAGGTGAAATTGAGCACATCAAGACCATTAATTCCCACGCTATGCTCGTGACCAGTACGAGGAGATGACACAATGTTAGTCATGTTGTGATCGTTATCATCATCAAGACCACGAGGCTTTATGATGGAGACTATCAGCGAGTCTGGTGCATTCAATAGCATAGCATCTGCAGAATTTGTAATTGACTCCTGCATTGTGCACCAACAGGATGATGAGAGGGATAGAAGAAAGCAAGCAACTGCTTCAATAAAAAGGATACAATTCTACGCTCCATCACGGCGTCATCAGAACAGGAGAGCATGGATATCCCAATCTGATCATTTGCGAAGACATTCCATTTCACATACCGCCACAACAAAGATGTTATTTTTAGTCACCCTAGGTTCACAATAATACTTGTTACATGAACAAAGTTTATCACTGAAACCATTACCTGCAGTATCAAATTCAACTCAAAATCATCATCCCACGATTCCCCTTTATCCAGCTTACTAAAAATTACTGTCAAAAAGTGCTGAAGAAGATCCCCTGCAATAATAATCCATAACCATTCACCTTCAGTATCCACCAAGATCATCACTGAACCAACTTACTAAAAATGACGGAATATACCTGAACCTAGCAAGTATATAGCCCGCAGCACCTCCAGCTCATCCATCAATCTCCAATCCTTGAGCAACTTTGACAGCATGTGACTCCCAATGTAATCAACCTAAAGTATCAAACCAGCTTATCAATACAAACTTCTGCAAATGCCTTTTTTCCCACTGTAAATGGAATTAAAGAAACACACCTGCTTCTTAATGTAGACATTGAGACATTCTTGCAATATGACCATAGGAAGAGGAGTGACCTTTGGTTCAGTGACCTGGATCCAGCGAAGAATGGTAGAGGATAAGGTGCTGTTTTTCTGGGCAGGTAGGAGTTCCGAAATCTGAAGATCCTCCTAATATCAATCAAGGAAGAACTTCGTGAGGTGGATTCTAAATCACTGTAGACATTCACTAGAATTAGGTGCCCAAGCGGTGAAGCCACACACCTGATATGAAGGAAGAATGGTTGGAAAGGGAAACATTGATTCTAAACATTGGACATCATCCATAGAACGAACATACTGAGATTCAATAAATTGAAAACCAAATGCATAATTGGTTTGCTTGGCTGATGAAGCTTCTGCACTCCCAATACCATAAATAGCCGCCCGTAAGTCTTCATCATTTAATGGAGGGAGATCATAATTTTTTGACAACTTTAGGATCTTTTGGGCATCTCTATTGCTTGCTATATTTTGACTCACAGTAATAACGGGATTTTCAGGGCAAAACAACTTTGTAAATTGGGATTCATTCACAGAACCAGCTTGTAAATTCTCTTGGTTTGTATTAATCACAGATCGTTCAACGTTTCTCAATGATTCTCTTTCATGCAATATTTTATTCAGAAACCCAACCCATGTCTTGCTTGGGCTTGTGGAGGCAGACATTGCATCATTTATTTCAAGTTTTTGCCTCTGCATGTTCCTTCTGAACAAAGAATCAACCATGGGAGAGAAGTCCTCTTGCAAAAAGTATTTGTAGACATGATCACCATGGCCTACAAGACCAGATATTGATACAAAAAAGACCTCTACAAGCCTCAAACCCGCTATACTATGCTGATCGTGTATTTCATCCACATAAGTGGCAGCGCCAGGACTTCTAACACCATAAATTTTTTCATATCTCCCCCCTGTAGATGCTTCCAAGTTTGAAGTCATTGGAACATGCCTTATCAGTTGCAGCGACTTCCCAGCAGAAACAATTTGTTTAGCTATCTCCTTCAAAAATAATGGGCACACTAGATCCTTAGGTGCTACACCCGAAACCTCCGTGTCTACCTTTTGATGTGTGAGGGATCTCAACAGGTAGCTCTTCTCCCAAAAATCAGTATCACTGATAGATACTGACCTATTTTCATAAAAGAATAACTGCACAAAGACAGCACAATACAACTCGTTAAATGAACAAGAAGAGCCAATTTAAAAAAAAAAAAATTAAAAAGAAACGTGCATAGCAGATGAATGTAAATTTGAGAAATTGCAACCAGAAAAACTAGGGTTTTGTTTTCGAAGAATACAAGAACATAAATTATTCCATGCAGAGAAGGTATGTCTCTTACAAAGAGGCAAGTGACATGACTTTCACATAGTCCAGTTACATTCCCAAAGAAACATCTGAAGTTTCTGAACCATTAAAAAAGAAAAAGAACGGAAAAAAAATGCATTCTAAGTGGCAAAATGGCCACCCCCCCCCCCCCCAACCAAAAAAAAAAAAAAAAAAACTGAAACAAAGTTCATGACTCTGGTTTGGTTAATTGAAATAAAACTAGACATCATCTATCCGAAACAAAGTTAAGAGAAGTTAAAAGACCCTCTTAGCAAGTAGAGCCAACGAACCCCAAACACTAACCTCTTCCCAATCATTAAGACTTCTCATAGAAGTTAAATCACAAACTGCAAACATTATCTAACACAATGCCTTACCATGAAATGATTAGGTGACTGGTACTTTTTATGCATGGAGTACAAGCATGAGGACCACAAAACCCTTTCTATTTTCTCTTCCAACCTCCAATCTCACCCCCCCCCCCCCAAAAAAAAAATAATAAAGGGGATTTAAACAAGTTAAGACCCAGTGCTGAAAAAGGCAAGACAAACCTAAGCTAACAATTTACGAGGACTAGGACTCAATAGTCTGGCATCCAACATTAAATGTCTTACACCATTATTCACATCCCACACATGTGGGAGAATGTGGAAGAAATTAACAGTTGGGAATCAGCCAAAATGTTTGGTTGGGAGGGAAGAACCTAAACTCTTTTTGTTAGTTAGTTAAAGATAAAGGCTCACTCAGTCATCTCCTCCACCACACTCCCTTACCAACACCACAATAACCCTTGAAATCCCCCCCCCCCCCTATCAATGCAATCCTATATATGGGGTGGGGGGGGGGGGGGGGGAGAGAGAGAGAGAGAGAGAGAGAGAGAGAGAGAGAGAGAGAGAGAGAAGATAAAAGAGTCATAGGAAAACATCAACCAGCACCTACTTCGCAGCTTCTCTTTCTCCCACTGATACCAGCGCTTCATCTCCTCTTCTCTGCAAATACTTCTCAAATCTTCTCCCAAACCCATTGTCATCCCTATCTTAATGCCCATCACTATAATTGCACTAATCATTTCCCCTTGCAATGCATTACCCAAGGTTGCGTTTCAAGTTCCGACATCTCTCACCCTCCTTATGCACTATCCTCCTGGACCTCCTTGTTACTTCAATCGTGTAGAATTCAATTTTAGCCATCAAGGTTATACAACTATTAACCCACATCAATTAATCTGGTTAAATCTAATTCTTCCCCTTATCTGGCTTACATACGTAACATGTGGTATTAATGTATTATTGTTTAGGTTAACCAAAAATTCTAAATGATTTTTTTTTTTTGTCTCATCTTCATCCAAATATCGTAGTTGCTTTCTTTTACTCAATTCAACAAGTGTGTTATTATGCTGCTAGCTTTTACACCTCCTTCACCTACACCGAGCAATCTGCTTTGTTGTTCATATTCAATGATGGATGCTTTAGAACATAAATTGCTAAGGAAATTAAGATTAATGCCCACCTTAATCCAATTGATTGTTTGTTACATTTGGGTTTTTTTCGCTTTATATGTTTTTAATTCAAGAAATTACCATGCCGTCTCACTTTGCTAAGGTGAATGTTCTTTCACTTTTTCCTTTTGTTCCTTTTTGAAAAACCTTGTGCATTCGTGTAACAATATACTATGATTGTTCATTTGCTTGATCTTTATAAACAACATTGAAGCTTGAGTGTTATTTTATCTCAGCAATGATGCACTATGTAGTTCAAATTTAACTCCTTAACAGCACACAATGGCTCTCTTCTTTATGTCTGATGCTCTACAATATACTGGAAATTTTGCAGAGCTCGGGAGTTTTACAGCTATCAGCTCACACAAATAGCTTTTGAAAATCGTAGAATAGCTCTATAGCCTGTCAAACAGCTCTAAAATCTGTGTGAATACCTAAAATTTAAGGACTTTGACATTAGCAAATGAACTGTAATTTTGCAGCAGACCTTTTAAAACTTCATAAACAGTCTACTCAGAATTATAAGATGAAAATAAACAAGCTATTATGTGTCACCATCAAATCTAAAGCAAAACTTGGAAAAGCAATGGGCTATGTTGTCAACCCATCGGTCAACCTAAAGTTGAATGTAGAGGTTTGGATAAAGAATGTTTCCTCCAAAAAAACAGCACAACTCCATTGATAAGTAACCCAAGACCCAAATTATGAGGTTCAAAAGTGACCAATCCAGACTGAACAAGTTAACACCTCCATTCTGCATCCTAGCAAGGCAAATGGCATGGCAATGGATAGGCAAAGACCAGTTCCTAGGAGCGTCTTGAGAAATTACCTCATTATAGGGATCATCAAGAATTCCTTCATAAATCCAGGACTCAAGACTCTGGATATATGGCAACAGACTTCCAACAAATAAGAAGAGGAGCATCTTGTATGATTCTTCCTACAATACAAAATTCTAGTTAGTAACAAACACAAGAAATATCAAAATAGAGGTAGCCCAAGTAAGAGTGGTGACATTTCTAACAACCTCTCCACTGTGAATGAGACAAGCTTCATTTAGCCTCTTATAAAGATGATCAAGGACATGCATAGCCACTTCAGCAGCAGATGCAGAATGAGGAGGATCAAGCCACACTTTGGGAACTGCATCATAGAATGCTTGTAACAGACACTCGGCCCCTGAACAGAGACTAAATCAAGCATTCTTAGAAGCTCTCAATCAAACAGCAAGAAGATAGACCCAGCTCAAAGCATAACACTCTCACATTCATGTGATGCAAATGAAAAGTATCTCTGCTTACAAATATAGATTGCAGAAAGTATCCATAAGTCGTACACAGGAATGATCATGATGGATAGCTTTTGTGACATGTATGAACAGAATTCGGTAAATGCAACACTCATGAGATATACTTAAAGGATGTGCCCAAAATACCGAAGTGTACTACACTTAAAGGATGTGCCAAAAATTACAAGACCAAACAGCAACTGTATGAAATGAATTTGAACACCTATCTAAATTAGTCATGGGATACCTAAAATCAGGTAGATCTACATTGCAATTATAATGTTATAACAAAGCTATTAGCGTAAAACATGACAGCGATGCAGTAAAATATCAAAAATGTGGATAGGAATCCCTGTTGGCAGGAGGGGCAGAAGGAAATGAGATAAGGGGAAAATCATTCAATGATATTAATAAAAAGTTGGAAATACAAAATGATTGAGGATGAAAGTCTTTCCAGATCATCACCAAGAGTATTCTGGCATAAAGTAAACTTTTGGAGATGAAAACAATTCTAGAATAACTAGTATCTAATGTTCCTTAAATTTTAAATGATTGTCCCTCCCTCTCTCCCTAAAATATACCTGTCCTTTACAGAGAGAAGGGGTTCATCAAGGAGTCTCATAAGGATACATCCAGCCCATCGGAACAGGTTAGCTAGCATAGCAATGTCTCATCCACTCTCCCTTAAATATACACGTGGCTTTTCTTTTATTTTACTAAGTAGGAGTGACTAATAACATAGTAAAAGGTTAACTTCGCAACTTCCACTCAGTCTCCCTAGACATAGCCCATAGGTTCATGGTTTTAAAGTAGGAAAACTGATAAAGTAGTTCAAGGTTACCCTGCAATTTAGGAGGATATGTAAGATACTATAACTCAACCCTACAGGGTCGAAATCCAGGGTTTGCCAGTGAAGAGGGGAGACAGCGCAGGCTGTGTACACAAAATTTGAAATGAAGTCTGAGGTGCCAAACCTTTGTAGGCTTTACAAAAGAAGCTGACGGAAGGGCCACGTATTGACCTCTCAACATCCTTTCGATTGTACTATTTTTTCTTATGATTAGTCTATTCTCCATTTATCACACTGAACTATATCATAACAACGCATTTTCTCTCAATTTAGTCACTTCTCAGACTATTACAGCCAAGGATATTAACTACTAACGTTGAGAGAGTAGTGTCGGTATTAAGCAATCCTCCAATCGATTTTAGGCAGCACCCGTCAAAAAATTAATTCAGTCACGTAAAGCTTGAGTTGATGTGGAAGAATGGAAAGGTTAGGATTTGAACTACTTGCATAATAAACTTAGATCAACACTCTTATGGAAGGATGCAAAGATTGATATTACCTACAATTACCCATGTTAAAAAGTTTTCATTTCTCAATCTTTCAGGGTAGAACTTAAACTCAAATTCTCATATGTTATAATTGTCAAATTTGTCAAAAAATAAACATATTTCACTTTCTAGGACCAACCACAACTAAGATTTTTCACTTGAATCTAAACCATTGTCCTTCGAAGTTTGAAATGCCAGTAAGAAAAGTTTCACTTGCAATAAACTTCTAAAACCACGATTCTAGAGAAAGTAATTATTAACAGCAAAGATAAAATGGAAAACCTGGACAAAGAGTTCGCCAGTCCCAAAAGTGTAGCAACTGTCCTTCCGTTAGAGCTGCAGATCTTTACTTCCTCGTTTAATGCAATATCTTGTAACCTCTACTCCAAACACAGACCAAATCAGCCAATACAAAAGCACCAACAAGAAGCATTCCATGGAACAAAAACATGAAAATGACCTTTAGCCAAGCAGAAGCGGCACTAGCAAATGCCCTCAACGTGGGAAAGGACCCTCCAGATATCTCTATCCTTTTAATAACAATCCCAATTAGCCTCAAACATGTTGCAGCGTACAAAAATTGGTTCAAGACATCATGCAGACTTGTCAAGGAGAGATGAGCAACATATATCCCAACCTTCGCACAAAATCGATGACCCACCTCGTCCCATTCAAATAGGTCACTCGAATTGCCCTGTAAGATGTGCAGAATACCTCGGACCTGGTGGGCAAAGATGGCAAACAAACCACAAGGAAAAAAGCGAATCGAATCAAAGTAGTTCTTCAACATGAAAGGGTATTTTTCATTAAAAAAAAAAACAGAAGCAAATGAGCATTTATAGTTGAAGCACAAGATATTACCAGTTCAAATTCAGTGGTTTTTAAGGAAGAAACTGAGGTAGTGAGGTATATCCCATCAGGGAAGGAATTGTGGATCCTGGTAATTAAACTTGTCGCGCCTTCCATTTTCAGTTGAAATTAATCTGGCCATACATACAATGACCCACCATTTCCAGTCAGAACTGAGTTGAGGCACCGAATAAAAATGCAATGAGTTCGCCAAGTTTACTTTACCAATTGCCCAAATATCAAATTGTTCATCCATAGTTCTGTACTCTAAAATAACAGCCAAAAAGAAAACAGGGAAAATGCAAGCCAAAACTTGTATCAAAATGGACTTCCTGAGAGCAGTAGGGGTCAAGACTCAGGATCACCGGTGCCGGGAATAATTTGTTAAAAAATTCTCCCCATTCGAAATTGAAAATTAAAAAAATGAAATTATCAGCATTCACAACTTCCCATAATCCAATTCATAAATTATCAAAACGTTTGCAATTTCAAATAATCCAATTCAATTACCAAATTCAACATGTCCTCAAAAATCAAAACAGTACAAACACACAAGAAGCATCCAGTATGGCATTCATTTCAATCAGCTAACAAATCTAACTCAAACACACATGAACCTCCATAATTTAACGGAAATACAAATCCAATTTATACGTTTACAGAGCCTAACCTAACCAAATTTATCATTCACACAACTAGCACTTACCAAACTATACTTTAACCACATTAGCTCATTGAAATAAATCAATCCATACAGGCCCGATCCTGACATTTTTGGGGCCCCGGGCAACACGGTAGACCAATTTTTAGATTGGCCCCTTTTAAAAAAATACATCAACATTCATCTTAACAGCGATATTAAAAATTTAGTCAAAACGCGTATTTATGAAAGACTAATTTTTATTCCATGAAATTATACAAAAAGTGGCTCTTATCTGCCCAATAATGCATCAGAAATAGAAAATTTGCCGTTCGATTATGCATAAATAAAAATATTATGCAAAAAATTATTTTAAACATTCACATAACGTCAATTAAATAAAAAGAAAACAAGCAAATATTCATAATTATGACAGATCAAAATATCCATGTCCAGAATCTACTCCCAAACTACCTAATTGACGAACTCATATATCTGAGTACGAACCTCTATATACTTAAAGGAATCAACACAATCAGAATACCTAATCTATGAAAAAGTTTTGTGAACCAGAATAACTATTTGAAGCTTCACCATAAAACTTATATTTATCCAGAAAAGCGAATCCCAATATAATTTTAGCAAGGTTGGAATTCTCTGTTATTCTAATAATTCCAGCTGGAAGGACATAATTGCACAACATTGGAATCAAATTGGGGGAAAAGTTGACTGTAATTGCATTGGAATCATATTAGAAAACTCAAAATTATATATAATTGCATTGCACACATGAAATAAGACAAGAAACCTCAATATTACACATAACTACATATAATTGCACATTTCTCAAATCAATTGAAAAAATTGATTACTAATTGAACACAGTGCACGAAAGCAACAAAGTAATGAAATTAGGGTTCCTAAAAGACCTTACGAAGATGGGTACAGGTAATTAATGTGAGGCTAGTGCTCTTTCTTCCTAAGGGGCTATTTTCGTTGCTTCTCAATAGCCAATTTGAAAATCTAGTAAACCAAAGCGAAAAAGGTGGGCAGCAATGAGAATGATGACTGTCAGAGTACGATGTCCATAAACCATGAGTTCTGTTGACGCTCCACCATTTCCGACAGAGAGACAGGGAGACAGAAGGTGAATTCCTTACCGGAGATGGAGCCAGAAGATATGTTAAGGAGGAAGACGAAGGATCGAAGGGTGGGCGGTGGCGGTCGGGCCTGAATCCATAAGTCGCAACAGAAGAAATTCAAAAAGGAAGAAAGAACAACTTGAAAAGAGAATTACAGAGTGACTTACACAAATTATTATTCGGGGATGAGAGAGATTAGGCTTAGAGAGGCTGACGGCGGTGACCTGAGTAATGGAACGTCCGGCGGACGGCGACGGTGACTTGCCGGCGGATGGCCGGAGTGACTGTGACTGGTGATGGTGGTGGAGTAGAATCGTTTGTTATGTTATGTCATATGTGTTCGATTCTCACTTCTCCCGCTCAATGATTTTGGCCTAATTATTTCAGGCTGAAATCTTTTTTGGAAATTTGAAAAAAAAAGGCAACTTAAAAACCAAAAAATGGTTGGGAATTGTCCTACATTTTTAACAACTTATCGGAAGAAGACCATTTTTTTTAATGCACTTGAAGGGAATCAAATCTTCAAAGAAGTGATTGTTGGGTGATTCTCAGGCCATAAGTTGCCAAACTACGGTGACGGTTGGTCAGATTTATGAATTGTTTGAATTAGTGATGTAAAATACTCAAATTGACCTTATTTACCTCCATTTTTCTTCTTTATATAACTGCAGAATTCTCAGCTCCCCAAACTACTTCAATTCATCTTACAAAAACGAAGGAAACAAGTGAGAGAAAGGAGAAACGAGAGAGGGAGAGAAAGGCGCTGAGGATGAAGCTCATTTTATTGCGCATCCTTCAATGTTGAGGAAGATGGTAGGTAGATTATAAACCATAATGAACTCCTTCTTCATCCTTTCTCTATTGGTTCATCGGTGTAATTGTTTGTGGGTTTCATGTGTTTGTAGGGGTGTCAAATATGTCGCGTCAGGTTGTATTCATATTCGTGTCAATACTAAATGGGTTGAAAATACCCCAACACTAACCTGACCCATTTAATAAACGGGTTGAAAATTCCTGACATGCACCAGATTAAAAGTTAAACGGGTTGACTTGGTACCAACTCATTTACCCGCTTAACTTAATCGGGTTCGTTTCAGGTCGGTTATCTTATTAAGACCTGCATTGAATTAGTATGACCCTTTAACATTTTGCCAAGTTAAAAAAAATATCTAGTCAACATTTTAAAATATTAATTCCCTTTATATTTCAAATAACAAGTATAACAAGTGTTGTGTGTGGAGATCAAAACGAGAAGACGAGGAGAAGCGAAAAGGGGGTGAGGCGCTACCCGTGCCAGTTGGGGGCGCCAAGCGTGCCTCGGACAGAAGCTCGACAAAGTGAGGCGCAAGCAGCGCCTGGAAGGACGTCACCCGCGCCTCAAGCAGAAAGCCGTTTTTGGGAGACGCCAGTCACGCCGTTTGGGCGCTACCCACGCCAGCGTTGGAGCATGCCCCGTCGTTTGGGCCTTGCTCGTGTCTTTGAGAGCCACTTTTGTGCAACGAAACTATTTAGGTTATTATTGTTGTAACTTAATATGTCGTCAGGTATATAATGGACACCAGTTTCTTCTTATTTATTCATCCTCTATATCAAGTGAGAGTAAGAGAAACACAACCTCTGTAATTGTAATCCTCATATTACTAGTGCATCGATTCCGTGGTTTTTTTTTCCCACTTTAGGTTTCTTCCACGCTTAAATCTTTGGTGTCAATTCTCAATTTCTTTTCCACTATTATCTTTCATTGTTTGTGGTTTGTTTGAGTTCTCTTCGTATAGCAGTACTACTATAATGTTCCTACTAGTAATAATATTAATACCTAGATTATACCACTACTATACCTTAAGAAAAAAAAAAACACTTCAAACACTAGAGAAGTACAGATAAATCAAAAACGTAACTCTACCTGGCAGAAGCCTTATTTCAAAAACCATGGACAACTTCAGAAATTAACTAATAACGAGTAATGACTCTACTACTTTTCTACTTGAGCAAAAAATGGAACGAAGAGCCATCAAGCATCCTTAGCTTCCGTACTTCCAGCAATCTCAGATGATCTTGCTTTCATGGATGCATGTTCACCACTTTCTTCATTCATATTGAGCTTCATCACTTATCCACACAGTTCATCTAATGAGACTTGTATTTTAGTAATATCTAAATAATATAAAAAGAAAAATGAATTAGATTAAATTAACAATCATGAATGATTATAGAAACATATAAAAAAAACAGTTTTTACTAAATGAGGAGACAATTCACCTTCATCATCAAATACCCAATCTCTAAGACGTATAATAGTTTCAACACTTTCTGATTTAAGGGTATTGCAAAACGCATCATATATCCTTCCTCCAACACTAAAAGCAGATTCAGAGGTTACGGTCGATGGTGGAATAGTAAGTACATCACGTGCCATTTGAGAGAGAATAGAAAAAAGCGATAGTGATTAGTACTCCAGAAGCTAAGGACATCCATATTCTCTACTCGGGTCAACTTTTTCTCCTCCAGATACAATTCCAAATCAGATTTAGATGCCAGAGCAAACACTCGACTTGAATAATTATCAAAGTCCTTTAACATAGAAAAACATAAAAGTCGATTTATTATTAAAAGAATATCAACCTATAATTTAAACAAAATGATTTAGTAAACTTAAATTTTAAAACAACCATACCTCAAATAAGATGTCGGTAGAAGTTTCTTCAATGTTAAAAGAGTGATTGAAAGCAGCAGTAGGCATAGACGATGATGGTGGAGTACTCGAAGTCTTAACATACTTAGCATACAAAGCAAATAATTTATCTTTCAATAACTGAACTTCATGATTTCCAACATAGAGCTTCCTATAAAACCAATCTGCAAAGTTGAAACTTGTATCGAAGATCAAAGATGCAAGCAATTGCCATGATTATGATAAATTCTGCTCAATATTTTTTAAGTTTGGAGAACATCCTAGTTGTCATGTCCCTCACAAAAGCATCTTCGCCATCTATTGCATCTTTTAACACCAATCTAACTCTCATAATATTAGGGAAATAAAGATTGGAGGTAGGATATTTAAAACCAAAAAAACACAAGTCACTTCATTAAAAAACCTTCAAAAAACCACAACTTTCTCAATCTTAACCCACTCATCATACTTAGGGCAGTGAGTGATGTTTCCATCAACAACCTCCAAGTGACTGAACAAGCACTTTCAAGTATAATAAATGTTGAATTCCACCTTGTTGAGACACCTTGTCTTAGCCCTTAGTTATAAATGGAATCACACACCTCAACAGACTGATGAAACCTTTGCTTTCTCACATGAGAACCTTTACAATACTTAACACATTCCCTCCCTTTAGTGACAACCCCATCCACATCTTCCAACCCCTCCTTAACAATCAAATTAAGGACATGAGCATAACATCTAACATGAAAATATGCTCCACCACAAATAAGTATCAGACGATTCTTCAACATATCCACACACATATCATTGGAAGAAGCATTATCCAAAGTCAAACACATAACCATCTTATCAAGATAATCCTTCAACATCAACAAAATCTTATTAGCTAGAGACACATCATTATGTGGTCGAGGCATGAAAGAAAAGTTTAGGATCACTCTTTTGCAAGACCCAATTATTATCAAGATAATGATAGGTGTGTGAAATATAACCATCAGTATTGAGTGAAGTCCAACAGTCATAAGTGAATGCAAATCTACTAAGAATAGAATGCAAGAACTCTTTCATTTTCTCCTTCTCCCTTGCAAACATTTTCATCACATCACCCTTAATTGTGTTTCTAATAGCATCATACTCAGCAAACTGAAATGGTAAATCATGCTTCACAACACTAACAACCAATAGCTCACGAAAAATTTCAGCATTAAATTTTACCCGCCTATTAGTCAAAGAACCAGGTTGAGAATGCAACAAAAGTTGTCCTATATTCTAACATTCCTCCTCTTATAATTTTGAACATGCCTTCTCAAATTACCAATCCCATATTTGTTGTTTGCACTATAAACTTGTCCAGACTTATTACACTTACACCATAGATTACCTTCTTCATCTAGGTCCATAAAAGACAAGTTTTCCCAAACATTAGAAGTCAATTTTCTTTGATGTTTCAGGATCTTACCCTTAGGAGCAATGGATGACTTGTAAGCCCCTATAGTAGACTTTCTTGGCTCCTTGACATCAACTATTTCTCCACCATAATCAATGGTAATCGGAACATCTTTTGGTAGTGCATCCATGGCCTAGGAACAAAAAATGTTCATATGAGAATCAGAAAACAAAAAATTATCTACTAATATTCATTTATATGATAAACTACCTTCTAGAGTTTTACTTCAGAATTATAACTTATAAATTTTCAGATACCAACAACGAATTTTACTAATTCTCTATGATACCCACAAATTAGATAAACAATACAAAAAAAGAAAAATTACAAGTAAAGAAATTCAACCTGCGATGACCAAGAATAGAGCAACAGGGGCTCGACGATTCGACGTCTAAGCTGATGCCTTTACCTGAGATTTGGCCCTGTTTGGAGAGATAAAAAGGGAATGAGATTAGGGTGAAATAAAATCTAATTCCTTTTCTTATTTTTTGGAGAGTATGTTATGGAATGAGATTGTAATTCCAAGGGGTTTCTAATCCCTCCCAAATGGGGGAATTAGATACCTCCCACTTATGGGGGAACGAAATTGTATCCCTGGGGGATAGATGCCAATATTAAAAAGAAAAAGGAAATCATCTCAAATTTCTTCGGCCATCTCCACCGTCAACCCCTACTACTAGTTGTGGACTCCATTTTTTTCGGCGAAAGTACCTTCCCCCCCCTAATCAACATTCACAGTCGATCGTGGCTACCAACGTCGTCGTCTGCCCTTCTCCTTTAGAAGAGAGAGAGAGAGAGAGAGAGAGACTTTCATGGATGTTGGCAACCGATTAGATCTTCCATGGTGGTCCTGCTATTGAAAGGAAGAAAAGATGGAGAAGAATGTTGATGAATCTGATTATTTGGGGTTAGATTATGTGAGTGGTGGTCAGTGGGATTGTAGGAGTTCACGCAGAGGATGAATCTGAATTAGGGTCTGCGAATTGTAACGAGGGGAATATGGAGGTGGTGGGTGGGTGGGTGGGTGGGGATAAATAATAATAGTTATAAATAATAAATAATAATAATATAAAATTTCATTCCATTCCATTTCCTAGTCAAACAACTTCAATTTTGGTATCTAATTTCAGATTCATCCCCCTTAAGATTCTAATTTCATACCCATCACATTCCTAAAATATCTCCAAACAGTGCATTAAGAGTCTCAAAAAATTACTAAGGGGTACCCTAATTTTTGGTGAAATGTTTTTATGGTACCCCAACTTTTAAAAACTAATTTTAGGGTACCCTAACTTTTAGAATTAGAAATAATTAGGTGAATTTTCGGCCAATGATTTGAATTCACCTGTGAGTTTTGGGCGGGAAATTGATTATGTGTTTCTGTGGACGAAAATGCCCTTTGTTTTTGTGGACGAAAATGATTTGAATCAATTGGAGTTTCGCCCGAAATTCACCTAGCAATTTCTAGTTCTAAAAGTAAGGGTACCCCAAAATTAGTTTTGAAAAGTTAGGGTACCAAAAAATTGTTTCTTCAAAAGTTAGGGTACCTCTAAGTAATTTTTTGTAAGAGTCTTTTTTAATTAATTAATAAAGGTGGGTCTACTTTGTTTATATAGGTAGGCCAATTGCCAAGTGGGGGAGTAGGGTAAGATTGTAAGATGGTACGGTAAGCTTATAAGGCTATGTGTATTGGTGTCCTTGGGTTTGAAGGATGAGTGAGGTATGAATAGTGAAAATATTATTATTTTAATGGGTTTTGGAGTATGCTATTGGTAATGGTATCCTTGGAATTGGAGGATGAGGTGAAGGATGAGTGAGGTAGGAAGTAATATTTTATTGTATTATGGGACCCACTTGTAGAGTATAATTATTTTCAATAATTGATTTAATTGAATTATTTTTTATAAATAAAATATTAAGATGTAATTAGGAATTTGAAATTTTTTTACAATAATTATTTTTATATTAATAAAATATTTTTTTATTGATTTCACAACAAATATATATATTTTTAAAAAAAATTATTACAATTACAAAATTTTGAACATTAAATTTACAATAGAAACAAAAAATTTAAATTAAAGAGGAAACAAAATTTTGAAAAATAATACAAACTCAAAATTATTATTTTTTAAATTATATAGTTTGTTTAAAAAAAATTATTACAATTATAAAATTCTGATAATTAAATTTACAATGGAACCAAATAATTTAATTTAGTATGGAAACAAAATTTTGAAAAATATTACAAACTCAAAATTATTTTCACAACAATTTAGTTTCGTTAAATATTGTTTTTTTAAAAAACTATTTAAATTACAAAATTTTGAATTATAAAATTAAATAAAAACAAAGAAAAAAGAAATCAGGAAATAACATTAAAACAAACGGAAATAAACGAAAAGAAAAGAAAAAAAATAAAAAGGTGAAGGCAGAGGCTGGCCCCACAGTTGTCGGCCCACACGCGCCTCCAGCGCTTGGAGTACACGCGCCGGACACAAAAAAAAGGGGGTGCAATGCACCTCCCCCCTTGCGCCTGGGGATGTCATTTGGCCAATTTGGATGCAAAATTTCCTCCAAGGATGAGGACGCGTCCTTCCCCTCTCCTTTTTTCCCCATTTTTCCTTTATTTCTTTTCTCTCTCATCCATACTTTTCCTCAAAATTCCACCAATATACATAGCCTAAGGCTATCAGCAATAACATATTTTTTGGGGGAGAATGGAGGAGATAGTGTAAATAAAAAGGAAAAATAAAAAAAGAAGGCATACCAAGTATGCTCAGGCGTTCTTGTACTGTTTTGAGAATGCATGAGAGAGAAAAAGAGATGTGGAAGAGAGAGATGGAGAGACAAGGAGATAGAAAATATTAAATAGGAGAGAGAAAATATTAAGAGTGTGTTTGGTAGGGGAGAAAATATTTTTTTGGAAAATGTTTTCCCAATTTTCTAGTGTTTAGTACAAAAAAAGTTTAGAAAATCATTTTCAAAGAAAATCATTTTCCTTTAAAGGGAGGAAATTGATTTCCTTTGATCAACCTAGAAAAATCATTTTCCACCATTAATTGTTGGATCGATTTTTACTACTAACTCTAACTGAAATTTGAGGTCGAAATTTAACATTAACGGTTTTTCTCGAAATTTTGTAACACGATAAAGTTGACTAAAAAAACCTCAAATATAAATTTTTAGCTCAAAATATTTTTATTTGATAACATTTATCTCAATATACATCAAATCAGAAGTTTTTGCCCTAAAACTGACTGAAACTTTTAAAAATTCAAACTGAACCGTTTGAATCGAAACTTTATGATTTGATAGTATGAACTAAGAAAAGCTCAAATATAAATTTTGAGCTCCAAATATTTTCATTTGTAACATATATCGCCACTTTTATCGACATTTTTTTTGCGGTTAAATATGACTGAAACTTAAGAGCAAAATTCAATTTTTTCAGTTTGTCACGAAGCTTTACAATACGATAGAAATGATTAAAAAAGCTCAAATATGAATTTTGAGCTCCAATTATTTTCATTTGTAACATATATCGCCACTTTTGTCGACATTTTTTTACGGTTAAATATGACTGAAACTTAAAAGCAAAATTCAATTTTATCGGTTTGTCACAAAACTTTATAACATGATAGAAATGTTTAAGAAAATCTCAAATATGAATTTTGAGCTCCAAGTATTTTCATTAGTAACATATATCGCTACTTATATGTTATATCGACATAAATGATCATTTTCCGAAAAATAATTTATCTCCTACCAAACAAGGGAAAATTTGGCATGAAAAACTATTTTCCTTGGAAAACCATTTCTTATGGAAAACCATTTCCTCAGAAATCGTTTTCCCCTCAACCAAACACACCCTAAATAAAAATGATTTTGATTTATCTTTTTCTTTCTTGTACTTCTTTAATAATTCTATATTACTCATTCCTCATCCCATTCTTCAACCCATTCTTCAACATTAACAATACACATTCTCAACTATCCATTAAAATAATACTAAATCTACTATTCATGTACTTGTCATTCTCCATTTTGGAGAATGCCATTGTGGATAGCCTAAGGAATAAGAATATTTTAAGGGTTAGAAAATATATATGTCATCTACCATTACCGTATATAAGCCACCTCATTTCTGGAAAATACTTTTTCCCCTCCTAAAAATGTTGTTTTAACTTTCTATAATATTTTGTTAGGGTTTAAAAAATAAACGGGTAAATGGGTAAACGGGTCAACCTGTCTAACCCGATTAATTGAACGAGTTAAAATAGGTTTTTTTTCCTGCCAAAAAATTCAACCTGAACCTGACCTAATTAATTAAATGGGTCAAGCGTGTTAACCTATTTAATTAAGCTTGTTCAAAATTTGTGAAACAACCCGCCTTATTTCGTGTCCAGTTCGTGTCGTGTCGTGTCAACTTTTGTCATCCCTATGTGTTTGTAGGGGAATGGAGTTAGGCGATTTCGAAAATTAGGGTTTCGTATAGTCGAATTGAACTCCATATTTTGTATTTTGTTTAAATAGTTTGTATTTGTTGAATGTTAATTGTTTGTTTGTGATAGTTGGATTTTCTAAAAATTTGCCTTGTTCATGAGTTTATTAGGGTTTCAAATCTGGAAAATTAATTAGCAAAGGACGTTGCTTTTTCGGTTAGACGTAATGTGATTACTGAGTAATTTGTAATGGGTAACATTCCAAAATTGCATTTTGATTGACATGTTTGGTTTATGTGTAGATGGATTGGATGTAGACACCAGGGGAATGGAGGGATTCAACAAAAAAGCTAATTGGGTGAATGACATGTCTGTGTGCAAAAAAGTGTGGGATGGATGGTGTTCTGAAGATATCTAGGAGTGATGAGAACTTAGGTTGTGTGTATGGAAAATGCCCTAACATGTGTTGTTGAAAATTCCTCGGCTGGTTGGATGAATGTGACTATGCCCAAAGTGACAACATCAAGAGGAAGCAACCTGGGCCAACTATGCAGCCAACAATGCCAGGGGACAGTAGTGTTAAGCTACTAGAGTTGAAAGGCAAGGTTGTTGAGTCTATTGGTTTATATGTGCAAGAATGATGTGGGGGAGATGATTATGGCCAACAGTAGTGCCACTGAAGAGCTTAGCTCCATAGCTGGGACAATGCTTGAGGTAGAGGAAATGAGGAAGGATGTGGTTGAGGTGATGTAGAATATGTCTAAGATGGTGGACAAGGCTGCTAAACTGAAGGCAATGTGGGACAAAATGATAGGGATCCTGATGATGTGCGGGATGGGGATTGGGACCTTGGTTGTGATTGTGTTGTTCTTGGTGATTGTTGTGTTATCTTTCTTCAAGTGATCATTAGTTATGCTAGCAAGTAGTATGTATGTATGTGTTGGACAAGTATGATGTATTAATTGTATGGTCAGTAGTAATATGTAATGTATGTTGGATAGTTACTATGTTTATTGGTTGGATGGCAGTAGTAGTATGTATGTTGGAAGGTAACATATGGTAGATATAAGTAGCAAATATTTGCACATATGCCAAATTTTCTATGGACATGTAAGTACCTACATGTGGCAGCTATGACTTTTGATGAATGGAATGGTATGAATGAATGATGGTTGACTATGAAATTATGATCTACTTTATAAATATTAGCATCTTGTTGTTTAATTTGGGAATCATGATGATTTAAACCCAATTATCTTGGATGTACAACCTGCTTATTCATGCATAACCTACTTATTACCACTTCTTAACTATGTTTGTCTGTCATAACTCAAAAGTGAAGTTTAGAAATGGCGATTGTCTTGTATAACCTACTCATTCATGCATAATTTACATTAAATAGGAAATAAATATTACTTATATTCAACTTGCATAGGTTGTCATGACTGTTAACAATCAAAATGGCAACAAATTACATAAGTAGAAAACATTAGATAATTGTCCTATAAATAAAAAAAGTTTACAAAAGTAGCTTACATTAGTGAAACCAACCAATACTAAAGTCTTACATAAGTCCTATATAAGTAGAAAGCATTTCATAATTGTTCAACACAAATGACAAGTACAAACTCAAGAGGTTGATGTTGAAGCTTGACCTCGATCAAAACGTAGGACCTTTATTCTCTTTTCTAGCTGATTCTCAACTTCAGCTTTATAGGTCTTGAACTTATCAAACAAATCACTTTTAGCACTTGCCAAGTAGACATAACAATATTTAGAAAAATCATCAATAAAGGTAATGAAATATTGGTTACCACCACGAGTCAAAACACGTTGGCTATCACATAAATATGAATGAATAAGCTCAAGTAGAGAAGTGTCTTTCTCAACAGATTTGAAAGGCTTTCTTGGCTGTTTAGCCTTAACGCACACTTGGCACCTGTCATTCACATTAATAGGAGAACAAGGAATCAAAGATAAATGCATCATCTTCTTAATAGTATATTTGTTCACATGACCAAGTGTAGCATGCCAAGTATCACCACATTCAATAAGTGCGACAGATGAATCAGAAACTGAAATTTCATTGCTAGAAGAAGACAGTACATTTAAACGATATAAACCTCCTAACAGGAAACCTTTGCCAATAAACTGAGTGTATCTAGAGATAACAACTTTACCACTACCAAAAACACAATGATATCCTTGAGGATCCAACAAAGACATACTGATCAAGTTCTTTCTAACATCAGGATCATAAAAAACACTGTCCAAAACAAGACACTTTCCGGACGATAAATTTATTTTAACTTGTCCTTCTCCTAAGATACGAGCTATACTCCCGTTCCCCATGCTCATAGTTCCGGTGCCTGATATCTGAAAGGTTGAGAAAAACTTTTTATTAATGCACATGTGTATGTTAGCCTCGGTGTCTAGGAACCAATCATTAGAATCAACGACTGAGTTAATTTCAGGGTTGCTAACAAAGTACATGTGAGTTGGGGAGCTAGTAGTGGCCCCCACGGTCACCATGTTCGCTTGAGGCTTAGGCCTAGGGGGCACTTGACCTTTAGAGGATTTGTTATTGCGACGATCATGATGGTTAAAGCAGTTTCTAGCCAGATGATTTGAGCGCCCACAAATCCAACACAACTTTTCCCCTTGATTATCACCCTTAGTCTTATTGTTATTCGAATTGTTACTGTTATTCTTAAAAGACCTTTAAGAACCATGCCTCTTGAATTTAGACTTAGGGTTTCGGGGCCCTTCAACAACCAAAGCATTAGACTGAAGGTAAGGTTTCTTACTCCTAGAGGACGTTCAATGCCTGTACTCAATTCTCAAAGCCATGAATAGCCCATGTAAAGTAAGTTGATCAGACTTCTGACGGAGTTCTTCAGCAAAGTCAGACCAAGAGGGAGGCAATTTATTAATAGCAGCAGCAACATACACCGACTCGCTCTGATCAACCCCCTTCATTTTCAAATCTGTAATCAGATTCTCGTAATCATGGAGCTGATCAGAGAAGTCCTTATTATCAACAAATTGGAAATCAAACCAGTCATTAATACTCACATTGACAAGACCCTTTTCAACAGCAGCATAACGCTCCTCTACAGCAGACCATAACTCACAAGCAGATTTAGCATCACGGAAAATACGATAGACGTATTAGACGAAAACTCCATATGGAGCGTATCGAGCTGGGGCCCGATCCCCAAAATCCATGGCCTTCAAGTCTATCCACACCCCCTCCCGAGAACACGAGCGAAACAGCTCCAAGATCGGGTTTGGAGTCCATTTCAACGTAGACCCGGGGCCTTGGAGTCGTATTCGGGTCATCATCGGGTGTGGTATCCACTTCAAATGGGACCTCGAACCATGGGAGTTGAGCTACGGGTCCTCATCGGGTCCTACTTCAGGACTTTAAAAGGGTTCGGAGTCTTTCAGAAAGAATAAGCGGAAAAGGGTCAACGTGGGTTGTTGGAATGGACTTGCCTTCACTCTTTGGGTTATAATTCCTTCAATACAACTCTGATGGGTCTCAAATTTTGGGAGCTTAAAGTACACACCGAGAGCTTTCTATCTTATCTTATGGACCTAAAACGGAATCCGGATGAAGAAGTTATGTACGTTTGAAGTCAGCAGGGAAAAGCTGCCCAGAATACAGTCGCGCCCGCGACGCATTGGTCGCGCCCGCGACGCATTGGTCGCACCCGCGACCCTCTGCTGCCCAGAAGACACTGTTGCATCCACTTGCCATGTCGCGCTCGTGACGCATTTTTCGCACCCGTGACCGCTTGCTGCGCCCGGATGATGTTGCTGCGCCCGCTTGCCCCGTCGCACCCGCGACGGCCTGCTGCCTGCGCGTAATTTTGTGTTAAATGTTGAGTTTTACTGTTTTAACCCCCATTAGTATAAATAGCCCCCTTAGTTTATTTTCCAAGAGAGCTTTTGATGATTATGAACATGCTTATGCATTGGTTAGGGTTTCCCTAAGTTTTCTCCCAAAAATCTTGATTACTTTATCCAATCCTTTGGTGGTGTTTCAAGTCACTCCTTTATTGATCATTTGGTGGATTTCCTTTATGATGATCGTGGTGGGGTGTTAGGCCTTTGGTGGTGGTCCAACCTTTATCCAAGGTCATATCCAATCCCATTTGGTGTTCAAGCTTATTGTTCTTGGTTGATTTTGGTTCCTTCTTATTGTTATTATTCAAGTTCAAGGCTATTGTTATTATATTCAAGCATGGATGATTGAGGTTTGCATCATATTTCAACTCTATGATTATGAGTGTTCAATGGGTTTCTCTCATCTCCTCAACCTAACATCAACAACTCAAGCTATTTCATTACTCCCCTCCACGCACATGGTCCATTTGGTATCAGAGCTCAAGGTTTGCATTAGCTTGAATTTTGTTCATTGTTCTTACTAGTAGAGTTGTCTTTTGTTGGATTTGATTGAATATTGGTGTCCCCCGTCCCTTGTGCCTCTAAGTGTGTTGGAGAAGTTGTTATTGCTATTATGTTTATTGATTTTGATGCATATTGGAGCTTTGAGGTGAAGTTGGAAATTAGTGCCCGGAAGGATGTCAATGTGAGAAAAAACACAAAGAACCCTAAGCTAAACACTAGCCAACTACAAAAGAACCCCAAACTCCTCAAAATTATCCCAAACACAATCCGTCCTTCACCCTTCCTTCGATATGGATGATGAACATAGTTCCGATCGAAAGGAATCAAGTCGACACCGTAGTTCTCAATTTCAAGCTCTCGAGAATCGACTCACCACCGCTCTTGACAATCAGTTCTCCACCGTCAAGCGCACCCTCGAAGCCATGGTGGCGCGGATAAATAATCTCATCCAAGAACGTCGAGGTCCACCCCGAGACGAACAAAGGAGGTCCACTCGTATCCCTATCCGTCCTCCTCCCTCCTACGAGTCGAGTGACGATGATAGAGGTTCGCCTCGACGCCATCGTCGACGGGAAACGATTGAAAACCCATTCTACTATTCCTCGCTAACGACCGTCACGTCTCGAAAGTGTGTCAAATGTCGGCGTGTGGGACACGATTCTTTGCAATGCCCAAAAATGGCTATGGTTGAAGTTTGGATTGAAACATCTTTTGGTGTGGAAGAGCAAACAAGTGACATTGTAGAAGTTGTCGAGCAAAACCTCCCTTCCACACTTGAAAAATTTGAAAAGGTTGAGAAAGAGAAAAGTTCAATGAACGGGGTTATTGTCCTTGAGGCCGTCGAAGGGAAACCTCTTGAGCTACTTGAAGTACATAGTGAGCTTGATAAAGTTCCAAGCCAAGAGGAGGATGCTAACGTCGACCTTTCCCTTCCTCTTATCCTTGTTGATGAAGCCCAAGAAGAAGCTGCTTTGGTTTTACCATTACGACCAACCAAGGAATCAAACATCAATGGAAATGACTCACAATCTCTTCCTCTCATGGGCACTCGGACTCTTCTCCATGAGAAGAACAAGGTAACTCAAGGCTCTCCCTTGAATTTTATTGAATCATGCTTGAAAGATGGGCCTAGTGTTATGGAGTCTTTGGGTGAGTCGTGTATGATCTTTGGGAGACATTGGTTGTTTGATGTTGTTTGTTGGCGTGATAAGTTGTATGATGAGTATGTGATGTCCACGATGGAAAAGTCTCTATATTTTGAGTGGCATGCTAGGAATCTTGGTGTTCATTTGGTGTCTAGTGACAAGTTTGGGTTTGATGAAGCCATGATTCTAGTTCAACCAATGTTAATGAGCTCGTCGTTTGTGTCGTCCATCAATGAATATTGTTTGCATGCTGCCGTTGTGATGTGAACTATTTTAATATGCCATACATGATATTTGGGCGACATTGGTTATTTGAGGATTTGTTGTTGATTGGGTACTATTGGAAGTTCGAGATGCAAAATTTGTGGGATTGTGTGTTGAATGAAGATCATTTCCTTGGCTTTGAGTTCTTGAGTCCCTTAACCCCACATCGATTCGAAACCTAGGTGAGAATTGAGTTGAGGAACATTCTTTTGAGCGAAACACGGGTTGAGTGTGCTCTTGGTGAGGACAAGCGACCTTTTGCTTTGTCTTTACCTTATAGCGAGCTTCGTGAGGTAGAGCGTTCCCTAACTTCACAAAATGATCCTACTTCCGTCCTTTGTCCTTCACCCCCAAACCTCTTCAAGAATTCCTATGTCTTCAAGCAGGGTGGAATTCATAGTGTGATCATGATTGGTGTGTGGGATGGTTCAAGTAATGGGTGGTCGAGCCATGGAAAGTGCCTTCATTGTAACTCCCAAGAGTTGAGGGCAACTCTTTTTCAAGAAGGGGAGTATGGAGCGTATCGAGCTGGGACCTGATCCCCAAAATCCATGGCCTTCAAGTCTATTTGCACCCCCGCCCGAGAACACGAGCGAAACAACTCCAAGATCGGGTGTGGAGTCCATTTCAAGGTGGACCTAGGGCCTTTGAGTCGTATTCGGGTCATCACCAGGTGTGGTATCCACTTTAAATGGAACCCCGGATCATGGGACTGGAGCTACGGATCCTTATTGGGACCTAGTTTGGGCCTTTAAAAGGGTTCGGAGTCGTTCGGAAAGAATAAGCGGAAAAGGGTCAACGTGGGTTGTTGGAATGGACGTGCCTTCACTCTTTGGGTCATAACTCCTTCAATACAACTTCGATGGGTCTAAAATTTTGAGATCTTAAAGTACACACTGAGAGCTTTCCATCAATATCTTATGGGCCTAAAACGAAGTCCGGATGAAGAAGTTATGCGCGTTTGAAATCAGCAGGGAAAAGCTGCCGAGAATACAGTCACGCCCGCGACGCATTATTCGCACCCGCGACCCTCTGCTGCCCAGAAGACGCTGCTGCGTCTGCTTGCCATGTCGCGCTCGCGACGCATTGATCATACCCGCGACCCTCTGCTGCCCGGATGACCCCGTCGCACCCACGAAGGCCTGCTGCCTGCGCGTAATTTTGTGTTAAATGTTGAGTTTTACTGTTTTAACCCCCATTAGTATAAATACCCCCTTAGCTTATTTTCCAAGAGAGCTTTTGATGATTATGAACATGCTTATCCATTGGTTAGGGTTTCCCTAAGTTTTCTCCCAAAAATCTTGATTACTTTATCAAATCCTTTAGTGGTGTTTCAAGTCATTCCTTTATTGATCATTTGGTGGATTTCCTTTATGATGATCATAGTGGGGTGTTAGGCCTTTGGTGGCGGTCCAACCTTTATCCAAGGTCATATCCAATCCCATTTGGTGTTCAAGGTTATTATTTCTGGTTGATTTTAGTTCCTTCTTATTGTTATTATTCAAGTTCAAGGCTATTGTTATTATATTCAAGCGTGGATGATTGAGGTTTGCATCATATTTCAACTCTATGATTATGGGTGTTCAATAGGTTTCTCTCATCTCCTCAACCTAACATCAACAACTCAAGCTATTTCATTACTCCCCTCCGCGCACACGCTCCATCATCAGACAAGGCACTCAGAATACGACCATGACACAGAACATCAGCATTACTATTTCCCTCCTTGGACTTTTCATCAGTCTTAGACTTATCAGAGCCCTTGGAAGATTCACCTACAACAACAGCTGAAGACACTTTGGCATTACCAGACTCACCAGATTTGGACAGACCATCAAGAGTCACAAAAAAAGACGTAGTTCAGTAAGCCAGAACTTCATTTGTTGTTGCGAATATAAAAAATTCTTGGCACTGAACTTCGCAGGTTTACTACTAAGAGCATAAAATGCATCCATTTCCATATTAACAAAAAATTCGTCTCTAAAATTGTTGGACTTAGAAACTTGACTGAATAAAATAAAACACTTATTAATCTGGAAAACTCAATTACAAACCGAATCAGAATAAAAACACAACAACAATCTGAACACAATTAAGACAACGAAGGTAAACAAGATTAGGAAACAGCCTGGGTTGAAGCACGCAAGCGCTCTCTTTAGAGACGAATTGACCCCCACTGCACTTGTAAGAATGAATATGATGTCACCGTCTCCGAAGATTCGACAACTCGTCAGTCCGTGTTGATTGCAGTCGATCCGAACCCCGAACCTGGCTCCGTCTCAATGCTCAGTCCCAAGTGACAGTAGTGAACATAAAGAGATTTGAGGAGAATTAATCCTCATCAAAATTGGTATAGTAAAGAAAGTATGTTTTCTGATGAAATTAACGAGATGAGGAAGAAAGAACTGATGCAAAATTTGAGTAGTTACTTCACGCTGGAAACTGGGTATTATATACTCATCCAGTTTGTTTCCTACTGCTGAATTCATAGCTAAAAATAAATGTTCACATTCAACAACCAAAACAAATTCTCCGAAAAATTTGATAATGGAGCGGCATGAAATCGCAAAGAAGATGTGATGAAGAAAACCCAGGAAAAGAAAGGTTCTAACTTCTGAGTAAAAATCAAAACAACTTCTGAAAGTAAAAATAATAAAATAATAAAGGAGAGGAAAAGAGGAATTAAAGAAATGGGAGGATGATGGAATACCATCCACGTATCCCACAACCCCACAGAGGCTTCTGCTAATATTCCTTCACCATACACATCCCAACAACTCCTTTATTTTCTCATTAAAATAATATTAAAATAATATTGGGAAGAGTCCTATATGTAAACACCCGTTGGAGAAGTATACAGTAAGGAAAAACCAATTTGAAACCAGAAACGACCACTTAAAAGATATTAATAAACTGGATTAGTGGAATTAATTAAGTAAATCAGAGTAAGGAATTTTAATTTTAAAATCACTAAAATTCCAACAACGTAACCATGTCCACAACTCTAATGTTCCTTTGAAATTCTCATGTCCACAATGTTATTTCTCACCTGTCACAATAAGTTATTTCTCACATATATATCCCCTATATATGTGTTTGTGTGTGTTATAAGAAACTATTTAATAGAAAGAGTTTAATTATCCAGGAGTATATAATCTTTTAGTACAGTAGAATAGATGTAGGTAACCAAACAAACTATAAAATGTTTGAGAAAAAGAAAAATAAACAAATCAACCAAATAATTGAAGAAGTGAAACATTTTTTTGAATGAGGAAGAAGTGAAACATTATCTTAAACTGTACAATACGTGTATATTAAAATGAAGTCACATCAGCTTCCTGTTCTTTTCTGCAGTAATATCCGCACTATCCGCAATTATCCACATTATCCACATTACTTTCCTACCTTACTATTCTTTACTGACTACACATCTCCATAAACTATTAAAACAAAGGAAAAAAAACATTTATTTAATATGTGATGCGGTTGATGTGACTTACGTTACTGACAATACCTTATTAAAAATTAGTAAAAATTATAAATATTTTTCCATATTTATACACTTTATTCACACTTTACTAATTTATCCACAACTTATCAATTCATCCGCATCCGCAATTTAGGCTAGTCGGAGTTTTTTATGGTTAAGGAGAGAATGAAGGAAAAGAGCCTTCAATCAAAAAGAAGAAAGACTATAAATTGTGAGGCGATAATTATGATGAAACTCCTTAGGGACAAAATAATTGTAATTATATAATGTAAGATATTTTAGGTAGCGTAAATAAGATAAGTAAATATCTGTAAGGTAAATTAAAAAAAAGGTAAGAAGTTATTTACATCTCTGAAAATACTGCCACAGTTTACTTTTTGAAATATTTTGAAATTTGAATTTTTCTTCAACTTCAAGAGTGGGATTGAATGCATTGGGATTGAATGCATGTGAGGCTTGGAAGGGGGCGGGAAGTTCTGTGAGCAAAAGTCATTCTGCTACTTAGAGTAAGAGCAATGCAGAACTTCAGCCAAAGAATTTTGATGATGTGGACTTTCTCTCTCCTCCCCTCACACTTCCCCAAGCAATTTCACATGTTCCAAGATTCTGCCCCGTTCTAAAATAGTTTGGAATGCTTTGAAAAGAAATAAAATTAAGGATAAAGAAGAGATGGAGGAAAGAGAGAAGAGAGAGGAGAGAGAATGAAACTTTATATTTTGCATTGTATATGGTCTTGCAAATTACGATATAGATATAAATTAATTATTAATTTCATCAAATTTTCCATCTCCAATAGTTATTTACAGTAAATGTAAACCTAAGGGCTAAAATTAAACCCAAAACAAAACAAAACTCAGCTTTAAACTAAAATTTTATTAGCCTCTTATGAGAAAACAATGGTAAAAAAAAATACAAGAAAAAGCCAATGTAGTAGCATCACAGCAATTGTGAAGTATGGTGATATTACAGCAGCTTGAATGCTCAGGGGATCCTAAGCACTTTGAGCCACAGCCTTGTTGGTCTTTTTCTTTGGTGTCTTCTTGACTGGTTCCTCTTCTCCTTCGGTTTTGAGCTCGATCCTAGCAAACACGGGCTGCGGTTGATTCATGACTTGCCCCGCTTTTAGCCCGCCCCACTTTGTATCGTTCTACAGATGCAATGTTAAAACAAGTCACCGGGATATTCTGATAGAGAACTTGCTATGATATCAAGTTGATGGAGAATGGGAAAATAACAAAAGGTTAAAGATAAGAATTTAACATCTCGTGTTGGATTCAAGAGAAGAACTCAACATCCCGTGTTGGATTCAAGAAAAGATTAGAATCCCTTTGCGTAATAAGTAAGAACTCATTATATTCAATATTCAATAATTATAGCCTTGTACGAGAGAGAGAGAGAGAGAGAGAGAGAGAGAGACCCAAGTGAGTGCATTGTAGTCATCTTCTGAGAAACCGAGCTGCGAGTATATCCTCTGACATAGACATGGGGCAACTGGAGAAAGTGCAACAGCAATGATCCTCATGGCTTCCAAGATGACAACTAGATCCTGCACAGACAAATTATCTAACTTTTGAAACTTATAAACAGCCCGTCCATAATCTGGATAGTTGAAAAATATGATTTTTTTTTCCAGCTTAGACTGTAATGGACTGAAGTAAAATGTCTCATCAAACCTCCTCTACATGCAACCAGAGCACGTACTCCGGATTGGTATGAGTGAACAATTATGTTATTGGGAGTGAACAGTAGGTAGATATGAGTGAACAATTATGATATTGAGAGTGAAAACTGGGTAGGTTTAGAGCACATGCTCCATGAGTACGTAATAAATTGCAGAAGTAGTGAGTAATGAATGATTTCTAAATAAGTCAATTGGAACCAGTCTCTCTAAATTGCAAAAGTTAGAGGTAATACTGCTACACCTAACCCCTCCACACCTCGCCTAGGCAGGACTTCGGAGTATTGGTTTTGTTTTGTTTTGTTTTGTTTTTATGACAAGCTAATCCAACCCTATCCAGGAATCTAACTAGCAACCAAATCATGACAATACTTTAGATCGCCGGATTCAAACTAAACTGATCCCAAATTTGGCGAATACCCACATTGATCACATCTTTTTACAAAGTTCATTTGGGCAGACAGTCAAACATTAGGTGGAATTTATTAGGCGCTCTTGTGTTCCAGGAGTGACAGTTGTTCGCCTGTTCTATTTTGTTCACTCATAAATTAAGATTGCTCACTATGGAATATATACACTCTCGGTGTATGTAATATATATTGGTGAAACATGACCCAAATGGACCAATTATAGAGACAGAAGGAGTAACCTTGGAAGCATCTTCTGCAGCTTGACCCCCTTGCTTGAAAAGAGACCACGGTGCACGCTCATCCATGTAAGCATTGCCAGCATTACCAATCTCGAGTACCGCCTCACAAGCAGATGAAAGTGAGAGGTTTTGATAGTTAATGTTGGCCTTCTCAACCTGACAAATGTAACAACAGGGATGCGTGACATCACATAGATCAATTCTGAATGGGAAAGCTAAAACAAGAGCAAAGAAACTACAACTTTAGAACTTCAGGTCTCTATTAACCACTGCAACCGTGATCAGTGCATATGAAATAAGGTAAATAACTTACCATATTCTCGGTTGTGCATTTAGTTACTCGAGTGAATTACAAGGGTTAGAAAAATGATGACCATTATGTCCATACTCGGTATAATTGAAAAAGATTGTTTTCATTCAACTTAAATTGCAATGGACTAAAGTAAAATGTCTCATTAAATCTCCTTTGCTTCTTTTCCATGTAGCAGGTAGCAATCAATTTTTAAATATTGGTTCAATTGGAAACAATCTCTCGAAATTGCAAACTTTAGGGGTAAGTCTGCTACATCCGAGCCCTCATACCTCGCTGGGCGAGATTTCAAAGGGTTGGTTTCGGTTTTTTTAGAAATGTGATGATCATAAACTGTTTGAGCAGCAAACATCAAGCTGGCCACTGTCTTATCTACTTCTATGCTCTATCTACCGTGAATTGCCCATTTTAAAACTTAAAATTTCACCTCAAGGGGGCAAAGGAGAAGAGAAAATAATCATCGAGAGGGAAAAAAAGTGGCTAGCTCCAGAGACAGAGAGGCTCAGCACCAACACAGCAAAAAAGATATTTGGGTGATTCAGATTCAGAGGCAGCAAATACTAATTCAAGTTCAGAACTCATGGTCAAAAGCTATGTCGGACCACCATATACTTGAAGTGCTCATGTCAGATTCCCAGTGACCAGATTCAGTAAGGCCAATGAAGAACACTTAGGTCCGTCTCCCAAGCCTTCAGTAAATTACACGTGCAACATGTGGAGATTAATCGGATATAGGATTAGCCCAGAGTAAATTCAGGGTAAACAGCAGCACAGACAAGAAACAATATTTAATCTCAAAAGTTCCAAGTTTGTATTGCAGATCTGATTAATTCTGCCAGAGATTATATATTATGGGATGTGAGCATGTGACTCCACATTTTCTACGGTTCTACAAACCAGTGCTTACCAGATTCTCCACATTCGTTCTGAACGAGCTTCCTTCACTTGCAACAGCTGAATCAATTACCAATGTTGACTGGCAGTTCTTCTTGAGGAGCCCAAGAGTCCGGTTGAGGAGATTTCCTGTATACCTCAAGCTTAGCTAATAATTTAATGTACTAATCATTATTTGAAAAACATATCTTCTCATAAAATAAAAGATTATCATTTTTAAAATCTAGATAGGCTGACAGCATTACCGATTGTGTTTGCAAGATGTGCATTGACTATGTTGATGAATCGCTCCTCTGAGTAATCCCCATCACTACCGAATTCAAC
The DNA here is from genome assembly GCA_029582165.1 of Portulaca oleracea. NCBI lineage: Eukaryota > Viridiplantae > Streptophyta > Magnoliopsida > Caryophyllales > Portulacaceae > Portulaca > Portulaca oleracea. The sequence continues at coordinate 27,724,280 of CM055871.1, forward strand.
TTCTCTTAGGAAGAAATATCGCACAGCATCTGCTCCGAATCTCTGCACCAACTCATTTGGCTCTATAGTATTACCTAAAGACTTCCCCATCTTCATTCCATCCTATAATTTTAAGATAAAAAGCATTGCTGCATATAATGAAAGTGTATATAAGAAGAAAAAAAAGTATCTTAGATATACAACTAAAGATATCTAGAACAAGCATGCATCACAATCAAGTATTCCTGAGTTATTTGCAGTAGCAGACAAAATGACAACACATTTTGATTATCTATTCTCTTTATCTCTGAATCTTGTACCAAGACCAATCAGTAAGAGAATTCTAAAGGCACAGCTTCTTTACAAACTTGAATATTAAGGGCTTCTTCTCTTCAGTTTATTTTGACTGAACATATTATAAACTTATTAACTGAACTTAATCAAAACTCATTCTGAACGTGACAGCTTTTTGCGTATACTAAACTTAATCTGAACTTATTAACTGACTTATTTTGACCTTATTTTCCGAACTGAACTTTTTCAGGAAAAAAAATAATAATAAGCATAGTTAATAAAATCCCGATGCTGATCTACAATCCTACGATTTTATGATTCAAAATCCTCGATGCGATTCTACTATCTACATTCCGATCCACGATCCTACGTGGGTTAATTCCGATCCTAACTACCCCATGGATCCGAGTTAGGATCCTGATTCTAACGACCTTGATAATAAGGTGAAAAGACTAAGGCCATAAGATTTGCAGCTAGTATTGAATAGACATGGTCAATAAGTCATTTCAATTGGATTGCATTAGCTTTGGATCCAGTCAGAAACAATAGATAAAATATTCAGGTTCACTCAGGTTTAAGTCAGATCATTTCTTGGTTCAGTAGGTTGCTATTGGTTCCGACTTTGATTGATCAATACTAGTTGCAGCCAAATTGGGTTGTTTTTATTTTAATATATCCTCTGATTGGCTTATTGGATCAGCTACCCAAGCATTGGTTATGTTTACTAGGTCTATGACCAAGGTTGTCAGGATCGGGATTCTAGTAAGGATCGATAAGGGTCCTTAGAATCGGGATCGTAGGATCGGATCGAGGGTCGTAAGATTCTGCAAATAAAGTAAAATTATTATATGTGACTCAAAGTTTTCCAAGAAAAAACATTGTATTTCAAAAGTTGTACACAAAGCAATGATTTTCACCGATCCTAACCGATTCTAGTACGATCCTAACTGATTCTAGGGTGATTATGACCATTCTAACAAAAATAGGATATAGTTAGGATCGAACTGATCCTACCGATCCTGGTACGATCCTAACAAGGTAACGATCCGGGAACAAGTTGGATCGTTTGGTCATTTTTGGATCATAGGATCATATGATCCTACGATCCAGATCGCGATTTTAACAACCATGTCTATGACACATATGAACAGTAACAAAGCACATCACCGAACACTTTTTACTTTGCAAAACAAGGACCAGGACATTCACATGTGCAGCAAGGACAACAGGTTAAGTGGGTAATTGTTGTAGTTTAGTATCTGTTTTGAGGGATACAACAACATGACAATGCACGTGATGTACAATATGGGTATGTAAAGAAAAATAAACAATAAATGAACAAATAAAAAGTTGTTATGCACTAAACTGAAGTGTTAGAGTAAGGTTGTTTACATCTAAATCTCTATAAGCCGGGCAAAGATTGGAAGTACACTTGGTGTTTTTGTTGTTGTACTAAGCTGAAGTGAGTCTACAAGGACTGCATTTTACAGAATGGAGAGGCTCCTCAAAATCAGTAAAATATTTGACAACTGGATTCTGGAAGATCAAAGAGCACTCAATGATAGTTCTATAAAATGCAGGTAAGTTTGAGCACTTATAAATGGCCCCATCCCCAGCTAAACAAGCAAGACCAGCCATAATTAGCGAAAAAAAACAACTGGAAAGAACAAATTCATAACGGAAAGGAAAGAACAGCTTTCACAGTGATAATTAAGCAAACAATATGGTACCCAATACAGTACCTTTGTCAAAAAACCATGGCCAAAGACCATTTTCGGAAGTGTTAATCCTGCTGACATTAACATGGCTGGCCAATAGACTGCATGAAAACGCAAAATGTCCTGTGAAAGAGACAAGTCAGAGGTGTAATAATCATGTCAAAACAAGTATGATAAGCATGAGTATATGATGATAATGCCATCCTGTGCAAGCTCTGGTAGTCTAAAGAACAAATGAGCATCGAACTAGAGTAAATTAAGCCCAACGATACTTCTAAGAATAATATGCTTGCATGGTTACATCAACCTCCCAAGAAATGTAGAAAATAACTGTCTTCTTTGCCTTCCTCTCCTTAAAAGGAAATTTTCTTTACCATGAGGAGAGCTTTTATAGCTCAATTTGGATTCCGCTCATGAACTAGGCCTGGTAAAAATATGGGTCCAGGTAATTTCGGGTTGGGTCCACTCAGTCATTCGATCAAAAACCTATTACGCATTGTCCGATGTCCTTAGTTTTAAAAAGTGCGCGCCTCGAGCGCTATAGCACACAAAGTGCACGCCTCATCCCCTCCGAGCCTTTTGCCCCTTATGGTGTGCCTTATGGACTTTTACTGTTCAGCTCATGAAAAAATATGAAATATTTAGCGTATTTTTTAAAACCCCCTCTAAGATATGAGGAAATCCTAGCATGCGCGACTCCCTCCCCTTCCTCCTCTCTTCTTGTGCGACTATGCATGTTATATTTCTTTAGAAGAATAGTTCGGTGTTACATCTTATGTTATAGACGATTCACGTGATTTTTCATCGTCTTACTAGAGTCTGATCCATTATTTGATGCTCTTTTTGAGCTTGTTGCGTGAAAATATAGCTTGGACAAAATTGCACTTTGGTGCGCCTTGCATGCGTGAAGCGCACACCTTCTCTCTGTGCTTTGTGCTTTGTGCCTCGAGGACCTATGCGCTTTTTTGCGCCTCGGGGACCTATGCGCTTTTTGTGCCTCGCGCTTTTTAAATCTAAGCCAATGTCCAAATTGTACAGAAAGGCCAGTTCATTTTTTTGTATTGGAATGACTGAACATTGTCCGAGTTGCCCAATTTCCAAATTGTGCATAAAGGTAATTTAAAGGCCAACCCAAGTTCGCTCACAAACTGGGTCCAAACATTGTCCGATTGCGCGAAATGATCAAACCCGGATTCCCCCCCCCCCCCCAAAAATCCGGACAACTTCGACCCGACCCAATTTTAAATTGGACGATGACCAATTTCAAAATTCAGATGAATTTTTGGTGAACATGCCCGGTTTTTCTAGGTCCGAAAAATTGGGTTATCGGGTCAGTCAAAATTTTCCAAGGCCTATCATGAACAACTCACAAGGGAAAGATAAAGAGGGCAATCTAAAAAAGCAAGACTTGTCAAATCACAAATGTAACTCCTTCACTCCCAAGCAAAACCCCTGCAGCATCAAAGAGTCTTTACTGGAGACTTTCAGCAAGCTCATCTATCCTAGCTCAATCAATTATGTAGCTAATAGAACAATAGCCTCTAATCAGATGCCATCAAGATCAGCAATCTCACCTTGCCAATTAAATGCAGGGAAGCAGGCCAGCCGGAAGTAACCGCATTTTGTAAACTAGCCGGTTCCTCATTCTCCAGCAATGCTGATATATACCTGGTGACATTGACAAAATTAATAAGGTATCCTGTATTGCTAGATTTCAAGACCAAAACCTAAGACAGATTCCAGTTAAAATAGCAAATGAAGATGTTTACAAATACAAGTGTCTATTGAAACTGCAGGACCAAAATCAGAGGCAGCAATCGTCCATTTAGAATCCTCCAAAACATACATGCTACTTTGATTACTAATAAAAAAAATAAAAAATAAAAAATAAAGTTCTGTTAACTAAACAAAATCATGATCCTTAAACATTTAGAACCCAAATACACCACTATAGTTGCATTATAATGCAGTTATCTGTTCCCTAACAATTTGGCAAATGCTGTCCAAGAGTTTAGAGTTTGGACAAGTTTATTGGTTACCAATTTCATAAATAGACCACAACACATTAACAACATTAGCTAAGAAAAAGCAAAGCAATATGAGTTAAAAGCAAAATGAAAATAGGACACTCACTAGGATATATTTAGCCCCAGTTAAGGTCTCCTTGTTTTGTTTGGGAGGCATCACATTTTGCTAAGGCGCTCTGGGAGCTAGGTTTGGGTTGCTTGGGCATCGCTTAAGTTTCTTCTCTATTTTGTCATAACCATCTTTTGGCTTGGGAGGGCTCCTTTGGTAGGAAAGTGAGGAAGAAGGCGTCAGCATTTCCTATTTTCCTCTTGTGATCTTTTGGAGCATTAGGAGAGCAAGGATCCAACGAATCTATGGAAACTTCACTTCAGACATCAGTGCTTCAAAGATACTAACTACATGCAGCCAAGTTTTGCTCTTTGGTGTTGGTAGTCAATGCTCAATTCAGTTTTCCATCTCGTTGTTGCTTTAATTCAAGGTGACTGGTAGCAAATAGTTGTATTCAATTGAGTTCATCTCCTTCATCTCAAACATTTCCTTGATGATATCCTGCAAGTATGTCAACTTCAATTGGTTTTCCTTTTTCAATGTTTTCTTTCCCTCTTGACTTGTGATTTCTCGAGTTTTTTGAGTTATCAAGTTCTTTCAATGCCATTCAAGGGTGTTCTTGATGTTGTACCACTCCCAATTTTGCTCATATTTAAGTGTGGGGTTGGCGGTATGAGAAATGGAGGTTAGGGAGGATTTGTTAGAGTGGGAGTATGAAACAGAAATTGGGAATGAAGGAGACTTGAGCACTGCATATGTTAAACCCATGTTAGAGGAGGTGGACGAGGGAGGAAGAGTGAGAAGGGGGTTGTTTTATTATTTTGATTTATTTCTACCTAAACTTTTGTTGTGCTTTGGTTTCTCCACTTTTTTCCAAAGCGACAAATACAAAGGGACGGAGGGAGTAATAAATAACTAATAAGAGGACATCCACTGAAAAGGGGGGAAAAACCACTAATAAGAGGAAATAAACAGTCAGACATGAAAACACAGATAGCTGAATTTCTAAAATGCTTGTCTTCTAGTACATCGTGAGCAGTGAGCACTACCACAGAATACGTGACAGATGGATGGATTCATTCTCAAAATTATTGCTATAGAAAACTCAAGCAAAGAACATACCCAGTAAAGTAAAGCATAGTATCAGGCATTTCTTAAACAGAAACAAACATGGAAAAAGAAAGAAAAGAAACGTTGGGCAGGCCAAACAAAGCATATGCCAAAAAGTAGAGAATATCTAAACGCCTAGCCAGCCAACAAGTCCAAATTGATCGATCAATAATATGATTTCAGAAACAACAGAGAGAGATCTCACCCCAATAATGCATCAAACCAAACATATATTGTCTGGTTATGGTCATTCGGAACACGAATGCCCCAATCAACAGCTGCTCGTGAAATTGAAAAATCCTTCAACCCAGTCTTCACCCAACCTTGGACCTAGACATATTTGTTGTCAGCAATGAGATGCTACAGAAAAATGACTTCTCTTCTGCAGATCATTGGAGCATCCATATTGATACGACTAAGAATAAAGTTTTATGAAAGGAAATCTATTGAGCAAATGATCAACGGATAGAAGAGGAAGATTATGACAAAGACAGACATCTTGCATCATAGAGCAGCAAGAAAAGATCAGAAGGAACTAGTAAGAAAGATAAATTTCACTAAACGTACTTTTCAAATCAAGAACAGCAGCCCTAAAGACCCAAAGAACAATGGACCATAACCATGACTGTCAACTAATCACCGACCTGAGTTACCAAAACATTACATATCCCAACGTTTAATGTAGGAAGATACCTCCTCAGCTCTTTTCCTGACTTACAAGACCTATCAATTACCAGCTGCAGAGTATCCATGCTAGAGAATATGCACATAGGAACATCCAACACCACAAGCAGCATCCTCAAGTGGGGGAAAAAAAAACAAATTACTTTGATATGAATCTGCTATTTAATCGCAAAAGAATCAACTTCAATTATGGTAGTAGTGATACTCGAACAGTTTCTGTCATATTTGACACAACTGGCTAACTATGAAGAACACTTTCCACAGCTATAACAGTTAAAACCTTTTTCCTCCCATAGCCTCCCCCGCAAATTTTCCACCTTCTTGATGATACATACAATGAAGATACTAATCCTACTTATCAGGAAGATTTTAGCACTTATAGCTGTGTCGTCTCTCATCGCTGTAACATTCTAAGTGATGGCGAGAAATATAAACCTTCCCAATAAAGGTGGGCTAGCATAAACACATAATAACCTCAAAACATGCATGCAAAGGTAACTCATGGGAAGCCCACAACATCCTTGTTCAGAAAATCTAGCACTACTCAGTAAAAGGTTTTATAGCCTTAATCGCTCAAGAAACCATGGGCTTATGTACTTTTGTGCAAATTGATTTCTCCAGCTTTCTTGCACACAGAGAACCAAAGCAGAAGAGAAATATTCTAACCTCGTTCAATCGGCTAGAGGGCTGCACAAAATTTGGATTTTGCGTTAGGAGGTCCTCCAACTGCTTTTGGTACTTTGATAACGCAAAAAAATAATTGTCCTCTTTCCGAGAAACGCAAGGCTTCAGATGAATAGGACAACAGTTATCATCAATCAGTTCTTTCTTATCCTGCATATTCAATCCTGATCAGTGAGCATAACTAATATTATTATTATCTGATTGACAAACAAAACTTTGAACTAAATGATCAACAAATTATTCAACATTATTACAGGTTGAGTTTCACACCACAAGATAATACTACACAAATCTGACATGAAATAAAAGGTTTAAGTGACATTTTCATTAAATTAAAAGAGTAGGCATGACAAGAGGTCAAAATTAAACCACTTTTGACCCAATGCAATTAAGTAGTTTGGATTTAGGTAACCCTAATCTTATTAATATGTTTGAGATACATACCAAATCTTATTAATATGTTCCCCTGGTGCGGCACCTAGATGGGCTCTCTTACCCACCAAACTAAAACAGTGAGCGGAAAAAGCTTTATATATAGGAGCTACATCCCCACATCAGGGAAGGCGTTTATGAGGTCTGTTCTAGCCGAATTCACCGGATGCCAAACCATGTCTGCAAAGAGCTTGGGGAAGCAGTTTTGTCAAAGTCTAGAAAGAATGTTCTGTCTTTGTTTTATAAGAATGTCCTGCAATATCTTTATATCGTTGATTTTGAAATTTAAAACTATATCCAACGAATATGCTTTCTTCCATCTCACAGTGCATACTGTGTAGAAGAAAAGGCAACTTAAAAAGGAGACAGACAAGTACAATCAAACTCAAGGGGTCACTCTCCCAAGTTAAAACTTTGTCTAATCAAATATTAAATATAGCAATATAAAACGGCGGGCATCGGATCAGAGTGATTTTCGGGGGAGTTTATAAGCAATTGTTGGAAATCCAATGACAGCAATATATTGCATTGCACCTGGAGCATGTGCTCCAAATATTTACAAGTGAACAATTATTGTAATAAGAGCGAACAATCTAATATCTGTGGTGAACAATTTAATATCTGTGGGTAAACAATCATACTTTATGGAGCACGTGCTCCATGTGCACCTAATAAATTGCATTGCACATAGGATCTATAACTCTTAAGTATCAAGAAGAAACACCTATAGACACCTACTAAGGCATGTATGCTTAAACTTGCCTAAGGGCATGGTTCATGAAAACAAACGCTAGGGCTCAAAAACCCATGGAAACATGTTGGTTGTTCTGCAATTTATTACATGCTCTTGGAGCACGTGCTCCAAATATGGTTATTGTTCACTCTCAATAGCATAATTGTTCACTCATATGTACCCGTTCCCTCATACCAACCCGGAGCACATGCTCCAGGTTCATGGGATTTGGCAGCCTCACTTCCTTGCAATTTCATCCCTCCATTCATCCCATAGGCAAGTGTGCATACAAAAGAACATTAAGCATGTTACCAGATCCTGTCATTCTCATCTGTACAACAAAGCATGTCAAGACAACAAGAACTGTATGTAGTCCAAAAAAAATAAAGATTTAACCTTTTTTTTCAAAAAAATGGGGATTATTTTAAGTGGGAAAAAAATGGTGCATGGTGATTTGTTTTCTTCTTTGTTTGCAATTTTTAGCAATATCCTTTAGATTTCTGGCCAGTGGACGTAACTGTTTTCAGTAGTATACTATTAATTATCATTTATGATTGCAATATATATACTGATAAGTTTCACAATTACTGCAGTTGAATGCAAGCTTTAGCTGTTCCGTGTTCACATATGTTCACCAAACCAAAAACAAAATTTCCTTTGCATATATTGGAGATGATAATTGCTTATTTGCTTCTATTCGTCTTTAGATTCTCAGTTGTCCGTCTTAATCCTAGAGTTTTAACAAGTTGAATATTCGCATATGCATCTATGTTAGGTACTCCACTGTCCATATATACTAAGTGGACACAAAATTGACCCTAAGGCAGAACAAAGTGTACATAGTATAATGTTCATTAGTTAACAGACTAGCAGAGAATAGCAGCTAGACAAAGAGAATAATCTCCGAAGAAATATATCATAGAAGGAAGTTTGCTGATGTTGAAAAAGAACATTAGCAAACAAGCTAAAACAAGGTCTTTCATGCTCACTTCAAAGGGAAGTTAGCATGAGCATGAAATGTGGAGCAATACTAAGTTCAGGTGATCTTGATAAATAAGGTCTGCTAGATCAAGGGGTCTAAATTGTATATCATAATAACACGATACCTTATATTCTTCACAATTGACACAATAGAGTCCCTCATAGTCAGCCCGGTAAATATCACCATTGGCAAGAACCCTAGAGTAAAAATCATTAACCACTGCTTCATGACTGGGACTGGTAGTGCGAATAAACTTGTCATAAGCAATATCCAACTGCAATCAGCCGAAGCTTAAGGTTTAGCATATTATCACACAGGCAAGATTAGCCAATAAGAGGAAAATAACATTGAACTTTTAACAACACAAGAAATGTTAAGATTGCATACCTCTTTCCAGAGCGCTTTGTATGCTTGAGAAATGGTATCACAATGTTCACTAGGACTTGAACCAACTGCTGCTGCTGCAGTAGCAATCTTCTCTCCATGTTCATCAGTCCCCGTCACAAATATGACTTTCTTTCCTAATAACCTCTTCCATAAGAATAACCAATAAAATACTATCAAGTTAAGAGTTGTAACCTTAAAAGCACCAAACAGCAGAATCACATGCACAATTTAACATTTTGCTCAGGAAGTGAATTGTGGGATCCAATCATTCCAGAACTAATAAGACATTGGTTAAATTAGTCATGACCTATGCTGCTAACAGGATCTTCATCCCTCTTCATTTCCTTTGCAACACTCCAACTTCCATCCCCATGTCTAGCCACTTTAGTTATGACAAACAGACAGCGTCACCCAGGAGAAAACTAAACCGAAAATCTTTTGCTTAGATGACAGAACCTTGCCACATAGCTACCAAGAATATTAACACTACTTATGTTCTGCATCCGTTTTAGATTATCCTTAATGTCAATCTCAAAGCAGAAAGCACTATAGCTAAGTGGCATCTAGTATTTTAATAGTACTATCTAGTATCTACTACCAGGACCATAGACCTGATAAACGCACCAAGGGTCCAAGCACAGATGGCTCCCCCGGCCACTAGCAGGATCCACATTTAATGGTGTTGTATTATACAATATGTAATATGTTTTGTTAAATACCTGCGATGTATGATTATTTTTGTTACTTTCCCCTATCCAATTAGTCAATAACACATAAATATAAGGATCAATTCTCCCCCACTATAATGATTTTCATTGACCACTAAGATTACTATGAATGAAATCCATAGTTTATGTTAATATAATAAATAAACAAAAAAAAAACAAAAAAAAAAAGAAGTTTGGCATCGAGACATCTTTTATTGGAGGCCATTACAAGTGCAAATAACCCCCTCCAATACTTGGTTTCTGAGATCAAATAATGAAAGTTTGTTAAGGATGGTCAATTTTAAATTTCTGAGGTCGCATAATGAAAGTTTATTCAATTCATGCGAAAAAAGCATCACTTTTTCAGACACAACAACAATTCTTCATCACCATAGCACAACATAACTCCTAATCATTTCGGCACTAATAATACAACATTCTCATTACTATAACACAAATTGAAAACTATCACCATTTAGAAGCGAGGAACAAGCCCGAAACTAATTAATGCCTATTATGCTTAAAAAATACAACCAAAACCAAAACCAATACTCTGAAATACCGGCTAGGCAAGGTATGGAGGAGTCGGATGTAGCAGTCTTACACTCTTACCCCTAAAATTTGCAATTTAGATAGACCGGTTCCAATTAACCCATGATTTAGAAATGTTCGCCACCTACAACTAAATGGAAAAGAAGCATCGGAGATTTAATTAGGCATTTTATTTTAGTACATTACAATCTAAATTGAGAAACAGAATCTATTTCAACTATCCACATTATTGCAATCTATTACATGCTCCTGGAGCACGTGCTCCAAATGTAGTTATTGTTCACTCTTAATAGCGTAATTGTTCACTCATACCTCCCTGTTGTTCACTCTTAATAGCATAATTGTTCACTCATACCTACCCAGAATACATACTCCAGGTGCATGTAATATGTATGGACATACTTAAAAAGTTAGAATACATAATTCAAAAGAGTGCACAATCAAAACCCATCAATAAATACCATTACTGGGTATCAAATTTAAAACCTCAAAAGCTTGACCACAACAAAGAAGACGAAGAGCATATGATAGGTAATTCAATACTATTCTACATCATTTCTATATAACAATGAAAACACATCCACAAATATCAGTTCTACAAAACTGGGAACCAAAATTCAAAACTTACATATTGAAGGAGCAAGGTTATACCTGAAAGCGAGCAATGGCGTCGGCAGCAATGGTGGTGTAAGCACTGCCCATATGAGGAGGGGCATTGACGTAATAAAGCGGCGTAGTGAGGACAAAAGTGTCCGAGGAACCGTCATTCACATTCACAGGGGAAGATTGAGGATGAGAAGCGGTGCAAAAAAGCGCACCCCTCGCCGAAGAAGAAGAAGAAGAAGAAGAAGAAGAAGGAGTCCTGCGAAAATGGAGGGTTTTTCTGAGAAATTGGGATTTAGGGCTGAGTGGGTTTAGAGGGGAGAGAATCCAGAGGGTGTTTTGCAGAGAGTGGACTCTCCCCGCCATTGTTAAGGAGCTTGTATAGCGCCTGCAATCACCGTATCAATCAAAGTGTAGTATTGTTGCAAAAATGGTGGAGCTGTGGAAGGAAGGAATAAGGGATTGGGAGTGATGAGAGGTGAAATTGAACGGCACACAAACGCCGAGTTCTTGGAAAAGAAATGTCACTGAACCTTCCAAATCATTCAAAAATACCACTGAATTTAAAAAACGAAAATGATAAACATGGCTCTTAACCATCTTGCATTTCTTCAAAATCACTAATAGAGTGAAATGTAAGTGTATTTAAATCATTCTAAAGGTATGTTTCATCATTTTCAAGGTTATTACAACTTATAAACAAGTTAAAAATAATTATTTATTTATATTTATTTCATAAATATAAAACTATGTATAAAATGTGGATTTTCTACTATGATTGATAAAATTAGGCTATTATTATATTTTTTCACCTACCTAATAAGTTTTATATTATTATAATTGATAAATATATATAATTATTAAAGAAAATATTAATAAAAGTTACAAAAATGTAAAATATGAATAATTCAAGATGGTTAAGAATCATCTTGAGTCAAAATGGTTATCATGGTCCTTTAAAAAATTGTCACAACTCCCACTAATTTTTCCAATTAAGATTTTAAAAAAAATGTCATTTTTTTACCTGATAACCTATGTAAGCAGTGCCTTAAAGTTTTAAATTTTGTTCCGCAAAAATAATGGATTTAGTCGTGGATAGCATTTGGAGTATCAGATAACGGTTAGAGCAGTAAGGCTAGCAACATTTCGGGTTCGGGTGAATTTGGGACTATCAAATTCGGTCGATGTCAACATTTAGATGAGCAATTCATGTCCAGACCCGGTTTTAATTCAGGCCAAATTGGGTCGAAGTTCGGACAAAACTAAATCCATATTAGAATCGGGTTCAGCCAATAGAAAAAAGAGAAATATTATGTCTGAATATTTTGTCAATTCGGTCAATATCAAAATTTGACAAATAATTGTGTTCGAACCACTTTTTTTGGGTCGGACAATTCGAGTTAGACAAAACCTTGTCATCTCTAAGAGGATAGTTATTGCAATGTAGCAGATAGTTTATAGTTGTTTAAGTGATTATTTGTAAATAATATGTTCGGTAAACTTAGGGATTGAATTAACTGATAAATATATAAAATGACCAAAAAAAACTTGGTTATTATCATTACCTGTTATTATTATTAATCATCATCGTCGTCGTCATCATCATTATTATTATTATACCTTGAGAGTATGACATAATTAATCAAAATAAGTGAGATATTTTCCAGCTAGTTTAGTTTGTTTTATCCAAACATTTTCTGACTCGTCTTCAAATTCAAATTCACACTAATCAATATCAGAGGTTTCAAGTCAGTCGATAAAAAGAACTGTTGGGTTAATGGCTCAAATTCTTTTGGCTCATTTATTTGGCAAGTTTCCTAAACCTGTTTGAACTCTAAGTTATCGGTTGCTATTAGAAAATTATTTTATTTCCTAATTATATTTAAGCCAATTTCCTAATTGTAATAGTATTCTAAAACCTAATTATATTTGGAGTGGAAGTCAAGTCAGATCTATTGGATGTTTACCCATATAAATAGATGTCTTTATTTACCATGTGAGACGTGGTCGATGTGAGAGTCTTCAAAACTCCATGTGAGGGAGGTACGATGTTATTTTCACATATTCGCCCTACTTATCTCTAGGTTGTTAGAGTATACGAGATATTAAATTTTACCTCTTGTAATATATTATTTTCTATTAGTGGATACTGATTGTTACCCGTGGTTTTTTTCCAATTTAGGTTTCCACGTGAAAATATCGTCTCCCCCTTTATCTTTATTCTTGCCTCTATATTATTATCCTTAATTCCCTAATCATCCTAAATTTTCTTCTGTTACATATATTGCTCTATTTTACACCCTAACAACGGGCAATAGATTTGAATCTGATCCTAACAAGAACAAAGCCATGAAATTCATCCAGAAGAAGCATTTGCAGATTTTATTAATATTGCATATCAAGTGGGCTCATTCTTATGTTGATCGAGGAAGAATTTAAATGCGAAGGTGGCTACAAAAGGCATAAATAGATCCGTATTGAAGGAGAATTGGCGTAGGATGATTAAATGTAATTTCTTGTGGCCTATTTGGACTGAGATTATGCAGTGTCTAGGGCACAACTTGCAGCAAACAAGAAACTTGAAGTTGATGTTTGAAGGTTAGATGAACCCCACATTCAGGAACAAGGTGCGGATTTGGATCACCTCTTTCTTTGTCATTTCTTGGATGAGCTGATTGCACGAAAATAGAAGAGTCCATGATAATCATCAAATGAACATAGTTGAAGTGATGAAATCAATTAAATGGAGGATGGCTCTTTGGTGTACTACTAGGAAACACTCATTTCCATACACTCCAGGCTCCCTAGCAACTAATTTTGAAGTCATTCCTTCAATTTTTAATTAGGACTGATGAAGATGCGATGATGAAGAATGGAGGTTTCAAGATCTATGGATGAAGATGTTGGTCTTGGTTTGGCCGAAAAGGTGGTGTTGAATATTTTTTTATCATCTTTATGTGCCATCATTTTGTTGGTGGGCAACCTCTTGTTTGTCTTGTCCTTTCGAGCTTTATATAGCTTTTGCTTTGTCAAAATCATGTCGTGACAATTGTATCTGTGCTTTCGTTGCGTTGATAAATATGGGCTCTTGCCTGAAATTAGCTTAACCATCCACTACTAGGTAAAGTTGAAAAATATCAATAAGACATAATAATTCTCAATTCTTATCAATAAAATTTGTGATTATGTAAGCCTGTAAATGGTGTAATTAATTACTTTATGAAATTTTGAGTACTTGACTAATGCAAGAGAGTTATGAAGCAACAAAAAAGATAAGACTATAATATACTAATTCATATGAACGCCATATTTTAGTTCACATAATTAAGTATTTGATGAATTGCCTGAGCCCACCGACCTCCCTTACTTTTTATCAATAATTTTCCAACAAAATCATTCCAGTTTGCAATTAGACTTCCATTTTCATTAATAAACAACATATATTAGACCTATTGTTGAAAGTTCAAGAGCATAAATCATTTCTTGCCGTTTTCGATCTTTGATAATTTGATCAAGACCTCCACGAGTGTGACCTTCACAAAAAGCTTATGTAAATTAGAGAAGCTCTTCACTACCCATTTCTCAATAGTAGCGTCAATCAAAATCAACTCACCTTTGCTTCTTCCCAAATCAACCATCTCCCCTTTTTCTACACACAATTTTATGAGTTAATTAGCCAACTCAAAAAGCTTCATCTTTAATTCAATTCTCCTATCTTCCCATTAGACCATTGTTAAGGAAACTGGCGTCTGGATGCACACGATCACACACTAGAGGATTGTGTTGTGATTTTCCTTCGGTGGCTAGGAGTTGAGGGTTAAGACCTACTTCCGTTAAGACTTATTTATTAGATCGTGAAAAGACTCAAAATAAAACCTAACTTGTTTGTGAATAAGATCACGAGATCTCTCAAATGACTCTAAAAAAAAGTTGTTATAATCAATACCTCAAAGAGTGTGTTGATGCTATCTAAAACTTGAAGAAGAGGAGGAGATGGGGAGTTGAGTGGTGTGGATGTATGAATTCACCCCTCCCTCCCCCCCCCCAAATTTATAGTAGATGGAGGATCAAATCATTCCCCACATAAGAGCTTAATTCAAGGGCTCATACCAAGGGTCAAAGGCATGGGTCATGAACTCAACATTGACTAAGGAGATCACTCAATATTATGATTAAAAAAAAAACATTTGTCACATGAGATAAATAAGAGGCACAAATGAAATCAAACCGAACGTTTTTAGGAGCTGTCATGGGTTGTGTTGACATGACACAATCTGTGTTAGGGTCATGCTCCAATTTATGGTCTTCTGGTTAGTAGCACAGCTCGAATCAAACTAGACACGGTTCTTGTTGGACCAACTCTTACCCAAATGCCCTCCATTGACCTTCCCGGTTAATCCATAGCTTATTATATCTTCAACAACCCTTTTCCTATGAACTTCATAGAATAATATACCAGTAACCCAATAACCCACATTTTGTTATCCACAATACCAAAAATCAAGGAAATCAAAACCCACCCAAATGAATGAGATACTAATTGTTTTAAAGGCTACTTATTGCTTGTTTAATTGCTCAAAAGACAAGGATGCTCCTTTGTCTTGTTAGATGGTTTAGAAAATTGGAGATAGGAGAAATACAGTGGAACAGAGAGGTGAAATAGGTGTCAGAGTACAAACAACAATGCTTTTAATATTAATGGCTAGAACTGTAATATGCTATAATAGTTAAGGGTAGTTCTAGAATTTGACATATCAGATGTTGCAGCTAGCTCCAAGATGCTACCATATGTAACGTTCCAAATTTTTTGCCAAACACTACATGAAACTTTGTTCGCTAATTCTAAACACTATTTTACCGAATGCTAAAAGTCCCATAAAATAATGTTGTGACTAATTAAAACGCTATCAACTCCTCTAAACACTGTTACGGTACAGAGCCTTAGCTGTTTGTAAGAGAAGTGTTTGGCAGAATAGCTATTTGTGAAAGCCTCCTCTAAAAAGTTATTTCAAATAGTTTTTTGAAAATGAGTTTATTAGATAAAAAAATAATATGAATAGTTGTTTACCAAACTCTTCGAGTACCTTTTTGATCAAGTTAAAAAGATAATAGTACCAAATAAGCTAAAAGCTCCTCCACAAAGCTTGTAACCAAACACTCTAATAGAGTTATAGTAGTGGAACTTAAGAATCCCTAAAAAAAGGTTATTGGACTATAATATATTGTGCTTTAGAGGTATTAGACAAGTATACACTGTACTTTTCTCCCCCTGAATTGTACTATGGGTAAGTGACACCTGTCCTGTGCATTGAGAACAAGTTCCAATGATAATAACTCATCGTGTCAACCGGAGGAAAATAATTTACAAGTTTTTTGAAATTGTAAATGAATCTATGTCGACTAGCCCTAAACTTCATGTGTTTAACTTAAGTCATTTTCTATTCTTTTATTTTTTTTGAAGTCATACACGTGGGTTTTAGGGTTACTCGACCTAAATTCAGTTATAATTTTAAAAAAACTTTTCAAATGATCGTCCTCCGGTTGATACGGAAGATTTTTAATGAATCATTGTTACTGGAATCGTTCTCATTATACATGCGTCACCCACCCCATTAAAAAAGTACAATATATGATTGTCCAATATCGCAAAGTCTAACATATTATAGTCCCATAATCCCTAAAAAGAAAAAAAAAAAGTAGAACTTGAGAAGAGGGGCGGCAAAACTAAAAAATAAAATAAAATAAAAAGGAAAAAATAAACGAAGGAAAGAAAAAACTTGTGAAAAAAGTAAGCGAAAAAACTTGTATCAAGTTCACCCTCAGCAATAAACAGAAACTATTTCCCAAGTTTCCCCTTTCCCCCCTCTCTCTCTCTCTTCTCTCTCTCTCTCTGTGCTCCTTGCATCCCTAGTCGCAACCCATTGAAGCAGAGTGAACCCATAACGAAGAAGAAGATCAGTAATTCCCGCCATGGTATTTAATTTGCCCAACTCAACCCCCCAATTATTTCTTAGTTTTCCGGATTGATTCTCGAGTTTGATTGTCGATTTTTTATGCAGGCTGCAAGAATTATCGCTCAGTTGCTGGTCATGGGCTCTGGGTTGTTAGTTAGGGCTTTTGCTCAAGCTTATCGTCAAGCTATCGTCAGTATGTTTTCTTCCTTTTGTTCAATTTTTATGCCGTTTGGAGTTTTAGGGTTAATTCGTCAAATGAACTAGGGTTTATTTTAGGATTGGGAATAAGCCCATTTGTTGGGTATTGTTAGGATGTTTGCTTGCTCTTGTTTGGAGTTGTAGGGTTAATTCGTGGCATGAACTAGGTTTTCTTTTAGGATAGGGAATGAGCCCATTTTTGTTGGGTATCGAAAAGGGAGTGATTGAATTGCTCTATAAATCCGATTTTAGAGCTTTTGTTTGATTTATAGGCAGATTGAACTGTGTTGGTATGGGTAGTTTTTTGTAGAGACCCGGCAAAACGGAGAGCCTACCTGATGACCCGTCTGAACCTGACCCGACCTAGACCTGAAAATTCCAAGACCTATTCACCTGAAATGGACCCAAACCTGACCTGGACTTATTTTTTCTTTGCCAAAAATTAGGTTTTAACGATAATCTTACCTGGCAAAAAATGGAGTTACCCGAAAATGACCTAATCCGAACCTGAATATGGCCTGAATGACCCAATTGTCAGATCTAGCTTTTCGTGTGTATGCACCAATATGATTTGGATGGGATGCTGAAGTGGTGAATTTGGATGAGTTGGTGGTAACTTCACATGGGTAGGGTCTGTGGCTCTTGCTTGCATGTTTTTATCTCACAAAAAATAGAGCAACCCGAAAATGACCTAATCCAAACCTGACCTAACCCCGAACCTGGTTGACATGAACTGGCCCAACCCAAATGGGTCCAACCCGAATCTAGCCCGAATGACCCAATTGCCAGATCAAGCTTTTCGTGTGTATGCACAAATATATTTGGATGGGATGTTGAAGTGGTGAATTTGGATGAGTTGGTGGTAACTTCGCATGGGTAGGGTTTGTGGCTCTTGCTTGCATGTTTTCGTTCTCTTTATGAATCTTAAGTGTGGTTTGCATTTGTGCGCGGAGTTCGCACCTTGGGGTAGGTTTGATTTTTGGAGGGGAAAGCAAAAATTTGCCTATTTTATGTTTGAAATATGGGGAGATTGATTGCTATGTCTAAGTTAAGAACTTTTATGGTCTTGTTCTGGGCTGTGCTGGGTGTGCAAATTGATTGACATGTTGGAAGGCACTGTTGGGTTTTAGGTTGAATTGTGTTTCTTTGATATTAAGGGCTGGCTCTTGGAATATGATACACATGCACCCATTGGATTGTATGGGATGTTGACCGGATATTGAGCTGGTAAATTCAGATGAGTTGGTGGTTCTTTGCTTGGGTAGGCTTGATAAAAGTTGGGAAGAGAGGGTGACTTAATCTGCTATTTGACCTAGGTCTCTAGCATATGAAACTATATGGAATTGATTATGATTTTTTGGTGATCTTTTTTGGTTTTATGACTTATGCCTCTAAGTGAAAGGATGAAATCACTTGGTTGTCTAGTTTGGGAGTTGCTGTTTTAAGTACTTAAGAAACAGTGTAGTATTTTAGACAAGAGAAAGGTTTTCGGCATTTCATCTTCCCCGGACTCTCTTCCGCGGGATTCACCATGAGCGGTAGTTTCCTGCTTTGAGCAGTTCTGTCTTCTGTGAAGTCAAGAGGAGGGAATCACACAATGCCTGATGGAAATCAAATGTTAACATTTAGACAATGTATTTCTTACTATGATATTATCCGGTTCAAATTGCAAAAAATGTCTTGTTCGTGCTTATCTGGTCCTCTGCATTTCATTGACTATCGATTGAGCTGAACTGAGAAATGTACTACCTATTCCTTGAATATTGGCAGCTCTGGAGCTAATATTCTAGCCTTCTAGGTGTCCCCTGTCGAGGGGCTCATTTCTTATGGGATTTGGTGCATGAGAACTTGGTGGGTTGCCTTTTACAAATCCACTTTGTATGTCCTACATGGGATCTTAAAGGGGCGGTGGTTTCATGTGTAGGTGCGTGCAGAGCTTAGGAAAGTTGGATTTATAGAACTATAAATTAAAAACCATTGACTTTCTACTATTTCAAAACAAATGAAATTGATGGGCTTTTTGAAGGAGGGGTTGGTCTGGTTTGCCATAATCATAGCCACAAGAAATAAAATTAAGTGACCTTTTGATGGTTTTGATACGGGGTACTTATCTTGCCAGGCAAGCTTACCCGGCCCCAAAAAATAGATATATGATATATCTTTGTCACCATGTTGTGTTTGACATTGTCAATTTCGTCCCCAGCTTGGAAGGTTTATTACATGTTTCTTGAACAACAAGAACATGGAGACTAGTATGGGATCCACCGGAGGAGGTTGGGGGTCTACCAGTGCTACATACCCTTGAGAACATTTCTTCTATTCCCAATTAACATTTTGGGATTCGGGATCCTTTTGGAGAACACTTTTGCTAATGCTTCAATAACAAATTAGCAATAACATAAGCAAATCATTCGCAAAAGATGAGATCAAACTGATGTGCATAAGATAACACCACAATAACATAACTAACAATAATGATAGACAATTCATCTACAAAATTACCCAGAAAAAAAAAGGAGAAAGAGAGGCATGAACATGGTAAAACATGATGGTGAATTTGTTTTTTTTCCCCCCTGGGGAAACAGTAATGAATTTCTGTTGGAGAACTTATGGCATAAATGTATGCTTCCAGCTTGTTACGGTGTGTAGATATCATCAAAGTTCAAACCCTTGTACATGCCAAAAGAGTTGCTGGTTTTATTAGTCTGTATCTACTGAGGATCTCCCAGTATCAGTAGTTGCTAAAATCACAATGTCATTTACTGCAGACGCATCTAAAACCGGGGCTGCTCAAGAAGCAATGCAGAACACAGTTCGTAGAGCAAGTAAAGCCCTAACAGAGGAAGAAGCTCGGCAGATTCTTGGTGTCACTGAGAATACCGCTTGGGAAGAAATTTTGAAGGTTAGTTCGTGTTCCTCAACATCTTATCATTCTTTTTTTTCATCGAATAACAATCCTACATTGCTTGACTTCATATCTAAATCTTTGGTTCCATTAACTCGTGCAGAAATATGATGTTTTGTTTGAGAGAAATGCCAAACAGGGGAGCTTTTACCTCCAGTCAAAGGTCCACAGAGCAAAGGAGTGTCTAGAGGCTGTATATCAGAATAAAGGCCCGGGTACTCCTACTTGATAACCCGGGTTTGATCATTTACTTCTTACTACCACAAAAATTTTAATGTATGGAAACCTTTAATAGTTTTCTCAATGTTGATCTATCATGGCTGTTTTGTCGTTCCTGGCTGCTTGTTGCATATCTTTTTTTGAGAGTAGGTGGAAACTAGAAGCCAGAAAAATACATGCTTCTCCATATCTATGTTACTTATTAAATATATGACAATGATGGCTTCATGCCTATACTGATTCATGTCATTAATTGAATATATGACGATGATGGCCCCATTTGAATGGATTCTATCTACACTTTGTGGTACGTCGAACGTTTGTCCCAGAATTGATTAACAAGTTAGTTCACAAGATAACAGTGAAATTGCAATGAGAATTTGATTGTAGACTTCTGTAATTTTGTACTTCTGCATGTGGAGTGCACAGAGTCACAGATGCTTGGTAAAAGTCTGAAGTATTTGCTCTTTGAATCGCAGATGGATGGCAAAAAACAAGTGACCATCCTGGATTCGTTTTAGTTACCTCAGTAGCTACTAGAGTTGTCAAACGGTATCGTCATAGATTTGTGATCCCTGAATTTGACATTGACTAGTTTTTTTTTTCTTGGTATGGATGCCATGTTGCCCAAATCTGAAAAAGAAAACTGACAATTGAACATCATGTTTTGTCCAAATGTTGGTGGAAGTGAGAAACAGAAGTCTTAGGAATTGGGTAGTTTATCAGCAGAGCTTCGTGTAGGGCCGTTTCTAACAGCTCTGGTCATATTAAAGGAAAGAAGAAGCTATCTCTAAGCCGTAAATCCAGCAGTGAAGATGGGGTTGAGATTAATGCAGAAAGTTTGAAGGATGTTTTGGATATATCCTTGGATAGATTAGATGAGGAGGCGCGTAGAACGATGAAGGTTACAAATGTATTTAAATTGACTCGTGATGATCAAGAGATTGTGGCTAAGGCTTTTGGGGATGATTTGCTGAAAAAAAGAAGAAACTTGTTAGTTAACAGTTTTTAATTGTTTTTTTGTGATCATTGTGTTCTATTTGTGCTGTGAAACTGTTGTACCTTTATTTGTTATTTTGCGAACTTTGTTGCTGTACTATGGCCTTTTTTCCGCCTTTTAACAATCGAAAAAACAGTACTTGGGTATAGAAGAAAATTTTGAACACGAAACACAATTATCAATGTCTTTCATAGTGACAAGAGTGAAACTCTGCTAGAGCAAAACAAAGCAGTTACCACCATGACATAATAGAACATTTACATGCAATTGAAGTAAAACATGCATCATTCAGCCAAGTGCTTGGATAAAAATGGCCTTAAACTTTCCAAAATGATAAAAAATACCACTAGACTTTTAAAACTGTCAAAACTACTTTAACTTTCCATAATAATCAAAATTACCCATTTTACTTCAATTGTAGGGGGAAGTGAGCCTTGGATTTCATTCATGATGACAAGAATCACAAGACAGTTCTACTCAAGGAGTACATGTTACACTACACAGGAAATTACACTCGATTATGCTCCATTTTCGCATATATCGATACAAGCAGGATCAAAACCAGATCATCATAATATGACAAAACAGCCAAAAAGAACTTAAACAGGAGACTGACCAAAGGCCATTAACAGTCAGGAAGGAACATATCTATACCTTCAAGTTAATATGCAAGGAATTAATGCGCAAGGAACATATCATTTTGAAAGATCAGCATCTGCAAACATGTTTCCGGCAACAGGATTACTCGAGAGATGCAGAATAAGAGGAGAGTAGAACATTTGCGGTTGTCTTCACAAATTGCAGGATATTATTCATCACGACCGCTTACAAAGTAGCAAACATCATGAATTGAATGCCCGGAAAAAGGGTCTGATCGGAATAACATGTAACAAGATTCAACAGATCATCCAATATCTATGTACCAAGAATGGTCCCCGCTTAACAGCACATTTCAGTTGAGGAAGGGACCCATTAGCACCCGAAAAAGATTCGGGTTAAGTTAGGATTGATCAAATAAGTCAATATTAAAATTCTAATGAGAAGTTGGTGACCGTTACCCGATCTTTGTCGGGTCGGACAGTTTGGGCAAACATAAATTTGGGTTCGGATAGTAGAACTATGAGAAATATTGCGTCAGGATTTAGACATGAGCAGACTTCGCATCAACACGATTAATAACTCTCAAAAGTTCCAATTTCTTCATTATGGCTCTCTTCGCGATTGCCCTTAGTTTTCTTTCCTAGTCTAGAGAAAATTCTGACCTACAATCAACAGGAGATGGCACCGGAAGGCATTCCTGTATTGTACCTTGGCATCATCAGGGCTCACTCTAGTAATAATCCTATCTTGGCCTCGTACGATGTTCAAAGGAAAATCAGCCTCTTAATTAGAAATTTGGTGAAGTTGGGTCTAAATCCTGTTGCGCAAGAGGTTGAGAATATAATCAAATTAATCTGAACAAAAATCCAACATAGTTACATAAATCAGGAGTCTACTCATAGGAAAAGATTAACATTTCCCATTGGTATAACATGATATGGCCATTGAAGACCATATTTGAATATACTAATTCTATCAACAGATATGGCCATTGAGGATCAAAACCGGACCTGAAAGAAACGCGCAGCTTCTACAGATTGCAACGTTTCCAGAATTAGGACCATAAACAAGATGAAAAACAGCACAGGCATGCATAGATTGCCTATAAGAAAGCCAGTCACTAAAACTTTTAAGAAACTCAATCATTCGACAAAGAGAACAAAGGGGGTTCAATGGAGGCCAACAATCAAAGATTACAACAAAAAAGCTGACCATCATCAGAGCTATAGAAAGATTAACCCAGAAAATTTCATGGCTTATGAAGTGTTTAAATCTCAGCAGAAGCTCAGCTCAGAGCTTGTCCTGAAAAGAAGATGAAGGAATCAATGAAATTCATTCAAAGCCAGCTTCTGAAACATTTTGGCTAAAGGTATAAAGCAGCATCTGACATAGACTTGCTTAACACCCTCCATACTCATATACGCACAATTCCACATTACAGTGAACCATACAGCAATTGTTAATAAGAAACAACTAGTTATTATTCAAAATTTTCACAAGAAGAATACAAAGATAACATCTTATGTCTCAAAAGCCAGACAGAAATCGTACGACTTGCTTCGTTTCTGCCTCTGCTTTGTTATGTCTCTCCACTTCTTGACAAGGAAAACTCTACAATTAAAAAAAAAAAAATCCCAGAACGCCCGATATCAATTACCTGTAGACACACAGCAACCTCAAGAGTGTTCTTTATACAAGTCAAACATAACCGCATTGAGTCACCTGTCCATCAAGAAAACGTCACAAAGCATCAAGCAAGCTTCTGCATGCAATTTATTACATGCTCGTGGAGGATGTACTCCAAATATGGTCATTGTGCACTTACATGTACTAAATTGTTCACATTTAATAGCAAAATTGTTCAGTTACACATACCCAGATCATATGGTCCAGGTGCATGTAAATACATGTTGGCTTCTGCACAAATGCTCATGACTATGTACCAGAGCAAATAATTAGAATTGGATTCAAAGGATCATCTAAATCTGTGGATGTATACCAAAGAACAGGAAATTGCGATGCTAGAATAATAACTAATTTACAAAGTTTCAGCCTTTTAGGAAGGAATTGTGATGCTAGTATACTAACTAATTTACAAAGTAGGAAAGAAAAAGAAAAATCACGCATGCTCAATTCTAACCAGCGCCATCTAATATTTTCTTATATTCTGCTAAAAACACCAAACAATTCGAACAAGTAAAAGGTAAACAGATTGAAGGGAAACATATATACCATCCCGTAATGGTTAATGGGTGAAGAAATTTTGATTGGATTTGATGGATCCAAGAGTTTGAGGATCTGGGACTAAAAGGAAAAAGATAAGAGCAAAAAAATTTCCGACCTGCCGGATTCGAACCAGCGACCTAAGGATTAGCTGATGGTGATTAGCCAACTACAGTCCTCCGCTCTACCAACTGAGCTAAGGTCGGATTACTGACTTCTCATGCCCAATATATCATTATCAATTAATACATGCCCAATTTGGCTAAGAGTTAAGACCATCAATTTTGATTAAAATTATTTTAATAAAACTTAAATTTTATCTTTTAATGAAAATGTTTTGGAAGGCATGTAAGACTTGTTAGTGCATCATATATCATACAAAATATAACTAAAAGGTCCTTATATTTTGATATAATTATTTTAAAGGTCCTATATTTTAACAAATAATTATGAGGTGACATTATCTTTAATAATATAATTATTTATGGGGACATTTCGGCCTATTTTCTGGCGCACAAACCACTTATTGCAGAATTTATTGTTGATTAGACTTATGTAGCTTTGACCAACCTTAAACATTGAGGCTTTAAATGATAGTTGATTTCAATTGAAACAACCCTCAACACAAAAAAAATTACTTCCCGCGTTTTTGGCCGGAATATATATATATATATATATATATATATATATATATACACACACACACACACACACTACTTCCGTCCCAAAATGTTTGTCCTTTGACAAAATTTGATTGTTGATTATTCTCAAATTACAATGAGTTACGATATGAAATTACTGTCATTAGAAAGATGTCTTAATAAAAATTACAATGACGGTAATTTCATATCGTAACTTAGTGGCATGGCGCGCCTAATAGGTAGCTCGAGGCTTAAGAGTTTATTTAGCATGTTGAAGGTGTCATTGATACATATATCCCCGTTAAAGTTGGAAAAAAAAATGGTAGAAAATGTGGTTTTTTTGCGGCATGCAAATAGGGATAATGAGAGAAAAGTCATTAATGAAATTAGCCTTAGAATTGTCGATCACAGGAAACTCTTTGTTTCTTGGACTAAATTCAATAAAAAAAAGTTGTTATACCTCCTACTACAACAAAATTGTAACACCTCTAGGTTACTAACCACAAGATTAAGCTAACAAACCACTTAACCTAATGATTAGCAGCGGGTAATCACCTGAGGGTATTACCGCCGCCCATGAAAATGGACAAGGCTAAGACTAACACCCAACACACAACAAAACTTCAACAACCTTAATTACACACCACAAAACAACAAAAGACCCTTTAATCATACAACCCATGTTCCCAAACTTATTGTCCCTCCTCTTGTATCCATGGTTAACTTGAAGATTTAGTGCATATGTAATTTCCCCTCAATTCAATAACATAACCATACCTCCTCTTTCTCGCTTCTTAAAACATCAGGTTCTAAACACATGCAACATTGAGACATTAAAAGCTAATTCCCAACCATAATATATGAAAGTCAAACTTGTCCTCGAAACGTAAACCACAATACGCATGAAAACCAAAAGATAATTGTTCCATGATTACATTATTATTCTCAACATACTTTGTAAACAAAATACTACTTCTTACTCTTCTTCCCCTCCTTTTGCTTATATAGAAACTGGACTCCCTAAGAAGGGGTATATTCGTCATCCTCATCATCTCCGTTGTCCTTAGTACCGCCACTCTCTTCCACCTTAATCCAGACGGTAGGCTAGGCCTAACGGATCTATGAAATAGTAGGGAAATTTCCATGGTTACATCTCCCAGCATTCGACATATTCGTAGACCTTCAGCTCAAAGGTCACCACTGGCCATGCTCCTAAAACTCTGAAATCGTTCTTCGTGGGTGCCTTGCTCGAAAGTATAAATAAAATTGCGGTACTTGTGTCGGAACCAAGTCCAGGAGATGCGCGTGCGGTAGAAACGCTAACCGACAGTGAGTCCTCCTCACCGGGTCGTGATATCGAGAGTTCTGGTTCTCTCTCAGTATGCGGAATACCTCTATGAACCTCACGGTGTGCGCGAAAACACTATCTTTCGGCTTCATTAACATAACATAGGGGTTCGGGGTCTCGGGATCGGCCATCTATCACATCCTATATCAATTTACGAATTAAGGAAAATAAAGTAAACATTCTATCGGCATAGACTCATATCGTAATCCTTATCCGAACGAAACCCTTAACCATATCAAGTCTTAAACAACTTCATGTATCGCAATTGACTCCACACTTATAGTATCACATCAACTTATAACTTAACATTTCTCATAAACATACATAACATTATCATTTAGTAAACCCTTCTAACTTATGAACTTATAGAGATTCTTGAACCTAAAATTTTCAACCCTTACTCACGCATAACTCTTTATTCCCTAGGTCTTTACATACCACCACGCACATACTTAGACCTTTTTGTACCCCAATTTCATTGTTCAACTTAGAACAAGACTCAAGCATTTCTATAAGTACCTGATGTGCTTATATTCTAAAAGATCACCCGCATAATAACTCTTATCCCATCCTTTATATTGCTTGATTACCACTAAATTTATCATATACTTTTTCTTAACACCTAAAGATATCCCAAAGGTGGTTCTCCCAATTTGTTTTGCTCTGATACCACAACTATAACACCCCCAGGTTACTAACCACAAGATTAAGCTAACAAACCACTTAACCTAATGATTAGCAGTGGATAATCACCTGAGAGTATTACTGTCGCCCATGAAAATGGACAAGGCTAAGACTAACACCCAACAGACAACAAGACTTCAACAACCTTAATTACAACAACAAAAGACCCTTTAATCATACAACCTTCCAAAATATAAAACTTTAACATACATGAGATTCATAACCACCACACAAACCATCAAGACTCAAAAGAGGTGCCCTTCATTTTAACACACTTCCCCAACATTTGGGCTTACAAGTCTTCCCAAAGAAACTCCAAATTCACCTGATGTTCTTTAATTTCTCGTAGCTTTCGGGTTCCGCCCTTCTGAGATCTTGCCCTTGCCCTTTCCTTGAGATCCTAAAGGTGACAAAACTTAAAAGTGAGTTTAACTCAGTACGTATACTACTGAACTAGGGAAAAGAAATAGTAGGTAAAACTTATAGTTTAAATTTTTTACGCGCGACTCCATTAATTAAATAAATAAAAGTAAAATCATAAAACGAAGACATAAGAAAGGCATACTTACAGGATAGCCAAATTTGAACCAATTATGAAGTTCATGTAACACACCTTAACTTGCTCACTCTTAACAATCCACAAAGTAATGAGACAATATATTATATGCTAAGGGTGCAAATAACCTCATAAAAAGCGATACATGATCATAGTTTGCAATTAAAAGACATAACTTGGATGGCCGAATTGAAAGATTCAAAACTTAACCCCGAAATCATTTTCTTGGCATTATAAAGAGAGTAAGTAAAGGATTACAATCCTTGATTAAAATAACTTCATGACTAAAATAAAAGAGTCAATAAAAGAGGAAATCAAAACGTGAGGAATCTCAACATATATGCCCTTACTTGCGATCATCGGCTAGGCCTCCGTATGCGCATACCCGAACCGATCGGGAGATCCGGATGGTGGATGACTATCCTACTGGCCAGATTTCCATGGTGTGCATCTAAGGCACTAAGTATAACTCCTTGGGTGCACTAAGGCACATACATAATTCACATGAGGTGCACAAAGCACGTGAACATGGTGTGTACTATGACACGAGTTTCTTGGTGTGCTTCTAAGCACATTAAACCATGGGCGGGGCTTTAATAATTTCAAGAATTTTTGGAAGTTTTACCCATAAAGTTATCTTTTCATAACCAACTTAACAAAAACTTTAAAAGAACCTTTCTTGAATGGTACTTGAATTTTCTTAAAAGCTTCTTAGAAGATAACTCCTTGACTTTTCGTACTTAGACTTAAAATTGGTGTTTACAACATGAATTGGTATAATCATAAATTATAAAGTCATTACTTGGTTATAAAAACATAGAATTCCACTCTTAACACATAAGGAAAATTCACCCATAAAGGGGGTATTGTTAGTGTATAAATCTTATATATATATATATATATATATATATATATATATATATATATATATATATATATATATATTCTTGGTATAAAAGTATACATGAGACCCATTTTAGCACATGTTCAAAATGTAGTGAGAATAAAAAATTAAGTACAGGAAATTCATAGAACCAAGTAGTACACATACCTGAAACTTGAGAAAACACGACAACACGAGCAGGGACTTGAACAGCGGCGGGCAACGACCACTTGCAGGGACTTAGAAAAGAGAAGAAATTTAGAATTAGACCCCTATCTAAGTAGGAGAAAGGATGGATAACTTGAATAAATCAATCCGGCTTGAATTATGAATTTAATTCCCCATCTTGCAATGAAAGGACCATAACTAACTCTATAGACATCATATCATCGCACAAGAAAACTTTTCAGAAAGCTTAAAACACGCCTTACAACTTTGTAAACCCCGAAGACCAAAAACATGATTAAAAAGGCCAAGACTCTGATTTCCCTAATCTGCTCAGAAAATAGAAGCGCCGATAAAGCTTTTTCGAAAAACTATAACTTGAGTTATACTAATCGGTTTTGGGCCCGTAAGCTGTCTATGGAAAGCTCATGACTCACACTCCAACTTACATTTCATCACCAATTGATTTAAGCTTGGGAGGAGGTGGAAATTCAGCCTAGAACAGAAGAGCTATGTCAACCTAAATTCTGGAAATTCCAGATTTCTTGTCCTCCAAAGAGAAGCCTATAACTCTCTCTCCCGATGTCCTATGGATGCCTACCATACCATTCTGGAAAGCTCAGAGTGTCCTTTAAAACTTTTATGTTCGGACCTTACACCATAGCAACCTCTAACTATTCGAAAATCACTCAACTTTATACTGTCGTCAGAAAATCTCAGATTCGCGCAAGTTTACGATTTTGGCCATAAATCCTAATATACTTGTCGAAACGACGAACCGTAAAAACCGGGTGTTAGCTAACACTTTTATCTATCTAATCATGCCCTAAAATTACCCAGAACCCTTATTTTCTGGAAACAAAAATACCAACCAGATTGTATGCTTCCTTGAAATCCATCAACATGCAGACTTAAATCTTTGTGTTTTAGCCTAAATTCTTCTCAATACATAATTTAATTCCTACAAGCACTATATTCAGTTTTAAATTGCCCAGAAAAACACCATTCAAGTCCATTTTGTTCCCATACAACACCATTACATCACTACTTTCACAAACCATCACCAAGTACCACATGCATCACTTCAAAACTTCTTTTCTTCTTATTTTCAATCTAATCTATGAACATGTACTTTGAAACTAACACATTTTCATATATTCACAAAGGATTACTCTTCAAATTCACATGCATGCTCATCACTTGCAAGGAATTCACTTAATAAACATGAAAATAACAAAAGATTAGCCAAAACTCACCCACTCTCTTTCTTTGAACTTGAATCCTTCACCTTTCTTTGAATACTAATAGAACTTCACAATCACCTACTTGAAACACATACAAACCACCAAAAATTCAGATTCCAACTTAGATCTAAATCATAAGAGAAGATGAGAAAATGAGAGAAGATTACACTTGCAAAGAAGGAGAAAAGAGGAGAGGAGATGGAGGTGGTGTGGTGGCCGGCGAAGGCGACGACCGCCGGGAACGAACGCCGGCGACAGGCCGGTGGTCAGCAGCGGCAAGAGGGCGGAGGGGGGTGGCACGACAGGTGGAGGGACACCAAGGAGAAAGAGCAAGAATAGTCTTTGAGTGTTTGAAGTTTGAATGAATAACCCCCCCTCCTTAAACTAATATACATATTAATAAGAGTGAGGCCCAACTCTTCCTCCTCCTCTTCATTGGACCGGCCAAATGGCCCAAATGGACCCCAATTTATCAATTTTTATTTCCTCTTCATAAATACATATCTCCCAAATTCCTAAAATATATGAAATTTTATAATCGTAAAATACTCATAGTAACCCAAAAATAAATATCAACCACCACATAAATTCTTATACTCACCCCTTAATTCCACAATAAAGGAGAGTCCTAAAAAAATTAAAGATCCCGGTACACAGAATTAGTAGTTGAACTGAGGTATCTTGAAATTTTAACGGAAGAGTTCGAAGAGAATTAAGCTTAAAGAGACAATTAGCCGATCATTGCGCTGTTCAAGTCCTGCAAAACATACACGGGTCAATAAAATAAAGGAGCACGCGCTTTACTTATTTCGTGAATTAATTTTTAATCTTGATTACTTACGCTAATTAACACATATTAAGAGGGTTTTTCCTTGGGTCGTTACAAAAATATAGCTAGAAGTGGATCCTAAAAACAATAATGGTGGTGCTCTTATTTCAAATATTTTTCACATTTCGTTCCATTGTGAGATTAATAATGGGTTGATGAATATTAGGAAAGAAGACACGATTGTGCCCGACTCTCTTGAGGCGCTTCTGATTATTACGGGTTTGTGGATGTTTCTAGCAAACCATTACGGACCCTATTAATGTTGTTTTGGATTGTAACAAGTATGCAAACAGGTTGTCTTATAAGGATGCTCTTTTGAATGGATCCAAAATCAATCGGGTGGCGGATAGGGATCAGGAGGTCGACTCTGATAGTGACCGCACTCATAGCAACCCGATTGAATCCTTTGATGATGTGGCTGAACAAGACTTACTTGCATATCTTGAAGAATCCATCCTTGAGGCTTCAAAGGGTAAAGTCAGGAGTAAGAGAAAACTGAACACGATGATGAAATCTAAGTGACAACTTGTCAAATATGCAACTTGTAGAGTTGTTCGTGGCTAAAATGATGATCAGAAGGTTATGATGACTAGGCGTGCGAACATGTTGGAAGATGATAATATTGAAGCTGACATAGACCGAATGACAGGGATTATTAGCAATGCTATAGGCGTGTGAGTCCACCATAACCCACCAAACTGAAGTTATTGATCTTACATCATGTTTGAGATGTGAAGATTTCATTTGGTTGTTGTGCGTGTGAAAATCCTCGTTATGTTAATTTTGTTTAAAAATTTGGTTGTAATTGTGTGCGATTTGCTATATTTTATAAACTTTTAAACCTTTTGACTCTTAATAATCAGAAAAAAAAAAAACAAACAACACATTTGATGATATTTAACCTTACTCATAGCGTACACAAAAATAGCAGGAGTACATATTTTTATATATTTTTTCACTTCCCTTTTTATATTTAGGCTGTGTTTGGTTGGAAGGAAAATGATTTCGGAAGAAATTATTTTTCGGGAGAAATGATTTTCCATATTAAATTTTCCTTTGTTTGATAGGAGACAAATTACTTTTTGGAAAATAACCATATATGTCGGTATAAGTAGCAATATATATTACAAATGAAAATATTTGGAGCTCGAAATTCATATTTGAGCTTTTTTTAATAATTCTATCGTATTGTAAAGTTTCGTGACAAATCGATAAAATTGAATTTTACTCTAACCGCAAAAAAAATATCGACAAAAGTGGCGATATATGTTACAAATGAAAATATTTGGAGCTCAAAATTTATATTTGAGCTTTTCTTAGTCCATACTTTCAAATCATAAAGTTTCGATTCAAACATCTCAGTTTGAATTTTTGTAAAGTTTCAATTAGTCTATAATCCATGATCCTCATCACTTTGATCCATTGATTTTAACTTTTCTTGACAATCACAAGTTCGATTTGAGCTTGACTGTTCCATCAATCTCCATGCCCTCAACCACCTCCTCCGCCACCTCTGCCGCCTTCTCCACCGTCCCTCTCTCCCCCTCTGCCAGTTCATCCACCAATCCCATCTCCCTCCCTCTCACCGCCGTCACCTTCTCCGCCCTCATCACCACCGCCCTCCTCGCCGCCGCCTTCGTCTCCACCACCTTCACGAACCACTCCGGCAACACCAGCCCTATGTCCATCTCGCTCATGTACAGAAACCCTCTGTCCCTCCTCATCACCACGTAGTCGTGCGCCAGGGCCAGGATCATCCCGGCGGCGGAGGCGTGCCCGGTCACGGCGGCGACCGTCGGGAGAGGGAGGGAGAGGAGATCGGAGATTAGAGATCGGAAATGGGCGTCCATGGAGATCTTGGCTTGGAGAGGGTCGGGGAAGGAGTCGGCGAAGGAGAGGTCGTAGCCATTGGAGAAGAACTTGCCCTGCGCGGCGGTGATCAGGGCGGAGGACGGCGGAGATGGGGAGGCGGAGAGGTCGGATTTGATCCGGGAGAGGGCGAGCGGAGGGCGGAGATTAGGGTGGGGTTGAGACGGTGTTCGTCGCCGGCGCCGGTTAGGGTTAGGATGTAGAGGTTGCCCCTCTTCTCAAGTGTGCACATTGTATGTACCGTACAGGTTTATGGATTTGTATTTATGGATTTTTGTGTGTGACAAGTAAGACAGTTGTTTTTGAGGATGTAGAGCATCGTATAAATAGGGGAAGACTTGAAGACTTTGAAGTGACACTGGTGGCTAAAAAAGCGGCAATTTATTAGGTGCACCCAAGACATGTGTTTCAGATATTACGATTGTTTACTTATATATTAAGCTATTTACCCATATATATATTAGATTGCTCACTTATAAATATCTAAAGTACATGCTCCGAGTGCATGTAATAATATATATTGCAATAAAAGCTGGGTTTGGGGACAAAATTCGAACAAGAAATTGATAGAATTTATCTGATTATTTTGGGGTCGGATGACAATTTAAACGAGTCTATCAAATTCTGACAAGAGAAATTAAGTGATGAAAGTTGTCTGATTTTTATCGGGTGGGATGATAATCTAAATGGGTCTCTCGGATACGGAGAAGAAAAAAAGGAGAGAAATATTGTATTTTTAAATATTTCGTCAAACAAATCAATATCAAAACTTGGACAAAGAGTTGATACTTGTACCATGTTTTCTAGGTTGGATTAATTTAAATATTCTGATTAAGCAAAATTTTTGTCGATTCTAGTTGAAGAGTTGGTCATCCAACTTGGATGGCTTATGTTAGGAAATAGTACTCTATTTCTAAATAATTGACTTTTATTTGTTGAAGTTCATCGTTAATTGATAAATTCTAACTCAATATTTTATTGAAATATGATTTATTATTTTTTAATAATTTTTTTATTATAGGTATAATAGTATCTTTTATTACATATATTATAATATTAATTTCATATAATGAATTATTATATATATTTTCATTGCCAAAATAATAATTATATGCATTAAAAATGAACTGTTAAAGTTTTCAATGTGAAAATCGAAACAACACATGAAAATCTTAGGGGATTGCTAATTGTTGATAATGCAGTGATTTCTATTGTGGAAATATTAATGATATTAAAAATGGTATTTGTTATTTTTTTTTAGTTTTGAAAGGAAAAAACAATGTGGAAAAGTCACCTCGCTATAAGGCCGGATACGTTTGTATTGAGGATAGATCTATTCAAAGCTCGGGCCATATTAGATTTTTGGTTGGGTCAATTGGTCGCAAGTCAGACGACTCTCGACCCTTACTTGATCTGATCTGGACATTAAGTTGAGTTCCTTGACCTTACCCTAAAGATTGTAGATCGGGCCATCGCATTAGCCGATCATAAAAAATATAAAATTTAATATCAATCATTTTGTCCATTTTCTTTAAAAAAAATCCTAAAATTTAAAATTTTCAACCCACAAATCGACTAACAACACTCCAAATTCGAATTCTAAAAAAGAAAAATCCAACATCAAGTATCTTCAAATTTAATATTATGTACCGTTTGAGCAACTTATTATTTTGCACAAGTTTAGTTGGGCTACTTTAAATTATATTTGTTGTTTTAACATTTCTTGAATTTTACTTAATTAATAATCTAAAAAAAAAAGATTTAATTGATCAATTTATTGTTTTGTACAAGTTTAGTTGAGTAACTTATTATTTTCTACAAGTTTAGTTGCCATGATAGAAGGGGTCGGGAGGGGGCGAGAATTAGCAAAAGTAATATAATAAATTAGGCATTGTTCTTTTCGTTGGCAAGTAAAATGAGGTTTCGAGAGGGGGAGACGCGAGGGAGGGAAGGTTGGGAGATTAGTAAAATTGAGAAAGAATAACAAATTCTAATTACTAACATGGAGTATGTATTATTGCAATTGTAAAATTAGGTGTAAATGGGTTTGGATATTCTTATAAACATATGAACTTAACCTCTATCTGTCATGCTTTTGTCAAATACTTCATAAAAGATCAAATTAATGTGAAGGGACTATGGAAGATAACAATAAAATGCTACCAACCCTATATTCTTAAATTAATGTTTGATAGAGGCTATAGCTACTGTTGCTATTAATAAAAGTTTGTGTCATAGAGCGGTGAAAAGATGGCTAGAAAGGAAAAGTGCCAGCAAACCTAATTAATTTTCATATCATCAACCTTTGTTATATTTAGTGCTAGTATTTATGCAAGTAAATTATATGTATTGTTGAAAAAATTGGGGAAATTATATTTAAAAGGACAAAGAAAAGACAACAATAAAAAATAAAAGAAATAATGCATAAAATAAAAAGAAAGAAAGAAAGAATGAATGAATGAAGTAGTGCCAAAGATATATTTTATATTTCTCTTACATTTTTTTATTTTCACATATAATTCACATCTAAAATTATGTATGTATTTATATAGACTATTCATGAAGAAATAATTTACATTATATATTGTAAAAACTATTTAAACAAATAAAAAACATATGCACATCTATTACACATATATATAACAAACCAAAATTAATGCCATATAAATAAATGCACACATTAATTTTGTATGATTTTTTAAAAAGTTAAATATAATCTATTATGGATTTCCTAAAATGCCCTCTTATTTGAGTAGCTTATTATTTTGTACAATTTTAGTGGTGCTACTTTAAATTGTCTTTACTGTTTTGATACTTTTTAATTTTGATTAATTAATAGTTGGACAGAAAACATTTTGCTTAATACGCTTTAACAATTCTAAAGAGGCCCGAGTACCATACTCCTCATTTGTCACTTTTGCCAAGAGGACTGCACCTACCACACCGAGTCTCGAGGTTCAATTTCCGGCGGGTTCCAGGCACCCCAAGATTGTCTCAGCCATTCTTTGGATAGGTTCCGAGACCCTCTAGAAAACTCACGCGTGTCACCAATCTCGAAAGTCGTGGGACCGAGCATCGTACCAGGTCGTCCCTAAGGAACATGGCTAAATGGCATCTTGGTTCGAATTTTGAACCCGGTAGGAGGAAGAATGGAAGAAGTAGAAGAAAGGCGAGGAGACTGGGATAGGCGCTGGCAACGCCTCCCTAGGCACCACCAGCACCTCCCCATCTTCCCTCTTTCTTCCCTTGTTACCCAGGTGAAACGCGAGCAGCGTCTCTTTCCCCCTAGCCACGCCTCTCATCTCCACCCCTCGGATGAAGCTAGGCGCTGATAGAGCCTTTGTGCCGCGGGTAGCGCCCAGTTTGTGCGTGTTTTCTGTCCTCCCTGGAGAAGACGCTGGCAGCATCGTCCCACAGACACCACTAGTGCCCCCCTTTTGCGTCTCCCAGCCAATTGCGCTTTGTTTCTCTCCTTTTCGATAGCCTTTTTTCCTTTCCTTTATTTTTCCTTTTATTTGTCAAGTTAAGTAATGACATTGTTGTAAATATTGGCACGTTCTTTTCCCTCACCCCCCTTCATATACTCCCCCATTTGCAAGAGAGAAGAACTTTGAATGTCATTTGAATGAATTAAGCTAAGGTTTTCTCCCAAATTCTCTCTTAAATCTTGTTTTTACTTTATTCATTGTTAATGGTGGTGTTAACAAGTCTTTTCCTTGAGAGATTAGTGGTGATTTCCTTTATCTAATCTTGGTGGATTTGCAAGCTCTCAACAATAGGTGACCTCCATTGATGAGTTCATATCAAGGTTCCAAGTTTCCGGGTTCATGTTCATTATCTCCTTCAACTCAAGCAACTCATTCCCACCATGCTCATGCTCCACATTCGGATTGGGTCGGTGGGATTAACAAAAGTAAAAACGGATAAATAAAGGATAATAAATTAGCCACTAACGTAAAGTATGTATTATTGTGATCATCAAATTAGTTATGAGTGTGTTAAGATATCTTTCCATAAACTTAAGAGCTTTACCTTTATTTATTGAGACAATTTCTTACGATAATGTCAAATACTTCATAAAAGATCAAATTAATATGAAGTGACTCAATGAAGATAAGAATAAGAATGCTACTTGCCACCTAACTCTAATACGTTAAATTAATGTTTATTAGAGGCTATAGGTAACGGTATTTGCTATTAAGAAAATTTGTAATATTAATAGTTACATTAGACATGATAGTAATTCATTTCGTTCAAATGCTAAACGTTAACGGTAATATTATTGTAGAAAAGAAAAATCTTAGGGAGCTTATAAAAATTCCAAAATCTATTCTAAATTAGCAATTGAAGTTTGGAAAACTTTTAAATCAACTAATCAGCAATAATCGTAGATGAAACTCTTCTACTCAAGTAACCAAGACAACATTTGATAATTTCAATTCTTAAAATAATAAAAGCCAAAAGAAAGATGTCCTAAAACCTCACAAATATAACCCAAAAAACATTGGTAGCTACAATTATTTTAATATTTTTCTGTGATTTTTTTTCTTTTCTTTTTTAACAATTCAAATCCGAATAAATTACAAGATTTTGCAAGTACAACACTAGCGAGCCAAAAGAAAAAACAACAAAGTTGATCTAAGAACAAATCAACAAGTAAAGTTTATTATTCAAGATTAAACATTCATCATTATCTTCCTTTTTTTTCATCATTTCTTTTTAAAGTAATTTGTCGCTATCTCTTGATCATCACAAACTAAATCCAACCTGCAACCAACATTTGTAGTTCGACATACCTCCTTGTCCAAGCTATCATGAAGGTTCTCCTCAAATTCCTCCAAAGTGTCCCTATTGATCAACTTATCTTCTCGAATGGTCTTGTAGCTTTCAGTGCACTCTCCCCCCCCCCCAAAAAAAAATATATGATCAAATCCCTTCGAAGTAGTGGTCTTGCAAGTCGGTTGTGTAATTAGTTATCATTTGGATTTCAAAATTGTTGACAATTTGCAAAAGTGAGTTAGTGATAAAGAGGGAAATAAAAATCCTACGTAGGAAAATGAGTGGATCTTTTATTTATTTATTAAGGATGTTGTCACATGGATCCTTACATAGTTAATGTGCCGTTCCATGGGCTAGTTGTGTCACTAGCACACACACAGACGTGCATGTGTAGGTTGTCAACTTTTTGGTGACTTATTAGGAGACACTTGACATTTTTACTAGTGTACAATGTACCTTGCCACAGAGAATAATTAATTTTATATTATTTTAATTTATCCAATTAATTTAGATAATAAAGGTGTCACTCTTATCCAAAACCAATTGTCAATTGCCGTTAGCTTCCTTTCTCTATCCAAAACTGATTTTTATACTCTACATAGGCATATGAAAGAATCAGATAGGGCATATAAATTCCTCAAGGTTATTTTCAATCACGCTGAATTATCTACTTATAAAATTGACTCAACAAACATTATGTTCAACTTTCTCTTGCTCTTAGCTATAGCTTTCGAAGCTTGGGGAAAGAGTTCTCAACACTAGAGGAGGAAGATCATGTCATTTCCTTATCCAACGATAATAAATGATTAACTTTGGAAGAAAAAAGAAATATTGAATAATACTTTATGAGAGGAAAATATACAAAACACGATTGGTGTTGGGATTATTTCAAGAGTATAAGAAGATCATATAGCATGAGAAGTCATATGGAACAAGTATAAGAGTCATATATAGGATAAACATAAGAAATATGACCAACACGGTTGAATACAAGACCAGCACGGGTCGTGCTAGTCTCCAGAGAGCAAGATTAAGCTCCCTGGGCTCAACACAGACCGTGTTGAGGCACCATGGACCGTGGTGCTCCAACACTGACCGTGGTGATCTCACCATGGACCGTGTTCAGATCCAGGAGCTGTTTTAATACTCCAACGGTTATATGATCTTCTCCATTAAGTCATAATCTTGATTTTATATCAAATGTAAGTACCCAACAACTATATTATATTATACCACATGATCAATTGACTTAGCCAAGGTCAAGATATTCATTAAGGACCTTAATTAAATCCATTGACCTCGGGTTAAGGAGTGTGAGATGTCTTCTATAAATGGGAGACTTTCTATAGCTATTTGAGTACACCATTATCTAATCACAACCTCTCATTCTTATCTAGATTGCGATTATATTTAAGTGAATCAAGTGAGAAACAAATTTGTCTTGAGTGTGCATGTTAAGTGCTAAATTTTATCCCTCAAAACATTTACGACATAGTAAATAATTCTTAAGGAAAATGTGTCCGTCCATGACTCTTAATAATATCCAAACAAGATAACCGTATGGTTATTAAGTTCAATCTACGTCTTATCACATATATCGCAAGAAGATCAAGAAGTCAAGAAAAGATGATGAAATTTCAAGTCGGTTAAACATCATTTTCCCCAATAATTGGAACAATTATTCCTAGTAATCTTGACAAGGATAAAGAAAATATATTTTAACCCTAATTTATATCCCTGTACATCCCATTTTTTTTAAAGAAAGAAAGTATCATGGTTATGCTTTGAGCTTTTCTACGCAAGTATTACCAATTGATGCCTGCAGTCAAAAGGAATATTGTAAAATCAGTTGCTCTTCATTAGGTCTAAAAATGTTGGCTCAAAGAGTTTTAAAAAATGCAATAGCATGCTGATGTCTAACCATACATCATATGAACAATTAAACAAAATGTTTGCGCTTTTCTACATAAGCTATTACCACTAATTGGTGCCTGCAGTCAAAAGCAATGTTTAAAAAAATGCCATATCTAGCATGCTGATCTCTAACAAATATATCGTGCTGAACAATTCAAATAAACCACGCAACAAATGGATATTATAGAGCTGACAAAATTTTGACCGACCCGAATACGTGAATTTGTCCCAACTGGAAAAAAATTGGGTCCGATCCTACATTTTCCGTCCGAATTTTGGGATTGACTGAATACTCGGCCATAATATTTCTACTTTTCTATTGTCTGATCCCGATTTTGACCTGAAGATAAGTCTCGTCTAAATTGTCTGACCCAATTTGACCCGAAAAAACCGGGCCTGAACACCAATTTCTCGTTCGGACTTTAACATTAATCAACCCGAACCCGATCATTTGCTAGCGCTAGATATCATAATCAAATGAGTACGAGTACGACCGTGTTCGATTATTGACCCGGTTTCACTTAAAAAAACTAATTGGAGTCCTGATTTGAGAGCACAAAGAAAAGAATCAATTTCCGGCACCAGAAAACTGACGTGGCGACCATAAATTTCTTTTTTGAAGTATGAATAAACATACTTTCTGGTCGCCACGTCAGCTTTCCAATGCCGGAAATTGATTCTGGATTGTTACGAGAAAATAGTGAAAAGGTACAGACTGCCAGTTGCTGAAAAGTCACTTTGGATTATTCCCAATAACAAGCCCCTCAGTACAGATTATTTGTGGCCAAAAACCCAAAAACTAATTTAAGTCCTGATTGAGAGCATGAAGAAAAGAATTGGAGACAATTTAGGGAAGAGGCATGAAATTTCATATAGGTATATTACCTTATACTGTATCAGTTTGTACATACTTGATAGTTGATAATCATAATTATATATCAGCTGCCTAATGATCTTTTCTGCAATGTACGAGTTCATATTTGATCAGTAAAGTAAGCAGATCCCACAAAGAAGGGAAGCTTTTGCCCATATCAGAGTCCACTCACAGTCAGAAATTGAGTTGACTCGCTCAGACTAGACCAGGCAAACGGGTCATCCGGGTCGAATTCGGGTTGATTGAATTTATCATACAATTTTTTGATTGTCACCGAAATTATATATGATTGGACCCAAAATCGGTTGTTTGAATTTGTGATCGAACCCGAATTCTATTCAAAGTTGGGTTAATCCTTCCCAAATTATCAAACTCATACCTGACGGGGATTTATTATCGGACATGATTTTGTTGTCCTCATTTTAAATTTAGACAACAATATGATAACCATACCCAATCTGTTCTCTGGTGGAACAAATTCAAATTATCAAGTTAGATGGGTTTTTCCCAGTACTATTGAAAACATTACTAAATATTAATTAAGACTAATATATATGAAATTTTGATCTATATTGACAAATGTTGAATGCTTATCAGAGCACCCGCAATGGTGAGCGTGATTCTATTCAATGAATGAGGTGGAAGCAGTATAGCCCACCAGAAAAGTTAGAGTTAACTTTTTATATTAACTTGATTTTCAACAGTGAGCGTGAGTTTAATTAAAATATTTTAAAAAATAGAATAGACCTCATATTCAATAATTCAAATACACTACAATAGAAATTTTAAAAAAAAAGAAAAAAAGTTGAGAATTTCGTGTTTGTCCTCGCACGGTGAGCACAAGTTTGAGTTTTTCTCACCGCCGACATTCGTCCTCGCCACTGCACCGTCTTTCTCGTTCTCGCCCATGCCACTTCAGCGCCATCTCACTGTAAAACTCGCCATTGCGAATGATCTCATAGTTCATGGAAACAAAAATCGAGCTAACCAAAGCAATATAAGAATGACAGAACTTTGAGAACTACAAGTTTGTTTGCAAGCTTGGCAAAACACAAACCACATTCAATAATTATAAACTTGGCAAAATACAACCAATTTAGTGATTACACTACAGATTGTATATATATTTGACAAATGGTGAATGAAAGCAACAATGACGCTTTGGCCGAGTGGTTAAGGCGTGTGCCTGCTAAGTACATGGGGTTTCCCCGCGAGAGTTCGAATCTCTCAGGCGTCGTTTCTTATTTTTGTTTCCTTTCCTTTGCAATACGGTAATACCCACTTCATATACCATGAAGTCGATCAATTCTCAGCCAACCCTAGACAACCAGGCAAAAGTTTGGCACATTTCATCGCACTCTGTAATTCTATTTATTCCTGTATATACATTTGGATTACCTCCCAGAACAGCTCAAAGAGACATTTTCTTGGTTATTCAGATCCACATGCTCTATGGGATTAACCATAAAATAATCACTTCAGCTTACCCAAAATAAACAAATCATCACTCGTCAAAGAACATCAGCTATATGAGTTACACTGCTGAGCTTCAAGTTTTAGATCATCATGTTAGCTGCAAGAAATAAGTTGAACATTCTATCAGCGTCGGATATGTTATAAAGATTTATTCCTCTTATGACATACAGAATCACACCTTTGCTTCTATTCTTTTAGTAACTAAAAATGGTATTAGAAGACACCAAAGGGATGTTACCCACACACAAAAGAATAACTTCTTTAGGTCTTTTACTCCTTAGAGGTATGCAGTCAGTTCCTTTCAAATCCAAGACCATCAAAACAACATCACTGCAAATCAGTTCTAGAAGTCATGTATGCCTTATGTAATCCAATGGTATAACAAAAAAAATGATGGCATATAATAAACATTGAGAAATCAAAATCAGAAAGACATACACACCCTATAAGCTAAGTAGAACTACAACATTTTCAAAGTATTTTGGAAAACTATAC
Organism: Portulaca oleracea; assembly: GCA_029582165.1. Classification (NCBI taxonomy): domain Eukaryota; kingdom Viridiplantae; phylum Streptophyta; class Magnoliopsida; order Caryophyllales; family Portulacaceae; genus Portulaca; species Portulaca oleracea. Next base: position 27,766,077 of record CM055871.1, read on the forward strand.
ATCTTGGCAGAGTAGTAGTCAATAAGTAGATCTAGTGAAGCTGTGAAGGATCAAAGATACTGATTGGCTGCTTTTGTATGTTGTCCTATGCAAAATTGCAGTAGATCAAAATTTGAGTTATGCAAGAGAGGTCAACAAACTAAGGAATCAATGGATCAACCTAGGACTTATGACCAAATCATCACCAATTCCCCCCTTAAAAGAGACCCAAGGAGATGGGAATTGGATCTCTTTTATTTCCACAATCCATATTTGTCGAAATCTTTGAAACAAATGAAGTTTGAAAAAGAACAGATTCACATGGATTTACCATTCAACTCCAGTTTGGGTTGGGTTGTATTCCCTTCCTTCAAGAGATAAGGATCTGAGCTTCTTCTCTGAGTAACCTGGCATGAATAGGAACATCATTGACCGGCAAGATGTAAAATGCACTGCCATTAAAGCAGTCAAACCCTTAAAAACCGAAAAATCCAAACAGATAGGGTAACCATGAGTACCATTAATGAGCTTTAATCATGCCTGCACAGGTCATAGGTCATAAAATAATGTGGGCTGTGACATGAGCAGATCTTCACTGGGAAACAGCCACAAAAACCATATACTCATTGCTTGAAGCACACAAGCATGAAGTTATCTTTCTCTTTGATCCTCTCGTTCTCTTGGTTTCCCAAGCGGTTTTCCAATTCTTTTTCGAAATGGTTTTGTTTTCGGTTTTCAAAAGCTTTTCTTCTGGGGTCCACCGAAATAAGTCTTTTCATGCACTCTTGTGCATGGGGAGAGACTGCATACGTCATGATCACCCTAGACCTTGTGTTAGTGGGGCCACACGGGGGTTTGTTGTTGTAGTTGTAGCTGCTTAACCTAGACCCAACTACTTCCAGGGGTTTTTTTCATCCCAGCATCAATGAGCTTCAACCTCGAGTTTTTAGCCTCAACCCACCTACCAGATTGAGCATATATACCGGATAGACCAACGTAATGTGCTGAGTTCTCAGGTTCAAGTTTCACCAAATTGCTCAACGCTTCTTCCGCTAACTCCACATTCGAATGCATTCTACAAGCACCCAACAAGGCGCCCCAAACCGCACCATCGGGTTCCATAGGCATGTCGTTAATGAGGTCCATTATTTCGGTAAATAGTCCTCTACGACCTAACAAGTCAACCATGCAAGCATAGTGCTCCAACTTAGGTTCAACGTGGAAGTTATCACGCATGGAAGAGAACAATTTTCTCCCTTCTTCAACCAAACCGCTATGTCTACATGCGGACAACATGCTTAGAAAAGACACCCCATCAATCACAACATCACCATCTTGCATCTGCAAAAAAAGTGCAAAAGCACGAGCAACTTGGCCATGAAGGGCACACCCTGAAAGCAGTGTGTTCCATGATACTATATCCTTACCCTCCATCTCATCAAAGTACTTCTCAGCCAGATCAAACTGCCCACATTTAGCATACATATCAATAAGGCTGTTACCAACAGGTGTATTTGATTGAAAACCCATACGTACTATACAGGCATGAAATGCCATGCCTTCGCGGAGAGCAGTTAAGTCTACTGCAGCAGGAAGAACACTCACAAATGAAACTGCAGAAGGGTGAAAACCTTCGGATCTCATCTGACAAAAGGTGGAAATGGCTTCTTCAGGGCGTCTGTCATGCACATAGCCGGCAATCATGGCATTCCAGGAGACCTGATCTCTAGTGAATCCGGTTTGGTTGAATAATGATTCAGTATGCTTTAGTACTCCGCACTTAGCATACATGTCAATTAGAGCATTCATCAAATGACATTCATATTTGAATCCGCTTTTTATAATTAGGCCATGAACACATGAACCTTGACGCGGATCATGCAAAAGTGTACTTGCAGATACCACACTTGCCATGGTTCCAAGGTCAGGTTTCCTCCCCGAGGACAGAAGTTCTTGGAACACTTCCAAAGCATGAAAGGCATCCCCGTTATCTGCATAACCATTTATCAGAGCGTTCCAAGAAACCACGTTTTTGCTTGGCATATTATGAAAGATAGCCAATGCCTGAGTGAACAACCCACATTTAGCATACATTGAAATTAGAGTGTTCCCGATAGCTATATCTGAATCAACGCCAGATTTAAGAGAGTAACAGTGTATACTCTTCCCCATTTTCCATAACGAAAGCTCAGTGCAAGCAGGAAAGATGCTTAACAGGGTAACACTGCTTGGTCGAATTTTTCGATGCACCATTTCACGAAATAGGCACAACGCTTCTTGAGGGAATCCGCTCTGCACATACGCGGCAACGAAAGCGGACCAAGCAACCAAATCTTTTTCCTCAAGCCCACCAAAAATTTGCTTAGCTTTCTCCATATCTCCACACTTTAGGTACATCGTCATCAAAGCAGTAGCAACTATTACATCCGAGTCAATACAGTGTTGGATGGCGGAGTTGTAAATCTCGCTCCCTTTGTCCGAGTCTCTCATCTCAGAAGCTGCTAAAGCAGAACTCACAGCAGACACCTTATTCATAGCCATGTTATTCCTCTTCATCTCATCAAACAACTCCAAAACTTCATAGAAATATCCACTGTGGGCATACCCAGCCATCATCGTTCCCCAGGACACATGATCCCTACCACGCATCCCATCAAATACACGACGCGCGTCTTTAACAAGCCTGCATTTCGAATACACATCGATCAACCCATTAAACACCTTGGTCCGGAAGCCTTTCTTAATCACAAACCCATGAACAGACTTGCATAGCCTCCCATCCTCTAACTTGCAAAGAGCGGGAAACAAGTTCAACAAACTAACCGAACTTGGCACGAGTCCACCCACTTGCATCGCCCGAAAAAACTCCAATGCCGCATCAGGATTTGCACCCAGTGATAGCCCTCCAATCATAGCATTCCAAGACACAATATCTCTCTCAGGCATTTTATCGAACATCTCTCGTGCAAATTCAAGTTGTCCCATCTTACAATACATATCAACCAGTTCAGTCCCAATAAACAAATCCAAATCTAACCCCTTACTAATCACATCATTATGAACTTTTACACCCTCCTCCAAATCCAATCTCCCAGCACAAGCTTTGAGCACAAAAGTATAAGTATACTTATCAGGCTCTGTTTTTCTCTCCAACATTCTACGGTACAATCTCAGCGCTTCATCATGTCGATCAGATTTGGTATAACCCTTGATCATATAGTTATACAAAATCGTATCTGGGTTTGTCGCAGAATCAAACACCAACCGAGCAGAGTCAAGTTTATGGTGCAAACAGTAGGAGTTTATCAAGTGGGTAAGCGTAGAATTGGCGTGACTAATCCCTAAGACGACTAAGCGGCCATGGATGCGAAGAAGGGAGCTCAAATCCGGGCAAGAGGAAAGAAGAGGAAGGTAGTCAGAGGAATTTGTTGGAATGTTGATGGATGCCATTGAAACTTCAGCACGAGTAGCAGCTGCAGTAGCGAGGGAACTGAGAGATCGATGCATTGCTCGGGCCAGCATGTTTTTGAATCTATGGAGGAAAATCCAGGTATCAAATTGTTGAATTCATGTTCTCTGAACTCAAATGGCGAAGGGGACGACGAAGGAAGCCAGGATGGAGAAGGGAATTGGTTGGCGGGGAGCATGAAAGCCTGGTATTATTTATTTATTTTTGGAGGCAAAAACGAGATTAAAGTATTCATAGACGCTATTTGGCAACCAACTAATAGCGGCTAGTTATTAGCTGTTTGGATTATCTGTTTGACTTTAATCATGTTCGACAGTAGCATTTAGCATAGTATTTTTCGTTTTAAATATTTTAACTGTTCGGTAAATTAACGTTTTAAATTATATTGAATAGAGTTTGTTACAGCCTTTGGTAGAAATTCTTAAACAGTTACCTATACTAATGTTTAGAAGATGGCTGATAGAGTTTAGGATTTTCATTCCCTAACTGCCCTGTAATGTTACTAAATATTACAACTCCTGCCCTTCATATAAAATGCAAGCTACTTTGGTTCTATCTCTCTGTGTCTCCCTGGCAAAAGTGGTTCGGTAAATGATGATGATGATAATGAATCATAGTGATTGTGGGATCCGGGAAAATCCCCGTGGTACCGCTCCCTCGCGGTAAACGGCGAGTCGAAAGGGGTATCTTTTCTTTTAGAAGATTCGCTTGTATTTCCATTTAAATAAATTAAAACTAAAACTCAAATAAATATACACCACTTTGGATATTCTCACAATTATTTTTACATTGACCTGGGTAAAAGATTGAAATAAGATATCGAGTCCCGGAAAAAGAATACATAATTATCCATGATATCCTTAAATTATAATGGGAGAAGAAACTTGATAAGATTTTTTTAATCTAGGAGTCTTGATGGTCGTTGCATTGTTCAAGTCCTGCAAAAAATACACACTGGGTTAGAACAAAATTTGGAACATGCGCTTTAATTATTTATTTAACTTTAACCTTAATTTATTAGGTGTTAACTAAAACGTATTAAGGGGGTGGTTTTCTCTGGGTTATTACAAGAAATTACAAGGGTGGAAACAGAGACATGTATCTAATGCCGAAAAGGAAATTTTGATTAAGGCAGTCGCACAAGCTATACCCACATATTTCATGAGTTACTTTAAGATGTCAACCTAAATAAAAGAGCTTGACAATTTGGAGGCAAAGTTTTGGTGGGGTTCTTCAAGATAAGGTGGAGGAATGCATTGGCTCAGTTGGGATGAAATTTGTCAACCTAAGTGCTTGAGAGGTATGAGATTCAGAAAACTATAGGTCTTCAATGACACACTCCTAGCCCATAAGCAAGCTGGCTTGAAGGATCTTCATGAACCTAGAGTCGCTAATGTCACAAGTTCTAAAAGGCAAGTGTTTTCCTAACTCTTCCTTCATTGAGTCTTATTTACGTTTTAATACTAGCTACGTGTGGAAGAGTATTCATGGTGTTAAATCCTCCCTAAAAGAGGGACTTATTTGGAAGGTTGGTGATAAAACAAAATTAGCGGTGTGGCAAGACATGTGGGTGGAGGACAATCGCTGATGTGCGATGATGACGACCTGTTCAGTGAGCATGCCAGACATGAGGGTAGGCAAGTTGATGGTACAAGGTGAATTCATCCCAAAATTTCCAGCAAATGCTTAGATACATCAATAGAACTGTAGCTCGGCAAAGTAAGAAGAAAAGTAAATATATGATCAATGATAAAGGGTAATATACTCACCACATTGACCTATGATCACAAAAAAGCCCAGAGGCAACAATCACCAACTAGACTCCATTGATAACCCACCAAAACCAAGAAGGAGAAAGTTAAAGAAAGATCGCCACCCTTCCTCTAAAGGTCTTTACCCACCACCACCATTCATATGAAACGATAAAGCTTTAAAGAGATATTTTTGGTCTCAAAATACCATTGTATTGTTCGTTCACCCTTTTTCCTAAGCTCTCATATATATAGGAAATGAGAGGGAAAGATGAGCTATAAAACCCTAATGTGAGAGCCAAAACCAAGGTCCTAGATTAAACCCATTACAAGTGATCAAGGGAGAGAAGTTTCTATCTATTTTGCTTTCTACATCATATTTCATGAGTTACTTTAAGATGTCAACCTAAATAAAAGAGCTTGACAATTTGGAGGCAAAGTTTTGGTGGGGTTCTTCAAGATAAGGTGGAGGAATGCATTGGCTCAGTTGGGATGAAATTTGTCAACCTAAGTGCTTGAGAGGTATGAGATTCAGAAAACTATAGGTCTTCAATGACACACTCCTAGCCCATAAGCAAGCTGGCTTGAAGGATCTTCATGAACCTAGAGTCGCTAATGTCACAAGTTCTAAAAGGCAAGTGTTTTCCTAACTCTTCCTTCATTGAGTCTTATTTACGTTTTAATACTAGCTACGTGTGGAAGAGTATTCATGGTGTTAAATCCTCCCTAAAAGAGGGACTTTTTTCCAATGAAATTTTGTGTTTTCTCTCTATCTTTATCCTGCTCATCATCTATTTTCACATACAACATTCGTTCTATTGTGAAAGTAGATGATGAGAAGGAGAGAAATAGAGATAAGAAGAGAAAGATAAAGAAGAGAGAAAAAAAATGAGATCCATTAAAATTCCATCAGAAAAGTTTTACTCTGCACATTTTTTTTTTATAATTAGTGGGCCACTAAGCCAATTTTATTCAACTGATCAAAACATGCCAAAAGCAATGTACAAACGCAGCCCACAATGAAAAATTGGACAATTTAGGACTATATACACTCATGGAAACATGCACACCAATGCCAGGCCACACACAACCCAAATAACATACTTATGGAAAAACAAGAGGCCAAACTAGAACCTCACAACATAGGGAGAATGATACATTGACCGTGGGGGTTGGTAACCCCCCTGAGTTGGCAAATGATGTGGCAGATGATGTGGCAAATTATATGGTTTGTCAATCAATTTTTTCTCTTTCCCATGTGCTCAATTTTTTATGGGAATTTATGTGATTTCATTTGCAAAATTCAAAATTTTTAGGTAATAATAACTAACAATTCATTTATTGTTTCCTAAATATATTTTGAAAATATTTTATATTCTATCCTTGATAATTGATATTTGTAGTATAATATTTTTAATGTGTCAAATCTGTAGTGTAATGTTTTTATAATTTTTTTCATATTGTATCATATATCTAATTAACGGATTGTTTGTGTGGTGAAATTTTATAATATTATCATATTTTTTATTCTATCCTTGATAATTGATATTTTTAGTGGTTTTGTACGTAGTATAATATTTTATATATTTTTTCATTTTGTACCATATTGTATTGTAATCAACTTGATTTTGTTTGGCTTTTTGAACTTGTATTTGTGGGGTGAAATTGAATATGATGGGATTATAAAATCTGGGTCAAATGCTCTTGCCTTTAAAAAATTATAAATGTATCTTAATTATAGTTTAAATAAATTAATACTTAATTAGATATTAAAATAAAACAATTATTCTAGTTTATATTTTTTAACGATTAAATTAGTTCAAACAAATAATATTGCATGTATCTTAATTATTATTTAAATGAACAATACTATTTGTATTCACTTACATATACTATCCTTTTTCTGAGGCAACACTCACATATACTATCTGCTAACAATAAAAGAAAGAATTTTTTCTTACTATCTTGAAAACCCAAACTGATAATCAATGACAACCGCATGTACAAAGAACTTATTTTTCAAACAATCCGTTGCCTTTAATCTCACAAATCACTTTAGAAACAAAAAAATTATCCACATAACTATAAATAAATTGTCTTCCATGTTGTAAGATTTTAGAAAGAAAAAAATTATCCATATAATAATTTATATATACACAACAACTTGAGAAGGAAAAAATTCAGAACGAAGAATTTAAATCTAAATATAAGGCTTGAATTTGGTATTTGGTAGGTATGTTTCTTCCTTTTATCTCAATTTCCTTTTCTAAAATAAACAATGTTTTTTTCTGTAATGTCATAATCGAGTAGTATGCTGAATGAATTTAGGTTTTAAGGTTTTAAAAAGCAAATTAGATTTCCAGAAGGAGGTTAAATATTTAGAAGATAAATTGATAACCCAAATTTTTCGATTAATTTTTGTCACCAAACCAAAATTGAAATGAAGGACTACAACTCAAACTTAGAATCAAAAACCCAGAAATCTTAGGACTGAAAACCCAGAAAATTGAAATTGAATATATACATTAAAATTTGAACATTGAACCAAAATTGAAATGTAAATTAAAACCAAACTTATAGATCTAAAGCCAAAATTGAACATACAACCTAAAACTTATACAAATAATGAAAATTCAAACCATAAACTAAAATCTAAATCCCAAAAATGAAAAAAAAAACCTGGAAGATGAAATTTTTTCATCTCTTCTTTTACCATGAATTATGTCGACTATCTCTTCTTTTGCCATGAATTATGTCGACCACCAAACAACACCATTATTAGATTTTGGATATTGCCATGAATTAGATTTCTATAAGAAGAGAAATAGAGAGAGAAAGAGATGAGTTGAATGAATGATTTTGGACATGGGAGAAGAGGTGGGTAGATATTGGGGTTGGGCACTGAGGAGGATTGAGGATAGAGAGAGGAGAGAGGAGAGAGGATAAAAGAGATACTTGGGGAGATGAAGAAGAGATGTGCAAATGTGCAATGCATCTTAATTATTGAGGAGAGAGGATAGAGGAGAGACTCGAGGGTTGTTAGAAAAAAAAAATCAAGTTTTTTGGTTGGTTGGCATGTTAGGCAACACCTTTTGTGTTGTCATTGTCTTCTTTTTCCACCCTTTAAAGTGTTGCATCCTTAGTCAAAAGAGTTAGACACCTCCTTTGAAAATGTTGCTAGTGTTGCATCCTTAGTCAAAAGAGTTAGGCACCTCCTTTTGAAAATATTGTTAGTGTTGTATCCTTAGTCAAAAGAGTTAGGCACCTCTTTTTGAAAATGTTGCTAGTTTTTTATTGTATCTTAACTTTGCTTTTGCTACATAACCTTGGGGTGATGTGAGGCTTTGATGTATGTAATTTTAGCAACAAAATTCAGCTCATTTTCCCCCCTTGTATTTCGCGTTAAAATCTCCCAAAGCAAAGTCCTAATTATTCCTTAATCCCCTCTTAATCCCATACTTTTATCTCCTCATTTTACCCTTTTATCTCATAATATAAATATCTTTGGGCATAGTTTCAAGTACTCCAAGTTAATTAATTGGGAGTGCACTCGATTAATTAACACTGTGTTAATCCTGGGGAACGGCCGCCTAGAGGAGGTTTGCACCGTAGCTTCGGCAAAATCGTTCTTAGGACAGTGGCTAGGCCACGGCACGGTTTGTTGTTTCCTACTATTTTATAATATGTTGTGATGCTATTAATGTGTTTATTTTCATATGCTAATTGAAGTTTTAGTTGGTTGAATTTTATACTAAGTGCGTTTGTATTCTAGTTTTCGAAAAGGTTTTTTTTTAGTTGTTGTAATTGTATAAACCAAACCATTTTATTTATTTTATTTCCAACATTCTAAGAACGATTTTCGGGTTTTATACAATTATGGCTTCTAAATTTACTACTCTTGATATGTCTAAGCTTGAATCGTTTGATGGAAAAAATTATAATCGTTGGGTTGTTAAAATGAGTTTTTATCTGGAGCAAATTGAGGTTGCATATGTCTTAGAGGATAAGGTTATTCCTAAAGAGCCTAATGCTAAAGCCGAGTATGAATTAAAATTTGCTAGGGATCACAAAGTGTGTAAAGGCATGTTGTTGCATCATATATCTAATTCCTTGGTTGACATTTACATGAAATTTAAAACTGCTAAAGAGATTTGGGATGCTCTTAGCAAAAAGTATGGTAAGGATGATGCTGGGTCTAAACGCTTTGTGGTTAGTAAATGGTTAAAGTTTAAGATTGAGGAGGATAAACCCATTATTGATCAAATCCATGAATATGAAAGTTTGTGTTCAACTATTACGCCTGAAGGCTTGAACATCTGTGATGTGACTTTAGTTGTTGTCTTGATAGAAAAATTACCACCTTCTTGGAAAGATTATAGAAACCAACTTATGCATGAAAAAAGAGATTGGACCTTAGAAGAGCTAGTTGGGCACTTGAAAATTGAAGAGGAAAATAGGATGAAAGATCAAAAGATTTCTATGAATTCTGGATTTTCTAAGGCTAACCTTGTGGAGCCAAGATTTGTTAATTCTGACAGGTCCAAGCAGAAAGGAAAGAAAGATTCTAGACGAGACATGAAACCACAAGGAATGGTGCAAAAATATAAATTCACGGGAAACTGCCATGCATGTGGACGATGAGGCCACAAAGCTGCAGATTGCCATTCCAAGAAAAGACCCAACACCAACTTAGTTGAATCTGACACAATCGTTGCATTAGCGTCAGAAGTCAATTTTGTTGGTAACATCACAGAATGGATCGTTGATACCGGTGCCTCTAAACACATTTGCGCCGATCGTCGACTATTTCAGACTTATGAAAAAGTTGATGAAGGTGGAAATGTCTTCATGGGAAATTCATCAACCGCATCCATCGCCGGAAAAGGGAAGATCACTTTGAAACTCACTTCTGGAAAATTTCTTACCCTTAATGATGTCTTGCATGTGCCTGATATGCGTAGAAATCTAATATCTGGTGGTTTGCTCATGAAAGCTTTGACCGTCTCATTATGACCCGCAATGGTGAATTTGTGGGAAAGGGGTTTTGCACTAATGGTCACTTGATTGTACTTGATACTATTCCTGAAAAAGTGAATAAAATGTATGCTAGTTCTTCTGCTTACACTATTGAGTCACTTGATTTGTGGAATGCAAGATTGGGACATGTTAATGTGGACTCCATTAAAAGGCTTAAGCAACTTAATTTGTATTCCTAGGTTGTCCAATATGGATTTCTCTAAATGTGAAATTTGTGTAGAGGCTAAATTACATAAGAAGTCTTTTAAATCCATAAAGAGACAGACTGAATTGCTTGAGCTTGTTCACACTGACTTAGGAGACTTCAAAAATCATGTGAGTCGAGGTGGTAAAAAGTATTATATTACTTTTGTTGATGATTGCTCTCGTTATACTGTTTTGTATCTCCTTAGTTCAAAAGATGAGGCAGAAGAAATGTTTATTAAGTACAAGTCTGAAGTGGAAAATCAGTTGAATAAGAAAATAAAAAGGCTTAGGAGTGATCGAGGTGGTGAGTATGATTCTACATCTCTTAAGGCCTTTTGTGAGGCTAATGGTATTATTCATGAGCGGACTGCCCCTTATACTCCAGAACAAAATGGAGTAGCAGAGAGGAAAAATAGAACTTTGAAAAATATGATGAATGCTATGTTAATTAGTTCTGGGCTTCCTGATAATATGTGGGGGGTAATTTTGTCTGCTTGTCATGTGTTAAATCGTGTGCCTCATAAGAATCTTGATAAGCCCCCTTATGAATTGTGGAAAGGACACCCTCCCAACCTGAATTATTTGAAAGTGTGGAGGTGTTTAGCTAAAGTTGGACTACCAGCTCTCAAAAGAGAGAAAATTGGTCCTAAGACCATTGATGCATTATTTGTTGGATATCAAAGTGCTGCTTATCGTTTTCTTGTGAAAGGTGAAAGTGATTCATTTATGCATGGTCATATTTTTTAGTCTAGAGTTGCTGAATTTTTTGAGCATATATTTCCTATGAAAAGTGCATCTAATGATAAGCATATTTCTCCTGACATGTCTACTAAGAGGCATGCATGCTCATCTAGCCCTGAAATACGAAGGAGTAAAAGAGTCAGAAAAGAAAATAGTTTTGGTCCTGATTTTATTACTTCTTTCCTTGTCGAAGATGGCATGCTAGATAATGAATTTGTGTAATGCCCTGAAAATTCAATTCTAAACTTAACGGTCAAAGTCAAACGTTGACTAATCTTAACAGCGGAAGACTAATTTTTTTTTTCTTTTAATTGTGCGTTACTGCCGTATCCCCAAAGGAATACAAGGCAAGAAAGGGAAAAACTAACAAGTAATCATTAATTAACTTCAATTTAACAGCCAAAGGAAACTTTCAAATTCTAGAGACAACACAAACTAAACATCACTAACTTCAATTCTAGAACATAAACCAAACTTATTCTCAAACTAACTTCATCGTCCTCACTGCTAGTTCCCATTGCCATCACAGAACTCTTCACCTGAAAACAAAACATTTAAAAAATGAGGAAGACTCAATAATGTTTACCCCTAACCGTCAAAACAGTTTAAAATTCATTTCAATTCATTTTTAGGGGAGAAGTGAACGAGTCAAATCTTTTCGAAACCAACTATTTTCCCAAACCAACCATAATCGTCCTTCAAATTTATTAAGCGGGTGGACCTTGCTTATTTAGCCCTCGAAGTCCAAGACTTCACAATAATCAAATCTCAATATCAATCTCAATCAATCACAATCTCAACATACGGATGGTCATCCATTTCACACACGTGCATATAACTAACCCCGGGGAAGTAGCACTTATCAGGCATCCCTGATCTCTTGACAACCTCCCTGCAGGAACAGATCCTGGTCTATGGAGCATTGCCCGAACACACAACCATATCAGGGCATCCCCTGATCTCTTGACAACCTCCTTGCAGGAACAGATACTGGTCTATGGGGCGTTGCCCGAACCCGCATTTATGTCTCATTTGAATTATTAGTCAGGTTAATAACAGATCCTGTCCAACTCAATCAGTCCAATCCCAGTTTCCAAAACCATTTCCAAATCCACATAAAAGACTGTCCACATTTTACTAACTAAGAAGAATATAATCAACATTCAAAATAGACAGCCAATTTCCACCATAAAATCCCTTCGAGATGCAAACCGCAAAATAACTTAAAAATCAACAAAACAATTAAAGCGCACCCCGGCAGGATTTAGGACATAGACATTACCTGGAATTCTTCACTTCACTTCACTTGACCTCCAGGAACACACTTGAGCTCACTAAAACGACGCGGTTTAGATCGTGCCTTGAAATAACGAAATTTCTAAAATTAAAACGTATCGTACGGAGTTAACACGACCTAATTTCTTCCTAACCCACCCCTAGGAACACTATAAGGCTCCCATCATTCATAAATTAACATTTTAAACATATCTCACATTATCTAACTATCACATATCACAAACACTTCCATATTACAATAAATAAATAATTCACACGCATGACAACACATTTATTCGAAAATGCAAACTGGACAGATTGCAACAATCATATAAAACGAACCACAGCTTGATTTCCCGACATCCTATGGGTATGGTTTTGGACTTTCTGGAAACCTCGGGATGTCTACTAAAACTCTTATGTTGATCTCGAGACTAAAAACACACTCCAAGGTCCTCAAAAACAGTCATTAATCCAAACTATCCAGATCTGATCAAGGTCTGGTAATTGGGGTATAACTCTACTTATACAATTCCAAAGTCCGATCCGCAAAATTCTTATGAAAGCTAACATCCTAAGGTATTTCCAGACCAAAAGGTAGGGCTAAATATTAATTACACAATAAATGGTGATCGATATCGTACGACTCATAAAATATGTCCAACTGACCGAGTTTTTATTTTGGGTTTTTCGATCCTAATTCTAATCAAACCATTTCGAGACTCTATCTTAGGCCTCTAAACAGTCCACTTAAGGTGAAGTACTTTCCCTTTCACCCCCTAACACAACCAAGGTCAAACTACTCAAATTAACACCAAATTCTCACATAAACACACTAATTTGCAAGGTAAACATTTTCCTTCAAAACAAACGTAAAGGTCTCATAAAGCTAGAGTTTCTCGACAACGAAACTTTATAGAATAAATCATACACAACAAACATACCAAACCCTCACTCCAGATCAAAATTTGAAGTATTTTGAAATAAGGAAAAGCGATTAAAACTCCTATTAGCAGTGTCGCATATGATCATAATCAAAATAATACGATTAATACGTTAAGGATCGAAATTTTCTTAACATAATATAATTTAATTTGTAAAATCATAAGAAAGTTTAACAAGACTCCTTTTGAAAGCTATTATATAATAATAATAATAATAGTAATAATAATAATAATAATAATAATAATAATAATAATAGTAATAGAACATCATCATAATAATAATCCTAATCATAAACTTACACCCAATCATAATACTACTCATAACATAAACATGATAGTAACACTTAAGAACCACATCATATTATATATACTACTGACATAACATAATATAGTACTAATCCTAACTTAAACATGATACTAATGCTAATGACCACACACACTCACTCAAATTGTACTAATCAAAAGCATTGTACGTACATAAACCTAATCCTAATCATATTAATAATCCCAATCATGATAATAAAACTAATGAAAGCATGAACAAAAGCAATACAACACTCAAGTGATCTAACACAGCTCCTACGCCTAGTGGAGCCATATTAAAAGAAGCATACAAGCATAATAATCCCACTTAACATCAAATTAGGAAAATAATAATCTTAATACTAACGATAATAATCAAATAACAGAAAAGAACATCAATAACACAGTGAGTAAAACCAAAATATTTAGAAAGGTGTTAGGGTTTACGTAAGGTTGACAAACTGGTGGTCTGGTGAGGGTCGGACGGCGGCGAGGGCGTCGGACGGTGGTGGTTGGTGTCGGACAGCAACGACGCAACAAATGGCATCGATAGCAACGGTAGTAGCAGCGGTGGTTCGTTTCTTCGTGTCTAGGCGGTGTGCGACAGTTTCCGGTCATGACGGGGTCACGCGGCGCTCGTCTGGTGGTGGAAGTCGACGGCGACGGCCTGGGTGGCGGTTGGTGGCGCACAACGAGGGAGACACAGGGGTGAGAGTGAGGGACGAAAGAGAGAAAGAGAGACACGCGGTGGTTGCGATGGTGCGATGGTGGTGATGCCCGGGCGGTTTCCGGCGAGGCGAAGGTGGCGGTGGTTATAGTCGGTGGTTGGTGGTGGCTGGGCGGTTACTCAGAGAGAGAGGGGGCACGTTGGGTTTAGGGTTTGGATAATAGTATTAGTTTACTTAATTAGACTAATAATAATAATTAGTAATGTTAATAAAACTTGGGGGAAAAGCTTCCCAATAACCGACCACTAACCACTAAAAAAAAAAGTAAATAGGAAAAATATGATTTTTAAATTTTGCAAATAATAATAATACTAATAATTGTAATAATAACAATACTAAAAACACATAATTAACTAAATAAAAACTAACACATAATCATCAATAATTAACATGTAATTTACCAAAATACCCTTATTCTCATGCATACCCATGCACGTAGAAAAGACTATATTACTCTTGATAATCCCACGACGGTCCTACGAGCTCAAGTGTTAACCATTTAAACACAAAATAATTATCAGACGTAAAATAATACTAACGACGTGACGAAATTTATAATCCGATTTTCCGGGGTTTTACATCATTACCCCCTTAAAAGAAGTTTCGTCCTCGAAACTTAAACTCAAAACCAACGGTCTGCCAGACGGAACTAACGATGGCTATACCCAAAACTTAGGGTTTTACATCATTACCGTCTTCAAAAGGGTTTTACATCTTTGTGAAGCCCTAGTTTTGAGTGTATCTAGTCTTGAAGAGTCATGGATAGTTGACTCTGGTGCATCCTTTTATGTTTCCTCCGATAGGGAGTTATTTCATAATTTCAGGAGTGGGAAGTTTGACAAGGTGTATCTTGCCAATGACATGTGTTATGAGATAACAGGTACAGGAGACGTGACAATTAAGACTGCGAATGGTGGTCTTTGGAAGTTTGTAACGCCCCAACCTTAATCACAAGATCAAGACTATACTTTAGGAACCTAAACTCATGATTAGCGCAGCGGAACACCTTAGGTCGAGGCATTACCGCCGTCCCTACTCGGGACAAGGCAAAACACAAAACCACAATATAACAATACACCATAGAACTGTACCAAACTCCATACAATCCAACTGCTAAACTTAAAGTACACACACATTGTACAACCTTTTATCATACATATCATAGGTTTCCACAACCAAGTGGCCTTTAACGCCCTTGAGCAACCTTGAACACCGATCTTCGATCGCCTTTAGAGAACTATTCTGTACAGACGACTTACTCGTGCTTAACCTCGCCTTTATCCTGGGAGCTCGGACCGCCTAAAACAAAACATTAAAAACATTCGCAAAGTGAGTGGGGAAACACTCAGTACGTAAACCTCCAACACGTCAAACCGTTCGAAAACGGTCTTTAGTGCCGGCATTTAAATTCATTTTGAAAACGGGGAAGGGGTTAAAATAGGACTTTAGTAACATGATCATAAACATAAACCAATAAAGATAGAAAGTAGGTGGAACCCTTACGATCGGTGCAAGCACCTCACACACGCGTATGCCCAAGTTGATCTAAACTTGGAATGATTGACTACTAAGCAGTCGACACTGGCCAGGTCAAGGCACTCTGATCAGGAGTGCTAAAAACATAACTGTAAATATAAGCATAGAATGCGGGTCCACTATTAAACATAAAGACATTGTAAACCATAAAACTTGACATGGCATAAATCGAATGAACCATGCATATGACTTAGATCATAAAAGCTGGACAATTTGCGTACCTGAAGCGAGTGAGCCGTCGGTCGCGATCTCGGCTGGGGAATGGCTTGGTCGGCAGACTTTGAGCTATAATAATAGAGTTCGGTATTAAAATAGGAGCCATGAAAAAGTGAGGCGTAGAACCTCATGATAAAGTTTCGGCAATAAAACGTATAGGAATTTCAGGTTTTAAAGACAATGATATTTTGATCGTAACTCGGGCTATAGAACTCGGATTTCGCTATGCGAGTACTTTTCAGAAAGGGAAAAATATGCTCTACAAGTTTGAGGGCCGGGCCAGAGGCTAAAAAGAATGAGAAAGGCTCAAAAGAGCCGGACAGTGATAAATTACCGACAATAATAATAACGGGTTTTCGGATGTTTGAGATAAAATCAAGAGGCTTGGATAAATGCTTTAAACTTATAAGAGCTTTATGAACCAAGGAACACTTGTACAATATAAACTCTCAATTTACTAAAAAAGACTTTAAAACTTCAGTACGATAAAACTTCCCAATAAATTTAGGAAGTTTCGTAAATTAAAACGGTAAACGGTAAAATAGTTTCAAGGTCTCGGGGTCCTTCAACATCGAGCTCTAAGGTTCCCACTTAACAAGTATATCACAAATACTATAGTCCTTAGATTAGCCACTCTTAAACCCACTTATAAGTCCTTTATAACCACATTTAACCCCTTAATGTACTTATGCAATTACCCAGAATTTCCAGTTTTTCAGCTCTGTTTCCGGATCCTATAACTTACTCTCCCGACATCGGTTTAAGACATACCATACGTTTTGGAAAGCTCGTCAAGTCCTCTAAAACTCTTATGTTGAACACTTTTCCAGAATCAAACTCCATTTGGTCGAAAAATGCCCAATAATACACTGACTCCAAAATTCGTATGTAATTGCGCGGCTTTACGGTTTTGGCTCTAACTTGGGTTATACAAATCGAAAACTCGAAATTCCAAAGCCCGGTGTTTACTAACATCTTAGACTACCTTTTTACCCTAAATTCTGGGCTCGAAACTAATTTTAGCATCCTCTATAAAAATCACAAAATGGGCAGTAGGTTCTGGACAGAATTTAGCCTTCAAGCATGCTTGTTTTCATCCAAACTTTATACCAAATATACACCCAATGTAATCTATGCATAACCTCACTATTTTCCAGAATTTTTACCTCTAAAATTAGCATCCATACTTGTATAATTCACATGCAACCACTCACATACATTTGTACTTAAACTACACCACAAATAACATGGTTTTTCTTCCCAACTTCATGTAATTCATCCAAACAACTCAAGGATACTCACTAATCTTTATCAAAACAGAAAGTTTAACTCAAATATCTCTTCCAATCCAACATGCATGACTATAGAACATCATCCCCTTCAATAATTCACATAAACCTCAACACATTTCACATGAACTTGAACCAAAAACATAGCTTTACTCACTAAAATCAACTACAACAAATTTGTACTCTAAATTCATGAAAGAAGGTAGTAAATTAACACAAAAACATCATGGTAAAACTATAATATCAAAAGCTTCAAAACCCATAACAATGGAGGAAGAGAACACTAGAAAAATACCACTTGAAAAGATGAATAAAATGGACTAGGATGAAGAGGGGAGTGAGAGCTTCAAAATGGTGCCGGAAAAGTGGCCGAATCTCGCCGATTTTGGCGCCGCGGAAAGGGGGTGGCGTGGCTGGGGGTTGCTGCTGCCGAGAGAGAGAAAGGAGAGATGAGAGTTGTGTTGTGTAAGTTTGAAAATAAAAGGCCACTTAACCCCCCCTTGCTAATATAATCATCCCTTTTAAAACTAAAACAAAATAGAGTTAATCATTGCAACACTTTCCAACACTCCACCTATAATGATTATACTAATACTCTACTAAAATGTAACATGTGGGTAATCCCATAAATACTTTGGTACTATAAAAGAATTTAATCGGTTTAGAAAGTCGGTAAATCGGTAACCCGAAAATAAATTCGTTTCGATACGGAAAATTAATCTATAAATAAACTGACTTTAAAATAAAATTGTAGAACCTAAAATAATTATAATATAAGATTCTAAATAAAATATAACGAGCTCGGTAAAAAGTTTGACCGGTAAACCGACCGCTTCGCCATTCCGCCGAAACCTGTCACCGTTAACTAACCGCAAGGTACAAATAAATTAAATGACGAATTAAAACTAATTAAACAGGTTTAAAGTACTGTAATAGCTATGTTTTAGGGTGGGGTATTACAAAGTTGGAGGATGTGAGATATATTCCTGGAATTAGGAGGAATTTAATTTCAATGAATTAACTCGATGAGATGGACTACACTACAGGCTTCGGGAATGGGATGTGGAAGATCATGAAGGGTGCTATGGTAGTGGCGAAGGGATTGAGATCCGGTACGTTGTACTCTACCAGGGAAAGCACTAACATGATTTATTATGCTTCTTGTTCTAGTTTATGGCTTTGTAGGAATGAGAGGAGGATCAGTTTCACCAAAACTGTCTGGGAACCTAAGGAGGTATGGAGTGAGCTGTGGCGGTCAAGGTTTCTGGTAGGCTGGGTGTGCCTAGGGAGGAAACAGAGGAACCACAGGAAGCTCCACAAGTTACAGATCAGGTTGCTGAAAAACCTGAACCACAGGAGCTAGGTGAAAGCTTCAGCGCACCATCCAATGTGAGGAGATCCAGGAGGACTACCAGAGATGTTGGGGAGCAAAGACCTATACTAAGGCTGTGCGGGCGGAGGCTCGGTTCAAGTGGGAGCACGCAATGGTTGATGAGATTGCGTCACTTGAGGGAACCTGGAAGCCGGTGAGATTGTGGGTAGGGAAGAAGGCCGGGAAGAAGTGGGTCTACAAGATCCAGGGTAAGCCAGTGGATGTTGGGAAATTGAGGCAGGGTACGGTCTCAGGAGGCCTCTCGGACTGATGAAGGGGTCGGTCGATGCACTAGGGGAACTTGTGGTGAAAGTTGAGGATGGTTATGGTTTGGTCTCCAAGTGGGAGATTGTTGGGTGTGGAGTCCAAAATGGAAGAAGGAGAAGATTTGGAAATATTCGGGGAATATTTCTGAGATCTTTTTTGTTTCCCTTTCTACAGTTGTTTCCTAATTCGCGGTTGTTTCCTTTTTGTTATAGACTTCCATATTGTTTAGGTTACTGCCATATTGTAACCTAGGTTTTCCCTTGTACTCCTAGTATTTATAGGGGTTCAGGTTCTCCCTATTATGTATCCCTGATTATCCCAGTATTCCTAGAGTGGATCCATTGAGGGATCAAGTGAGACACAGAGAAACACAACCATTGTATTGTAACCCTCATATTACTAGTGCATCGATTCCGTGGTTTTTTTCCCGCTTTGGGTTTTTTCCACGTTAAACCTCTGGCGTCAAATTACTTATTTCTTTTCCGCTATTATTTCCTATTGCTTGTGGTTTGCTTGAGTGCTCTTCGATCCTAACAGGAATGTCTAGCACTCAGCGAAGCGAGGGCATGAACTTCTTTTTCAAAGGTTTTGTCAATGTCAACACAACCTTGAAACAATTTGTGGAGCAATTTGGATTTGCTTTAGCAAAGAGAGTCAGAGAAGAGGACAAGGAAAAATTCCAGTCAAAGGATAAACCAATCCAGTGTGCCACAGACTACATTTTTTGAGCAAGTATTTCAACAATTATACACTTCAAATAAGTTCCATGAGTTCCAGAAACAGTTGAAAGACATGATCTACACAAATGGCCAAAAGACACACAAAGATGAGAAGATGTATATTTACGAGGTCATTGTCAAGAGGCCACGATCAAGATCCATCAAACGATCCTCATTTTTGGTCGAAGTAGATAAAGAGACGTTTGAAATGAGATGTGACTATAAGAAGTTTGAGTTCAGAGGAATTATGTGCTGCCATTTATTATGTGTTTTCCATGAGAAGGAGCTGGATTTCGTCCCAGAGATGTACATTTTGGAACGGTGGAGGTAGGACTTGCCAAAAAAACATCTCAAAATTTCAGTTCCTTACTACCGACTGGTAAAAGAGAAACAGAAAGAAATGACCAGGTACGAGAAACTGCAAAGTGCATTCGAGCCTATTTCCTCCTTAGCTATATATGACGAACGAGAAACTATATGACGAGGTGATGACTACTATTTTGGAACTGGGGCTTAAAGCAACATCCATTATAGGGGATAGTAATGGGGTCGTGCCGCGATGCATGAACAAGGTCGATAGAGTATATGGTAGGAGGCTGGTCGAGGAGGGAACTACCATTAAAGCAACATCCAAGGGTTTCACATGCCACCTGGATCTACCACTCCCCAAGGGTTTCACATGCCACATGAATCTGCTACTCCCCAACAGTTCCCAGTGTACCCACAAGGGTTTCAAATGTGTCCACGGGGTTTTGGTCAATTTCGTTTTTAGATTTAATATAATGAAAAAGTAAGGAGTTCCCATTTGAAATGTAAAGAGTTTCGAATCGAGACTTTAGTTCGTATAAATCAAGTAACATAATATTAATCACTATTTATTTCTACATTAGTCACTTTTATTCATATATAGTTCTTCGATAGTGTTAATGTAACTAAATCTATATAATACATGTTTGTGTACATTTTTCAATTTAAACTATACTCAAATAGAACAATCTAAAAATGAAAAAGGTATGTATTATTCGCAAGGATTTTAAAATTGGGATCCTAACAAAAATTTTATTTAGTTTAATAACTATGATTATTCGAATATTATTTTCTACTTCTATATAACAAAATTTTTAAATAAATCACTGTTATTATTATTGTTATTATTACTATTATTATTATTATTACTATTATTATTATCCTAAATTCAATTAAAATAAATAAAGAAGAGAGGAATAAACCAATATAAGCGTGAATATTACTAAAACTCAATTATTTCTCATTGTTATTAATATTATTATTGTTGTTGTTGTAATAATTCTACACTCAATTAATCAAAAAATGGATGTGAATAAAATCAATTAATTAATGACAATGAGACTGAATATTATTGAAATGATCTTAGAAGTAAGTGGAGAAATGACTTATGTCATCTGCTAAGACAATAGCATAATTGCATTCAGCAAGTCACATGTTCAATTCCTCATAGCATCAATTTCATGTGCTAGTAATGAAAATGCTAGGCCTTTTGATAATTAAAACAACAATTTTGTATCGCAACAATGCTAGGTAGACCTGGCAGTTTATGACCTGACCCGAACCCGTTTTTGGGTTTTGAATACGATTTTCTCAACTAAACCCAAAGTATACCGAACCTAAAAATCTAGCGGGTCAAACAACACCCACACGTTTGACCTGAAAATTTAATTTTTTAAGTTCAACTTTATTAGAATTTATGATTTTTCTTTGTAATTTTTAACGTTAAACTATAAGCGCAATTTATTTATTTATTATTTCTCTAATTTAAGTCAAAATAGTTACAATTATCTATCTTTACTAGAAGATAATCATATTTTATTATGTATATTGTACAAAAAATAATATTTAGAGATAATTTTTTTAAAGAAAAAACGAAAAAAGGTCGCAATCATAATCGTTGGACTGACCCGAAACCGAAATATACCGGTCGATACGATCCGTATTTACCCGAATCCGATATATGACTGACCCGAAACCCGCCCAACTGACCGAATTGACATGTCTAATGCTAGGTGCTAGGTAATATTATCAAAACATCCATTCCATGGAATACAGGGGGTAATTGATCCATATGATGTGAAAAGAGAAGGAATGGAGGAACAAGAAAGGTGGAGTGTGTCAGAAGAAAGATGAGGAAAAGCAGCATAATTTGAGGTAAGTGACAACATTTTGGAAGGATTGCATGTGAAGAGATTTAGGGATTGAGAATCAAATTATGCCTCTGTATATCGTGACTTGTTAATTTTTGGGGCATATTTTACTTAGCTCAATTTTCAATTGTGGACTGAGATTTTGTACGGTGCTTATGACATTTTTCGATCAGTCGAATAAAATGGGCTTAGTGGCCGCTAATTATAAAAACAAATAATCCATGCCTTATTCACCTTTTCCTTTTCCTTTTCCTTTTCCTTCTTTCAATTGAAGTTGTAGTCCACTCTTTCTCAAAAGTCTCACCTCTTATTTTTGCCTCCATTCACGGGTAATCATACATTCAATATAATACATGTCTTGTCATGTTCTCTTTTTTGATTTTTTGTCCATACCATGCATGACACACCATCAAGTATGGTTATTGCCATTCTATCCCATTGAATTTTCTCCCTCCCTTTTTTGTTTGTCCAATTTATTTTATTTATATAACCAACTTATCATTTTCACCTTTTATTATTATTATTATTATTATTATTATTATTATAGAATTATTATAGAACTATTCTCTCACTAACACCATTCTCAAAACAATCCAATTATCCATCTAATTACATATTTTAATGAATACGAATGTAAATACAAATAATATAGAACAACATCTATATTGAAGAATACAACGAAAATAGATACCAAATATGAAATGAAACTATGGAATAAATTTAAAAAATTATAAAAATATATAGTGTAAATAAAATTGTAAATATTTTTTCTTTTAACAAAAATAAAAACTAAATACAACATAGTAGTAATTTGTCCATGATATTAGTATACAAAGGTTATAAAAAATTAAAACGAAAACATAATAAAAGGCAACTTTAAAAAGTAAAATAACAAAGAGGTAAAAATTATGAAAAGTTAGGTATAAATCTATACAATGAACTAATCTATACAATGTAGAAGCTAAAAATTAAAAGAATGCAAAAAAATAAATTTACATCCGTCAACTACTCAACCCACATAAAGTGCTCATTAATTTGCATAAATTGTATTATATTATTTACTATCCTAGACATCCAACTACTCAGCGTTGATGATGATGATATATTAATTTGCATCAATTGTATTATATTATTTACTATCCGTCCAACTACTCAGATAACTATGACTCTTCAAATTCCAATCTTTTCTTTTTTATTATTTAACCTCTTTTTAGGAGTTAACAAACAATCATTTTTTATCATTATATTATTTTATCAGAAAACCTTTTTTTAAATCAACTCAACTCACATAATTTCTCATTTTTCTATCAGTTATTATTTTAACAGAGCAATTTTTTATCTAACCTTTTTTTAATGCGAGAAACTCAAAGATTTTCAACATATAACTAAAAACTCCAATTCAGTAGAATTTAAAGGTGTAAAATTCAACAGTTATCATATTATTAATGGTTGAATATCAAAAGTCACAAATTTCTCTATAAATTATTGTTAGTTTCACTTTGTAAAATCAAAACAAATAGAAGATACAAAAGGAAAAAAGAAACACTAGCTATGAGTACTCCTAAATCATCTAAGTCTGCTATGTCTGCTATAAACTTGGGTAATCAAACCAAGTTTTTCAACTTCAAACATGAAGTCAATGAATTTATAAAACGTTTGATTGAAGCTTGGTGTGGTAGTAAGATTTTTGAAGTCGTTGGGCAAGGAGACCTCCTTGTTGTGGTTGATATAATCTATGAAGAACAAGCTAAAGCATTCAAGTTGAGTTGCAAGAGGCAACTGCAACTGCCACTGCCTTCTCCTAATTCCTCTATGAAGAAGAAGAAGAAGATGGAAGGCTCTCCATCAACTCCCATCAATGTTGATGATGATAATGAGGAGTTAGGCTTCTCCCCCCCCCCCCCCCGGAAATGTATTAGGATATCTTTATATGATATCCATTTTTAATATTAATGAATAAATTATTGCTTTTTATTCAACGAAACATCCATTTATCTGTTTAAAATATATTAGATGGAGTAATAAAGAGAAAATATGGAGAAAGTAGAGAAAAGAAAATATTATAGATTAATCAAGAAAAAAGAACTCCCCAGAAAATTAATCCCAAAACCATGGATATGAAATTATTCAATTTGTAAACCAACTCAAAAATCCAATACTAAATTTTTTTCAACTTGGAAACCAAAATCCAAGTAATATGATTTAAAACCTAAAATTTACAAATAAAATAAAAATTAACATGCATACAAACCTGGAATCTATATCTAAATATATTTTCAACAAACCCTAAATCCACAGCCAACCGCCTTGTTTCCTTCTCAACTCTTCATTAAAACCCAGATTTGTCATCGTTGGATCTCGACCGTACTAGTTTGTTCTTCACCTTTGGCTTAGAGAATGAAGATATCTTCTTCATTCACTCATCTTTTCATTTTTTTATTATTTGAGAGGTAAATAAACATGTTGAGAAATGAGGAAGAATCTGGAAATGAGTTAGAGAGAGAGAGAGAGAGAGAGAGAGAAGGGCAGTGAAGAGGAAATGAGAGAGTGAGAAAGAGATAGGGAGAGAAATGGGGAAGAAATTGAATTTGGTAATGACGATTTGGGGTAGGCAAGGGAAATTGAATTTGAACTCTAAACAAAAAAGAGGTAGTAAAGAAGAAAAAAGAATTTAATGAGTGATAGGGAATTGGAACGTGGGAGTGATAATTGATATTTATTGAGTGCTTTTTTTTTTTTGAAACCATTATTGAGTGCTTTGAATTACTATAAATATTTATTTTAATTTTTTATTTTTCAGATCATAGTCCATGTCATGTGGGTTGCCAACCTTTAGGGTCAACCAAACATTTTCCCACAACATAGTGTCAGCCCCACTGCAAGTGATTCCCATCTTCCTAAACCCTTCACATGCATTCCTTGTCATCTGTAGGGCTGTCACAA
Source organism: Portulaca oleracea (assembly GCA_029582165.1). NCBI lineage: Eukaryota > Viridiplantae > Streptophyta > Magnoliopsida > Caryophyllales > Portulacaceae > Portulaca > Portulaca oleracea. The sequence continues at coordinate 27,791,009 of CM055871.1, forward strand.
GTCTTTGACTTTGTTGCTTTTGACTCACTTACCTTCTGACCCTTTACCCAATTCCTTTCTTACTTCCATCCTCTCCTCTCATAACCATTTTGCTTTCATATTGAATTTTACCCATTCGAACAAGTTGTCAACTTCCATAAATTGTGCATCGTCCATTGGGTATTATCCCATTTGATTGCTTCCTTCTCTTTCTTCCTTCACAAGCCTAGTAGCCTTGCATCCTTTAAAGCACCATATATATCCCATATCTTTCTATATGTTCAATCAATTGAACATATATAGACATGTATCTATGCTCAAGTTTGCTATTCAATCAGACCCCACCCTTCATCTCCTGTTTAATTATTCATCTCACGGAAAGACTACATCATGCTTCTACCCTTTAGCCCACAATCAAGAGAGCAACACAATCCAAGTTTTCTTTGTTTATCAACTTTCTAACACTTCCCTTCTTCATATTAGAACCTATTCCCCTCACAATCCATGCAACAATATTCATGGTTTGTTTTTTCTTCTTTGTTTCTTGCCCTTTTTCTTTCGTTCTAATTTGATTTCTTCTGCTAGGTTATCGATTACCTCAGCTTGATTTCCCCGAAAACGTACTCCAATTATATTGCCAAACTGGATTGCCTCCTAAGCACTTTCCTCAGTGTACCTCGAGACTGTGGAGCTGTTTTGGTTATCCTGAGTTTGTATTTCTTCCTCTTCACCTGCATAATTATTTTCCTCAGCATGTGGCCCTTCTTGTCTCCTTTCAAAACCAGGTGGTGGTTGGGAAGTATAAATACTACTACTAGCAGTAATACTCCCCACGCAGTCATCCTTGTTATTTTGTGTTCCCAAACCTTCAATCTCATCATGTCTCTCCTCATTTACTTCATTCTCATTTTCCAGACCCCTAGTTTCACCGATTTGTTGCTCATGCCTGCTGCCACTTAAAGAATCAAACTCACCTTCTCCACATTCCTCTTGGTTTTGTTTTCCCTGCTGTGCATTCATTGTTTCTTCTTGGGTTCACACCCCACCCTCATCATTAAAACTCTCTCCATAATTCAAGGCCTCCTTTTGTTTCTGACCTTTTGAATCTCCTTTCAGATTTGAATGTTCGACTTCCTGAGTCTCCTCAACTACCTGCCACTCAGAGTGAGCCTCTCCCATTTCCTGTACGGTCTCATTCAGTAACTGAAATGACCCTTCCTTGTCCCTTGTCTCGCTAACATTCGTCTCTACCTCAGAATTGCTAACATTGTTCATCGGAAATCCCCGGTGGATCATAGACCCCTAATGCTAATTGGTAGAAAGACTCCGCTTCATGAATGAACAATTTGAAAGCTATGGTATCAACTGATAGGACTACTTCTCCCTTAACTTTATGGAATCTATCAGTAACCATTTGAGCCTTCATAACTTCAAAGCTCGTTGTATTGTGAATAGAATTTCCTAGAAAAATTAATCTTCCCCACGGCTTCAACAAGTCCTCAAAAGTTTCCCACGTCCAAGCATGAGGAGGAACACTATGTATATCAACCCAAATTCTTCTGTCATCAGCATTGTCATATATGGACCATTTCTTAAAATCATCAAACCACTGCTTGAGTTGTTTGATCTCATTAGGATCATTCATTACTTCCTCCAATCTCTCAAATGACTCAAAGGTAAATGACTCAAAGGTAAGGATAAACTTATTACTGGACAATGTTGTGATTCTAAAGCATAACCCAAAGTCAGATTGGATAACATATATGAGAGTTGATATGTTCCTTGGGATACTACTCGTGCATACTGAGCTCTTTTCCAGCCACTCAACAAAATCTGGATTCACAGTACCTTCAACTGTTACTTGACTCTCTGAGCCGTATGGGGATCGGTTCACTTTTTTTTTTGTTCGTCTATGGTCACTGGCTCGCTTCAAGCCGTCCTCACCTCTTCTCGAATCAAACTCGGTTTCAACGTCCATTTCATGGTGAATACAGGTCGTTATGGTCATCAATGAGAGTGGTGTTTATTCTACAAAGACCCCATACCATAGGATGTCATCTAGGGTCTCAATAGGACCTTCCCGAGCCTTCTAAGGGGCTCTGGAACCATTGGCAAGAATAAACACAAGGTGGTGAAGGCGTTCAAAGGTTCGAAATACGCGTGCCTTCACTGTTTCGGTCATAACTCCTTCAATACAACTCCGATGGACTTCAAATTTTGGGAACTTAAAGTAGACACCGAGAGCTTTCCAACGATATATTATGAGCCTAAAAGAAGTTCAGATGAAGAAATTATGCACGTTTGAAGTTAGCAGGAAGAAACTGTCAACAGCAACGATCGTGCCATCAGGCCGCACGATCGTGCCATTCTTCCAGAAGTCACTGCACGATCGTGCCATAAGTTAGCACTATCGTGCCATTCTCGAACAGGCCATTCTTGGGCTGTTTTGAGTAGCACAATCGTGTACCCATATGGCACGATCGTGCTATTTCACGACAGGTCGTTTTTTCGGCCTTTCTCTCTCTCTCTCTTTTGGTTATGTTTTCCCCTTTCCCTTATATATGCTTGTAAGCCTCTTTTTGTAGGGCAGAATACACAGACTTTTGATGAATGTTTAGGAATTAGACTCAAGAAAATTCCTCTCACTTTGAGAGTTTGTAATTGTGGGTTTTCAAACCCTAATTAATGAAAGCTAATACTTTGGGTGGAAAATTGCTTGCTGATTTTTCTTCTTTGTGAGTGGTTGTTCTACCTCTACTCTTTGTGAGATTTTTTGGGTGTTTCAAGAGTCTTTGCTTGTGGAAGGTTCTTGTGCTAGAGATTGAACATCTTAGTTCAATTTTGTGAGATTTCTCTCTTTAGAATTGTCCATATCTTTTAATTTCATGTTTATCTCCATTAATCCAAAACCCAAAAAATTGGTTTGTAGTGTTTATGAGTTCTATGAGTGGATTTCCATCATCCACATAGTTTGTTTAGACCCTAGGCTTCCGCGATTCTCTCCACTCTCCGACTCGTAGACCTCCCATCTTTGCTCCGTCTGCTCTTGTTTCCTTTGCCATATCTTCCGGGTCCTAGTTTCTTTTGATGGTGATACTGATATAACATGTCCTCTAACTTTCTTCTTATTCATCATCAGAATACCTTTGGCAGCATCTCCATGCTTCCAGAACTGGACGAAACCAAATCTTCTTCCAGTTAAGTCGCTCCTTTGCCTTGGAATATAAGTATCTCTGACTTTCCCCACTTTCTGGAAGATGCCCTTTAATCAAAATTTATCAATATCTGGTGGAATATTATGCACGAAAATGGAGAATGGTCTCCCTCTATGATTCCGTTGCTCATGGCTGTAGTATTTTGATGGCCTTCTCTGAGTGTAGTGGCTCCCAGAGCTCCGCCCTCCAGAGGAGGTCGAGAAAACCTCCGTTGACCAATAAACCCAGAGAAGACGGACCCTCTCTCTCTCTCTCTCTCTAGGAGTGAAGAATATAAAAATTGGTTCAGAGTTGCACATGTTCTTACATGCTTGAAAATCATAATAGAAAGGTGGGGGACCATAACCAAATGAGGAACAATTAGGACAAATAGTACTCCTTCCATTTTTTTATCTGTCATTTATGGTTTTCGGTGTCAGTCTTTAATTAATAATTTTTAATATAAATATTTATAAAAGAATATGATATTATAGTTTTTAAATAGTATTTTTCATTACGAATTTAATGATATTAATTTTATATGATGAATCATTATACAAATGAAGATATTAACGATAAAATTTTTTAACACAATTTCCTAAACGACAATAAATGAAAACGAAGGAAATACTTTTAAACCGATTTGATTTCACCTATTTGCTTATGGATTTTTAATATGCCATGAAATCTAGAAATTAGATTTGAGATTTTTTTTTGGTTTTTTTGTTTAGCATACAACATAATTAATTAACTTATTGAATTTTCTTTGTGGGGGCAAAAAAAGAGGGGTGTCTTTCTCCGTAGTCTTATCAGCGGCGGCATCTTTGACAATTCGTCACTGAATTCCCCCTCGCTTTCCCCTTCTTCTTCTCCTCCTCCACCGCCATATCCAGATTTCTCTCTCATCAGAGGAAGAAGAAGAAGAAATCGCTAGGACTTCATATTCTGATTTGAGTATATTCCATAGAGAGAAGAAGATTGAGTTGAGAGAGAAAGAGAGAGAGAGAGAGAGAAGAATCAATGCAAGATAAAGTGATGGAAAAAGCACCAGCAGCCATGGCGTCGCCTCCGCTAAACCCTAATTCGGATAAGCCCCCTCAACCTCCTCCCCCTACAAAGGTCAGAGAAGAAGGAGAGCTCTCTTCATCTGATGACGACCATGTCGACGTCGATGTCGATGTACACTCTCTCTTATAGAACATCCGCCTCCTCTTTTTCCTCTGATTTTTCTTCCTGCTTTCGGTTTCTATTTTTGTCGGTTTCTGTTTGTTTGTTTGTTTGTTTGTTCCGTTACGGACTTTGTGCGTTCGCATTGTGCTTTGTTCGATGTTGTTATGTGTATCTGCGGTGCGGATTTATTGATGCCGATGTTTAGGTTTCTGGGTTGTGTGTTTTACGGTGATTGTGTGGGATGTATTGATTTCTGCGGGTTTTGTTTTGAATGAGAGTTTGTGGGGGTGATTGTGGGTGGTAGGTTGGGTTTAGTTTTAGTGTTGAGGTATTTGTTAATGTACTTAGGGTTTCCTTGAATTTATGTAGTTTTCTGTTTTGTGTGCACGTTGGATATTGTGCATTCACATTGTGCCAGGTTCGCTGTCATTATGTGAATCTTCGATGCGGATTTGATGATGCGGATATTTCAGTTTCTGGGTTGTCTTTTATGGTGACTTGTATCCAAACATACGGTGTTTTGCTACCTTTATTGGCATGGTTCATGTGTGGAATGTATTGACTTCTGTGGGTTTTGTTTTGATTTAGAGCTTATCAGGGTGGCTGTGGGCTGTATGGTGCTCTTTGTCTTAGTTTTAGTGTTGAGGGTTTCCTCGAATTTCTGTAGTTTTCAGTTTTATGTGCATGTGGAAAACAAAAAAAAAAAGGGGCTGATTTTTTTACTTTGGAAGCACATTTATATGTGCGAGGCGGATTGTGGGGTCCCAATGAGGTGCTGGTCTTGAATGTGCATATATGGTTGGTTGAATTCACTGTTCTTGAGGTTGTCAGATGCTGATGGAAGACTGTTTGGGTTATTCTGTTGTATTCTCATATAGTTTGCAACATTGCCAGTTGAAACCTAGACTGAGGGTGTTGTCCTGTAGTTATGCTTGCAGAGCTGTAGTTTTATGTCTTTCTGCTCTTTGTCTTGTTATGTCGTGCAATTCTAGGTTGGATTAAACGGATGATATATAGTCCATTTTTGTGTTTTTGGTTACTGTTAAATGCTCACAGTGTGGGGAGTCCTTGTATTAGTAATATGTTTAGGCTGCCAAGCGACCAATTGTTGAAGCAAAAAAGTTTGGTCTGATGCAACCATGAGAAGCTAAGGTATTACATTAATTGCCAACATCTTCTGCTCTGTCTGAAACTGTGTTACTTGTTTTTCTTTTTCTTTTATTTTTCCCTGAAATGTGCTGCAACCTTAGGTTAACTGAGACATTGTTATTTTCTGCACTTTTGGTAGTTCACTCTTGTTGAGAGGTTGCATTAGCGCATTTATGGCACCTCTCGTATCCCTTTAAACTTCTATTTTTGCTCAAAACGTTGAATGTTATTTGAGGTCCTGTGCTGTTAGTCAGCTTAGTTCATGGCTTAGTGTTGGTAACCATTGATGTTCTGCAGTATGCTCGCAAGTAGTTATTCAACATCTGACTTTTAAGGCTCTTTTGTATGTTCATCATGCACAGAGTTCTAATATGATTCTACATATACATTCAATTACAAAGATGGTATATGAGTTTTTGACAAAACCATCTTTCAGGAACTTCCTGCAGGCCAAAATGCACCATCAACCAACATATCTGCCCCTCCGCCAAGTACCGTGCCAAATGTTTTGGCCAAAACATTGCAAGTGTGGAACGCAGGTGGGCTTCTGATATCAGTCTGCCACTATATTTTATTACCTATGTTTGCTTGCAGTCTGATGTCTTTGTGATCATGCTGAATGCTAGGATTTATGTGAAGTCTCTGTTCATGAAATTATGTAGGGTGCATATAGGCAAACAATGAATTGAATAAAAGTACTCAGTTCTGTGAATTCTCTCTGTTATTACTTATTAGGAAGCTAATGTAGGGTGAAAGATGATATGTGAAATAGGAGCACCCAACTCTTTTATGCATTCTTATGAATTTCACTCTTGCTTTGTTTCTTATTTTCTATTGTGTAAAATTACCAAAGGAATGTTGTGCCAGTTACGCAGATTGTGGGTGATGCCAATAATTAGAAGATTCAAAGGCAAAATGCAAGATTACGGAGTAGATTAACTATGATCTGTTATTGTCCAAAGTTACTAATCTTGTAGTATTAGGATTATCTCAAAACCAGTTTAAGAGCTATAGTAAGAACAAGATATTAGGAGATATCTTCGCACTATTTTATTCTTGTAGATGATGTGTTAGGGTATCTTTAGGAGTCTATTTCTATTAATGCAGGTTTTGTGCTAGAACTTTACACACTTTTGTGTCCCATTTGCCTTTGGCAACTAATACTGATATAAAAGGTTAATAATGGACAAGAAATCAAAGAGAATTAAGAGCATGCACTGATTTTTTTTTTTGTTGGGGGGGGGGGGGGTTATGTTCTTACTGATATGGATTAGATCAATAGAGTTCCTCATTCTCATTCCTATTGTTCTATGAGAATGTAATGTGTTTGATTTAGTAGTTGTCTTTATTAGTTAGAGTTGACTGTTAACTTTAAATACCTCAGGTCCTTTTTTTTTTTTTTTAAACTTAGATTTAGCCAATGTACAGGACCTTTATTACCAGAAATAATTGGGTGTATTGAGAGTTAATTTTAAAAACAAAATGAAAAAAGATGACCATCTCTCCCAAAAAGGTCCAAGGCGCTACTGTGGCCTTTGCTGTTTATGAGGGTTTGGAAATACTCCCTCCGTTTTTTTTTTCATATTGTTGCCTAGGTTTTCGTGTTAAAAAACTTTGTCCATCAATACCTTAATTTGTATAACAATTCATCATATAGAATTAATGGCGATAGATTCGTGATAAAAAAATACTGTTAGAAAAGTATAATATTGTTTTCTTACAAAAATATTATTTGAGAAATATCAAAGAAAGATCTCAAATAGCGTGACAGTCAGTTATAAAAATTGGAGGGAGTAACAATTTGGAAATGAGGCTGCTACCTGGAAATGAATGATAGTGTCTCTTGAATAATGAGAAGAGATGAAGATTGTCTCAGTGTGTCAAAGTGCAGTTCCCTTGTCAGATATTGGAGAACTGATAGATAAGGAAGCATCATTTATTAGCCTACCCAATTGAATGAAAATTCATTTTCTTCACTCAAAGCTTTTTACCCAAAAAGTTGTGAAATATTGGAGAGCCACAAAAAAACGACACATTATTCCTTAGTTTGCTTAATCAAATGAAAAGTCATTTTCTTTAATCAAGTAAGAAATTTTAACAATACTTATGGGATATTCATGGGAAGGAGGGAGTATTAGCTGACCAAAATGTTGCCTATATGTTGCATGTTAATATTATTAAAATTGAAGTATTCTTATAGCTTACTGCTGAGGACTACTGCATCTGAGGAGCATTAGGTGGTTTGTGTGTGTCAGTCACAGGTTGTATGTAAAGCTTACATCATTCTAATACAAGACTAGTGTTTACTTGCTTTGTTGGTGATGGGGAGTGTATTTCATTGGAGAATGCCTTACATTTTACCAAATTCAAATTTGTTCTTCTGTTTGATTTGGCGATGGGGATATTAGATGTCCAATTTTTAGATGTCCAATTTTCTTGATGTAACCTTCTTATTAGCTTATACTACTTTAAAAAACAGCCTGCTTGTTGCATAGCTAGCTAATAGGCAGAGCATATATTTTGCAAAACACTTAAGCTGATTGTGGATTACTTTTTGATGCCTATTGTGTATGGCCTTCTTTCTTTGCTCTTTTAAAATTTTCTATTCTCTGCTAGAAAGGGTAGATTAAAGAATTCATTAGGTACTAATAAATACTAATAGTGCACCATTTGGCTTTTACAAGATAAATTTGACTGAAGACACTCCAAGTTGAATGTCAAAATATAATGTCTACAGAGAACCAAACTATATAGGTTAGAAGCGCTTATTCAACTATTATGCTTGAAACCAACAACAGACTTAACAGTGAATTAATACCTTTGTCCCAATTTAGTTGTTACACTAACTAACTTTACAAAACCAAGGAACATTGGTTATTGGGTGAAAAGTTTAAGAGTTGTCCAAATTACCCCTACAAAATCCTTTCAAAAAAAAAAGAAAAAAGAAAAATTGTTGGAATTCTAAATAAATGTACTTATTTGGGGGAAAATGGGAATAATGACAATTGTTTGAGCTATAAAAGTGACAAACAAAATGGGACAAAGGAATTAGTTATTGTGACAAACATTTTGTGACGGAGGTAGTACTTGACAAATTGACCTCTTTTGGATAGGTTTTGCTAACTTGTTTATTATGTGTTCCTTTTTCATGTGTAGAGCGGATTGATATTGATGTTACATGTTTTTGTTATCATCTATGTCAATTTTCCTCCATGGTAAAGTACATCTTGCTATCACCATGAATCAATCTTGTAACAATTTTCCTCCATGGTGAAGTGGATTTTGTTTTCGCCCTGAATCAATCTTGTAGAATTGGTTCTCACTCATTGTACCTGCAAGGCTGCAAGCCTTCTGAAACCTGAATACCACTCTATTAGGTGATAGGGTGGGTAGTATTTGTTATTTTGGAAGATTTATGCTTTTATTAGTTCTCTTTATGTTGGGTTTTGGTTGCATCTTCATATTATTTAGGAAGAGACTTTTGTCAAGTTAATTTCTTTTGGGAAGTTTAGCTTCCTCTTTGGATGTGGTAGATTTTGTGGATATCTTGTATTTTGGTTCTACTTAAATGTATTTGATGCTTTTTTAAGCGTCTCCTCGTTACATTGTATTATATATAATATAATTTTCCCTATAAAAGAATGTATTTCATGATCTACTTTTTGAGTATGTTGTATTGTTGGAGTTTGGTGCTTAAGGGTGATAAAACTTTGAATATTTTTTTGGTTTTGTTGGTGTCTTTGCAGATACTTTTTTGATTACTTAGGATGTCATAAAATCTATGTGGCAGTTCATAAATCTTACGAACAGTATTTTCAATTTATTTACCTGTTGCTATATGGTCTCCTCAACTCCACAAGCATTATGTTGATTGCTTCTGATGGATATATAAATATATAATATTCCTCCACTCTCTCTCTTTTTCTGTGTTGGGTTTTTTTTTGTTGTTTGGGGGGGGGGGGGGATCTGCTCCTCATGCCAAATTTAATAAGTTGCATTCTTAGTCCATGGCATGGAAAATCTGAACCTGTTTGACCTATCTACTTCTTTTGACAGGGAAGCTGGTTTCAGCTAGTCTGCCTGCAAGAACATCTGATAAGCCCCTCCAGGCACCAGGTTATTCAAAAGGCTTCAATAAAAATAAGCTTTTACAGAAGTCAACTAATCCTGGATGGCATGCTCCCGGTGGGAATGCTAATTTGGTAATTAGTTTTTCAGATGAGGATGACAGTGGTAGTGATGGAGAAAGAAAACAAAAAACAGCTCAAGCATCCAATAGACATCCGCATGTGGCCAACTACAGTCAAAGGCCGCCTACTTTGCCCCATGTGAAACCAGATGCTGCACAGAGGACTGCGAAAAATGTAGTGAAGGTAGCAACTAAGAAAGTGGCTTTAAATCGGACATTCGTTTCATCAATGACAAAAGTTCATGGATCCAATGTGAAAGGCACGGGTCCCTTGGCTCAGAGAAGGTCATGGTCCAAGAATTCCAGTGTGACTGGGAGAATTTTACCAAGCCAGGATGGTGGATTGATCAAGCAGATGGATCTCAGCAGTAGCAAACTTCAGGACCTTCAGGATCTACGCCAGCAGATTGCCATGCGTGAGAATGAGCTGAAACTTAAAAAAGTGCAGAAAAATAAAGAAAATGTATCAGAACCATCTAGCGACATTGATGTCATGGGCCAGACTAACAAGGTCTTGTCAAAGAAAAGCAGAACAGTTCCTCCTTGTGTACACACTGATACTGAGGAGCCTGATCTGAAGCGCTTGAAACTTGCTGATAATAGTTCTGGCCAACCAAGTTCAAGAGGCCAAAAGGACAAGTCCGTTGTTTTAACAACTTCAAATACATCTGGTCATTTGCATCATGTGACAAACATTGGAAGGGGGGAACTGCTGCCAAGGTCTAGTGAATTGCAGATTCAAAATGAAAAACGGTTGCCACCCCCATCGCATAATGAACGGAGTACTCTGCTGCAGGGTGGTAATGTTTTCTTTCCTTGTATTTCAGTTCACTGTGTTTTTTTTTTTTTTGGGGGGGGGGGGGGGGTTGTATGGATAGAAGAATATACACATCCAATGTTGTAGGTTTCCAAAAAGTCTACAAAGATAAAAGGACGAACAACATGTTTATGATATTTCTTGTCCATGAAGATTTACATAATCCTTTGCAGCTACTGGCGTGGGTGCCAGTTGTAGCCTGTCAGATTGGGCGTCTAGAGCCTTGGAGGCTTCGGCTATTCCAGAGAAAACTTTACCATCAACAACTGCAATTTTTGCTGATCATCTGGATAAATCAGTAAGTTGTTATATTATGGTGTTCAGTGATCTGAATGTCTCTTGTTAACTAGGGTCACCTTATTTGTGTCGTTGCATGTGGTGTGATCATGCACTCGTGTTTCTATTTTCTTGTGTATATGTATATATGTTTGTATTTTTGGATAAGTTTCCAAGGAGTTGCTGATGAAATGTATAGCACACACAGAAACTTAGCTTTATGAATAGAATTAGATAATGGTTACCAGTTTTGGGTTGGCTTATGGATCCATGTCCTAGTTTGATCGTCCCAACTGGGCTGAACAGGCATGAATGCAGCTGGGTCGCATGCTAGTTTGGCCACAACCCAGTTGCCTTGGGAAGAGGTTTAGCTTTTTGGAGGAAGTAAGAAAATAATTGAAGACGTTACAAATTCGTGCTTCCTTACACCAGATAGATGAAGGTAAAAGTTGCTTATTTAGCATTGTCGGTCTATCAGGGGATACCCCAAAGGCTGTCTCCAGAGACCTCTCTGTTGTGATCCAACCTGGCATGCTTTAGATCAAACGAGGAGCTAAGGTAGTGGCAGAGTACTACTGAGCAATTCACATGACATTTGATGCAGACGATTTATGTTTTTCCGGAAAGCAACCTTTCTTCTTAGCTCCGCTTTTCTAGCCCTAAGCCAAGGGGTGAAATGCCAATGCCGTGATCTGCTAAGGAGGAATCAACTGACTTCTTTCTTCTTCATTGATATGGGGGAAATGAAAGTGTCTACCAGTTGAAATTTGAAAAGCTAGACTCTTCAGTGAACAGATTAAGTTCAAGAAGTGAGATAACTTCCTGTCTCAGGGAGGAACTTGTTTCTGAAACTATTTCCGAGTTTTGGATGCTAGCTATCTGCAGGTAAATGATTGAGAAGGATCTTAGCTCTTGGTGACCAGCTTTGTGTCACCGTAAAGAAGCTTGAGTGACCGAGAGGAGCGAAGTCAGGGTATTTGGCTTTACCCAGGGAAACTTCCTTATTTATTTATTTATGTTGCCACTCCTGAGAGGTGCTTGTTGTTCTGCACTTCTGCAAGCACGAATTTCTGAGGTCACTTGTATCGTCCATTATTTGAATTTTTTGATTTAATGATGGGGAACTAATAGGCACGCCAACAAATAAACAATTCCTTTTTCTTCCTGATCATTTTGGGAATTAAAGTGCTGAGTTTGGATCTTAGTTTAAAAAGGCCCAGTGAGGCGCATGGCTCAGACCTTGGCGCCTCAAACAGGGTGAGGCAAGGCTCATTCAAAACAGCGTGCCTTTTGTGCACCTTTTGTGTGGCTTTTGGATCCCAGCGAAAGAAATATGGAAAAATTCTTTTTGTTGTCTTCTAATTCGATCTCCTCATCCTTAAGACACCTCCTTAAACACTCACAGCTTCTATTATTCTCTAGTGCATTCATGTGGGAATGATTTTCATGCAAAGGTAACATATACATATGAAGTGTGCCTTGCATCCAAAAGGTGTATGCTTTTATCTCAGAGCCTGTGCCAAGGCTGTGGGACTCCTTTGTGCTGTGGACTTTTTTCTGATGTAAGGTTTTGATTTGTATCCAATACTTTTCCTTGAATAATGGAAAAGGTGAAAAGATAAGCCTAAATATATGCACCTTTGGAAAGTGATTTAGTTTAACCTTAGGGTGTGTTTGGTGCAAGTGAAAATCATTTTCAGGAAAATGGTTTTCCTTGTAAAATGGTTTTCCTGGAAAATAGGTTTTCAAGTGATACTTTTACTTTTTTGCTAGTTATATGCATACAAACCTCTCTTGGGTTGGATGAAAGAGAAAAAGGAAAGAGAGAATTAGGAGCCGGATGAGAGAGAAAGAGCTGGATGAGAAATGAATTGTTTCCAGTAGAGATAGGAGCGAACCCGAGGAACTTGGGCCACGAGGAGTAACATGGACCGGGAGGAAATTGGATTTTCTTAATGTTGGACCTAAGAAAAAAATAGTTTACAAAAGGAGAGGTTGGGGGGGGGGGGATGATTTGCGCTGAAAATGATTTTCCTCATTTTATGGCCACTAAACACTTGAAAATGGGAAAATCATTTTCTGATTTTCCTCCCCATCAAACACACCCTTAGTGTATTTAAATACAAGTCTCAAGTTTGTATAACAAGTAAAAAATTAACTTGTCCCAAGATCGAACTGTGTCCCTTACAATGTACCCTGTGTGCCTGATTTGTTGTGGGTAGCATTCCATGTTCCTGTTTGCATACCACATACTGGAATGTTTGGGGTGACCTGGGTAACTATGGGTAGATGTGCATGTTGTTATTTTTGAACGTCAAGTGGATTATTGTAGAGTTTATTCATCTGTTTTCTTCATTTTGTCTTTCTTTCACAGTTTCATGCCAATTCTTCTAATAGTTTATTTGTGATACTGCAGCAAACAGACCAGGCAAACAAGAATACATTGTCAAGTTCTGTTCCGAACCATGATATGAGTATAAACAATATGAACAAGGTCCATGGTTGTCATGATGCCGTGTCTGCACATGAGAGAAACAAACCCAAGTCTGATAGTGCCTTGCAGCATCACCCTCTGCAAGTTTCAGACAGCAGGTTTGAGAGTCCCAATGTATGTATGTACTTAGATGAAGTCAGCTTTGGCAGTTTTCTTTCTCTTTTTTTCCCTCCTGTTTTTTGCTGCTGATCCTACCTCATCTTCTTTCTGAAGGCATCTCCGGACAATACTAGTGCCTTACAGTCGCTTGATAGGCCTACGGTCTCCGGTCGTGATGGGGATTCATACTTTGAAATGGAGGAATTGTATGATAAGGAGCTGGAAGAAGCACAGGAGCACAGGCGGAGATGTGAAATTGAAGAAAGAAATGCTCTGAAAGCTTACCGCAGGGCCCAAAGAGCATTAGTTGAAGCTAATGCTCGTTGCTCTTATCTCTATCGTAAGAGGGAGCTATATTCTGCTCAGCTTCGTTCTTTTCTGATGGAGGACTCCAGTTTATTCTTGACATCCAGGCAGCATGGGAATATTGGCGACACATGGAATTTGTCATACAATGTCTGCGAAGCTAATTTGGATGTATTACCCATGTCAAGTCATCAATTGCAAGCTGAATGTGAACCCGATAATCAAGTAGGCTATGGCTCAAATGCTCAAAGTGCTGATGGTGATGCACACAACAGGTTGTCTGGGAATGAGGATGCAAACAATTTGGGTTCTGAAGCATGCAGTGACCCTGATGCTAGTACATCTGATGTACTTATTCATGGCAATTGTTCTGCTGCTAATGGCTTCTGTTCGCCATCCAATGATCCAAATTTATCTCCAGATGACGGTGAGACATTTCCGTTGGACCATAGATCTGTTCATGATGGGGAGGAAGGTAATACTAAAGAAAGTGACAAGGATATGAATGCAGACACAGTTAGATGTTTTGCACTTGGCAGCACTCAGGATCCTTTATATCTTGAAGCTTATTTGAGATCAAAGTTGTTTTCACGGCTAGGAGTGACTGATTCTTCCAAAAAAAGCAGCATCAATTTTGACAGCAAATCAGCTGCGGCCAGAGTTGCTGAGGAAAATGTTGCAGGTAAGAAACTCAGATGGTATTGAACAATGTTTCACTTTCGTATCTTAATTATATAAGCGCTCATTGTGTTGTGAGAAAGTTATTGAACTTGTTTATTCAATCTGTAACTGTTTTTAATCTGCAATAGTGCACCGTATAAAGCATCAGGAGTTTAGATGATATTCACCTTCAGTAGAGAATAAATTGTTCTCGCCATTAGATTCTACGTGGAGGTAAATATTAGAATGACATATCAATGCATTTTCCTTACCCTGCCGCACTCTTTCTTACGCCAACTTCCATCTCCCTGTATGTGCCACTCTGTTTTCCAGTTCAGTCATCGGCGAAGCTGTTCTGTATAGGGAACACTGGTTGAATGTTTCCTAGCTGCCAGTAAGTCGGGCACGCACTTTACGTACCACTCTCTCTCTCTTTTTGGTTACTCCTATCTCTATTGCTCCCCCCTTTGCCAAGCTTTTACCCTCTTTGGTCATTTGTGAACAAGATTGATAGCAAACCTCAACATTCTCTCATCCCCTCCATACTCCTTCCTCCTACCTTTACAGAACATCTTCCATTATAGTGTCCCTTTCAACCCCCACCCCCCAATTACAATTTCCATATGGAACAGGAGAAGGAAATATGAGAGTGTGACATGTCGATATTCCATTTGTTAGTCTTGTGCCCTGTGGCAATGTCAGACAAGTGGCGTTCATTGGCTAGGGTCCTTGTTCAACTGTGGCGGGGAGGGATGCAGTGAATGTGCTTGGGTTTTTGAAAACACTGCTACTGGCAGCTTGTTTAATGGGAGCGGGACAGTAATGTGGGGGCAAGAGAAAAGTTGGATTGGTAAGGAGGGTTGTTTCGAGACTGAAGTGGAGTTTTTGGGCCCCCTGTGCTGTGCCTTGTGTCACCATAGGAGGGGGGGGGGGGTTGGAAGGATTGAACTATTTCTTATAAGACTGCTTTGGTCAGACCTGCCTTTGGATGGTGGAGATTAGATTCCACTTAATGGGGTTAAGACTTAAGAGGGAATGTTATTTGGTGCCTCCCTTTGCCATGGGCACTTTTCATATTCTTACAATTGGCAATGCTCGTGCCCCTTTTAGTCTTTCATTCAGTATGCCATGAGCTTTGTAAGCCCTACCGTGCTTTCTCGGTTTCCCTAATTGTCAGGAAAGAGCACATTTTTTTCCCCATATGTAATTTGTTAGTCTGTATTCAAAGATGATAAGTTTGATTTTTGATGTTAATTCGTCATGTTTCTTGCTTTGCCAGTATTAGGGCTGGATGTCGATTTTTTCTTTTCTTTTTCTTTCTGTGTGTGTGTTTGTGGGGGGTTGGGGGGGGGGGGGAGGGTTGGCTCAGTATTGGGGTTTGGATTGTTTTGGGTATCAATGTTACTTGGTGTTGGAGCATGTATTCTGGTTATGACCACAAGAAAACTCTTTCCTTGCAGAAGATCTCTTTTTTTAATCTTTACTGATTCATAGATGGTTTGCCCCTTTTTCAGAAGACTTGGGGAAGCCTGATCGCACAATTTCTAAGACAGTGTTGAACATAGAAAACCAGCAACCTCCCGAGGAGCGTTCCTTAAATAACTCACGTACCTGTGCTTTTGATTCTGAAGAAACTATCATGGAATCCCGGGGGGTTGCATCAAGACCAACTATTTCATCATCATCGGTCTTTAGGAGTGCAATGTTGATGGCTGCATGCGGATGCAAATTGAATGATGTGCAGATTATAGATCTGAATGATTGCTCTCCTAGTATGCATAATGGCGATGACTTGCTTGCCAGACAAAACGAAGACAAGTCAAGCTTGGAGGAGGAGAGCTACCCCGAAGATGTTGTGAAAGCCGTGAGCTTTGGTAAACTTGACTCATATACATTTAAGGGCGAGATTGATCCATTTAAGCCTCTGTGCATATATGAGCTACGAGGAAGGTGCAACAACAGTGAATGTCCTTCTCAGCATCTGAGGGGCAACTCTTCAAGAAATGTGAATGGGCATGATGGTTCTGATGATGCTGGTATGTATGTCCCCATTCCTCAGATTTTTCTTGTCAGAGTACCATTGTATGATGATATTTGAAGTCACCGTTTGTGCAGATTGTCAACCTGGATCTTTGTCTAATTACCTGAAACAGAAGGGCTGTATAGAATCCTTCGGTATCTTGACCCCTCCCAAATATCTAGTCTGTTTCGATAGTCTGAAAGCCGAGTCTCATAACCACAGTTCTCTTGCTCGTCAAATTGGGGCTTCCAGCAACTATATCTTCAGCAACTCATTGGTTTTTGCAAATGCACATGTAAAGCTGCTTCCTTCAGATGAGCCCTTTTTGCATGGCAATGATGGTTTCGTTGATTATTCTGTTGGCAGCGGGCATTCGTTGTATTTTCAAAGTAGAAATGGCGCTGGGGTTTGTTCACTATATCCTGTTTCGTTTTTGTTAATATTCCTAGTAATGTTTGTCATCATGCTCCTATATATTTTTTCATTATTCTCGTTAACGTTTGCAAATTGTTATACATTTTCAGATATACCCTTATTTTATACCTCAAGATTTACGTAATTATGGATCAACATGCTAAACTTGATCTTGATTTATGCGAATATATATTCACCTTATTTCTTATTCTTCTGCATGCATGGTCATATTTAGAATCCACTTCGAAAGGGTGATAGTGAACATGCATTGGAAACTGCTCTGGTTTTGATAAACCAAGATGTTAGCAGGCTTGATGGAATGAAAAAGGTAATTTCCATGACTTAATCTATGTATGGTTGAGACCAGAAGTTTCTTGTTTTGTGATTACTTTCAATTTTCTTGATATACAGGCTCTTGCAGAACTTTCTCTAGCTCTTGTAGCTGATCCTAAATCATTTCAACTCTGGATTGTTTATCTGCTGCTTTACTGTTCCACTTTTAGCTCAGTTACTGAGGTTTGCAAGAAAGCTTCGTCATTGCAGAGGGACTTATTCTCTGATGCTGTAAGCTTCTTCTCTTAACTAATTATCAATGTTGTGAAGATTTGATCCTTGTTATGAATGAATGCAAGATATCCATTTGGAAGGATTTTTCCGTTGAGCAAATATATCTTGGTGCTCAGTTAGGGGATACAAAGATGCTGAATAGAAACTACCAGATCTTGCATCAAAGGTTATCCCTATAATTTGGATTCGGAGGGATGTTATTGTTTGGGCTCTAAATCTAGAATGTTGTTGAATGTTGTTTGGCGAGTGCTCGGATAAAATTGCCATTCAACTTTCCCGAATAATAAAAAATGCCATTGAATTTGAAAACATCTACCAAATGACACTTAACTTTCCCCCAAACTCAAAAATGCCATTTTGACCGGTCGTAGTAGTAAAAAGTGCGATTGAATTTGAAAATATTTACTCAAAAATGGCTACAAGAAGGCATGTTGAACCTGTTAAAGTTGCATTTTTGAGTTTTAGGTAAAGTTAAGTGGCCTTTAGTGGATGTTTTCAAATTCAGTGGCAATTTTGGCTATTGGGGAAAGTTGAATGACAATTTAATCCAACACTCATTGTTTGCCTGGTTGTTGGTGGGAACCTTGTGCATAGTGCAAGAAATTAGGGTATAAGAGTGAACGAACTCTTGGAGCAAACTATGAAATTGAGGATGATTTAATTCTGTATCTAGACATTTTCTTTATGTTTATATCTTTCTTAATTTTGCTAACTTTATTTTGATGGTTTATTTTAGTATATATGAAGTAGAGTAGGATTTGGTGTTGCAATCAATTGATTAACTAGGAGCAAGTTTTGATAATGTGATCAATTTAGGAAATAGAGATTATTATCCCTGTTCTATCAAAAAGAGATTATTATCCCTTTATATTATTCATTTGTCTGTTGTGGTCAAGTTAGGTTCCAACCTGCAAGCAAGTCATTCTGGGTGGAGTAGTACATAGTCGTGTAGAATGGAAAATTAGATATATGTTCATGTTATAAAGCTTAGATTTCACAATTGCAGTTTGATATTTATTCCATTTTAGGATTTAGTTTTTCGGGGTATTTTGGGAGTAATAGATAGACCTTTAGATATTAACTGCATCAGTAGTGTTCAAAATTTTATTCTTCTTTTTTTTTTTAAAAAAATCATGTACTAGGTATATTATGTTATTTTCTTGTCTTCTCTGTTTCTAGGTTGTAAACGCGCCTTCCAAACTGGCTTATTTCTAGAGTTTGCGGTGGGATGAAATTGAGAGTTTTTAGTGGCTCCACATCAGCTTGATATTAAAAATGGCTCTGTCCACCACTAATACTGCAATACTACTTAGCCAAAATAGAGAATATTGCTGGAAAATAAGAAGTATAGAGTCAATCCTGGACAGTTCAGAATAGAGGTGGAATGAAAAGTAGTTCTGCTTCTGTCCCTCATGCAAGTTGTACCCTAAAATTTGAAAATTGGCGCATGCGCGTCCATGATGTGTCATTTTGTGTAGCTGTTTCATATATTAATGACCAATGTTGTTTTCTTGGTGACTTTACCATGTAAGGATTTTCGTGAATATTTGTTTTGAGAGCTGGGGTAGCAGTTTGCTTCTGGTGTTAGGTGCTTGCTTCTCTTATTGAACATCCTCAACTTTTACATCATTGTTCTAGGTATTCTGGCTTCTTGGTAGAGTAGCTTGTTGCTGGAAAGCATTATTGATGATTTGTTGGATGATTCTTTCCTGTGTACCACTCACAATGGAAACTTCTTTTTAGTGCAGTTTAAATTCTAACTGCAGCGCCATTCAAAAACGTTTAGCGCACACTAACATGTAGCAGGCTATTATGGCAATCCATATTGATGAATGTGATCACTGTAGTTGGTTGTAGAATTTTCGGGAACCATTATTTTTGGTAATGAAGGGGTTGACTTGGAGTTTGATATTTTATCCTTTCTGTTACTGGTCTTAATTAAATTGTCTTCTGTTGTGAGCATCAGTTGTATTTGTTAATTGGATTTACCAAATTATGTGTGATATGATATAAGCTACTTGATCCTTTTTACCATTCCTTCTTGGGGTCCAGGTCCACCATAATACTGAATCATACGAATTGTGGCTCTTGTTCATCAATAGTCGTAAGAAGCTGAATGACCGGTTTGCTGCTTACGAAAGAGCAGTCTCCTGCTTGCTCCCCCATCATGCATCTGCCGACAATGAACATGCAGTGTGTGCGAGTGCTGTCATCTTGGACCTGTTTCTGCAGATGTTGCACTGTTTCTGCATATCCGGGAATATTGCAAAGGCAGTCCAGAGAATCCAGGGGCTCATTTCTGCTGATAGAGATTCCGATGAGTCTCATTCTCCTTTGCTTTCTGATATTCTTAAATGCTTAACGATACCTGACAAATGTATCTTCTGGGTTTCTTGTGTGTACTTAATGATCTACAGGAAGCTGCCTGATGCATTGGTGCAGCAGTTTGAATTTGAGAAAGACATTTCTGTAATTGAGTGGCCCTCTGTCCGTTTAACGCTTGAAGAAAAGCAGCAAGTGTTCAAGCTGATGGAAATGGCTGTAGATTCTATTGGATTGCCTGTAGATAGTGAATCCTCTGAGGGTGGTAACCACAAGTCAGCTTACTTGATTGCTTTGAATCATGTTAAGCTTATGGCTGCAATAGATGGAGAAGGAAGCTGTAAGATGCTTCTGGAGAAATACAAATATGTCTATCCATCATGCTTACAGTTGGTGGTTCTCTCAGTAAGAGCTCATGGGAATAATAATGAGAACGCAACTTTTGAAGGGTTTGAAGAGGCCCTTAGCAATTGGCCAAAAGATGTGCCGGGGATTCAGTGCATCTGGAATCAGTTTGCTGAGTATGCTCTCAAAACTGGCAGACTTGACAGGGCAAAAGGAATCATGAATCGGTGGTTTCACTCTGTTTGGAAGCCTCTTTTTGGCGATGGACATATTGGTTCTGATAATGAAGATGAGAGGACCAGCTTGCTGAATCCTTTGCCAGGGTCTGTGGCATCCAATTCTAGTAAGATGGATATTGTGTTTGGTCTGCTCAATCTCTCATTGTTCAGACTATTCCAGAGTAACGTACTCGCAGCTCACGTGGCGATCGATGAGGCTTTGAGGATAGCTGATGGCGAAGTATTGAGACATTGTGTTAGGGAGCATGCAGCGTTTCTATTCAACTACGGATCTCAGTTGAGAAAAGATGTCTCTCTTCGTGGTTTGGTTGACGTTCTCAAGAGCTATGTGGTTCATGCCCAATCGATCCCTGCCCCTGGCTGTTTGACCAGAAAATTCATTCAAGACCTCAAAAGGCCCAGAGTAAGGCAGCTCGTCAGTAACCTACTCTGTCCAAATTCACCCGATTCTTCTCTGGTGAATTCAGTTCTCGATATTTGGTTCGGTCCATCTCTGTTGCCTCAAAACACTGAAGACTTAAAAGACTTGGTCGACTTTGTTGAATCCGTCGTGGGACTCTCACCTGGCAACTATCAGGTGGCCATCTCCGCTTGCAGGCTGATCTGTGAAAGCCGAGATGGCAGCAAATTCAAGTCTCCGAGTGTGTTGTTCTGGGCCAGTTCGCTGCTGGTCAACACGATCTATCAAGTGATTCCAATTCCACCCGAGTTTGTGTGGGTCGAAGCTGCAGATCTGCTGGGAAAACTGACCGATAAACAGGAAATCTGCGAGAGCTTCCGACAAAGAGCTGTGTTGGCACATCCATTTTCCGTCAAGCTACAGAAGTCTTCTCTAAAGAAAGCAGCCACAGACAAATGGCATACAAGTTGACTGTGACCCGGCACCCTGTCACAGTAGCTCGACCGGTGCTTCATTTTTGGTTAAATTTGGGCGGATGTTTAGAAATGTATATACAGTGGTGCAGAGTTTATAGGTGATTTTTTGACAGTGTAGATGTTACAGAGGATAGTGGAGAAACATACAGGAACCGCAGAGATTGGTTAGTGAATACCGACTACGATTTGTTGAACAGTTTTAGTACCTAGGATTGGCCAACTTTCTTGTAAATACTGATTACAATACTTGGACATTTTCAGGAATGGTAGTTTTCTGTTTCTATTTTGAATGCTAGATGTACAGCTTTTGACTGATACTCCCCACTCCCCTAAGTTTTACCTGCTAATGAAAACAGGTTTTGAACTCGGTAATCTGGCCCCGAGATAAAGATTGAGGGTGATGTATGGCAATTTTCAGTGGTGCTGAGATAAAGATTTAGGCCCAGTCAAATTCATGGCTAAATCTAATTTATCAAAATTTACCAAATTTACTAAATTTAAAAAAAATAAAAATATTTAATTTGATATATTGGTGTAAATTTGTCAAAAATTACTAGAATTTACCAAAAATTACCAAAAATTACTAAAATTTAATTTTGACCCAATTGTTTTTTACCCATGAATTTGGGTAAACAACAACTGGGTGAAAGTTAAGTTTTGGTAACTTTTGGTAATTATTGTAATTTTTGGCAAATTTACACTAATACATCAAAATTATTATTATTTTTATTTTTTTAACTTGGGTAAGTTTTGGTAAGAGGATGTTGTCAGTTGTATGACAATTTTCAGTGGTTAATACTTTTACTGGATCCGGAAATGTCTAAATGTCGACAACTTTACCTTACAAAAGATCATAAAAGTGGAGACTTTATCTTGAGTTTATTGACGCCAGTGGTTGTCCATATTGTCTTGATGGAACCTCAATTTTCCCAATTGGAGCGTGGGCCGGTGGGGGAACTGATGAATTTAGCTTGAGTTTGAATCCTTGAAACAACAATCGAACAAAACTTGAGCACCAAGTGAAGGATATGACCTTGAGCTAGGTAATCCACAACTCTAGGCCTAACACCCCACCATAACTATCATAGGTAATCCACTAGATAATCAATAAAGGAATGATTTGCTAACACCACCATTAACAAATGGATAAAGTAAGAACAAGATTTTGGGAGAGAAAAGGGAGAAACCCTAACATTGCATTAGCAAATCATTCATAAACATAAGCTGCCTGGAAAAGTGTGTTAAACAAGCTATTTATACTAAACAGAAAATTAGGTTAAAATAGAACAAAAAATAACGAAACAGCGCGTCGTCGCAGAAGGATGGCTCGGGCGCGGAATCGCTCGCGAAGCCGGCCGCTCTGTCGCTTTGGTCGCGCGGGCGCGACCTAGGGCGTCGTGGGCGCGACGTTCTGAGTAGGAGATGGGTGCGGGCGTGGCTCCTGGCTGGCTCGGTCGTGGCTGTCCACTGAAGGGCAGGTCGCGGGCGCGACGTATCATGTAGCGGGCGCGACCCCCTGTGTAGAAGCTTGGCGCGGGCGTGCTTCCTGGCAGCTCGGTCGAGTCATGCTGCTGTTTGCCAGCGCTCATTCTGCCTCGACTTTTCAGGTCCTTGGGTACTTCCAAGCCTCGATACTCTTCATTCTCGGGACGACCCAGCCCGGTCCCGAGGCTTCCGGGTCAGAAGCAAGTCCCAAGCCTCTCCAAGCTCGTCCAATGTGCAACTTGCCTAAGCCATTCCATCGTGACACACTGACACTCATCACCCCACCCTTTACAAAGATGTATCGATTCGTGAATGCTCGAGGTCGGGCGGGTGTCGTTTGAGATTGCCGGGTCGGTTTCTTATCCCTCGAGTCTCTTTTCACAAACCCGGGCAAGGAAGCTCGGGTCCAAACCCAACACGGTTCACCAATTGCTTTATTCACGATAGTCTGCTAGTTATACTCATTTATCTGATTTTTATGCTTTTTGATACTTAGTTTTAATTAATAATTTCTCACATAATATTTTTCTAACAGAATACATCCATTATATTTTTTAATAATATTTTTTAATATAAATTTAATAACATCAACTTTATATAATGAATCATAATAAAAATTAAGATATTAACTATTAGTTTTTAATATCAAAGCCTATGTGATAGTTAAAAAAACAATGGAAGGAATACATTTGACCCCAAAGGGGACAGGAAAACAAAATCCATGTTCAATAATAATAACCAATGAGCTCTTAGCTCAAGTGTTATCTGCTGCATTGTGATTAACAAAAACAATGTGAAGCTTGCAAATCTGCAATTTTGTTCCCTTTCTTCTAAACTATGTCATGTGTGTTTCTATCTAAAACTTGGTTGTTCCTTTGTAAGTTTAGTAAAATTTTACCTTGTCTTATCTTACTTTGCCTTGCATTAGCTTACCTTCCAAAAGAACAAATACTATTCTTTTAGGTAATTTATATTTAAAATTCTATATTCCGCTCATATAATTTACATTTAAAATTCTATATTCCGCTCATACAATTTATTTAAAAATAAAAAAGAAATAGATGATATGATATTTACGTACTCTCACTACTTTACCTATCTTTCTTTATCTAACCTTACCTTACCTATACCTTCCCATAGCTCAAAACGAATCAAATTTGCACAAAATTTCATCAGATGAACAAGGTGGCTGATATGGGGGGGATCAACGATTATTGCTTTTGCTTATGTTTCTCTTTTTCTATTCTTTTTCCTTTCTGTTTTTGGAAAAGTTAAAATAACAAATAACGGTTTGTTGAGCATAGGAGGATAGTAAGGACCCTAATCCTAAGGTCATAATTAAGATAAAGGGCAGTTCTCACCAAGAGAAACAGAGAGAAATATAATTTTATACATGTCTGCTCCAAGCAATAAATAGTTAAGCGCGTAAATTAAACGTACCTGAAAGACACATACAAAAAGAGAGCACAAGAAAACAAATATAAAAAAGCAAAACAAAACCTCCTGCCCACCTATTATTACCCCCTCATCAAACTACTTTAATCCTAGCTTGCCAAATAACCCTATTGAGTGTCATGCCTCCAATAAGCCTACATGCTTTAAATCTTCTCTAATCACCTCCTGCATAGACTTCTTATGCCCATGGCGAAGCGGCTTAAAGGAATCTTTTCACATTTCCAAACAAAAGCACATTCTTCCTATACACATGTCCAAATTATCTTAGTCCATTTCCTCATAGTTTACTCTCAATAGTAGCCACCCCTAACATATTGTGACACATATATTCCTAATCCTATGTACATCTTGGCAACCACAGATAGGGATGGCAATGGGTCTTGGACCCTGCCCAAATCCGCAGACCCAGATCCATTTTTAAGGATATGAGTCCAAAAATTTTAGACCCAGAGGATATGGGTCCAATGGCCAAAAAATGAATTTAACACTTTAAGATATTGAAACCCTAGTTTTTGTTAACACTTAAGATGAATTTAATTCTTTTATTTTTTTTCTGTAATGTCAAATGTGAAGCACTGAAGCGGGAAGGTGAAAAGAAAAAAAAACCCTAGACTACTTGATACTTCTTCGGCCTCTCTTAGCCCCTCTTTATCTCTTGCCTCTTAGTCTCAGCCTCTCTCTGCTCTTGCTGAGACTCTCTCAGTTCTTTTATCGGTATTTTAAAATACTTCACTGTAATAATTTATTTTTGAAAATGCTTTAGGATCTTGATTCCTTCATGGAGAATGAATGACAACATGTATCTCTAATTGAAGACTTGAAGTCCTTGAAGTTGGTGGATGGGTGCATTTGGTTTTCCAACCTTAGTTATTTATTTATTTTTGTACGATAAGTTTGTGTTTGTTATGTTGTAATTTGGAATTGTATGACTATTTTGGATTATTTTTGAGATTTTAAGTTTGACATTTGTAGATTTTCAACAAAAATTTTACAGGTTTGCTAATTAATATATGGTAAAAGTTCAATTTAAATGCCAGTAAAGGATATGGGTAAATGGGTAAAGATATGGGTCCAGTCAAAAATATGGGAAAGGATATGGATCCTTTCAGAAAAGAACCAAAGGATATGGGTAAATATATGAGTCCAGTTAAAAATATGGGTAAGGATATGGATCCAGATGGACCCTGCCCAGATCCTGCCCATTGCCATCCCTAACCACAGATCTACCTAATCATCTTCATTTCTACAACACTTATCTTTTTTCAATGCGACTTCTTATCAAAGGACACACTTTAACACTTTAACTTTTAAAGTATAGATTAAAAGTTTAACATTGTTCAAATCAAAAAGCCAGTTAAGATTATTCACAATACGGATTATTATACTCCAAAACCCCTACTTTGAAAGTATAATCTTGTGTTTATGCTCCCTCTATTCCATATTAACTGTCGTCTTTGGAAATCGTGCATTTAAATTTCAAAAAATTTGACCATAAATTTATCAATATTTACAATGAGTTACTCTATAAAATTACCACCATTAAATTCCTAACGAAAAATATTATCATAAAAGTATAATATTACAATTGTTAATGACATATTTGGTAAGAAATTATTAATCAAAGAGTGACATTGAAGACCGTGAAAGCCAAAATTATGACAATATGGAATGGAGGGAGCTATAAAAAGGAGGAAGTACAATTTACTTTCAATTCTCTGGTCAGGGTTAAGAAGCTAATGCACAAATGACAAATATAAGTTGGCTACACTTTGAGCACAGTGGGTTGTATCATTTCCAATTTAAGCAAAACAACTCCTATGGCTTATCTTGCAAATGATGTTGGCTCAACCCTAATCATGCATGGACAAGTTTTCTCAGGTCTATTTACACAAGTACATTGTTTTGCCACAAGATAAAAAAATATGCTACAATATATGTTATAGCATAGTACAAACTAGGATTCTATTTCTATGGCTCCCGAAAAGTTACAGCTCTTAGGAATGATCTTTGGGGGTTAATCTTGTGATGCTTTGGGGGAAAAAAAAATGTGAATATCTTAAACCATACGAAAAATCTGGATCAACCTGCTGCTTCTAAATCAACATCAGCATCAGTTTCCCCATCAATCATCCCGGGCTCCGGCTCACCTTCAGCATCGGTTTCTAGCTGTCCTGGTTCTGGTGCATCGGGAGTTCCTGAGCTCTGCTTTTGTGGCTCCTCTGGGGTGCCCCCTTGAGAATTGTTTCCAGTTATCGGCGTTGAATCCATGTCCATGGCTGCTGCCGGAGCTTCGAGATCAGGCCGGCCTCCATCACCGTCCGCCTCACTTGCTGGTGTTGTGCTCTGTTGATTACATATGTAATTAATAGAGTTCCGGAAAGTTGACATTCTTAAACATCCAGATGGAATTTTGGTTTGGACTCCTCGGGTTTACTTGCTTTAGGCCCACTTATAGGTCATTCAGGTGGAGAATGTGATCATCATCACACATTCATATTCAATCAGTTTTTGCAAGTTCTACATAATATATAGGGAAAATTGGATTCTAATAATCCCTACTTTTAGCTTTTGTATACCAATAATCCCTACTTTATTTTTGCATTCTGTTGGTCCTAAAAAAATAAAATTGTATTATGGTGGGACACCACCGAGTCAAGTGGCAGTGACTCGGTGGAAAGCTGACGCGTACCGACAGGAGTATTTGACACGTCAGCTTTCCACACCGAGTCACTGCCACTTGACTCGGTGGTGTCCACCAAAATACAATTTTATTTTTTTAGGACCACAAGAATCCAAAAATAAAGTAAGGATTATTGGTATAAAAAGCTAAAAGTAGAGATTATTAGAATCCAATTTTCCAATATATAGTGAAGTTTAAACAAATGGTATTATTGCCAGTGTTTCCCTGGGCAATCATCAGTTTCATCTCACACTTTTTGCACACGGTTAAGAAAGAATCTTGAATGTGTCATTATAACTTGTTCAGGTGAGAGACAAGTTCAGCCAATTTTGACGATTGACAATCATGAATCTCATCATGAAGATAAGAAGATTATGCCGCCAACGTATTATCTTTTGAGCTATGCTAAACGTACTTCCACAGATTTACCTGGTTATCTTCAGATGGAGGTGCAGAACTCTTGGCTTCATCCTTCTTTGCACGTTTGGACTTCTCATTTGGTTTTGCCTGATATTTGGACCTTACCTCAGAAGGCAGAAGTTCTAGAGGTACAACCCCCTCAATGCCAAACTCAGTGAACTGCAAAACACAAAAAGTTTCCATTTCCTTTTCAGCAGATGAACTTTCAACCCCTGTATTTATACATGAGCTGTGCAAGCAATAATATATCTCACCCGAGAGAAGCCTTCCAAGTCCTGTCTAGCAGAAAACCGGAGACCTTTCCAGCAGTAGACCTGACCATGAAAGAAAACACTGTTAGACATCAATATTGAAGGAGCTTCATGGAAAAGAAAATCATGAAACTGATATAGCATAGGCAGATAAACATTCGAGAAATCTTTAGCATCGATATTTTGTTTGTAGATTTAGATAGTTTCATGCCATGAAAAGGTCATTAACTTATCTAATTCCCAATGTTCATGTGTATGTTGCACATTACTCCTTGATGTTGATTGAAGACTGGAGCTTTGTCCACATTGAAAATCCAAATCAGAGAAGACGGGTTCATTTCAAAACCATGAGCAAGAAAGATTACATACATAACGAATCGAAACCAAGTCGACTTGACATAAATTAACCAACAGGAGTAATATGTGTCCTCAACAAAAGTTAAAGTCAAATATAGCAATGCAGCCCTTCAACTGTAGGAAACTCGAGAGTTACCTTACTATTTTTGTGATGATACTCTGCTTCTATCCCAGCAGATGGATCCATCTGTTATACGAGTTAACATCATATATTGAAAGTCAGAATCTCGCCAAGAAAGATGAAAATGCAGGAAGAAAGACGAGAACTCTCAACGAGTTGAAAGAATCAGACAAAGAACTACAAAGTGGTAAACTGAAAAGGTATGAAACATACATCTTCAGCCAATGGCTTCCAGTAGTCAGAGATAGCAGGAACCCGAACACGGTCAGGATCAGTGAGAGCATTCTGGAAAGAATTCATCATTATGTGATAAGCAAACATGTGAATGAAGCAAAGAAAAGAGATGCTGAGATCAATCAATAATGTTCGTGACATCATCCAAGAAATTTCAACAGCACTGACGCACTCGATTCTGATCGGCCCATTTCCACAGTTGTGAAAGTTCTTTGTTCCCTAATCTCCACCGTGGCCGACTGCAAGGTCATAGAATCATCAGTACCATTTCAGAAGAGAGGTTAACCACAAAAGCCAAAAAAATAAGCTACCAAAGATGGACAAGACTTCATAAGAGATTATTTCATCAGCTATATGTGCTGATTGTGTTCACAGAAAATCAATCACATAATCTTTTTCCGCAAACCTATCCCCCTCTTTTATTTTTTTTGGGTTGCTTTGGGGGGGGGGGGGGGGGCTGCTCTATGGAGGGATGAAAAATGGGAATAAAAGAACACTGAAGACTATCAGCAATAGGATAAAAGGTCAGCAGGGAAGCAACCCTCCAGAGGAACAAAATAAGGGCAAAGAAGCACACCAAGAACCAATATTAATCAGAACAGTAATTACAACACCTTCAGATCCTTCACTTACACCAAGGCCAGGAGGTGGGAGAAAATTTTGAAACTAAAGAAGGTGATGGAGGGAAACTTGATAAATATAGCTGGGTCAAGTTTAGTGGATACAATGGTCAGCTACATAAATCATGGTCTAGCTTCATATTATGCCGATTATTGAGCACAAGTTTGGTCGTTTGATGAGGTGTATGAGCTCCTATAGTACCTAGTCCAATGGGTCATTGATTAATTATAGAAGAAGAATTTAAGTTTCTATTAACAGGGGTTGGAGGGATAAACATGCCAGAGGACCAATCTCTCTGCGCCCTGCGGGATTACTTGAAAACGTCTTTGCCGGAATTGTTTCCTCTTAATCTATTGGATTAAAAAAAAAAGGCATATTTTCCATCAGAAACTTCATGCAGCCCTATTCAACCCATTAAAAAGTAACAGCTAGCAATGGTCAGAGCTCACAGGCATCTAAGCTAACGACTCCCAACCCCCTTCCCCCAATTCTACCATGTGGAAGGAATCCAACTCATTGTGGTATATGTATGGAGAGGCGATGCAGACCTGCAGATGGCCACCTCTCTTCAGAAGTTTAGCCTATTATACAAGCTGCTTAAGAAGATTTCCTTTTTCAATGATAGAAGCTTAATTTTCCCTAAGTTTCAGGATGGCCTCATACCGTTTCTTTGCTCCATCTACTTTCTTCTCTGCAGGTTGTTTTTCAAATGGCGGGCAACCATCACGTTTCCACCACACCTAAAATGAAATAAATAAATGAAAACTTGATTAACTTTATCATACAGACCTCCGCAACAAGAAATAATGACAAGAGCATGAATGAAGCTCACCCAATTTTTCTCGCGTTCTAAGATATGCTCGATGTTATCCAAGAACTCTTTCCCTTTAGGAGGAGTTGATTCAAGTAACTTCTTTACACGGTCCTCACAAGACTTTATTTCTTCTTTCTAAAATCATAAAAAAAGATCACGTCAGGATGCTTGACAGTAGTAAAAACTATTCCTACACACCAAGTCTTCATCTGGCTTAATCTGTGTGACTGGTGGCACCAAGCCACCAAATTGAAAATCTAACTTTATAAAGTTCGAGAAGGAGAGAAAACCGAAAGATGAACACTATTTGCAGAAATTTTCTGAGAAACAAACATTCCAATGATACGGAAAAAGTACTCAGACAACTATCCTTTAGAGGAAGGGAATAAAGCATTTAACAATTACACGCCATTCTTTTTATCCAGAGTTCATCAAATTTCTCCAACTTTTGGTTTTGAAATTACAGATTCCACATCTTATTTATAAGCATAATGATCTTTTATGCTCCTTCGACCAGGGCCAGGTTTACTTTTGTTTAATAGCAATAACATTGGAAGTGCAATTTTAGTTATGCCAAAACAGTTGTAAGTGGTCTACTTAAAAAAACAAACTATTATCCATTGTTGTAAAGATATAGAATATAAAGTAATCTTATGCACTAAGGCTCTATTAGATAGATTCCTGGAAGTTTTTTAGCTTCCTTTTTAAAATCAAACAAGAATGATAAGAAATCAGTGGAAAGAGCAAGGAGAAATGAAGAGTCCGGGCTCAGTTCTTTTTCTTCCATTTGGAATTTGTAATTTCAAACTACAATGATAAATTTTATAGCTTATAAGTTTAGAGCTTTATATTTCCTCTTTAGAATATTCAGCAAAATTTCACTAAGTTTGCTTTATTTTCATAAGAAATATTAGGACTTAGGAGTACCTTTTTGGTATTCTTTTTATCATTTTTGAATAAGTGTCTTTTATCATTCTTTTCTGCCATATAACCCAAGGTCCAATTTAAATGCACGAATGAGATATACAAGGAATCTTGGAATTGTTTACACAAGAGATTAATGATTCACCGAGAATCAAATGTATTCTAGCAAGTTTTCTTGTTTCACTTGATCATGGATCTCCATTGTACTATATAAAGAAATCTCAAAAGACCACCATAGGTCAGCAGCATACGTGGTTTCCTATGGTTTCCTAAGTTATATATCTTTATTTCAGACATTCCTTTTTCCCAGCTTGAAGATATACAGTCTTATGGAAACACCGTCCATGCAATTAGGGGTGTGGGTGGATTACCATTTACCATATTTGGCTTCCTCATACTTGGCAGGGCTAGCACGACTATTGGAGTATGGAATTAGATAAATAGGCCTGTTTTTCCAGCTTCTATCCCCACTCAGGTGACAATTCAACCTTCCATGAAAGAGCCCTCTAAGAACAGAGTTTCAATCATTAGAAATAAATAATAAATAATAAACCATAATCTAGTACCTATATTCATAAGCTAACACCCATTATTTCCGTCTTACTGTATTATTCAAAGCAAACATTCCATAAGAGCTTCTAGTAAAGCATTCAGTTTTGCAGCCATTACACTTCTCTGGGAGTTAAAAAAAGCATACGATACAACTTAGAGGCAAACAGCAACTACAAGCACAAGCACAGAAAAGAGGATGCTGAGAACAAATGCTTTTGGGTGGTACAAAGTACAAACCATGGCCTCCGATGGCAAATCTTTGTCACTCTTCCCAGGGGCCTGCAAATAGGAGCAGAGAGGCAAAGCATAATAGTATTAAGAGAAGAAAAGGCTTACAGCACAAATAACAGCTATGCCAAATTAATGAGAGGACACACGAAAGCGGAATTAGAAGTCTGACTTATGATAAAGATAAACCTACACTAAACCAAATTAACAAATGAAGCGGCACACCCTACAGCTTCTCAATTACATTTTTCAGCTCTCAAAACCCCCACCTTATGCCAGGACTGTGATGTTACTGTGTAAATTGCTTAACATAATGACAAAGTGTTTGGAAAGATATGCCAACCAATTACAAATCACAATTATCCACCAATTTTGAGTCAACAATAATAGCCCTATGGACAACCTCTAATATAACCAAGTATAATTGGACCTAAAAGAAAATATCATAGAATGACAACGATAGAAATACATGATTTGTGGAGGCAATACTAGACATTGAATCATGATTTTCGCACTTACAACCAGTTATAGATAGCAAATGCTTTTTGAGAACAAGACATTGAATCATGATTGTAGCATGGCTTTTACCTGTTATGACAGTCGACACTTCAAATTACAATGAGAATCTACAAAGAATTTAAAAAAATAGCCAAGTTCAATACTCGTACGTCCATTTCTGAGTAACATAGCTTGGAAGTTTTGGCAATATGTGCAACACCTTCAACCCATATATTATAGCAATGCTTTTAGCTAGGGATGTTTGCCGAAGTGAAGCTGTCTCAGAGCTCGCGAGAGTGAGACCCACAGTTGGTTGTTGGTTCTAGCTAGTCATAATATTATATGACTTCACATATATGCTCCATATGCTAATTTTCACAAATCCAAGCCGGGAATCCAGGCTCCTGATGCCTCTCTAAGACCCCAAATCATCCCATATAACATAGGCACATTGTATAATAAAAGGTTAAAGTGCTGTAGCTCATGAGCAGGGCAGACAGGAAAGAAGTGTGCAAGTCCCAACTAATTACATAAAATACGACTTACAAGAGAGATGTCAAATAGCCACTACTGTCACAAAGTACACACAAAGCCACAAACTATAAAGGAACGTGTTTAACTTGCTCTTTGAAACTAGATAATATGTGAATTACCTTCAAATAGTCAAACAATATCAAGCATTGTACAAGAACATGACGCCGAAAGCTGGGATCTTTCAACTGCACAAAAAGCAAGGTTTAAAATAAAATAGTGAGTTATCATTGAGATAATACTACCTAATCCAGAAGACCTGAATAACTGCACAATATCTGCTTCTTTGTTCTGATAACAATTTTGAACTTGAAAGCAAGTACCTCCAAACCCATTAGTTTACTGCTGGTCAGATATTTAATGTTGAAAGATGCCCCTTCTTCTTCAAAATTATTAGCATTTCCCTCTTCATCACTGAGGGGTTGCGCCTCAAATGTATTTAACACAATCTGAACAAGGAACATGTGAACAAAAAGAGTAACAATTTTCTCACAAACCCAACAACAATTATCCGATTTATAGCATAATTTCTCAATAACGATCATGAATTACCGCTAAGCTGGACGTAAATCTGTGCCACTTAGTAGGATTAAGAGTCAATGATGGAGGGCTATAGAAGTACTCCTGAAATCCATAGGGAAATTGAAGTTAGGAAGTTAGAGAACGCCCACTCAAACTTTGATTTATACGACCATCGCCATCTTGTATGGTGCCCAAGGTGGTGGGACCCCAAGAAAGCACGGCAATATGAAATTCTACACAAAATAAGTCAAAAAGAACCACACAGTGAATATTGATATAGATTACAAAAATAGAACGGAAACAAATATAAATTGAGAACAAATAGAATGTGTAAGAGCTAACTACATCCCAAAAAAGAGACGATCAACAAAGTCGACTACATTAGACATCGCAGAACATATATCCCTATCTTCCATACAGATCCTTCAATATTCTACCCTTCACTCACTCAACTGAAATTTTGAAGCCATAAGAAGCCCTTTTCTACTTCTCTGTGGTAGATGCCCCAAAAAGATGCACAATAAATTATTTCACAGAACTCTGACAGTCTTGCAAACTGAGAGGTTCAACCCCCCAAGAAACCCTGTCGATTTCTCTAAGGCAAAATTAACCAAAAAGTTGCATGGGAAATATCCTACTCCTCTTTGCTTAGACTTTCCAACTGAAAGATCAATCCCAAGCCATAAATTTAAGCCTAACAGATTTGGCAACAAAGCAAAAGAAACAAAAACAGCTAAAAGCTAACTTGACAGAACTATAGCAAAAGGGGCAACACATTAAGTGGTCAATGGTATCCAAATGCTCATCACCCGCAACACATCTGCTGACCAAGATTCCCAATCTTTGGTCCACTGTCTCATGTTGATTAGCCATCTGCCAATGCAGTTAGTGGTATCAGTCAACAGATTCTAGACCTCTTAAACAGGAAGCATTTGTTAACTCTGATCCCCCCCCCCCCTCCCTTTTCTTTTTACATGTCACATGCTCAGATTTTCTTACCATGGCATGCATAGTTTCAAGATTAGAGGCCACTCTCATAACATTAGAGTAGAGTAGTTCCAATAACCATCCAAGGGAATATATTATCACAGAATAGAACAATTTGGAAAAAGGAGATCAAACACTCTGGCAAGTATGATTCCACTGTAACCGTTTCGGCAGAATAAAGGATCCATGTATCCATCTTATATCCATCCCTTGATCCTTTTATTAATATAAATATATTTCTCCTTATCAAAAAGGAATAGAGGATCCATCCAATCATGTCAGGAGGACAGCGCCGCATAGAACCCCATGTAGTTTTACTAGAGAAAGTAGTAATGGCAAATATGTGCAAAGAGAAAGAAAGCGGAATGAAAGGGCGCCAAAGGGCTAAGCACACATGTACAAAAGGAGGGGGAAAATAAAGATCATTACACCCTTAACTACAAAGATTTAATCTAGCTCCACCTCTAAAAGAAAAATATTATTAAATAAGACAAAGAGCCCTCCCAAGTCCGAATGATACACAAAGTAAGATACAAGGCCACCACTTGATGTCGAAACAATTGCCAAGGGGAGCATATTATTATAAATTATCACCCAAGGGGGACGTCCTTTCCCAAAATTCGTGTCTAGGAGGGGTCTACATAATGCACTTAAGCCATTTACCTCCTGAATTTTTCTTGGCATTCATCATTCATCGCATGGAATGGAAGAGATACTTTAGCAAGTACAACAGAATGCTCTTGGACAGTTTGGAAGAGCAATATGACACTCAAATATAATGACTTTCATATCATTTCTTCCTGAGCTACCATTTCCATAGGCATTTATCATAAATCTACTTCCAATTATCTGCTAGCAGTTGGTCAGAGATTGGTTTACTGAGGAACCAAAAAGAATATGGCTTGTAGAAAGAAGCTAACCTATCAAATTGCAAAAGTAATGACTTAAGACAGGAGAAGGAAATCATGACACGAAAAACAAACCCTAATCACAAAGTGTTCACCTGTAAGCTCCAGAACGTCTTGTAGAAGTTGAAATCAATTGAAATACCTACCAAAAAAATAATATTAAAAAATAAAAAAGAAAAGGCCGTGAATGAGTTGAAGCATTAATTTGTTTGATTGGAATTGAAAGGACGCAATAACAGGAAGGAGTAACAGACTACCATCTGGGGCCTCCTTCTCAAATTTTGTTTCATTGGACGTATTGAAAACTCCCTTAATATTCACAGCTGCAAACATCAGAAAGAGCAGAAGTTCATATGATTCCAAAACATGGAAACCAAAATAAAGGAGAACCAACACTAACCTGAACGCTCAGACAGAGGGAAGAAATGAGCAAGAAACATAAGAATCCGTCCACAAAATACTACATCATTTGCCTGCAAAGACATATGTCACAACAATGAAGCAACATATCATTAGAATACCATAAGCACCAGTCTCCATTGACCTAATAAAGAGCAACTTGATAATTAACATCTTCAGACATAAACATGCATTCAAGGCCAACTGCAAACAAAATGAGAGATGACTAAGGTCCAGAAATGTCAAGAGAAGAAAGTTTTTAAATGGACCTGTATTTAAACTCTTTTACGAAAAGATAGTCCATTTTTCCTTTAAGTTTCAACATGATGTCTCTTATGATTACTATTAGCATTGAAATCTATGTTCGTCTCCTCCAATCAAGGAAAAACATGCATTAGCTAACAGTCCCTTACAATTTTCATTACCCAGTCAGCACTTATCATTTTAGAACGAGAGAAGTACTTAATGTCAGTGACGTGCTTTGATAATGTATATGCTAGCTGCCACGAAGTTCGTTTTGAGGTCCTCGAGATGATCATGCCAATAATCAAAACTTAATTTATAGCAGTCTTCTAGACTTGATTTTCACAACTTGAACTACATCCTTTCTCAATATGAAAGATGTAATAACTAATTATTCAACCCCAGAAGACATTTAGGCAATGTATTGAAATTTGCAACCTGCAAATCTTCAAGTTCTACCACAACACGGATTACCCTAGAAAAAAGGGCTCAACTTGTGATCTTTACAAAGTTCTAGCTCTTCAAAAAAATTCATATTTAAGCAAACAGCTTTTATATCAACCATATAATCAAGAAAATGCTGAAGAATATAA
Organism: Portulaca oleracea; assembly: GCA_029582165.1. Taxonomy (NCBI): domain Eukaryota; kingdom Viridiplantae; phylum Streptophyta; class Magnoliopsida; order Caryophyllales; family Portulacaceae; genus Portulaca; species Portulaca oleracea. The sequence continues at coordinate 27,826,948 of CM055871.1, forward strand.
CTTACTACTGTTTATAGCTTCAACCCAAACATTCCTTCCAGCGATGATGCTGTAGAGTCTCAATTTACTCCTCTCTCAACTAAAATATTACATCACTACTTATCCTAGGTTTACACGAAAAATAAATGCCAAGCAATAACTGAAGGACCTTACAATAAAACGAGAAGCTTTCATGTGGCAAAAGGGAATAGAAAAACAGGAATATAGCCTTTCAAGTTCATCACATCGTCTATGATACTCTATGATATGTACAAGAGCAGCACTGTGGATTGTGTGCATGCACTGATTTTCATGAACAAAGCAAGCATAATCTGAATGGCTAACAATACAAATTTCTTGGACTTGATTACTAAAGCTGAATGGTGAAGGGACTTGGATATTTTTGTTTTTTTGGCTAAATAAGGCATAATTTGTACTCTAGAGTATGGGCTGCTACTTCATGGAGCTGCCTACTAAAATAGGTTACTCTAGTTTGGAAATAATGTGGATCATTTTTGCATGTTCCATAAAAGGAAAAATACATTCCTTTGCTCATTTAGAAATTCCTTCCATATTTTTTTATACAATGCCGGAATACCATATATTATCCATATGATCTAACCTTGATAGGTATCCAACTCACAGCTGCTTATCTGCAGAACCAGATTATTGAAGTATAGTCCAGCAATACCTCCCATTATAAGGTTATGTTAGATTTCTTGGACATGGTCACTTGACCCCTTGGGGCAGCATTAAGCATTGATGATATAGCTCTAGGTACCTCGTAGCTTTTTCCAGCCCCTTTATATTGGCTCTTCAAACTTCTCTAATTGCTCCCACTCCCAACCCAACGCAGCTTTCAGCTCCATCTTAAAGCTGGAGTGAATAGGCCCTTAGACTAAGAAAACAAATAATTTAGGAAATGGCCTGGAGTAATATTAAAACCCAAGTAAGAAATGTAAGACTCATACATGGGTATGATCACATCTTGGTGAATGGATATCTTAATCTTGGACTAGAATAAATTGATGACCACTCAGGAATGAGAAGGCTACTTGCAGCTGCCCAATGAATAACCCATGACTGAGCACCAGATACACACCAGTATAGAAAAGGTCACTACCAGTAAACACACATGAAGAACAACTTCTTAACATTGGTTTCTTTTATTATTTGTCTTTTGGGTCCATAGAAGCTGCAAAGGGCGGTACAATGTAAAAGGAGGGGGAATCACTGTTTTGCCTGACCACGTAAGACTCAATTCATTCAATTCATTTTCATCGCCATAGCTTCAAATTTGATCGTGTGTTCGTAAAGAGCAATCATATCAATTCCAACTTGTCATGAGCTTTTTAAGTTGTTGGAAAGATGGTTAGTCCAAGTGAAGTCCTGAACTATCGTTGAAGCTAGAGCTAGCCGGAAGATCATGAAAACAAACTCAGAAACAATTTCATCAGTTTCTGACTAAATTCGTAACACCCAGATAAGAAATAGGAAGACTGACACTATGCTTGCAACAATAACACAAAGCATGAGCAGATGTAGGAAAACTAAAGTCAGAGTTAGTACCTTCGAAAGACGACGAAGCAGCTGATTACATGTCCTCAACATCACTAGTTTTCCCCGAGCAAACAGCTCTTGCTAGTCAAACAACCACAGAACAATAAAACAGAAATAAGCAGCCGTAATTGTAGAACTATGAGCGGATGGGATGAAAAGCACACTACACAGCCTAAATGTGAATCCTCAAGTAACACACACCTTTCCAAGTATATCTTGCTTGCCCTCTATATAGGCAAAAATGTCCTTGCAATTCCTCATGGTTGACATCTCAGTCAAATCTTCCAATAACTGAAATATCATCCCGCCTTCCACATGTTCTTTCTCACAGAGATATAGCACGATGTCTGTTTTAGAAAAGAAATTTAACAGTGAGGTTATTCAAAAAAACCAAAAAAAATAAAAAGAGTGAATATATAACACAGTTATATATTGAGAACAGGAAAGACATCCAGCAGCTTTAAAGTGAATAATGGATTTAGGGTGTTGGTACAGAGGAGACAGCTTGGTGGAAGCTGCACCATCACAAGGTACTGGCAAATGACAAGTAGTAAGCACTAGCCATAGTCATGGCCTCTTTATACTGCCGTGATCTACATTCCAGGATCCAGCGATCCGAGACTTAACCTATACTTAAGTTACCAAAAAACTAGCGATCCAAATTCCAGATTAAGCATTCCTAGTAACTCTGGTACTAGCTCAATAGCTACTACTATAAAGACTGACAACTATTGTGATATGAACATTGGCGCATAGCCAACAAAATGATTCACAACAGGTGAAAATGTGTAGATTTCACTCGAAGTGAGGTCTGCTGAGGTTAGAGATGTACCCGAAGTGAGGTCTGCTGAGGTTAGAGACTAAAACATTTCGAAAAGGAGAAAAGGAGAAAAGGAGAAATAATTTGATGAAAATAGAAGCCCATAGTCATAGGACTCCAGGAAAATTATAAACAATCAAACATCAAGCAAAGGTTAAAAAGGACCAAAATAATTATTTTACAACCATTCAAAAAGGTAAGCACAGCAATCTAATCTTTTGCTGTCAATGTATTGGAAAAACATGCAACTAATAATGTAACATAAAAAAATTTTAAAAAAAAAGCACTAGAATAATGACAGTTCAATACATTCACAGTCAGAATCTGGATCCAGTGAAACCTAGTCCTTGAGAAGCCTAGATGAACAAAACCTTACAGGCTTACACCAGACAAGTCAATCCAAGAGGACTTCATCAAGAAGACAGCAGCTTAAATAAGCAAATGGAATTTCCTACCATTGTTAGTATCGTATCCAATTTACTATTTAACGGGACTGAACTCACTTCAATTACTTACAATTGACATTCCACAATGTACAAAAGTATATAACACTTCTATGAGCAAGTAATCACTCAAATAAAGCACAAAACTCATAACTATCAATAACTTACCTAAGTAAAGACCCCCTCTTCCCTGGTGGTTGACTTCACAGTACAATGCACTTAAATTTCAGAGGCAGGAAAATATGGTAAATGGTTAACAGCTCCCATTGAGAGTCCCACTTTCATGGGGCATGGGGACATCTAGATGTAGGCAGCCTTACCGTGACAAACATCATTTTTGTCCATGGAGAGGTTGTATACTTAATAACATGAAGGAATAATCAACTTCTTAAGCAAAATATCTTATACGTCATACAGTTTTGGAAACCAGTAATAATAAGGCCTTGATGTGTATCCTTACCAATCCTTCAGCAGATTTACAAGAATGCATACGCCTTTATACATGGTAACATCATAAATGAAGGCATACCTAAAAGGCGTGGAATTTGACCCTGCTTGGTATCCCCATCAGCTATGGATTGTCCATATTGCATAGTTGGCTCCCCTGACTGTACAGCACATGCCTGCATTAAGTCACCAACATTCAAGTTAAACTCAACTACTGAAGGATAGTTACAGGGGTTGTTTTTTTTTATAGTGCCTTCGTAGAATGAGGAAAAGATCATTAATGACGCATTTCTCCATTTTTTGAGTTTAGATTTCTTTTTTAAAACAAAATACAAGGGTAAGACATAAAAGAAAATGAAAACCGGCAAAATGCTAATTCACATAAATACAAATTATCTGCCTGAAATTTCTGCAAAGCCCAACTGTAATGGCATATACATTTCGTCATTTATCTCAGAATTCAGCTTAGTATGTGAATTATCTCTAATCAAGCTACAACTTTGTAATTTTATAGCATTATATGATAGATGATCAAACAGAATTTCAACCCATTAAAAGCGCCACGTTAAAACAACTGTGGATGCTATGTAGTAAGTATTCATCTGCAACTCAGTATATGGTAGAGCAAATAGAATTAAAAACCATGAAAAGCACAAAGTTAACACTGTTGCAAATTATATGTTGAGTGGTATTCACACCACCAATTCTTGTAGTAATGTCCGGAGAATGTTTTCCAGGAGTTGATTCTCATCTAAAACCAATTTTGTCGGCCTCTGCAAAAAGAAGAGTTAAATGGATTAGAACTTATCTATCATAACCAGAAGCTGAACTGAAAAGATGGCAATATAACCAGTTAGCTGGCTCACAATATGGATTCACTCCAAGAACATGTGTACATCAAAATGTCAAACATGAATTCACAAAATGTAATGCATATACCATCCACTGAAAGAAGACAAACTAAACCAGCAATTAAACCAAGACGCTTTTGAGTCAAAGTCGGCCGCTTTAAGAAGTCCACCCACTATTCATTATCCATTTACACAATCTAGTGATCCAAATGACTGCTGAAAATCCACAATAGTACATCCTTGCGTTTCATAATCTTTAGAGATTTAAGACATGGTCAGACCATGTTGAACCCGAAATGTGAAATGAACTTCCAACAAATTAACTAGAAATTATACCTTCTTCAGCGTAAAGAATAAAATAACCTATGTGCTTGACATAGTGCAAGATACTGATAGCATGAGGAATGTCATGAGATTCAACAGCTTAAAGGAAACAGCTCTTCAAAAACCTTAACACAAGGATCACCACTAAATGTTAACCTCAAAATAACGAAAGTCAACCCTCAAAGCCTAAACCATGCTTCGGCTGAAATGACACGACTTCCTGTTACTCATCCACTACATTTCATTTCACATTTTCTCCCTTTTTTTCTTGAACTTAACACCCTTACAGATAAGTTGATTTTAGTTTGATTGCCTTTGAACTCAACGCTTACTAAGGTCCTTGCTAAATAATAGTACTGAAATTAAACCAACAGAATATGACTATAGCAGTGTCACATCTCTGAAAGGGCAAGATTCTTTATTCCATAGAGCTATCACTTCAGAATAAACCTTGATTAAACTTCACCATTGGGGTATCTATTTCAAACTAATCATGGCAAAAAAAAGGTTTTGCCTAACGCATTCCTCTTACAAACAAATATCATTGTAATTTGCTGAACAAAAAGAGCAGGACAGAGAAAAAGCATAACCCACCTGAGGGTTAATGGCGGCCTGCACTGTTTGTAGCGCAAAACTCTCTGGTGGGCCAGGATGCGACAATGCCCTCTTAAATATCTCCTGCACCAACACCAATAACGCAGGCTTAATCATCCAAAAATAACACTCGATTGCCAAACTCTTTTTTTTTCCTTCTCTCATACAATCTTTGCATATTCATTTCAATTAACCTAACAACTGTAAATTTTCAAGTGCACTGGAACCTCCAAATTTGTAAATGAACTTCAACCAGTCGTCGAATTAGGAAGAAAATTAACAACCTAAATGGGCAAACAGAAGAAAATTATACTAGAATGCAGCTCAGCAACGCCAATAACGCATGCTTAAGCATCCAAAATAACAGTTGACTCTCAAACTCTTTTTTCCTTCTCTCGAACAATTTTTGCACATTCATTTCAATTAACACAACAGCTCTGAGTTTTCGAGTCCAATGGAAGCTCCGAATTTGAAAATGAACTTCAATCATTAAATTAGGAGGAAAATTATCGACCTAAATACGCAAACAGAAGAACATTATACTAGAATACTGCTAACCAACACCAATAACGCAGGCTGAAGCATCCAAAAATAACACTCAATTGCCAAACTCTTTTGTTTTTGTTTTTTTTTTTTTTTTTTTTTTTTTGTGCCTTCTCTCAAAAAATCTTTGCACATTCATTTCAATTAACCTAACAACTGTGAATTTCGAGTGCAGTGGAAGCTCCGAATTTGAAAACAAACTTCAAACATTCGAATTAGGACGAAAATAAACGACCTAGATAGGCAAACAGACGAACATTATACTAGAATGTTGCTCACCATAATCAAAGAACCAGTAAACAATGCTTGTTTTCACCGTTCCGCAATCGCAAGATTACTACTTAGCTTGAATCTTCAAGGTATACAGATAGTCTTCCAAAACAGCAAAAAAAATTGTGTGCCAGAATCAATCCAGCAACCGAAGAAATACACTACTGAATTCGGAAAGCGATGAATCACAGCAAGATTGCTCGAGGTTGAGGAATGGTAGAGGGAGTTGAAATCGCCGGAGAGCAGCTTACGAAGTTATGAAGATCGGCAGGGGGACGCTTGCGAACGGAGCAGTAAGCTGAACAAGTTCGATGACGAGCAAAGAAATGGTGGTGTGTGTAACTCTTGGAATTTGGATCCCTAGGGACAAATATTTTACGAGAAATTAATTGCTAATTTTTTTTTCTTTGAATTTAAAATAAGCGAAATTAAATTCTAATAATCTCAACTTTCTGTTTTTGTACGTTAATAATCCTATTCTGTTTCTTTATTTTGGTGGTCTAAAAAAATAAAAATTGTGTTCTGATTAGATATTAATATGTCATTAAGTGTATACTCTAATTATCATATATTTTGAGACTTACATTTGATTCAAAACTTAACACAATAGTGTCTTACCATTTTTAATGAATTTATAACTTTTGTTCCAAATTTTTTCGATTTTTCCAATTTTTCCCGATTTTTTTACTTTTATTCTTTTAGAAAATGATAATAATTGCTCGAATTTTCAAAAAAAAAATTTAATAATTACGTTTCAAAACTTTTCTAGAGACATGAATAAAAAAAATAAAACAATATGCGACATGAATGAAAAAAATAAATAAAAATGTGGAGTTAGATTTGGTACCAATAGAATACAATTTTTTTTACCGTCATAATACAAAAACAAAATAGGGATTATTGGCACACAAAAGTTAAAAGTGTGAATTATTAGAATCCAATTTTCCTTAAAATAATTTAGGGCTTTTTTTATAATGATGGATTTGGACCCAATTTTATTCAACTCAAAATAAGTGTTTTTGAGCACGGAGTTACAAACTCGTACTCCTGTGATCAACTTGAGTAATCGAAGTCTCATAACTCTCAAGATGAAAATTTTATCCTAGACATAAATATGTTTGACATTTCCGACGGATAATACCAAAGTTGTATGCTGGCAAAGTGAGATGTTGACTCCTTACAGGTGATAGCTTCCAAAGTTTTTTTTTTATTTTATTTCATGCTTGATATCGGATTGTCTTCTCCCCAATCTACTTTCCTTCTGCTATTTCTCATGTATCTCTTTCACTGCATTTGCATTTTCTGTAGCAGACTTACATCAGCCACAACTCCTCATTTCCTACTGCCTTGCTTTATTGGTTTTGTAAGCTTAAGCTCCTTGAAAAATCATCTCATCCCTGTGATCCCGCAAGATACATATTATAGCAAATCTATTACTATCCATAACTTCCTCCTCGTCCTATTTTAGAAATTCACATTCATCCAACCTTCATAAAATAGTCTTACACTTTCTGGTTGGTTTAACATGTGCCCTAGGTCCTCCATTATATTCTTCCATATACACCATGAGAAATGATATTAGAGGAAGACGTGGTCAATGTCCTCTCCTTACTGTTGGCACAATAGGCACATATTCTCCTCCTCTTTAATTATTTCTTTTCTTCTAAGTTGGGTTCTTGTGTTAAGTTTCCCAACAATGTAAGTCATGTCATGATCAACTTTAGGGGTGTTATCTTGTTACAAACGGAGCAAACTAAGGAATCCACCGAAATTGTCTGATATGCTACTTTCTTAGCTTCTTTCACCACTCATTTTGCACTAAATTGGTTTTTTTTCCCCTTCCAACTTATGCTATCTATTGCATTCTTTGTTAGTTTTAATATTGGAATTCTTTAATCAACATTTGCTCCTTCTTTATTTCCCGGAGGTTTAGTTGTCAATCTTTTCCAAGTTAAATAATTATCTCCATGACTATAGCTCCCTCAAACCCCCCATTTGTTTGATGGTTCTCCCCTTCTAGCAAGAGATTTGAACAACATTGGGAATTCTTCTATTAGCGCCTTTTAGTCCAGCCACCTATCTTCCAAAAATTGATTCTCGTACCTTTTCCCAAATTTAATTTTAGGCAGTGTTTCACAACTCATGTGTTGATTCCTCTCCCATCCCAAGCCTTCTTATTTCATTCCATGGGCCTGTGACATACAATTTAAAATTAGATGGTAGGATTGAGCCATCTTTGTTGTGAATAACACATATCACCTCTTTCTTTAGTGCCAAATCTCCATCACCACTTAAATAGCATTGTCGCATTCCTTATTGTTATGTCTCCCACAGTTAGGCTTTCAAACTCTTTTGGACTTTATATCACTTCCCAATTAACCAAAGCTATGACTCTTGAATCCTGCTTGTTTGTATAGTTAGTTATTGGTGACAGATATTTTGGAATGGAGGTAGTAATTAACTAAAGTGAATAAATTAGTCAAATATTATCCTACTTTGTACAGTTTTGTTAGCTTGAATAATTGTGAATACTGTAAGTCTTAGAGTCATCTCTTCTTTTTCTCTCTAGAATATCCTAACCTCCACTCTTTTGGAGGGGTTGTCATCAATCTTTTTTGTCGATGGTAAGCCCCAATTTGATTGATTGTTATTCCAATTATTAGTTTGGTTTTATGTTTACACAAATAAAATAGTTTATTCTTTTGTAAGAGTTTTATCAAAAAATTACTTAGAGGTACCCTAACTTTTAATGAAATATTTTTCGGGTACCCCAACTTTTCAAAACTAATTTTTGGGTACCCTTACTTTTAGGATTAGTAATAAATAGGTGAATTTCCGGGCAATAATTTAAACTCACCGGTGAGTTTAAGGCGGGAAATTGATTAAGGTTTATTTTAGACGAAAATGCCCTTTGTTCGTTAGAAAACAAAAAAAAAGTCGTTAATAGCCCCCCCCCCCCCCCCCAACTCCATTTGTTTCTTCTTCTTGTGTTCTTCAGTCTTCTTCTTCTTTTCTTCTACCTTTGTTCTTCTGTCTTCTTCTTCATTTCTTCTTGTGTTTGTTCTTCTGTTGGTGTTTTGTTATGATACCTCTTCCAAAAACTCGTCTTCGTGCTATGGCAAGGCTGGGTACCTTGGATTAAATGGGTTTGCTTGGAAGACCCCCTCTGCCATCAGTGGCCGAACAACCTGCAACATTCTTAAGAGTTAAAAGAGGCAAACTTATCTCGGCGAAAACAAATTCAAAGCAGTGAAACTACTGTCATTATACATAATACGGTTCTGGTAACGATAGTGAAATCTTAAACAATAAGGGGTAGATATAGGGATTAATATGAGGTTCCAATGAGTACAGATGTGAATTTAACAACGAAGAATAAGATGGTAAGCAGTAATCAGAAATCACAGCACCCAAACAGCCGATCAACAAAAACCAACATCAGACCGGAGAAATTTTCTCCTATAAGCACAACTATTGTTAGTTTTGGGTCTAATTCGCCCCTCAAAACATTTCCAGTTCGGTGACGAAGCGACAATGGCGAAGCAACTATGACAATGGCGAAACGACTGGACAATATTGAAGATTGAAGAACGCCTAAACCCTAAGGGAACTAAAAGGGCATTATAGTCAATCTCTGTCAAAAAATTAGGGGTATTTCAGTCAATTTACATAATCAATCAGAGTTTTGCCGGAAATTCACATAGTAATTTCTAATCCTAAAAGTAAGGGTACCTAAAAATTAGTTTTGAAAAGTTAGGGTACCAAAAAATTGTTTCTTCAAAAATTAGGGTACCTCTAAGTAATTTTTTGGGAGTTTTATTGGACCCTTATTTATAGTTTTTAGTCTCTTTCTAGAGTCTTGTTCAATTGGTGTGGTTTAATATAATAAATGAAGATTGACTTTCAAATCACAATAGCATGAATTGTGAAGTTCTCTATTAGACCTATTTAGTGGGCGAGGCGGGTCAGTCGGGCCGAAACTTTCTAACTGGCCGACCGGGGTCTGGCCGACCCGACCTTCGGGTCGGGCACTGCTAGCCCGAGACCGGGCCCGACGGGCCACGGGCCGGCAAGTGTGCAACATAGAATTTTTTTATAACAATAAACCTGAAAATTTCTCATCTAAGTTCTCTAAGTCCATCTACATAAGCATACACAAATATTATGTCATACAATTATAGAAATCATTCTTTATTTTACGTGTGAACATGATGTGCAAACAATAGATGTCCAAAAAGAGTGTTAGTACATTCACTTGTCTAAGCTATATGCTGCTTAATTATTGAACACAAATAGGATCTTGAACACAAATAAGAAATCCAATACAATTAACAAATACGTAATCAAACTCAAACAGACACAAGTCAGAGAGTGAGAGTGGAGTAAATTACATTTACCTACCTGACATTTGTGGTGATAATTTCTGCACACCCAACATTTGCGAAATAATTTTCACCTTACCCGACATGAAGAGAAAATGATTTTTAGTGGTAACATCTAGTCATGTCTCATCGGAAATGAGGAAATACAAAAATGCCCCTATATGACTATGTGAATGTATCATGTTGTCCATTAATATTGAGAAGGAAATGACTGAAATGATCCTTTCATCATTTTCTTTCCGATGAGAAGTGATCGGATTTTGCCACTAAAAATCACTTTCAATTAATGTCAGGTAAAGTGAAAATTATTTCACAAATGTCGGGTGTGCAAAAATTATTACCACAAATGTCAGATAGGGTAAATGTAATTTACTCTCAGAGAGTGCCTGGTGGAGGTTCTAATTTCGAACAAGGAGAGACTGAGGTGAGGGAGGAGAGTCAGAGAGGCGTGGACAAGAACCGATGAAATGAGATCTAATTTTTGCCGGAATAACCCTAAGTCCCTAAAGCAGTAAAACCCTAATTTTTTTTAAAAATTAGGTATATGATTGGGTCGCGAGCCAAGCCGGGTCACAGACCCTTGGCTCGAGCCCGACCCCACCATGCTTCAAGACCCAATATTTTCAGGCGGGCTCGGGCTGGGCCACCTTCAAAAAATGTGACTTTGACCCGCATTTTTTTAGGTCAGGCTGGGTGGATTCCCGACCTATTGATTAGGTATATTCTCTATCAATGGTAAAGATGCAGAGTCATCGAAGAAATCATTGTTGGGCATCAGTAAGACAAGTATTAGTTATTTAAAAGTTAAATTTCATATTTATATTTTAATCTATGAACAACGATATTCATTGTAAGTGCCTTATGATTTTCTATTAATGAAATTTGTATTCTTTGTTTAAAAAAAAAAAGCACATGTTGGATATGCTTTATAACTTTAAATTCAACTGATATTGTTATATTAATGGCATCTAATATATAGAAAAATTAATTGCTAATAATAATAATAATAATAATAATAATAATAATAATAATCCTTCATCTTAAAAATTTGTTCCTGTTTGATTAGTAAGGTAAAAGTTTATAAGTTTTGGCTGCTAATTTATCAAATTATACGATGACTTAGTATATAAGACCATCATTATTAGATTTGTGATAGAAAATACTCATACCTAAACATAATATTGGCAAGTCTTGCTAAGATCATACGCAAAAAGTGAATGGTTAAAATAACGCATTAAAGACCAAGCAAAGTCAAACATGACACTTTTTTTTTTTTCGGGACAGAGGGAGAGTAATAAAATTAATCGCAAATAATTAAACATAGAGTCTGTTTCAATCGCTTTTTCCTTCATCCAAATGAATCTAACTAATTGATCAGTTTTCATATTCAAACTCAACATCAACACCCCCTTTGCCTATTATTTGTAGGCACCCCCCTTTACAAGCGAAATCACACGAAGGTGGGGTAGCTCCATATAAGCGCATGCATATAGGCATGCATTGTGGTACACATGATTTCCAAATTCCCCCTCTTTGTTGTTTAATTGGTGCAGTTGGTGGTAGTGGCTCTGGTGTTGGTGCATATGTTTCATCTCCTCTTGCTGCTAGTAGAAGCGATATTGATAATAAAATTGAGGTTGTGTGCATAAATTGCATGCTCATTCTCTTTGTCAATTTCCTTCAACACCAAGATCCATGCATATTGCTTGGAATTGAAGGAATGCGTCTTTTTTTCCTGCGATTCCAAAACAATGAATTTTGTCTAATATGATTGTGTTTATTTTGCTAATAATGATAGTCATTGAACATAATTAATTTATTTTCCAACCACACAATATTTTGGATAAGAAATTTAGAGGTTGCTAGAATTAAGTAGCAAAATCTAATTATATCACTCAAGACAAAAAAAAGACCAAAACACCTTGTTTATCGGATGTTGATGAGCATAATTTGTAAGACTACTTAGGAAGTATTGATCGACAACATTTCAAGTAATGCGCACATGACACAGGCCTTACTATGGAACATGAAAGATCATACTCAAGTTTTACCTTTATTTAAACTTTTTAAGTTACTTATGATACACAACTGACAACACACACATATACGTATGTGTATGTGTACATACGTACATACATACATACATACATACATACATACATACATACATACATACATACATACATACATATGTATGTATGTATGTATATGTGTGTATATATGTCAATGAATAAGACCTTAAACTGTAGCTTAACTATGAATATGTTATCATATTTGTTCACTCATGTGGCCAAATCACTCTTGTGTGAAAACCTTGGATTATGGGTTCAAGCCTAGGGAGTTTGGAAAATTTGGCTTTCCGATTGGCTTCCCCATTTCTATAAAAGTTGCCCTTCCCCCACAATTTCACTTCGCCTTTTGCAGGTACGTGATTTCATATTTGGAAGATAATAAATAATATTAACTTCTAAAAAACTGGGATTTCTTGTTATTTATGTTGGGACAACTTTCATTAGAGGTGAAAACTTGGAAAAGAGGATTGCGAAATAAGGTTTGTTCTTCGACCGTCGGATTGTATTTAGAAATAGGGAAAGTGGATGATTAAGGTTGAGAGAGGATTTTCCTTTGAAGTTTTGGTTTTTCCCATGCCTCGTGACATATCTTTGTTGTTGATTGAGATTTGGATGCTAAGAACAAAAGAGCAAACACAACTTGTGTTCTACTCACTGAAGGGAGTACTCATTCTCCTAGTACTCATACTTGCGACTATTCAAGGACTACATAACATAGATACCATGATGAACAATGCTCTTGTTATCCAATTCTTTAAGGTTCTTAACATGGTTTACCCCGAATGCTACATGGTTCTCTAGAGATGTAGGAAACTTCGATTCTTGGTGAATGCATGCAAGATTTACTAGGTGAAGGAAGCTCATAGACTTGCTAGGGATGTCAAATGGCGAGTCTAAGTGTATTCTTTTAGAGGGTAAGGGTATGTTGGGTAAATTTTAGATGCAAAGATTTTGGAAAAACATGAAAGATTTTAGAAAAGGTGGATAATTTGGGTAATGCGCAATATGGGTGTTTGTTACATATATTGTAAAATTTTTAAAATTTTTAGAAGGAGATAACAAGATTCTTATCAATGTTGTTCATGGTTTATGTAGTGTCCCTTGGGTGATTCATATGCTAGTTATGGATATAAGGAGATACTTGGAAGTTGTAATTGTCTTTTTATTAAGCATGTTTTTAAGGAAAACTAATAGAATGGCTTGCTAAGGCTGGTTTAAGTTCAAGCAATGTAATTCTTTGGGAGAATGGTGTGGATAAAGAATTTTGTAACATCCTTTTGGAAGACAAATGAGGTACAACCTTCAAAGAAAAGGTTACCTAATCTTTGTATATTACACTTTATAAAAAGAACTCTCCTAAAGTGACACATAAAAAGGGATAGAGAGAATAAATTTCTGTATATTGATTAAACTGATTAACTAGAAAATAACATATTTTTTTACAAGAAGGTATAATCAAATTGAGTTTAAATATTAGAGCTTGAGTTTCACGGAACTTAACTAAAATTTCAAGAAAATTAACAAATTTATGCTCTATTTTTTAAACATCTAAAAGTTAATATATAATTACGTATTTTCATAAAACAAATCATACTTCCTATCGAAAGGACTTAAACGAGCGTAACCGAGCCAAGCCCCCAGGCTCGGGCTTTGCTCGATAGATATTTGAGCTAAATCAAGCTTTGACCGAGTTGAGTCCGAGCCGGCTTGGTTCATTTACCGCTCTATTGTCTGACTCCATTGAATAAAAACCGAAAACAAAATACTTGCTCCTGTCCATTTTACAAGTCACCTAGATCAATGTGCCAATCAAAATTTGAAAATTTTGACAATTAATTTCTCAACATATATAATAACCATGCTCTTTAGATTGATAGGTTAGGTTTAATCATACCTCATCTTACCATTCAAAAGAACAGAGCTATACTTTTTAGATAATTTATATTTAAAATTATTTATTTAACTTAGAGAATTTTTTTAAAAATAAAAAAGAAATAGATGATACGACATTTACCTACATCCACTACTTTTCTTATCTAACATTTATTTCATTACCTTACCTTACCTATCTTAATTTAATCATACACCCTTATAGAACAATGCTAATGTTTTAATTATAAACAGGTACTATAGTTAGATCCATAAAGAAAAATACTATCGCAAGAGTATAATATTGTAATTTTTTTGATAAAATATTATATAAAAAATTATCGGTCAAAGATACACAATGAACACCGTGACACCATTGATGCAAAACAAATAATATGAGAATGAGGGAGTAGTATACAAAAAAAAAAATACTACCTCCGTCCCAAAATATTTGTCCTTTTACTAAATTTTTACCGTTGATAACTCACAAATTACAATGAGTTACAATATGAAATTATTGTCATTATATTTTTAGTAAGTTATCTTTCTAATGGAGGTAATTTCATATCATAACTCATTATAATTTATGAGTAATCAACGGTAAAAAAATTAGTCAAATGATAAACATTTTGGAACGTACTATAAAAAAAAGAAAAAAAAGTTAGGAAATAATAAGGGGTTTCAATTTTGAAACGTTCCATTGGGCCCAGTCCAAGAAGTAGAAGCTTCGCGGGCAAATAAATAAATCAAACTAAAAAAAAAAAACAAAAAGTCACCCCATTATTCATTCCCACGCCATTTTCTTCTGTTTCCCAGTCTCTGGTAGCATCCACAGAGATCATCCTCTTTTCTCATTCTACAATATTTCATTGATGATCTTCACCATCTTCCAGATTACTTTCATCTTCTTCGCATTTTAGGTATATTTATTTATGTTCAATTTCTCGTCCTTCTTTTTCACCGCATTGTTCTTGAATGAGCAGCTAAATGTCTAAATGCGATGCAAGTTAAGCATCGGAGTCAAACTCCATTTTTCTGGGTTTTTTTTTTTTCATTTTCAGGGGATAAGATGATTCGATGGTACAGCAATTGATGATTTTTAGCTCAAAATTCGAAGGTATGCATTTGGATTTGGTGTCATTTTGTAGTCCTTTGCTTCTTATGTTTGATGGCTTCATTAACAAAAATTACTTTCATGTCTGCGATATTTGGGAAAGCTATTTTCGATCTGCATTTAGCTAATTTTGAAGTACTTACTTTTTGGGTTAGTAATTATTTGGTGCTTTTCCTCATTCTTCTTTAAGGGTATTTCTTCAAGAAGGGAAGAATAAGGGCATTTTGGTCACTTAATAAAATTAATGGCTGGAAAAACACCAAATAATTACTAACCCAAAAAGTAAGGGTACCTCAAAATTAGTTTTGAAAAGTTGGAGTACCAGAAAAACATTTCACAAAAAGTTAGTGTACCTCGGAGTAAATTTTTGCTTCATTAAGGTTCTTAAGTTCGGTAGATTTCGTTAATTAATAAATTTTCTTGTTTTTTCCCGTATTATCTGCTAAATTGTTAATCCCTCGGTTCCTTATCAATTATTATAATTTTGACTTTCACGGTCCTTGATTGATAATTTTATACATAATACTCCATCCGTTCCATATTAATTGTCCTGTAGTCTCATTAATTTCTCAACATATATAATATTCCAATATACGAAAGTTCTATCATTAAATTAATAACGAAAAATAATATTATATATATAATATTGTAAATTTTTGATAACATATACATGACATTTTGGACAGTTAATATGGAACGAAAGGAGTATATTATTAACAATTGTAATATTATACTTTTATGATAGTATTGTTTGTTACCAATCTAATGGTGGTAATGATATATAACAACTCATTGTATATTTTGAGAAATTTATGGTCAAAATTTTTGAAATTTGACTGCACGATTTTCAAAGACGATAATTAATGTGGAATGGAGGGAGTAGTATATGGTAAGGAGTTAAGTCCTCCAAGGTATTAATTTTTTTTAAAAAGCTTATCAATATTTGTTATAAAATTTATCATCAATTTATTAAATATTATTGCAAAACGGATCAATATTTTTAAATTTATCAACTTTTTTTACACAAATTTATCACGTGAGAAATTAATCTATTTTGTTGAATGTAGTAGACGTAGATGAGAGGGTGAGAAGATACTCTAATTTGCGCTTCTCATATTAAAAAAGGTAGGATTTTCTTATTAATTTACAACAATTGTAGTATTTTGTAATTTGAAAATACTATTTATATATAGGGGAGTAAGAAAAAATAAGCCCAGTTCTGAAAAATTATTGGTTTAGACACCCTACAGATATTTAAGTGGTTGATAGCCACTCTTGTTCGCAAATTGTACCGTCCACCGTGTAAGTACACCACATGTATTGAAATACATCAATTTTTTATGTGATGATTTTTTTTGTAAAAAAATTGATGACTTTAAAAAATATTGATAAATTTGTAATAATATTGACATATTTATGATGAATTCTATAATTAATATTGACAAATTTTTAAAAAGTTTAATACAAGTGGTGGACCTCGGTAGGTATACCACGGTGGACCATACCACTCTATTTAACAATTAGCGAATAGCGCTTCAGATGAGCAACTTTATCAACATTCCAAAAATGCTGGTTGAAACCTTAAATGCAACTTAAAATGCTACTCGAAACTGTTTACCAACATTAATATTGTCTGATTAAAATTTTGACTTGGTCAAAATGTCAAGCGCTACAACAAACACTGTTGCAAAACACTGCCTAAAGTTTATGATTAGAATGGCAGTTGGGCATCCTTCTTGAGAGCTTCTGAAGTGTAATTGAATGTAATCTATGAAGGCGGGTTGAGATTTTGTGAACTCTTGAGTGCATTTTTATTTATTCTAAATGTCCTTGATGATGCTATATTCTTCTTCCATGTGGATCATTAGATCTCTTTCACTAGAGTAACATATTATTATGTGCCTTTTTTTTAGTAATTTATCTTCAATAAATACCATTTCCTTGTGCATTTCCTTAGACTTTTCATTAGTATCTAATATGAGATATTCTTTTGTTATAACTGAGACCATGAGCATTCCTCCTTTTCTCAGACATTTGTTATCCAATAGAGTTATCTCAAATTTGGTTCCAACTTCCCCTATTCAGTGTGCAATTTATTACATGCTCTTAGAACTTTTGCTCCAAACAGAAAGTGTGAATGTGTGATTGTTCACTTGCAGATATCAAGTTGTCACTCTCAATATTATGATTGTTCAGTTGCAGATATCCTGAAGTATAAACTCCAAGTGCATGTAAAATATATTGATCGGTAGACAGACATTGATGGCTTGGCTAAGAGCAGGTTGTAGTGCAGCAGCAAAGCTTGCACTTAGGAGAACTATCTCTCAAGGTCGTTCTTACGTGACAAGATCACGCTATGTTCAACCTCAAACTCGGTTCTTCCATTCCACCCCTTACACATTCAAATCCCAAACATCCACTGCCCCACGCCCCGTGCCCCTCTCTAGGCTTTCTGACAGCTTCCTAGACGGCACGAGCAGTGTCTACTTAGAGGAGCTTCAGCGAGCTTGGGAAGAAGACCCGAGTAGTGTTGATGAAACATGGGACAATTTCTTCAGGAATTTCGTCGGGGAGGCCCCGAAACATGGCATTTCGGGGCAGACGATCCAGGAGAGCATGAAGCTCATGTTGCTCGTCACAGCTTATCAGATCAATGGCCATCTGAAGGCCAAGTTAGACCCATTGGGCTTGAGCCGACGTCAAGTCCCTCAAGTTTTAAAGCCTGAATTCTATGAGTTCTCTCAAGATGATCTTGACAGGGAGTTCTTCATCGGTGTGTGGAAAATGTCCGGTTTTCTGTCAGAGAACCGGCCTGTTCAGACTCTGAGAAGCATCCTGGACCGCCTCGAGCAGACTTATTGTGGGAGCATTGGCTACGAGTACATGCACATCCACGACCATGACAAGTGCAACTGGCTGAGGGAGAGAATTGAGACTCCAACACCGACAGAATACAACAAAGAACGCTGCAGAGTCATGCTCGACAGGCTCGCGTGGAGCACAAACTTTGAGAGTTTCTTAGCCACAAAATGGTCAACTGCCAAACGGTTTGGGTTAGAAGGTTGCGAGGCGTTGATCCCTGGGATGAAGGAGATGATTGATCGGTCCGCTTCTCTTGGTGTGGAGAGCATAGTCATGGGAATGGCCCACAGAGGGAGACTCAACGTGCTTGGCAATGTCCTTCGCAAGCCTCTTCGTCAGATCTTCAGAGAATTCAGTGGTGGGACAAAGCCTTCTGTTGAGAACGAGCTTTATGTTGGAACCGGTGATGTTAAGTACCACTTAGGAACTTCCTTTGATCGACCCACTTTGAGCGGGAACCGGATTCATCTCTCTCTTGTTGCAAATCCCAGCCATTTGGAAGCTGCGGATTCGGTTGTGGTTGGAAAAACAAGGGCTAAACAGTACTATTCTGATGACATTGACAGGACTAAGAACATGGCAATTTTGATTCATGGGGATGGTAGTTTTGCAGGGCAGGGTGTGGTGTATGAAACTCTGCATCTTAGTGCACTTCCAAGTTACACTACTGGTGGGACTATACACATTGTGATTAATAACCAGGTCGCATTTACTACTGATCCGCAGTCTGGGAGGTCTTCTGAGTACTGTACTGATGTTGCTAAAGCGTTGAATGCACCGATTTTCCATGTCAATGGGGATGACCTCGAAGCTGTGGTGCGTGTCTGCGAGCTTGCTGCTGAGTGGCGCCAGACATTTCATTCAGATGTTGTCATTGATATTGTTTGTTACCGGAGGTTTGGACACAACGAGATTGACGAGCCCTCATTCACACAACCTGTTATGAGCAAGGTAAGCATCTTGATTCTTTACAATTTGAAGAAGTTATATGTACCATTGTACCTTTCTATAGCAGGCATTGTTGCATTTTGTAGATTTATTAGACATGTCAAAAGGGTCATTAGGTTCGGGTTTAAGTGTGGCTACTATGATGAATTGATGCATATGCTGAACCCAAGTTCTAACCGCAATCTGGATCGTAGGATTGTATGATCCTACAGTCCAAAAATCACGAAATGATCCAACTCATGCTAGGATTTGCGTTGTAAGAATTGCACTGGGATCATTCAAAATGGCTAGGATCAGTCCGGTCCTGATTATAGCGTAATTATGTTAGAATCAGTCATAATCAGATTAGGATTGGTCATCATACTGTGGAATCGGTTAGAGTCATACTAGAATTGTTGAGGATGGTTGTTTTTTTAAATGCAAACTTCAAGTTGCCTATACTAGTTTTGCTTTGTTCCTAGAATCTTATGATGTTCGATCAGATCCTACAATCCCAATCCTAAGGATCCAATCGATCTTAACTAGAGTCCCGATTCTATGAACTGTGTGCTAAAACATAACTTTTGTGAAAGGGTCATTAGTAGGAGAAAGCAACAGCCAACAGATGATTTCTCATTGAATGGTTGGTCGCAGGTCATTCGCAGCCATCCCCCAGTTCTTGAGATCTACAAAAAGCAACTTCTCGAATCAGGAAAAATGACAAAAGAGGAGATTGATGAAATCCAGAAGAAGGTGAACAGAATCCTCAACGAGGAATTTGAGGCCAGTAAAAGTTATGTGCCTCAAAAGCTGGACTGGCTCGAGGCACAGTGGGCTGGACTCAAATCTCCTGATCATCCTGGCCATGTTTGGGATACTGGGTACTTTCTCCTTCTCATTTTATCTGTCACTTATTAAATTCTTCAAGGTCTCCAATATCCGTGTTTGACTAACAGTTTCTCTCATACATAGAAATATTTGTAAGGTATTATATTCCCTTAAGAACTTAATGATAGTACCTAGGTACTTCCTCCTTCCCATTTTAACTGTCACGTAATAAACATTACGTGGTCTCCAATATCCTTCGATTGATGATTTTCCTACATAATATTTTATCAAAAAATTTACAACATTATACTCTTATGATAGTATTTTTCTTTACGACCTTACGGAATACATTTATTCAATAAAACATTGTATCTGTTGAGAAATGAATGGTCAAAGTTTGACTGATGTGTAGATTAAGGAGACGGATAAATCACTGTATACATTGAAAAATTATGGTTAAAGTTTTCGAAGTTTAACTTACATGAAGATCAAGGAGACATATAAAATGAGGAGGGAGTACATTACATCCTCGACCTGAGTAATTCTAGACAGTAAAAATTCAACCCTGGTCTTTCATATGTGTTCCTTGATGATTCCCTTTACTCACAGTGTCAAGGCAGAGATTCTGAAAGATGTTGGAAAGGCCATCACAAAACTCCCCGAGCATCTCAAGGCTCACAAAGTGGTTAAAAAGATCTACGAGCAGCGCAGTCAAATGATCGAAACAGGTCAAGGGATAGACTGGGCCTTTGCCGAGGCTCTGGCTTTTGGGAGTTTGCTGTGTGAAGACATTCACGTACGGTTTACGGGTCAAGACGTTGAGAGAGGTACATTTAGCCATCGACATGCTGTGGTGATTGATCAGGAGACTGAGGAGAGATACTACCCTTTGAAGCACGTCATGTCGAACCAAAAGCCAGAGATGTTTACAATCAGTAACAGGCGAGTTTCAAATCCTCTCTGATTTATTGCCTTATATTTTGTAAATGCCTTGGATCCCATTATGAAAAAACTTCTGTAATGCTTTAATCGATAAGAATTAAAGAATATCTTCATCAATGTATGTGTTTTTCCTACATTAGTTCTATCTCTATCTTTGCCTTTAGTGGTTCCTTTCTCCCTTATCATCTATTCCCTCCGTTCCTCGATAACTGTTAACCTTTCATTTTCCGCAATATCTGTCACTTTATCATTTCAATGCAATATGTTTATGACTGGAAAATTTTGGGGTTACAAATTACTACTTTGGTAATAATTGTTAAAGCATAAGTACTTTTGTCGATGAATATAGTTTGTCTTCAATCTTCATCTGCTACCCTTTTTTTGGAATATTCGGGACCCTCAAAAATGACAATTATTAAGGAATGGAAGAGGTTTCAGCTTACATTTGATATCACATGTAAAACTAGTTCACAAACATCTGCCTATTGATAAATGCAAACATTTCTACAATAGATGCCACAGACATGTCCAGTGCAGAGTGGCATGGATTGCTGCATGGGAAGAAAGTAAATTATAATTTGAAATATCAAGGGATACATAGAAATCTTCAGGGACTGTAGTTCAGAATGTCCTGACATAAACCTTGTATGCTTTGGAATTAGAAGACAGTCTGGAATATGCAAAATTCAATTCAAAGATTGCCAACAGTTGTATATCAGCTACTAAAATCATTCCTTTTTTTCTTTTTTTTTTTTTTTGGTTCCGCAGCTCTTTGTCAGAGTTTGGTGTCCTTGGATTCGAACTGGGCTATTCTATGGAAAATCCAAACTCCCTGGTGCTCTGGGAGGCTCAGTTTGGCGACTTTGCAAATGAAGCACAGGTTATATTTGATCAGTTTCTGAGCAGCGGCGAGGCAAAATGGTTACGCCAAACAGGCCTTGTGGCACTGCTTCCTCATGGCTACGATGGGCAGGGCCCCGACATTCCAGTGCTCGCTTGGAGCGGTTTCTTCAGGTGATAATACTGCTTAGTTGCGTTGAAAGTCAAGGAATTGAAGAAGAGTTAAATGGAAAAACATCATGAAAAATTTGATTGATTTTGTTGTCAACATAGGAAAACGAAATGAAAATAGGACAGGTTAAATACCAAAGAGGTTCACTTCACCCTATCTTCCAAGCTTCCCACTAAGGTTTAGTCCTTGGTGGCAGCCAAAGATTTCCCATAGGTGTTAAATTTTGAGTTGGCAAAATTTTGTTTGGCCCGAATACCTGAATTTGTCTCATACAGAAAAAAGCTGGGTCTGGTCATAGGATTTTCGCCCAAATTTTAATATTGACCGAATTGACGGAAAATTCAGACACAATGTTTCTTATATTTTATATTGTCCGAACTATTATGATCCAAATTTACGCTTGTCTGAATTGTCTGACTCAGTCCAACCAAAAAATATCGGGGGATTGTCATTAATCTTTCGTCCGAATTTCGATATTGACCGATTTGACTAACCCGAATTTGACCCCGTCCCAAATTTTTGCCAGCGCTACCGTATATTTTGGGATTGATTGGCTAATGGCTATGCTTGTCACAGACATTTTCATGCTACCCCTTGTCTGTGGCCTTCATAAAGCTTGTTTCTGAAATTTTCTTTCCATGTCTTTTCACGAACTTGACATAGTCCAAGGGCTTTTAAATTTTTTGCTTTAGGTTTCCAAATTTTGATGCTAACTTGGGTAACTAAAACTTCTTGTGTTCACACTTCACAGATGTGCAATGACTACCCTTATGAGATGTCAACTGATCCAACAAGGCAGCTCCAAGAATGCAACTGGCAGGTTGTGAATGTCACAACTCCAGCAAACTATTTCCATGTTTTGAGGCGTCAGGTAACTTCAATTTTCAAATTTCAGTCAACATATTCTTCACTGTGTTTTTGTAGCTTCTTTCTGGGTCTCTTAATCTCTTGGTGTAATGGTGTGTTGCTCTTTAGGTGCACAGAGATTTCAGAAAACCTCTGATTGTAATGTCTCCAAAGAACTTGCTTCGCCATAAGGACTGCAAATCGGATTTGTCTGAATTTGATGATGCTCATGAGCCCAAATTCATGCGTCTTCTAAAGGATAACAGTTTCCAATCAGATCTTGAGAAGGGTGTTCGGCGTCTGATTCTTTGCTCTGGCAAGGTATGGAACATCTGTACATAGTGATGATACTTGCATTTTATTGTCATCCACGTGGTTTTCGAAATGGTTTTGTTTTTGGACTCAAAAGATCTTTTGGGGTATGCTGGAATTAGCATGTTCTTGTACTCTTAGCATGGATGAAGACTGCTTACATCTGAATCCCATCAGACCTCACCTTAGTGGGGCTACATTGGGGTTTGTTGCTATTATTGTTGTGATTGTTCATTTTCATCCAAGTTTTGTCATGGACCAAAAAATTCGAACAAAATATACGTATCTCTTTTTTCTATTGTTTGAACCCGAATTTGACCCAAATATAGGTATGTCCGAATTGTTTAACATGGTCCGACCCAAAAGAAAACTGGGTAAGGACATCAACTTCTTGTCTAAATTTGATTTGACTGACTCAAATTTAACTTGGACCCGAATTTTTGCCAACGGTAACAATGCATGCATTGTCTTGTCAACCAAACGGTTTTCGAAATGGTTCCACTTTCGGACTCAAAAGGTCTGTTTGGTCTGCCGAAAACAATCTCTTCATGCACTCTCGTGCATTGAGCAAGATTGCCTACATCTGATCATGTCAGACCCTGCTTTAACAGGGCTACATTGGAGATTGTTGTTGTTATTGTTTTGTGTTGGGTTATTGGCCCAAATTCTCTTGACTCATTATTTGACAAGTTTCCTAAACTGCTTAAACACTCCAAGTTATTGGTTGCTATTAGGAAATTATTTTATTTCCTAATTATATTTAGGTTAGTTTCCTAATTGTATTCTAAAACCTAATTGTATTTGGAGTGGAAGTCTAGCCAGATCTATAGGATGTTTACCCTATAAATAGAGGTCTTTATTCACCTTGTAACATGTGCTAAGCAACCAATGTAGTCGATGTGAGAGCCTTCAAAACTCCCCATGAGGGAGGTACGGTGTTATTTCCACATCTTCACCCTACTCATCCCTAGGTTATGAGAGTCTACTAGAGTTCACGCATATATTTTACCTCTTGTAGTATCTCCTTTTTTACTAGTGGATATTGGTTGTCGCCCGTGGGTTTTTCTCCGAGTTCTTCGGTTTCCCACGTAAAATTATTGTTTCACTCTATTTATCCTTGTCTTTCTCTAGTACTATCCTCGATTCCATAATCATCCTGTATTTCCTTCCGCTACATATATTGCTCTATTTTACACCCTAACAACTGGCAATAAATCTGAATCCTTTCCCTAACAAGTGGTATAAGAGCTAGGTTCAATGAGATTCAGATCCTACCGGAGTCAGGATAAATTCCTTCAAGAGTCAGATCATACCGGAGTCAGGATAAATTCCTTCATGAGCCGGATCCTACCGGAGTCAGGTTAAAATCCTTCAAGAGCCGGATCATACTGGAGTCAGGATAAATTCCTTCAAGAGCCGGATTCTACCGGATTCAGGATAAATTCCTTCAAGCGCCGGATCCTACCGGAGTCAGGTTAAAATCCTTCAAGAGCCGGATACAGCCAGATTCAGTCAAATTTCTAATCCTACCGGAGTCAGGTGAAATTCCTTCAGAGCCGGATACAACCAGATTCAATAAACTTCTAATCCTGCCGGAGTCAGGTCAAATTCCTTTAGAGCCGGATTCAATCAAATTCAGGATGAAGTCAGAATTTGGTTATTAGATACGGGGTGATAGAGTGTTGTTAACAGGATGACGTCGAGAAGTTCGTTGGCAAGATAAATTTCAGGGTTCTTTGACGGTAATCGAAGAATTTGTTCCAAGGTGGAGATTGTTGGGTTATTGGCTCAAATTCTCTTGACTCATTATTTGGCAAGTTTCTTAAACATGCTTAAACACTCTAAGTTATTGGTTGCTATTAGGAAATTATTTTATTTCCTAATTATATTTAGGTTAGTTTCCTAATTGTATTCTAAAACCTAATTGTATTTGGAGTGGAAGTCTAGCCAGATCTATAGGATGTTTACCCCTATAAATAGAGGACTTTATTCATCTTGTAACATGTGCTAAGCAACCAATGTAGTCGATGTGAGAGCCTTCAAAACTCCCCATGAGGGAGGTACGGTGTTATTTCCACATCTTCACCCTACTCATCCCTAGGTTATGAGAGTCTACTAGAGTTCACACATATATTTTACCTCTTGTAATATCTCATTTTTTACTAGTGGATATTGGTTGTCGCCCATGGGTTTTTCTCCGAGTTCTTCGGTTTCCCACGTAAAATTATTGTTTCACTCTATTTATCCTTGTCTTTCTCTATTACTATCCTCGATTCCATAATCATCCTGTATTTCCTTCCGCTACATATATTGCTCTATTTTACACCCTAGCAACTGACTAACAACTGGCAATCAGATCTGAATCTGAGATCCCTAACATTTTGCATTTTCATGTCAAGTTTCTTTTTCCTCTTTGATTTGTTGGCCAACTGAATAGTTGAATGCCCATCGTTTTTTGAGCATCGACGTTTGTCGACAATAAACACATTCAAGCAATTTGTCACGAAAACCTCGAAAAAACACGGGGGCCTGAAAATAGTTTGCACAAAATGAATGGGTATCTTCCAGTCATTTTTTGTAAATGCTTTCTAGTTAGGGATTAGACAACCAAAGCTACATCCAAGTTAGGAATTAGACAACCAAAGCTACATCCAAGCACGTTTCTATGAAATGATCCGACCCAAAACAAAATCCGGTAACAGTTATCAATTTCTCATCTAAATTTCGACATTGACCGCTTCGACCAAAACCCCATTTTGGCCCAGGCCCGAATTTTTGTCAGTGTCATAATTTCACCGATTTGCTAGGTCTAATTCAAGATTTTCTTTTCCCCGCCCAGATGCTGAGATTGTATGGTGCCAAGAAGAACCTATGAACATGGGTGCATACAGCTACATTGCACCGCGGTTATGTACAGTGATGAAATCCCTAGGGAGAGGAAAGATGGAGGACATAAAATACGTCGGTCGTCAGCCGTCTGCTGCAACTGCAACAGGTTTCTACCAGGTTCATGTCAAAGAACAGACTGAACTTGTGCACAAAGCTCTGCAGCAGCAACCCATTAATTTCCATTCCTTGTAATTAAACTGATTGAACACCATTTGGTTGGTCAAAAGCAAGCAAAACTTGCTAATAACTTGGTACCAATTCTTTTTTTTTTTTTGGGTGTCATTATTTAGCACTCACCACTGGGATTGATTGATTTGTTATTTGTTAAACTGTGTTTTCTAGGATCATGGATGATGATTGTTCAATGTATCCCACACAAAATGTCACTTGTAAAATACTTATGTACTCCACTTGAGCCATTTAGAATAACAAGTGAAGCAAATTATACAGTTTGTTTTTTCCTCAATGGGTATCTCTAGAGCTGGCAAATTTTGTCCGACCTGGAATATTTGAATTGTATGATCTAGAAAATATCGGGTCTGGACATAGGATTTTGTCTAAATTTTGATGTTGACCGAATATTCGGACATAAAATTCCTCTTATTATATTGTCTGAACCCGATTTTGACCCGGATTTAGCTTCGTCTGAATTGTTCGACCCGAAATAAAACAAGGTCTGGACATGAATTTCTCGTCCAAATTTAGACATTGTCCGAATTTATCCGATTCGAATTTACCCGAACCCGAATTTTGAATTTTCGCCGGTGTTCGGTATCTCCCTCATTCTAGCCTTATCCCTTAAAAAACAAAGATTTTCTATTATTTTCAACAAATTGGCATTAGAGCTTTGTTCAATATGAATTCCGATCTTTCCTACGTTATCGCCTTATCGGAGTACTAGAATGAATGCCTTTGGACTCACATGAAGCGTGGAGGATAGTGGCACAAAGGTTACGAAGAATTGAGTCGAGCTGAAAAGATATAACTTGCTCAAAAGTCGCAAGTTAGAGCAACAAGCAGTATATAACTAGTAGCTAGCATTCATATGGGATTGGATGATGCTATGTTTTAAGGTCGAAGGTATCTTTGGTTATAAAAAGCAAATGAAGCTTGAGTCATTCTTGAAAATAATGCCAAAGGAATGGATAAGGTGAATAAGTTCGCCTCCAAATCCTTATAGGTGAATTTGATCCGTCACATGTATAGAGAGCAACCATGTATGAAAGGTTTTACCATATGATGTCAACCAAAAGTTTAAGCTAATGAATGTAGGCTCAATGATGGTTTTATGCTACAAAGGCGCACCCCTTAACCTTACGCAAATAAATATGGTAGCTACTAAGATTCGAATCTAAGACCTCTTGCTTAAGCCCGACTCTGATACCATGTAGAACCATCTCAACCAAAAATTTAAACTGATGGTTGTATACTCAATAATGATTTTATACTCTAACAATCTGTTCTCATAATACACAATGACGAGTTTCACAAGCAGAATAATTTTTCATGACAAAGGTCATTCTATCAATCAAAAGTTCGATGGATTATGCCAATTAAAACACTAGGAATCCAAGATAATAAGTTCATAAAAGATTATTCTATATATAATTTAGATCAAGCCATATTTTGTATGACTTTTGTATTTTTGTTGATTCTAGTTGCTTCATGCGGCACCAACATCAACATCAACATCAACATCATCCAGCATCCTTTAATGAGTTGCATGTCCAATTTCAAGATGGAGTAGCTTCATTTTCCTCAGGTTCATCATCTTCACTTCCAGGATTTGCATCTTCTCCATCCACTAAGTGCAGAAAGTAAAAACAAAACAACAAGTGAATTTCACATGCATAAAAATTTGTTCTGACACTCACACGTAGGTGAATGATTAGCTTGGCGTATGCTAAACCTTCTAGCCAAGAAAAGTCTAGGGCTGTCGAAAATTTGGGTTTGAGTTATTTTGTGTCCGGATGAATTGGATATTGAATGAAAAGTTGAGTCTGATATCGGGTCTTTAGGGGTATTTTTCTGGTTAGACAATTCGGATAAACTTAAATCCGGGCTGATATCGGGTTTAGTCAATAAGAAAATGAACAATATTGTGTCTGGACTTTTAGTCAAATTGATTGAAGTTAAAATTCGAATGAAAAATCTATGACCGTACCCATTTTTCTTTTCTTTTTTCTTTTTTTCCGAATGAACCAAATTTTGGGGTTAGGTACTTTTTTGACCACCCTAAAAGAAAACACACCCCAAAACATTGGGCCTTTTAGGTGATAATAACCAAGTATTTGGGTTTGTTATAGTAGGGTATTTTGAAAATTTTCATGCAGCAAAACACACCCTTATACCATCTTCAATGGTGAGTTTAAATTCGACACAGTGTTGACATGACAATAGATGAGAACGGAATGAGATCGTGTAGGACATTTTAGTGGTGAGAATGAGACTCATCTCGCGAGAGTCCCACAGTCAATCTCGCGAGACGAGCTTGAAATGAGTTTAACACACTAATATTTTAATCATATTTTTTTCTCTCCCTCCTCCACCTCATTTCTTATCAATATAACCAATTAATTATATAATTAAGTAAGGCTCATTTACTTTTTTTAATTATTATGAGTAAAACTCATGCTCACCATTGAAAAGCAAGCTAAATAAATGGATAAATTTTGACTCTCTTAATAAAGATTCAGAGTTCCACCTTATCCAACGAGTCAAACTCAAACTCACTATTGCGAATATATTGGGTAAACAAAATGCGAGAGCAAATTAAAGGGTTGAGAAATGTAACCTTCAACGTCATTTCTTTCCATCCACCTCGTAAAATTCTCCATGTTCAAAAAGGTACCACTCACAAATTCAATGGTTGTGAACATGTCGCCCTGAGGAGTGTTCTTGATTTTCTTGACAACGCTGTCAACGCTGTGGCCAGTCTTGAAGGAAATCAGTTTGCTGGCTCGTCTGGTTGTAGCCCCACAATGCCGAACAAATTCTCGACCATTTACACGCTGACATGTCAACAAAATCAATATGAATTAATAAGCTAGCTAGGGTTATGACTAAATTAAATACTCAAGTTTTAATATATCTAGGGTTTAGGAGTCCTTGGATATATAGCTCGTTTGTTAGAATGATTGATGAAACTTGTAGGGCGACAAAGATTGGTTGTGGCATGCATTAACATCATTTGCGAACAGGGATAAAGTCAGCCCTTTAGTGTCAAGGGGGCAAAAATATTACCTAAATATATGCAAGTATATGAAGGGATTGAAAAAATAAAAATTTAATAAAATAATAATAAGTTGACAATATGAAACACACAAACTATAAAAGCAAAAATTTTAAAAGTAAAAAGAATAAAAAAAGTATCCAATAAAAATGGAAGAATATATATGATTCTATTTGTGTTAGATAAAAAATAATAAAGAAAATTAACTTATCAAGATTTGAACAGAAGACTTTTCTGGCTTGTTAAGATACAGTCTTGCCAATTATACCAACATTCATATATATCTAATTTGTCTCAAACTATCTACAAACTTTTATCTGGGTCCAGGTGTGTGTGTGTGTTGGGGGGGGGGGGGTATTGCCCCCTCTTGCCCTAAGGGAGCTCCGTCCCTATTCGTGAAGATAAAGAGACTGCGACGGGGCTTTTCATGGAGTGTTGGCAAGAAAATAGGAGTCCAAATTAAAATATAAATTTTAGTTGTTTTGTTTGCGATTTTTGTCCAGGTGAACCTTGTTTATTTTGCTATCTTGTTTGTATGCAACCTTTGTTGGAAGACTTTTTGCCATTTTGGGCTTCAAATAATCGGAAAGAAAAATATATCTATTTTATACATGGACCATCATATACATTTTGCAGTAAGTTTTACGTGAGACTATCTCTCACCATGAATACATTGTAAGATGTATAAGGAAGCGTTGGGTTATAATTAACTATTTCATGGGAAAGTTGACAAATTTTCTCATGTTTGTTTGTAAATGAGAGAAGGAAGCTTTGAAGTGGGTCCCACAATTTTATTAAGATAGATGGGAAAAACCGTCCCATGGGGGGAAAAGAAATTTTTTTATATAACTTTATTTCCTAAAATGCTTCTAAAACTATTTTTATAAATTAATATATAAGGTGGTTTGATCATTTCAAATAAACTTCCGTACAAACTTTACTATGTTTTCAAATGTAAACAAAACACTGTGAATTATTCTTTCCCAAAGAAAATTTTCCTAGCAAAAACTTTTTGAGGGAAAAATTTCTCAGGAAAGAACCAAACACACCATAATGTGTGTTGATATTTGGTTAATATAAAGGTGACCAATAATTTATTTAAGGCGACTTTGATAAAAGTCGTCCCTTAATAAATTATTAGTCATATTTGTATTAAAAAGTTATTTCAATATCAATTATTAGTTATATTAAAATATTAAAAAGGTCATACTGTAAGAGGTTCATCCCACAATAAGTTCATGTGATACAATCTCATACTAGCATTTGCGTACATCTTGAATCATATTCAAGATGGTTAATAGTAATCTTGAATTGTCTAAAATTTGTGTTTTTATAATTTTAAATAATATTTCTTTAGGTATTTAAACATGTTTATCAACTATAAGAGTATTGCAATTATCGATTATGTCAAAAAGTATTCGTGATATCAACTATAGAGAATGCACATTTTAATTGTAGTTCTATATTTATGAAAAAAAAATATAAACTAATAGTAGATTTTACCTAATTTATGAGTTGTACAATCAACAACGAAACATATATTTATAACAATTTAAATATGCATTAATTCACTTTTAGAGTAACTTAAATGAAATTCAAAATGGTTAATAATCATCTTGAATCACAACACTTATCATTTATATTGTATTTATACATAATAATGGACTAAATTGAATGTGGCAATGTTTGAGGACGTACCTGGAGAAATTTGCAATGTAAACACCCACAAAGATAGTATCCTCGTAGTATTAGCGCCCACTTTTTAACCTAGAGTCATGAACGAATGAATATAATATTGCACAGTTCATAAGTTGTTACTTTTAAGTTAACAAAAGGCAATATGATAAAAACCAATGTTCAGAAAGAAATGAAAATGTGAGGTGTTTTGAATCAAAATAATTATTAACCATCTTCAATTTTCTTACATTATTTGAAAAGTTATACATATGCATATTTTAATATTCTGTCTATTCTTTTTATCTGTTTTTTTTTTTCCCCGATGGTGGGGGAAATCAATGCCAAGATGTATAGGGTATATAGTTAACAAGAAAATTAAATAAATATGCTTAATTAAAATTAAATTTGGGGTTGATTTCGTGAACGTTAATAACAAAATCAAGAATAATAATTAATATCTTATTGAGATTATAAAATGATAGATAATATGAAATGGAAAATGTTAATTGAAAATTCAAATAAAAAAGAACAGAAGTAGTATCAAATTATACATAAAATGTGTATTTTTTTATTGTGGCTGATATGATTAAGTTACCATTAATGTTTGCCACATCACTCATATCATTCTCATATACGAAACCATATATTTTAAATTGAGCATTAAGATTCTTGGGCCCGTACACTTTTTTATGTGTCTTGCTTTTTATGAAATGCATACTTATTATATTCTAAACCATTATGCCACAATATCAAAAACTAGAATAGACACCATCCGTTAACTATGTTTAAACACCTTTTTTTTAAATTTTAAAAACTATGGATAAAAATATAACTCTAATACATGCAATTTATATGTGATACTATAGTTACAGTAGTAACCATATTATTTTTTTTCCAATTTAATACACCAATATATAGATTTTATATCAAAACAAGACACTTGAAAAGTATCTTGATTTAATACTCATATATTCTCATATTCGAAATCAGAAATATAGGCCATTAAAAGTGGATATTAGATAAAAATTAAAGCAAAATGGGGAATTGAATTACCTTATTTATATAGTCATAATAAAACACAGGACAACCGTCAAGGATGCCAGTTTCAAGCAAGCTTCGAACATCCTGGGGGAACTCCTCTGCTTGATACTTTCTCCGGCTTCGTTTTCGCAGTGCATCGGTCTCTGGATCAAGAAGGTAGTAAGGAACACGATTATCGTACTTATGCACTGGGTGTTCGCGGCCAGAGTTATTATTAGTACCTCCTCCCAAGCTAGAAGCCATGGGAGGACCGACATCTTTCTTCGTTAACTCTGTCATACTTCCAACTTCAACATTTGGCCTAAAAGTCCCATAGAAAAGCTTATTTATGTTGGACAAAGGCATCATCATGTTACAATCCTCCCTTGGTCTTTTGGAAGAAGATCCTGGATCATGAGGATTCATCCTATGCTGGCCACGTAACGGCATTGCTGCCCCATAATAATTAGCCTTGTCAGTATTGGGGAAACTTGCGTCACAAGTTATCGGAGTTTTGGAAGTTTTACCAGAATTAGGGTTGGTAAAAGATCCACGAGCCTCATGAGAAGTCCCCTGCTGGCCAGATAACAACATTGTTACTGCTCCGTATTGATTAGCCTTGTCAGTATCGGTGAAGCTTGTGTCACAAGTTATCTGGGTTTTGGAAGTCTGACCAGAATTAGGGTCGTTAAAAGATCCTACCTCATGAGAAGTCCCATGCTGGTCAGATAAGAACACTGTTGTTGCCTCATAATAATTAACCTTGTCAATATTGGGGAAACTTGTGTCACAAGTTATTTGGGTTTTGGAAGTTTCACCAGAATTAGGGTTGTTAGAAGATCCTCCCTCATTAGAAGTCCCATGTTGGTAAGATAACAACCTTGTTGCTCCATAATAATTAACCTTATCAGTATTGTTGTAACCAGAATCAGGGTTGATAAAAGATCCTCCCTCTCCCTCATTAGAAGTTCCATGTTGGCCAGATAACAACATTGGTGTCCCATAATAGTTAGCCTTGTCAGTACGAGGGAAACTCGTGTCACAAGTCACCCAAGTTCCGGAAGTTTCGCCCGAATTTGGGTTGATAAAAGATCCCACCTTATGAGAAGACCCATGCTCGCCGGATAACAACATTGCGGCCCCATGGTTATTAGCCTTGTCAATATCGATGTAACTTCTGTCACAAGTCATACGAGTTTTGGAAGTTTCACCTGAATTAGGGTTAACAAAAGGGGAGAATTCATTGTAATTCCATGGCCTTTTCCTAGACTTTTCCTCCCCAAACTCCACCTGATCATTGTCTTGCATGAGGTCTTCACTAGTAGGAGTCGTAACTTCATCTGATGAAGAACTTATTTCCAAAATTTCCGGGCTTTCTGCCTCTAATGTTGTCTTGTGACTGCTTACATGGGGTGAAAACTGACTCAAACCCTTATTAGGGGTTTCCTTCGACGGTCCATCAAGACATATATTCGACCCAAAAATTCGAATATTTTTCTTGGTTAGACCTGATTCATCAGACCCTAAAACATTCAAAATTTTCTTAACCTTGTCTTGGTTTCCACAATTGGAGTTTTCTTGGTTTGCTGAAGAGTTATTTATGCCAGTGAGACACAAATTAGATCCGAAAATTCGAATACTCTTGTGTTGAACAAGGGCGGGCGAATGCAAGTTTGATGCATTAGTAATATTCCCAGGCTTTTCAGATGGAGATTTTTTTAAAGAACCTAATTCATGGTCTTGCCATTCGTTGTGTGCTACATTGTTTTGAAGCCCTGATGGAGTGATTGGAGACTGAGAAGTTGTTTTATTATGAAGATCCTGGAAAGGAAAAATGTGTTTATGATTAATGCAAATAGTTTATACAAGGGATAGTTAAGTATTATTCTAGTTAAATTTAGTATCTAACAATGATAAGAAACTATTGAATTGTTGATAACCCTAATCATAAAATTGAAGAAGATTTACAAACAAAATAGAAAGAGAAAGGAAAATTAATGAGATCACTCATGACTCAATTTAGAGTATGGGAGTAAAATTATGTGCAATTTATTACGTGTTCCTGAAGCATGTGCTCTAGATGTAGTTATTGTTTATTCTCAATAGCATAATTATTCATTCATACTTACCTATTGTTCACACACACAATAGCATAATGTTCAATCATACATATTCATTGTTCATTCTCAATAACATAATTGTTTACTCATACCTACTCGCAGCACATGCTCCAGGTTATTATGGAGGACACGCCCTAATGTAGTTATAACTTTTCAGGATTTGAATATTGATTTTTTTTTGTTGGTCGCCGGGGGGGACACTCAGATTGGGAACAAGTAGTTATAATTAATTAGGACATAGTAGTTATAACTTGGGGAACTCACAATTTTGGGGGGTATGTAGTTATATTATGGAGGACATGCCCTAATGTAGTTGGGATATGAGTCCAGGTGAGTTTATTTCATTTGTTATAATTTTTGAGTTAATATTCACCAGACATGTAGATATAATTTAGGGGACATGTAGGTATAATTTGGGGGACACATGCTTATAATTTGGGGGACATGTAACTCAAAATTTGAAAATTTTGGTTTGCCCCTCAATTTTTTCCCAGGTTTTGCCGAAACCAGTGAGGCCGACGCCTGCAGTGGTGGTGTTGATGGCGGAGGTCATGTCGGGGGTGGGGATGATGGCGGCAATGCTGATGGTGGTGATGGTGTCGTGTGAGAAGAGAGAAATGAAGAATCTAGTGGGTAGCGGTGGTGTATGCGAGGTTAGTGGAGGTGGAGGTGACGGTTGTGGTGGTTATGAGTAGTGTTGTGAGGGTGTCGGCGATGCCGATGGTGGTTGTGGTGGTGGTGTGATAGGAGAGAGAAACAAAGAACCTAGTGGGTGGTGATGATGCACGTGAGGTTGTCGTGGTGGTGGTTTATGGTTGTGGTGGTTGTCACTAGGTTGTGTGGGTGCTAGCGGTGGTGGTGGTGGAAGTGGTTGTAGAAGTGGTGGTTGGGTGGGATGAGAGATAAAAAGAGGGTGGAGATGGTAGCTGTGGTGGTTTGGATGGGTGTCGGAGGTGGTCGAGGTGGCAATGTGGTGATAGTAGTGGACGCGACGACGGTTGTTTATTAGGTGGAGATGCACAAAGGTGGGTGGGTCTTTGGGTGACATGGGAATGCTTGATCTTAGCCATTGGATGAAGGATGGATGACCAAGATTTTCCATGCTTACATACTCATCGATCTTAAAGTTATGCCTACCTGATTCATTCACATACGCGCGCGTGCACACACACATACGGTTACATATCATGTGAGAAATAAATTTGAGTGAAAAGGTGAGAATGAGCAATCTCAGTCGTTGATCTTCCATCCAAAAGTACAATATTAAAACCACCAATTATTTTATAAAACCACCTTCCAATTTTGATAATAAGCTTAAAAATGACAATTAATATTATGGTATTAGTTTAAGAGGGAATCAAAACCACCTTTAGTTTAGAAGCAATCAAATTCACATTAGTTTAATTTAAGAGGAAATTATTTATTGCTCTTGTATATGCTTTTACAGTAGCCTTTATTTGTATTTAGGTTCATGAAAGAAAGGGAGGAAAATTAAAGGTGATTTTGCTTTAGATGATGTAAGCTTTTGACCAATAGAATCATCCTATTATAAAGTTTATTAAAAAAATGTACGAATCCATGAGACTTTTAGTCATTTTCACTGATTATATAGTTTTCTAGACTCGTGAAATCACAAGATGAGGATATCTTTGTGGACATAGTCTACTCCATTGTGCACATAAACTTTGTGGAGATGAAATACCTAGCATGGACATAGCCCACTCTAGTGCGGAAGTAAAACTCTACGGAGATGAAAGACCCAGTGTAGACATGAGTTGCGAATGTGGACATAAAATTCTGTTGATATGAAAGATGAAATGTGGACATGACAGACCCTATGCGGACATAGCCTACAACTCGTGTGGATATAGAAATCACATAAAGCTTCAATTACCAACAAATAGTATTATGGATTATGGACATAACATTACGAATAATGGGCATGCCATTGTGATTTTTGACATGACAAACTTATTGTGGACATACATTTTTTAAAAGGTTTTTAGTAGACATGGATAAAAAATTGTGGACATACGTTCGACAATTAATTTTGTTAATTCCAAAAAATATTTATTTATTTTTTGAATTCCCTAAAATTATCGTTTTTAAAAATTTGGAATCCTAAAAGGTTCAATAATTTTATTAAATTCCTAAAGTTTATTTTTTAAAAATTTATAATAAATCTTAAAACATTGAATCACGTTTGTTAGGTTCCTTAACTCAAAAAACAATATCATCTTGCTTAATTTTTCGGCCATATGTCTAAAGGTAAGAGTGATTTTGCTATATGATTGGTAGTTTTAAGATGGACATTGGATTGAAGATTTACGGCTGAAATTGCTTCTTCTTACCTTTTAAAAAAAATCTATTGCTCACATGATCTGTAATATATATATATATATATATATATATATATATATATATATATATATATATATATATATATAATGGATGTGTTTAATCTTGAGAATGAATTGATAAAACAAATATACAAGTCTACAAATTTTCTGTCAATTGATATATTTAACAATAATTGCGATATTTTAAAGAAAATTTTTAATTCAGCTTTTTTCCTTATTGGAGTAAGCTCGATTTACTTACAAAAAAGATGAAGAAGAATTAGCTTTACATCAAACATAAAGGAAAATTTAAGCTCAAGCCTAATCACCTAGCTTAGATATATATATATTATTTGGATTCTTGAAATATTTTTGGACGGAACTGATTTTTTTTTTTTCTAATACATGTTTAATTAGTTCGATAGTTAATAAAATATTTGAAGTGAAGATAGATAGTCATAAATAAATATTATGCAATTGATTTTTCTTTCAAAATTTACTAATTTTCTTATTTTTTTTAAAAAAAAATGATGTTCATTTTTTATGGATAAGTATACAGTACTAATAATTTATTATTAGTGCAAATTATTAATTTTCATTTAGGTATTTTAATTTCATGACATCATTTAATTAAATTGAAAGAAAATCACATTCTTTGTAAGTTTTTGAATTGTTAACTTACACTTTATTGGATATTGTAGAAAAACTACAATTAGGTTAGTGTTTTTCTAAATATTAGGAGTGAATACTTTATGTCCACAATGTGGACAACTAAAGTTGACTTAATTTTTCTTATTAAATTGTAATGAATTAAGGAAAAATGTCCATCTATACCTCTTACCACTTTTTTCCATGGAATAGTAAGCAATAAAATATTTTAAATATGTCGTAAATAGAAACTAGACTCTTTAAATTTCTTAAGTCAAGGGTAACATCAGATTTCCCCATAATCTAATTTCTAGCAGAATTATTGTAGATTAAATTTAGATTTAGATTTGGATTAGCACTCAATACTCAAGTTTTTTTGCATTTTGGACCCTGAAATTTAGGGTAATTTATTTTTTGAACCCTTGATTTTATTATTTATTTTTTGGATCCTAAAGTTTATGGGTTGAATAAAAAAAGACCTTAAAGTTTTGTAGGCTCTGAAAAAGGCTTGTTTACCGTTTTTTTTTTGTTATTTCCATGTTTGAATTTATCTCCCGATCAGTGTCAAACTTCAGGACTAAGGTTAAAACTTACATTAAAGCTATAATAAACCTTGATTATTCATGTCGGAACTAATTAGACCCTGAAGTAACCAGGCTCTAAGTAGTTCCGACATGAATAAGAGAGGTGTATTACAACCTTAATATTAGTTTTAACCTTAGTCCTGAAATTTGGCGCTAATCGGGAGATAAATTCAAACATGGGAAGAAAAAGAAAAACAATACACGGACTTTTTTTTTCAACCTACAAACTTTAATGCCCTTTTTTTTCAATCCATAAACATTAGGGTCCAAAAAATAAGTAATAAAACCAATGGTTCAAAAAATAAATTACCACATACTTTGGGGTCCAAAATGCAAACAATCCCTCAATACTCTACAAAATTTTGCAACAATACTTAAAAGGGAATAGATCACAAGAGAACGAGCCTTATATAAGTACGTGAGCATCAAAGCATTTCTGTCGGACATCAAGTATTATTTTTATGGACATCAAATATGAATGGTGGATATCAAGTTGGATATTTGATGTCCATGAAAATAATACTTATGTCCGCCAGAAATGCTTTGATGCTCACATGCTCATATAAGGCCCATACTCGTGTGATCTATTCCCTACTTAAAAATCCATTAATAAATAAAATAAATACAAAGAACTTTTTTTTTCTTTAATTGATGAATATATAAAAATTATTCAATGATTACATTATCATAGATAATCAGCTAAATGATTTTAATTATGGGAATAATGGGAAGAAAATCTAAATCTAAAATACATACCATTATCATGTCAGACCACCAACTGTCAATTTCTCTTAGTAAAAGAGTTTTTAGATATGTTCACTTGAAATTACCAATGCTTCCTTGCTTGCATTCTCTGCAGTTCACAAAGAATTGTATATAAGCAAAGTACAAGCACAAAATAAATTTAACTAAATAAATGGGATGAAACTAATTAATAACATAACATTAGTTAGGTTTGAATTTAAGGATGATTTGTGTAAATCAAATCCTCAATTTAAAAAGATTACAAAAATGCAGATATATAAAATTAGGATAAAGAACGAAAAGAGAGCAATTTCTTATGAAGAGAGCAAAAAATTATCAACTTTCTTTTATCCTTTGCGGTATAAAAAAAAAAAGAAATATTTGTATAAAGTGCACTGCAAGGCAAATGTTTTTAGTTATTTGAATATAGCACCCAAGCATAAAATAAAAGTGAGTAAAATATGAGTCCAGTAAAAAAATAAGAAATAATAAGAAGACACTTAATAATCATAAGATTTAAACTTTTAATAATATGTAGATTTGTTGCATGATTCATTGAGGTTGGTTTTTATAAAATGAATTAAACATGCTCAATGAGAAAAATATATATTTGTTTTAAAATGTGAAGGTTTAAAATACTACAATGATTTAAAATTATGTTATTTTCAAAGATCATCATAAACCATGACTAGTATTGGGGGGGGGGGGTTAGAGAGCATCTAAAGAAGATTACCAATTGGTTGTTTGAAGCATTGAGAGAGAAAGGGAGAGACTATCTGCTGAAAGAGAGAGAGAGAGAGAGAGAGAGAGAGAGAGAGAGAGAGAGAGAGAGAGACTCTTTAAGTATGGAGTAATGATAAGGTAGTCAAACATAGTTTATATAGAGAAGTTCAAGATAGAACCCTATCTACTTCTTTTTCATCTAATAGGGTAATTTTGTGTATACAACAAATCATGACCATTGATTGGTTCCCAAGTGTGAGCTTCCCTATTTTTATAAAAAAAAATAATAATTAATAATTAATAATATAAATCAAAACCAATACTACATAATTCTGTTTACATGAGATATGGAGGGGTCTTACCTTAAATTTGACAATTTAGGTATAGGCTAGTTTCAGCTGATCCAAGATTTAAATATCATTTGATACCTATATTGCTCTATGAAAAATAAATAGATGAGGCTTATTGAGGAATTTTACTTTAGGCTATTACAATATAAGTTTAAAAAATAATCTTTTTCGACCATTCAGATTATGGGCACAAATAAATACTAAATGATTATATGTGTGTGTGTCATCTGATCTACAAATTGTATGGGTAGACTATGTTTTAACTGTAAATAGTAACTTGAATGGGATAAGTTGTATGTTAGACTTATGATGTATGAATATCAATACTCCTTCCGATCAGTTCTGAATTAATTGACGGAATTGGGTAAATCACAGTTACGTACCAATATGTAACTAGAGTAACTACTGAATTCTTTAATGCAAATGACCTTTTCTTTTTCCCAAAGCACAACTACTAATATGTAACTAAGATATGATAAGTTTATCTCAAGGAAAAAGTAAAAAGACAATATAGTAATTGACTACAATATAAAATAAGTAAATTAAGTGTTGGAGAATAGAAAGTGTCAATTATTTTGGAACATAAGTTAGTTAAAGTGTCAATTAATTCGAAAAGGAGGGAATAATATATTTAGACTTAATAAGTACGGATATTTGTGATTTTGGATGTGATAGTCAAACTTTATCATTAAAGTAAATCCAAATTTAGTAAATATATGACTCCCGAAAAACGACAATAAAACTGAAACTTGATTAATCTGTAATGATAGAGTTTAAGCCCCGATGTGTATAAAATATATATGTCATTTGATCTACAGAATATACAAGCAAACTATCTTCTAATTGTAAATAAATATAGCTGAAGATGAGTTATATATGTCAGACGTATACGTACGGATATCTGTACTATATTTAGGCTTAATATGTACGGATATTTATAATTTTTGATGTGATAATCGGACTTTTTCACTAAAGTAAATCTAAATTTAATAAATATATGCTCCCGAGAACCGACAAAAATGCCGAAGCTTTGTTAATTTGTAACTATTGAGTTTATGCTCTACTACATAAATCTTATTGAATTGATACAAAATGATAGATCATTTTTTGATTTTGAATTGTGCCATATTGGTTACTCCATCCTTCCCTTTTTATCAGTCACTTGTTATTGTTAATGATTTTATAGTCTTTAATATTTATCTTTGACTAATGATTTCTCACATAACATTTTATTAAAAATTGCGACTTTATACTCTTATGATAGTATTTTTCATCACAAGCATAATGACAGTACTTTTGTATAACAAAATATTTATATATATTGGGGAACTAATGGTTATAAAAGTTTCCAAAGTTTGACTAATATATTTATCTAACCAATAGATAAAATGAAAATGAGAGAGAGTTTGTGTAAGGAAAACAAATGTTAAAGTCTTATAAGATCAACCCAAAAATGATAATGCCACATCATTATCTGTTTGTGTGCGTTACTAAGATAATATCAACATATGAGATCAATAGCTGATGAACTTGCTAAAGTCAGATATGAGTTAAATATTAATGAGATCCAAATAGATTAATAAATATTTAACCATGATAATTCTATCTCAAGTTTAAAAGAGATTTAGGGTTGAATACTATTAAAATTTTGTAATAATCAGTTGAAATATTAAACATATTGTTATCTGTCTTTAAATTTATGACACCTTTTTTTGAAAATATATCATAGTTGATATTTTTTTCAACTATGGTAATTGAAAATATCATAATCATTAATTTATTAAAAATAAATCATATATATTAAATAAGATTAATTGTTGTAATAAGTTACTTTTATCAATATATTTTAATTTTATTTTTTTATAGTAGGATTAATGGTATTTACACTTTTTAACTATGATAGTTGAAAAATAGTCAATTTTGGTAGAATATATATCCTTCAAATATTAAATCTTGTAAAAATTATATCTCAATAAATAGGATTACTAATTGTAACAAGTTTTTTAATCAATATATACTAATTTCGATTTTTTTAAAGATATATTTAGGGTAATTATACATGTCAACTACCCTAGTTGAAAATTTAAATTTTCAACTATGATAGAATCTCCTCTATCTTTTTTTTCTATAATGTGTTAGAATCAGGATGAGATAACTTTTTATTAGTTCAACTTCTCCCTAACTGTAATTAGAGTACGTCAAACACGTTTCATTTTTTCAAAAAAAATTGAAGTTTCTTCATCTCTTTTCCCTCTGTGATCATCCCCTTTTTATCTAATTTAACCAAACAAGAAATTATGAAATCAAATAAGATTTTCAGATGAACTCTTTGATGAAGTTATTACTGTTTAATTAGAACTTTGTCATACAGATATTTACCTGATTATGATTTTCTTTTTTTTTTTGAGATTATGTTAAAGATGTATTTAATATTTATAAATGGAAATAAACACTAACGAAATCCTATATGGAAACAACTTACTCAGGATTATTTCCACTTTTAACAAAATCTTATATGGCAACAAATTACTGGTTAGAAATTTGGGTCTTGATGAGCATGCACCTTGTGTTTTCAAGTAGATTTTATTTCTGGTTAAAGTTTAGTTTAGTGGGAAAAATTAAGACCTCTCATAAATTCTCAAAGTAGATTAAAAATTAAATAATCATGTAATCATGTTAAAATTAACAAAGGTGGACGAAGATATAGTTACAATCCCAAAATTAAATAATCATGTTAAAATTAACAAAATCATTTAAAGGTGGACCTTTTCTTTATCTAAAACCAATATTTACTCCCTCCTTCCTATATTATTTGACACTTTAGACATGATTGAGAAAATAAAAAAACTTCCACTTTATATTAATTCACCTCATTGAAAATGTAAAATGTTGAATAAAATGATAAATAAAAAAAGAAAAAGGTAAATAAAAAGGAAAAATGGAAGAAAAATATGTAATTAATAAGGTGAATTTGATAAATTAGTAATTAATGTGTTATTGGAATTATAAAGTGACAGATATTATGGGAAAAAAAAAAGTTAGTTAAAGTGATAAAATAATATGGGAAGGAGGTAGTATATCGCAAATTCTCTGTTCCTTTTTAAATGTCAATAAAACTAACTTTAGAAGTCCAAAATACCTAGAAAATTGGATAAAAAAGTTAGAATTGGACAGATATGCCCTTTCACTTAGTATGAATAAAGGAGAAGGTAAAATAAATCACATTCATTAATTAAGGGTAACATGAGCATTTTAATTATTGGAATTGTAAATTTGACAAATAAAAAGAGACAAGGTAGTTAAAGAATTTGACACTTATTTAGGGATTGAGGTAATATAAGATTGTCTCACGTAAAATTATCATACGACGGACTTCTTATAGGGTAACCATTTTTATTATCTTACAATGACTAATAAGTGATATTAGAATGACTTTTTAATACGAATGTAACTAATAATTTATCAAGAGACTACTTTTGTTATAGTCTACCTAAATAGTCTATCTAAATAAATGGTTAGTCACCCCGATATTCATAAATAGTGACCATAATGTTATACGTCTTACAATAAATTTATGATGAGACGATCTTATATAAGAATTACTGTACATACATTTACATGTTCAGATATCTAAATGGTTAATGGAATCCACCAATATTTATTAGATTTTTGTTCGTAAAAGATAAAATAATATTAACGCTTGAATTTCCCACTTGAGCATTAATTACCATCATGTATTTTTTTAAAAATCCCCTATGTATAGGGTGGAAAAAAATTATTTTATTTTCTTTAACAAAAGTTATATACGTATATATTTAGATGAGATTACTTTTCACTTTTTGATAGAACAGATGGGCAAATTATACTACACACACCACATGTATTAAGCTACAATAATTTTTTATGTGATGATTTTTTTTAATTAAAATTCGATGATTTAAAAAAATATTGATGACTTTGTAATAATATTATATATTTATGATGAACTTTATAATTAATATTGAAGAGTTTTTGGATCAGATGAGATTATGTTAGGAGAACTCTTAAAAATAGGTAGCACTCATTTATGTTAGGAAATCACCCAAAACTAATAAAGTAAAAGCTAGTCACACTTGGAAATAAATCCAACCAGATTTTTCTTCTAATAAAAGTCACTTTCATTTAATTAGAAGCTGGGATTGTTAGTTTCCAAAATATGAAAAGTAAAATAAAAAAAATTATTAAATCAGATCAAAGTGAACGAAAAGAAGTAAAATCTATCATTTGTGTTTTTACATGTAACAATCTTATCTGTAAATTTGTGTTTAGCATTTTAATTCACTAACACCAAAATCTTTCAAAACTCATAAATCTTGGCCATGGTAAAATATGGATGAGTTTTTAGATGTAACAGTCTTATCTCTAAATTTGTCAATTTAGATAAACTAGTTTTAATTGACCTAAGATTTAGAAATAGAATTTTTTGGCCGTAATATACTGAAATTTGGATTTATTGGACCCAAATATACC
Source organism: Portulaca oleracea (assembly GCA_029582165.1). Taxonomy (NCBI): domain Eukaryota; kingdom Viridiplantae; phylum Streptophyta; class Magnoliopsida; order Caryophyllales; family Portulacaceae; genus Portulaca; species Portulaca oleracea. The sequence continues at coordinate 27,870,780 of CM055871.1, forward strand.
GAGTTTGTTTGTTGGATATTAGTATACGATATACTTGGACTGTGTCACTGTGAGCTTATTTTCCACTGTTGTACCAAAATTGAGTTACATGAAATTTTGACTTAATTTTTTTTTATCAACTTCATTCAGGTAAAGAATAAGGTATAATAGCATGACATATACAAGTAGGTGGGCTATCAGAAAAGAAAAAAACTTTGTATAAGGTTGAAGCAGCATTGGGCCAAACTGTGGGCCGGCTGATTGCCTTGTTGCTTGGTCCACATAATTTCCTTGATCATGTTGCTCTCTTTCCCGGCCTCAATAAATTGTCCGAGCTAATAGCCTCAACACATGCCAAATCCCGTAGCAGCATCTTATCACTTCTTCACTATCGAGGGCTTGTGTCGTCAAACACCACTCCTGGAATTTTGACTTATTTTTGATGATGTGGCAGACCACGAAAAGGCTTCTTGTTAATGTTTGGTTAATACTGTAAACCCAAGTTAAAGTTAATTGTCAGCATGATTGCACCTGAAAAGAAATTGAAAGTACAACCTGCTGCTTGCAAATAAAGCAAAAATGTAACATAGATGACAAAAATTACAGCATGACAAAATTAATGAAGCAGACACTAGGAATACATGTGAAACCCAAGAACTAGAAGAAAAGCTCACGGATAGCGACAACCGGAAAATAATCCACTATGACAACTCTCTCATATTCCCCAATAGAATAGGATTACAAAGGGAGAGCACTCTCTAGAAACCAAAAGCGGCAACTAACAGCTCAAAGGCAAAACAATGGACATTTAATCAAACCCCAACCTCAGCAAGAAAATAATACATGGACAAAAGTTGCGACTGACACATGCCATGTCAGAATGACACATTCCTGTCACTAGTGACGCTGTTCGTGCTGGCCAAAAATCACCATAATGCATCTATAGTCCATCATAAGACCGGTGGCCTGCTGAACTCTGTTGGATGTAATCGGGCTAGAACACATGCCCTGACTTATGTTGGACCTCCAGGAGGATGATATGAGCCATAAAACCCAACAGTACCAAAACTGATTAGTGTACTAAAACCTTAAAATACTAATTAAAATTGAGTCACCAAAATAGGCCAATACGTCCGGAATACTAATCAAAATTGTTAACTCGGCTCAATATTGACTCTACTTCACTTGGAAACCTTTGCTTCGCTTGCCATGTGTCATCAAAAATTAAGTCAAGCTTCATTTATAAGAGAGATGAAACCTTGACAAGATAATGGGTTTCAAGTTAAGGGTGAGCGCTAGTGCATGTGGTTTGCTGGAAGCACTTGCGTGAAGGAGGAGACTATTGAGATTCACCGATGAGTAAAATTGTTGTACATCAAAAAATATAAGAGAGATGACATGGTTTGCTAGTCAAGCGGCCGGGCAATTCTTTTGACACCAATTAATTTTAGGACAGAACCTCGCTTAACCTGTTACCATGAGCCTTGGTTGAAATGGACTCTCGCTTAGTTTCCCCAACACTCTATAAGACAGTAAGTGAGTACTTTAAGTGAGTTCTTCACTAACGGAAGGATTCTGAAAGAAACAAATCATCCACTAATAGTGTTATTCCTCAAAATAATGGGTCCTTCTGAAGAATTTTTGGACAAGAAAATAGAAATTTGTGAAAAAAGAATTTGTTCTTCTATTTTCTGTCTCTCTTAACGTTGGATACAAGAGTATTTATATAGTGATAATTATACTACCCAACTTCAACTTGTACAAGCCAATCCTAACTCAAACTCTTATTAAGGAGTTTGTCATCCATCATGACACTAATTCTATCATAAGAATTTGAATACAATACTGAGACAGAGGCTGTTAATACTCCCCCTCAAGTTGGAGCATAGGGATTGCCGATGCCCAACTTGGACTTTAAATATTGAAACTCGTCCCGACCAATTGTCTTTGTAAGGATGTCTGTAGGTTGTTGGTTGTAGCCCCATGAATGGTTTTATACTCTAACACGCCTCCTCACACTAATGCCCCTTTTGGGCTTGAAGCGTGGATGCTATAAAGGCCCCATTTAACCTTGCGCAAATAAATATGGGTGGTGTTGAGATTCGAACCTCAGACCGGCCTCTTTCAGGTCTGGTTTGAGTGGATATATGTCAGCAAACTCTAACACTTCACGTGTATGAATACAACACTTCCGACCAATTATCTTAAGCCATATGTTGTACAAAGCAATTACAAAAATTCTAGTAGACAAACAGACTCATATTGTCGTTGGAGGAACTCTTTTTCTCCATTTTAGAGTCCTTTCACTTCTTTAAGATTCATTTATGACAAGATTTTACTACAGTGTGAAATCATCATGTATAAATGTGTACATTTACAAACATAAACTGCATGGGTAGATATTACTCCGTAAGTTGATATGAAAGAAAAGTTTTTCATGTGACCAATTGGAATGTGATTTTATTCTTATGGATCAAAATTTGAATGTTAGTAAAACTAAATTTCATGGATTCTTGAATGCGTTTCGTTCATCTCTTATTCCTTACTAGTTAACAATGAACCATAAAGAAGGATTTCACCTTCTTGAAAAATTAGGCAATTAGGAATATATTTAGGTTGTCTAGTCTTCAAGAAAAAACCATTATAACCACCTTCACATACATTATTCACATAGCTCTCAATCGTATGGAAATATGGAACCCACAACAAGTCGAGCCATTATGATACACTCCAATAAGGAAGCAATTTAAGTTCATGCAATGCACTGTTTTCAACTTCTACAGAGAAACATTGGAAAATTTAAACAAGATCAACAAGAAACTTGTTTGGAAAAATCTTGTATGTACCCACAATGGTTTACTCATAGTGGTATGAAAAAATGGTTGGCAAACTAAGAGACAAATGAGGTATGCTGCTCAAAAAGACCAAGAAAATAACTCAAGCTTTCCATAAGAAATTGGATTCGAAAAATTATGAGTAAATCTAGTATCTTAGGTAAAAAAAAAAGAAAAAAAAAAAGAAAAGCAAACACCCCAAAAGAGGGGACTTTTGGATTATACATCCATAGTAAAAATTTAGCAGTCCAAAAAAATCATATTAAAAACCAGAGATTAAGAAAATGTATCCAATGGAAGGTAGGAAATGGACAATATCTTTTTTTTCGATTGGATAAATGGTTTGAGAACAACCTAATGAATTTGTTAAGCCTCAACTGAACAAATAGATAGCCCATATCTAACGGTAAATGAATTCATTAAAGATAACCGAGAACGGGATATGATCAGGAATCCGTAATTTATAATTCGAAATTTTATAGAAATTAAAAGAAATTTCTTGTCCATTGCTGGACAAAAAAGATAATGTTGCTGGGGATTACTACCTCTGATGAATTCTCAACAAAATCATAAATGTGGGTATTAGGTGATCATAATCCAAATCATAAATGGTCATTCCAATGAATGTGGAAGATTGGTACTAGGGGTGGGCACCATAAACCTAAACCGCAAATTGAACCGCAAAACCGCATAAATTAAACCGCAAAATGCGGTTAACCGAATTGATTTTTGCATAAAAGCGGTTTATGTTAACCAAACCGCTATAAGCGGTTTAGGTTTAGGTTTTGGATTTTTATGAAATGGTTAACCGTGGTTAACCGCTTTCAATTAAGTTGAAAAAAATAAATTTATTAGTAATATGAATTTAATTTAACCGCGTATCGTCGTATCGGAATATGAATTTATTAGTAATATGATTGCATTTATTTGCATAAATGTTATTGTAAATTTTCAGGAAATCGGTTAATCATAAACCGTGTATGTTAACCGGGTAAGTTTTCAGATTTTAAAAGTCGTTAACCGGCACCGCTTCTAAATTGCGGTTTCGAGGTTTGGTTTAGGTTTTGCGGTTGCGGTTTAGGTTTTTAAAATCCAAAAACCTCAAAAGCGGTTAACCTGTTATGCCCACCCCTAATTGGTACTATGCCTAACTCAATTTATTTGTTAGACTTTTCTACAATATCATCATAGTAAGAGAGAATTTAGTAAGAAGAGGAATATGAATAGATCCTATCTGTCCACACTATATTGAAGAAATTAAATCTATAAGCCTATTTATATTGGACAAAGGCAACATCATGTTACAGTCCTCCCTATGGGCGAAGCCAGAAAATTATTATCGGAGGGTGCCAAACCTATATTACTAACTATATATAACATCAATTTTAAATTATTCTTATATGTTGGGAATTTGTTATAGTCTAACTGTTAGATTCGATAATGTTCTTTCATGCTTATTTACCTTGCTTTTTTTCTTAACCTAGAAAAATTAATCAATCTAATATATAGTTTGAATGGACGCATAATGCACGTACAACATCAATGAAATCGTAAATACTCCCTCCTTCCCAATTTAAGTGTCACTTGGGACACAATTTAAAAGACCAAAAAAACTTCCCATTAGATTAATTTAGTGCATTGGAAATGTGAAAATATTGAATAAAATGGTAAATAAAAAAAGAAAAATGAATGAAAAAGATGTAATTAATAAGGTTAATTTGATAAATTAGTAATTAATGTGCTATTGGAAATATAAAGTGACAGATATTATGGGAAAAAAGAAAGTTAGTTAAAGTGACAGATAATATGGGAAGGAGGGAGTAGTTATTAATATTTTTACTTTTCTAAGTTAATTAAAATCTCCTCATTTTATACCTTATACTTTATGGAATAAAAGTATATTTAGTTAACGTATTGGTAAAAACTTGGAATAAAAAGTCTGTTGAAATTGTTAATCTAACTAAAAAAATAATTTTAAATAAAAAATAGAAAGATACATAAATATAATGCAAAGGTAATGAAATAAAAACAAGCCATTAAAAGCAAGAAAAACTTACAACTTCCATAAAAAAAAAAAGGAAAGACTTACAATAAAATAGTTATTGTATTTAATGAACAACATAGTGACACCAATTAAGCCATCGTTTACTATAGCATAAGTTACACCTGATTATATTTGTTAATTTTCTGCAGGATACCCCTCTAACTCCGCCACTGCTCCCTGGATCTTTTGGAAGAAGATGTGGCTCATAAGAAGTCCCAAACTGACCAGATAACAACATTGCTCCCCCATGATAATTAGCCTTATCAATGTTGGGCAAACTTGTGTCACAAGTTATTTGGGCTTTGGAAGTTTCACCAGAATTAGGGTTAATAAAAGACCCACCTGCCTCACCAGAAGTTCCATGATGACCAGATAACAACATTGCATAGTAATTACCCTTGTCAATATTGGTGTAACTTGTGCCACAAGTTATTTGACTTTTGGAAGTTTCACCATAATTAGGGTTGATCAAGGATCCCCCTTCCTCGTGAGAAGTCCTATATTGGCCAGATAACAACACTGTTGATGCCCCATAATAATTAGCGTTGTCAGTGTTGGTGTAACTTATGGGACAAATTATCGGGGTTTTGGAAGTTTCACCAGAATTAGGGTTGATAAAAGATTCTGTCTCATGAGAAGTCCCCTGTTGGCCATACAACATTGTTGTTGTCCCATTATAATTTGCCTTGTTAGTATCGGTGTAACTTATGTCACAAGTCAACTGAGTTCTGGAAGTTTCACCAGAATTAGGATTGATAAATCCAGTCTCATGAGAAGTCCCGTGCTGACCAGATAACAACATATTTGCTGCACCATAATATTTAGTCAGGTCAATATTGGGGAAACTCATGTCACAAGTCATCTGAGTTTTGGAAGCTTCATCAGAATTAGGGTTGACAAAAGAGCCCCCCGCATGAAAAGTCCCATGCTGGCCAGATAACAACATTGTTGCCCCATAATAATTAACCTTGTCATTGTTGGGGTAACTTGTGTCACAGGTTGTTTGAGTTTTGGAAGTTTCACCAGAACTAAGGTTGATAAAAGGTCCTGCCTCATGAGAAGTCCCATGCGGGCCAGATAACAACATTGTTGCCCCATAGTAATTACCCTTGTCAACATTGGTGTAACTTGTGTCACAAGTCATCTGGGTTTTGGAAATTTCACCAGAATTAGGGTTGGTTTTAGGGCAAAATCCATCATAATTCCATGGCCTTTTTCTAGATCTTTCCTCAAGAAGTGTTCTATGGTGATGGGAGGCCACTGTCCCAAACTCCACCTGCTCATTATCTTGCACATCATCTTCCCTAGTAGGAGTCGTAACTTCTTCTGATGAAGAACTTACTTCTAGAATTTCTTGGCTTTCGGCCATCAACTTAGTCTTGTGACTACTTACATGGGGTGAATATTGAAGCAAACTTTTTTTAGGGATTTCCTTCGGCGGTCCATCAAGACATATAGTTGTCCCGAAAATTCGAATATTTTTCTTAGCTCGACCTGATTCATCAGATCCTAAGACATTTGAAATTTGGACACCCTTGCCTTGGTTTCCATTGATGTTTCCTGGGTACAAATTGGACCCGAAAATTCGACTACTCTTGGGTTGAGAAAGGGCGGCCGAATGCGGACTTGATGCATTAGTAATATTCCCAGGCATTTCAGAATGAGAATTTTTTGAAGAACCCATTTCATGGCCATGCCATTTGTTGCTTGCAACATTGTTTTGATCCTGGGAAGGAAAAATGAAGTTTCTGATTAATGCACAGAGTTTATACTTTATATAATGCATAATTAAGTATTATTCTAGATAAAAAAAATTAAGCATGTAATTAACAATGATAAGATCCTATTGAAGCATTGGTAACCCTAATCATAGAAGAAGATTTACAAACAAAACAGAAAGAAAAAAGGAAAAAATCATTTTTTGATCTTGAATTGTGTCATATCACTTACTCCATCCCTTCCATTTTATCGGTTAGATGTTGCTAATAGTTTTACAGTCTTCAATATCTATCTTTAACTAATAATTTGTCAGATAATGTTATATCACAAAATTACACAACTTTATGCTCTTATGATAATATTTTCGATCATAAATGTCATAATAATGCTTTTATATAATAAAATATTTGTGTATATTGAAAAATTAATAGTTAAAATTTTTAAAATTTGACTATTGTATAAATTTGAATTATAGATAAAATGAAAAGTAGGGAGTGCTTCATGTAAGAGAAATAAATGTTAAAGATCTAATGTGATGAGGGCGACTAAGATCAACCCAAGAATGATAATGACAAATTGTTATCTGTTTGTGTCCATTACTCTTAAGATAATATCAACATATGAGATCAATAGATGATAAACTTGTGGCTAAATTCAGATATGAGTTAAATATAAATGAGATCCAAATAGATTAAGACATATTTAAAACCATGATAATTCTATCTACTAAAGTTTTAAAAGAGATTTAGCGTTGCATACTACTTCCTCCGTTCCATATTATTTGTCCTCTTTGGAAATTGTGAAGTCAATTACCGTAAAATTTCGATATATATATATGCAATGATTTGTTAAATAAAATTACTATCATTAGACTCGTTATGAAAAATACTATCCGAAATGTATAATATTGCAATTATTACAAAGATATTGTATAAGAAATTTTCAATTAAAGAGTGACATTGGAGACCGAGAGAGTCAATAAAAAGGCAAATAATATTGAACGGAGGGAGTATTAAAATTTTGTAATAATCGGTTGAAAAATTAAACATGTCGTTATTTGTATTTTTAATTCATGAGACCCTTTTTTAATTTTCTTTCTTTTTCTCTTTCAGACAATGATACACATACTGACTCAAGATAACTAATAACCATTTTGAATTGTTCTTGTTTCACATTTTTATAACTTTTCATAATATTTTCTCTAATAATTATGTGTAATTTATTAATCATAGTAGAAAATGCACATTTTATGCATAATTTTATATTTATGAAAAAATATAAATAAATAAATATTTTTATATTGTTTATAAGTATTTTTTTATGGAGTTTATAAGTTGTAATAGCCCTCAAAGTAATAAAACATACCCTTATAATGATTTAAATATACTTACATTTAACTTTATGAGTGATTTTTTTAAACCACTTTATGAGTGATTCAGGTGAAATATAAGGCGGTAATTATTAACCATCTTGCATCAAGATGTTTATCATTTTGTTTTTTTATAATCAAAATAAAGATGTGTTAGAATCAGGGTGAGATAATAAATTTTAAAAAATTTTGAAGTTTCTTCATGTCTTTTCCCTTTGTGATCATCTCCCTTTTATGTAATTGCTTCTCATCTAAGTCAACCAAACAAGAAATTTTGAAATCAAATAAGATTTTTCAGATGGATTATATTCTTGATGACGTTATTATTAGAACTTTGCCATACATATATTTACCTTATTATGATTTTTTTTTGAGATCGTTTACTTGATTATGATAAATATGTACTATCTTCATCCCAAAATGTTTGACCTTTAATTAAATTTTGACCGCCGTCAATTATTTTCAAATTACAATAAGTTACAATTTGAAATTATCATCATGGTAATTTTTACTATGGTATCTTTCTAAGATGATAATTTCATATTATAACTCATTCTAATTATAGTGAGTAATTGTCAAATTTAGTCAAATGACAAACATCTTGGGACAAAGGTAATAATTAATATTTACAAATGGAAATAATGATTAAATAAATCCTGTATGGAAACAAATTACTCAGGATTATTTTCCACTTTTAACAAAATCTTATATGGCAACAAATTACTGATTAGAAATTTGGATCTTGATGAAGCATGCACCTTGTGTTTTCAAGTATATTTGATTTCTTCTTAAAGTTTAGCCTAGTTGGAAAAATAAAGACCTCCCATAAGTTCTCAAAGTAGATTAGGACAATGGTAGTCACGTTCCCAAAATTAAATAATTATGTTAAAATTAATTAGGGAGTGTTTTGTAGGAACCTAGCTCGGGGAAATTTTTTATGATGAAAATTTTTTCCAGGAAATTTTTCATGGGAAATATTTCCTCGAAAAAAGTTTCCCTTGGCGCCCCCTGAGGTAAATTTCCCAAAGAAGATGTAGGAAATGGTGGATCTATTGTAACATTTTTCCTAGAATTAACTTGTCTCTAAATATGAGGAAAATAAATCAACACAAAAAAATTGACAATTTCCTGAAGATTTTAATTTTTACTCACCAAACACGCAACTAAAATCAATATTTACATTTACATGTTTAGTGTTCAGATATCTACATTGGTGATGGAATCCACCAATATTTATTAGGTTTTTGTTCATAAAAAAATAAAATAATATTATCTCCGTCTCAAAATATTTGTGTTTTGGCTAAATTTTGACCGTTGATTATTCACAAATTACAATGAGTTACGATATGAAATTACCGTCATTAGAAAGATACCAAAAGATACATTACCAAAAATTTGCAATGACGGTAATTTCATATCGTAACTCATTGTAATTTGAGAATAATCAACGATCAAATGATAAATATTTTGAGATGGACGTGATATTAACGCTTGAATTTCCAACTTGAACATTAATTACCATCATATATTTTTTTTTAAAAAATTCCCCATGTGGGTCGAAAAAGTTGAAGGTATATACACAATTATTTTATATTCTTTAATAAAAGTTATATACGTAATCAGATGAGATTATGTTAGAAAAACTCTTAAAAATAGGTAGCACTCATTTATGGGACAAAATCACCCAAAACTAATAAAGAAAAAGCTAGTCACACATGGAAATAAATCCAACCGGATTTTTCTTCTAATAAAAGCCAATTTCATTTAATTAGAAGTTGGAGGACTGTTAGTTTGCCAAAATATGAAAAGTAAAACAAAAGAAAACCATTCAATGAGATCAAAGTGGGGGAAAAAAAAAGAAATAAAGCCTTATTTGCCTTTAGCATTTTAATTCAGTAAAACCTACCAAAACTCATAAATATAGCCCCATGACCAATAATGGATGAGTTTTTGGAAGTAAGAGTCTTATCTATAAATTTTACAATTTAGAGATATTAGTTTCAATTCCAAAAATCACACTGACATGTCATGTGTTTTAATTTGTGTAAATAATTTGTTGGTACCATTACTTTTGATAATCATTCTTAGGTACCTTAATTTATCAAAAAATTACTCGGAGGTACCCCAATATTTGGGGAAACTATTTTTCGGTACCCAACTTTTCAAAACTAATTTTGAGGTACCCCTACTTTTTGGGTTAGTAATTATTTGGTATTTTTCTTCATTCTTCTTCTTCAAGGGTATTTCTTCAAGAAGGGAAGAACAAGGGATTACTCCTAATTATTTGGTAGTGTTCAAGTCATTTCTTTAATGGTTGATGGTGGATTACTCCTAATTAATCATGGTGAAATGTTAGACTAAGGTAGTGGATATTCCTTGCCAAGGTCTTCTATTATCTCCATTGTTATTCAAGTTCATCTTTATTGTTATTTCTTCAACACTCAAGCATTCAATCACCCTCCACGCGTACGGTAACGTTCCACATATTTCTTGAAGATGCCTCCAAGCCTATATTTGTCCAACTCTCTCGGCAGATTGCCAATGAAAATTGTTAATGGGAATCGCCTCCAGCCTCCCTCCTCACTTTCTCTCTCATCCCTCCCTCTCTCTCCCTCCATCAAACAAGTGAGGTTAATGATATTAGATTTTTATGACATAAATTGGCTAATCTTGAAAATTTGACATATTTTCCGGAACCCTAACAAATTTCGGGTTTTGATATGTTAATCGGGGCTAAATTGTGTTGTTTATTCAAAATTAATATGGGCTTTTGCTATAAGCATGTTGAATCATGTTTATGGAGAGAGATTTTCGAATAAATGTAAAGAGTTTTGATTGTATGCATGTTGAACCAAGAACCTAAGTGATTTTCTAGCAACATTTTCAAATTATGGCGGTTCAAGGTTCAAAAAATTCTTACACCAATAAATTAAGGCACCTAAGAATCATTACCCAAACCTCGTGGTACAAAAAAATATTTCAACAAAACACAGAGTACCATGGTGTAATTTTTTGAGTTCCAATTGACATAAGATTTAGAAATAGAATTTTTGGGTCGTAATATACTTAAATTGGCATGAACCCACTTGGATTATAAACGATCGTAAGATTTAAGGCATAAACCCTCTTCAACAAGGAACCAAACCAAAATTTATAACAAGGAAGAGTACAACGGTCACATTACAGTGTGTGATTACACTTTGATCTCAACAACTCTCTCACACTCTCCAACAGAATAGGGTCACGAAGGGAGAACTTTCTCTTCCCTCTCTAGAAAGCAAAAGCAGCAGCTGACGGCTGACGGCTGAAAGGAAAACAATGAAAATTTAATCAAACCCTAACCTCCGCAAGCAAAAAAAAAAAAAAAAAAAACAACATGGACAAAAGTCGCGCCTGACACGAACCTTGTCGCTAGTGACATAGATCATAAGTCAGGTATACTAATTAAAATTGTTAACTCGATTCAATAATGACCATGCTTCACCAGGAAACCTTTTCTCTGCCTTTCATGTCGTTAAAAGTTAAGTCAAGCTTCATTTAACTTGATTTTAGTATAATAATGCAAAATAGGCCCATAGACTAGGTATACTACTATCCAACAGTAAAATTCGAAATATTTGAATCCAATATCCCCAAAGATCGATATATTATGATCCAAAAGTACTTGGAAATATTGATATTTAGTGAGCCAAATCAAACGAAATGCCCGATGTTTGTTTGTAGAAAACTATTCGGGCCTTATTAAAAAAGATCTTTGTGTTGGAGTTTACCCATAAGTATATGTTAATTTACATTCAAAAATTATAGTGATATGGCTTTGTTTATAAGCTAAGTGGGTTAATCCTCTTAACACCAATTGATTGTAACAAGGAACCTTACATAACTAGTCACCATGGGCCTCATAGAAGTGGGTTCATGCCTTAAATCTCCCCAACAAGTGATATTAAAGTCGATGGTTCGTTCAACTGGGTCGAAGGTGCGAGAAGGTAGTCCCGTAAGAAGTACCATGAAAAGGAGGAGGGATCACATAACGCGCATTGCTGGGACTCTTGAAGTAAAGTGGAATGGTCTGCGAGCTCTCTGGAGTAGGGTGTAACTATGATTGGCTCTTGATGGTGACTTGAAACCTTGGCAAGAAAATAAGTTTCTTATCAAGGGTGAGAGCTAGTGCATGTGGTTTGTTGGAGACACATGCGTGACGGAGGAGACTATTCGGATTCACCGATGAGTAAAATTGTTTTACATCAAAAGATAAAAGTGAAATGACATGATTTATTAGTCAAGGGGCTTTGCTTTTAACGCCAATTGATTTTAGGATAGAACTTCACTTAACCTGTTATCGCGAGCCTTGGTTGAAGTGGGCTCCTATCTTGGTTCTCCCCAACACTCTATAATACTGTAAGTGAGTACTTTAAGTGAGCTCTTCACTAACAGAAGGATTCTAAAAGAAACAGATCGCCCACCTAATAGTGTTATTCCTAAAAATAATGGATCCTTCACATGTGTGAATACAACACTTCCAACCAATTATCTTAAGCAATATGATGTACAAAGCCATTTCCAAAATTGCAGTAGACAGATATACTAATATTGTTGTTGGAGGAACTTTTTTTTTTCTTCTTCATATTAGAGTGCTTTCAGTTCATTAAGATTCATTTATGACAAGATTTTACTACAATGTAAATTCATCAGGTATAAATGTATGACAGACATAAACTACAAGGGTAGATATTAAGTCGATACGAAAGAAAGGTTTTCATACAATAAACTTGAATGAGAAATTATTCTTATGGATCAAAATTTGGATCTTAGCAACTAAATTTCATGGATTCTTGAATGTGTTTTGTTCATCTCTTATTCTAACAATGAATCAAAAAGAAGGATTTCACCTTCTTGAAATATTCAACAATTAGGAAAATATTAAGGTTTCTTTGTGTTCAAGAAAAAACCACTTTATCCACCTTCACAGACATTATTAAGAAGACATCCAACTGTATGGAAGGATGGAAAGATAATAAGAACCCCAAAACAAGTCGTTCCATTCTAATACACTTCATTAATATGGAAGCAATTTTATAGTTCTTGCAATTTTCAACTTCTAAAAAGAAACATCGGAAAATTTGAACAAGATTAATAAGAATTTTGCTTGGAAAAACATACCCACAATAGCTAACTCATATTGGTATGGGAAAAAGTTTGCAAACTAAGAGAGCAGGGGGGTCTATGGCTCAAGAAAACCAAAAAAAGTAACTCAAGCTTTCCATAAGAAATTGGATTTGAAAATTTTGAGGAGCAAATCTAGTATCTTAGTCAAAACAATGAAAACCAAACACCTCAAATGAGGTGATTTTGTGGAGTGTACACCCTAGAGTGAGAATTCTCCAGTCCAAAAAATAATATTCAACAATGGATATCAAGAAAATGTATCTGGTGGAAGGTATGAAATGGAAAGGAACAAATAATACCTTTACATTTTATGATGAAAAGACAAAAATGTTCTTCCCTCTATCTTCCTCATTCTCCCTCTCTAGCTACCTTACTCTGAATCTGAACTCCAAATCCTTGGCAAATTGAAGGGAGTATCAAACAATCCTCTGGCATCCCAGTAACGGCCGGCAGGGTGGTGGAAGAATGTCTGGCTATGTGGGGGCCCAGCCTAATCGAATGCTGCGAATAAGCCGCCTGTGTCGAAATTGGAGTCTCCGCAATCGAATATGGCTGGGAAGTTGCATTCCTTTGCTTCAGTTCCAATACGACGTACACTACTTGCTAGCACTACAACTAGCATATTCCCCAATGATGCTCCATCACCATAATTGAGCGGGGAAAAGAGAGAGAAAGTGTGTGCGTTTTCAAAAGTATGGGGGTAGAATTCCTTTGACTAGCAAATTATGGAGATAGAGAAACAGAGGATGGAGTTTCAGACCCAAGGATTTGGAGTATCAGATTTAGAGGAAAGCAGCTGGAGAGGGAGACTGAGGAAGATAGAGGGGAGGACATTTTTGTCTTTTCATCATAAAATTCCGGGGTATTTTCATCTATTTAATATATCAGTCTGGATTTTATGGATATCTATCATTAATTATAAAGGTGAGGTAGGGTATATATGATTTCTCAAAAGTTGAGGGTAAAATCTTCTTTTCCAAAAACTTGGTGGGGGTAAATATTATTTGTTCAAATGGAAAGTAACTTCAGTTTGACTGTATATTCAAAAATGGATTATTAAGAAAATGTATGTGGTGAAAGGTATGAAATGGAAAGTATTTTCGGTTTGACTGGATAAGTGGTTTGAAAACATCCTAATGAATTTGTTAAGCCTCAACTAGAAGCAAACAAATAACCAAGAGTAAGGGTCTCTTTGGACCTAGGAAAATAGGGTGGAAAAAAAATCTTGTGCAAAAGGAAAAAAAATAATAATTAGTGAGATTTTTTTTTGGTGGTAAAGTAAATTTCTTTCCATTGTTTGGTTTAATTAAAATTTGAAGGAAAAAATTGATTTTCCATTCAATTTCTTTTCCTTGTTTGATTTGAGGAATAATGCATGAAAAAATAAAATTTGCATGGAACCTTGTAAATGTCAAATTTCATTTTTCTAGACCATATGATGTGATTTTGGAGAGAGAGAGAGAGAGAGAGAGAGAGAGAGAGAGAGAGAGACAAGAATCACAAGATACTTAGAGAGAGAATCCAGAGAGCCGAGAAAGAGGAAGGAAAGAAATGTTGGCTTTTAGATCCAAAATTTTTCTCTCAACTTTACTTTCATTTTTGAAGGGAAAATTTTTTGTTCTTCATTTTCCCAAATTTTCCATATAATTTTCCAACTATTGTTTTTCCATTCATTTTTCTTCAGTCCAAACAAAGAAAAAATTCTCACTTTCCAAATTATTTTTTTTCCATGCTACTTTCCTAGGTCCAAACGGACCCTTAAGGAAAAAATGTGCAGAGATCAAAATGCACTTGAAGTAGTATATACTATATATATGTATATAGTACATGCCTATCTTCTTATTCTAGGATATGGCAAGTGATCAAAATTACTTCCTCCTAAACACACTCCATCTTAATTCCATGTTGTTTTTTTAGTTATTTAAGCTTGTATTTTGGGATTTAATCTGGATTTGATATTGAGGGGTACTATTTTTATTAGCGCTGACAAAAATTCAGGTCGGGCAAATTCAGGACAATGTCAAAATTCGGACGAAAAATTCATGTCCGAACCCGGTTTTATTTCGGGTCAAACCAGGTCGGACAATTCAGACAAAGCTAAAATCGGGTTCGGACAACAGAAAAAGGAGAAATTTTATGTCCGAATATTCGGTCAATATCAAAATTCGGACGAAAAATCTATGTCCAGACCCGGTTTTTACCGGGTCGTACAATTCAGGTAATTCGGGCCGAACAAAATTTTTCCATCTCTAATTTTTATGTTTGATTCTGAATGCTATTTGTTGGGCAATGTCCCAATTTCATTCAAACTCAAGTTTGGAAATAAATAATTATTTTCCTTATTGATTCAAGCCCAAGTAGTTAAGTTCGACTAGAAGACTATTCTACGTCTACTTGGGTTTACTATAAATACTAGGTTGTTCAATCTAGTTTGGTGTGACCAAATTATGTGTTTCTTAGGCACCTTTATGAGATCTCTTTTTTTCTATTCCATTTTGAGAGTTTTCATTATGAGATTGTAATCTCTTTATATCTCGTTACCCTTCTTTTGAGATATGTCTATTCTCGTTGTGATATAACTGTTGAGATCTTTCCTTCTTGATCTTGTTGTGTCATACAGTCGTTTGGGATACCCTTTGTAATCTACTCTCGTTGTGCTATAACTGTTTGAGATCTTTCATTCTTGATCTCGTCGTGTTATATACAGTCGTTTGGGATACCCTTTGTAATCTCTTCATTATAGTGGATTTTATCTTGCCTCCCGTGGTTTTTTTCCCGTTTTGGGTTTCCACGTAAAAGTCTTGTCTTCATCACCCTTACATTGATCTTGTTTATTTTTTTCATTACCTACATCCCTAAATTAATTATCTTGATCGCTTCCGCTGCAATATTAAATCTAGTTCAATTTGGATTTGATTCCAAACAAGATGTCTCATATCCGAATTTCGATCCGAACAAGTGGTATCAGAGCTGGGTCTAACACTATTGTTCTAGATTGATTTGTTATTTTTCGTGTAAAATTCATAAGTTATTCTTCGTCTGAGTCTGCTTAATTTGCGACGTGGTTGTGTTTTACGGGGTCAATTGCTCTACTTTCCCTCTTTCCAATTTGTTGTGTTTCTTCTTATTTAGGTCATGTTCTTTAGAATGATAAGTTAAGTTTACTCTTCATTTCCTTACCTTATCTTGAATCCTTAGAAAACATTCAAACCAATTTCATTTTATTTTCTCCAAAATATATTTACTTCACCATTTACTTACTTACCACAAATTATTTCCTTACCTTTCCTTTGTTTACCAACCTTAGTTTACCTTGTTGTCACTTCATTCCCTGCCACCTGATTTTTCTCTGATGATTTGTTATGTTTCACGCCCTAGAATATGTTGGATTAGGGTTAGCTGGGTTTTGAGTTAGTGTAATCAGGTAAGGTTAGTTGGTCAAGGTCATTATAGGCATCTAGGGTTTGGTCGTGTAGGTAGTTTTGGTCAAGGTCTCTAGGGCTAGGGTTAGGGTTAGGGTTAAGATTAGGTCAAATTGGGTTTGGGTCAGAAATCAAACAAAATCGTAAAGAACATCAAAGTAACCCATATTTAAAATCTAATTGCATAAAATTAAAACAAGGATTCAAACTCAAATACAACTACACATGACGAATTAAAACCTTCAAATTAAACCCTATAATCTAAACCTCTTTTCTTGTCGATACAAACCTAAACCTAAATCGAAAGCGAAGAAACCAAAACCTTACAATCTACCATGCATCAATCGTTGTCACCCTAGCCTTCCATACCCTTCTTTGTCGATTTCCTCTTCCTTTTATGCCGGATATGATTCTCGATCTTCGATTTCATTCCTTACCATCTTCACGGCGGCGATGAATGATGGATGAGATGTTTTACTGTTCCATTTGACAAAAGAAGCAAAGAAAGTTTAACTAGTGAGATGTTTTACTATACATAGTCCATTACAATCTAAATTTAAAGAATAATCATTTTTCAACTCTGTAAAGTATGGACATATTAATTACATGCATATTGTATATATTCCTATCAAAAGATTTATATGATATACAGTCACAAAGATATCCTATGAACACATCGAAATAACTTTTAAGAAGACATGAAAACGACCTTGCAAAACTATTTTTCATTGACCCATTGAGATGGCCATCTTAGCGAATATAATGATCCTTTCTAAAATTGTTACATACTTCAAAAAGTTAAATTTTATAGAAGAAATTCACCCATATATTTATTATAAGTCATCATAAATTTATCAATATTATTATAAAATTTATTGCTATTATCAAACTTTTAGACAAATTCATCAAGTTAAAAACTGACATATTTTAAAGTAGGTGGTGGACCTATGTATGCCTTCTACGATGCACGGTATAATTTTTGCTACCCAATTGTTATATAGTACACCTTGGGTTATTAAACGTACCTAGGTCCATCAATGTGTTAAATCTTTAAAAAAATCACCATCAATTATACTCACCTCAAGCATATACTGGACTCTGTAGATTCATGGCAGCGAACTGCCTTACCAAGCACTCTGCAGAACTGGCTTCCAAATAGATTGAACAGGCCATAACATGGGTACAACCCACTTCCTGCAAATCCAGATGAAAACAAGCATATAAATAAAAATAAAAAATAAGGAGAAAAAAAAGTGGAAGCATATAAATAAAAGAAGAAAACATATCATTAAGTTTCCATGTCTAAGTGACCCAATTTCAATGCACGTAATCTTCTAAAAGAAGAAAAAATATCATTAAGTTTCAACTCGCTATGTAGATCCAGCGTAGAGTATAGCATAGAGCTATGTATCACATATGATCGCATAAGTGGTAAAACATGTAAAGATGGTCACCCTAGCCACAAGGCATTACAAATCATAACATGTCTGATGTTGTTCTTGATGTTCTCGTACTCTTGATTTATTGAAAGACCTTCACTTCCAACGCTTTGTGCCAAGTCACGCATTAGATCATGCATCTGACATGTCTCCTTACCAAAAGGATCTAATATAAAATTTTGAAAAAAGTCTTTTTAGTATATGGAGTGTGGCGCGGTGGGGGAATTGATGATTCTAACTTGAGTTGGATCCTTGATGCAACAATCGAACAAAAATTAAACACTAAGGTGGGATATGACCTTGAGCTAGGTATTCCACAACTCTAGGCCTAGCAATCCTCAATGATTATCCAAGGTAATTCCACTAAATAATCACAAGGAAAGACTTGCAAACACCACAATCCAAAAATGGATAGGTAAGCACAAGATTTTTGGGAGAAAACTAAGGGAGAACCCTTACAAATGCACTAGCATGTTCATATCCAGCTAAAAACTACAAACAATGCCAAGGGAGGGGGTATATATAGGAAAGGGGGAAAAACATAACCCGTTGAGGATGGCACGATCGTGCTATTCCACGGCACGATCGTGCAGTGCCTTCTGGCCGAAAGGCACGATCGTGCAGTCAGACGGCGCGATCGTGCAGTTGGCAGTTTTTCCTGCCGACTTCAAATGCGCATAACTTCTTCATCCGGACTCCATTTTAGGCCCGTAAGATATCGATGGAAAGCTCTACGTGTGTACTTTAAGCTCCCAAAATTTGAGACACATTGGATTAAATGGAAGGAGTTATGACCCAAAGCGTGAAGGCGTGTGGATTCCGACAACCCACGTTGACCCTTTTCCGCTTATTCTTTCCGAATGACTTCGAACCCTTTTAAAGGCCCGAAGTAGGTCCCGATGAGGACCTGTAGCTCCACTCTCATGGTCCGGGGTCCCATTTGAAGTGGATACCACACCCGGTGATGACCCGAATACGCCTCCAAGGTCCCCGGTCCACCTTAAAATGGCCGTCCTCGGAGCTATTTTCATTGTGTTTCGTGGAGGGGGTGCGGGACGGTTTAGCGATCATGAATTTCGAGGTTCGGGCCCCATCCCGATACGCTCCAACATATGACCATCATCGAATGATTTGACAAATTCTTGAGCCATCCAAAGTTGAATTAACCTTTCTACTTTGAATTCATAATCCTCTGGAAATAACGAACAGTAAGCAAAGCATTGCTTTTGTTGAGGTCGAAGATGGTCATAAGACATAACTAATCTTCAATATTTTCCCAACACGATCTTGTACATGTGTTTCTTCCATCATTCTGGAGCGTTACCGTACACGTGGATGGGTGAAAATTAGCTTGAGTGATGATGGATGATCGATATTCAACACGAACTAAGGCCTTGAACACCCAAAGGTTGGATATGACCTTGAGCAAGGAGACCCACAACTCTAGGCCTAACACCCCACCATGATTATCATAGGTAATCCATTAAATAATTACTAAAGGGATGACTTGAACACCGCCAAATCACTTCGATAAAGTAACAAGATTTTTAGAGGAGACAAGGGTGAAACCCCAACAATGCTTAAGCATTACATTAAAAACTCAAAAAACTACAAACAATGCCAAGGGAGGGGGTATATATAGGAATGGGGAAAAAAATAAACAAAACTCAGCAAAAAAACGAATAAAGACGCGCGTGTCGCGAGCCCGACTTCGGGCGTGACGGTGGCGGTGACTCCAACGCGCCATCTTCAATCGTCGTGGGCGCCCAGAACGATGACTCGGGCGAGGCCCAAGATAACTCGAGCGCGACTGTCTTCTGGGCAACTTTTCCCAGCCGACTTCAAACGCGCATAACTTCTTCATCCGGACTTCGTTTTAGGCCCGTAAGATATCGATGGAAAGCTCTCGGTGTGTACTTTAAGCTCCCAAATTTGAGACCCATCGGAGTTGTATTGAAGGATTTATGACCCAAAGAATGAAGGCGCATCCATTCCAACAACCTACGTTGACCCGTTTGCACTTATTCTTGCCGAAGGACTTCGAACCCTTTTAAAGGCCCGAAGTAGGTCCCGATGTGAACCTGTAGCTCCACTCCCATGGTCCGGGGTCCCATTTGAAGTGGATGCCACACCCGATGCCGATCAGCTCATGACTCCAGGGTCCCGGGTCCACCTTGAAATGGACTCCACACCCGTTCTTGGAGTTATTTTCATCGTGTTTCATGGAGAGGGTGCGGAATGGTTTAGCGATCATGAAATTCAAGGCTCGGGCCCCAGCCCGGTACGCTCCATACTCTCCTTCTTGAAAAAGAGTTGCTCTCAACTCTTGGGAGTTTAAATGAAGGCACGTTCCATTGTTCGGCCACCCATTATACGAACCCTCCAACAAACCGATCATGACCACGCTATGAACTCCGCCTTACTTGAAGAAATAGGAATTCTTGAAGAGGCTTGGGGGTGAAGGACAAAGGATGGAAGGAGGAAATTTTTGTGGAGCTAGGGAACACTCAACCTCACTAAGCTTGCTACTCGATAAAGACAAAGCTAGGGATCGCTTACCCTCACTAAGAGCAAAGTCATCCCGTGTTTCACTCGATAGGAGGTTCCTCAATTCACTTTCCACCTAGGTTTTGTTTTGATGTGGGTTTAAGGGATTCATGCAATCAAAGCCAAGTAAAATATCTTCACTCAACACACAATTCCACAAATATTGCATACCAAATTTCCAATAGCACTCATTCGACAACAAATCCTAGAATAACCAATGACGACCAAATAACATGTATGACTCGTTCAAAGAGTTCATGTCACAATGACCAACTTGCAAACAATATCCATTGAGGGACGACACAAACGACGAGCTCATAAGCATCAGTTGAACTAGAATCAAGGTATCATCAAACCCAATTTTGCCACTAGACACCAAATGAACACCAAGATTTCTAGCATGCCACTTCAAGCAAAGGGAATTATCAAACTTCGATACCAAATAATCATCATACAACTTATCACGCTAACAAACAACATCAAACAACCAATGCCTCCCAAATATCATATGCGATTTAATCAAAGACTCCAAAGTACACCCATCATCAGCAATCCCTGTGAGTTTCGATCGAGCAATCTTGAAGGCATGCTCATCGCCATACCCCTTAGTTTCAAAATTCCTCTCCAGGATTTGGACCCATTCAAGATAGTCTTCCTGACCGTGAAGCCATTTAATTCCGGAAACTTGGCTTCGATATCATAGAATTCATTCCGTGGAGGCTTCTCAACCGCTTCCCATCGATGATGGCGTCGAAATGAGCCTTTATCATCGTCACTCGACTCGTAGGAGGGAGGAGGACGGATAGGACTTCGTCCGAGTCTCTAACATTCATCTCGGGGTGGAACTTGACGCTCTGGGGCGAGGTTGTCCAACCGCGTCACAATGGCATTAAGGGTACGATCAATGGTGGAGAACCGTTCATCATTGGTGGCGAGTCGGTTCTCGATAGCCCGAAGTTGAGGGCTACTCCGGTGGCTTGAATTACTTTGGTTGGAGCTAACTTCTTCGGCCATACCGAGAGAAAAAGTGAAGGACGGTTTGTATTTGGGGTAATTTGTGGAGTTTGAGGGTTCTTTTGTAGTAGGAAAGTGTTTGGCTAAGGGTTCTTTGTGTTTTACTCACTCAGACATTTCATCGAACACCTTGCGTGCACTATTTTCCAACTTCTTTTAAATGCACCAATAGCTAGAAATCCATCAAATTCAAACACAATACAATACTTTCCAACATACTTTGATAGCACAAGGGATGGGGGTCACCAATATTTGCATACAATCCATAAAATTCAATACTAGAGAACACTACTAGCACAACAATGGAGAAAACTCAAGCTAGATTAAAAACCAAAGCTCTGATACCAAATGGAGCATTACCGTACGCGTGGATGGGTGAAAATTAGCTTGAGTGATGATGGATGATTGATATTCAACACGAACAAGGGCCTTGAACACCCAAAGGTTGGATAGGACCTTGAGCAAGGAGAACCACAACTCTAGGCCTAACATCTGTAGACACCGGGATTTTCACCAATGTAATCCCGACTTATCAAAAGTGTGAATAAAGCATTTGGGTCGATACCAAATCAGATCATTGGTTCAAAAAGCAAAGCAAGCAAAACAACAAAAAAAAAAGAGCGGCCCAGTTCCAGTGATAAAACCCGCACGGGTTTTAATCAACAGAGGCGGCCCAGAAGAAAGGCAACCCAGAAGCAGATCCGGCCCAGCGACTTAAAACCCGCGCGGGTTATCTACTTGCCAAAGCGTGTCGTTTTGCTCCGTCCACGTCAGCGATCCGTGTGCAGAAATTATAAAACCCGCGCGGGTTTTATCTTCAGAATCCGGCGCCAAAAATCTTGATCATCCCCACGATATTAGCCCATGTGCATTTGACTTTTCCCTTGACTTGGATAATACGTGATTGCATGGGGATGGAGGGCATGATCTAAGGGATGTGTCCCCTCCATTTCCCTCCCTAAACACCACCCTCATCACCTATAAATACCCCCCTCCATTCCATTCATTTTAACCAACTACCATCAACTAATACCATCATTATCATCTAAACTCTCTTAAAATTCCATCATCCATATCCACTCTCTAATTCTCTTCTAATCACTTTTTGTGATATCCGTATTATCACCCTCATACCATTTTTCTAAACCACTTACACCCTTCCATCAAAAGTTCCAAGTCAAGGCAAAATCAAGATCTTCGACCGGCACATTCGGACTCTCAAATCAAAAGAGGTTCGTTTTCATTTTCATCATTGTTATTTAAATCATATAATTTGTAAATTAATTCCTTCATTTGTGCATAGTTTGTAAACAAAAACTTCTTTATATTGCATGATCAAGAATTTTAACTTGCGAAATTAATTAAACTTGTCCCCGCTTTATTTCATTTTAATGTCGATTTTAGTAGAGTCTGTTTTCTAACAGGCGAATTCGAGAATTCTTATAATTCTTGAATTCGTAACCTTACCCCCGGACTTAGAATCGGGTTTCGTAGACCGGAGTTATTTTTATTATTTTCATGGTTTGTCGATTTTCTTAAATCGGCTGGCGGCTCTTATCATTTTTTATAAATTCTTTTAGTTATTTAAATTAAACGATAATTACACAAAAAAAAATCATTACAAATATTTTAGTACCATCTTTTATTAATCTAAGGCTACCCAAGAGAAAATGGGCCAGAAGATCAACAAAACCCGCACGGGTTTTATTAATCTTCATCCCATTTTCCCTGGGTCGAAGTTGCACAGGGCCCAGTCTATGGAGCCATAAAACCCGCACGGGTTTTAGGGCCTCATGGTGGTCCCTTTGCTACTTCTTGGGCCCGGATGGAATAATGGGCCGGTACTAAATTTATTAGTAAATTATTTTAGTGTAATTTCGTATATTTTAATAAGGGAAATTGGATTCTAATAATACGAACTTTTGGCCATATAAGACTTAATAATATGAACTTTCGATTCAGTGATGAATAATATGAACGTTGACTCCCTGTTGCCCCCAATAACACGCCACCGAGTTAAGATTAACTTGACTTGGCAGTGGTCTGACGTGGCGGCGGAGACACGCGCCTGATTATTTTAACTTTGCCACGTTATCCACGTTGACTTAAAAAATAATACGAACTTTACCCTATGTTGCTCTGAATAATACGAACTTTTTTTTCTCTCTAAAAGTCTCAGATCTCATTTTTACTTCTTCATCTTCTTCAATCCTCCCCCTCTCTCTGCTCCTCCATCGGAATCAAACCTAGAAAACTTCAACACTTCAACTCTATAAACAAAATAATCGACTAATTTAAGTATATACTCATGGCCTCCCCTTCCTTGCCCACCGCTCATTCTTTCTCTCAATGTTACTGAGTTTCCATATTTATTAATATAATGAAATGGCAGCAACAAATGTTGTTGCAGCGAATAATTAAGCAAAAACCCTAATAATTATGAGAAAGACGGTTCAAAATTCCTAAGATCGATTCTAGAAACACTATTGTGTCATTCAGATGGGAGTTTGATTATTATTTTTTTCTGAGTTTTGCTTGGAATTGAGTTTTGGAATCTAGGTTGGAAAACGGGGACTTTCTTCATTTCTACTGATATTTCAGAAACACCCACCAAATTTAGAGAGAGAAAGACAGACAGAGAGAGAGAGAGAAATTCTACTGAAAGAGGGTGAGTTTGAGCAGTTTCAGAAATTCTCTTTGAGGGTTTTCATGGGTTTTTAGTGAATTGCAAATCCCAAAAACAGTTTGCTGGATTTTCAGACAGAGAAAGAAAACGGGTACAGGGACTTAAGGTCTGAGAAATTTCAGAAATTCTCTTTTTGTGGGTTTTGAATGAATGTTTATACCAAAAAATTTTGCCGATTAATCCTCTGTTTCTACTTCATCTTCATTCTTCATGCAGTGTATGCCAGGGGGTCAAATCATCATGTAGTATCCAGAATTTCATCTTGAGAGGCCATTAATAAGTGAATAACCCCCAAATAAAAACCCTAGTTCTGAGACATTGTTGATTGGACTGCAACCACTATTACGATGATGTGATCGAGGGATTGGTGAAAGATCTTTTGAGACATTGAATGACATTTCAGCTACTTGAAATTGGGAAATCGAAACGCCCCCTGAAGTCATGATCTGAAACCACTTTCAATGTAAGGCATACCCTTTAGAGAGAGAAATTAGGAGGGGTGGGATGAAGAAATTAGGGTTATGGTTTTTTGAGGTTGAAGTTGAAGTTGAAGTTGAAGGAGGAGGAGGAAGAGGAGGAAGAAAGATTTCTGGGAATGACGAAGAGGAAGAGAGAGAAAGAGAGTGAGAGAGGAGAGAGAAAGAGGCTGATGTGGACAAAATAGTGTTGACTGGGACATGTCTCCGCCGCCACGTCAGACCGCCGCCGAGTCAAGTTAATCTTAACTCGGTGGCGTGTTATTAGGGGCAACTGGGGGTCAAAGTTCGTATTATTCATCACTGAATCGAAAGTTCGTATTATTAAATCTTATATGGTCAAAAGTTCGTATTATTAGAATCCAATTTCCCTTTTAATAATATAAAAGAATTTGTAAATAAATAAAGTTTTCATCACCCCGAAAATGAATTTCGAAAATAAAAATATCCTTATTTAAGGATTAAGCAACCTTAGTCGGCTCCTGATCACTTAAATAGCGCATCACAGAGAAAAGTGGTCACTTTTCCTGGGGTCCTACAACACCTCACCATAATTATCATAGGTAATCCATTAAATAATCACTAAAGGAATGACTTGAACACCACCAAATCACTTGGATAAAGTAACAAGATTTTTAGAGGAGACAAGGGTGAAACCCCAACAATGCTTAAACATTACATTCAAAACTCAAAAACTACAAACAATGCCAAGGGAGGGGGTATATATAGGAATGGGAAAAAAAAAAAACAAAACTCAGCAAAAAAACGAAACAGCACGCGCGTGTCGCAGGCCTGACTCGGGCGTGACGGTGGGTGACTCGGGCGCGACAGTCTACTGGCCCGGTAACTCCAATGCGCCATCTTCAATCGTCGTGGGCGCCTAGAACGATGACTCGGGCGAATCACAAGATGACTCGAGCGCGACTGTCTTCTGGGCAGCTTTTCCCTACCGACTTCAAACGCGCATAACTTCTTCATCCGGACTCCATTTTAGGCCCGTAAGACATCGATGGAAAGCTCTCGGTGTGTACTTTAAGCTCCCAAATTTGAGACCCATCGGAGTTGTATTGAAGGAGTTATAACCCAAAGAATGAAGGCACATCCATTCCAACAACCTACGTTGACCCGTTTGCGCTTATTCTTGCCGAAGGACTTCGAACCCTTTTAAAGGCCCGAAGTAGGTCCCAATGTGAACCTGTAGCTCCACTCCCATGGTCCGGGGTCCCATTTGAAGTGGATGACACACCCGATGCCGATCAGCTCATGACTCCAGGGTCCCGGGTCCACCTTGAAATGGTCTCCACACCCGTTCTTGGAGTTATTTTCATCGTGTTTCGTGGAGAGGGTGCGGAACGGTTTAGCGATCATGAAATTCAAGGCTCGGGCCCCAGCCCGGTATGCTCCACATTCCAATCTTTGTATCCCTAATACGCACCCAGTATTCCTCATCACCTCTTGAACAAAGAAGACCAGCAACCACCCGAATAGCAAGTGGAACATTTCCGCACTTCTTGACAATCTCCCTTCCAATGTTTGTCAAGTTTGGGTTGGACGTTTTCTTCCCATCCTTGAATGTTATGCCTTTAAACAGCTCCTAAGATTTTCTTCAGGGAGGTCGTTCAATATGTAGGGTTCAACCACCCCCGCATTACTAGCCATTAGTTGAGACCTTGTTGTCACAAGCAGTTTGTTTCCCGGCTTATCCCCACGATGTGAGCGTTCTAAGCAAAGCCATCTTTCATGATCGTCATCCCACAAATCATCCAACACCATCAAGAATTTCTTTCTATTCACACCTTCTGTAAGGCGTGATTCAAGTTCTCGAGCACTTGAGCCCTGACAATCCTCTTTAGTGATGGAGTGAAGTACTTTCCCACCCAGATCTTGGAAACTAGATGTTTGATCCGATATGCAAGCCTAATATCTATGCTCAAAACTATCATGAACACGTTTGTCATCATAAACAAGGTGTACAAGTGTAGTTTTCCCCCAGCCCACCCATTCCAACAATACATATCACATGCATTGCTAATATTAATCTTAAATCTACATTAAAATATAGTTTAAGATTCAAAATTTACAATCATAGAAATGATTGACGGTAAAATATAACGAGGAGAAAACTAATGACAATATATTTGATCTGATTTCAGGAAAAATTAGAAAAACTATTTAGAGAACACCAACACCAAAATCTTACAAATGGAGTGTCAGTGAAGAAAGACAGAGAAAATATACTTATAATTAAATCGAAAATCAACATGTAAAACAGAATAACACATGCATTGCACCTGCATCGCACAGAAGAGGTAGACAATAATAATAATAATAATAATAATAATAATAATAATAATAATAATAATAATAACTAGACCTGGTAATCGGATGGATCGGATTCGGATCGGATTAGTTCGGATTCGGATTTTTCGGATCGGCCGTACTCTGGGCCGAATTCGGATCGGATGGGTTCGGGTTCGGATTGACTCGGATGTGTTTTGTCGGGTTTAGATCGGATTCGATCCGGGTTTAACAGGATCGTAATGTTCGGGTGGGATTCAGGTTCGGATTGACTCGGACGGGTTTTTTTCGGGTTCGGATTGACTCGGATGGGTTGTGTCGGGTTCGGATCAGAATATGACCGGTTTTGATCGGATCAGGATCTTCGGGTTATAGTCGGATCGGGTGGGGTTCGGGTTCGAATTCACTCGGATGTGTTTTTGTCGGGTTTGGATCGGATTAGGACTGGGTTTGATCGGATCGAGATCTTCGGTTGTTTTCAGATCGGACCAAATTCGGATCTAAGTTTATAATATTGGGTAAAGAATCTAAACATGTCATATACACTGAAGTAATGAAATTAGTCTATAATTTTATGCCAATTACACAAACCTTGTTTGAAAAATTTGTAGTTTAGATATATAGTGGTTGTGGATTGGCGGATGGTTTCGAATACACGTCTACTAAGCTCTAAATTCATAATTCAAAAATCAAAATATATAATTTATAAATTAAAGGTAATCATCACAATTTACAAAAATCCAACTTAAAAGTAAAGTGAATTATATAATTTATAAATTACAATGGAACCAGACATTTTTTTATTCTAATTGGTCGAATTATAATCGGGTCGACTTAGTTTGGTTCTATTTCGGGACGGATGTGCGTCGAGCCGGGTGAAACTCCGTTCCGACAATTTTCGAATTCGGGTTAAATCAAATTTGACTCGGGTCGGATGCGGCTTGAATAAGATAAAAGTCGGTTCGGGCAATTTTCGGATTCAGATTAAATCGGATTTGGCTTGCCCCGGGTCACATAAAATTCAGTTCGGGCAATTTCGGATTCGGGTTAACTCGGATTTGGCAATGCTCGGGTAGGGTTCGGATCGGATCAGATTATTTCGGATGTGGCTCGGGTCGGGTAAAAATCAGTTCGGGCAATTTCAGATTCGGGTTAACTCGGATTTGGCAATGCTTGGGTTGGGTTCGGATCAGTTCAGATTATTTCGGATCTCTTTCTTATTCGATAAAATTTGGGTTGAGATTCGAATCGGATTCAGGGTCGGATTATCTCCGGGTTCGGATCATCCATTTCTGTGTCGGATCGGACTCGGATTTTTCGGATCGAATTTCGGATCTCGGATCAGCTTTGCCAGGTCT
The DNA here is from genome assembly GCA_029582165.1 of Portulaca oleracea. Classification (NCBI taxonomy): domain Eukaryota; kingdom Viridiplantae; phylum Streptophyta; class Magnoliopsida; order Caryophyllales; family Portulacaceae; genus Portulaca; species Portulaca oleracea. Next base: position 27,899,131 of record CM055871.1, read on the forward strand.
AATAATAACACATGCATTGCAATGCACGTAATCTTCTAAAAGAAGAAAACATATCATTAAGTTGCAACTCGTTATGTAGATCCAACGCAAGGCTATGCAAATATGATCGTATAAGTGGTAAAGCATGTAAAGATATATGGTGACCCTAGCAACGAGGCATTACAAATCATAACATGTCTGATGTTGTTCTTGACGTTCCCATGCTCTTGATTTAGTGAAAGACATTCACTTCTAACGCTTCGTGCCAAGTCATGTATCAAATCATGCAACCGACATGTCTCTATACTAGAGGGCACTACTATACAATTTTGAAAGAAACGTCGTTTTAGTAATTCCAGGAAGCATATATGACCATCATCGAATGATTTGACAAACCCTTGAGCCATGCAAAGTTGAATTAGATTTTCAACATAAAATCCATAATCCTCTGGAAATAACGAACAGTAAGCAAAGCATTGCTTTTGTTGAGGTCGAAGATGATCATAACTAATCTTCAATATTTTCCCAACACGATCTTATACTTGCGTTTCTTCCATCATTTCGATCTTTGTATCTCCCAATACGCGCCCACTATTCCTCATCACCTCTAGAACAAAAAAGACCATCAACCACCCGAATAGCAAGTGGAACATTTCCGCACTTCTTGACAATCTCCCTTCCAATGTTTGTCAAGTTTGGATTGGACGTTTCTTTCCCATCCTTAAATGTTATGCATTTAAACAACTCCCAAGAATTTTCTTCGGGGAGGTCATTCAATATGTAGGATTCAACCACCCCTGCATTTAGGGTTGACAATGAGCTGAGTCGAGCCCGAGCTTGGCATGCTCGAGGCTTGGCTCGTGAGCTACATTGCAAGCTTGGCTCGGCTCGCGAGCTTGGCGAGCCTGAAAAGTTAGGCTCGCAGCTTGGCTTGCCAAAGCTCGCGAGCCCTCATGAGCCCATATTTGTTCATTGTTAGTCATTAGAGTAACTCTTAAAATAGAGAATAGTAAAAAAATTTAAAAAGCACTTATAACAAAGTCAAATAATGATATAAGATTGAAAATCAATTAATTCAAAATAACAATTATAGGATATAAAATAAAGTAATCTTTTAGTGATAATGAAAATATTTTGTGATTGTGGATTTATAACACGTAAAAAAAAGATGTACCAAAAGCACAAGTTTCAATTCATGTGAATAAGGTAATTTTATTTTGGAAATTTTATTATCAAACACAACATATTTCGTCCAATTTTCCATTTTCACGAGCCTTACGAGCTTCACGAACCGAGCTTCCTTGGGCTCGGCTTGGGTTGTTTATGTGACGAGCTCGAGCTCGAGCCGCCTCGAGCTTATTGCGAGCCGAGCTTATCGAGCTTCCCGCCGAATTGGCTCGCGAGGGCTCACTAGCCGACTTGGCTCATTGCCAACTCTACTTGCATTACTAGCCACTAGTTGAGACCTTATGGTCACAAGCAGTTTGCTTCTCGGCTTAGCCCCGTGAAGTGAGCGTTCTAAGCAAAGCCATCTTTCATGATCGTCATCCCACAAATCATCCAACACCATCAAGAATTTATTTCCATTCACAGCTTCTGTAAGGCGTGATTCAAGTTCTCGAGCACTTACGCCTCGACAATCCTCTTTAGTGATGGAGTGAAGTACTTTCCCACCCAGATCTTGGAAACTGGACACTTTATCTGATATGCAAGCCCAATATCTATGCTCAAAACTATCCTGAACACGTTTGTCATCACAAACAAGGTGTGCAAGTGTAGTTTTCCCCAGCCCACCCATTCCAACAATGGTTTCACAGCCTTCAATATCTATATATGTTTAGCTAATAATTTCTCACATAATGTTTATCAAAAAATTGCAACTTTATACTTTTATGATAGTATTTTTCATCATAAATGTAGTGATAGCGCTTTTGTATAATAAACTATTTGTGTATATTGAAAAACCAATGATTAAAGTTTTCAAAGTTAGACTAATATATAGATCTAAGCAATAGATAAAATGAAAATGAGAGAATGCACCAAATAATAGAAATAAATGTTAAGGATCTAATTTGATGAGGACTACTAGGATCAACCAAAAATGATAATATCAACCCGGAGAGATTTATCGTTGAATACTATTAAAATTTTTTAATAATTAGTTGAAATATTAAATTTGTTGTTAGTTGCCTTTTATGTTTTTTTTTTAATTTTTTTGATAGGTAAATAGTCCAATTTATTGAATCTCTATCAAGGGTCTACCCAACATGCTTATAAGTTGTAACTATGTCTTTTAATTTATGACACTTTTTTCTATAATTGAAACAAAGATGTTGTTAGAATCAGGATGAGATTATAAATTTTTATTAGTTGAACTTCTCCCTAATTGTAATTTGAGTATGTCCAAACACTTTTTGTTTTTTTCAAAAAATTTTGAAGTTTCTTCATCTCTTTTCCCTTTGTGATCACCCTTTTTATGTAATTCCTTCTCATCTAAGCTAACCAAACAAGAAATTATGAAATCAAAGATGTCTCAGATGAACTCTTGATGAAGTTATTACTCATTAGAACTTTTTTTTTTTTGAGAAAATTACTCATTAGAACTTAATTTGCCATACAGATATTTGTCTGATTATGATTTTCTTTTTCAGAGATCATTAACCTGATAAGGATGTAATTAATATTTACAAATGGAAATAATCACTAAACCTATATGGCAAAAAATTGCTCACAATATTTTCCACTTTTAACAAAATCTTATCAAAAATTATATATTTGGAGGTATCCCACATTTTTTAGAAAATTATTTTTTAGTACTCCAAGGTACCCTACAATTTTTAAGTTTATAATTTTTTGTTACTTTTTCGGTAATAAAACTTAAAGATTGCGATATGTTTACGCATAATAGGCATGTACGGTACCAATACGGTACCCATAAATTACAAACTTTTCGCCTAAATATATTGGAATCTTCAAGTTGTATTGCCGAAAAAACACCTAAAAATTACGAAGTTAAAAATGTGGAGTACCCATAAATGGATTTCAAAAACTTTGGGTACCAAAAAAGAAAAAATTCCCAAAAATATGGAGTATCTCCGAATTATTTTTTGAATTACTGATTCGAATTAAAACCAATACTGGAGAGGAGAAACCTACTAAAAGAGATCGATAAGGAGGTAAATCACCCCAATGAAATTAAAAATACTAATGAAAACACCGTTACAACAACTCCAATTACTCACATTTGAGCTACAGTCCAATCCAACAGGCTCAGTACCAAATACCTACAATCATAATAGAATATAATGGAACTAGGGAGGAAAATGTGATTGCGAGAAACATCACCAATCGAAAATGAAACAAGAGAATGGTAAGAAACATTTTTAAATAGCAATACCAACCAGGAACAATTGTCGCTCTATGGCAATACATTCATCGAATGATTCGCACTAACAACCTAAAAAATAGATAGCAACATTTGTTATAAATACAGGAAAAACAAGAATAGTTAGGACGACAGCAGCAACAACAACAACAAACAACAAGTATAAAACACGAAAATGAAAATGACAATTCCAAGTTGCAAATGATTTTCAATTTTAGATGATGGATATTATACAATGCTTTAGTACGAATTATTTATATATATATATATATTTCTGGGTACAAAGGCTGAGGATCGAAATATGTGGATTCTAATAAGGACATTTTGGGAAACCTATAATTGAATTATTTAATTTTTTTTAAAAAAATCATATAATATTAATGTGTGCATTATGTATATGTTTGCATTGATCGCCCTTTTTGTTTTTCCTTTTTTTCATATGCACTATTCTTTTTTTTTATTCTTTTAAATAAGAAAATTATTCTTTTTATTTTTCATTATTGTTTTTTTCGTTATTCTTTTAAATATAACCTCGACAATATTTTCAACAATACGTATGAACGGTATGGTTTACTTGCGTCATGTGCAACGCATGAGTCTAAGTACTAGTAACTATATATTTAGTGAACAATTCCAAATTGTGCTTAGCAAAATACTCCCTCCGTCCCAAATAAATTGTCCACTTTGCTTTTTCACGGTCTTCGATGTTATACTTTGACTATTAATATTTTACGTTTAATTTTAGCAAAACTTAAAATATTTTGTTTAAATGAAAGTATTTTTCGTCACAAATCTAATAATAATAGTTTTACACGATAACTCAACATATAATTTGATAAATTAACGGTCAAACTTTATAAAGTTTGACCTCATTAGTCAAACTGGGACAAATTATTTGGGACGGAGGGAGTAAACTATAGAAATCGCTGCAAAATTTGGTATCATCCATCAACTGAACATTAAAACATACAAAGGAAAAATAAACTAGTTCACTTTTAGAACAGTAAGTGTTCCATATAGATTAGACTTAGCAACACTAACTCGAGACCGGAATCGACACCCAAATGGATCTGATCTTGACCCGAACTCGAAGAAAATCGAACATAAACTCGATCCGAACTGTACCCCGATAGGTGACCCGATTATGATCCACACTCAAATGACCCCAAAATCCAATCGAAATGAATCTTATCCAAACCAACATGAATCGATCGTCAACCGACCTGAACCCGAACCGATTCATGCGATTGTAAGGTCCAGTATTGACTTAGGAATCATATTTTTTATTAAGGAATCATATTTGTTTCAAATCATTGATTTTTTTTCCCACTAACAAAAGTCAACAAATCACTTTTTTTTAATGAAGGAAAATCAACTTCTATATAAAGAGCAAATACAATATCTACCTATGCACGGATGCACCCAATTCCTTGTCGATCAAATACGAAACTGCTGTTGCTCCGCCGCCAAGCACTCGCTTACACCGTTGAAGGTATAATTTCCTACTCCTAAAATTTTAATTTTTACATTCTATGGTGAATATTGATTGTCATGTGAGATTATCATCTCTGAATGCGTCTGTTTGTCCTGATTCTGTTGTCTGATGCGGGTTTAGAACCAATTTAGGGAAATGAGATTACTTAGAAAAATTGAAATCCCTGATTTTCGGGTTTTGAAGAAACAAAAATGAAGAATCAACGTAATTTTTGATTGATTTTGAGTCTGTACCAAGTGACGAAAATTGCAATTTGAATTGCCATCACGGACCAACAATCCTGGTGCTCCTACATTTGAATCGAATGGGGAAAAAATGTCATCACTTTAAGCCCTAATTAAAATCGTTTTCCCGAATGTTGCGGTTTTGGAACCAATTTAGGGAAATGAGATTACTTAGCAAAATTGCAATTTCTGATTTTAGGGTTTTGCGAAACAAAAGTGAATCAACGTAATTTTTTGATTGATTTTGAGTCTGTAAGAAGTGATGAGAACTACAATTTGAATTGTCATCACGGGAAATCAATCCTGGTGCTCCTAGCTACATTTGAATCAAATAAATAAGATTTCATCTCTTTAAGCGCTAATAAACCCTTTTCCGGAATGTAATAACAAATTATGCTGAATCATTTTGTAAATTAAACCAAACACCATTAGTCTGATATATAAACTGATAATGTGTTGCTACTCTGATTGAGCGCGCAGCATACTATCAGCGAAAAAATGCATCTCCCAGAAGACCTGTTGCGTGAGTTGCTGCTGAGACTGCCACCGGAATCCCTTGCACGATTCAAGTGTGTGTCCAAAGCTTGGGAAGCAATCATCAATGGCCCAAACATCATGCACGAATACCTCCTGTTTAAATACTATGGCTCCTCGTCCTCCTCCACCCGTGGCTGTTTACGCTTAATCTGCAAAACCCTAACATACAGACATAGCCCAGACAGAATGATCTTCCTCTCGTGTGATGATGAAATCACTGAATTGAAGGGTGCCCCTGGCATCGATGATGTATACAGAACACGCAGATTCTTCAACCAGCATATGCGTGTTTCTGGTCCAATCGAAGGGATTTATTGCATCTTATTCCAGGACACGGTCCCATTTCCAATCACATTGTGGAATCCGGCCTACGGACAATTCCATGTGTTACCGCCTATTCCTCGTGCTGCCATGCTCGTTGATTTTCCGGAAGATGCTTGGTATTTGCTGGAACTTTTCATTGGCTTTGTGTTTGATCCATTGTCTAAGGATTACAGGGTGTTCTGTATGTCAGACTATGACTATGTATATGGCCATGATTCCATCGTTTCTTTCCACGAGTATAGCCTGGCATCTAATTCATGGCAGGAGCTTCACCATTCTCAGATCGCATTTCCCCCCGACCTTTTCACTTTCTACAACGATGGCCGATCGGAAACAAACGCAATGCGACGAAGCACGGTAGAAACGCTAGGTTCTCCGTTCAATGGGTCGTGCCATTGGATTCGCATTTCCCTGAAAGCGGATGGGTGCCATGCGGAAATAATCTCGTTTGATATGGCAAATCGCGTCTTTCATCTAATCCCTATTCCTGGAGCTGTGATCAGTCACCTGGAAGCGTTCAAATTTGATGGGAAACTCATGACTGTCGATGGTTGCCTCGCTGTTGCTTTTTTGAGAAGGGATGGTCCGGTAAGGGACACAGATCTTTCAGTAAGAGATGGTTCGGCCATTGGCGTTGCAGTGATGAAAGAATATGGTGTTGAGGAGCCTTGGGTAATAGCATACAACATTGCATTGAACTCGCCCGGTATATTGGTGGGCATCATTAACGACCAGGTTTTTGTTCAGCAAACACAGGGTGAACGTGTGGTTTCTTATCGCGTGGGAGCTCATCAGGAGGATTATGAGGATCATTGTCATGTTTCTTTTGAAGATTTTGTGATTCTGCCATTTCAGGGATCTCTTCTTCCCCCTTACCCTCGGCCTAACACGCACTTGAAAGTAAAATCCGGTGATTAAGAACATGGTTAGGAATCTAGATCTTAGCCATATCTATATATATTGGATGTATTAATCCATGGATCTGTCTTAAATTCCTTTGAGGACTCCAAAAAACTATGTTGCATTGATACCATTAAACAATACTCCGAAGTTCTTCTTTCGTCTCAACTGTCCATATTAAACACTTTGCCATGCATATGATCAATGATTGAGACATCTACATAGACCTAATACATCCAACTTTCCCATACCATGGACCAAGTAGCAAATTGTAAAGCTACGCAACATCAGTTTTTATCTGTCAATGGAAAATGATATGAGTTCCTAGTGCCCGACATGGAGATATGACATGGAACGAAGAGTCGTTGGAAATCACTAGTCGCCTAGGTTTCCACCTCTAGAGATATGAGACATTATGCAGGACATGATTAGAAAATACACTTGAATGTCAGGGGAAGGCGAAAGATATGCAGCTCTTGCCAGTGCACTTGGTTCATTGACATGGGAGAAGCCCTTGCACTTCGAATTTCAACAATTAGTCAGGTATGTACCTTGGGTTTTATCTCGTGATGGAATTTGAAGAAATCTAAGACAAGAATATGTTGCAAGTTTAACTCATGCTCTGTGTGTTTTGGGTAATAGGGAAAGCGAGTATGTAGCCTGGACACTTGTGTATGGATATGCCTTAAAACCATGTCACCATTTCTGTTCACCGGCTCGAGTCTTGCTTAAGAAGTGTGGACAACCTTGATAAGTTCAACGAGGAGAAGGGATTCAAGCCGAATTCTGAAGGGGGATGCTAAAAGGTTTTGTTTTCCTCCTTCAATTGTAGAGTATTACTATTTTCTGGACTGAACTTACTGTGAATTGAACTTGTTCTTCTAAAAATGAGTTGAAGAGAATAGACCCTTAGATACCATATGTTCTTTGGTATGCTAGAGAGCTATGAAGCACGGACATTCCTTTCAACCTCACCTGTCCGTGGTGGACATGTATCTGACATGGACACTCTCGGATACGTGTCGGACATGCGAAACCCTAAATAATTATCAAAATAAACATCCGTCCCTTGGAGGACTTATGGTGGACACGCGTATCCTAACCTTCGGAAACTTCCGAATCATTGATCGGCATCTCATTTTCAGTTAGCGACCTCCCAAGACATCCCCAACTATGATATCCTTTTTTTTCAATGCATCATTGTTCTTGCCTGCTGCTCATACCTTTGTCAGTCTTTCACATCTCTTAGTCCCTCTTCCATTATTTTATAAGATTTTATGTTTTGTATATAGTTATACAATTCATAAACTATCAGAGAAAATGTATTTATTAACAAATGTTTTCAAAATAGAATTTGATATTTTATGAAGTACTATATAGAATTAGGGTACGTGTCAAACCACGTGTCATGCCCCTATCTTTTCAAAAGTGTGTCCTCGTGTCCGAGTCTTGTGTCCGAGTCCGTGGTTCTCACCTAGAGAGAATGATATGCCAAAATGCCAAATAGGGTAACCATCCATTTCAGTTTTTAGTGTAAGTTCTGAAGCTCGGTTTGTTGTCCTATGAACAGTTTTCTACTGCGAGGTTGAACAGTGACAGATTCAAATAGTTCTCTGATGGGATGACTGAATCAGTCCCAAGTTCATAGATTGAGTTCGTGCTCTCTTAATACAAGAATTTACCTGATGATGAGGTTACGTTCGGATTCATTACCTTACTTCCTTCTGTTCATACTTTTCATGGCATATAGGAATGATCTCATGATGGAAATGCTGATAAAATCTTCTCTGATTGAGGAGTTCCATCGACGAGGTTGGAAATGCCGATAAAATCAGAGAACAAATAACTCGGAGAGCCGTTTTGGGAAAAAAATGTGCAGAGATCAAAATGTACCTGAAGTTGAGTACTTGCCTCACTTGTTATTCTAGGATGTGGCTAGTGATCAAAATTGCTTCCTCCTAGACACATTGATCTATCACTTCACGTTGTTTTTCTTATTATTTGAGTTTGTATTTTGGGATTAGATCTGAATTTGATATTGAGGGGTACTATTTTTAGGTTTGATTCTGAATGTTATTGTTCTAGATTGATTTGTTATTTTTCTTATGAAATTCGTATGTTTATTCTTCTTATGAATTTGCTTAATTTGCGATGTGGTTGTGTTTTGCTTGATCAATTGCTCTACTTTCCCTCTTTCCAATTTGTTGTGTTTCTTCTTATTTAGGTATGGTCATATCCTTTAGAGTGGTAATTTAAGTTTATCTTATCATTTCTTATCTTACTTGAATCCATAGAAAACGCTCAAACCAATCTCATTTATTTTCTCCAAAAGATTCAGAATTTAATATAAAAATACATTTATACCACTTACCACAACTTATTTCCTTACCTTTCCTTTACTTACCAATCTTACTTTACCTTATCATCGTTTTTCATTCCTCATTCCGTGCCACCTGACTCTTCTATGATGATTTGTTGTGTTTCGTGGCCCAGAATATGTTGGATTAGGGCTAGCCGGGTTTCGAGTTAAGTGTAATCAGGTTGGGGTTTGAGTATCAAGATCTCTCTAGGGTTAGGTCAAATTGAGTTTGGGTCAGAAATCAAACAAAATTGAAAAGAACATCAAAAGAACCCAGATTTGAAATCTAATTGCATAAAATTAAAACAAGAATCCAAACACATATACGGTTAAACAAGACTTGAATGAAAAATCTAAACCTTTTTTCTTATCGATGCATACCTAAACCTAAATCGAAAGCGAATCTACCATGCATCGATCGTTGTCACCCTAGCTAGCCTTCCACACCCTGCCTTACCAGTCTGCTCTTCCTTTTATTCCCGATCCCACTCTCAATCTTCAATCCAGGCCCTTCATTCATTACCATCTTTACGGCAGTGATGAATTGTTGATGATGGATGATATGTTTCACTGTTCCATTTGAAATAGAAGCAAAGAAAGTTTAACCAGTGAGATGTTGTACTATATATAGTCCCTTACAAATTTACAATTTAAATTGAAAGAATAATCATTTTTCAACCCGTAAAGTATGGACATATTACGGTGCGTTTGGTTGGTCAAAAACTCAAGGGAAATTGTCAATTTTTCCAGGTTGACTTTTTTTTCTCATATTTGGAAATAGGTTGACCTTGGAAAAAATTTTATGGTGGGTCCGTCATTTCTTACATATTCCTTGAGAAAATCTTTCCCATGAAAGACAATCCCTTGAAAAATTTTTCCCACGAAAAATTTCCCTGAAATTCCTACTAACCACTTACATGCATATTGTATATATTCCTATCAAAAAAATTATATGATATACAGTCCAAGAAATATCCTATGAACACATTGAAATAACTTTTAAGAAGACATGAAAACCACCTTACAAAAGTATTTTTCATTGACCCATTGAGATGGCCATCTTAGTGAATATATAATGGTCCTTTCTAAAACAATTGTTAAATACTTCAAAACGTTAAATTTTATAGAAGAAATTCACCCATATTTATTATAAAAGTCATCGTAAAATTATCATATTTTTGTAAAATTTATTGATATTATCGAACTTTTAGACAAATTCATCACGTTAAAAACTGACATATTTTAAAGTACGGGTAATGGTGTGCATATTACGGTCCGAACCGGAAAAAACCCGTGACCCGGACCCGAACTGGACATGGCCTGGACCAACCCGGTTATGTTCGGTCTGGCCTCCGGTTCATAATTTTTATAATTTCTGGTTTCCGGGTCGGTCTTGGTCCAAACTCTAAAAAGTCGGGTTGGACTAGTTGGACCGGTTAACCCAGTTTATACTTTTATACAAATATGTAATTTAATTAAAATCAAATCCAATAGATATTTTGTCCATAAATATAATTATTTTTTTATATTTTTAAATTATACACTCACCATATTTAAGCATAATTATTATTGTCTAGTTGCCTTTGAATCAACTCATAAAATCCTTTCAAAAACACAAATTTCTTAATTTTGGGTGACTATTATCTACTAGTAAACATAAAACACCTGTGATATTATTACTATTAATCGAAGGAAGCCGCCATCAAAAAACAGTCTATTACTATCAATTTGTTACTAATGCATTATGGAATTTTTGGTAGTAAACTAATTATACGGACTAGTACTACGAAGTATAATTAAACACTAATTTCTTAATCAAGGTTGACATATAAAGAAAATGGTTCAATCAGTCCCGGTCGGGTCGGGCCATCCATTTTCTCGGCCCAGTCTGGTCCAGGTCTAAGGTGAAACCGGTCCGGTCTCAGTCTATTATTTAGTGAAAATTCGGTCTCCGGGTCGAGCTAATTCGGTCTGGTCCGGTCCGCGTTTGGATCGGCGCACACCCCTAAGTACGGGGTGGACCGGCCTATATATGTAGGCCTTCTACGATGTACGGTATAATTTATGCTACTCAATTGTTATATAGAACACCTTGGGTTACCTACCTAGGTCCATCAAGGTATTAAATCTTTAAAAAAAAAATCACCAATAAAATGCACCATAGTTCATCAATATTATTGCAAAATCCATCAAGGGTTTTTTAGATAATTTAGGAGATAAAAAAGTTCTATTAGACCATTTACCTAACTTTTATTATTTGAACTTTAGTTGCCATGTATTGATTTACAGGTTAACGTTACCATGCTTATACAATAACTAAAAATACATAAATATACAATAACTTATACTAACCTCAAGCTCATACTGGACTGTGTAGAGTCATGGCAGCTAACTGGCCTACCAAGCACTCTGCAGAACTGGGTTCAAGAACAGACTTCCAAATAGATTGAACAGGCCGTGACATGGGTACAACCCACTTCCTGCAAATCCATAAGAAAATAAGCATGTAAATAAATAAAAAAAATAAGGGAAAAAAAAAAACAAAAGCAGGTGAGGTATGGAGGGTCCGATATAGCAACTTCATGACACCTAATTTTTACAATTTAGATAGATTGGTTTCAATTGACTCAAGATTTTAAAATCGTTTGCTGCCTATCACATCATGGAAAAAAAGTAGGCAGACGAGGTGTAGTGGGTGATTTTACTTTAATCCATATTATAATTTAATTTGAATGTGGATCTTTTTAACAATGCAGATTACGGACGAGAAAACAAGCATACAAATAAGGTGCCATCAAAACACTACGTACCCTTCAATTCTCTTTTCTTTGCAACGATTCATGTCTTCCACCGTATACCTCCCAAACGCGACGTTGAGTTTCTCAGCAAGCTTTGGCAGTTGAGAAGCGGGTAAAATGTCCCAAACTCTGATAACTTGTGAGCATTTTGATTCTTGTTTCATAATGTCAATGCTCCAAACAAGGTGCATCTTCCCATGAACCTTGTAATTCTCCAAAGGTTCTGAAGACCCAATCTTGTCTATGACGACAGAAGATTCACGCCAACCTCGAGCCAATTTGTTTACCATTTCCCTCGCTTTGTTCCTCGTCTTGCTATCTGTTAGAATGGCTATGGAGGTCTTGAAATCATCGCTGAAGAAAATCTGCACTTGCACTCGCAATCATGTTAGTTCTAGCGATTCCTTGTCTTTCTTGTGGGTTATTTTCCCATTTTTACCAATTTCGATCCAACTAAAATTTACCCATTTTGTGCATTGTTTTTCTAGACTTACCAACCCGACCAAATTTACCAACCTGTAAAAAAATGCGCCCTGACCAGGAAAATCGGGGTGAAATAGAAGGTACCTTCCATTTTGAGTTTGGAGGGGTATCAAAATCTAGAGTATCCTGCAAAGGGTCGTCCTGATCTTCCACATTGAAGTACCACCCACGCACCTTTGCATCAATCACCAGATCCTTCCACACCGAACCCTTCTTGACTAATGCAGCCCCATTCCCTACTATCCATAGACAATACCTAAACAACAGACAGAACAAGTTGGAAGAATACATAAGGGCAAAGCTATGGATGTTAAGGTAGAAACGTTCACAGTTAATTTTTCAACATATACAACATTTTACTATGCAAAAGTACTTTTATTACATTCATAATGGAAAATATTGTCATAAGATCATAATGTTGTCATTTTTAGTAAAATATTATACCTTGCCCTTGTTAGAGCTACATTTGTCCTTTGATGATTAGAGAGAAACCCGACTGATCCATTTTGATTGCTTCGAACAGTTGAGATTATGATGAGATCCTCCTCGCCGCCTTGGAAACCATCAACGGACCGAACACTAACATTGAAGCCTGTTTCCGCATGCTTGGCGTATTTCTTGCCAAGCATTTCGTTGATGAGACCAACTTGACCCTTGTAAGGCGATATCACTCCCACGCTCACCCGTTGTTTCTTGCCAAGCATTTCGTTCTTCTTCTTCTTGCTCTTCTTCTTTGTCGAATGTTGCATCCCTTTTCCTTCCTCACCTGCATCATCATCATCATCCGACAACTGTCTCTTATGCCTCTCAATGTATTCATCATACTTTCCTTGTGGATCCACAAGCAAAGATATCATCGACAATAAACTAACCCTCCAACTAATGATACACTTGGTGAGTATTTCAACACGATAATCAAGAAATATGTCCACAAGCACATCATGATCATTCACCTTCAATCGCTCCTCGTTCCCAAATAGGACTATGTTTCCCAAGCCATAGGTGTCATGATCCAACGATGCCAAGACAAGTCTTACGAGTCTTTCAGCCTCTTGCACAACGGCTATGTTGGTGGGTGCACAAGTTAATGTCCGACATCCCAACTTAAGAAGCACAAACAGTAACGAAGCGACCGTCTTAGTCTTTCCTCCAGGTAGGATCGCCGCCGAGTCAAGAAAATGTTAACTCGATGGCGTGTTACTGGGGGCAATAGGGGGTCTAAGTTCATATTATTCATCATTTAATCGAAAGTTCGTATTAAAAGTCAATTTGGTTGTTGAAGCTAGAGCTTTGAGAGACGGGCTGATAGATGCTTGCGAGGCGGGCCTTAGGAATATCATCATTACTCGTCGCACCTCGTCTACCTTTTTTCCCATGATGTAATAGGTAATGAACAATTTTTAAATCTTGAGTCAATTGAAACCAGTCTTGCAATGTTGCTATATCGGACCCTGCATATGTCACTCGCTTTTTTTTCTTTTTTTTTATTTGTTTTATTTATATGCTTGTTTTCTTATGCAGGAAGTGGGTTGTACCCATGTCATGGCCTGTACAATCTGTTAGGAAGCCTGTTCTTAAACACAGTTATGCAAAGTGCTTGGTAGGGAAGTTAGCTGCTATGAATCTAAAGAGTCCACTATCAGCTTAAGGTGTGTATATACATGGTAATGTTAACCTGTACTCAATACATGGCAACTAAAACTCAAATAATAAAAGTTAGTAAATGGTCTAACATAATTTTTTTTGATCTTCTTTATTATGTAACAGAGAGCAAGGGAGATGGTAAAGAAACCGGGTCAAGGTTGGTGTCAGTCTTCTATCTTAGACGACGATGACTCCGACAAGATTGTGGGTTCAGAGAGCAAGGGAGATGAAATCTATGTTTGCAATCTTCCAGGTCAGGTTTGCAGTTGGACTCTATTATTTTCATAGCTTTCAACTTGTAGAACACCCTATAAATAAATTATAAGAAATGAGAATGATTGATATCTTAGGTATAAAATTAACAGTAGAAGCAAACATACTTTATAAAATAAGGTAATGTATATTAGCAATTAAATAATTGTTTAATTACATGAATTCATATAAAAAAATTAAATTAGGTGAATAAGGGAACTTTCTACGTATGTACTTTTTTTCCATTTTTTTTCTTGCTACAGATGTTAATTCATGTATGAATGTGCGTATATCCAAACTCTTTTCACAGAAATATTGGCTACGTTGAAATTTTTTGAAATTCAAATATATTCAAATCTGTTTTGCAATCACAATTTTCAAAACTCCCTCCTCCCCTTCTCTTTCTCCTCCCTCTCTTTTTTACCAACTTCCATAATTAATTGTCACATCCAGCTCCTCTCCGTCCCTCCTCCGTTCTCTCTCTCTCTCTCTCTCTCTCTCTCTCTCTCTCTCTCTCTGCAACCCTAACCACTCACCGTCACTATCAGTTTTCCCTTCCACTTCTCATCATCACTTTAACCATCACCCTTCCTATTTAACTCGGTCCCCACCACTGAGTTTTTACAACAATTTATTCTCTCCCTTCGCTTTTACTCTCCTTGTTGTCCCTTTCAGAAACTTTCTTCTGTTCCCCACTCACTTTCCCCCATGACAATGCGACAATCTCGCCCTACTGCCCCCTCCAGCATAGCAAAACAGTTGCACTCCAGCAAGCCCCCTGTTACACCAGACACTGCCTCCACCAACTCATCTTCTGAGGAATTAGCCATCATTCCAAGCCCTTCACCCGTCTCTACATCCTCCCAGGAGTTCCTGAAGAAGCGTCTTGAGTCTTTCAAAGCCCGTCTTCTACTGCACTGCGAAAAGGTCGATCTGGACGACCTTCAAGGTACCAAATTCTCCTTCCTCTCCGTTCTTTCTGACTTGGGTTGCACATCTTCTTTCAAGGGGATGAATTTTATTATCCTGAACTAGTATACCAGTTCTATGCCCATCTTGAGGACACCACCTCTAACTCGTGCAAGCCCTCCTTTAAATCCATTGTCCTGGGTAGAGACATTCATCTTACCCCTCTCACACTTGAGCGCGTCCTAAATCTGACCCTTGATCTCTCTAAGCATGCTCTCTCCAACACCACTGATGCCCGACAAGAGCTTCTGACCAACTTTGGCAATCCTACTACCAAATCTCCGCTCTGAAGCCCATTGCCTCTATCATATCGTTGTCCATACCATCCTCCCTAGGGGGACCTCAAAAGAGACTATCAATGAGACATGTGTTGCTTTTCTACTCAACATCCTAAATGACTGCCACCTTGATCTGGGTGAGGTCATCCTCCAACACATTGTCTGAGTAGCATCCAGCAACACCAATCCCCTCCCTTACTACAATTTGCTCCACCATGTCTTTAGGGCTTTCCACGTCCCCCTTCCTTATGATGACAAGATACCCATATCAGTCCCCATCATCAACCTTACCATGTAAGAGACCCTAGGCTACAAGGCTCACCTGAATCATCATTGGATGCACTCTAATGACCTCAAAGTCATCCATGCATCTTCCTCCTCTCAGTCCTCCAAGGATACCTCCTACAGTCTGCAGACTCAAGTGGACCTTCTTCAGCACGTAGTACAAACCTTGCAATCTGAAGTCAAGTGCATGTAGGAGCTTCATAGCGCCCTCAAAGCTAATCTTCTGGTCAGCACCAGCATCACTGCAGCCCTCAAGGATCTGGTTCATCAGGTTGAGGTTCTCATCAAACCTCGCTCCCCACCAACTGCCCCTGCCATCGAGCGTGCCACTGAGGATCCTCCCTCTGTTCCTCCTCCGTTGGAATGATTTCCTCTCCTCTCTTCTCTTGAACATTTTAAAACTTTGCTTTTCCTTGGTTTTTGGCCAAACATTTTCAACATTTTGTACTCTCCTCTTTAAGACAAAAAGGCAGAGAAACTCTTCCATGTGTGCATCTCTAGAACTTTGGTTTGATTCTCTTCAAAATTGCATCTGACTTGAGCATTGTGTTGATATGATTGAGGCACTTGTTTATAGCTGCATAGACTATCATTTTTATAGATGTTGTTCTTGATGATTATTTATGCCCTCTCTTCTCTGAAGGTTGTACTTTGTTGTTAGGAAAATGAGTTATTATTTATGTATCCATGTTATTCATTGGAAAAAAAAATAGAAAAAAGAAGAAGTTATGTTGAACAAAAAGAAAGAAAAAAAAAAGGAAAAAGGTTTAAATATCAGGTGATTAGCGTGATGAGCTTTGTTTATACTAATTCTTTCCTAATTTTTCTTTGACAGGAATGTATTCGTGCTTAATTGAGATGTGGTGTACGAGGCTGTGGCGGATCTAGACATTCAATTTAAGGGTGTTTAATATACTTTTTATTATATAAGCGTTTTCGAAAATAAAATAATAAAATTTAATTAACAATAAAAATAAAGTAAATATTAAATGATATATTCATAAGCTTAACAAAATTTTACATCATCATATAAATATGTCCACCAAATAAATTAAAAATTCAAATTAACTATATATTAATATCTTAA
This sequence comes from Portulaca oleracea, assembly GCA_029582165.1. NCBI lineage: Eukaryota > Viridiplantae > Streptophyta > Magnoliopsida > Caryophyllales > Portulacaceae > Portulaca > Portulaca oleracea. The sequence continues at coordinate 27,916,130 of CM055871.1, forward strand.
ACTTATACACTTAAAGTGGACGAGTTGGGGCTAAGACACGAGTCAATTGCCAATTTAAACCTTAGATATTTAAGCAATATTTGCAGTTGTAAACCATGCACCTGAATAATGAAAAATAAATTAACAACATATCTACATCAATTCATTTAATGAGTATCTTTTAACACTCAAATTAAAGTTCCCTCCAAAGTATAATAATAGTTCAAACTCTTGACTTCCCACCCAAAATTGTCTACTCGGTATATCTTTGAAATCAAAACAATTAGTAGGAGATATAATTGGTGATAACGTGTCGTCGATGAAAGTGGGTATCTCGAGAAGAAGATAGAGAGGGAGGGAAAAATATAGAGGAGAGAGTCTTAGTGAGAAAATTGAAAATGGATGTTGACGGATACATACTCAATTCATTGATTTAATTACACTTTTTTTTTAAAAAATAATTTGGTAATATTTTAGAGTTTTTTCTGATTTAGTTTATTTACGGTAATTTTAATGAAAAATTGAAATAAAATATCAAACGAATTCTAAAATTTCTGAAATTTTTACTGGAGGTGTCTGGAAGTGTTCTGGACTTTCCATAATTTTTTTAGATTTTTCCCAGTTAAAATGGATTTTTAATTGAGTTTTCAGATCTGAAGAGAAATAAAAATCGTTTAATTCTCTGAATTTTATAAATTTGTAAAATTTGTATAACTTCTGAAAATTTTACATTAGGTTACTGGGTAAACATACTTTTAGGGAAAAAAATTTTTCGTTAATTTATCCTATCAAATTATATTTGTTAATCTAGATTTTCGGATCAGAGAGAAATAAATTTGTTGCTTCTCTGAATTTTGTAAATTCATAGAAATTAGCAAATTTTCTGAAAATTTTACAGTAGGTTACTGGGTAACCATTATATTATGGATAAAATTTTCGTGAATTTTTGAAATCGTTAACTAATTTTCCTTTAATTTTCAGATTAACAGAAAAGTATAATTGTTTACTTCTCTGATTTTTATTGTAATTTTCAAAATTTGATAAAAATCCGAAATCTTTACAGTAGCATATTGGATTACTGTATGGAAAAATTATGAAATTTGATTTTTAATCTTATGGGACTATGCTTATTTATTTTCCTCTTAACAACGAATTAAAAGGTGATTCCCTAAAAATTTTACAATCTTTTGAAAATTGTTAAAAATTCTGGAATTTTTTTCATATTGAGTTATTAGATAACACTATGATATGAAACTCTTAAATTCGATAAATTATGATAATTTTATTTAAGTTTTTCATTCGCGAAATTAACCAATACTGGGAAGCAACACGGACCGTGTTGATCCAACACGGACCGTGTTGCCAGTAGTTTTGGTGAATTCGTGTGTTCTAGGGTTTGTAATTAATTTTAGAAATTCATTATTAAATCCTATTACTATTAAATCAGTTGATGGACATAAAATCTATTAATTTTGTAAAATTTAAGAAACTTACAATATCGTTAAAAGATATAGTATCTTTTAGATTTCTTGATTTTAGGAAAATCGAGTATTTTGTGTGTATAGGTATAAAATCCTAAATCTGTTTAGGTAACTAAGATAAAATTTGGAATTTTATTTATTTTATTAATCATGCAAACTTTTTAGGAAATCTTATTTAGTATTCATTTCCTTATGTGTTATATTGCAATTATATATGCCTATATAATTTGTTATTTAAAGCATGTGTTATATTTGATATAATTATTGCGATATTACCTGTTTGCATGTGCTTCTAGTATGGTCATAGATAGTAGGTTTTACCGGTCTGCTTACCGGGTTGGGTGAAATATGGTCTGTGTGCCGTCTTTGAATTAATTTTAATTTTAAGTTTCAGTTATTTTTAATTTTAATTCATGTAAGGCCCCAATTGTGAGGTCAACTCTGTAAATTTGTTGTAATTGGAGATATCAAATCGAGTGGGAGCCCAACAACAATGGAGGTGTTTATTCAAGTGGGAGCCTATCCAAGAAAGTTGCAAAATCCAAGTAAAGTTTCTTGAAGACTGTCAAGACTTAATTAAAATTAGTTTGATTAAGTTTAGGTGGCCATACTAGGGGTTTTATTTATGCTTTAAATTCGTTATTGCATGTTTTATTATGTCTTTTATACTTTTCGAAAGAGTTCACCTAAAATTGAATTATTGTTCAACCTATCGAAACACCACTTAGATGGATAAATAAAGAAAGCCAAAGCGAATTATTTGTCCATCATTAATAAGTAGGGTGGGAGCTAAGTCAATTCAAATTGGTTATCAAAATAGTTTTGGGCCAAGAGCATATCAGACAAATATTGTATTCGATACAAATTTCTTGCCAAGAGTCATTTAGAATGATCGATCATAAGATGATCCACCAAAGATAACATGGGATCGAGTTTTGTTTGGCAAAAGTCAACTTGAGCCCATGAGTCTTGTGGGTCTTGGTAAATTAAAACACTAAATGAGAGTTCATAAAGTGTTTTGATTTGAAGTCAAAATTAGTTTAATTTCTTTTGATGAATAATAACTAAAATGAACAATTTTTGTCTCGTAGAATTATTTATGTCTTTTCACTCAAATATACACCACTAATCAAATATTATTTTTCTCCTTAAGAAAGAAAAAAACAATTACACTAATTCCTTAATTGGCATCGTCATCACAAGATTGTCTTGCAGGTGATTTAAAGAAACATGTCTTTGATATAACATTGAGCTAGACATCAATATTATGAGGTCAATCAAGCCAAATGGATACACGTAATGTCATAGTATTCATGCAACTTTGAATTCAAAATGTTTGAAGATTAAAGGAAATATTTCAATATTACCAACTCAAAACCAAGTTCATCGAACTAGTTAGAGTTGATAAAAATGAAACCAACAACCAAGATAGTCTCGGTTAAGCTAGATAAAGGACAATTGATGGAACTCATGTTCTGAAATAATTTGACTATTTTAAAACATGAGAAACCTCAGACCCCCCTTTAGCCAAAAGTTTGGCGACCAAATATAGTCTTTAGTGAAAGGGAAAATAAGATTTAAGAAATCTATCAAAGACAAGAAGTTAAAGGAAAGGTAAGGACAAACAGTTGTACATACCCAACCAATGACAGCAACCAGTTAACAACCAGATCATGTATGACACTGGGAGCATGAATAACTATAAGGTAGACTTGAGATATGATTTCAATTCTAGGCAAATGCATATATGATACACACTACCCTTATTAAACCCACTTTGAGTATAAGATACCGGCTGTGAAACTCGCATTTATGCAAATGTGCAGGATTTACAGCAAAGTAGATGTGTTTTGAAGGATGAGAGTCAGCCTACAAATAGGAACATGCAACTAGTTGTAGTTCCTTATGAAGAGTTGGTTGTTTATCCATTTCCTCAAGACTTATAACAGAAAATCTATAGGTGATTCTATATTCTCATTATAAGTAGAAATTTGATTTCAAGCTCTCAATTAGAGAGAGAGGATATCGGATAAACACACACAACTCATCGAAACCAAAAGGTTTAAAAGGAATAACTCATATTCAAACATAAATCTTGTAATTATCTATTAAGTCATGCAAATCAAAGCGCATTCGGAAGCGTCATAGTGATAGACTTTTGAATAATAAGACTTTGAAACATGTGATGTCTGCAAAGCATAACTGTACCTTTTACAAGAAAGGGTGAACGTGCCAACAAACACTCATGCATATGGATGTATGTAGTCCAATTGAGCACAAGTACAAGGGATGAATTACTTCAAATCTTCAAAGATGAATAACATAACACATGGTGATTCATGTCTATGAGATTCATATGAAGCTGGAATGTTAAAATAGTTTGAAGATTTCCAAAATGAAGTAGTCTTGGCGAAACAATGAGGGCACCTAGATACGACCGAAAGGATGCTAATGGTTGAGCCAAGAGTTTGAACAAATGACTCAAATGAAACATAATTCTGGCACTATAAGCTTAAGTCATATTAATCAGAAATGCATTGAGAAAACTGCATAGTGCAGGATTTTGGAAAACATAAACTTTGAAAAGTTCAATGTTTGTAAAGCATGCCTGATGGGTAAGATGACTAAAATCACCTCTTATTGAAATTGGTGAACCAGGTAATGACTTATTAGGATGCAAGCATATTGATGTATGTGGGCCTATGAGCACTAGTGCTAGAAGAAGGTTTGATGTACTTTTTCATCACTTTCAGTGACGATTTTTAGTAGACATAGGTATATCTACTTAATACGCCACAGGTCCAAATCCTTTGAAATGTTCAAAAATTTTCAAAGTGAAGTACAATACCAACTTGGAAAGAAAATCAAAACCCTTCAATAAGGTTGAGGAGGTAAGTATTCGAGCCATGATTTCACTAACCATTCCAGAGAATGTGGAATTGTTTTATAACTCTCTTCTCTAGGAATACGACATCTCAATGACATATCTAAGAGGATGAATCACACATTATTAGATATGGTGCGATCAATGATGGTTGAGTCAACATTGCCGGTTACCTTTTGGAGATACACGCAGTTAACCATAGCTCTAATTACTGAACAAAGATTATCTAAAGCACTAAAGAAGACACCACATATGATTTGGACAGGAAATTCCCTGAACTGTTTTCTGAAAGAAAGGGGTATCACTTCTACAAACTGTTGTAGAGGATAGTGTTTATGTCTCAAAATGCTTTCTTCTTAGAGAATATGTTATTCTCTAAAAGAAAGAGTGGGAGAGTTTTTGAACTTACCGAAGTTCAAGAGACACAAAACACTATAATCCACCTAAACTCCGCTACTTGACCCTAGTTCAAGTTTTCCTATTGGTCGGGAAATTAAGAACGAGGTTGAGGCAGTAGAAGTTCCTCAAAACATTGAGGAGGAGGTGCCATGAATATTACTCCAAGCAAGGTCAAGTAAACAACTCCGTCAACCACAAATATATCGATCTTCTATGGATGAGCATGAGATGTTATTTTTAGAAAGTAATAACTCTACCTACACCAAAGAAGCTTTAAGCAAATCAAGACTCCATGCAACCAAAGTATAAAATGGACTCCATGTATGCGACCAAGTTTAGAACTCGGTTGATTTGTCTAAAGGTGTGAGCCATCAGGCTTAGGAGGGTTTTAAGGCAAAACATGGGTTCATTAAGATAAACATCAAGACTGACTTCAAAATTAGATTTGGAAGAAAGGTGTGTACTTGACACAACTGAATGGTCTTTTGTTGGAATACTTGTAAACTTCAAGAGACCATTTGTGGACTTAAGGAAGCTTCTAGGAGTTGGAATCATTGACCTTCTTGACCAGGATATCAAAAGTTTGATATACTGGGAAGTGCCAAAGATAATATTGTGTTTACAAGAAGTTCAGTGGGAGCAATACATTTTCTGATATTGTATGTGATTGACATACTGCCTACTGAGAAGAAGATTCCAATGTTGCTTCTACTGAGGTTGACTTGGGAATAATTTTCAAAGTGAAGGATTGGTGGGGCTAAGAATTTTCTTGGAGACAAGATCTATAATGATAGATTAAAGATTTTGATTGTTTGAATCAAAGTTGACTAGGTGTTGAATAAGTTCAACCCACTTCGAGAATGGATTAATTTCCATAAATCATGGCATATCCTTAGGTAATCTGATTGTCTCAAAACAATCAAAGGATCTAAAAGGGATGAGACATATAACTCACGCTTCAGGCATGAGATTAATGTATGCCACGAGATGTTCAAAGCCCAACATAACATATACATTGTGTATATATGTAAACAAAACTAAGGATATATCCTCAGTTCTGAGTGGTTGATAAGAGCTAAGTATAGAGAATTGTACTGATGGTACACTTATGACAGGAGATATGATTCTCTGAAAGGTCAAAGCAATTATATGAACTGTCTGAGTGGTATTGAGGTGAGCTGGAAGATGTTCCTAATATGGCATGTGTTTAATTCTGCAAATAAGACAAGCATGGCACGACTTTAGAAGTTGTGACAAAAACTATTAGAATTGTGAAGTTCGTTTTAGAACTGGGTGATGTTTCTAGCTTTGCGAGAGAAATGGAGCCTTGTTGATAGGAGTCATCACTCAAGCAAAGGAACTAAAGCTCACTATGAATCCAAACATGAGTTCCGGAAATATCTTCCTATATGAAAGGTCATTAGTGAGATGGTATATGTGCGAGGTTCATTGCAAGTATTATGTACTAAACCATTGTTGTAGTTATAGCATGATAGTCATGCATGGGCAATAGGTATTAAACACATTCCAAAATATTAACAAGTCAAATTTACATGAATTGTTCATGAATTACGACTTTGTTGATTCATCATTAAGAATAAGATTCCAAAATTTACATCAATTGTGGTTTAGAATTATGTAAATGTCCAAAATGATTAGCGCATTCAAAATGGGAAATTGGATGAGGTCCGATTTCTGAAACCCCATTAGTGAACTTGATAACGCTAGTCTTAGTCGATAGTCGGCCTAGTTCCTAATTGTATTATCACGTAGGAACAGTGATAATATCAACACAATTAGCATGTAGGATTGAGGTGATGATCAAGTTTCGTGATCATAGTGATGTGATGACATCATAAATCAATCACATGGGAATAATTGAGAACAACTACCGAACTGACCCGCAGTGGGAGCTCTTTAAGTTAGGAATGTCATAAGAGCTCTCACTACTCAAAATTCCTAAATCCTGAGTTCAATACATAGACTACATGGTCTGTTGTAACTTTGGAGTGCGTCAAACGCCTTTCGTAACAGTAGGCTATAAAGGCGGTGTCTGGGTTACGGTTGGATCATGTGAGAATGTATGTTTGAACAAGATGACATTGTCCTCCCTATTAGGGACAATTGTCTCGTTGGCCACTCGGTGAGATTGGACTGAAAATGCTTGGCCGAGCTCAGTTGAATCAATAGTTGGTCATCTGCTTTTCAAAGTCTAACTCGGAGATCGAGGAACGTTCGGGTCTTACATAAGGATGACTTTAGCTCACCTTATCCGAACTTGAGACAGTAAGTGACAAGGGAATTCAAGGAAATAAACACTTGTGGGACAAGTGGGAGATTGTTGGGAATGTCCCGACAATGTTCGATATACACGGAGATTAAACCAAAGTAATATAGTAATTATATATCTTGCTAGAGACCTCTATAATTAGTAATTAAATATGTTTAATTACAACTATATTATTTGGTCCTACTGGGTCACACAAGTCAATGCCCTGGAACAATGTATGTAACCTAAGTAATATTGTATTATGTTTAGAAATGTTGGGAACTGATTTATGTGAGAAATCAGCCCAACATGGACCGAACTGAGTTCAACACGGACCGTGTTGGGGCACCACGAACACCACGGTCCGTGGTATCCATGGGCCGAGTTAATGGACCTTCTGGAGTGCAACACGGACCGTATTGATTCAACACTGACCGTGTTGGGCCTGAGAAGTGCGCCGTTGCGTTAAGTCGGCCCTTTAGGGTTTTGTACCCTCTCCCTAGGTTTTCTAAACACTATATAAAGGGGTCTCTGTGAGAGATTATTCCATACCAACTACCAAAGACTCTTAGAGAGATACCAGGGTTATTTCCTGAGTTCCTCTCTCTTTTAGTTTGCAATTCTTGTTTCTGGAAACATTCTCTGTTTCCCGAAACATTCACATATACCAAATACATACATCTTATATTGAGATTCGTCTCGATCGGGTCGATCTGGCAATCGGGTTCCCGGCGTGCTGCGTGGACTTTTCAGTAGAGGATTTCGGCATTGGAATCTGGAAGGCCAACCTCTTCTTCAGCCGAAATTAGCGATAAGGTATAATTACTAAAGCCTCTGCAATTGTTGTGATTAATTGTTTATAATTGTTATGAATATTCCGCCAATTAATCTATATCTGTTTAGGAAATAGATAACCTAAAACCTAACAGTTGTTAAATCGGACACCCCTAGTTTTTTTTTGTAACTTTTTTTTTACGGTGTCCACTTGGTCCAACTATGAAAATTTCTTCCGAATAATATTAGAGAATCACAAATTTTTCTTTGGCTAAGGGTGTCCGTGGACACCCCTAGACTAGCTAGAGATCTGTTCATGGTAAGAGGTGTTGTGTTTCATGTAATGGAAGTGTTGTTGCTCTCTAGGTTCTTAGCTATTTAGCTCCATATTTCTGAAATGATTTCCCTCCTTACCCTGAGCCTAAGCCCCGTTACAACCCCTGAAAAGTCTTCATGATTAACACTTTGCACATTGTCTATAGTGGTAGAGAATTGAGAGTCTTGTCAAGCTTGTGGTAGTTTGCTTACATTGGTTGAAGATCTTGAGTGAACCACCATATTTTTTTTTAAACACATGAGGGGAGTGATTCACGTACCGTAAAGTGAGGTCCTATCGATCCCAGCTAGTTCGCCAAGCATTTGAATAACTTGATTGCACTTGGGTTGTGATAGATTGGTTGTGTTGCTTTTAGACTTTGCAATCTTATTTTGAGCTGCAATTCTTGTTTCAATTTGATTCTCAATCTCGCTAAGGAGTCCTTTTGTATATACTTATTTTGGCTGTCTAATGTACCTTTTTTATTGGAGGAGGTGTGTAAGTAGTTATTTTTCGTGAGTTGTTTTAATTCTTTTTAGGTCCTTTCATTTTTGAGTTTGTTTGTTTTGTTTTGAGTCTTGTACTTGCTTGGGGACAAGCAAGGAGTTAGCATGAAGGCGTTTGATAAGTACATGTTTTGCGTAGATTTTTAAGTAGTTTTGATAGTAGATTAAGGAAGTTTGTGCTTGAAAATGTATTCCCCTATTTCTATATTATGCTTGGTTCTTCTTGTTTTTGGTGAAAACTTGCAGATTTGGAAGCAAAACAGTGGTTTTGAGAATAGTTTTGGAAAGATCAAGGGCACCACGGACCTCCACCGCGGATGTACAAGCCGTGGTACAAATTTCAGGAGAAACGAAGCGAAGCGGAGCAAAACAACAGCCACTATGGACCGTGATGGGCTGTTTCGTGCGGCCGTTTTGTTTTGGAAGAAAAAGAAAGAAAAGGAAGTTGGTTCAGGGCATTCATGGAGGATTATCATAAAGAGGAAGTTATCAAGACTTCCATTATTAACTCTCTTCCATACTTCATCAAGAATTCATCATTGAATCAAATCAAGAGAGGCAAGAACCAGAATTCGAGAAGAGCGACATACACGGAGAAGGTTCCGCCCCGGGATCGAAAGACTCAACGGAATCTTCTTCATAGTTCGTTCAAAATTTTTCATAGTCCCTTTCGTTTAGAGGTTTGAATATCATGTTTGGAACATATTTCATGCTTTCAATGACTATGAGTGAGTAGATTTTAGTTTTCTAGAGTTTTGCAAATTGAAACAATGAAGTTTGATTAGATTGTCATAATTTGTGCTTGAATTCTTACTTTGAATCAATAGAATGTTGTGTTCTTCATGTTCATGAGTATTTTTAAGGCTTTGAATGCTTGTGGTTTGAGATTAGTCTGAAAAAGATGAATTAGAATAATCCAACTACCAACTTTTTTACCCAGTTTTGTAAAATTTGAGAAAAGACTAGTAAGCTAGGGAATCACTTTGATAATCAAATAATTTGAGACCTTCAACTTTGATTAACTTGAAAAGCATACGGAAGTTGTTTGTTAGGTTAATTAGAGTTAATCTATTAGGCATCAAAAGAGCGGTAGAATTCTTGTGGTTATACATTCTTGATTCGATTGAAAAAAGTTGCACAAATTAGATTTTAATAGTCAAACTCGTTACTAGGAAAGCAATTCCCTAGAAGTTTTTCTCCCTTGATTCAAATCCTAGACTAGTTTCCCTGTTTTATATGTTCGCTTAGTTTATTAAAAGCATCCAAAATCCAAAACTCGATTACTTAGCAATCAAGTAGAGGGCTAGTTCACTGCGTTGCTAGATTGAGTCATTGTGGGATCGACCTTGACGTGCTACAATGTACTCTTGCGCTTGCGGCCCTGTCAGATTCCCATCTTGTTCGCATAGAATGACAAGAAGTCAAGAAAAGGGAAGGGTGAAAAGGTAATTTAATGAAGCAAAGACCAGAGCTTTCGTTTACCCAATATGAAAAGAAAAAAAAGGTGGAACAACCCTTTACCAAGTTAAGGTTTAAAGTCAATAGAAGTCTATTATCCCCGAGGAGCCACTAAAGTAAGCTACCTTTAGTTTAGGGCAACAATCCCTTTCTCTTAATTAGTCAAGTGTTGGTTCGTCTTCTTGTAAGAATTCTTAATTCCTATTCACACCAAAAGTTTTTGCATGCTAGTGATGACTTAACTGAACGTTACCTACTTGATGCAAGTTAGTTTGTATGTGTAACTACTATTGATTGAAATCCCCTCTTTGCTATAGATAGTAGGCTATACAAGGCCCCGTCTTTTCATTGTAACTAAAGATATATGTTGGCACATGATTTCGTTTGGTTGTATTAGATGCACAACTAGTTGTACTAGGGGGTCTGTTGTTGTATTTTTAGTTCAATGTTGTGGGGAACTTTTGTGTCGTATGACATTATTGATTTGGTGAATAAAATTGGGCTTGATCCCACCACTTATCCCAAAAAAAGTAAAAATTGGATTCATACAAAGGGGATGTTTGATAACCAACTTATATATTGATATAACTTTTAACGTTTCGGATATTGTTAGCTTTTTTACCAAAATCAAATAGTTAGATGAAGTGTTGGGTAAATACCTTTTCATATTAAGTTTTTGAGATCGATAAGTTAATTTTAAAAAAGTTATTTGAAGAAGCTTTTTGAAGTATTACCTCCATCCCAAAATATTTGTCCATTTGACTAAGCTTTGACTATTGATTACTCATAAATTACAATGAATTACAATATGAAATTACCTTCATTAACAAGATATCTTACTAAAAATTACAATGATATTAATTTTTTATCGTAACTCATAATTTGTAAGTGATCAACGTTTAGTTAAATGGGCTAACATATTGGGACAGAGGCAGTAGTTTTTCACAAACAACTGCTTTACCAAACATGTTTCCTACAATTATAGCTAACACAAGCAACTAAGTTAAAAAGTTAATCCAAACAGCTACCTGCTAGCCCCAACAAAAATTTGGGTCCAGGTTAAATTGAAGTCGGTCAAATTCGGTTAAAATCAAAATTCAGACGAGAAACTATTGTCCAAGCCCAATTTTTCCGAGTCGGGCAATCCGAAAGTAACTAAATTCGGATCAAAACCGGGTTCGAACAATAGAAAAAAATATTTTATCCTAATATTCATTCAATTCGAACAACGTCATAATCGAGTAATTAGCAAACCAATTTTTTTCTACTTAAATACTAGTTAACTTGCACGGGCTCAGGAAAAAAATTCATTAATAAACAATTTTGTTGGGAAGGGTTTAATCTCAAAATAAAAATTTTTATTTTGAGACTTTTTGAAAAATTTATTGGAAATTATTATGAACTCGTAATAAAATACATGTATCATTAAACAAGTGTCTTTCTACATTTGTAACTCGTGCGTATCATAGATACTACTCAAGGTTGTTCATGCTAATTTCAAGATTTCTTGTTTTTTTTTTTATAAGGGTAAACTATTCAAAATATTTTGTTATCTTATTCTGTTTACTTTCACATAATCTACCTAAACCTACATAATCTACCTAAATCTATATAACTTTTTTACTTCTAAAATAATTTAGGATTATTGGATGATAATACACTGAAATTTAGGGGTATTGGACAATAATGCACTGAACTTTTTCCTTGGACTCTAATACAGTGAACTTTGAGGGCGTTAGACAATAATGCACTCAGACCAATTCAGCTGGTGGTTGACGTAGTGGCTATCCTACTTTGAGGTGTCGTTTTTCTATTTCTTCAGAAAAATTTTTTGTCATGTAAGAAAGTACACATAAGCAGGATAACTAATATATTTTTTTGGAAAAAATAGAAAAACGACACCTCAAAGTAGGACAGCCACCGCGTCAACCATCACCTGAATTGGTCTGAGTGCATTGTTGTTCAATACCCTCAAAGTTCAGTGTATTAGAGTCCAAGAAAAAAGTTCAGTGCATTATTGTCCAATACCCCTAAAATTCAGTGTATTATCGTCCAATGATCCAATAATTTATTACTTTTTTTTCAAAAGCGACAACACAAGAACACACATACATTAATCATAAAGAAAGAAAATAAAAGAAACAGAGCTGTCGGAGCACATCTAGTCCACAACACCCCTGCTCTTGGCCGCTTGTCTCGCCGTTTTGTCAGCCAAATCAACCACTTGTCTAGGCACCTTTCTAACGCTGCCCGATCTGATACTATCTATTTCCCTCAAGCAACATGTAGCTAAGGTCCTGCACTCCACAAGAGCCTTAGAAGGATTTTTTAGAAACATTATCACGAGTCGAGAATCCGAAAGTATGGAAATCTCCTGCAAACCTCTCCTAATCGCTTCCTGAATAGCAAAGAACACCGCCTTAAGCTCCACAAAACCCATGGATTTGGCCTTAACCACCTCCCAACCTTGTTGTTGCACCCTTCCATTCTCCAGTAATACCCATGCAGCAGCAGAGACCACCTTCCTCCTCGACCCATCCACAAGAAAAATTGTATCAGACTATTGGCTTGTGGTGTCTCCCCAAAAGAAAATTTCCTCCCTCCCCACCGGACTATCTTCCCAATCAGAACCATCTCTATACTTACCTTTAACCCACCAAAACTCCTCCTTATAACACTGATTCAACATGTTCTCTAGCAACCTCCAACTGATCCCTTCTTTCCCTATACAGATTGCATTCCTCGACCTCCAAATTGCCCACGACACACCAAAAAATTCCCTAACCAAATCTCTATCCCCTCCATCTGTCTTCGACAAGAACCTAACCCAACCCTTCAACCAGTCAAACCATGGAATATGATGATTTACCTCAGGAACAATACCTAACTTGGATCCCCACCAAAGTCTTTTTGCAACATCACACATGTGAAACATATGGTTTATATCCTCCAGCCCATCACCACACCAGCAGTCCCTCGACCCTATGAGCCCCCTCTTCCATCTATTAACCCCATAAGGAATAGCATCAACTGCACACCTCCACCCAAAAAGTCTTCCACTTTGGCGGCATATCACAATGCTATAGTTTCATCCAGAATTAGGAGTCCTTATCTGAGACATTCCCACAGTTCAAATCCATCTTTAAGAACTCAAAATACCCTTCTTTAACTTTATAAATAGAAGAGGACTTACCAAGCCAAATCAAACAGTCCTCAATCTCTGGTTGAGGAGGAAAAACATGAGAAATCAACCCCATAGTGTGACTACTAAAAATGTTGTTTAGTTGATCAAAATTCCATCCTGGTCGTCTCCTTTCTGACATTGTAGCTAAAGAATCTAACGTGCAATGCCTCAGTTGAGCCTCGTCTTACCCTGATCTCAGTTGAACATCCCCACCCGGAATCCACCATTTATCCATCAGAGTGATAGATCTACCATTGCCAACACTCCATCGAAACTTCTGTCTAATTTTGATAACTACATTGGACAAATCTTTCCAACTCATTGATCCACACGTCGGCGCAGTATACATCTGATCCTTCTCAATTGGTGAAGATGCACCGTACCTTGCCCTCCAAAGCCTTGAAATGAGCAAGTCCTAGCTGTAATAGGTTCTCCAAGCCTGCTTCAGCAGTAAGGCCTTGTTATAACATCCCACATGTCTAACCCCTAGGACCCCCGCTCCTTTCGGCTTAAAGAGGTTGTCTTTGTGTTTCTAGTGAACTGATCTAGTGGCATCAAACTTCCCCCACACAAATTGTACCAATACTGAATTTATCCTGTTTACTACTGTAGTAGGCACCAAATAGATATTAAACACATGCTGATGCAAAGCCACCAAAACTGCATTAACCAGAACGAGCTTCCCAGCAAAGGACAACAACTTGAACTTCCAGCCTTCCAATCTTCTTTTGATATCCTCCACCATGAATCCAAAATGCTCCACTCTATTCCTCGGTACCCTTGTGGAAACCCCCAAATATTTCTGAAAATACCCCCTTCTGGATATCCAAAGATGATCTTCATCCCCTCCTTATCATCTAAAGACACACCTTTAGAAAAGCACATGGATGACTTACGAACATTGATGACTTGACCAGAAGCAAAAGTATACTTGTCTATAGCATTCTCCAAGGTTAAGCATGAAGAGGCCTCCATTTCTGAAAAGAAAAGGGCATCATCCGCAAAGAACATATGTGACACCTGAGGGGCACCTCTAGCCACAACAGCCCCTTTAATATTACCCTTCCCTACTTCCTCGTCCAGGATAACCGACAAAGCTTCCATGCATAAAATAAATAATTTATTACTTATTTCTACATAAACTATCCAAACATACTTAAATCAACCTAATATTACTTATCCAACTACTACATACCCACCGAAGAACATGGATTTAGTTCAATTTTTTACATGAATAGATTTCACTTATAATTCATGTTAGGATCGAAATAAAGAGCCTAGTATTTGCAGCAGAAGAAAAATTATTAGGATGTATAAATTGAGAAAAGTATGACAAGATGAGTACTTAAAATAGAGAGTACAAAGACACAAGATTTACGTGGAAACCCAAAGCAGGAAAAAATCACGAACGGCAATGGAGCAATAATCCACTAATATAAGGGGAGAGATTACAAGAGAGATCCCAAACGGCGTATAGCATCACGGGAATAATTTGAAGGCAAAATAATAACTTTCAAAATACTCTCACAACCTAGGATGGGTAGAGGTGAAGAAGCTCTCAATTACAAGTGTGTAGAAATAGGTTGATAATACCCTATATGTAGAGCTTGTCAAATTCATGAGTAACTTCAGTTTTTGCCTAAATTAAACAAAATTTACTAAAATTTACAAAAAAATTACTAATGTTAAAAAACAAAAAAATAATAATTTTGATATATTAATGTAAATTTGCCAAAATTTACCAAAATTTACCAAAAATTACCAAAAGTTACCAAACTTTAACTTTTACCCAACTGCTTTTTACCCACAAATTTGACATACCCTTATAGTAAAAGTACAACTCATAACCCTAATTCTAGAGCGTAGCCATATACCAATATTCATGATGCCAAGAAGTTGACTCCAAAAAGGAGTTGGACTCTACCAATGTTCATAATGCAAATAAAGCTCCAATTGGACTTTTCCACTAATTAGAAGTATTGTTGTGGATGGAGTCTTGGTGGTAGGAGTCTTCGGAGGGATAAGGCACCACCCAAATGAATGAGTATGATTGGATAAGTGGCTACACATGATTAAAAGAAGGATTCAAGCCATAAAATCCAACAATTCAAAAATAATTTTTTAAAGTTCGTTGTCCAGTCCAATTCCAATTAAGGCTTTATTCTTTTGTGCGGAAATGGTGCGATATGATGCAATTCTGGAAAGTGCGGTAATGTATGGAATGGTATGGTAAAACTTGTAGACAGTGTGATTGTTGTGGTAAGTGACGAAAGAGAATATGAAAACAAAGGAGAAAAATGAGGAAGTATATTGGCAATGATTGTAGTAAAATGTTGTATGATATGCTAAAGTGTGGAAGAATATTGAATGGTATGGTGAGTTGTGAAACTGCACCGTACTAAAGAACAGGGCGTAAATTTTGATTTTATATGAATTGTATGATCCAAAAAAATTTGAAAAAAAATACTATACGCCAATTTTTTTGGACTTTAAATTGGTATGCATTTGACAAGTTATTATGGCCCACTTCAACCTATCAATACTATGGTAGTTGAAATGTATAAATACTTTAAAATATGCATATAAAAAAACCAAAATCAATATATATTGGTGAAAAGATTTGTTACAATAAGTAATCTCAGTTGTTGAGATATAAACTTTTACAAAATTTAATATTGTAAGGAGATTCTATCATAATTAATTTTTTTCAACTTTCATAGTCGAAAAGTGTAGGCACTATTAATTCTACCATAAAAAATCAAAATTAAAGTATGTTGATGGAAGTATCTTGCTTTAATAGTTAATGGTATTTAGAGAGACAATAATCTTTTTAATAAATGTGATTTATTTTTAATAAATTAATGATTATATTAGAAATTTTTTCCAACTATGGTAGATATTCATCTTATTATTAATATAGTAGTTGAATTAAAAGGTGAAAAGAGAAGGCAGAAAAACAACAACTAACTGACACGTGTAATAAAAACTAAAATGTCATCTATTGAAAGAATGCAAATAGTTATCTATGGAAACAATCAAGTACACATTCTAATAAAATGATAATGAAATGAAACGAAATGGGTTGAGCTATTGATGAAGCAAGCAACCCGGCAGAGCACCACAACACTCAACAAACATAAGCCTAACATTCTTTTCTACTTATTGAATGAAATGAAGTGAAATTCAAATATTTGAGTCGGACAAATTTTGACATTACTATCATTGTTAAGGATGTGTTTGGTTCTTCCCTGGGAAAATATCTCCCAGTAAACTTTTATTCGGGAAAGTTTTTCCTGAAAAAATTTTCCTGGGAAAGAAAATATTACAATGTTTGGTTTAAAATATCCAAAATACCTTATGTATAAAATATATAAAGTATTTTTCATGGGCATTTTGGAAAAATATACTATAATAATTTATTTTCCCATGTGAAAAGAATTTTCCCATTGGTCCCACCTATAAACTTCCCCATCCTTATTTTGCATCAAACATAGAAAAAGTTAATAAACTTTTCTAGGAAACTTCACCATCCAAACACTCCTCAAGGCTATGGATATTGGCATACTTTTTGTCGAAAGTATGGAGGAGAGAGAAAAAGAAATAAAGGAAAAATGATAAAAAGAAAATGCTGAAGGATGCATACGCATCCTTGGGAAAAATGCCTCAAAATCGTCCAAATTGACATGTCCAGGCGCAGGGGGGGGGGGGGGAAGTGTGCTGCACCCCAATTTTTTGTGTCTGGCGGGTGGTGTACAAGCTCAGGGGGGAGTGTTTGGGCCAACAACGGTGGGGCCCACCTCTGTCTCACCCTTTTTTTTCCCCTTGGCTTTAGCCGTTTCTTTTTGCTTCTTTCCTAGTTCCTTTTTTTCTTTTTTTATTTAATTTTATAATTCAAAATTTTGTAATTTAAATATTTTTTTAAAAAAATAATTTTTAACAAAAATAATTTGTTTCAAAATTATTTTGAGTTTGTAATATTTTTCAAAATTTTGTTTCCATACTAAATTAAATTTATTGTTTCCATTGTAAATTTAATTTTCAAAATTTTGTAACTGTATTAATTTTTTTAAAAAAAATTACATAATTTAAAAAAATAATAATTTTGAGTTTGTATTATTTTTCAAAATTTTGTTTCCTATTTAATTTAATTTTTTTGTTTCCATTGTAAATTTAATGTTCAAAATTTTGTAATTGTAATAAAAAAGTTTTTTAAAAATATATATTTGTTGTGAAATTAATTACAATAATTTAAAAAATTATAATTTTGATTTCTTATTATTTTTCAAAATTTTGTTTCTATTCTAAATTTAATTTCTGGTACATGTTTCCATTGTAAATTTAATTTTCAAAATTTAGTACTTGTAATAATATCTTTAAACAAAAGAATATATGTTTGTTGTGCAACTAATTGTAATATAAGAATTGAATTGTGTGATTAATAAATTATTCACAATAAAAACAAAAAAACGGCTACTTTCTACAACGGCTACTTTTACAACGGCTATATTCCAACAGCTAGTTTTACAACGGCTATATTCCAACGGCTAGTTTTACAATGGCTAGTTTTTGAAATCAAATTGTCTATAAATAGAGCTCCATGTAGTGTTGCTAGTTCACACAACTCTCAAATATTCTACTCAATTCATCTTACCAATTGTTAAGAATTTTCCCTTGTCTCAGCAAAATGGACAGGAGATATGAGAATAGTCAACCCAATTCTCGGAGATCCCAACAACCTCCTCCTCCTGAAGATGATTATCCTCAATATGGTAGTTATTATCATTACGATTTAAATGCCGATTACTACCATAATCTCTCTTAGCCTTCGAACCTACAAAATTTTTCCCAACCAAACCACCCCACATATGTCCCTCCTCCATCGAGGCCGTTCGTTGGGATGGTGACCGACGATGTGAATGATGTGGTTCGGCTTGGATCCTAGAGTCAACCGTTTGATGTTCAAGACGACGACAATGAAATTAACAGAAATGAGGCCACTCCAACACGACTCTCAAGGGCCAGAAAAGAAGCAGCGGAGTGGACAGATTTGGAGGATGAAATTATCATCAGTGCATGGTTAAATGTGAACAAGGATCCAATAGTCGGTACGGGCCAGAAGAGAGAAACCTTTGAGAAACGGATGTATAATTATTTTTGCCAAGCGAAAGCGCTACGCTTGGATGTTCAGTGGCCAGAAGGGAGGACTGCATCATCCATGACGGGCCGGTGGAAGAGGATCAAGGTGCCTGTGACGAGCTTCTGCTTCGCGTACGCAAGTGTCGCACGTTGCGATCCGAGTGGCTGCAGTGAATCTGATTTAATCAACCTCGCAAAAGAGGCATACAAAGAGAAGCATGGGAAGAATTTCACGCTTGAAAAAAGTTGGCAACTACTGCGCAATGAGGAAAAATGGAAGATGCACGAGATTAACGTAGATCAAAAGACGCAACAATCCACAAAAAGAACGAAGAATACAGCAAG
The DNA here is from genome assembly GCA_029582165.1 of Portulaca oleracea. NCBI lineage: Eukaryota > Viridiplantae > Streptophyta > Magnoliopsida > Caryophyllales > Portulacaceae > Portulaca > Portulaca oleracea. The sequence goes on from CM055871.1 coordinate 27,934,861, forward strand.
TGGAGCGTACACAAGTTCCGGTTCGAATTCAAATTTTGTTCGAATTGAGGAGGACGAGGAAGATTAAACTACAACCCAGACTCCTACCAGCCGACCACCTGGAAGGGATGCTTCAAAAAGGAAGGCGAAGGGCAAAGGCAAGGCTTCAGCTTCATACAGCAACGCTCCACCGACCGTTGTTCTTGAACAGCTGACTTTATTGTCACGTCATGATGATAAAAGGGAGGATACACTTGCAAGGCTCGCAAAGTTGAAGGCGCAACAGTTGGAGGAGCAGAGGAATTATGCGAAGATGAAGCAACAAGAGTTGGAAGAGCATAGAAATTATGTGAAGGTTAAGCAGAGAGAGTTGGATATGCAAACCATTAATATGGACATCTCACATATTGTGGACGACGAAGAACGAGAAAACTTCGTCAAACTCCGAAAATTGGCATGGGAGCGATTATTTAGAAACGAATAATGAAGCAGGGATGACTATTTTGTCCTTTTTATCCTGTTCCTTTCCTTGTTCTTCAATTTTGTATGGTGTTTGCATTGCTTGTAGCCCTTTACTTCAATATGTTTTTAATTTTGTCCTTGTTGTTGTTTTTAATTAATTTCGGGATAATTAATGGAGAAGTGTGTTGTCAATTCATGGAGCATTGTGTTGTCAAATCTGTCTGAAAAAGATTCAAACCTAGAAAAAACTTGACATTAATGGAACATTGTGTTGTTAATTAATGGAGCATTGTGTTGTCAAATCTGTCTGAATTCAAACCTAGAAAAAACTTGACATTAATGGAGCATTGTGTTGTTAATTAATGGAGCATTGTGTTGTCAAATCTGTCCCTAAATGATTCAAACCTACAAAAAACTTGACATTAATGGAGCGTTGTGTTGTCAATTCATGGAGCATTGTGTTGTCAAATCTGTCTGAAAATGATTCAAACCACCACAAACTTGACATTAATGGAGCCGGAGCATTGTGTTGTCAATAATTCATGGAGCATTGTGTTGTCAATTCATCCTGAAATGCAATCAATTATACATATTTATCACAACAATTCAATCTTTCAAATAATTTCACCTAAAACTGCTCCCATTTGTATATATATACTAGAGTTAAAGAATACATCTTGCACCAACCACAAACACTTTGAAGACACTTATTCAAAAACTAGACTAAAGCTAGTTACAACAAAATGTCTTACAATCCATTCGAAAGTCGTCAAACGCCTTACAATCCATTTGATAATGATCACGATGACGAGGCCAATGAAGAGGAGGCCGCCTCTGGTTCGACTTTCCAGAGGGGACTGTTGTTGGTGCAAGCGTATTATCCTAGCTGGAACCTGAGTAGTCCCCTAGTGTCACCTTCTACATGTCGACGCCGGAGACACATCCACCGCGACCATGAAGAAGCAAATAACCGCTTGTACATATGGACTACTTCTCATCAAGTCCTGTGTACACTGATGAATTATTTCGGCGACGGTTCAGAATGCGCCGGCACTTGTTCCTCCACATTGTCAACACCTTAAGGGAATGCTTCCAATACTTCACTCAAAGGAGAGACGCGACTGGGAAATTGGGACCATCCCCCTTGCAAAATGCACCGTTGCTTTGCGGGCATTAGCTTACGGAGCATGCGCGGACTCGTTGGACGAGTACTTTCGTATGAGGGCAAAAACTATTCTTGAGTGCATCAACAAATTTTGTGAGGGTGTCCAACAATGTTTTGGGCCTGAATACTTGCGGAAACCAAACGAAGCGGATATGCTTCGTCTCCTACGCGTGGCCGAACAACGTGGTTTCCCAGGCATGCTTGGAAGTATTGATTGCATGCATTGGGAGTGGGATAAATGTGGCAAGGTCAATACCAAGGTGGCTACCAAGGGACAGCAACTGTGGTGCTAGAAGCAGTTGCGTCATTCGGCACTTGGATATGACATGCGTTCTTTGGCGCTGTTGGGTCGAACAATGACATAACTGTGCTTGAGGAGTCGCCATTGTTTGACGATTTACTCGAAGGTCGCTCACCGGAAGTTCAATTCACTGCTGGCGGTGAACATTTTAATTATGGATATTACCTTACTGATGCTATTTATCCGTACAGGCCCACTCTAGTCAAATCCATATCAAAACCACAGCTGCCGAAACACAAGTTATTTGCAACTCATCAAGAAGCAACTAGAAAAGATGTTGAACGAGCTTTTGGGATCTTGAAGGCTCGATTCGCTATAGTTCGACGCCCAGCTCGGTTTTGGGAAGTCAAAACAACGAAAAAAGTTATGAGGGCGTGTGTCATACTCCATAACATGATCGTCGAGGATGAGCGAGACACGTTCAACTACAGTTTCGGCACACTACAATATGATATACCATTAGACGAAACAGAACTTACAACACCTACCATTGGTCGACCCAGAGTTTTCAAAGAGTGGTTGAAAGAGAAACTTAAGACTACTGATAGAAAGGAAGGTTTGCGCCTCCAAAATGCGTTGGTTAATCAAATATGGAATCGTTACGGAGCTACGTACAATCAGAACTAATCAAATCATCTCTGCCATCCATAGTTAAGTTGTATTAATTTTATTTACGTCGTACTCAATATTTTATGTACTTTTTTTTAAAAGTATTTTCATTTATTGTTGTGTGTGTTTAATCCTAATTTTTATGTTGTATTTTTATTTTGTTTATTGTATTTTATACGGCCAAATCTCAATTTGTGAAAGCTCGGGTCCGGGTAGAGACCAAAGATCTTGAGCGATATTAATCTTGACGTTTGTTGTATTTTATATTAATGTTAAGGTTTAATGTTTGAATACTAGCTTATTTATTTATAGAAAAAAAATTCAATTAATCATTTATAATAAAAAAAATCAATAAAAAAATATTCTATTTATAAAGAAATTAATAAAAAAATATTATAAATAAATCAATAAAGAATATATTTTATTTATATAAAAAAATTAATGTAAAAAAATTTTCAAATTCCTAATTACATCTTAATATTTTATTTATAAAAAACAATTCAACTAAATCAATTATTGAAAATAATTATACTCTACAAGTGGATCCCATAATACAATAAAATATTACTCCCTACCCCACTCATCCTTCACCTCATCCTCCAATTCCAAGGATGTCATTACCAATCGCATACTCCAAAACCCATTAAAATAATACTATTTTCACTATTCATATCCCCCTCATCCCTCAAACCCAAGTATGCCAATACACATAACCTAATAGTTTTCTCCCACACATGTCCAAAATTTTACCAAAAATTAAATTGGAGGAGGCAAAAGGTACAGTAAAATGTTTTATGTCCAAAATTGTACTAAAAGGAGAAAAAAAAGGTAAAATGTTTTCCAATGGGATATATATTGCATGCACCCGGAGCATGTACTCCGGATATTCATAAGTGAACAATCATTGTAATAAAAGTGAACAATCTAATATCTATGGTGAACAATCTAATATATGTGGGTGAACAATCATATAATCTGGAGCACATGCTCCGGGAGCACCTAATAAATCGCAGAAAACACTTTACTTGAGATGTGAGAACTACCTGAGTTGGGGTCCCACTTCACACGGACAGATCTACCGTTGTCCGAGAGAGAGAGAGAGAGAGAGAGAGCAGAAGTTGTTCATCCCCAACACAAACCAATCGCCGACGATCGGCTCTGTCTGATCGGAATTTCATCGCCGGCGACTCCATTTACAACTTCTACTTTCCATTTCCACGTATTCTTGCTTCTTCACAACCCCCTGATTTCGCCCCTACTAAAACCCTCGATTCGGCGCAAATTCATTTCTCCCGATACAGACTTTCGGTAATTCGATGCTATTCTGGTCTATCTGTGTTTTTTGTTGCTTTTTTTGGGTGATTTTGTGATCCAACTGTTACTCTGGTGTTCAATTGAATGTTGAAGGTTTGGACACAATTGATTGATTGATGATTATTGGGGGTATCCGAATCTTGACCCTTTCTTTGGTGTTTGGGGAGAAATTCGATGTTTAAGCTGTTGTTGAATCAGTTTGGGATTCATTTGTGGGTGTGTGTATTTGTTCCCCTTTGTTTAAGGGTGGCTTTGTACTCAGTTTTGCTCAATTTTTTTGATACTTTTTTTGAGAATTGTATGGTCTTGGTTGCTGGAATTCCTTCCAATGTTTCTTTTGATTTGAATGATAAGTGGTTCCCTATGTTAATTTGAGCAGTTGGGTATTTGTGTGATGATGTTGTAGCTGGTTGAATGGATGATTAGGAATGGTAGAGGTTGTGAATATATTACTTGGAAGTTGGACATGATTTTTGCCTTTGAGGAAAGATAATTTTCTGGATGATATAATATAAGCGTAGAACATGTTGGTTTCTTATGGTTGAATCCTGTTACTTTTGTGGAAGCTAAATGCCTTGTTATGCCATAAATTTTCAGGTTAAGTCTATCGGTCAAAGACTATTCATCATTTGACATTGTGAATGGAACAACTAGTCAACTTTATTATACGACCTCCCAGGTATGGTATAAGTCTTTGCGCATCAGCAGCCTAAAGTTGAAGTATTTAACAATATACATTGACATGATATTAGAAACAAAGAGCCAGTTTATCAGGAAATTGAATCGAATTCTAGTATAATGGGCCAACTTTCTTCAAAACAGGAAAAAAAGGAGGGAACAAAAAAATCCTGGAATAAGAGTAATGACAGTGAGGAAAAGGCCTAATTTTGGGAAACAAACAAATGCAATCAAGAAAAAGGAAATGCGGAAACAAGATAAAAAACAATTAGTCTCAGCTGTTGTTAGAGAAATATAAGGAAAATAGAAAATAAGAGAAGGATTGCTCAGTGGGTAGCTAAAAGAATGCAGCAATGAAAGATGCTTTTATTTCATTCAGCTTGTGATGCTTAAACAGCTAGAAACAGAAAACATGGCCTAAATTAGCAACCACTACACCACGGCTCAAAACTGAAAAACAAACTCAACAAACTAGAGAATCATATCCCTAAACCTTAGGACTCTTAACAGAAAAACAAAACAACTTAAAAGGGTAAAATATCTGATCCTGAAGCAATTATCTAACATCTGTATTTGCTTAGAGTTTCTCCTGTTTAAGCTGCTGTCCATTTTCCAGATCTATATTAAACCTTTGTAAATGCAATAATACATGTGCACAGTATTAGTCATGATTCGATCAGAATAAAAATACCTCACTTTTATTAGTGAGGCTTATGAAGGCTTAGCACTGACAGTATAAACAACGAACAAACCAGCGTTGCCAGAGCAACCGATCCTTTTCTTTACATATTCACCTTAAATCAAAGGGGGGTGGAATGGTCAAAGGGAATACCTCAATGAAATCAGTAATCCTGTCTGAAGAAATTGAATATACTATTGAACATGTATTGTTCAATATCTTATTCTTATTATTTTAGCCTTTGGGCCGTGTGGTGAATTTTATATTAATGACTATCGGTTGTTGGAATCCTGGGGATATGAGTGTTATGCAACAGTGCAGGACGGAAAATACTGATTGCGAAAGGGGAAAAGAAACTGTTCCTTATTCTTCGTTGACTGTGCTGATGGTGTGGTCAATCACGGCAGTGACTTAGATGGAGGTGATATGTAAGGGGGCAATGATATCTCCCATCTCCATTGAGACATACCTTAGACTTATAACTTGTAAGAAGACAATAAACACTCCTTGAAATATGAGGACCCAAACATTTGGACTCCATATATCCTAAAGACCTGTCGATTGGGGCTTGTCTTAGTGGCAAGCTCCCCACCCTTCCATCCCCTCCTTCCAGGGTTCGATTCCTGGGGGAAGCATTCCTGTTTACCTGGATGCGGGAGTGTGTTGAATTGGAAGGACATTTTCATGCGCATTTATGGTGGATGTTGAGGGCTTTTGGTCATCCTTCGACTGCGACACTAGAGGTGGGTTTGCTTAGGCCACCTATTGCCGGTTTCCGTCACTGGCCGTTGATAGATTTCTGAGCGGTTGACAGTTCCTCTCCCTTGCAGCAATACAACATCCTAATTCCTAGGAGTAGGGTTTTTTTGTTTTCCACATCCCATATGTTATCATATGTGATATGGCCATGGCCCATGGCCCACAAGGCACATTTAAAAGGCATTGATTTGACTTTAGTTGGGGCTCATTAAAAGGTACAAGTGACCAAGTATCAATATTAATAAACTCACGCAATGTATTTCTTGCTAAAAAGTAAATGAATTTAGAACATAAATGCTGTCCGTGGGCTTCGTAAAAATTGGGCTTGATATATTCTCCAAAAAGGCCAAATCAATTTAGCAGTGTCCAACCGGCTTGTCCAACTTTCCGGCCATGTCGCCCTGCTGTATTGGACATTTGGACCCTTGGATGCCGTATCCCCGTGTGCGGAATTTTTAGGGATACCGTGTCAGACCCTTAGATCTGTCCCGAGTCGGACACCCGTGTCTTGAGTCCGGATAACATCGCTCCCATGTACTTGTTTAAAACAGGCAATGGTTAGTCTGCCAAATTCCAAACACTCAACTCTTATTCCAAGTCATAACATAGCTTTGGCATTCCTTAATTGAGCCAAAGTAACCCACCCTCATTATAGAGGGAGACAGATGATTTATCTAAAAACTCACTAGAAATAGAATGAGCTATACTTCTTTGTATTATTTCTTTTTGCAATATTTCCCGTATCAATTTAATGGAAGAGTTGAATGCGTGTGGTATTTGTAATTCCTCTTTGACAGTTGGTCTCATTTTAACTGCTAAAAGTATATTGAAATTCTCTGCGGAGATTGTAGTAGCTAGATATAAGCCAATTCTGGATCTTGCTTCTTGCGATGTTTGCATCAATCATGGGCAGCAGTACATGGCTGTATACTCTAGATCTTTTTCTGGTGCTCGTGAAAGATACTGCATCTGAGTTTTAACTTCTACTAGTTACTGTTTGGATCAATTTAGTTTGATGCAATTTGCTGTTATGTCGAATATAATGCATATATCTGTACATTTTGACTTCCTTTCTGAGTGTCTGTGAAAGAATAGCAGCTGATTGTTTCAGCTGCATAATTTGTTAAACAAAGTGGGTCTTTTTACAAGACTGAGAAATGACAGATGAAATTTCTGCGTAGACTAAATTCTTCTGTGATCATTGCTTGTTCATTTTATGTGCAGAAACTGACGTTGCTCAAGTTAGAGTTTGTTTTTTAGCAGTCCTATGTTCTCTATTTTCTATTTATTGTTGCCGGCATGAATTATGACATGTGCAAGACGTATCCTGCAGGGCTGAATATATCATTGAACATGACCTTTTGGACCAAGAGTTTATGCTAAAAGGGAAATGGTATCAAAGGAAAGACATCGAGGTAAGCTTTGGTTTAAATGAGACATGGAGTTTCTAGATTTTGAATCTTTTCTTTTTGTGTGCTTTGGGTGTCCATTCAGTGTATTTCTTTATTTGATGGGACCAGTCTGCCCTTTGGTTGAGGCTTTGAGCATGCTTTTTTTGAAGTTTCTAGTTATGTATATTTTACATCATAAGAAATGTATTCTAAGGTAAAATAGTATCTTCTGGCTGGAAAATTCATTTTTAATCTTTCTCTTCCAACCTTTTTGCAGCTTTATATCTTAGTTACTGTAAAGTCAAGGTAGCTTTCAGCTGTGTAGGTGTCATTGAAAATTAATAAAGCTTGTGATCTTGATTGGTTATGTCTTCATTTTCTTGACAGCTTTATGCATTACCTAGGGTTGCATTAAAGTCGCTCGTTTGAATTGGGTTATTTAAGTAATGCCTATCTAACATTCTACAGATCAAAAACAGTAGGGGAGATATTCTTCAGTGCAGTCATTATATCCCTCTAGGGAGTCCTGAAGAGAAGGCGCTACCTTGTGTGATTTACTGTCATGGTAACAGGTTAGGCTATTTTAGCTTACTTTCTGATTGTTAATCTGATTCATCTTTAGATTTGCCGATTTGGTTTCAAGTTCATGATTATAAAATTAAATAAATACAATTCGCCGTATTCGACTTTCCATTAGGTATTTACATTACAAGAATTTGGTGAAACGGTATTTGCATGAACATATATTTTACTAGGATATTAGATCGTGTTTAGAAGTGTCCTGCTGCTGGCCTCTTGGATGCTTGGAGATTTTCCCCTATGTTGTCCTCTTTCTTTGGATACAACAGCCGTTCCTTCTTCCTTGTATAACTCCTTAGTTTGAAAAGGACAGGTGGTGTGTAGGCAAAAGGTACAATACAAGTCTCCCTATATCACACCACCTTGTGGGAAGTGATTTCTGAAAGCGGACCTAGTTTGCCTTAATTGGTTTTGGACAAGGCATGAGGCATGGCGTTTCTGTGACTTCTGGAATTGTGGGTAAGTGAAGTTGCAGAAGAGAGAGGAGAGCAATTGACAATAGGACTGAACTTCTCTAAGCATGTTTGCTTTGGAATGTGATTTTGAGTGTAAACCTTCATTTTGAGTGTGCATGTTTGCTTTGGCACGTTGCCTTTTCGTTGATGGGGTTGTTTGGGGTCAAGTGTGTACTGTGAAGGATTTTTGGTGGCTCGGAGTTGGAGGGGAAAGGATGATGAAAAGTTTGGTTCATTGTGTTTGAATTTTGATTCCCTTTGTTATTTGGTGGGCTACTTGGATGGAGAGGAATAGAGAGACATTTGTGAACAAAGCCTTGTCCCTTGATGATTTCAAGCTCTGCTTTCTTGAGGATATTGTCCAGTTGGAGTATGGTGTCCGGTGATTGGAATTTGAATTTTGTGAGTAATATTATTGATGAGAGCTTGAGGGAATAGTGTTTTTGTATTTACCCCTTTCTATATGCAGGCGACATCCCCTTGGTGTCCTTGCAACGTATCTTTTGATTAGTTATTAAATAAAAAAAAATATTCATCCTTAAAGTTGACAAACCCTAATATTCCAAAACCTTCATTTTTGAACTTCCTTGTTCAAACTGGGATGGTTATGGTGGCCTAATTATGGAAGAGGAGGTTGGTTACCCAAGCTTATGCTGTTCTGGCGGTTCATTTTCCAGCACGTAGCAAAAGTTTGATGCGCCCATTCCATAGTTACCGGGAATGCCAATATTGGCGGCGACCTGCGTTTTGGAATGCGCTATCCAGAACCTGGATCGTTTTTGAACTGGAACATCATTTCTGGCAATCCAAGCGATTTGGGTGATAGAGAAGGGAGGAAGAAAAAGTAAGGGTGAAAGTAACTGAAAAACTTATTGAATTACAGATTCATACCAAGATTATGACGGGCAATTCATAATCATTATTGGTGGTAGCCATGGAAAGAAAACAACATTGTTGGGGAAGTACAGGCTCAAATGTGGATGGGGGATTGAGTCCTAAATATGTTTATAATCCCTTCTTTCCTTGTCAAAGAAGTATAGGCATAGGAATACCTTTTTTTTTGTTGTTCTCAAAGTCCCCTTCATTGAGTTCCATCAACCTTTCTTGAGCATCAAGCAAATGGCTTCAGTAGTTTGTATCAAATTCATTGTTGACGGCTTCTTGTTTGGCATGGCAGTGGATGCCGGGCAGATGCTAGTGAAGCTGCTATTATACTGCTGCCACTGAACATCACTGTTTTCACTTTGGATTTCTCTGGTTCTGGCCTCTCAGGAGGAGAGCATGTTACTCTAGGATGGAATGAGGTGAGTTCTTATTTATTGTAAGTATTTATCATGGACTTTTACCTATCAACGTGTGTGATTGAGGTTAATTTTTGAGAAAAAACATAGTAATTGATCTTTTTTCTTAATTCCTTCTCAGTTTAATTAATGCACTGTGACAAACAAACAAGATTTTCTATTTCTTCTTTTAATTGTTGATAGGGTGGTTCTTGTTTTGCATGGGTGGTTTTACATTACATGTGGTAGAATGTGAGGCTGTGGAATGTCTGATGTTCTCCTATGGGTTCTGCAGAAAGATGATCTGAAGGCTGTTGTTGATTACTTGCGATCTGGTGGGAACGTATCCATGATTGGTTTGTGGGGCAGGTCTATGGGTGCTGTTACCAGGTTTTCTTTCTTTCTGTTTACTTCTTGTAGATAGATTTACTGATATTTCAACTATAGAAGTTGTGATTATGTTGCTTTCCATCCTGAGCTTGGCATGTCTCAGATCCTCACTGGTATATTTGACCTAACTTTATATATTATTCCTGTAGTTTGATGTACGGTGCCGAGGATCCCTCCATTGCCGGGATGGTCCTTGACAGTCCCTTCTCAGATTTGGTGGAGTTGATGATGGAGCTGGTGGATACATATAAAGTCCGACTTCCAAAGTTTACTGTGAGTAATATCTTGAATTAAACTTTGTCAATGCTGGACATCGTATCTACTTTTTCCAGTATTCTTTTGCAAGTCCCTAATTAAAGAAGTGCCCCTTCCTCTCATTATCTGCCTTTACATCGACAGTGGCAATAATACCTTAAGGTGCATCCTGTTTGAATAGGGTTTGGGGAGATTCAATTTATGCAGCAGTATTCATGTATGCAGAGAGACTGTTTATGAGAGGCCTCCAAATAATTTAAGATGTTTGGCATATTAATGCCTTTTGTGAGACTAACGGATTGGGGGGGGGGGGGTGCAAAAGAGCAGCAACGGAAGGTGTTAGAGTCACGGCAAGTATTGACCAAACAAGAACTGGTATTTATTATGAACTATGCATGTCCAATGGCTGAAGGGTATTAAATATCAACTTTCTTGATGCTAAAAGGAGGATAACAGGCACGCTTGCTAAGGGATTGCGACCCAAAATTATACACTTTCAACGGTTCCTCCATCTTTGATATGATAGTTCTAATTTATGACCATACCTCAATTATTCTTTGGTGTACATCTATGTTTGTTGCGTTTCAGGAGTTGATTCTCTTCACCTCACGGCTGTCCATCTTTGCTGCTCTTGATGTGCTTGAACTGCCTGACTCTTGCTTCCCTCATCGTATTCTGTATTGAGTGTCACACACACACTTTCTCTCTAGTCACATCATTTTGTATCACATTTAATTTTTAATTGAATCATCCTCGTCTCTGCAACCTTCATTTCTTGGACTTGAGACTTCAACAGCCAACATTATGAACCATACCAATGTAAATATGCTGATTTGATCACCATCCAGTAAAATCTCCTTGTTAATCCCGTAGGAATCTTATTACCCTACACCGCAGATACATTGCTCCATTTGCACCTTACTCTTATACAGTGACATTTCTTGCCTTCACATTAGAAAAAGAATAAGAGATACATGTTTACTCTAGCATGGTGACAAAGATCTCTACCACAAAATGAACAGATTGCACTGTTGTTTGAGGTTTTAATGATTGATTTTATTCCCAAAATGGATGCTCATGAGTCATGATGTATATATGTGTGCGGGCACAAACACAATCACCCCCTCCCTCGTTCAATTTGATGCGTACTTCTGTTCAAATCGTTAAGTTTTGATCAGATGTCATAGACATTAACTTTCTATTCTGTCATAGGTAAAATTTGCAATCCAATACATGCGACGAGCAATCTTGAAAAAGGCCAAATTTGACATAATGGAGCTGAACACCATTAAGGTACTGTGCCCTATGGGACTGCCATTTCTTCATTACTCAACTCTTAAAAAGTCTGATACACTGCTGAAAATTTTATTTAACTGAAGGATTTATACTCTTTTGGCCCACTTCACATGCTTAAGAATAAAAAAGGGAAATAAAGTTGCTTCTGCTCAGTAAACGCAATTAAAGGGGCTTTCTTTTTCTTTTTATGTTTTAGATTCAGATCTTCTTGAAGAAATAGAAAAAAAAAGAAAAAAAGGAGAGGGGTTCATGAAGTGCGTGATGAACTTGCTGTGCCTTTCATCTGTATGAAACTGTCAGCTTTTGATTGACAATTTCCGTCTACTTTCCTAACAATGGAAGGTTGTCAGACAACAATCTCCACACACACGCGCGCGCACACACACACAGAGGTAGGGGAAAAAGGAAGAGAATACTATATTGTAACCAGGATTTTCTAGTATATGTTTGTGACACTTGGACTTAATGTTGGAAAAAAAATAAATAAACAGAGAGTGCACAGAGAGTTTTTCCAGAGAAAACAAGTTTTGCTGCACACTTTTCATTGAATCCATGGCAAAATATATAGCCTTACATCTGAACTGATCTTCCTGAAATTCAGCAACTAAAAATGAAGTGGAAAACATGACTCGCTACTCCTGATTTTTCTCAACTGAAACAAACAGAAAATGTAACTAATTATTGACCCAGTAAATACTAATTTTGATGGAAAAATAAAGAAAAAACAGCTAATTTTTTGAAGCACTCATTAAACACTTAATGAATTGCGCCTCTGGAATGTTGGGTGAGGAGAACACCCAATATGATTAAAAGGAATATTTTACCTTATGGTGGTCTGGTCGCCTTCTAGCATGGCTTAGAATGTTGAACAACCTGTCAAAAAAGATCCCAACTTCACATATGGAAACATGCAACGTTTCTGACGTGGAAACAAATTGTTGGCGGGCTAAAAGTCTTACTTTCAGCCCCTTGACTAATTGACATACTGTGGATTCTTTCTATTGATATAACATGCTCCCTTTTCCATGCATTTCCTTTCAGTATGTGGAAACTCTACCAATTGCGTGCACGAATTCCTTCATTTGGATATGTAAAAGATCATAGCCACTCTTAAATTCGAGGGCTCTTCTGAGTTAGATGGTTTGGTCATGCATTGAGGAGTGCAGATTTAGAGATTGAAACGATAAAAAAAGAGCTTAAATGAAGTGATTAGGCATAATTTTGCTTATCTAGGACTAATGGAGAACGTGGCTCATGGTAGAAGTTTGTGCGGATGTGAGAATGTCAAGATATAAGGTTAAGGTTTGAGACATTAGGCAGGCAGCTCAGTCTTTACTTCGACACGTAGTGGCTTTACGTGTAGATGCGTTACTTATTTACATGCTATTTGCATAGGTGGTTAGTTTCTTATCTAAGATCTTCTACTTAATGCACCTCCAGTTTCATTTTCCTGTGTTCATTTTTCTTTTCTTTTTTTTTTTGTGTGTGGGGTAACTCGATTTTATCTCCTTTTATCTCTGTTTTCCAAAGGTTTTTTTTCAACTCCAAATATATATTTTTTTTTGTTCGTCTCCAGGAATCAGTCTCTCGGTAAGCACAAATGTTTTGTTGAGGTAAGGTTGCCTACATCAAGCGGGACCTGCAGAAGTAGTAGTTGCTGCTGCTGTAATGTTGGGTTAGCGACCCCCCAAAATAGATATATGTAGATATAAATGTGATCAAAATAGAATTCACAAGATAACTCAATGTATGTCTGGTCGTATAAGGATAAATAGGATAAGGAATAGTGTGATTAGAGATGAGGCAAGAGTGGTTCCGTTACAAAGTTGAGGCTTATAATATGGCACTATGGCTTGGTGGCGTGAAGTGGAGTACAGGTGCTCTTGCGAGGAGGTATGGGAGGATAAACATTCTCGAATTAAGAGAGATGTCGTTCGACTATTGAAGAATGGGAACGAGGTTATAAAACTGTATTTGGTGTGTTTCTTGTGCACTGAGATGAAGGTTGTAAAGGTGCTAGGCGATTAGGCGAATGAACATTCATCATGGACGCAAGGTACATTTTATGTAAAATGTTTGAAGGGCATTCTCAAAGGAACATTTTATAGGAGCTAGATAAGCATACTAAAAAAGTGAGTAGAAACCGATAAGCATGCAAAATTATGGAACTGACTAGAAGGAGCATAGAGGAGAAAAGAACAAACATAGAGAACGAAAGGATTTTCAGCTTTTAAGTGTTCTCATAAATTATTATTAGTATTATTATTTTGTGGGTCTTTTGGAAGTAGTCCCACGATGAATGATGATATTTGCTGCGGTAAGGTTGTCTAGTGTGAGTCTATATCTCCCTACGGACTACACGCAAAAAAATAGAACCCTCACTAGTCACTGCCAGTACCTTTTTTATAGGAAAAATATAGATATATTAATAATAGAAAAGATCAGATGCTTAGGATGCATCTACAAAATTATGTACAACCAAAATATAGGCTATCCACAAAATCAACTACATCAAAAGAGGAAGAGCTTTAACTTCCCAACAACACAAAAGAAGAGAGACTTGATTAAATTGCCTTTCAAGTGCTACCAAAGACATCCTGCCAAGCAAGAAGATGACTTCTAACTGAATAGGAAATGACCGTAGCAACACCTAAGCACCCAAAGACTAAGTCCCAAAGAGACATAGCAAAGTCACAATGTAGCAACAGATGATCCGGTCATTCAAGTTAACCAAAATCCTCCCCGTTTTCTATAAATTATCACAAGGATGCTCCCATGCGCTGCTTCCCAAACAAAGAACGCAACCTTAAAGGATCCAGAGTCTTCCAAGTAATGGTGGAAGGGAAAACACCAGCCTCCAAAAGAAACAATGACAAAGATTGGGAATTAAGAAGACTCAAATAATAGGAGCTAACTGGAAAGATCCCTTTCTTACTCAAATCCCATCTCACTGTGTCTTGTGAAGAGACTCCTAAAGTGGCCTCATTGAGGATCTTGAAAAAAATTAACCAGGGATACTTCATTAGCTAAACCGTCTCGAATGAAAATCGGAGACCAAACAGTAGAGCCTGAAAGATGCTCCCTATAATTGGAAATGCAAGCATTTCTATAGATACTAGGGAAGAGATCTTTCAAAGAAGTCTCATTGCACCAACTATCACCAAAATGAAATGGTAGAACCATCACCAAAAACAAAAGAAATATGAGGGAAGAAACGCCCACCCCTTAGTGATGAACTTCCAAAGACGGCACCCATAAGAGGCACTCGGTACTTAGGGAGCCCACCCAAAACCCACCACCATATTTAATCGTAATCACCCTCTTCCATAGATTGTCTTTTTCATTCATAAACCTCTATAGCCACTTACCGAAAAGAGCCATATGCACATCTTAAATCCCCCCCCCCCTCTCAAAAAAAAAAAAAAAAAAGGAAAAGAGAGAGAGAGAGAGAGAGAGAGAGAGAGAGAGAGAGAGAGAGAGAGAGAGAGAGAGAGAGAGAGTACTTACATGTTGCTATAAGGCAGCATGCTTAAATGAAGCTGAAGATGATGTCAATCATCTCAGCTATTCTTGGATGGCTGCTTAGACAATGTTGAACAGAGAGGAAAATGTCTCACTCTCTCTTTTTAACCTTGATTATGACAGAATGAAGCTACAAATAGTCTTCCATCCTTTAGGTGTAAAAAGGTGTGGGCATCAAGCCTTCTTGCGGTGTGCTTATGTACACACCACAAATTGGCTCTAGAATCCGTGTCATTCTAATGCGCTGACCTGACAGCCTCTAGCTGTACAACAGGTACACTTTCCTAAAGTATGTGAATATGTTTTGTCTCGAAGAAAACGTGGGTTAAAATTGGAATTTTTTAATGGTATAGGATTAGGGATGTAGACTCAAGGTAAGTTTGCCTTTTACCTTTCAGCATCCAGTAATACTGCTGTTTGACTTAATGTTTTGTGAAAATTATTGAGTCGGTGAGCTCCTTGCATTTATTATTTTATGCATGCATTTATTCCTATAATTGGATATTGTATACAAGAGTTGCATATGTCATTTTTTTTTTTAACAAGTGGTCAGTAGTCCATCATGGGGTTCTTAGCCTATAGGTCTCTACTTATCTCCATCGACTTGCTAATGTGGGGTCTGGTTGTGCATTGTTCATGTTCTACTTTTTGGTAGAATCAGGCACGATGTTGTGCATCTGCATATTTTATCTGCATCAGTTTGTTATGATGTCATTTATGCAGCTTCTGTGTTGATGCATTGCTGTGATTGTTGTTTCCAAAAATAGGTGGCAAAGTCTTGCTTTGTTCCTGTGCTGTTTGGCCATGCAATTGATGATGATTTTATACGTCCGCACCATTCAGAACGTATATTTGAGGTCTATATGGTGAGTTACCAGTCCATTCTGTGTAGCTTTTTACTAATAATAACCATTCACCTCGACCCAAAACTCCTGCATGGTTCATGCTTTATGTACTGTATACTGTTGTGGCATTATAATGCTCTGCATTGCTTTCTTCCTTCCCGAGTATTTATTTCAGCACTATTTTCTTGGCTGAAAGTTTGGCCTGGTATATCTACTATTTTTTTGGTTTTAGCAGCTTGTAATGAGATGGAATGGCCGTATTTTCCTGAACTTTCAAGATAGCAACTTACATGTTTGGTTGGATGTAATGTAATGGGGTGTGTGGTGCAATTAAAGAATGTAATGTAATTAACTATACTATGTAATGGAAACGTGATTGGATTACCATATTTAGTTACTTAAAACAGATAATGTAATTACAAACTTAATAAATTGATCATATTTATTTTTGCAATTGAGAATAAGAGAGAGTGTGCTTGTGTGTGTGTGTGAGAATGAGAAAAGAGGGGTGGGTGAGAATTGATGTGCAAAGGTGATAGTTATTGTTTGGGTTTTGATAACATCTTGTAATGTAATGGGGATTGTTTAGGGATGCCATATTATTCCCATTACATCTATCCATGTTATCTCCATTACAAGGTAGTTTTAATTGCATAGGCTTGACTCTTCACCATCTTCCACATGGCCTGTGTGCTTTGTGGATTAATTTACATGGGAATATCCATGTTACTTATTCTGTAATCTGATTCCCTTAGAAATGCATTGCCTATAAATATGTTAAATGCTTCTGCCTTCCACTTTCTTGTGATCAAGTGATTTAGCTGTCTCTATGTGTTTGTAGCTTTGTAATTTGTATCATTATTTGAGAATAAGAGATAAATGATTCTGACAGGGAGACAAGAATATCATCAAATTTGAGGGAGATCACAACTCTCCACGGCCTCAATTCTATTTCGATTCCATAAGTATATTTTTCAAAAATGTTTTGCAACCTCCAGATGATGATGTTCCAGTGAGCTTCTTTGACCCAATGCATGAGTACATTGACAAGGTATATTAACACAATGACTAGAGTATGATTGCAACGAGTCTCCTTTATCTTTTCTATCCCTTTTCCGCTTGTTTTCTTTGTTTTTTTGTGCATTTTCCCTTTTTCATCGGGTGGGATCAGTTGATGGACTCTTATCTTTTGACGCTTAGGCCACCTGGAATGCGTTGCATGGCCTAGGATATGCTGGTGGCAACACATCAGGTAATATCTCCTTGTATGCCTTAGTTCCTCGTTTTCAATGGACTTTCAGATGCAAGAATTTTAAGTCCCACTTTTTTTTTTTATATATATCTCATGAATTCTTTTCTTCTGTTCAGATCCAGCATCAAGCACTACCGGGGATGCAATCGAGCAGCTCCGTTCAAAACGACCAATGAGCCGTATGGAGGTCAGTGTGTGTCTTAGTCTTCTGTTCAATGTTGCTAACATCTAACACATTGCAGCTCTTGTACTAGTGAGATTATTTTCTTTGCATGCAAGGAGAGAACATCTTTTTTTTTTTTTTTTTTTTTTTTTTTTTTTTTTGCTGCTGCTCAGTCATGAAAAGTGGGCAAGGTAAACTGACTTCTGATTTGATTTTTTAGGTTCCCCCTAATATGGCTGCAGGAGATTCACAACCTGAAGCGAAGGTATATAAGTTTATCTTGGCCACGTTACTATGGTAGTTTCTTTAAGGCATTTTTTA
This sequence comes from Portulaca oleracea, assembly GCA_029582165.1. Taxonomy (NCBI): domain Eukaryota; kingdom Viridiplantae; phylum Streptophyta; class Magnoliopsida; order Caryophyllales; family Portulacaceae; genus Portulaca; species Portulaca oleracea. Next base: position 27,952,556 of record CM055871.1, read on the forward strand.
ATCCTCTGGCATGTTTTATCCTGATTATGGGCACAGCATCATTTGCACAATCCTGAGAACGTGTTCTGAGTTTTTTTGGGGCTCACAAGCAATTCATAATTATTAATTAAATGATCGTTTATGTATAGTCTCTGTAATGGCAAGGTATGAGGCTTGAGTGCTACATCGGCTGTATGGGGGTTGATGTGATATTTATTTAGGATTTGGGTTTTCCAACCTTTGAGGTAGCTTATGGGATGGGCTCTTCACAAGTCCTACATCAACGGCTATTAGAGTCAACATCATGCCTTCACACCGAAGTCTATGGAAAGGGCTACCTAAGGAGTGGGCTAGTAAAGCTACCTAGAGCGAAGCCATTGAGACAATAGTACCGTACCATGGTGGTTGTCAGGGTCCACAGGCTATATTTCTTTTTCTTTTTGTTTTTTTTTTTTTTGGGGGGGGGGGGTGGGTGGGGGGAGGGGGAGGGTTGATGGTGGGGTTTATATAGGCTTTGGGTTCTCCCAACCTCACTTTTGGGATAGGCTTTTCCAAAATCCTGTATCGATTTACCTTGTATGCTTTCCAACATTAGCCTTATTAAAGAAAATTCCGTACTTTTGTTTTCCATCAAATGCTGAGAACATTTTCAATGCTTTTTGAGATGGGAAATCACCTCCAGAAAGGCACAGATTTTTGTCAAATTCTTTCGAAATTCTGAGAGAGATTGTAAAACTTATCAGGAACTGAGGTCATCTTATGATCGCCTGAATGCTAGGAAACAAAGATATAGGCTCACTTCTGTACTGGATCAGCTTGCAGACCTCCACAGCTTTATTGATTAGTGCTGTAGCTTGTATGTCAATGAGGTCATACCTAAAGTGGTTATGTCTGTTCCAAAGAACAGTCAATCTTTAGGTTCATTTATGCCTTCTGTATTACTGGAGCAATTGTATTTGCCTCCAGTAAACCAAAGAAAGGGTGAAAAAGACATTTATACCACCTTTTTTTTTCCCGGCTGATTACTCATACCATGTTGGTTATGAGTCACAAGCTGTTTTGTGCCTATGAAGCATGACCTACTTTGCTACAGAGCTAATTCTTGAAAGTGACCCTACATCTTCTTATGTGAGGGACAGTACGCAGAAATCTCCTCTGTTTTTTATTTTATTATTAAGATGTAGACTAGACTACTAGAATGAAGGGTCGTTGCATGCATTCACCTTCACACACAGGCTGCATAATGAGACGTAACATAACTGAACACAAAAAGAATGTTGCTTACACAAGTTCTTTTCAGGCGGAGCCTACTGGAAACGAATCACCATCAACTTCTGGAATGATTAGCTTTGAACTAACCGATGGTCAACCTTATGGGCCTCATGTTCCCATCTCCACTGATGATGACCAATATGTCGAATACCCTCTTGACACTTGGACGGATTTCCCACGTGATGTAGCAGAAGAAGAAAGGGTAAGCTAACTCCCTTTTGTCAGATAACTGTAGTTCATCTTTCTTTTCGGTAGCCTCAAATCTATTGTCCATTTGGCTATTAATAGTATTGAATATCTTCTCTTTCCACCAAAATTAATCCAATCCAGTGCATTAAATGATGTTCCCTTAAGATTTTTATTTCCTAGAAGGGAAACTGTAGTTGTTACCTGTTGGACGGAGGGAGTAATATATATATATATATATATAAAATAAAAAGGAAAATTTGCACATGGCCCCCTTCAGGTCTATAACAGTTAAATCCAACTCTAACCTTTTTGCATTGATTGATACCTCCCCTGACCTTTGGAATCAAATTAATTTAGCAACTTTTCTGATGAATTTAGCTACTTTTCCTTTGAAGGTGTGATTTATGATGAAAATTGTTTGCTGCAATGTCTGATAATTTTAGATTTCGTCACAAATCACACCTTCACCGGAAAAGTTGCTAAATTCACTGAAAAATTTGCTAATGGTGGTGCGTTTGGTAGAATCCCAACAAAATTTTTATTGGGAAAGTTTTCCCAGGAAAGTTTTTTATGGAAAATTTTTCTTGGGAAAGTGTACTTCACTGTGTTTGGTTTACATCTGAAATCCTAGAAAAGTATGTAGGAAAGTTTTTACAGTGTTTGGTTGAAACTTTAACTTTTTTAAAGAAAAATGTTTGAAATGTCTATACTACCCTTATTTATTTTCATTTCCCCACCTTTCTTATCATTTTTTGGGGGTATTTTGGGTAACTCAATTTTGCTAATATTTTCCATTCACTTGGGGAAGAAACTTTCCCACACCCCCCCTTGGGAAAGTTTTCCCCATAGTTCATAGGAAAATAGTGGGCCCTACTTAAAAATTTTTCCAACCCAGTTTTGCTCCCAAACATGGGAACGTTAGTCAACTTGGGGAAAGTTGACTAACTTTCCTAGGAAAGTCCTAATACCAAACACACCATAAATTAAATTGGTTCTAAATTTAAGGGGAGACAATATTTATTACCGTAAAAATGTGAAGGTTGGATTTATAAATGTTATAAACCTGAAGCGGGTTCTATGTAAATTTTCCGAACAAAAAGGGGGGGAAATTGCATACTCAAAACCCTAGCCGTGTTAGTCTTACTTCTGAACTGCCATGATGCTTCATTCCAGATGGTGATGGAAGCGATAATGGAGTCTTTGAAGGACATGAAAATGAGCCAAACTTCCGAAGATCCATCGATATCATCATGTGGCAGCTCCAGTTGCACCGAGACCCGCCAAGAAAACGGCAAACCAAGCCCATCCCGCACAACAGAAGAAGACAGTTGTGGACCGTCCCAGCCAAACTCAGCCACCAGCACTGCAGATTGCCAAGCATCCGAAACTCAAACCCTTCCCATTTCCAATGGTACTTCAAAATCTCCTCGACATGAACCGTCTCCCCAAGCTTCACCCATGAAGAAATCCAATCAAGCAGGTAAAACGCCCAGCACAGAGTCTACTAGTGATGGAACCAAAGCCACAGTTACGGTCGTGAAAAATTCTTCAGGAAATAATATTATGGACGGCCTTTTCAAGCGTTGGGACCGTAACTTCTTCAAAAGCACAAAGTGAAAACATTACCGAGTATTAACCTGGGTTTCGCCTTACTGCTGCTGTTGTATACACCAGTGTCATAACACAGAAAGTTCGCAGGAGAAGGCCTCGAAAATAGGAGGGGAACCATATTAATTAATATTAACAGAAAAGCAAGGGGTGGTGGTTTATAATTAATGTTGTGTTTCTTTTTTAAAAAAAATTGGGTTTGTGTTTCATTTGGCCATGCATTGTAGATGTGTTGTAAGAAGCAGGAAGGTAAAGTTGGTAAAGGTGAATATGGGGGGCTCACTGAGTTCCAGAGATTGGAAATATTGGCAATTCTTTATTGTGCATAATAACACTCATATTTTGAGGGTTCAAGTTCTGCCCTCTTTCTCTCTACATTGGACCATCCTTTGCATATATTTTTGCTGGATTTATGTTTCTTTGTTGCTTGTTAGTTCAAGATGTGAGGGACTTCGTCGGTTTTGGATGATTTTATGTTTACGTTGTACAGCGTTTATTATAATTTATAGGGATTTTGGCCATTGATACAGAATGGGAATGTTTCTCTGCAATCAAATACGAATGTTTCTTGAGGCAAGAGTGACTTTCTTGTGGTAAGAGTTGACTGTCTATGTCCAGTAGTTAAACTCAAATTGCTTGGACTGACTCGATCAAAAACTCATCAAAAATGCATTGGCATTGTTTTGTTCTTTGAAGCCGTGCAAGTTTTGGGGTATGAGATGCTCTTAGTTTGACATCCTATGTCTCATATTGTACATTGTCTTTTTTCAAATTGTAAGGTGGGTACTTTTGTTGTACTCTCAAACACTTTTTCCAGTTGAATAAATTGGACTAAGTAATCATTAATTATCAGGAAAAAAAATGGAATTCGACATTCATAAATTGGCTTAAAATAAGACTAGAAAAGAGGCAACGTGCCATATAACTTTGAGAACAGGTTAGAAGTTCTACTTTGTTCATAAGGTTAGAAATTTTACTTTACTAAAATCTGACTGGCTACAAAAGTTGAAATAAATTATTTTTTGGTATATATTTTTTGATACATTAATTGGTTTAATTTGATGATGGAAGTGAGGAAACATTAATTGGTTTAATTTGATGATGGAAGTGAGGAAAAGATGAATCAGAAGGCTCATGCTAGGTCTTTTTCCCTCTATTACCATCCCCTCAAATCTTGTCCAAACTAAAGATTGAGAGATGTGTTCCCCCCCCCCCCCCAAATTATGAGATATTACCGAGTGTACATTGCAATGTGTGTACGAGAGAGTATTAAAATAAATGAAATATGTTTCGGTGATAAAATTTCCCCTACGTAGTGCATTATTTTTCAAATTAACTGCATACTTCGGAAAGATCAATGCATTATTCAAATACAAGAATTCATATTTGTTGATAAAATTTCCATTAGGCAATGCATATTTTCCCTTATTCAATGCAGATTTGCTCAAATTTGGTGCATTATTACCTAGATATGAGTGTAGCAAAATATACTCTTTATGTTTCGGTGATAAATTTTCTGCTGTGTATTGCATTTTTTCTACAAATCGATTGCACTCTTGCCAAACATCAATGCAGTATTCAAACACAAGAATTCATAATTATTTATAAATTTTCCAATATGTAATGCATACTTTAACAATCTTGGTGTAGTAATCAAGCACTACGATGTATACTTAATGCAATATCATTGGTTACTGTTTACCTAATTCAGGAACGTCTTCATGATGGTTCACTGTTTCTCCACCATTGTTGAGTTCATCAAAGGTATCTTCATTATTGAAGGTATCAACATCATGGTGAAAGGCTTCATCTTCTCCACCATCCAACGAAGGTCCTTCAAGTATATTCATGCTTGATTCACCCTCCACATGCAATTGCTCGATCAATAGGTTCTCAACATCAATTATTATATTATCGGTTTGTTCGATTGTTTGTTCTACCATACTTAATCTACATAAGTGACGGCACTAGCAGTACAATTGACCAAACAAGAACACGATGGCAGTGCAAGACGGAGAAAATTTGACCAATGAAAGATATGATTGAATAATATCCGTGTGATAAGGAATGAAATCTCACGTGAAGCGTATATAAACCCTACCCATATGTATGCCGAGTGTACCATGCTAGGTACACTCGGTCCTACCATATAATTGCTGCCCGCCCCCCCCCCCCCCCTTCTAGCCTCTAGACAAGATGACCAATAGTGGGGTAAAATGTTTTTTGTTTGCCTTTTAATTGGTAGAAAATGGCTTTCCACCCACAGTTGTAGGTCAAGTGGCATGTTTTAATCTCCTCGACAGATTTTCATGGCATTCAGTTAAGAGTTGGAAACCGCTTGATAAATTTGCCATTTTTACAAAGTATTGTGGCACTTTTATCCAAGCTTTCAGAGAGAGCAAGAGAGGAAGGGGCGAGGGCAGATGAGAGGTTTTTTTTTTTTTTTGGGGGGTACTTAAGATCATTAGGGTAAATGCTTTGACTGTGAAACTTTGACTGTCACTCCTACTAAATTAATTCCCACATTGCTACACACTTTACGTTCATAGGCCATGTCATCCCCGCCTCCCTTGATGCTTATGGTCTAAATAAGGGAGGATCATTTTTTTATCGTTCATCAACAAGTCATGGAGAATAGTAAAAGTTCGTAAGGTTACTTACTTTAGTCAGACACATCATTGCTTTTAATGTTAAATATGTGAATTTTTTTAATACACATACTACAAAGGTAATATAACCTAAAAATTTATTTTCAATAAGTGATATCAGGTAATTTAAATTCTTTAATTGTCAAGCCTAAATATTGAACAAATTAAATTTTCACAATATGTTGTTGCTTTTGACTTTTTCTTGGGTCACCTACTCAAATCCCATCAAAAGATTTATGCCATTGTCATTGAACTTTGATTAGCCTAAGGCTACGCTGTGAAAAAGTTGTCTGACCATTTTTCAGCTTAAGATTGACCTGAATTTCTAGTTGATTTCAATTCGTTATAGTCATAGATATTTCTTCTCAATTTTGACTTTGATCCATTTAACCAAAAATTCATATATAATATTTTTCATTTTCCTTTTGAATTACTCTGAATTTAGGTTTGTCTTTTTTATCATAAAGTACCCGAAGATATTTAATACATATTATATGTACTTAGAGCACGTGCTTCCAGCAAATATGAATAAACAATTATAATATTGAGAGTAAACAATAGTTTTTCTCGAGGAAAATTTCCCATGAGAAGTTTTCTATGGGAAAGATTTCCTTAGGAAAATCCTAGAAAAATGGAGAAAATTATGGGTCCATCGTAAAAATTTTCCCGAAGTCAACCCACATTCAAACATGGAGAAAATAAGTCAACCCGAGAAAATTAACCATTTCCCCGGGATTATTTACCAACTAAACGCACCCTAAAGTAAAAGAATTGGCATAACAGCAAGGTTAATCGTTTTCGTCTTACAGTTCACCATTGCGCGAAAGCGGGAGATTAGGGTTTTCAAATGGAAGTCAATAAATTGCTCAAAGACAAGAAATTTTGGTTTGCTTCCTTCTTGATTGCTTGGGCTGCTGCACTTCAGGTTATTTTTATTTCTGCTTTGATCTTTTTTTACCCCTATAATCGACATTCAGAAAACAGATTTCTAGATTTTCTTATTATTAGCACATGAATTCCGGAAATTGCTTGTGTTTGATGTAGGGACACATGATGTGGATGCAAAAGCAGGATGCTTTCAAACAGAAATTCGGGAATTTAGATGAGAACGATGACCAGAAAAACTGAAATTGAAATTTTTCAGGCAAGTTTAGTAAGTATGTGTATTTGATCATTTTTGAGAAACTCGCAGTTTGGAAATTGTGATTTATGACACTCAATATGTTGAAAGTGAAGGAATTGTTTGTTGATTTGGTATTAATGGAGCTTTTGGTTGGAAAACTTTCCTGGAAAAGTTGATCAACTTGAAGTTCACAAACTTTCCCATGTTTGGTTCGTCATAATATATAGAAAAGTTTTAATGTAAGACCCATTATTTCCCTTACAATCTCTGTAAACAGTTGTCCAAGGGGGGTTTGGGAAAGTCTTTCCCCTGAAACTACCAAACGCACCATAAGTGAAAGTGAATCGATTTTGGGGGTAAATGCTTATGAGAGCATCAGTGATGGCAAGTGTTTCAATTGGAAATTAATCATCAATCTGAGTAATCCGTGAGTGGTAAATGGTGGAGTGTCTATATTTGAAGAACTAGCTGTGGGAGATCATAATACAGGACTACTTAGCCATTCCTCCCATCATTTGTTAATTTTCGGATTTTTACTTGTGAACCTTGGTTCGACTTGTAATGGACTAAAGTAAAATGTCGGATTAAACCTTCTCTACTTCTTTTCCATAGAGTAGTAGGCAGCAAACAATTTCTGAATCTTGGATCATTTGGAACCAGTCTCTCTAAATTGCAAAATTTAAGGATAGGATTGCTCATCTGACCCCTCTATATCTTGTTTGGGCGGGATTGTGGAGTATTGGTTTTGGTTTTGGTTTTTCGACCTTGGTTCGACTTGACTCCACCATTGGATTTCCCTAAAGTGAGTTAATGAGCTCCATTGCATGTTCGGATGATGTGAATTCACTTGTCAAGGTACCTTCATTTACACGCCATTTTCTAGTGGTTATACTTGACCACTACAGTAATGATTATAACATGTGACATAACCAACCCTATACTGGAGGCAAGGTTGTATTTCCGGGCCTTGTGGGATTGCTTGACTTATCAATATATGTTTAGGATCAAAATAATGACGTTATTGGCTTCACCGGAGTAGATTAAATGAATTGGTGTGAAGGTGATAGTTGATAGATCCTAAAGGTAGATCATTTGAGTAAGGGGCTAGTGTTTGTCATGGTGATCTTAATTCACAAAACTTGGGGTGCACAAAAACATGAAAGGTACCCGAGACACCAACTTCAAGCGGAAAGCTCAGGCTTTTGTGATGTTGAGCACTTGTACTAATCCTTAAAAATGACCTCTAGGCTGTAACTTGTTGCTGTTAAGTGAGAGATGACATCAAAGAAGTGATTGGACTTCATTATAACGATGAAAAGTACTGCATGCTTTGCGTTTTCTTGTGCTCCCCAAGATAAAGAGAGGGATAAAAGCATGTGCAATGTGGAATTTTCAATGGAATTGCAGCATTCCTTCTCTTGTGCAAAATGAGTGATTAGTAGGAGAGTTATAGATAGGAGAGAGAAGGAGGAGAGAGAAGTTACTAAAATTCCATTGAAAAATTCCACACTGTACATGCTTTAAGAGAGACAAAGATGAATCGAGAGAAAGGGAGACAAATATTACAACAATAGAGAAAATCATGAAAAATAAGCAGGGTTATGTCTTGGTAAGACAAAAGCTTTTGACCTTTGGTTCAAAGCGCCAAGAAGCTTGGCTTTTGTATCGCTGCAAACCACTGCAGTTTGGGTTTCGGTGTTTGGTGTGACAGCCTAAATGCTCCAGGGGCGTGCTATTGTAAACTTAGATAGTGATATCCTCATTTTATGGTTCAAGTTAATTCAATAATTTTGATTTTGCAACTGACTTTAGATAGGGTTCAGCATAAGCTAGTACTTATTGACATCCAAGTCATCTACCACTTCAAAAAATGTATAGGAACTAGGAAGGTTTTGTACTGCACTAGAAGCTCTGCCACCACGACTTCAGTCAGTATAGGGGAGCTTTGTGCTCCAAAAAGAGTTGATTCCCATCTTTGCCCTGTACCAGGGATGTTAGCAGTAACCTCTGGTACTCCTACTTCTTCTAAATAGCAGCTACACCGGTGTCCTACACGACACGACATGGACTTAGACACTGGATATGTGTCCGACACCCATTTTGGCAATTGGACACGGTGGAGTTGTCCTTGGATGATCAAGAACCTGAAGCGGTTATTTTGGAGGAGGATATAGAGTGAATATACTCATGCTAACTTTGAAATTTTGATTTTTGTACGAATGAGTTCCATAAGTTTACTGTTTATTTTTATGTTAGACTTTATCTAAGTTATTATTATTGTCTTGTGAGCAATGATGACGAACTTTTTAAGTATTTAGCTTATTATAAATCCGTACCCATATCCATGTCCCTGTCCGCGTATCCAAATACAAGGCCCTGTCCCCAAGTCCTACAAAAGCAAACAAATTGTGTCCGACCCATGGATATGTATCCGTGTTCGACACCCATACCCGAGTCAGAGTAACATAGGCAGTAACTAGGAAGCTAGCTTCAAAAGGTTGCTGTCTTGCCAAGACTAGTTCTGTCCCCCATGACTCCAATTTTATCCATCGCCGCCACGCTTAAGGTACAAAGTACAAACCACTTGGCCATAGGCCTTTGTCGTATGCTTTTGTGAAGCTAGCTAGCTATGAGTCTATGACCTACAGGAGTTTGACCACCATTTCTTTTGGGTCCATTCAACTATTTGTCGATTGGTTCACCGCCTCAGTTCAATTCATTGAATAAGTGGGTTGCAGTTCTGCAGGGTCATCGACTTGTGTGATAGGGACCTAAGAATTTCGGAACTACATTGACCCTATGAGCCTATCTGTTTGAGTGTCAATCCTCCCTTGTGTCTGTTTACTGCACAAATAGGTGGGATTTTCTTTTGTTGGTTGTTAATCTCTTCTACTGGACAAACCTCAAGTAGAAACCCTCCCTTTCTATTGATTGCGAAATAATTATTTGTGGTATGTTCGGCTTTCAGGTGTGATACTTTGGACCCATTAATAAAGACTTGGAACATTTCTGGTTGCAACCAGTGCAAGGTCTGACTCGTCTACTTTCTGGAGTTCATCCATTTCTGGAGTTGAATTTGAAATCTTTTTAGTAGCATAGTATATGTGCAGAACTCTGATTGTCAGACTGAAGACTTCTTGGATTGGATACAGCATTTTACTGCTGTGAGTTTCTTATCAAAGTGTTCAAGCAAAACTTTGGGAATTGAATGTAAACATTCTGCTTAGGCCTAGGCTTAGACATAGAGATGTAAACAAGCAACAATAAATGTTTCAGTGTCTTCAATGTTCATCTTTGACAAAAAATTTCTCGCATAATATTTGACTAGAGAATTACAACAGTGTGATCACCGTTATTGCAACTTGTACCGTGTGCCTTGATTATGAAACATGGTTAAAGCATCTGGCTGACTGCTTGGTTCATAAAAGGCAACCCCAGCCAAGATATCATCCCTAACATCATGATTGTCTCGGATAAATACAAGGGCATTCCATTCCTTGTAGTCACTTCAGGTGTCCTCTGCACCAGGATTCGAATCTAGGTGGTCACAATTTCTACGGTGAAAATTTTGGGTGCTAGTATGTGGTTGTTTTCAAGGTTAGGCCGACATTAGGCTTGGTTTGGTGATTGTGTTAAGTTAACCCCTTTTTGTGTTTCTGTTGGCGTGCTAGGTCTACATCTTATGGAGGGAGTCCAATGGAACTCTTCTCCGTCTCTGACAACCAAAAGCATGGCCAGAATCATGACAAGACACAATGTTCCTCGACTCACCGGTATGCCAACTCTAGCTGGTCTTCCTGTTCTTTAGTTGAGTTAAAACTAACTAATTTAACTTAATTTAATTTATCCTTGCCTAACTTAACCTAACTCAACTCCTTAAAAAAAACACTCATACCAAAAATAACTTTTTAAATTAAAAAGAAATTCACATAATGTCATTTTAATCTCAAATTAATCCACTTTTTTCAACACCTATAACTTTTTCATTTATTTTCCTCAAAATATTCAAATTTTATTAATAAACTCAACAAATAATTTAACTCAAACCGATCATATCCTTTCCTATTGTATCCTAGCCTAACTTATCCTAACATAACTAATTTAACTTGAATTTAACTTGACAAAAGAATATAATAACATTGAAAATAAATAAATAAGCATCACACTGCCAAACTACTGGAGCAGGCACAAACAACCTCTAGCGCAAAAGCTGACCTACAAATACCAATCTCATCCATCTATCTCTCTCCTCTATGTATTATATACTCCTAGAGCATGTGCTTTAGATTTGGTCATTGTTCATTCTTAATAATATAATTGTTCACTTATATCTACTTGTTGTTCACTTTCAATAGCTACCTATACCTCCTTGTTGTTCACTCCCAATAACATAATTGTTCACTCATACGGTTATACCTACCCGGAGCACATGCTCCAGGTGCATGTAGTGCATGTAATATGTATTGCCTTCTTTCTTCCCATTGTCTTTTGCACTTTTCAAAATTGCACATTATATTTCTTTTGGGATTTCATCTCTATTCTGGAATAGAGTTTTTCCGACTGTTTAAATAAAAATATTACTCAACTTTTCATTTCAGTCAAAAATGTCATTCACTTTTAAAAACTGTCATTATTATTGCTCAACTTTCCAAATTAGTAAAAAATATCATTGTGACTTGTTGGCTACTTGCTGAGTGTTGTAGCAGGTAAACCCCTCTCTCTTCCTCTGCCTCCTCCTTCATCCCTCCCCTGCTCCATCCTCCACGGTGGCAAGGTTGGCTTCAGCACCAAGGATTGCACCGTCGGAAAGATCACCATCTCTGAACACCACACAGACACTTCCCTTTTAGGATTTCATTTTATTTTGAAGTGTAGTTTTGACCTTCCTTTCATTTCATTTGCTTTGATGGTATTTGATTGAATCTTGTCGTCAAAATTCGAATCTTTTATGTCAAAGGGGTTACTTCTTTTTTTATTATTAATAGCCAAAAGGCTTAAAGGTTCATAGAATACAGCAGACTGCAATCAAATAGCAAAACCACCGCCAAAAGAAAAAGATTACAACCAAACTTCAAAAAAGATAACACATCAAGGACTTTCACGTGCACCGAAGCCAAACAGATCCATTACACCGCAAATAAGATGCAAGATCAATGAAATCAGTTTGATGGGTCATCGAGGATTCGCGCGCGTATAGCATTGTCAACGATCACAACCCTTTGGTCAATCTCAGCTTCAATATCGTCAAGACTGTAATTTTCTGACAATCTGTTCGCCTATTCAAAAGGGGTTACTTTAACTATTATTTGTTCATTAATTATTTTTAGTAACAGAAAATTAAATCATAGAAGTATTATATATGTTTTTAAAAGAAGTTGTACACTTTAATATTGCTTAAAATTTTAGTTTCGTTTGTTTTTTTATATTAAGATTGATATATTATAATAGTAAATTTGGTGGAAAAAAATTAATATTTTTTATAAAAGGCTAATGAATATTATTTTTTTAAATTTATATATTTAGTTTCATTCCTTTTTGTTGCAAGAAAATGCAATCAGAAGTTTATGTTCAAATTTTCAGTTATGGTGAAGTTTCAATTTATCAATATCAGCTTCCAGTTGGACCATCTTTAATAATAATTAGTGAAAGATGACACTGAGAGCTCTCATTTCGTTCAATGCAACATTTTGCAAATGAGCTGATAATCCTGCAATGTGGGGAGATTTCGGAGATGATGTGTCTGACCCGATTGAGAAATCCACTAAAGGCGGCATCACCCATAGCATATACTTATTTTAATTGTGTATCAATATTTGTAGGCTATAGGTATGAGTTTGTTATTTTTTAAATTGACATTTGTATCACTAAAAGGAGGTTGTAGATAAGTGGTAATTGCCATCAATTTTTATACTTTCAATTATGGTTTAAACAATATATATTATGTGCTCCTGGAGCACATGCTCCAGGGCTGATGTGGCAATGAAATTTCCAAGTTGGCATTTCATTTTTAAAAAAAAATTGCATCAACACCCCAGCAACCGTTCATCTTTTTATTTCAATTTTCAGAAATTCAGTCCAAATAACTGCCAGTTTGTTCACGACCAGAGAGCGACGTCCGTTCAGCCTCCCCACTTCGTTCACCCTCCGTTCACCGTCCGTTAACCCTCCGTTCAGCCGCGACGATCGCCAGCGAAGTTCGTTCAGCCGCGTCGACTGCGACAGTCGCCAGCAGCCATCCGTCCTCCAGCAACGTTCGTTCATCGTCCCTGTTCCGGCACTTCGTTCACCCTTCGTTCACCATCTGTTCAGCCACGACGACCACCAGTGACGTTCGTTCAGCCGCGACAACCGCCAACGCCAGCAGCCGGCCGTTGAAACAGTGACATAGTTCACATAGGAGTACTCTGTTTTTGCGGTAACGAATTGCTTCTACCATGGCTGATGATAATTCGAACCCCACTCTTACTTACAAACGCAAGAAAAGGAAGACAACAACTGGGTTGACAATCACTTGCAGCAAGAAAAGGTAATTCACTAGTATTTGCAAACCCTAAACCGGGTTTTATTTACAAAAAGCTAATGAATATTATTTTTTTAAAATTTATATATTTAGTTTCACTCTATTTTGTTGCAAGAAAACGCAATCAGAAAGTTTATGTTCAAATTTTCAGTTGTGGTGAAGCTTCTATTTATCAATATCTACTTCCAGTTGGACCATCTTTAATAATAATTGGTGAAAGATGACACTGAGAGCTCTCATTTCGTTCAATGCAACATTTTGCAAATAAGCTAATAATCCTGCGATGTGGGGAGATTTGGAGACGATGTGTCTGACCCGATTGAGAAATCCACTAAAGGCGACATCACCCATAGCATATACTTATTTTAATTGTGTATCAATATTTATAGGCTATAGGTATGAGTTTGTTATTTTTTAAATTGACATTTGTGTCACTAAAAGGAGGTTACAACTAAGTGGTAATTGCCATCAATTTTTATACTTTCAATTATGGTTTAAATCTTGATGGAAACAAAATGTCTTCTACAATATTTATTCACAGGTTTGGAGTTTGGTTTGGAAACCTTCCAAATCCTTTCGCTTATGTTTGAGTTTTCTTTTAGAAGACTTGTTTTAACATATACAAATTATCAAGTTGCATTCCTTTTATTTTAGATATCAAATCTCATTCTATTCCATCTCTTTTGCTATGAACCAAACAGGCCCCAAATGAATACAAATTCCACCCATGGTTGCTCCCTTGGTCAAATTATTGAATAGTGAAGATATCAATGTTATGTTATGTGTTGGGTTGTGTAAAATTTAGGCATATTTATAGAGAAGAGAGGGTAAGAGAGGGATTTCACACATGTAGAAAAAGACGTGGGCCTTGAGGCTTGGGCCTTTTTTGAAGATAGAGTTTATTTTGCCATAAATTGGACTTTGACTCGAGTATGGAGAGCAAAATTCAACTTCTTTTCCTATGAATTAAGCATTAAATTGTTAGCTATTAATCCAAATATAATTTTTATGTCTATAATAGTTTATGATCTCTCCTACAACTCAACCTATAATTTTCAAATTTACAATACCTATAATAGTTTATGATAAATTTGATCACATTGAGCTAATAAAACAATGGCATGTTTAACTTGAGCTTTATTTTGCAACAAATGTGTCTAAGTAACTTTGTTCCATTGTCAATCCTAATCATTAATGTGTCCAAGTAACTCTTGTAAAATCATCTACAATTGTAAGAAAATAGTAAGCACGTGAAATATTTGCAACCTTGTATGGACCCCATAAATCCATGTGAATGAGATCAAAGGCATAAGAACTATGTATAACACTTTTATGGTAATCAATGTATTTTGGCCATAATACAAGTAGTACAAGAAAGATCAGAAGAAATGTGATCTTTGCACCATTCTATTTGTTGGAGTTTAGAAAAGGAAGTGGGTCCAAGTCTTGCGTAAATAATATTAGAACTTGGAACATTATAGGAAGAAGAAAAATTGGAAGAGATATTGACAGTAGCAGACATCTTATTGGCATATGAATAATGTGCTTCAGCTTTGTGAAGAAGTTTGTACAATCCACCAAAATTATGTGCCACAGCAATCACTTAGTTAGTTGAAAGGACCTGTATACAACATTTTTCAGGGGGGGGAATGGCAATAAAATGAAGATCCATAAGCAATTTTGTGACTAAGAGCAGATTATATCTAAAATTTGGCATATATCAAACTTCAGATCATAGTTATTAAAATCCCGATCCTGATTTACGATCCTACGATTTTATGGTCCAAAATCGTCGATACGATACTATATTTACACACGATCCACGATTCTACATGAGCTAAATTTCGATCCTAACTTCCCCATAGTTTCGAGTTAGGATCCCGATTCTAACAACCTTGCTTCAGATAAATTGATATGAGGGTTTATGATGATTTTACCAGCTTGAGTAACTTGCTTGGTCGAACCATCTGGAAGTGTTATAGAAATAGGTTTGGAGAGTTTGTGAATATGGGTAAAAAGAGAAAGATCAGATGTCATATGGTCTGATGCTCCAATGTCCACTATCAATCATTGCACAACAAGCACTGAAATGAGCACAAATGGATGAAGAATTACCTGCAAAATGAGCATAACCATGATGAGATGTAGATGAACTCTCTGATTGCTGATACTTCATCAATTTTGCCACTTCTTGAGCAAGAATTTGCAAATCAATTTGGCCAACTTCTGAGGCATTCTTGTTGCTGACTGTGGCTTCGAAAGGTGTCTCTGGAGTGTTTTCTTGAACATAAACATTTTCTGCCACCTTGTTTTTAGCTTTCCCTTTGTACTAATCTGGAAATCCATGGAGAAGGAAGCATTAATCAATGGTGTGACCATTTCTTTGACAATGAGAACAGAATTTGTTCTGCTTGTCTTTCTTGTTAGCTTTCTTTTTGTTTCTCGGACCATTGTACTGTCCAAAGCCTCTGGCAAGAAAGGCATTCCCTCCTTCACTTTCTTGAACATTCAATCCTTTAGCAGCAGCAACAGCAACTTCTTTTCCAGCAAAAACACCTCCAGTAACCTTCCTTTGTTGTTCTATCCTCCCAATCATCTGACATGCCTTGCTTACAGTTTGAAGAGGATCAATAAGTCAAAGCTGCCCTCTTATAGAATCATAACTATCATCCAAAAGAAGAAGAAATTGCATCAATTTCTGTCGTTGATCTAACTCAATAGTTTTCTTGATGGCAACACAATTAGGATGTGTTGGCTTGCACTCACAAACTGGAATGCTACTCAAATTTGCTAATTCATCCCATAACTTCCTCAATTTGGTAAAGTAAACAGCAACTCGATCATTTCCTTGATATAACTCTAAAATTTCACCTTGAACCTTGGATAACAATGGTCCATTACTCTAGCCAAATCTTTCAACAAGTTCACTCCATAAGTCTTGAGAAAAACTTACATAAAGAAAAGCTTCAGACAACTTATCATCAATGAAATTCATAATTCAGCTCATAACCATGTAATCACACCTCATCCATTGATTATAGGTGGGAGCATTGGAAGCAGGTTTAACACAACTGCCATTTATAAACCCAAGCTTCACTTTGGTTCTGAGAGCTATATGTGCTGCTCGACTCCATTTATGAAAATTGGTGTCATCCATCTTGATGTTGGTCAACTTCATTCCAGGATGATCTGAAGTTTGCAGATATAGGGGATCAGAATTGTAACTGTTAATGAAATTTGTCATGATTCAAAAGCAAATGGAAAAAAAAAAAAACAATTTTGATCAATGTGATCAGATATGATCAGCTAAGAAGAAAGCAAGCTTAGAAACCTTGTTTTGATACCATGAAAACTAGAAGAAAAGATCGAAGAAATGTAGGAATTTTGTGTATATTCATGATTGATAATATAGGGTGAGCACTAAAAAGACAATGTTTGTTTGTCTTTCATTTTTCTTTTTTCCCCTCCAATTCACCCTTTTTTCTTTTTCTTTTTCCTCCAATTCAACCTTTTTCTATTCTTAGGGTGTGTAAAATTAATGGGTAAAAAACAGTTGGGTAAAAGTTAAATTTTGATAACTTTTGGTAAATTTTGGTAACTTTTGACAAATTTACGTTATATATCAAAACTAAAATTTTTGTTTTTTAATTTTAGTAATTTTTGATAAATTTTGGTAAATTTAAGTAAAAACTAATAAATTTTGGTAAATTAAATTTACCCATGAATTTGAGACACTTAACCGATTAGAAAAGACAAAAACAAAAGACAAAGAACAAGATCAAAATTAATAAATATGCATCATGCACGTGCCTCTCACATGACTTCACAAAGGCTCACATCTTATCATCCACCTTATCCTCGGTTGTTGGACATTCTTTCCCCGGCACTATATTACAATATACAATGCTCTCCAACAAACAAAAAATACAAAAATTAAAAAAAAAAACACCCAAAAAAGAAATTTAAGCATTGCAAATTACATGAACAAAATTAAGATCTAAGAAAAAGTTTCTGAAGCAGCAAGCAAAGAAAAAAGAAAAGAAGCAGGGAAATGGCATTATGTTCAGTGTCATTGACATGGGTTCCTCCTGCAAATCCTTCTAAGGTAACATTTTCTACCTTTTTATTACTATTATTCTCCTAAACTTGCATTATATATCAAGAATACTTCTTTCTTCAACCAAAATTTATGTTGATTATTTGATGAAAATACTTTATGATGCCACAGATGATGATGGTGATGAGTAGTTGCTCTCCAAACTCCATTAATTCATCCCCATCTTACAATAACATGGTTTCATGCTCAAACAATCACACCTCCTCTTCTGAAGAAAGTAAGTCTCATGTTTTTCAAGGCAGACCTAAAAACAGGCTCTATTTCCAATAATCAGATCAAAATTTAGTTATATGTTTTTGGATTACTCCTTCCGTCTCATATTAATTGTCGTAATTTTGACTTTCGCGGTCTCCAGTGTTGTTTTTTTATTGATAATTTGTAACATTATACTCCCTTCTTCTCGTATTATCTGTCACTTTAACTAACTTTCTTTTTTCCTATAATATCTGACACCTTATATTTCTAATAATACATTAATTACTAATTTATCAAATTAACCTTATTAATTACATCTTTTTCTTCCTTTTTCTTTTCTATTCACCTTTTCCCTTTTTTGTTCACCATTTTATTCACCATTTCCAATTTTCAATGAGCTAAATTAATGTAGAGAAGTTTTTTTGGTTTTTGAAAGTATGTCTAAAGTGATAAATAATATGGGAAGGACAGAGTATGTTATTAACAATTGCAACATTATACTTTCATGATAGTATTTCGTTACAAATCTAATAACGGTAATTTTATATTGCAACTCATTATATATGTTGAGACATTTATGGTCAAAATTTTTGAAATTTGACTACACGATTTTCAAAGACGACTAATATGGAACGGATGGAGTACTTGGGGGTTGTTAGTTAAGCTATATATTGATAGTTCAAAGTTGAAAAAATAACCTCCTGATACAATTTTTGCAAACCATATCAGAGTGTTTTGACAGAAGATCACTGTTACTGTCTGCTGGAATTTTAGCTGTAAACTTCATCCCTTCAACTTCTGCATCAGCTCAAGGTATTATTTTTTTTTACCCATTGGTAAAATATTTATGGATAACAAAGTGTGAATACTAATTAGTTATTATTCCACAGAAGTCCCAGCAAACTACTCAGAATTTGTGGACAAAGAGGATGGTTATTCTTATGTTTACCCATCAGATTGGAGGGTACAATTTCTATAACTCTCATATACATTTGAACAAGATGCAATTATTGTTTCCCTGTTTGCTTGTGATGATGTTTTGTGTACCGGACTGTCCTTTTTTTTTTTTACATTTGAACAAGATGAAATTATTGTTTTGGTGGCCAAATCTTGTTATAAACATACCCGTGTTTTGATTTCTTCCATTTTAGGACTTTGACTTGATGGCACACGACTCTGCGTTCAAAGATCGGTATCTGCAGCTGCAGAATGTGAGGGTCAGCTTCATCCCAACTGATAAAAACGACCTCCATGATTTAGGCCCAATGGAAGATGTAAGTTGCTAACACTTTATTTGCATTTTACAAGGGCCTTGTTTGGAAAAAGAATTAGCGATTTAGACTACGGATAGCTGTTTTGAGTACTGGATATCGGTTTAAGTAGCGGGTAGTTGTTATAGTTTAGTGGTTTGCGAGTAGTTCATATGGGTGTTTGAAGAGAACATGTTTTGTAATTTTAGTTGTTGAGTTAATCGATTGGTATCTTTTGGCAAAAAAATATGAAACACTATTACGCTATTCTAAATGTTAAACATTAACTTTATTAATGTCGGTTAAAACACTAAACCCTGCTTGAAAATTTAGTTGAAATACTAGGTTACCTAACAGTAACACTAATATCTGTTGAGTTAGAATTTTGACTTGGTTAAAATGTTAGACGTTGCGTCAAAAACTATTGCTAGGCTCAGTTTCATTCATTAGACACATGTAAGAATTGGACCAAGGATGGCAAAAAAGGAGCCTGACTGATATAAGACCTGTTATTTTGGGCGGGCGGGTCGGTTTATGTTTTAAGTTTGAAAATTCCGGGCCTAACCTTAAACTTTCAGGCGGGTTCAGGTCGATTTTCAGGCCGAGTTAGATTTTGCCAGCTCTCAGTTATAACCCAAATCTCCTCCTATAAACCAACTTTATTTCAACCTTAAAGTAACATAATCAAAATAGCTTGTTTACAAGATTTGTGTTTCTTTGTTTTTGTTATCAAGACTGACTTTTGGACCGTTTTCCGAGCAGGTGGTGCAGAATCTAGTGAACAACATCTATGCAGCACCAAACCAACTGGCTTTCATCAAAGGCATGGAGGAGGTTAGTATCGTATGTTAGAGTATAAACTCATTCGTGCGCCTTCAACTATCATCTTAATTAAAACTCATATGCAATTGTTAAGCAGAATTCAACCTGTTTATGATTACTGATTCATTCTGATTGCGACGTGTAGAGGTCTAGTGATGGGAAGAACTACTACACTTTCGAGTACCAGCTTAGCTCCCCCAATTTCTCAGTGACCCGCTTCACAACTCTCGCCATTGCTAATGGTAAGTCATTTAAACTAATCATAAGTCAAGAATTACGCACATTCCAGTGTGAGACCGTCTCAAGTAAATTTATCGTGAGACAGACTCCTTACAATATGACATTTTTAATGTTTACTGTTGTGGAACCATCTCAACTAAAAACTTAAGCTAATGGTTGAAGCCCCAGTAGTAGTTTTATATTCTAACATGCCCCGTCACGCAAATGCACTTTTGGCTTGCCTTGCATAAATGAATATGGGGGGGTGCTGAGATTTGAACCTGAGACCTCTTGCTCATGTATGGCTCTAATACCATGTGGAACCATCTCAACCAGAAGTTTAAGCTTATGTGACTAATAAGTGATATCAGAACGACCCTCTAACACGCATGTAAATTTATCATGAGACGGTCTCAAATAGGATTTACTTATAACCAACTGATCTCATCTCCGCTACTGATACTTTTGTTCCTCGGGTTGTGTTGTTTTGTGTTTTTAGGGAGATGCTATACGCTAACCGTGTCAGCGAATGAGAGAAGGTGGCGAAGGTTTCGTGACCAGCTCAAGGTTGTGGCTGATTCATTTAAGGTGTTTGAGATATGATCATGTGTAGTAATTTTCGTAGAAACGATAATGTTGAGATCAAAGCTATTGCTCTGCTCTTTGTATTGCAATTGACAGCTACATATTACATTCATCAACTCAAATGCATATACAATACAAGTTGTGCATCTAAACACTTTGGCTGTGGCTGTGGGTTGTTTCGGTTGGATATGTATGTTACTAAACTTAGGCTCAGAATTCAGGCTCGAGTCATGTCGGGGGCATGCGTGTTGATATGGGGGAAAAAATCTCTAATACCCTTTTTTTCTGGCTATGGGACAGATTCGAACAAAGCCTAAATTTGAATGCGGACAATAGTAATAAGAAAAATAGTGTCCGTACTAAGGAAAAAGAGGTCAATACAAGTGGCTAGTTCGCACTCGACACTCCATTTTATTGACTAAAAATGCACAATATACTCCACAAGTTTCAGAAGGCTATGGAGTAATAGCCTAATAGGAACTCCAAACACTTCGACATAAATATGGTCAAGTCTAAGTAACATAGTGCTCGAGGGGAAAAAAAAATAGGTGGTGCAATGCATGGGGGATTAATTTGAACAAAACATGACAAGGTACATAAACAAGGATCAATTTTTTTCTTTTAATTTTGGTCTTTTGGTCTGCTAGGCAAGGCAAAGCAATCTTATTAATATACCGTGCACCACCTATTTTTTTTCTGCAGTGGGTAATGCAAATGATATGATATAGTAAAATGTGGAATGTATGGTATGTTGCGGCATGGTATGGTAGATTGTGGTAAATTTTGTGATAAGAATTGTTGGTGTGATAGATGAGGGGCGAAAAAATTGAAAAGTAGAGAGAAGAGTGAGAGAGGAGAAAACTAAGAAGAGAAAATTGTAATTATTGTAGTAAAATGTAGTATAGTATAGTCAGATGCGATAGTTTGAGGATAATGTGTTAAATAACGGTAACTATCTAACTGCAATATGATGGTATGGTACCATGGAAAAGAATGGTACCTAAACATTGGGAAAAGCATGCAACAGAACTTACCTGTTAGTGTCAACTGTCAAGTGTCAAGTAGTCCTCCCCACAAATCTACTTGAATAACGAATTGTATACAACATTGAATGACAACACTCAATTGCAGCTCACTCAAGTAAAGATATGGTTCAGTTTTTGACAATCGAACAAACGTTCAATGTCTTTACTTCCAACCAGAGAGTTTCCATTGATCATTTGGTCCAACACAAAGACCAGAGTAGCCAGTGAACCAAGACCAGGAGGTCATGACCCGGACATCGGACATCCGGGTCCGGGTCTGAAAAAATGCCCGATTGTTAATCCGAACATGGTCCGGGTTTGATGCTTTTTGTCCGATGTCCAATTGTCCAAACCCGCATTCGACCCGGACCCTGATTTTTGACAGCCCTACACATGAGGCGTTAGAATGCAACAGTGAAAAAACAACACTACCAAACTGTGAATGAAAACAAACCAAATCAACACTGCATCAGAACCCCACTAATTCCTGTGTTATTTACAGAAAATTACAACTAATGCTCAAGCTGTTTCTCCTCTCTACTCCAACCAAACCTTCTACTATAAGAAATTTTACATCAGCAAACAAATCTCCAACAAATGCGAAAACTAGACAAACAACGAACCACCCAAGAAATATTACAATTCCCCCCGAACACATAATATGTAGAACAATAGGATAAAGAATCATTCTGCAAAACTTGGAGACCATCTATCCATCTCCCCAAAAGGCCAATTAGAATCCATACCCATCGCGCCTCCAGAATCCCCTCCCATAAAATTTTCATGTGGCACAAGGCTTACCCAACAGCATACCGTGTTATCTTCTCAATTCATCCAAGTACCTAAAACAAGTCAAACTAGCCCGGACCACAACCATAATCACATTAGAAATGCCAGGGCAAAGTGCAGAAAACTATTTACCATGTTCAGCTTTTTAACCCATATTTCGGCTTTTAACTATCATGTTTAAATCAAGCGATGATGCTGGCGTAGACCCTTCGCAAAGTGAGGCTGCATTAGCCGAACATACAGGCCGTTCTTTGCGAGCAAAGCGTCGTGGGTCCCCTCTTCAACTATCTTCCCGCCATTAAGCACAACGATGTTGTCTACGTGCCTCATCATAGCTGCCCGGTGGGCTATGAGAATTTTGGTTTTGTTCCCCATGATTAACGTGTCCAGGGCTTCCTGAACCACCCTGCTGGACTCTGACTCGATGGCGGAGCTCGCCTCATCCAGCAGCAATATCGGCGCATTTTTTAGCACCACCCTC
The DNA here is from genome assembly GCA_029582165.1 of Portulaca oleracea. Lineage (NCBI taxonomy): Eukaryota > Viridiplantae > Streptophyta > Magnoliopsida > Caryophyllales > Portulacaceae > Portulaca > Portulaca oleracea. The sequence continues at coordinate 27,975,378 of CM055871.1, forward strand.
GCAATCGCTATCCGTTGCTTTTGCCCGGGTGTCAAATCAACGCCCCTCATGCCGACATGCGTGTCGTACCCGTGAGGCAAGCTGCTGATGAAGTGGTGCGCGTTAGCAATCCTTGCAGCCTCTTTCATTTCAGCTTCACTAGCATTGTGCCTAGCATAGATGATGTTTTCTCGTATGGTGGTGGAGAAAATCACTGGATCTTGTTGAATCAAACCAAGATGGCTCCTCAACCATCTGAGGTTAAAGTGCTTCAGATCTTTTCCATCCAGGAAAATCTGGCCCGCGACAGGGTCGTAGAATCGCTCAATCAGAGATATTATGGTGCTCTTCCCGGAACCCGAAACTCCCACAACAGCCACGGTTTGACCACCACCAACTTTGAGGCTAAAGTTGCTCAAAACTAGAACCTCCGGGCGAGTTGGGTAACAGAAGTCGACATTTTTAAACTCGATGCTTCCGTACACATTTGGTGGCTTCAAGGCGGAGCTATCATCTGGCTCAATCTTGGGCACGCGGTCTATGATCTCAAACACAGAGATGAGAGACTTCCGACGTTTTAGAATATAAGGAGCTAAACCAAACGGCTCAACAAGGGCGAATGTGGCAAAAGAGAACACCATGTATTCCTTGAGAGCTGTCGGCAGATCAGTGTATTTCTTCTTCACAGATAACGCAGTGTACCACAGCAGCACTGCATTACAAGCAAATAGGAGGAACTGAGAAAAACCAAAGCCAAAACCAATTGCCATTCCGTGAAGGAAGCTCTTCCTGAGTATCTTCTTCAACTGGATTCTGTAAAGCTCCATCACTTTGTTCCCAGCACAGAAGGCCACGACAGTATAGATGTTTCTCACTGAATCCTCAAGCACCAAAGATGCCTTTCTATGCATTTCTTGAATTCCTCTGGAAAATCCAGCAAGCCATAACTTCTGCACAATTAAAGGTTTTGCAATTGCAACCTGTTAGGTATTTCAAGACCAACTAGAAATATCAAGGTGGTTTGATCAGTAGAAAGTGACAATTCAATATCGATCTATGTTACTTGGACACACTGCTTTCAATGGGCATACGGCATACCCAAGCCCAACACACAACGCTAGGACAGCACGTGACACTTGAAATTCCAAATAAGACTAAATTCTCAAAACGTATGAGGGCCACTTGGAGAAAAGACCATATCAGACTAAATAGCAGAGTCCAAAGGACTTGGACATTCACCCAACTGAATCTGTACAACAAAACCCGATATGCAGCTCTAAACAGAGGGTGAACAAATCAGCAAATCAAACATCTAATGACAACCACTCGGAGAGAAGGCTGCTTCACAATTCTCCAATATGACTAAGTGATACTCGAACAACAACAACAAGAAGAAGAAGTCAACAACCTCCCAGCAAAAATCCAAATGTAGGACGCCTTGCCCCCATGAACCGAAGTTCATAAAGAGACCAATTCCGTAGATCCGACAAAATAATAAAAAAATATATAATAATAATAATAATAATAATAATAATAATAAATAAATAAATAAATGATACTCGAAATCACTCCTGAATAACCCCAAAGAAAATTTCTTTCAGTTCCTTCCAATTTGTCTGCCACCAAAGAAGGCAAGAGCAAAACAGATAGGAAGCTGGGAGTATGTCAGTATGATTGTGCCACCCAACTTTTATTTTTGGTCAAAGTTGCCACCCAAACTTTTTTTTAGTCAAAATTGCCACTCAACTTTTTAAACTAATTAAAATTGTCACTCAACATTTCAAATTGATTAAAAGTGCCACACCAACCAGCTATTATAGGTTTGTTTTTTAATTTTTCTTTATTTTTCAGGGTTATGCAAATAAAATTGGGAACCTTCGATGCAAATACCAGCCACACACTTCCCCTTCCTTTTTTCATCATCTTTCTTCTTTTTCAAGTTTCTCAAGGATCCTAAAATTTCATTGCCAAATTGCACATCCATTATCATTGGAACCCCAAAACTGAGTTAGGAGCTTTCTGGAACTTTCGAGTAAATTTAACCCTTAAATGTCAGAGACTGTTGGAGAAAGTGTGAATAAATCATGCACAATAAGATGAGTTGGAAGGAAGAAGAAAGAGAAATCAATGCTCGAGGGAAGTAACATGTTCTTCCAATCACATGCTATGCCACCAACAATTGCAGGTCATACACTCTCCTTCTACCCACAATAACATATTGCCTTGACAAATTTGACTTGAAACTTAAGGGACAATTTTGACTAAAAAAAAGCTGGGGTGGCAATTTTGACCTAAAATAAAAGTTGCTTGGCACAAGTCATCCACACGAAGTTGGGATGTTGGAGAGAACACTCTTTGCTAGACTACTACTTTGTTGTCACCATCCCAAAAAAAAAAAAAAAAAATCACCACCGGAAAGGACAATTGTGTGAGGGATTATGGATCTCCAGCTTAACTACTACTTTGTTGTCAGGGTCCAAGGGTAGGTTGCTAGCTAGCTTCTAGGAACTTATGAAAGGTTTTTAATTCCACTGAAAACCCTATCCTGCCTTAGGAGGGTTTCTCTGGGAGAAGGCCATGATTGTATCTAATGTGGTTTTTTAGACAATTTGGAGAGAGAAATCAAAACAAATAAAAAATTGAGGGTGTTGAAACTCAACTCCAGCATCTCTAGGACAATTTCATCAAAATGTGCAGCTGAAGTTCAGCTCTTTGACATTTGATGCAGCTGTTTTGCGGATAAGAGTGAATGTTGGTTGTATATATGATCATATATAGAATACCAGCTATGCATCCAATCATTTGATCTTTGTTAGTATAATCTTGACTAAGAGTACCATCAACTATGATGCAAATTGCATCATTTTAGTACAAAAGACCTAGATATCTGGAAATGGAAAGACTTGACTTCAGATATATACAGCATTTTCATCATCCATCATGATAATATAACATTAACATTCATTGCCATTCGCAACTTTTTAAAACTACAATGGCAATCAAAGCTCTGACAGCACAAACATACTTTACCAAAGGAACAGACTCACACATATCAAACCAATTGCTAATTACATACATAAAGCCAACATGCAGGAAGTGAAGTTGGGTCCAAATTGACACAGAGAAAAGCAGCAAAAATTATACTAGGATTTGCAAATGTGAAGATAGAGATCCTCAACGTTAAAATTGACCCCGAGGTGATGATATACTTTCACAAAAATAATATGGAGTGTGATCAGCAATCTCAACATTTCAAATAAATAACTGCCTGCATTCCTATTACACATCAACATGGATGGAGAAAATCAAACCTGGGCAACTGCAGAAATGGTCAGAATAGGGAGGGTGGCTAAGGCTACCAAAGCCAACCGCCACTGCAGCAACATTCCAATAAGAATAGCAACAATTACGGCTGCACTGTCTTGTATAAAAATGGAAAGGCGGTTACTAAAAGCTGCACGCACAAATGTAGCATCATTTGCCAAGCGCATGGACAATGTGTCTGCACTGTTTTCCTCTTCATCAAACCACCCAACTTCATTTCTTAACATAGCTGCAGTGACGACATAACTCATATTATTACATATAGGACAAATCTCACCAAGGGGTGCCAAAAGAATTAATAATAGAACATTAGATAAACGAAAATGCAGGAATCAAAAGATTATTCACCTGAAAACATCATCCTTCTCACTCTTTCAGTCATTTTCTCTCCCATGATACCAAAGTAAAAATGTTGCAAGAAATTGGCAACCACAGTCACGATGCCCATGCTTGCAATGATCAAGCACCATTTGTCAACATCATGTCGAAGGTGGTGTCCTTCACCAAATCTGTAGTAAGTTGTGACTACCAATGCGATGACATAAGCAAGAAGAGGGTTGAAAGAACCAAATATAGCAGCACCAATGCTACCTAAGACTGCATAAATCCACTCTGCAAGGCTAAGTTCAACAAGCCTCCAAAATGATGGAGGCTTGGGATTTCTAGAATTCTGAGTTTCCTTCAACTTAATAGGCATGTCCTCTACATCACTATCAGGGCGACTAAAAGTCTGTGAATGGGACCGTTCATTTTTCGGATCAGATGTCAAAAGCGGTGAAACTGGAGATTCAGGATCTGAAGTGTTAGAGCTTTGACGCCGCCCACCTTGAACATCAATCTTTGGTAGATCAGGCAGTCTCATTTCAAAACTGTCCTGCCTTGTCATGGATGGCTCCTTCTCAGTGCCATCTAATAATGTGCCATTACCATTTTCCCACATCTGCTCTGGCGGTGGGCTTCGAACTTGTGGTGATTCTACAGAACTGAAGGCAGCATCTGATGTTCTAAATGCATGAACAGCAGAAACCCTTTGAAGAGATGGTGATTTTGCCATTTTGGGAGACGATGACTCTTGAAAGCTGTGGCTTGAAGATAAATCATTTTCAATTTGAAACGTGGAACTCTCTTTGTATTTCCTCACTGGCATCCTAAAACAAGAAAAATGCTAAGAGTAAACAAATGCACTTTGCATACTACAGGTAAGACATGCTTCCAAGTTCCATGCTAGGTAGTACAGCGGACCAAATGGTTGTCATACTCATTGATCGACAATACAATCACAAATGGCAAGGCACCCTTTTCAACCATAAAATACGATTTTACCACATATAGATAGATATTCCAAACAGTTCAGACAAGCCATACCTCCTTGGAAGTTTGGCCGCCTCCTCACTTTTGAGAAGCTCAGCATAAAGACCATCCAAGCTCAGCAATTCTTCATGAGTACCCATTTCTACAAGTTGACCCTCCTCCATGACAGCAATATAATCAGCATTCCTGATTAGACTAAGCCTCCTTGCTATGATTATTGTGGAACGTCCTAGCATTAGAAGATCCAAGGCCTCCTGGACAGCTCTTTCAGCTTCAAAATCAAGTCCACCAGTGACTTCATCAAGAAGAAGAATAGAAGGACTGGAAAGCACTGCTCTCGCGATTGCAAGCTTAATCTTCTGCTCTTCTGTCAATGACAAACCTGCCCGACCCACCTGGAATGCACAATTCATTGTAACAGCAGAAAAAGGGGTCTCTTTCTTGCAAAATGGGGTAGATAGCATGTCACATATAACTGTCACATATAACAAATTTACCTGGGTATCATATCCTTTCTCTAGTGAACTGATAAAGGTATGCGCATGTGCTATTTTAGCAGCTTCTTCAATCTGATCTAATGAAGCAGAGCGTCCATAAGCAATATTTTCTTTGATACTCAAACTTAGCAATGCAGGTTCCTGGGTGACTAGACCAATTTGACTTCTTAGCCATTCCAGTTGGAGGTTTTTAATGTTCTCACCATCAAGGAGGACTTCGCCTGCACCAACATAAGAAAATTGTCACCAACTTTCGAGGGAGTACATGATCACAACTAGCACACAATATTGAGTGACAAGTATGATATTCTTAACTGTTGAAAAACAAATGACGTGGAATTACCTAATGTGGGGTCATAAAATCGTTCCATGAGGGGAATAATACTGCTCTTCCCTGAGCCATTTCTGCCAACAAGTGCCACAGCCTTTTTAGCAGGAACAGTGAGGTAAAACCCACTCAAGATTGGTATCTCTGGACGAGACAGATAGCTAAAATACACATTTCTAAACTCAATGTTTCCCTGGACTGAAGCTAAGGTACCACCATCATGATTCGTACTAGAAGATGAACGGCTTATCATTTCAAAAAGCCTATAAGCTGCAATCCGCCCTTGCTCAAATGAATAGAAGTTTGTTGCAGCTTGATTCAGCCCACTGAACACAGACAAAAAGTGGATATCACAACGATGAATTACAATTATCCATACAGAAACAAGAAACTAAAAGACAAAAGATGCTTACAGGCCACTTAGAATCACGGCAAAGAGCGCAGCTATGATTTCACCACCATGAGCTTTGTTATGAATTACCAGAAATCTTCCCACCCAAAGCTGCAGTGCACAAGAGCATATTGCTAGCCCATATGTAAAGCCAAGTCCCAGCCCTTGTACAAGACTTATTAAAATCCCATATCTGAGAGTATCTTGAAGAGAAGTGGCATAGGAATACTTGGCCAAAGTTTCATTCGTAAATGCATACAATGTCCTAATGTAAGACACAGCCTGCACAATATTTTAAAAAACATTACTACAATTTGATAAAATGCATCCCAAAAAAGGAATAATAGATTTACGAACAGCCAACTGGTTGTTGCCAAAACTAGACATATCATAGACCCAAACAACAGAAGCACGAAAATTTTGTTAGAGTACAAGTACATTCATTTTCATCCAGCATCCTAAATAGCATCTAAAGTTCTATCAGGAAGAAAAACCACTGTTACAGGAGAGCTTTCTTGATAAATAGTAACCATCGTGAGAGTGCACTGCGGAGGATTAACAAGTGAAAAAATAAAATAAAAAAAATCTACACATGTATAATTGATACTTGGATTTAAAACCCATATGCTTTTAATACCAACCACCATTTGGATAGCTCCTCAATGTGAAATACAAGTTTCATGCAAAGGGCATTTACATGACCCTAACATGGAAATTAACAATTTCTATTGATGTGGTAGATTTTGTGGATGGTTTGTATTTTTGCCTGTCTACTCTGAATAATGCATTGGTGCAAAAAATAACCCCCCCCCCCTCATCTGAAGTTCTGATAACGAGTGGAATCAAGCCTTAATGTTTTGAATCACAAAGGAATTCCCGTTGAGATCAAAGACCCAAAATAGTTGTTCACGGGCCATGGAGGTATTGCATTTGAGAATTTGCAAGTAAATAACACCCATAGCTTACAAAAATAACATAAAGCAAAAACAATAACAGAGTGGTTGCAGCTATGTCTCTTCTCTAACTATAAATTGCAGAGGGGGATGACAAAAATGAGAGCTCATAATTAGTTCATAGTTGTTCATCTTTTCCTATCACTTATGTTTTAATGCGAGCTCATAATTAATTCACAGCCGTCTCGTCTTTTCGTACCACTTATATTTGAATTAGCCTATGCGTGCTCCAAGAAAGCAATTCGTATGAAGCATGTAACCCTAGTAAGCTAGGAATCCTCACTATTTCAAGAAATCCATCCAAAAAAGTATCATCCCGGTTCTCAAATTTGTACCCTATTCAAAAGTTCATTATGGTAGTGTTCAATGTCAAGAGAAATAACCTGTTCAGCGATGCTTGCTGCTTCTGCATATGCATCCTGGATGTTCTCTGCAAGTCTGTGCAGAAATATATTTGAAATCCCTCCAGCAGCAACAATGAAGGGCCCTGTTGCTAACGTGATAAGGGCAATCTGCCAACAGTTGAGAAAACCGACAACAAGGCCACTGAAAAATGTTGCCATGTTGTGGATATAGTTTCCAACCTGCCACGACAAAAAAAATAATAATCAGTTGGGAATTAGATTAGCAAAAAAAATGAATTTGATGCCCTTATTTGCAAAGCATACAAGATTCTGAGTACCTTCTCGCTTAATGCAGATTGAATAAGCAACACATCACTCAAGACCTGGCTAACTATGTCCCCATTATTTCCATAGGTGTCAAAGAAACTCATATCCTGGTTAAGTAATACGTGTACATACTTTGACCTGATGACAGCAGTCTGCCGTTCTCCAGTAAGAATCCAACAGGAGACCTCTGTTAAACTGAATACTATTAGCAGTGATGTCTTCAACAATCATTACATTATGATACAGACCCTGAAATTACTCAGAAGGCAACTTACCAATCCAACCAGCAGCAAATACACCTGCAGCTATGTAAAGAATCCTCATAGCGAGCTGCAATAGAAGACAGCCAGGTTAGAGAAAGAAATCCCGCATTGCATTTTCCATTCTACAAATAAAAAAATCTGGCAAATAATTCATCCTAAATGCGAGGGGGCAGGGCAACAAGAACTACTAAACTCCAACAGGCTATTCCACAATTCACGATTCAATTCATCAATGATGATGACAGATAACAACTTAGCAAAACTGCCAGTGTGGGTTGCTCAAGAAAGGCATAAATCTCACAAGACTTGAACAGTGAACACAGCATAAAAGAAAAAACTAAAAGTTAAAATAAAAACGAAAGAATTAGTCTACACATTCTAACATGATCACCAAAACTCTTCATATATTACAGATATGAGTGCAGTTATAACTTGAAAATGAATTCATTATCTTCCACAGCTGACAGTTCATCCCACAAATGTGCTAGCTACTAGCTACAAAACAAGCTTACTACTTTCAAGTCACAAAATGAACGCTCATTGTAACTTAAGACCTTTCATACATGTTCTTCATCCAAAATTGATGCTTACCCTCGTTCTAATTAAGTGTTCTACCACATTCAAATTAATTTATACCTCCTCTGTCCTCACTCTCATCATCTCTTCTCTCTCTCAAGTTTTCAAAATTAGGCTTTTTTACGCATTTCATACAAAAATCTCAAAACATCCAACAGAACATGAAAATGAATTCATTTTCTTCCACAGCTGACAGTTCTTCCAACAAATCTGCTAGCCAGAAAACAAGCTTACTACTTCCAAGCTACAAAATGAATGATCAATGTAACTAAGACCTTTCACACTTGTTCTTCATCCAAAATTCATCCACTTATCTTTAGTTGTTTACCCTCGCCCTAATCTATACCTAGCCTAAGAAGCACAGACTCGGACACGAGATACGGATACGACACGGACACAGAGACACGCAATTTTTGAAAAATTAAGGATGCGACACGTTGTCCGACACGTACCTTAATTTTATATAGTACTTCAAAAAATATCAAATTTTATTTTAAAAATGTTTGTTAATGAATATATTTTCTTTAATAGTTTATGAATCGTAAAACTATATATAATAAACATAAAATCTTATAAAATAACGGAAGACGGACAAAGTTATATGAAAGAGGGACAAAGGTATGTGTAAGATGGTAAAGCAATAGGAAAAAACAATGATGTATTGGAAAAAGGTTATCATAGTTGAGGATGTCTATGGATGTGGCTAGCCAAAAATGTGATGCCCGTCAATGATTCGGAAGTGTCCTAAGGTTGGGATACGCGAGTCCACCATGAGTCCTTCTAAGTGTCGGATGTTTATTTTGGGAATTATTTAGGGGACACGTTTTTTCGCGTGTCTGATACGTATCCGGGGAGTATCCGAGAGTGTCGGTGTCGGATACGTATCCAACACGGATACGTGAGGCTGATAGAAGTGTTCGTGCTTGAAATTTAACAAACCCGGAATACGGGGCATACCGAACCAAACCTGACCCGACCCGCCCGAATTGACAGGTCTATCCTCCCTCACACCATATCCTCCCTCTCTCAAGTTTTCAAAATTAGACTTTTTTACACATATCAAACAAAAACCCTCAAAATATCCAACAGAATTTCACGTACTACTCCCACAACACATTTCAAACAAAAACCCTCAAAATATCCAACAGAATTTCACGTACTACTCCCACAATACATTTCAAACAACCCTCCCCCCCCCCCCCAAAAAAAACCTACCCACGGCCTATTTTCAGTAACCATCCAGCGCAAGAAAATGCAGCAAACTCAACATATTCAAACCCACCTAAACAATTCACCACCACTCCAATTAACAAATTCAAACCCATGTACACAATTCACCACCAGTATACACCAATTAGGGTTTCCCGTTTCCCAACATACCTCAAGAAACCTATGATGCAACTCATCAGAAGGCTTAAGCGATAGAAGCTGTATGATCTTGGAGAAGTAATGGAGGTACACCACAAGCGCAGTCCCATGCGCAGCAGCAGCAAGAGATCCGACGGCCATCAGAAACCAATCAAATCGGTCGGCGCAAGCGAAAAGCCTCGAAAAAGGCACCGCCGCAGGCGGCGGCTCGATCTCGTCCTCCTCCTCATCCGCCACCTCGTCCTCCACGTCCGGCGCCGTCCCCGCCGGACCGTCAGGGTTAGGGTCAGCGTACGGCGACGGCGACTCCGGCGGCTCCGAAACCTCCGACACCGGCGTCAATGGCTGTATGTGGGGCGGCGACCACCCCAAAAACCCCCTCGACATCATCTTCAACCTCCGAAGCTACTCCCTCTCTCTCTCTATGAAAGAACGAACTCGATTGAAGGTATCACAGCAGAAACTCCATGAAAATGCTCAAAATCGAACAGATACTTATCCAAACCCTCGAGAACGAAACTCAAACTGAGGAATCACATGCAGAACTCGACGAAATCAGCGAATATCACGAATTTTTAACACCGATCGACTGAATACTCTTTCCTGTGAAGAATCAAACCCTAAACTGATGAATCAAAGCCAAAACCCCCGCAGAAACGAACTTTTCGACTACGACGAAAACTCGAAATGGATCGAACTCGAGCAGATCTTCAACTTGCTGTTCTTCTTCCGATGGCTTTGGTAATTGTCACAGTGAAAAGCAGCGAGAGAAAGAATGAGAGAAAGAGAAAGAGAGAGGAGAGAGAGAGAGAGAGAGAGAGTAACGAGTTGGGGCGAGTTGAGGTGGTGACTCAGTCAAAGAAGGTAGGAGTTGTTTGACTCGGCGTCCAACTCGTACCCAATCGCCAATCCCCCTCTTTGTTTCTCTCTCTATCTTTTTTCTATCTCTACAAACTTCAAAATAAAGAGGGGGTAGGTTAACCGATGCGACGGCGACGTTTTGGAGTAAAAGCCGAGCAGAAAAGGAAAAAGGAAAAGTAAATAAGGTGTGGTTTGTTGGCCCGAGATGGGAAAAAGCGCCCCCTTCAACGGATACGCACAAAAATACTCGGAGTTATCGCATATTTTCGGAAAATTATTTTTTTTTAGTATTCAAAGTTTTCAAAACTCATTTATAAATACTCTATGTGTCATTTATGATTTTCAGTGTCAATCTTTTATCAATAATTTCTAACATAAAATTTTTATAAACAAATATAATATTATACTTTTCTAATAGTATTTTTTATTACGAATCTGATGATATCAATTTTGTACGAAGAATCATTATACAAATTAAGATATTAATAGTCAAAATTTTTAACACAATTTCCTAAACGACAGATAAAACAAAACGGAGGTAGTACCTTATACTACCTTTGTCTCATTATATTTGTCTATTTATCTAACTTGAGAAATTAATATATATTAAAATTGAGGTAAAAAATTTCAAACTATGCATACTTTAATTGAAGATAATAGTTATTGAAATTGCAAAAAGTGATAACTGAATTTATTAAGGCACCGTTCTTTTGTGCGTTAACGTAACTAACCGCAACATAAATTACCGCAATCTACCGCAACATACCGCAAATTACCATTACATTTTTACTATTTCTACCAAAGAACAGTGCCAAATTAATGGTAGAAAAAGGATTATGGTTGTTGGAATTGTAAATTCGACAAATATTTTGGGACAAAAAAATTAGATAAAATGACAAATAATTTGAGACGAAAATAGTATATGTTTACATTGAAATCTTCCAGTTTTATTATCGGAAAACTACCAAAAAAATTACGAACTAAAAAATGTGTCGTACCCATAAATAAATTTTGAAAATTTAGATATCAAAAAATAATTTCTAAAAAATGTGAGGCACCTCCTAATAATAATTTTTGACAGATAAATATCAGGGGCATTTTGGGAAAGTCGAAAAAGCTGACGTGGAATAACCGGACAGCCCGTGGACTAGCTTCGCGGCTGCTCACGCGTGGACAGATAGTTGCGTTGCATGATTGTGGTTATTTTGTTTTTTTTTTTTTTTTGAGGGGAAAATAAAAGGAAGGCAGAGATGAAAATGGGAGGGATGAATGATGATTATTACGGCACAGTTGCGGAGCTTTTGAAGACCAGCCAGGCCATTTCCTCTGTCTCTCTCTCTCTCTATAGATTTTTTGGAGTGCGTTCTGTCACAACGGGTGCTTGCCTTTTGAGTTGGAAATTCCTGATTTTATTTTAAAAAAAATTGGGTACTGTATTGTTTTTTTTCCCCCACATAAGTTTTTTTTATGATTCACATAATACTACCTCCGTTTAATTACTCCCTCCTTCCCATATTATCTGTCACTTTAACTAACTTTCTTTTTTCCCATAATATCTGTCACTTTATAATTTCAATAACACATTAATTACTAATTTATCAAATTAAGCTTATTAATTACATCTTTTTCTTCAATTTTTGTTTTTTATTCACCTTTTTCCTTTTTTATTCACCATTTTATTCAAGTTTTCTACATTTCCAATAAGTTAAATTAATGTAGATGGAAGTTTTCTTGGTTTTTGAAATTATGTCTAGAGTGACAATTAAAATGGGAAGGAGGGAGTATATTTATTCATTTACTTGACTTGAAAAGACCAATACATATTGAGAATTGAGGTAAAAAGTTTATAATTTACCCAAACTACACCTACTTTAGTTGAAGATAATAATTATTGGAATTGTAAAAAATGATAAGTGAATTTATTAATTAGGGGTAGAAAAGGAATTACAGTCATTTAGATTATAAATAGGACAAATATTTTGGGACAAAAAAGTTAGGTAAAAGTACAAATAATTTTGGACGGTATTGTCGCCTAGGAAATTGTGTTAAAAATTTTGACCGTTAATATCTTAATATATATAATGATTCATTATACAAAATTGGTGTCATTAGATTCAACATGTAAAATACTATTTAAAAAGTATAATATTATATTTTTTTATAAAAGTTTTTGAAAATTCTACCATAGTTGAATTTAAATTCAACTATGGTAGTTGATAAATATCTACCTTTGATTGATTTAGATTAAATCTCATCCCTTCAATTATATAACCTGTAATGTGAATAGGAAGTCAACTTTTACATATTCTCTGTTCTCCCAACGGTCTCTCCTCACCGTCACCCACGTTTAGCTGGTTTTGCTAACACCCCAAAAAACCAAGTCCTCTGTTAACAACCACAGCTTCTCGATGTCCACTGCAGTTAGTACCCTTCGGCGTCGGTGATGGCAACTCATGTATGTAGCTCATGAAGCCGACAACATCCCGGCATCGGAAATCACCAACAGCACCACCGACAGCCTCTTCATCACCATCTTCCTCCTTACCTTCTCGACCTCCTCCCTAACGGCCTGACCTCCATCCAGTCCTCCCCCTTCGCCGCCGCCACCTCCGCCTCTCTCCCCATCTCCCTTAACTCCCCTATCTTCATTTATTTAAAGTTCTTCTTTTCTGGGTTCCTCATAGGAAATCAGCTAGAAATTGAATGAGAAAAATCAATTAAAATAAATGAACTGAAGAAGCAAAGCAGAGAGAGGTGGAGAGTTTCCATTAAATAGTTGTCTCCTTGTTAGAAAGGTCTTTACCTGTACATGGAACAAAGCAAATGTGGAAGCTCGATCCATCTACAAAAGCAAGTGTGGAGTACAAATGTGAAGTTGTTAGATAAAAGAAACTGGTTAGTGAAAGACAAAAGGCTGACTTCACTAATAAAATGATGATAGAAAGATATTATTAGAGATTTGGATTTTGATTGTACTTGCTTTGGTCATGCTTTCACATATGACATATATATCCACAAACACTTTTCCATCATCATTAAATAGTTTTCTCTCTGGAAAACAAAGCAGAGGGAGAGAATCTCTTATCCATTCATCCAAACTGGTATTTTATCTTCATCCCATTCATCATTTTCTATCTTTCATCTTCTTTTCAACTTCATCTTTGATTCCACTATTTGCTCATCTTCTTCAGATCATGACCATTTGTCCTCTCGATTCAAATGATCCCATCCAATTTCAACCCCCACCATTTCTCCAATCCCTAATTATTAGTATTATCTCGTTGGTCGCGATCCTTCATGGTGAGGACAACGCTGAGATGGTCAGCCATGGATTAGAATACACAGATAAGATGGGAGTTGGAGGTGAATCGGTCGTTGGGAGTGACTGAGATATATACAGTGAGGCAACTGGCTGTAATAGGTGAAATTAGAATTTGATATCATCATTTTAAGATCCAACGGCTGACATTTATTTCAACTACCATAGTATTGAAAATAAAATCAACTATGGTAGAAATTCCCAAAAATTTTATATTAAAAATGATTGACTAAAGATTGACACTGAAAAATGACAGATAAAAAAGAACGGAGGGAGTAGTACTCAATACTATGATATACCCCCTTCATTTTTATTTATTTGTCGTTTAAAAAATTATATTAAAAATTTTGACTGTTAATATATTAATTTGTACAATGATTCATCGTACAAAATTAATGTCATTAGATTCGTAAGGAAAAATACTATTAAAAAAGTATAATATTATATTGTTTTACAAAAATTTTATATTAGAAATTATTGACTAAACACTAACACTAAAAACCATAAATGACAGATAAAAAAAATGAAGGGAGTAGTAAATTTTAATGCTTCATACTCCCTTTGGTTTTTTGTTATTTATCGTAGTAAATTGTCCAAAAGTTTGACCGTTAATTTTTTAATATACACAATGATTTGTCATTAAAAAAATTACTCCCCTCGTTCCATATTAGCTATGGTCTTTGGAAAATGTGCACTCAAACTTTAGAAATTTTGACTATAAATTTATCAATATATATAATGACTTGTTATATAAAATTACTATAATTAGATTCGTAACGATAAATATTATCCTAAAAGTATATTATTGTAATTGTTAATAAAATATTATATAAGAAATTATCAATCGAAGAGTGATATTAAAGACCTAATAGTCAATTAAGTGACAATTGATATGGAACAGAGGGTAGTAAATTACATTTACCCTACCTGACATTTGTTCATATATTTAAACCACTTAAAATATTTTATATTTGATTTTTGTTGGATTTTCCGGCGAACATTAAAGAGACAAATATGAATTAACCTTTTTTACCCTTGATATTAATTCGTATGACTTTCAATTAAACATGAATTGACGTTTTTATCCTTAATATTGATTCATATGACATTTAAACCCCAACCTTTTCTCTACTTTATTTTTTTTGAAAAACTTAATCTCTCCCCATTCTGAAAATGAAAACTCAATTATAAAATATCTTATAAAATATCAAGGGTAAAAAATCAATTATAATGGAAGAAATATCTTGTAATGAAAATGAATAAATATCAAGGGTAAAAAAGTCAATTCATATTTATCTTTTTAATGTTCGTCAGAAAATCCAATAAAAATCAAATATAAAATATCTTAGGAGGTTTAAATATATGAACACTTAATGTCAGGTAAGGTAACAAAGCACCAATCCCAATGATATGGGGCGGGCTAGCACAGAAGGTGCCAACAAGCAGGGCCATAGTGCCATAGAATTCTGAAACCTTCTCTTGAGGGCTCCTTTTGACCTAGTTGTTTTTATGATGAATAATCAAAATAATGGAGTTCGATTCCCATTATGGATAGGGCTTCTATGCCTGATTTTCGTTGTTTTGTTTGGAATGTTCGAGGTGCAGGGAGCAAAAGTTTTATGACCACTTATCGAGAACATATAAAGTCTCATCGTCCTCATCTTATTGCCCTCCTCGAAACACATATTAGGGGAGACAGAGCTGATCGGGTGTGCAGGAAGCTGGGTTATGACAAGTGGTTCCGTGTGGAAGCTTGTGGTTTTTCTGGAGGTATTTGGCTCTTGTGGAACGAGCACTCAATCTCTATGGACATCAAGGAGGTGTCGAGTCAGTTTATCACGGCAGAGGTAATCTGCCATCGGGGAGAGGTCTGGGAAGTTACAGTAGTCTATGCTTATCCTCAAGAGCAAGGGCGAGAAACTCTCTAGCGGGACATTCATGATATAAGAATTAGGACGCGTTTGCCCTGGGTCATCATTGGCGATTTCCATGAAACCTCTTCTTTGAGAGAGATAAACCATGGAGACGACGCAATGGCAAGGAGATGCGCTAAATTTTCTAATTGGATCAACAACAACGAATTGATTAACCTTGGTTTCTCGGGACCCATGTTCACTTGGTATAGGGGAAACGACATTTCAACTCGAAAGTACGCTAGGCTGGACAAAGCTTTATGCAACGCCGCTTGGAGAGATCGATACCCCGAAGGAAATCTTAAGCACATGTTCTTTGACTATTCAGACCATGCCCCCATCCTTCTCAACACGGACGAGACTGCCCGATCTCGGGGGTATACACCTTTCAGATTCCAAGCGGCTTGGTTGTCTCACAAGGATTTTCGTAGCTTTGTCCAAGGGAAGTGGGACGACAATAAACCTTGCACTGGGGCTTTGGAAGACTTGGCATCACATCCGAAAATTTGGAATAGAGAGGTCTTTGGAAATTTATTCCATAGAAAAAAGAGACTTCTGGTGAGGATTCAAGGAGTACAGGAACGCCTGCACTCAGGTGGGTACAATAATCTCAATGAGTTGGATAAGAGGCTCCAGGCTGAACTGCATGAAGTCCTCAATCAACTGGATACCTTCTAGTTTCATAAATCAAGACTGGATGCCATTAGAGATGGGGACCGCAACACCAAATTTTTCCACCTCAGCACCATCATCAGGAGACACCAAAATAGATCGAGTCTCTCCAGGGTGAAGGAGGGGAGTGGATATCCGAGCTTGATCGGGTAAAGGATCATGTTCGAGATTTTTTCAGAGAGTTGTATACGGATGATGGGGATATTAATAGTAGGGTACTTCCCTGTGGAGCCTTCCCTCAACTAACTGATGATGAAATTCGCTCGCTGGAGAGGGCTTTTTCGTTCTAGGACGTCCGTAGGGCCCTTTTTTTCATGCATCCCAACAAGGCTCTCGGCCCAGATGGTTTTCACACCCTGTTTTTTCAGAAATTTTGGGGTGAGGTGGGAGCTTCGGTTTCTAATCTTGTCCTTCACATTTTTTTTTGGGGGGGGGAGGGAGCTTCCTGTAGGCCTTAACCACACCCACACTACCTTTATTCCCCAAATTCCCAATCTGGTGGCAGTCAAGCAGCTAAGACCCATTGGGCTATGCAACGTGGTCTATAAGGTCGCCATAAAGTGCATTGTAAATCGCCTGAAACCTATCTTAGAGAAACTAATCTCCCCCACTCAATCTAGTTTTGTTTCGGGAAGACAGATAGGGGATAATATTGTCATCCTACAAGAAATCCTTCACTCTACGAGTTACAAAAAGGGTTAAACGGGCTGGATGGCCATCAATTTGGACCTGGAAAAATCTTATGATAGGGTCAACTGGAGCTTTCTACGAGACACTCTGATTGACATGAATCTACCTCGTCAAATGATCCAAGCTATAATGAATTATATTCGAACCTGCACTATGAGCATCCTATGGAACGACAAGGCCATCGATGCCTTTCAGACTACGCGAGGGATTCGCCAGGGCGATCTATTGTCCCCGTATCTCTTTGTGACGTGTATGGAAAGGCTGGTTCACTTAGTAAATATTGAAGTGGGATCTAGAAGATGGCGCGCATTTCCTACTAGCTAAGATGGCCCAAAAATTTCCAACCTCCTTTTCGCCGATAATGTTATGCACTTTGCCCGGGCCACTGAAGACCAAGCTTTGATCGTCAAAAATTGTCTTAACAATTTTTGCAATGGGTCGGGACAAAAATTTAGCCCGCAAAAGTCCCAAGTTTTCTTCTCTCCAAATACGCCTGAAGATGTTAGAACCTCGATTTGTGGTGTGCTCGAAATGAATGAAACGGATGATATTGGCAGATATCTTGGTGTGCCGGCTTTGCATAAAAGGGTAACTCGGTCGACTTTTCAGGGAATTTTGGACCAGATTGATAAACGGTTGGAAGGATGGCATGCAAGACATCTCTCTTTAGCGGGTCAGATCACGCTAATAAGATCTACGATTAATGCTATACCCGCCTACACTATGCAGACGGCAAAAATCTCGAGATATGTTTGTGATGACATTGACTGAAAAATTCAAAATTTTTTATGGAGCGATGCAATTGGGGAAAAAAATATCCATTTGGCTAATTGGAAATTAGTCACAAAGAATAAAAATCTTGGGGTCTTGGTCTTGTTTCCATCCGTGACTTGAACATGAGATATTTATCCAAACTTGGATGGAGATTCTTGACAAATAAGATTGAAATTTGGGCTCAAGTTTTGGCTAGCAAATATTGTAAAGAGTGCAAGGACATCGTTCCGATTTCCCCTCGCTACATCAAGCCTCACTATAAAGCTTCAAACGTTTGGCATGGGATATCAAGCATCTCAAACTTTCTCAACTCAAACATAAAAATGGAGGTCGGAAATGGACGCGCCACATTCTTTTGGCTAGACAACTAGCTCGGTGAAGGTCCTCTCCTCGATAAAACCACGACTTTCATCACGGCGGCGGAATGTGAGAAAAAAGGTGGCGGGCTACTGGGACCGTGAACAAGGATGGCGCTAGGCTGGCTTTGCGAAACGACTGCCCAACTCGACGCTATTGAAGATTGCAACGATATAGCTCGCCGAGGAAGGGACCAGGGATAGTATGGAATGGAATAACTCAAGCCATGAAGGTTTCGAAATGCAAGCAGCCCTCACCATCATCCAGGGGCCGACTGTGGAGGAAGACTCCATGGAATGGGTTCGAATTTGGCGGCTTCGAGTTCCGAAAAGGTACGAGTCTTTCTTTGGCTTATTTGACACAACTGTTTAATGACACTGGAGAACTGAGTCGTACGAAACCTTACTGAGAATAGTGGCTGCCGGCACTGTGATGAGGGTGTGGAGGACCTCGATCACCTCTTTCGGCGTTGCCCGAAAGCTGTCGAGGTGTGGCGCGAGGTTGAAGCTGATGGTTTGGCTTTCTGCACAGCCTAGCGCCCGTTCAAGGGCTAGTTCGCGGCTGAGCTTGACGCACGCAATCGAGAGGACCGTGGCCCGGTAGCGTTTGCTATGGTTCTTTGGCACTTGTGGATATGGAGAAACTACCGAATTTTTGGGCGGGAAAACCTCATTCCACATAATATAGGTCCTTACTTGCAAGACGAGGTTATCCGGGTGTATGAGGTTTTCATGACTGAGGAGGAGCAAAACATGGTCTGGGGGTATCATGTGGCGGATCCGAGCCTTCATATCTTCCACTGGGTTAGCCCGGGTTTGGGATGATATCAACTTTGCACGGATGGGGCGACGAGGGGAAATCCTCGAATGACAGCGGGTGGCGGAGTGATCCGAGGGGCGGCTGGTAATTGGCATCGGGGGTTCTTGGCTTATTTTGGGGGGCAACAACCCCTAATGGTGGAGCTACTGGCAGTAGAAGAAGGGCTGAAACTGGCGCGAAGGATGGGTATCCGATATTTACAAGTCAAGATGGATTCCTAAGTGGTGGCAAGACTCATAAGTGGGGAGGTGTATCTCCAAGCAGCGGGTATTACTGACGAAGTCCGAAGGTGCAAACAACTGATCGAAAATGAGGAGTGGGAAGTCCAAGTTGCTTTTTGCTATAGGGAGACCAATCTTGTGGCTGATAGACTTGTTAATCTAGCTCTTGATATAGGAGTGATAGAAGTCCGGGTCCTCGAAGACCCTCCTAGGGACATTATACACCAACTCCATGTTGATAACATGAGAGCTAGGGGCCTCTTTATTATGTAAGCGTTGATTTTCTCATTTTAAATAATTAGGGTGTGTAGAAATTATTACCACAAATGTCAAGTAGGGTAAATGTAATTTATTCAAACAGAGGGAGAATATCACTAGATTCATAATGAAAAATATTATTTAAAAAGTATAAAATTCTATTTTTTTGGGTACATATTGTGTGAAAAAATATTAAATAAGTTGGACCTTAAAAGTGTGAAAGACGGTTATTTTTAGATGGAATGAGTATTTATTTGTTTTAGTTGGAAAATTGAGAGTACAACGACAACAACAAATTCTCGGGAAAATACGTTTTAGAAAGTTTGAGAATTGAGAGTAAAATATTATAACAGTGCGTTTGGTTTTTTCCATAAGAATATTTTTTCGAGAAAATTTACTTAGGGAAATTTTCGGTGAGAAATAAAATTATTCATATTTCGATTCAGATCGATTGACCCAAAAAAATGACTAAATAAAAGTCGGTTCGATCTTCGGTCCAAGTTTTTCCATTTTCAAGTTTCGGTCTGGGTCGATTTGAACCCGAAAAAAACCCGAACCGAATTTTCACCTGCCTGGTCTCCGATCCAAGTTTTTTTAGTTTTCAGGTTTCGATCTGATCCGCGTTTGAACCAGTGAACACCCCTACGAAGAACAGTTCGGGGATGGAGGAGAGGACATGAGCCCTACCAATTATGGATTAAGAGCACTCTTCCAAGAAGAGCAAGCTTATGTCATCAACTCACAAGGTATACATACCCAGGATGACAAATCACAAAACATGTCGGTTCTCGTGACTAGCGCTCCTTCTCTCGAGGAACAAATGCAAGAGCAAGAAAGGAATCTCGAAGAAAGGGAGGTTGAAATTGTCACCCTCGCTGCTCAACTTCGTGAAAACGAGAAGAAGGCTGAAAAGGACGGTAGTAGCAACACGATATTGCTCTACAAGAAATAAAAGAGATGATAGCTCAAGGAATACAAAAGTATCAAGCAACTAGAAATATCCTGTTTTGGGATTTAGGAACCTGTATCCAAGTCACTATGACTCGATTCCTTTTCCAAAAGGCTATCAGAAGCCAAACTTTGGGATATAGGAACCTGTATCCACATCTAGGAGGCTTGTTGTTCTTTGAATTCTTCTTTCGACGACCCATGTGCCTTTCATGCTAGATTTTTCTATGGTGAACAATATGTGAATCCTTGTCCCCCTTCCCCTTAGTTCTCGATGCATGTCCCTTCTTGCTATGCTCCATTTGATTCGTCTGCTAATGTTACCATTCGTTGCATTAATGTACGTTGCTTCTTCAACCTTTGTTGACAATGTAATGAACCTTCATGAGGAGTGTTTGTTGTGAGCAGCAAATAGTCTTAAATTGATTGGTTATGACTTGGGTTTGTTCGTGTATCAATTGAACATCGATACGCCTTATTTGTATGAGAATCACCATAGGCTAGAACTTTCTTCACCTAAGGATTGTTGGTTGGATGTATTTGAGTTTTCTACTCCTAGTCGTCCTTTGTGTGATTGGGGGGTGGCGATTATAACTATTTTTCTCCCTCATTGGCATGCGAGTCCTTCTTTGATGATATGAGTCTTGCTATTAATGAGAATACGAATCATTTTCTATGAGTTAGGATCCTGAATGCTGCACTTTCTCTTTTGATGATGTTGTAGATGATGCATTCTTGTTAGTAATAGTCCCATCCTCTTAATGTATAAATACATCATTTGATGAGTCTAAGATTGTTTGTGATAATGTGTTTTCCTCTAACCTTGAGAGTGTCTTTATGTGGTACAACCTTGCTTTTTTTTTCTTATTCACCTATGATAATTTTGATGAGTCGGATGATGATTGTGAAGTGGAATGTGTGTTTGATGAAATTGTTGAGGAGGTTGTACTTGAGAATCCTCCTATATGCGTTGATTATGTCAAGAATGTATCCCCGTTTTTCCTTCATGTGACTCTTTTCCCTTCACTTTAATCCTCCCCCTCCCCTGAGTATGCGTGCCTTAGATATCTAGGTGATTATAGACAGAGGCGAATCCAGATATTAAATTTAGAGGGGTCAAAATTTAAAGATAAGCAATTGAAAACTCTATATCTAATTAACAAAATTGAAAAATTAAATATTAAAATTAAATACAAACAAATTATAAGTATCCTATGATATAAAATATATTGGATATAAAATATATTGTATACATAATGTACACAATTATTTCTTCAATTTTTACATTTTATCTTAAATAATAAATAAAAGTTGCAATCAACTCATTTAACTAAAATCGTATTTTAATTCTTAGAAGTAAAACTATCGTCATTAATATTTAACACTCCACAAAATTAAAAGTTAAGTGAACATAATAAAGTCTGATATAATAAAAATACGGAACTGATTGTTCAAACAATTGAAATTTCATGACTTTTTATGAATTATAACAAATATTATATGAATTTACTTTAGTACAAAAACATCAATATATATATTTTCTTTTTTCCAAAAAGTGGGGTCGCTTGACCCCACGTGAACCCACCTTAACTCCGCCTCTGATTATAGAGGATCTTCGTTTGACCCTTCTTGTCTATACCTTGGAAAGATGTCTAGAAATTTGTGTGTTCTACCTCATTTGATCATTCTTTCAATATTTCTACCGTATAGACTAAATTTAAGGGAATACTCATATTGTTTGTTGTACTATTACTAGTATTCTCTTACATATTGTACTGTGAGATGCATGATTCTGTGTATAATCGATGCTGTGAACCTTGAGGGCATCCGAATTTCCTAAGGTCAATGTTAAAGATGTAACGCCCCAAAACCTTAATCACACAATTACCCAGACATTACGGTAATCACATGATTAGCGCAACGGATAACGGCCTGAGGCGTTACCGCCGTCCCACTAGGGACAAGGCAAAACCAACCAATCAACCAAGCACAACAACCATGGCAACCCAATAACAACAATAGAGCCACAAACATCAATACATCCTCAAACGTAAGGTGGTTTACAATTAGTCACAATTGCTTAACTTGAAAGTATATATTTATACATAGACCCATATGCTTATGATTCCTTATAAATCTCCAAACACTACTATCACTGGCGTTATAAATAACCCTGTACGACGCAAGAGTGTACCTTTCACTTCAGGGAGTAAACTACTTCTGTACGTCCTTTCCCTTTTCTGTGGAGCTCAGACCACCTAAAACAAAACAGTAAAACATCGCAAAAGTGAGTGGGGGAAACACTCAGTACACAAACCTCCAACATGTAAAACCGTTTCGAAAACGGTTTTTCATGTCGGCCTTTAAAACATTTCGAAAACGGGGAAGGGGCAAAAAGAATCACGCTAAACCAATGAAGTCTTTAAACTTTAAGAATTCTATGCATAGGCTGTGCTTTACTTTGAAAAGAAAAAAAAATAACATATGATAAGACGTGGTATCCCTTACGATCGATGCCGAAGCACCTCACACACGCGCATGCCCAAACCAACCGGGAGTTTGGATTGGGTGACTTCTAGGCAGTCGACACTGGCCAGGTCAAGCTTACTCCAATAGGAGCCTGCAAAATAATGCTAGGATCCACTCTAGCTACCGTAGAACTATGTGTCGGGACCACTTATAAAACAATAAAATCATTAGAATGTATCTATGCAATAAAACTGTACTTGACTGTGAATAAATATAAGAGTTGGACAATTTGCGTACCTTTAAAATACTGTGAACTTGGTGACGATCTGGCTCGGGGAATGGCGCAGGGCGGTGTGAAACTTTGAGCTAAGACGATAAAGGTTACAAATTAGTGCAAAGGCTATGAACAAAAAGGGCCGTAACGTCCCATAGAAAGGATTTGAAGTGCACATGTAAAAGAAATTTCAGGTTTTTGAGGTGAGAGTATTTTGGCTATAACCGGGGCTAGGAAACTCGGAATTTAATGAACGAGCACTTTTCGGAAAGGGAAAAAAAATAAAATCTATAAGTTTGTCAACTGGGTCAGATGCTAAAAATGATGGGAAGAGCTTGGAAAAGGCTCTGGGCAGAAATCACGAAAACCGAAATATTTTTCTTTGTGCGGCTTTGGCATTTAAACGGAATCGATAAAATTTATGCACTTGCTCTAAACTCATAGGAGCTTTATGGGCAGAAAAAAAACTTGAAAAAAAAATATGTACTCTTATTCTATCACGAGGCCTTTAAAATTGAGAGCGATACGAAATTTATTTCCTTTAGAAACGCGAGATTTCGGTAATAAAATACGATAAAATCAAATAACGTAAAAGATCTCGGGGTCTCTCCAAGCCAAGTCCTATGGTTCCTCAATCATAAACCCCATCTTAATAACCATAGCGTTACATTTAGACACTCCAAAAACAACTCACAAGATCACTATAATACTTTTGGTTCAAACTTAAAACAATACTTTATACTCAGAATTTCCAGATTCGCAGCCCTTCTTCCGGGCTCTATAACTCACACTCCCGACGTCGGGTTGACGCATACCATACCATTTCGGAAAGCTTGCAAGTTCTCCTAAAACTCTTATGTTGAACACTTTTTCAAATTCAAACTCCACACAGACGAAAAATGTGCAACAAGTCACTGCCTGCAAAATCGTATTGCATGCCTTTACGGTTTTGGCTCTAACTTGAGCTATACAAGTCGGAATCCCGAAATTCAAAAGCCCGGTGTTAGCTAACACCTTAGGCTACCTTTTTACACAAGAATCTGGGGTAAAAACTAATTTTACCATCTTCTATAAAAAGTGAATTTTGGGCAGAATGCACTGGGGTGTTTGAGCTCACATGCATGCTCCATTTTCATTCAAGTTTTGTACTAATTCATTACCCAAATGAAGTCTACTCATAACCCTACCATTTTCCAAAATCCCAACCTCAAAAATTATCATCCAAGCTTGCATAATACACATGCACAATCATCAAGTTACATGCACTTACATTCCATCACAATTTCCATGACTTTCTTTCATATAAAACACCCAATCAAAGTATTATTAACTTAATTACTCTTCCAAAACAGAAATTAAACTCTAAAAACTTCATCAAACACTTCATGCAAATCAATAATACACCTTTTCTCTCATCAACATACACATCTATACCATTAGCATGAATACCCATCAAGAAAACACTTGCATTAACCATAAAACTTAACCATTCAAAACTATACTCTAAAATCCATGTAAATGGAGAATAAAAGAGATGAAAACAACCATTTAATACTTGAAAAAAAAACATTAAAACTCAGATTATATAAAAATGGAGTTAGGGTGTGAGATGCATACCACTTGAAAGAGGAGATAAAAAAAATGAACAAGGAAGTGTGGAAATGGAAGAGGAGCAAGCGGCCGGAAGTCGCGGAAAGCGGCCGAGGAGAAGCAAAGGGGGTGGTGCTCGTGACAGGAGGGAGAGGGGAGAGCTGAGTGTTGAGTTTGATTTGAACCAAAATAAATGACCCTTGGCCTCCCTCACACCCCTTTTATAAGACTCCCTCCCTTACTAAAAAAATACTAATAATAATAATAACAATAATAATACTAATAATAATAATAATATGAGGTCCAAAATGATACTCTTTAAAAGCACTAGAAAATAATTCGATCAGTAAAATTACCCGCTTAGCCATTTCCTCCGAGACCTGTCACCGTTAATTAACTGTAAAACTTAAAAGAATTTAATAATCACATTTTAGCTAATTAAACCAATTTAATTACCCTAATTTCTGTGATTTAGGGTGGGTTGTTACAAAAGACCTTAATGCTCCTCGACAATTTTTATGTGGCATGTGCTAAATTTTTCCCAATATTCCATTTTTTGGTGGCATTTTTTTATCAAGCACTTTTATTTCTCTCTCTGTCGAGACATCCAAGAAGTAAGAAGGTTACCTCTGCAATCTCCAGTGACTTGTCGCCGTCGCTGCCACCAAGCGCGCCTATTCGATTCCATCTCACTCTCTCAGTCTCTACTTTTAGGCTCTAAATTTCTCTCTTTATTCCTCCTCTGCTAACTACTGGTAAGTTAACTACTTCATTTTTTTAGAGCCTGAAATTCCCGGGGGTTTTGAGGGTCTAGGATTTTTCTAGGGTTTTGAGGGTCTGATTGGATAGACTGTAGACAGTATGATTTGTGAAAATGGTGTGATTGACATTACCGTGTGATTGTGAGTTGGAAATCAATGACATACAACTACTGTTTGAGTGCCTAACCGTCGAGGGAGCTTTTGTGTTTGATTCATTATGCTTCTCGTTTGCTTGCACAAGAAATTTATGTAAGATAGGCGTATATGATGCTCATAGTATTCAGTTCATCAATGTTATTTTCAGAACTTGGAATATATCGTATTCTACGTTTAGCTAATGGCATCATTCACCAATTGCAATAACCTTGGAACCCCATTTGGGTCAGGTTGTGTAGAGTTAGGCTTGTCAATTTTTGACCCGACCCGAACCCGCCTCAAATTTATGGGTTTTGAACACGATATTTTCAACCGAACCCAAAACACACCGAACCCGGAAATTAGCACCCGTATGATCCAAAAAATTAATTTTTTAAGTTCAACTTTATTAGAATTTATGACTTTTCGTTGAAATTTTTAACCATTAAACTATAAGCCCCACTCATTTATTTGGTATTTCTTTAATTTAAGTTAAAATAATTATAATAATATATCATTACTAGAAGATAATCATATTTTATTATGCATATTGTACAAAAATTAGTATTTAGAGACCATTTTTCTCAAAGAAAAAACGGAAAAAGGTTGCAATCATAACTCGTTGGGTTGATTCGAAATCGAAATACACCACCCGTATTTACCTGAGCCCGAAACACACCCAATCCGTATTTACCCGAACCCGATATATGACTGACCCGAAACACACTCGCCCGACTGAATTGACAGGTCTAGGTAGGGTGTTTAGTTGTATGATTGTTTTTCGGATCAATGTCTCATTCATTTGGACTGGATTGTTTCTTTTTTTTTGATAAGTAGGGGTACAAACCCTTTTATTGAAAAAGGACAAAGTCTTTCAATCTATGATGAATTTATGTCCTCTTGTCTACCGTCCATTCTCAGTGAATTAGTGTATAAAGCTTTGTGCTTTGATTGTCTGTTTTCATTGATAATTTCTGTAGTGATTTTCTTGAGTAAAGTCGTTCTTATTGACAGCAGAAACAGTAAATCTTGTGGATTTGATTGTCTTTAATCACTATTTGGCTGAACACTTCACCTGTTCAACATAAGTATTTGTTAATTCTGAAATTGCATCCTTTAACTAGTTATGCCCTTGTAAGTAACATTGATTAATGTAGTTGTCTGGTAATTAACCATTTTATGTAAAGTGCTGAAATAGTCATTTGCTCATTTCTATTATGTGCTTCGCGTTCTTGAACATCTTCCTTCTGATTTCACAGGTCATCTGCTGAATTCTGAGCTTGTTGATCACTCTGTAGATACCATTCAGTTGTCCACATGATTATGAATGAATCAAGCAAACTCAGACTATCACTTGTGAAGAACACGAAAAACCCAGCATTAGCATGGCAGATTTTCAAGCGAGTCCTCTCTGCTCCTTCTCCCTGTCATCTCTCCCTCCGCAACTCCCTTCCCACCATTGCCCACATCTTAATCGGAGCCAAAATGTACACCCAAATCGACACTCTTCACCATCGTCTTCTCCTGCACACAAATCTCGATTCCACTGCTTCTTCCCTCTTCTCGCTGGTTTGTATCTTGGCAAGATCCGGTCTCCTCGATCAGGCGCTTTCGCACTTCAATTCTATCCGGAGACAATTCCCCCATAACCCACCTACTGTTCGTCTGTACAATATGCTTCTTCAGTCCTCCATTCGAGAGGATCGCTTTCAGTTCGTTCCTCTCTTGTATAGAGATATGATCTTTTCTGGGGTTTCTCCGGATGTTTATACTTTCAATCTGTTGATGAGTATGCTGTGCGATTCGGGTCGTGTGGAGGATGCACGTAAGGTGCTTGAAAAAATGTCTGAGAGGGGTTGTAAGCCGAATGAGTACAGTTTTGGGATTTTGATTCGTGGGTACTCTAAATCAGGGCGTGCTGGGGAAGCCTTGGAGATTTTGGATGAAATGAGGGGTTTTGGTTTGACTCCTAACAAGGTGCTATATAATACGTTGATTTCTAGCCTTTGTAAGGAGGGTAGGGATGATGATGCAGAGGCCTTAGTAGAGAAGATGAGAGAGGGTGGCCTTGTTCCAGATATTGTCACTTTTAATTCTAGGATCGGATCTCTATGCAAGGATGGGAAGATGCTTGAAGCCTCAAGGATATTCAGGGACATGCAGACAAATGATGCTCTTGGATTACCTCGTCCCAATATTGTCACATTCAATCTAATGCTTGAGGGATTTTGCAAGACAGGTATGCTGGAGGAAGCTGAAACTTTGTTTGAGACAATGAAAGCAAGTGGTATTTTAATGACATTGGAGAGTTATAATATATGGCTTAAGGGCCTGGTACAGAAGGGGAAGCTTTTAGAAGCACAACTAGTGACCAAAGAAATGATAATTAAGGGGATTGAGCCTGATATTTGCACATATAACACTGTGATTGATGGACTATGCAAGAAAGGCATGTTATATGATGCAAAAGTCTTGATTAGTTCAATGAAAAGTAGGGGTATGCTGCCTGACCCCAGAACTTATACCTCTTTGCTTCATGGATACTGCAGCAAAGGGAATAGTTTTGAAGCAAATAATACTCTCGGTGAGATGATGAGAATTGATTTTTCTCCTAACATTTATTCTTGTAATATTTTGCTCCATAGTTTATGGAATGAAGGGAAGATATCTGAAGCAGATAGCCTGCTGCAAAATATGAATGAGAAAGGCTATGACTTGGATACAGTAACATGTAACATTGTGATTCATGGTCTCTGTAAAAGTGGAAAGTTGGATAAAGCTATGGAAATTGTTGATGGAATGTGGAATCATGGAAAAGCTGCTCTTGGGATTTCAGTCAATGACGATGGTGCTGAGACTAAATGCACACCTGACTTGATTACTTATTCAATTATAATCAAAGAGCTATGTGAAGCTGAGCGGTTAGAAGATGCTAAGAAGATGTTGATTGAGATGGTAAGAAGAAATCTATATCCTGACTCAATTATATACAATACTTTTATCCATAGTTACTGCAAAGTTGGGAAAATAGCATCTGCGTTTCGGGTTCTTAAGGACATGGAGAAGAAAGGGCTCAACAAGACATTGCAAACTTATAATTCTCTGATCACGGGCTTGGGGAAGAACAATCAAATATTCGAAATGTATGGAGTTCTCAATGAGATGAGAGAGCAGGGCATCACACCAAAAGTATGCACCTACAACACCATAATTCGCTCCCTTTGTGACTCTCAACAAACCAATGATGCTATGTCTCTTTTAAATGAGATGTTACAGAAAGGTATAACTCCCAATACTACTACTTTTTGCCTTTTAATTAAGGCCTTCTGTGGAGAAGGTGAATATAGGGCTGCTCTAGAGGTCTTTGAGATTGCACTCAATACTTCTGGCCATAAAGCAACACTTTACAGCACTTTGTTCAATGAGCTGCTTCTTGGAGGAGAAATTATTGACGCTGCAGAATTATTTGACGTTGCTGTGGACCAATGCCTCCATATAGAAAAATTTGTTTACAAGGACCTGATTGACAGGTTATGCAAGGATGAGAAGTTGGACCGTGCTATTGCTATTCTCCACAAGCTGATAGATAAAGGATATAGTTTTGATCCGGTGATATGCATGCCAGTGATTGACGCCTTATGCAATATGGGGAAGAAACATGAAGCAGATGAATTCTCTGAGATGATGTTAAACATGTCATCTAAGGGGGGTGTAAAGAATAAAGTTTGTCACACTTACAAAGGGTGGAATCATGCAAAGCTGAAGACGAATGGTGAAAGTGAATGGCAAAACATAATACACAGGTCAGGATTTCTACCTTGGTGTTCAAATTTTCTTTCATATTTCCTTTGCCAGCATCCCTGCATTATTTGTTTAGTATAATTTTGATCATAGATCGTCACTCTACCCACCATTTTCTGAGGTAAACATGAGATGAGGTAAAATTGATGTCAGAGTCACTCTTTGATTGAAACTTACTTGGTGAGCTCATTGCTTCCGGTTCACATTGTCAAGCATCAAGTTTTTAAAGTGACCATTAGTGAGCCTTATCTATTACCAGTGGAGGGAGTTCATGTTAACGTGATTATGGACCCCGTTTGAAACAACATGTCATATAATTGTCAGTAGCTTGAGAGTGACACACTGTTTATATTCACGAATCATCTCAATTGACACCATCATTGATAAGATTCATTGCCTACTCGCCGATTATCAGGTTTGTTTTGTTGTTTGTCTGATGAGTGATCCCATATTTTCTTCCTTAAACAGAGATGATGGCAGTGTAATAGCTCTTAAAGCCCTTAAACGAGTACAAAGCGGATGGGGTCGAGGAAGCATATTAAATTTGCATTTTCAGAAGAAAGAAACCAGTGACTTTTGGGAGGATGCAGGCTGACTCGT
The DNA here is from genome assembly GCA_029582165.1 of Portulaca oleracea. NCBI lineage: Eukaryota > Viridiplantae > Streptophyta > Magnoliopsida > Caryophyllales > Portulacaceae > Portulaca > Portulaca oleracea. Next base: position 28,005,501 of record CM055871.1, read on the forward strand.
CGACTTATAATGTAGAATGCATTAGATTCCATGAATTTGAGGGCATAGCTGTGAAGATCATCACCAAAGTTAGGATGCTCATGATGGTGGCCTCGCGGTTAGGAAAACTTGGGTCTCACCTTCAATTGTTAAAGAAGAAAATATCTACAATCAAATCTCATACATGGGGCATTCAATTCATATATTGTGTCCTAAGTGATGATGACAAGTAGCATCCTAGTTGGGTTCTAGGGGACTGTTTTTGGGTTTTTTGAGGTACGTGATATCTTCTTCTTTTACTGTCTTTGATGTGTAACTGTAACCTGATAAGTGGGGTCATTGGGGTGATCATGCTGCTCTTTATTTGGAATTGGCGCTCTACCACTAAGCATGCTGTTTTTCTGTAGCTATCAGCTACGTGCACTATTGCAAGATTTCAGGCTGCATTTGTTTTTTTTTTTTGGTGTTTTTTTTTGAAAGTTTGGCAGCGGAAAAGGAAAAGAAAAAAAATTTGGGTGAAGGCTTGGAATCGAGAACTTGCTCTGATACCAATTTGATAGCGAACGGGAAAATAAATAAAAACTAAAGAAAGGAATTCAACATCCCTGTGTTGAATTCAGGAAAGATTAGCATCCCTGTGCTTAAATCAATAATTGTATTCAATATTCGATGTAGACTGTTTTCTAAAGACTAGCGAAGCCCTTATTTATAGGTAAATAACCTGCCTAAAACTAAACCTAATAGAGATAGGGAATTAAAGATATATTCCTAATCAAACTAGGAAAATATAATATTCCTAATACGAATAGGAAACTAAAACATATAAAATATCTAATTATTATTATTATTTCTAAACTTCTTCCTAAAATAAGTCTTCAGTCCTTCATCAATTTGTCTCAGTCACCAATGCGCGGAAGAGGAGAATAAGGTAGTTTAATACCCCTTTTTAGATTCTTTTCTTAGATATGGTCTTTGACGAGCTACAAGGGCAGCAGTATTAGTATTAATATGTGAAACTGCATTAGATATTATTAACGTAATGGCTAATGAGATTGTAACTCGAGCTCATTCCATGAATTTTTACTGCATTATATCTGGTTATCGGCTGAAAATATTATAATTGATAAGTGAAACATTTATTTAATTATTTTTAATTTATTGTTTAAATTTTTTTGCCTTTACATATTAATTTATCTATGAATTTATTTTTGATTATGTAAATAGTATTATCGATTATCAAAAAAATATATAATATTTTGATGAAGGTGTTTATGATTTATCATTTTTTTATCTTGTTATATTTTTGTTATAGGGAAATTGAAATCTAATAAACCAACCTTTGGGGGTGCTTTGATCTAACGAACCAACTTTGAACTTTAATATTAGACGAACTGACCTTAACACCTTTTTTTTTTTCAACGAACCGCCACCGAGTCCTACTCGTCGGAAATATGACGTGCCGGCAGTGCTTGCTTATGTGGAGGGTGTTTTAGCCAAAAAAAAAGAGGAAAGAAATTGAAAAATATTTTTTGCTGAGTTGGATTGAATAATCCAACATTTTTTATTTTTTTAAAATTCCACCTCAAACCCCCACCCCCCCCCCTCTCTCTCTCTCTCTCTCTCTCTCTCTCTCTCAAACCCCCTAGGCCCCCAGCCCCGACCAAGACATCCATCCCCCCCCCCCCCACCCCAACCTCTCACTTTCTCTCTCAACTCCACCCCACCATCACCCTTCCTCACCACTGCCACCACCACCTTCATTGCCGCCATCTCCACCTCCACATTCTCTCTCCACCTCCACACTCTTCTTCTCCCGGCCGTTACCCACAATCTTGGTAGAACAAGAAGCTGCCCAACAATGATTGAGAATTTACCAATCCTCTAGGGAAGCATGAACAACTTGATTGAAGTAAGATTGAGCTCGATCTTCATCCTTTTCAGTTTCCCAGATCAATGTTCCATATGAAGACAACAATTCACCATCTCCGGGACTTGCTAGAATTGCTCTTCCGTAATATTCCTCTGCTTTTTCAACGTTTTTCTCCACCTACATGCATTTTATTTTGTTATTTATTTTCAGAATCGACAGATACCCATTTAGACTCACTCGATAACAAACCAACCCTTTCGGTAAAACCATCAGAATCAATCAAAATGAATGAACAATTGAACAGCTTTTCCAACATTTTTCTCCACCTAGATACATTGATTTATGTATTTATTTCCAAAACCGACAGATACCCATTTAGATTCACTCGATAACAAACCAACCCTTTTGGTAACGGTCGGGAGAAAAAGAATGTGAAGGTGGAGGTTGTGGCGGTGGAGATGGAGGCAGTGGAGGTGGTAGTGGCAGTGGTGAGGAAGGGTGATGATGGGATGGAGTTGAGAGAGAAAGTGAGAGGTTGGGGTGGGGGGGGATGGATGTCTCAGTCGGGGCTTGGGGGGGGGGGGTTGAGAGAGAGAGAGAAAGAGGAGAGAGAAAGAGGGGGGGTTTGAGGTGGAATTTTAAAAAAATAAAAAATGTTGGATTATTCAATCCAACTCAACAAAAAATATTTTCCAATTTCTTTCCCTTTTTTTTTGGCTAAAACACCCTCCACATAAGCAAGCATCGCCGCCCCGTCATATTTCCGACGAGTTGGACTCGGTGGCGGTTCGTTGAAAAAAATAAGGTGTTAAGGTCAGTTCGTCTAATATTAAAGTTCAAGGTTGGTTCGTTAGATCAAAACAACCCCAAAGGTTGGTTTATTAGATTCCAATTTCCCTTTGTTATATATGACGTTCAGAATGAATATTCACGTGAAAGTCCTTATAATGTTTTTTTTTTTTTTGTATTTATAAATTCTTTTGAAGTTATTATTTTTACATATAAGTTCATAAATGTTAATTAATATTATTGAATCTTTTAATTTAACATTTTTGGGTTAGTTTTTATTTTTATTGAAATTAAACTTTTATTACATTTTCTCTTATTAAAGCATCGCATGTTGACAAACAACCGCATGTGGTTGTCAAAGCCTCTTAGAGATCTGCAGAGTGAGAGTAACATTGTAGCGCAAAAGGTCTACAGTAATTCTCTTGCTCTGAAAGAAATGATCTCAGATGAACCAAAGGGGTCAGGAGCAAAACAACCTTCCGCTGAGGTCCCAACGAGTATTCCTTATCAGCAGCCTTTGAGCAGTAATAGTGGGAATGATCATCTTGTGTATGTACACAGAAAATCGGAAGTTGATGCTGGTAAACTTGGTAAAAACGAGATTGTAGCTGACAATGCTAGTTCTCTCCAGCGAAGTCATCTTACCCTTCAAGAAGATGAGCAGCAACCAAAATCTTTGATTAAGATTCTCGGATGCAATTTTTTTCCTGTGTATGCAGCAGTTCCCACAAACTCTCTGACTAGGATCAACAAGAGGAACTAGGAGGAGCGTTATCTTCAACTTCAGCCTTTTTTGAAGACATTGGACCAATCGAGTTTGGAGGATCATCTTCAAAGTAAGTTGGTCTGGTTTAGTTTTGCTGTTTAGTGTAAACCCAATTTGATTGTTGGATTAACCGTTTGGTGGTTTTCATTAGTGCTTAGGTCCTTTTCGGCGGTTGAACTGGAAAAGAGAGCAATCCAGCTTTCTCTTGAGTCTTGAACAAGGTATTGCACCTTCTGTTTGTGCAATTCACATTCATTTATTCATTTTTGCAAGAAGGATTATACTCCTTGTTACACTTTGTTTTGGGAATTTTCTAGTGCATGAGGCTCGGGGTAGCTACGAAATAGCTTAATTGAGCATCTTCTGCCTATTCCAAATTACATTCCTCCCTCCCCGAACCTCCTCCAAATCCCGATTCTAAGAGCAAAACTACCTATGGCCTCATACAACACCAGTTAGAGCTATTGGCCATATCTCGATTTCAGTCTTTTTGCTACACTCTGCCCCCTTCATCGCTCAAAATCTCTTTATCTTATTCTCCGCCACCGTCATCAAGAATGATATGATGAAAGACCGTATAGCATATATCTAAATGGAAACCAGTATTTAACTGTATTACTCATCAGTACGTCATACAAATACCCTGATGTGATAATGTTAAGAAGGCAACTATTAAATGTCTGATTATTTATTTGCACATACATCTTTGTACAAGCGATACCTACTACTCTTATCCTTCCCTTTTTCCTTTTCCCTTTTGTTGTGTGTGTGTGTGTTGGGGGGGGGGGGGGGGGTTGTGTTCAAATCCACCCACCAAGCTTGTTACAAAGAGTCAGCCCTGAACACTTGGGCAAAGAAGACCCAATTATTACATCTCAACTCATTTTAGAAAATTTAGGTTTTAGATGTAGTGGCGATCCTACCGCTAAAATCAGTAAATTGGACATGGTTTTTTTCTAAACAACAAACACCTTTTGCAGGCCTTGTTTGCCTAAGTTTTGGGGAGTTCTAGGTGTAGGTGGCCTTACCTCAATAAATGTTTGTATTTGTTGAGAGAGTGATTCCAGGGGACCCACGAAAAACAAAACTTAAAACATCTTGTAAGCGAAAAATCTTTCATAAAAGTGTTTCGCGTAGTTTTTCTTTTAAAATTAAATAAACTTGAATGTGAATTAACTTTCTTAGAATAGGACTCTCAATTGCTCCTGCTCTGTTGAACCCACAGCATCACCAATTCTTTGTAGCCTCCGACCTCTGTATTCATTGATTCAGCTCCCGGTTAGTTTTATCCTCCGCTTGTTGGTGTGGCGTTTATTTGTAGCCTGTGTGCTGATTACCTTTCTCTCTGTGATCACTGATCACAGCTTGGTTTCTCTTTGTATTCCTTTGAGGATTTCTTGGAGACCTTTGCAATGTTTTTATTTGTTGTATCCTTGTCAGTTGTCACAGCCTCTCTATATGGCATTCAGTCAGCCATATTCTGAGCTTTGAGAGCCTTCTTTGTGTGTTATGAGGAGGTTGCGGGGCACTTGTGTTTCTGTTTTGGTGTCAGAATATGCTATATCAACATTGGATTTCTTCATTATCTTGTAAACAGGGTCATATCCTCTGAGAGCTATAGGTAAATATAAAGTTCTGCTGAGTTTTCCGTAGAGCATGACTTTGGGAAAGGGTTTCTGCATTTTTATTGTATGGGTGTTGTATTCTTGAACCCTAGTGGACAAGAGCTTCCCTGACTTGTCGCATTCTTTTTGTCTGGTTCATACTTTCTGCTCTGGTATAGTCAAATATGGTATTTGAAATATATCGATCCATTCATCGAACTTTCTTTTCTTGAGGAAATTGTAAATATGATCTGAAACTATGGTATCAAAGAAGATGAACTTTCCAATAATCCCATGTGTATATCCACGCAGTCGTCCTTTTTGCTGGTTAAGTGGTCATGTCATGTGGCTAATGTTTTCCTAGATTTTTCAGGGATCACTGAATCAAGAATGAAAACCTTGGGCGAGAGCCTTGTCAAATATTTCAAACAACACCATGTAACCTAGAGTGGTATGGAGGATCTAAATGTATACAACATTACAACCTTACTCTTGTCTAGTGGAGTGGTTTTTGCGGAATGACATGCAAATCCTTTTTGAAGAGTTCTGAGAAGAAACACTTTGAAACAAATGAATAGAAGCCATGAAGCCATTAAAACAGAAACATTAACGATTGAGGTAGTAGATTTCTCTGAAGTATCCAAGGCATACAAAATGCCAAAACGTTACTAGAATCTGAGAAAGTGCTTAGCATTAACTGACTGACATTTTAGATGACAAACTACTAGTACAAAACTAAGGCTATTTTATGATCGTATTTTCCGTGTAGATGTTGTGATAATTACAAACAGGCTTAGTTCAATATTAATATGCCATACATACAAGTGACTCTGGAGACTTATGTACTTTTGGTTTCTGGCAGCCAAAGAGTTGCGGCGAGTCAAGGCTCTGAATGTGCTGGGAAAATCGCTAAGGTCTTCCAATGGCAGGCTGATAATGATGGTTACCTATATATATTGATCTGGACCTGCAATTCTGCATTTCTGTGTCGTTGCCTTCGCCCTGGCTACTTACATTACACTCTATGTTACTCGGACTCGGGTACGCGTTTCCATATCAGACACGGATATGGGTGTTGGACTCGGCTGTTTTAAAGAAATTTTTATACATTTTCATTGTAATTTGAAGTGTCTGAGTGCCATACCCTTATCTGGGTATCAACGGTCCGACACGGTTACGACAGGGAAAATGAAGAGTCGGAGTAATATAGATTACACCATGACCTGTTCCTCATCCATTTGGTAAACTTTTTTTTGAGTTATGGTTCATGAGACCACCCTATTTTGTTCATGGCATCAGAAAAGTTGCTCATGGGCTGATATCCTGGGATCACAACTATGGTCCTCTGCCTGCTTCGAGATGTATGGGGACTAATTTTGTGTTTCTTTATCCCCTACTCATGATTTATGCTACATTGCTTATGGGTATAAAAGCTACAAGAAAAATAGGTAATAAAGACTCAAAGGGCTTCCTGTTTCGTGGTAATTATTTTAAGGGGCTATTGTTTTCGGTCAAATTAACTCTCAGGTACCTTTCGTTTTGTAGTAATAATTATTAGGGTCTTTCTTTTTAGTAGAAACTAACATGCGCAAAAACTTTTTATAATATAGAGAAGTGCCTAAAATAGGGACATTCTTGTAATAACTTAATTGTTTGAGGATTTTATGCAAACAAGCTAAAATACTCTTTTTAACTCTTTATAAACAATCTGTTTGGTAAGAGGGTATTATATGGAAGGAATAAAATTTCACGTCGTTTGTTATATACCCCTAACCCTATTTATACCGGGTGTTCCGTGCAATATAAGGTAGGACCGATTGTATATGGCACGGAACACTCGGTATAAATAAATAGGGTTAGGGGTATATAACAGACGCACGTGAAATTTTATTCTTGGGAAAATTTCCTCATCGCGCGCAGATGCTCCTATTCTTCCTTGGTCAATTCTGCACCTTCTTGCGCCGCCTCTTCTGCAAAATTGGGATGGAACAACTAACGGGCGATGATGTAGACAATATCGTATTTGATGCCGAGAATCTATTGATTGAACAATTGCATATGGTGGGTGAATCAAACGTGAATATACTTGAACATCCATCGTTGAACTGTGAAAAAGATGTCGCCTTTAACCCGGACAGTGTTCATCCACGAGTTGCGCAGGAAGTACTGGATGCTGATACTTTGAATGAACAAAACAATGACGAAGAAGTATAGAACGACCAAGAAGACAGGCCTAAACTAGGTAATGAATAATGTATGAAGTTGTAATAAATATGCTTTCATGTGCTTGAATACTGCATCCACGTTGGGAAAATATACACTGCATAATGGAAAAATTTTCACCGAATATATAATGAAATTTAGGAAATATACATTGAGAATTCTAAAAGATACATTAAAAACGTGAAAAGTTGCACTACATAATGGACAAGTTATAAGTAAGGATACAATGGAAAAGTTAAGAAAGATACATTGAGAATTATGTAAGATGCACTAAAAATGTGAAAAGATGCACTACATATGTTTTGCTGGATCAATGGAATATGCTAAAGATGCAATACAATTTGTGAAGGATACACTCATATCATGATAATATGCATTGCATTATTGAAGGTTAAGTTATATTGCTGAAACAATACATTCAAACATAGTAATGTCACATGATAACATGGAAAAATGCAAATAAGCATATGTGAGTAAGTGCACATTAATGTAGTTGTATGTTATATTCAAAACCGTGTAAAAGGGTTTAGGGTTAGTGAAAGGATGTCACTGATGTACTTACTGTTTTAGTGTATTATGCTTGCCGAAATTGCTGATTTGTTTGTCAACTATTTGCATTTGCAACTAATGATAAACATTTGTTGCAACTCCTCGTGCTCCAGAACCTGTTTTGCCGACATATCTTGAGAATGATGACGAACAACTCATTGGTAAAGGCTTTAACAGTGGGGAAGACACTTATGATCTATATAATAACTACGCTATGAGAGTGGGCTTTAGCATTCGCAAGGGCACTGTTAAACCCAGAGCTGATAAATCTGGCATAACCATGAAAAAGTACTATTGCAACAAGGAGGGCATGAAGAACGTAAACAAAAAAATGTGGCGGAGGGGGTAGAGGGTGACAAGAGGGCATATAAGAAGGGTGTGACACGAACTGGATGGAAGGCAATGATTCAATTCTCAATTGATCGTGATGATAGATGGATTGTGGTTAGACATTTTTTTTTAACAAGGTAAGTGAAAAGCGGCAGTTAAAGATTTCTTCTCACAAGAAATCTTCCCACCCTATCCTCATACAATATATTATTATACTCCCTATCGTCTATTTGCTCCCACAATTCAGCTACTGGCAGTTGATGTCCTTGTTTTGATAGTCAGTCAGCTGCACCATTTGCTTCTTTATAAATATGTGAAATGTTGCTCCAGGAGAATTTTGAAAGTAGCTTCCGAATATCTTCCACCAAGTTTCTAATCTGCAAGGGTATCGCAAAGTTACCTTGGATGACTTGGATTACTACAAGATTATCTCCTTCTATGAATATGTACGAATGACCCATTTTACTTGCTTCCGTTAACCCATCACGTAGTGCTCTTGCTTCCGCCACAATGATTGAGGCATCTCCATAGTTCTTTGCTCCAGCCTTAATCAACGCTGCCCTCCAATCACGAATGAGAAAACCTCCTGCCGCCGAGTTTTGATTGCGCGAACCATCGAAGTTGAGTTTGATGTTGCCTCTGGGGGGTGCCTGCCGTCTCACGATTTTATTGGAAGACAACCCCTGATGAGAAGTGTACCTAATCTCCATCTTGTTCCCCTCTAATGAATTACGGGTTTTCCATTCTGCGACATTTTTCTTTGCTTGGATGAGGTTTCCTAGGGGATTATGAATTATGTTCCTAAAAACTCTGTCATTTTTGCTTTTCCAGAGAGTCCAAAGAAGAAAGACTCCACGGATTACACTATTTTCTCCACCGTCATTTTTCCAGGTTGTGAGTAATCGTTTAATAATTGGTGAATGTTGAACTATTGGATTAATGGATAACCACTGATGTTGATTTGCTAAATCCCAGACTCGTTTTGCAAAGGGACATTCCCAGAAGGTGTGCTCGTTAGTTTCTATGTCCTCTTGGCATGACGGGAAAAGAGGATCTAGATTAATACCTCTACGTAAAAGATTTCCTCTATTAGGTAGGGCATTTCTCAGCCCTTGCCAAAGAAACACTTTAATTTTCGGTGGTAAATCTAGTCTCCAAATCCATTTAAATTCCCATGTTTTTAGCGAGCTGTTGCAGTGTTGTGCGATTTTAGTGGCTGTTTTCGTCGAGAAGTTCCCCGATCCTGTAAGTCCCCAACAAACTTCGTCCCTAATGTCCGCATGGGGATTGGTGTGCCAAGGATTTTTTGGATCACATTGCTGTCATTGATCACTTGCCTAATTTTTCACAAATCCCATCTCTTATCTTGTCCAATATATTTGTCTACCGTGATGTCCATATTATCTATATCCTCGCACTCCGGATTAATCATTTCTAAAATAGTTTGGTCATCACACCATCTGTCTTTCCAAAATTTAATGTTTTTTTCCGTTACCTAGTGTCCATCTCACACCTTTTGTTATTGTAGGCCTCGTTCTCAGAATAGCTTTCCAAACGAGTGAGTCTTGAGCTCTAGGACTCGTTTCTAAAAATTCTCTATTACGAAGATACTTTTTCCTCATAAGTTGGGCCCAAAGGCCATCTCCATTTAAGACTTTCCAAGCCAATTTACATTGGAAAGCCAGATTAATATCTTCCGCTCTCCTCAACCCAAGACCACCATACTCTTTAGGTGTGCAAATGGTGTCCCAGGCCACCATTGGCATACCATTTTTATTCAGATCTTTTTTCCAAAAAAAGTTCCTATTAATGCTATCTAGCGCATTACACGCATAGTTTGACAATTTAAAACATTGCATTATATGTGCTGGTAAAGATTCTAAATTAGCTTGAATTAGCACTATTCTCTCTGCTTTGGAAAGGGAGTTCGCCTTCCATGCTGTTATTCTATCCGTTGCTTTTTGGATGATATTGGAGAAGTCGTTCCTATTTAGGCGTCCTTGACTCATATGACACCCTAAATATTTTCCCAAAGATGTTGCTATGAGGATATTAAAAATACCTTTTATGTTTTCCTTTAATGGTCCAGGCGTATTTTTTGAAAACACTAAAGTGGACTTATGAAAGTTCACTAGTTGGCCCTGCTCTTCGCAAAATTTCTGTAGTATATTCTTTAAACGAAAGGCTGTTTCTGTTGATGCTTTACAAAATAACAGACAGTCATCCGCAAAGAAAAGACAGGGAATCTTTGTTGTATTAGGGGCTAATTGGATTCCAATACCTGATTTTCGATTAGTCACTTCTTGCTCAAGTTTGGTCCCGAGAATATTCATACATAAAATAAAAGGATATGGTGATAGAGGATCCCCTTGTCGTAGGCCCCTTGATGGCTTAAAAAAGCCATAGGGTGTTCCATTTAAAAGAAGTGAATAAGAAACTGTTGAGATACATTGCTTTATAAATTCAATCCATTTATGGCAAAAGCCAGTTTTCTGTAACACCATTAGTAGAAAATCTCATTCTATACGATCATACGCTTTTTCCATATCTAGTTTTAGTGCTAACCAAGGCGTTTTTTTTCCTTTTGTCCTTGAATTTGTGCCTTATTTCGTGAGTTATTAAAATATTATCATGTATAGATCTTCGATGTATAAAGGCACTTTGAAGCGGTGAAATTATTTTCTCTAGCAGGGGTCTTAGTCTATTTACAAGAATTTTCGCAATTATTTTATAGAACGTATTGCACAGATTAATAGGTCTAAAGTGACTTGTTTGCGAGGTATTTTATGTTTTAGGAATCAGTGTAATAAACGAGTGATCGAATTCTTTGAGAATTTTTCCGGAGACAAAAAAATCTTGTATTCCTTTTATAATATCTCCTTTAATGACCATGCATGCTTTTTGATAAAACCCCGCACCATATCCATCCGGACCTGGGGTTTTGGACGGGTTAATTTCAAAAAGTGCCTGTTTTATCTCTTCTTCTGTTGGCAAGGCGATGAGCATACTATTCTCACTTTCTGAGATTAATGTTGGAATATCATATGTAAATTCCACTTGGTTTCCTCTTTGCGATGTGAATCGGCTTTTATAATCGTTTACGAACTTACAACCGATTTCCTCGCTAGTTTCCAACCATGAACCTAGGTCGTCTTTTATTTTTGTTATTTGTTGCCTCTTTTTCTGACCTTTGGCCAGTCTTTGGAAGTACGGCGAGTTACGATCACCTTTGGTTAACCAGTCTTTCCTTGCAAGATTTACCCAATATTTTTGGTTAAAAAGAAACATTTTTTCCCCTTTGCTTTATCATTCTTTCTAGCCATTGGTTTGACCTAATATTATCTGGCTGTTCCAGCAATTTAGATTCGATTTCCTCAATTTTGGTAAGATTCCGTTCCAACTTCTTCTGTAAGTTACCAAATTGAGATTTAGACCATAAGCGGAGCTCCTGTTTTAAACTTTTCAACTTTTGAGCAATTTGGAACATTTTGGTCCCTCGTATCGGTTTTTTCCAATTTTTCTTGTAATATCTAGCATTTGGTCATATTGTCCCCAAAAATTTTGGTATCGAAAAGGATAAATCTTGAGAATTGTCCCTATTTGCTGAGTGGTAAGGATAATCGGACAATGGTTAGAGAATGTGAATGAACCATGTGTTGTAATGGTGTCCGGGTATGAAGTGGCAAAATCATTTCTTAAGATTGCACGATCTAATTTCTCTAAAATCCACTTTCCATTCACTCGTTTTTTCCAAGTAAATGATCTTCCATTAACTATAGCCGATTCTCCATTTATATTCATTAGAAATTCATTCAATCTACTAAATCTATTTATATTAGGAATTAATCCCCTTTCTTGTCTTCTGGTTTTTCTAACTCATTTAAGTCCCCAATTATACACCAAGGAAGATCAAAAACTTGGTTTTTAAGGATAAGGCTATTCCAAAAATTTTCCTTATTCCTTGCCTGGGCTGGACCATACACTCCTGAAATAATGCAGTTTTTATTATTCGTAGGGTCATGAATCAGAAGATGAATTGCTCTCTCCTCCTTTGCTAAAGTTGCTGCATGTATATTGTGATTATCCCATTGCACCTAAATTCCCCCCGAGTGGTTTTGTGGGCGAATGTAGTCTGAGTGTTCGAAGCCCAATTGTTTAATAATGCGAAGCGAATTAGCCTCATTTGTCATAGTTTCAGTTACAAAAAATACATCTGGTTTATGAATTCTTGTAAGAGCTTTCAATTCCCCCAGAATTTGTGTTCTTTTAGCACCCCCAACATTCCACGCTATGATTTTCATTTTATTTTATTCTGATTGTAGCTATGGGTCATGGGCCTAATCCCACCTATTTGTAGCTTCCTCCAATTTTTATCCACTAAATACACATGCAGCCAAGCTGGTATTTGTAACCTCCATGTCAGAGCATGGCTTGTCGTAGAAAGGCCTTGGTAGGGTACTTTGAAAGTAACCCTTACTCTCGCCATCAAAATATTTTCTTGTACTCGTTTGATTACATACATCAACCTCATTTCAATTTGAATTACCATCCAAAGACATTGAAAGATATTCATTATACATAGGTTAGTATTACATGATTTTCTGTCCACTCCCCAAAGTTCCCTTGGTCTTCTCCATTCCTCAATTTTCTGCCCCATCCCTAGCGTAATTACCATAACATAACCCCTGTCATTCAGGTAACAACTCAAGTGAGCTAGCCAAGATAATTCAAGATTGAAACAAATCTTATCACCTGTGTTTTCTAAGAATAGATTCGTCTCAGGTTGCCTGTCTTCTAGCGATGAATGGCAATCATCATTGACAACAAAAGGGTGGTTCAAACGGATCATCACCCCCCATTGTACCAGTTAAAAACTGACCCGATGGTTATTACTTGCAACCGCCACCGACCCTTGAACCCATAAGAATTCTTATAGTCAAGGGGGTGGCTAGGTTGACAGCAACCTAAACTCGAGGTCATCCCATCATTACACTGGGCTAGAACACTGTTCGTTTTGAAAGAGATGTTGATAAAGTGTATTCTGTCTGAAAAATCTAACCAGTTCATCATAGATTTTAACCCATATTTTTGCTAAGTAGCATTCTCGAACTGTGAAATCCAACAACTTCCAATATAGCCAACTATAGTATAACATAGGTTGAAAAGAGGCCCATTGCATATTGCGGCAAGGGAAAGGTCGAACAGACTATATCCGCTAGACAACATACATTTATCACTCAACCTTCCAAGGAAGAGATATAGGATGGGGACGATATGAACCCAATCCGTGACCCCTCTGGTTACATCTATGTAATTCGCAACCATATGTTCAGCCAGATAACTGAAATTACCGAATTTATACGTAATAAGGGAGAGGCCAAACCTACTCCATCCACCACAAGTAAAATCTAGACAGCCACGATGAACCATACAGGCATGCCCAAATATGAGATTTAACATTCCAGAATGCACTGAACACTAGATTGTAGCATCTACCACCATTCGATTCAAACCAGAACATTGAATGTAAGATCAGCCATGCCCAAACAGTAACATTAACTCTCCAGAAAACACCATCTACGCCACAACATATATCAAAGGTAAGAAAAAGGAAAGGACACACCTGGGTTTTGTGGGTGAATATCGGTCTCTTCCTGCGAGATTTCCTCCCAACGTCTTGTGACTCTGACTCATTGGTACTCTTCAGGTTGCCTTCTTTTAACCGAAAAATCCCCCCTGAGTACTGATTTGTTCTCAATTTTCTGCAAAAATTCATCAGTAACTCCACTTCTACACACAACATCCTCCATAACCACTGATTTTTAAAGCCATTGATGAGTTTTCTGCACAAACTAACAGCAATTAGAGGGTTTAGACTGTAATAAATAGTGAAGGTAGCCCTGACAAACTGAAAATCAGAAATGAGAATTAGTGAAATCTAGAAAAATAGACCGCGTCTCTGAGAATCGTCAAAACTAGACTGAATCTTGACCTCCCTGATCGAAATCCACTCCAGATCTAACCCGGCTGGAAAATCTTGAAGGATATCATGATTTCCGATCTTTGTCTTTTTTGGAGTCACACAATTCACTGTAATGCTCTCATTGATGGCAGAGGGAGCAAGGAACTATTTGGGGTTTCTAGGGTTTCCGCAAGTTTTCGGTGTTCCCTGGTTTAGAGAGAGGAGAGACTCTCTCTCTTTAAAATAAGCAGTTTCACTTGTTTCTTATTCCAATCTTGGATTGTGGTTAGACATGACAAAGTCCACGACCATCCATTTGTTGATGCTAACAAACGTTACCCTTTGAAGTCTCAACGAAAAAAGTTAGCAATGCTCAGTTGCACTTATTGAAGCTTAAGAAGTTTTCTAAAATAAAGGTAATCGATACAACTCGAATGCTAAAAAAGGAAGTTGGTGGTTCTCCGAGACTTGGGTTCACAAATAGAGATGCTTATAATACATTGTACAATGATAAAATGAAGAATTAAGATGGCCCGAATGCGAAGACTTTAATAGAAAGTTTAAAACATATGAAGGTGAAAGATAGTAATTTTGACTACCAGATAGTAATAAGATACGACCTCTATATTGCCCCCCCCGGTTGGATTGCCACATTTCGGTACAATTCACTAGAGCAGATAATGTGAATTGGCACCAATTAAACTTTACATTCCTCACATTCCCAAGATTGATCAACACCAAATGATTTATCTTGTTGTCTTGATGACCCTTTATAAGGGTAGACATTACAAGAACTATAAAGTTCCTAATGAACTCGTCCCCACCTTCCTTTTGTTATTTCATCCTATCAACAAGTTGATTAACGAGGGGAATGTCATCGCCTAGGTGAGGCCACTGCTGCCGCCACTTGACCAAGATCTCATTGTTTGCTTTATTTTTCCTCGACTCTCTGAATGTCATTATCCCTCTTGGAAAGTTCATCGCCAAATACACATCTTCTTCTGTGATGTGGCACTCTTCCGTCCCTTGCAGGATAATCGATGATTTATTGCAATCGTAATTTTTAAGCAGGCTTAGAGCTAGACACCATGATATCTCATCCACCCTCAAAAAGAGTAAAGACTCAAACCCACATGCACGTATATCTCTCTTTTACTCATTGGAAACTTGAGATGTGAACTTGTAAAGAGGGCTTGGTGACATCCTATATAACAATTTTGTTTGTGTCATTCCTATTATACGTCGATTTTCCTGCTTTCGTTTGTACACAATTTCAAGTAGGATGCATCATGATCAATAAAAGATGCAATATGCCAGTGAAAAAATACAGTAAACAATTGCAACAGTGTACTGATATACACTATACACTATGATCAATAAAGGATGCAATTAAATATGCATTTGTTGACAGTAACTAATATATAGATCATGATTGTCTTCCTCACTGTTTATATTATGATCATTCGTAGGTTTATAAATAAGATAAATAGTGAGGATGCAATTATGATCAAAACATTGCACAATATGCCAGAGAAAAGCGTCTTCCTCACGGTAACTAATATCAACGGTAAGCGCAATTGCATTATGATTAATAAAAGATGCAATAAAGGATGCAATTAATTGTGCTTATCACAATATACCATCCAAAATGTAATCCTCATTGTTTATCACAATATACTATCCAGTGCTCCACAAAAAGGGGAAGTATTTCATCATTTGCCTTATTTTACTGATATATTTATCTATTGTAATCAAGCAACCAAAAGGGGAAGTATCACAATATCACAATATACTATCTAATGCTCCACAATATACTATGTAATCAGCCATTTTATCATAATCAAGCAACCAAAAGGGGAAGTATCACAATATCACAATATACTATATCCAGTGCTCCACAATATACTCTGCAGTCAGCCATTTTATCGAGCAATTGGCGTACATCCGGCTACATAGTTTCAAGTAAGCTACATTATGATGGACAAATGATGCACTTCGTCCAAGTAAACATACAGTCCACTCTTACAAACACTGCATTGATAGAAAAGATCTATTGAGAACAAGAACAAATGCATTAGGATATACAATTTTCCACATGAATTTCACTCATGCATTTTATCAAGCACTTGGCATGCAAACTTGATACACATCTACATTAACAATAAAATTACTCACTTTCCACCCCATGAAGTCAAGACATCATCATCTCCACCAGTACCCACCATAGTTGATCAATATCTGCGCCAAATTCATGTAAATTACCTCTTAGTAATTGCAACTGCAAGTAGTACAATGATAGTGTATATGAGTTGAGTGAGTTTTAATTGACTTGAGTGGACATGCCGGATAAAAGCGACTGAAATCGAGGGTGATAAAGTTGAAAAGGATGGGCGTACGGTGTTGAATTTTTCGGTCGCGTGGGATACTGTACGGAGAATGTTCTGCTGTGTTGGTTTTTGGTGAGTGAAAATTATGTGCGGTGGGGAGGCAGCATATTTGCGCTCTATCTCCATCACTCTTTCTCACACATCTATTTTAATATATCTCTGTGTGTCTCTCCCTCTCTATATCCTTATTGCGAAACATGTGAAAATTATTTTCTTGTGTATCAAACAATATGAAAAGGAAATTCATTTTCTAATAAAATCATTTGTACACAGTTGAAAAGTCGTGTGACATTTGTATCCAAGCTAGAGTTAGAAAAAGCTGACCCGACACGATTACCGACCTGAACCTAACACGATATTAAACGGGTTTAGGTAGAAATTTTCAACCCGTTTAATTAAATGGGTTGACACGGTAAACCCGTTTAATTAAATGAGTTAGGTTCAGGTCATGATTTTCGACACGAAAAAATACCTACTTAACCCGTTTAATTAGACATGTCACATGGATCAAGTCATTTATTTTTGATATGTCATTATTTCGAACCCACAATGAATTGTTTTGTATGAGTGAGTTAATGGCTAAATGGGCAAATTGATAACTTTATTCTAACACGTTTACTTAAATGGGTAAACAGATCAAAATAAGGTCAACCCATTTAAAATTTAAGGGTGTGTTTGGTTGAGAGGAAAACGATTTCTGAGGAAATGGTTTTCCATAAGAAATGGTTTTCCAAGGAAAATGGTTTTCCATGCCAAATTTTCCCTTGTTTGGTAGGAGATAAATTATTTTTCGGAAAATGATCATTTATGTCGATATAAGTAGCGATATATGTTACAAATGAAAATATTTGGAGCTCAAAATTCATGTTTGAGCTTTTCTTAAACATTTTTATCGTGTTATAAAGTTTCGTGACAAACCGATAAAATTGAATTTTGCTTTTAAGTTTCAGCCATATTTAACCGCAAAAAAATGCCGACAAAAGTGGCGATATATGTTACAAATGAAAATAATTGGAGCTCAAAATTCATATTTGAGCTTTTTTTAATCATTTCTATCGTATTGTGAAGCTTCGTGACAAACTGAGAAAATTGAATTTTGCTCTTAAGTTTCAGTCATATTTAACCGCAAAAAAAATGTCGATAAAAGTGGCGATATATGTTACAAATGAAAATATTTGGAGCTCAATTATATTTGAGCTTTTCTTAGTTCATACTATCAAATCATAAAGTTTCGATTCAAACGGTTCAGTTTGAAGTTTTAAAGTTCGATCGGTTTAGGGCAAAAACTTCTGATTTGATGTATATCAAGATAAATGTTATCAAATAAAAATATTTAGAGCTAAAAATTTATATTTGAGGTTTTTTTAATCAATTCTATCGTGTTACAAAATTTCGAGCAAAACCGTTAATGTTAAATTTCGGCCTCAAATTTCAGTTAGGGTAGTAGTAAAAATCGATCCAACAATCAATGGTGGAAAATGATTTTTCTAGGTTGATTAAAGGAAGTCAATTTCCTCCCTTTAAAGGAAAATGATTTTCTTAGGAAATGATTTTCTAAACTTTTTTTGTACCAAACACTAGAAAATTGGGAAAACATTTTCCAAAAAAATATTTTCTCCCCTACCAAACACACTCTAAATGGTAAACAGTTTCAATTTCCAATCTGTTTAATAAATGAATTAGGTCTAGGTCGGAAGATTTTGAACCCCTTTAAGTTTGACACGAACCCGAACCCCCCACTGACTACGTATTAGCCAGCTCTAATCCAAGCACACGGTTCTCGTTTCCTCATTTTAGTTCAAGGAAAATTTTGAAGGGGAAAAAAAAAACTTTCCATTCAAAATATATAGTGTACGAGGAATTGAATTCTGATTTTGAAGAATTTACCCGGTAATAAAGTTGGACGATGGTGTAATTGATTTGAGGCGGCGGCGGTTGTAATTTGGTGGTTTCTGGCTCGGTCGGTTTCTGTTCTGGCGTCTTTGGATGCGGTTTCCGGTTGATTTTCCGGTGGGATTTGACTAATTCCGGTAAGCTTAATCTCCAATTGCTCTTATACTACAGCTAGGGTGAGTTAGTGAGGTTGGTTCTGAGTTTTGATTTCGGAATTACTGTTGCTAGAACAATTGAGCGTGATGATTCACCTAGTGATCAGACGCCATAGATGACCAGCTTGCAGAGGTTAACAATTGTAACAATGGACGCCGAATTCGGAATTCGGATTCTAGGGTTTTCGAGTTTGGAAGTGCAGGGCTAGAGAGGGCTCAGTCTTTCCCAGAATTTAAAATTTTTCTACTGTATTGTCTAAATTTTTCCATTCATTTTTCACCTATTTTTTTTCCCCCCTCCTTTTCTTCAGCCCATACAGAGAAATCTTTTCAAATTTCCAAATTTATTCTTTTACCACTTGCTTTTCCACGTTCCAAACAAACCCTACGAATCTAGGGTTTTAGTGAGGGTTTAGGACTGGGTTCTGGTGGGAAAACGGCATGCTCCCAGAAACCCGGCATTCGATGAAGTTGAAGTTGAGTGGTTGAAGTGCACTTTATCTATGACATTTTATTGTAGCTGAATTGTTGATTGTATCGAAAATTTTGTTTTCCTGGGAAAAGGAAAAGTATTTCCTACCCGGTTTGCGATACTTCTCTGATATAACAGATCATGCCACTTTTAATTGATATACCCCTTTCGCCTCATCTATAGGGCTTGCAGTAAGTCAGATCCCTCTGTTGCTAGACACCCATGTTAAGGTCAGCGGCACGTTGCTTGGTAAGTTTGATTATAACGTAACTTTATTTGTATTAAATTGCTAGGAGAGGAATGTGCTGATTTAGATTGTGTTGAATTCTAGCTTGGTCACCGTTCCCAGCTGAGGGCGCTAAGATGTCAAGCCCCAAGAATTTTCTTCAGCAGAATGTTCCAAGCGGAGGTAATTCTTCACTTTCTTTATTCTATTTTTGACTGGAATTTCTTTGCAAGCTTTACTCATTTGAAGGAAGATGATATGGACTTTTAAGATGACGTAGTTATTAAAATCCCGATCCTGATTTACGATCCTACGATTTTATGGTCCAAATCCTCGATACGATTTTACTATTTATACACGATCCACGATCCTACATGGGCTAATTTCCGATCCTAACTTCCCCATAGTTTTGAGTTAGGATCCCGATTTTAACAACCTTACTTGCTAATTGATGTAGCTCACGTAAGATTTGAGCATTTGCATGTGTTTATGATATGCTTTATGAATATATTACCTGGCACTTTGACAGATTGAAATTTAGGCTGTAATTTCCAGCTTGGCCGCGGAGTTGGTAGGCCCAAACAGTTTCTTCCTTGTATGACCGAATTGTGTCTGGCATCTATAGATTATCCTAAAACTATGTTGGTTAGGTTCTGGAAAGCTAATTACAACGTGCTTTGGGATTTTGTTGAGTAGTGATGGGAAAAAACAACTCCAAGAGTTTCTAGAGGAAATTTAACGGAAAAGTTCCCACAGGGGTATGCTTAAAAGGAGAAATTTGAATGGGCTACCAGGTGTTTTATGTGCCTTGAGGAAAAGAAATGGTGGCTCACCATCTCATTTTCCATTCTTGTTGGGCTTCAACTCTCAAAGATAAGGTGGCGCCTAGGAAAAGAATGAAGAAGAGCTTTGTATTTGGAAGATGATATCATTGGCCATTTGCTGAATTGCTGGTATACATGGAAGTGATGGAGCTGTGGGATCTATGAGGGGCCTGGCCTTATCCAAATTTCAATCTCTACATTGTGAGAATTTTCTTTTGTAGGATTCATAGTTACTAGTATCATTCAGCCATGGGTGTTTTGTGATTTGGGATGTGTATGTCACAAAATACGGGTCGTTTTCATACTATAATGGTTGGGGTTGCGTTTCATAGTGGAGATGCGGGCAATCATTTTCTTGAGGAGTACAAATAAAGTTAGGGAATAAGAAAGAAACTTTGCACTTCAGGTTCCCAACAAGACATAGCCTATGCTGGACACAAAAAAGGAATGTGGACACCTAAAGCAACCGTTGGAGCTTTTTTTTTTAATTTTAATTTTAATTTTCTTCGTTTTTTTGGGGTATGTGTGGTTTTTTTTGGGGGGGGGGGGGGATGCATGATAGAGAATTGAAAGCATAAAAGGATTGCTGCTAGGATGAATGCTAATGTAGTTAGGGGATTTTCATGTGCTTCTTGTGCTTGTAGGTTCTTCTTGCATATGCTATCATGGTTGTGGCAATTTCCGTAGCTATGACTGAACGGTACTATTATGTCAAGTGTTCTTTTCTGCTGGGGGGTGGGGCGTGGGATGGGTTGCGAGGCGAAAGGAGTTCCCATATTTTTCCTTTCTTAACTGCATATTGTCTCAACCTAGCAATGCTTTCAAAAGAACCTGTATAAGTTCTCCCCCAAGTTCAACCACTTGGTGGGAATGATGTGTATTCCAACCTACACAAGTTGTGTTCATCATTTTTATTTTTTACTACTGAGGTAGGTGTTACAATTGAGCAGGACATCTGTTGCTGAGAATAATTTATTTTAAGTTTCAATTCAAGTCCATCACCATGCAAGTACTTAAAGTTGACCATACACCAGTGTCTGTGCTCTATGCTGATATTAGACACTTAGCCTAATTGAATTTGGATTTGGAAATGGCCTCTAAGGTTTTCTTTATATGAGTTTCATTTTTTCACTCATGCTTATTCCTTATACAAGTTTACTAATTTCCTGCTTTATTATTTCCTGTGTCATTTTTCCAGGCTAGGATCCCAGTGACATCTAATGGCACTGGAAAGGAAAGCAGTGCTAATTACAGCCTTCCTATTGGACAGAAAATTTCAAGAAGAGAAAAGATCAATTTTCTGGTCAAAGCTGTAAGTTTGTTTGCTTGAACCTGTTTTCTGATGCTCCATAGTGTTTAAATAATTGTATTTTAGGCGAAGTATTATGGACAGAAAGGTGCAGGTTACTAGCTAATTGCTTATGTAACAGTTCCTGGTGAGGTGATTTATGTATGTGAATGTCTGCTTCGTTTGTTTGTTTGTTTGTTTGTTTTTTTTTGTTTTTTTTTTTATAATGTTTTGGCCAACTTCAAATCACAACAGCTCTAAGAGACTTAATCAGAGCTTTAGCATGAGAACCCCTTTTTTTTTTTTTTCCAAATGTATTAGCCATTAGGAACTTGGAAGGCTGATAATGTTACTGGTTTGCGCACAGCAATATGATCTATGAACTCTTTTTGCCTCTTCGGGAACACTAGAGAACTTTAGGGTTGATGAGTAAATGCCTAGCTGTAGAATGAGAGGAGAGAGAAATAGTAGTTTATGAGTAGTCTTTGCCCAAGGGAACTGTCAAATTTATGAGACGGAGGCTGCAATCATGATTTCTCCTTTTGTTGCCCGAATGAGGTTGTTTTCTCATTGTTTGGACTGTTTACAAACTACCTCCTTGAATGAGATGTTGAAAATTCACCCTTACATATGCTTACTATAGCTGGCATGTGATTCCCAGCATAAGTATCTTGGACATTTAATTATAGCAGCTTAGATAATATTTGAATTCAATAATTTCACCTCTACGAAAATATGTGAGCATTCTATGACACTAATCTCTGCTTCAATCTATCTTATGCAATTAAGTTATGGGCGTGGATGGCACAGCGTTAAAACAAGATAACATCTTCTCTTGAGTAAATTTAAATCACATTGACTAAAATAAAACAATGGAGGGAAAGTTGGATAAAATGAGTCCGACTCAAAAGGTGGTTTCCTAAAGGGGAGACATAACTAAGGAGGTCTATCTGATTGAATAGGGTTGTACTCAAAACTCACAAAGTGATGTATAAAAAAGAAAAAAATGGAAGCCTGGCAGGTTATGTTGGCATCTTATTTAATTTTGCTCAACATAATTTTTTGGCATGCTTAGGGGACCCGATTTTCCTTTACCCCTCCAATTTGTTTTTTAGAAACGACCAACTTTTGTTTTTTCCCTTTCTTTTGGTTTGTTGATTTGTTTATTTGTCTATGAAGAACAATGGCACAACAAGCCATCGTTAATTTTGGAGAGCTCCTAACTAGTAACTATGATTGTCAGTTTGTCACTGAGCGCTAAATGCTCAAAGTGAAAAGAAATGTGAAATTGGTCTTCTCCATACGTGCAAGTTCCATTCTTACTGATTTCCCATTTTCAAATTCAATGGAACACTTACCTTGAAATGAATCCATCCTTAGGACCAGTCGACCTTTAACCAAGAGGGAGGTCAAGAACAACAAGTGCCATAAAAGGAGAGTACCCTTCTTTCTCCCGGATTAGTAAAAAAGAGTGAAAAGCGTCGCATTAAGTCAGCCACGCCCAAGTTGGCCTCTTCTCCATGATTGAAATTGGTTGAGACTATCCTTTGAAAGCCTTCTCAAAATAGGCCGTTCTTGAAGGTGTTCCAATTAAGAGGAGCATCCATTAACCCAACACTGATTCCCAACCCCAACTGCAACTCAAACTAGAGGGACAACATCCTCAACAGGGCCTATCAAAGTGGGCCATCTACAAGACTCTGTCCCTTAAAAGAGTGGCGATGCCACCATCCCTATTCTAGTCAAGTACAAACTAGGAAGGGAACCTCATTAAGAGTGACTCCAACCCGAGGGGTCCCATCCCTACTAGGCTGGCTCCGAAGCAAACTAGCCACAAGGCCAGTGCGGATACCCATGACTGATAGCAATGAGGCAAATCATCGGTTCTCTTGTAAGATCACAAAGAGCAACCTCCCTCTGCCTTTTGGGGAAGAGACCTCAAGAGTTAAGAAATCTCCCAAACTTTGCTCAATAGTCTCATCAAAGCTATACATATTTATCTTCCATTAGCTGAGGATTTCTTAGTGGTCAAACTAATGATGATCTCCAATAGGGAAGAGGAAATTGCATCAAAGCACTGAAGGTAAACTTCATTAAACCTTTAAGTTCAGGCACCACGATAATAATACTAAGGCCTATATTGGTCAAATAAGATACTCAAGTTCAAGTTCCTCTAAAAAGGAAGCCTATGGCTTTTGAATCACCAAGTCAAAATGATTTGACCTTTAAAGGGGTTCATTCACAAACATACAATGGTCCAATCATATCATGAGATTAAGGGCTAAGGTGTTGACATATGCCCGATAACCTTGCTATCTTTAGTTACCTCACAATCGACACAACGAGGGTCTATCTGATGAGGGAGATGAGGTTATGAGTCTTGCTTACCACAATTTAAGGGCTTTTTTTTGAAGAAAGAGCAATCAAGTATTCAAGTGCCACCATCTCACAAGTTACAACTTCCAGAGATGATGAATCTCAAATCATGTCAATCTTCATGAGTTTTGACGAGCACTCCTTCCATCGAGGAGCAACTGGAGCTTCAATGTAAGTGTTAGGAAAAGGAGGCTGAAATTGCTGCCTTTGCTATTCAACTTAAAGAAAGTAAGAAAAAAAGACCAAGATGAGGGTGGTAGCAACACAATTATCACTCTCTAAGAAGCAACGGAGTTGATGGCTCAAGGTATTCAGGAGTACCAAACATCCATGAGGGATCTTGGTTTAGGTCTTCGGGATACATGAACCTTTATCCTAGACTCCTAGTCACTAAGACTTGGTTCCTTTCCTAAAGGCTACAAAGGACCAAACTTTGATGGTATGAGTGGGTTACCAGATGACCACCTAGCTTCATTTTACTCAGTGTGCAAAGAAACTGTGGTGAATGATGCTTTGGTCATTGGGTAGTTTGTACAATCTGTCAAAGGGGCAACGTTTACTTGACTCGAGTCTTTTCAACATTGAATGACCGACCTTTGAAGGCCATTTCTAGCTTAGTTCGTCAGTTTGAAGTGAGCGGTTCATATGGGTTTCAGCAACATGATCTCTAATATTGCCACATAAATTGGCACTCTAGAGCCTTAAAGCTTTGATACCCTTATATCAAAGGCATGGACTGTGGAAAGACAACTTGCTCGCAAGAAAAGCATGTCGCTTGGAAAGGAAGAAGGCAAGAAGTCGATCAAGAGAGGAGAGTCAACGACAGCCACCTTTACATAGGTGAATTTGAAACAAGGCTATGGTGGAAATGCCAAGAAAACTGGCCTAGGGAAACAAAAGGAGGAATTAAGTCTCCAAGAAAGAAGAAAGAAGTATCACTTTGACGATGATGATGTGCAAAGGATATTTGAAGAACCAAGGCGGTTTTGTGTCCCTTGCAGCCACAAATTCTTCGAATATTCCTTGCTCATCATCATCTTCGTCTGAGGAATACTTCTCCTTTCTTGGAGGGTGAGTTGTTGGCTTTCATTTTTTTGGTTCCCTTTGTCAGTTTTGTTGATATTTCCACCATTGCTTTGTTTCAAGTTGGACTTATTGCCTTCATCCTTTTCAAACAACGTGCTTTTCTTGAGATCAAGCTGTCTTTAGACAGTGCATGCCTCTTGATACAAAGGCATTGAAGCTTCAAGGCTATGCAGTGCTAACATATGTGGCAATCTTAGAGATCAGGTCGCTGAAAGTCTGAAACACATATGAACTGCTCACAAAGTTTTTCAGGACATTGAAAGCATAATCTCCTCTATCTTGTGATGAACTTATTTGCAGATTGATGTGATTTTAGCTTTTGTGCCTACAGGGTCCATTATGGAAACCTGTTGCTTCGAACTTATGAACCAAACTAGGAGTGGCCTTTGAAGGTCATTTAATATATGAATAATAGACTCTGTTTGGTGGAAAGAAACCAAAGTGTTTTTAGGGGGTTGAAATCCTTCTTCAGAGATTGAAAGACAATTTTGTCAAGTTTCTCTTCTTTTGGGTTAATGAGAAGTTTAACTCCCTTTTTGATGGGGCAGATTTTGTGGATAGTTTGTCTTTGGTTGTACGTAAATTTGTATGGAGCTAGTTGAGTATAACATGTAAATTGTCATCTGCATGAATGATCATTTTTGTAACATTGTCATTTCAAGAACGTCGCTTATATCTCTAAAAGGGTTTCTTCCCCCTAGATAATACCTGTTGTCTGATTTTGCTATCTCTGAGTCTCTGACAGAAACTGCGGTATACCTATTTTAATTTGTTAATATTTCCAAGATTTAAAGCTATGGAGGTTTGTACCTAATGGTTCATCCGGCTATCAATATGATTTCTATTCTTTTCTACTTTGATCTTCTGGAAATCCTTGCTTTAAAACATGTTCTTTGTTTACTAAACAGTAGCTGAACTTTACTTGCAGCTTATAGATGCAGAAGACAGTAAAGATGTTATCTATGGTATGCTAGATGCTTGGGTAGCATGGGAGCAGAATTTTCCAATCGCTCCTCTCAAGAATGTATTGCTTGCTCTAGAGAGAGAACATCAGTGGCATAGAGTAGTACAGGTATTAGAAAGCTCCTATTTTGATATTTTCCTATGCAGATCCCTGTAAGAACAAGAAAGACATATTCCAATATTCATTTGTGGAATATGGAGAATTGTACCTAGCACCTCGTAGCATGTTCTCTGAAGTAGCTTGGTTAGAGATAGTGATGTCAGCGTGCTTCCCCTGTATTGAAATTTTTTAGGTGATCTGTGCTTAAGAACCATAAGAACTAAGTTTTGATTGTAACTTTAATGGGATAGCTCACTTGTAAGCCATTGGGATTATATCCGAGTGGTCACAAGTTTGAGTCTCATCAGGGCCACTGGAGGGTTTTCCTGGCCATTTAAATTCAGGTCCCCTAGGGAATGATTGGGGTGTGTGCGAGCTGGCCCAGACACACTAGATCATAAAGCTAAGAACTAAGTTTTGGTTATTGTCAAATTATGTGAAAATGTTCTTATTGGGAATAATTTACGGCCTAATGTTATTCCATTTGTTTTGAACTCTTCATGTAACCCTGTGATTGAATAAAGAAAAACGCTGGAGAGATGAATGAACTATTTTTCATGGTTGATGTATGCTAAGATATAACGTCACGTGCAAAAAGAGTTGGCCAGCTTCGCTTGGGATGTCTTGTCATTATATTTGTTCCATTTGTGTTGTACTCTTCATCAAGGTGTTTCACATGTGTTTGTGCTTTTGCATCAATAATAGATTTTTGACGCCTCATGTAATTTCATATTCAAGAGCAAGTGATAATTATTCCAAGAGTCTCTTTATCTGTTTAGCTAGCCTTTCTAATATCTTGATTACCTTTTGGTAGGTGCAAATCCTTGTCCCTTTCTGAAGGCATGCAAACTATTCCAACGTAAAATTCTTTACCAATGTAACCCCTCACCCCTATCACCAACGCAAGGAAGAAAAAAAAAGATTGGTGTAGAAAGTGAATCTGTTGAAGGTTAGAATTGTTGTTCCTTGGTCAAAGGTACTGTTCTTGATCAAAAAGAGAGTGGGTAACTAGAATGACAACTTTGATGATGGCATGAAGAATGGTGGGAGAATGTGTGTAGGGCTTGAAATACAGATGGGCGTTTGGTATGAGGGAGGTGAGAATGAGAATAGATGAGTTGGTAATACATTTCCCATGTTTGTTTTATAGGAATTGTAAAAGATGATGGATAGGGAATGAGAATAGAAACCCCCAACTCCTAATCTATACCAAGGGGAGGGATGGTAATTCATAGTAAGAATTCATAAGTCAATGGTAAATACCAATATTATCCTCATTTTTATTTAATATAACCGACACTATCTCACTCTATTTAAATTAATCATGGGTATTTTAGTAAATGCGCATTTATTCTCAATCTCACTCCCACTTATTCCCATTTGAATTACTACATAACAGATAAGTAACTTGGGAATTTGTAAACACATTTCCGTTCCCATCCTCATTGTGAATTTCATTCCCATTGCTATTATGAATTGCCATTCTCATTCCTGTTATGCTATACCAAACGGGCCAATAGAGTATACCAAAAAAGAGTCTATTCATGAAAGAACCATCGAAAAAGCTTTTGATGTTAGTGGGAAACAAAATGAGAACCTAGGCCTGCACCTACATTATTATGTGGTAGAGACTCAGGTCTTGGCCCCTTCCACGTGCCTCTTTTCCCAGCTGGAATATGGAAGCAGAATGAGAGGACTAGGCAATACCTATCATTGGCATTAAATTTGCATATGATGCTGTCAACAGATACCTTTACAACACATGGGTTCGGCTGTAAAGTGACTCAAGTCTATCTTGTACATTGTATATGTTGAGCATGATTCTGCTGGACTGTTTTATGTACTTTATTTTGCGACACCTTTTGTACAACTTTGAAAAATGAGGTTATTCCTCAAATTTTTTTTATCTTGGGAGAAACGATGATTGACTGGGTTGCACTGCTAGACATGAGTATTTTGCATGCTTTATTGGGTAGGGTGTAGGATTAGCATGGGATTGGCTTATTTTACTGGTTTCTTGGCAAAGTAGTTATAGCATTGTCAGTTACATTATCTTGTGCATATATCGCTTCAAGAGTTTCCAAGGTTTGATTTTAAGAATTCAAAGTTCTGTTTAGGTTATAAAATGGATGCTAAGCAAAGGTCATGGCCAGACGAATGGAACATATCAGCAGCTAATGCGTGCTTTGGATATGGACCACAGAGCTGAGGAAGCTCATAATTTTTGGATGAAGAAGATTGGGAATGATCTTCATTCCGTGCCATGGCAAACAGTCCATGTCATGATATCAGTTTATTATCACAACAACATGTTGGACCACCTTGTCAAGGTTTGTCTGTCCTCTCCCCCATCCCTCTTTCTAATTGGTTGTCTGCCTTTAGTGGTCACTGAGAGCTGTGTTTTCCCTTGGCTCATTCTGGTATTCTATGATTTTTTGGAACATTTTCTATGCATAACGAAAGTTGGTGCATTCAGATTTCTGAAAAATCTGCAAAGAGGTGTACTTTTAGGCCTCAGGCTATTCCAATGCCTGGAAGCTTCATATGGAGCCTCTATGTTTTATCTCTCAGCTATGTTGGTTAGGATGGGACTTCTTTTCTTGTTAGTCTTTTATGACTTCTGGTTCAGCACAACAATCACCCAACATGGATTGCTTCTGATTGGATCACTTCTGTAGTATTATTTGAATCCTGAGGTAGATCTACCCGGAAATGTCCTGAGGGTTTTCCTCTAAATGACATCAAGAATTGCTCTCCTGATAAAGTGCCTCCAAGCTGAAATGAAGGGGGATTGCTATTGAATTGTTCATTAGGAGTGATCCTTTGGTGGTGGAAGGTGGAGGCATTGAACATCCTGTTCAGAAAACAATTTATAATCCTGTCTCCGCCCTGGCGTTTACGATTTAGAAAGACAAAGACAACTGTTAAAACAGAAAGGAGGGATAATAAAGGCTACTAGCAGGGCATAGATAGTATTTAGGAGGCCTGTATGCTCAAACATGTTGCCATCGTCAGGCATCCCATTTGAATAGGTATGCTGTTTTCTCATCTAAACCAGCCTGTCTTACAGCTTTTAAGACATCTAGCCTGGAGTACCTAGTTGTTCATTTGGGTTGTTTCTGGATTGCTTGGGATCATTATATTTCAGTGTTATATTGGGTGTCTCATTGGTTGATGTGATACTTGTTGAGAAAATTCAATTATGTTCAAGCAAGTTTGGGAGGTCAATTTTTGTTCAAGTCCAAGTCTGGCTTATCTATGTCATATGGCATTCGTTATGTCACCCAAGATTGAGCCTGGTAGTTGCAGATGACTATTTTACTCGATTCGGATACATGTGTCAGGCATGGACACATTTGTGTAAGAGAGTTTTTTTGCTTGTGTAGGACTCAGAGGCGTGGTCTTGAATTTGGACACTGGTATGAGTACGTGGGCAAAATTTTTTGTATAAGCTAGAAACTTAAATAAAGGTCATAATCATTATTCGTCATAGATCATAATTCATCAGGGATTATAATGTGAAATCTAAAATAAAAGGCAACAAGATAGCAAACAACAAGTCTTAATATAGTTTCAACTTATTGACTTCATTAGTAAAACAATAAATTTTCATTAGTTAGCTTGAGTGTTCTCTTCATCTTCCAAAATAACAACTTCAAGTTCCAAATTATCCAAGGACAAATCGACAATCCTGGTACATGAGTCGTCATCATGACAATTTTCGTCTCCTAAACATGAAAAAAATATGCAAATAAATTATTTAATTGAAGTCTAAGATGTAAAAACAAACTGAATAGTAATGAATAATGGATTAAAATAAATAAAAAAAAAGATTGTCACCTTTGTCCCAGTATCTTGGGACTCCAGTGGTATATGGTGCTTCCTTTTTGGAAAGGAGGTAAGGATTTGAGTGTACAAACAACAAATCTTTCATCCTTGTTGATGCCAATTGGTTTCACTTCACAATTTATGTAGTGGAGTATGTACTCTAGTTTCTTTCACCACATGAAGATTCTTGTAGCAATGGCAATTTGAATTAAGAGTTTGGACTTTGGAGCAATGGTGTTGAAGCACTAAAACTAGACCACCAAACTATTGGTTCTACATAACCTTTTGCCTTCAGCTGATTGAAATATTCAAATGCAATAGAAAAGAGCCTATATTCAGTTGTTGCCGCCTTTAGGAAAAATCTTTCTAGAGCCACTTGTCTCTATTATAAGAGACCTCGTCATCTTGATTTGGAGCTTGCATTACCTCACCATTTTGATCCCCTTTATGCCAATGTTCACCCTCAATACTTAGGGACCTAGGAAGGAGCCAAACAATGAAGCCGGGTGTTACTATTAATCCATTAATACTCTAACATCGAACAACTTCAAAAAATTCAAAATGTCCAGTTAGCATTTCCTTTCCTTGTTCAAATATAATCACTTTGACTTCGTGATCATAGTGTGCCACATATCATAAATAGACGGTAAAATCGCACTATGTTTATCAAGAACCCTTAACATTCTCATAATAGGTTTAGTAAGTCTCAAGAAATAATCTATTTGATCCATTGAATTTCTTCCAAGCATTTGCCATAACCATGTGCTCAAGTGATTCCTTTAACATTATGAACCTTTTACACGTAACACTTTATGCAACTCTTATTTTAGCAACTTTTAGCAAAGTCAACTTAGAATGTCTTTGGAAAATTGACAAAGCTTAACCATATTAGAATGGAGTTATTTAATTCGTTGAGCATCATTAATCAGATTGGTCACCCACTTACACTGTGAATGATTCACTTGGCTTGTAGGTGGTTCACACGTATATTTTAAGGCTAAGTTCAAACAGTGAATGACACATGGAATCCAAAAGATATGAGGATACTTTGCTTTCAATCTGACAGCTTTGAAATTGGATCCGTTATTTACTTAACATGTTAAATGAAATGATGATATTAAGCATTCTGTAGGAACTATGGAAAATTCAAAGGCATCAGATTCAATTTCTAAGTTGTCAGATTGAGCATCCTAGCAAGGCATCCTCATATTTTTTAGATTGGTGTTCCGTTTTTTGAATTTAGCATTAAAATTTAGCAACACTTGATGCAAATCACCTGTGAGACAAAGGCTAGAGCTACTAAAGATATAATCATAAGTGACATTTGTGGTATTCATTAGATTATTTCTTGAAACTCACTAGGCCTATTATGGGTACGCTAAAGTTTGCTAATAAGAATAGTTCGATTTTGCACTCAGTTTATGATATGTGAAATACTATGATTGAAGAACACAAAAGTGATTATATTTGAAAAAGAACAGAAAATGCTAAATTGGCATTCTGAATTTTTTTTAAAAAATATCGTTCAAGCAATGTCAGAGTCTTGATGAAATAAGAGCAACGCGCTTATTTGTTCGGCTGATTCCTTGGTCTGTAAATATTATGGTGTACATTGGCTTAAAGGGGGTCGAAATGGTGTGGTTAGGCAAGCTCCAATTGAAAATGACAAGTCTCTTTTAACTGAGAGAGTTAATTACATTTACCCTACTTGACTTATGTGGTAATGATTTTTGCACACCCGACATTTGAGAAATAATTTTCACCCTACCTGACATTTAAGTGGTCATAAATTTAAAGACCCTCAGGTATGTTATGATTGATTTTTTATTGACTTTTCCGGTGAACTGTAAAAAAAATAAATATGAGGTGACCTTTATACCCTTGTTATTATTCCCTTTGACTTTCAATTAAATGTGAAATGACTTTTATACCCTTAGTATTAATTGTTATGGCATTTTAAAACCCAACCACTCCACTGATTCCTCTGATTCCTCTACCCGGCCCCCCTCCCATACAGAAAATGAAAACCTAACCCCTCCCAAACCACCAGGTCTGTTTTCTACTCTCCAACATAGTCTTTTCCTTCTCAAATTAAAGGGCAGCATCTTAATTTCACATAGTGATATAAGGGTATTATTGTATTTTTCCATTTCCGATGACAAGTTACCGGATTCTAACACTAAAAATCACTTTCACTAAATGTCAGTTAGGGTGAAAATTATTTCCCAAATGTCGGGTGTGCAAAAATTATTACCGCATATGTCAGGTAGGGTAAATGTAATTAACTCAAACTGAGACATCTTCCATATCTTTGTGTTGATCATTTTTGGATGGAGGCACGTGATCTCCATCTTGTTCAACAACGTCATTTTAATGGTTATATCTTCCTCTGAATTTTCTTGAGTCATAGGGGTTGAATCTGGATCATAACTTCTGATGATTCTCGGCTTAGGATTCCCATTCACATCTTCAACAATATGATTCTCAAAGAATACAACATCTCGATTGTTCACAATTCTTTTGTTGACTGGATCCCACAAGGCCACAGTTGATAGCCAAACTCATCTCTCAGTGACCTAAGGTAAAGACACTCCTTTGTCTTTGAATCAAGCTTGGCTCATTCGTCTTTTCGGAATGTGGATGCTTGGCAACCAAACACTTTTAGGTGGGTGTAGGAGACCTTTTTTGCTGACCAAACTTCTTTTATCATTGTCTTGGGGTTATGGAAGGAGGGAATGATAATATGTTTGATTATGTTGAATTGCTAAACGAAGAAGAAGATAGTAAAGAAGATAGGATTGATAATTTTCTTTTGATTGCTTGGTTGGATTAATTGGATTGATTGGATTAGATGGGTATTTATAGTTGACATCTTCACCAAGTACAATGAATTCTATTCTCCTATACAATGTACATTCATGCACCTTTTCATATTTAATGAATACTTCTTTCTAGATTATTTCCCCATCCAATGTGTCTTCTATTATTAAAACTATTCAATGCATCTAAGATTATTCTAGACATTTAGACTATAATGTTTCCAGATTATTTGGTTTTTAACATTCTTTGTTCCTTTGATATACCGAAGTATCCTCTTAGCTGTCCTGTTAGGTTCATTCATGAACCTTGAAACAATTCTGACAACATGTACCATCGGGGGCCTCGTGTGTTTGAGATATATCAACGACCCAACAAGACTTTGATAGATGGTTGCATCAATTTTCTCCATGTTGTCATTTTTAGAGAGTTTTTCCTTAACGGCCATAGGTGTAGTGACTGGCTTCCAATTGCTCATATTAAACTTTTTGTGGGGGTCTTCAATATATTTTTCTTGCGATAGAAGATCGGACCGGGGCCTTGTTTTACATGCATTATGAAGAAATACTTCATTAGCCCTAGGTTCGTCATTTCGTACTCTGACATCATTGCCTTTTTGAAGTCTTCAATCTTTGGATTGGTGCCCATGTAGATAAGATCATCCCTAGAGGCCTAATATGGCAAATTTTGTGGAGCTCGTGACTTGATGTAGAGAGATGGCTCACTTAGGCCTTTTAGACGCCCATATCTTAGAAGATACTCATCGATCTTACTATTCCATGCATAGGGTGCTTGCTTAAGACCATATAATGCTTTTCGAAGACAATAAAGTTTAGCCTAGAGGTTGTTCCACATAGACCTCTTCTTCTAGTTCCCCATTGAGAAAATCTGACTTGACATGCAAAACTATTTCATGGAGCTGAAGAAGCAGGCAACAGTTGCTCTATCATCAGCTGAAGCAAAGTATCTAGCAGCAACTAGTGCAACATGTGAAGTTGTTTGATTAAGTTGGTCGAGATGATCCTACAACACTCTTTTGTGACAATATGTCGGCAATAACAGTGACAATGAATCTAGTCTTTCACAGCCTTACAGAGCACATAGAAATATGGCATCATTTCATTAGTGAGTTGGTTGACAAGGGAAAGATTAAGCTACACTTTTTCAAGTTGTGAGATCAACTTGCGGACATATTTACCAAGGCATTAGCAGTAGAGAAATTTATATGCTTTCAAGAACAATTTGGAGTTCAAGCCTTTTCCATATTAAGGGGAGTGTTAAAAACCAAAATTAAAATCTAGAAAAATCATATCTAAATGTCTAGAATAATCTTAGATGCATAAAATAGTTTTAATACTAAAGGATACATTGGATGGGGAAATAATCTAGAAAAAAGTACTCATTGAATATGAAAAGGTGCATGAATGTACATTGTATTAGGAAAATAGGATTCATTGTAATTGGTGAAGATGTCAATTGTAAATACTCATGCTATCCAATCAATTCAATCAAGCAATTCGAAGAAAAACAACAATCCTATCTTCCTTACTATCTCCTTCGTAATCAATTATATTATCAATCCCTCCTTTCATAACCCAACACAAGTGCTTCAGAAAGATTTTCCCAAAGGATGATGAGTTTGAACAGGCAACCAACCAACCATTGATTATGGCTCTTTTTCATTGGATCCAAGTATTTCAATCAACCACATGCGCTCAAGGTAGGAGATTATATGGAACTAATAGTCTGGTGGTCTATATTTGGTGCTTCAACACCATTGCTCCAAGCCCTCACATTGAAGTTGCTATCTCGAACAGTGTCTTCTTGTTGTGAAAGAAACTAGAGTACATACTCTACTATACAAACTGTTATGCGGAACAAATTGGTGTTAACAATGGTAAATGATTTGGTGTTGGTACAATCAAACCTTTGCCTACTTTAAGAAAGCATCATATACCATTGGACCCTCAAGATATTGGAACATATATAGGTAACAATTTTTTGTTTAAATTCTTTATTCATTACTATTTAGTATA
Organism: Portulaca oleracea; assembly: GCA_029582165.1. Taxonomy (NCBI): domain Eukaryota; kingdom Viridiplantae; phylum Streptophyta; class Magnoliopsida; order Caryophyllales; family Portulacaceae; genus Portulaca; species Portulaca oleracea. Next base: position 28,040,024 of record CM055871.1, read on the forward strand.
GTTTTACATTTTAGTTTTCAATTAAACAACTTGTTTGAAGTTTTTTTCATGCTTAGAAGGAGATAACATTGATGTTAATGAGATGACTCTTGTGCAAGGATTGTTGATTTATCTTTGGATTACCGGGAACTTGAAGCTGTTATTTTGAAAGATGAAGAAGACACTCATGCTAACCAGTTATTGTTTTATTGTTTTACGGATGAACTCAATAAGTTAGCTATTATATGACTTGTTGCATGCTGCATTGCTACCCTTTATATTAGATTTTACATCATAATCTATCTTATGATCTATGATGAATAATGATTATGACCTTCCTTTATGTATCTATCATACACTAAGATTTTTGCCTTCATGTCCATAGCCGTGTCCAAATTCACGAACACGTCCCGAGTCCTAAACTAGCAAAAAAGTTGTGTTCGACACATGATATGTCAGATACACGGATATGTATCCGACACCTGTAACCAAATCATAGTAACAAAGCTTTACACTAATACTATACCATGGAGTTATGATTTCACCTCAGAAATAGTTCGACTGGGGTCTTGCTGTGGTAGATGTCTGAGGGTACTTTTCCCAGGGATGCTTCACTTGTAGCCAGCAATAGTGGGAATTCCTTTTTATGTGTTGCAATGTAAGTCATCTTATACAATTTAACTTTGTTCTTATGATTCTGCATCCAGACTTTAGCCGTTACGCTAGCTAGCAAAGAGGTTGCTTGCTACCCTTGATTAAGCTTTTGTCCAATGAGTCCATTTTTGTGCCGTACTATCCCCTGGGCAGCTATTTGTTGTAGAGTTGATTCATGATATGATATGTGTAAGTTGCCTGGTTTGACAGCTTTTCAAGGGACTCGAGGCTTTTGGCCGTAAGTGCTCGGATAAGACAATAGTGCGGAAGGTGGCTGATGCATATGACCAGCTGGGCTTGGTTGAGGAGAAAGACAAGCTAATGGAAAAGTATGCTAATCTGTTCCTCCAGAAACGGGGAGGATCTGAGAAGAAATCCGCGGTAGAAAAGCCTAAGAAAAAGGGGACTCAAACAGGTCACCCCCTCATCTCTGTTTATTACCAACTTGCAATGTTTGCCCTGGCTTAAGTTGAAATTAAAAGATGGTGTATACTCATATGCGAAATGGGTGTAAAATGACAGGTTACAACTTGTGGTGATTGAGAGTGATTTATTTGGTGCTCTTGGAGCTAGTGTTCCAGGAGCGACGAATGTTCGTTAGCTTGTTATGTTTTGTTCACTTATAAAATATAAAATCAAGATTAGTGAAACATTCGGGAGCGACGGTTGTTCCCTAGTTTGGTTTGTTTTGTTTGCTCACAAAATTAAATAAAGACCCCTCCTTGCCTAACCCTAACCCTAACCCTAACCCGAAGCCACCCTTTATCTCACTCTCTCTTGTTCGGTGACAGATTAGCAAGAAGCATTTAGATTCATTCATCCCATCACCGCCATTCAAGACCAAGAAGGGTTGAAGGGCTGAATTTGAAGATTGAGGTGGAGTTCGATTGAAGAAGGGGTGGATCCCAAGTAATTTTAGGGTTTTAATTTGCTATTTAGGGATTTAGGTTAGAATTTAGATTTAACTTTGCAAGTTTATTTTCCTAATTTGCTTTGGCATTTGAATTCTCTATTTAATTCAAGAGTTAGTTCTAATCTTATGGGTATGATTTTGATTTTGAGTGCAAACTGGATGTTCTTCGATTTTTGGTTGTTGCATGTTAAATATGTGGGCTTAATCTTGGTGCTTTATTTCCATCTTTTGGGCTTGATGATTTTGATTAGTCACTTGTTCAAAGGGCAACAAGTGGTAGTGTGTTATGCTCTTCTTTTGCGCGAATCCAATGATTGTCTTCTGCAATTTGGTTCTTTGCTGATTCTAGGTTTAATGAGTTACTCCCTCCGTTTGTTTTTATCTGTCGCTTATGAAATTGTGTTAAAAACTTTGACCGTTAATATCTTAATTTATATAATGATTCATACAAAATTGGTATCATTAGATTCGTAATAAAAAATACTATTCAAAAAGTATAATTTTATATTTTTTTTATAAAATTTTTATATTAGAAATTATTAATTAAAAATTGGTACTGAAAACCGTAAATAACAGATAAAAAAGAACAGATGTAGTATATGGGTTGATCTTTTCCTTCACTTTTCCTGTGTTCTCATGTGGTAGAATCAGGGTTAATTATTAGGGTTGGGTCACAATTCAGTGGTTAGGGTTATTTCCTGCACTTAGGTTTTTATGTTTGGCCTTGGTCGGTGTTGCTAGGGTGAGTATTTGTAATGTTTTATTTATTAAACTTAGTTCATTTGTTGGAAATGTGGTGGATAGCTTGAAAAGAGGAAACTTTGTGGCATGTTTTTATGGAATATGATTGGGTGAGTGGTGCTTGAAAGGTAGGAAAGAATGACTTGTGTTTATGTAGGATAGTACAATTCGATGCACAAAGCGTCTCCACAAGCAAGGGTACGGGGAGGGGTTTTACCACAAATGTATAATGAAGGTAAACTTTACCTTATATTTATGCAAGAGGTTGCTTCCAAGACCCGAATCCGGAACCTCACAATTACAAGACAACAATTCAACTATTGTGCCAACACCCCCTCTTCAAAAAGTAAATGAAACTAAACTATGGGGCGAGGGAGATTGAACTACAGAAGTGAAAATCAAATCAAAGTTAATTATGGTGCTATCTTAAGGATAGAAGGGCGTCAGAGGGGTTGGTTGCAGCGTGAGAGACAAGAGCGATAACTTCCCCGAACTACATGGAAACAAATGAGAGGAAATCGGCAAGCTGAAGTAGTGAATGCCTCCACATTTAGCTTTGTTGTATAGTGAGCTTTGTTGTGAAGGGTGATGAATCTAAAGGATTGCACAATATTGTGGTTGAAAATAACTCTAATGGAGCGCACAAAGCTCTTGTTGGAAGTGAATATGCAATTTCGCCATTTTGCTATCACCTTACCAATGTAATACAAGTTAAGTACTTTGCAATGAAGCCTTTTAGAGCAATCATAATATTGAGTTTTATGTTCTCAGATCGGTTACCAATTCGCAAATATTGGTTGGATCATGAACTTGGGTTTAGAAAAGTGATATTACGGATTAGTTAACCGATTATCTAAAAAATGGTTATCTGTTAGTTTTGTTTTTTTTTTTTTCTAAATGTAGGACTTTTACTGTTGAAATATTGACTCAAGCACATCTTCTCTCCTATGTCTATCTTTAAATCTTTGTTAACTTTTATTCGTATCTTTGTCGTTCTTCAATTTTTAATTTTCTTATAAGGAATGTAGTGGGCATTACATTACAATAGAAATTAATCCGTGAATACATAGTTATCCGATATGAATCGGACAATTCAGATACGAATTGCAGTTTTCATTTTCCCGCCAATTCGGTTAAGATATAAGATGATATGAGAGAGAAATATGAAAACTTCTCTTTTTTGTTTATATCAAAATATTTAAAAATGAATTGCAGTGCTGAAAAATAAAAACAATCATATAGTAGAATGATAAAGAAATGATTAGTAATGTTGTGATCAGTTATAGTTAAATATTCTAAATGTACGCAACTTTTCTCTTTTTATTCAATCATCAAATCATTGATAAATATGCATTACAGGATTTAATGTCATTTTGTCAGATGCCAATTATTAAAGGGAAACTATAAATAATAAGACAATAGGTGGTATTTATAGTTAAAGTAAATTCAATTTGGTTTTAGAAATAAAAATATATTATTGCATATTACAAATTCTAAGTCTCGCAACACCAAATTTCATAAACATGAAGAATTAAGATACCCTCCTGTGCAAAGCACAAGATAAAAGTTGGTGTTAATTAAAATGTTATTTGAAACAGTATTGTTAAACATAACCTAAAATTATTCTTGAAGAGAAGTCACTCTTCAAAACACATTTTAAAATAGAACATTGACCACATTTCTTTTTATCTGTCTTTTAGATGTGGAAAGCTAATATTTCAAAAACTTTGTGGCTGTTATCTAGAAAATTGATTAAGGCTCCGTTCTTTTATATGTTTGTAAAATGTGAATAAGAAATTTTTTGAGCTACATCCAAAATTTTCCTATAATTCAGGGGAAACACTTCAAAAAGCGGTTGGAAAGGCATTTTTCTCATAGAAAAAAGAAAGCGTTTGTAGCATATCTTCGTCGTAGGAAAATTACATTATAAATTAATAAATCAGGATAATTTCAAAATTTTAAATACACTTTTGAAAAATTAACCCGAGTAGGAAAATCCTAACCCGAGCAAAACGGGCGAAGCTAAGTTCAGCCAAACGGATCATATATAAGAACTCATTACTCAACCTTCGTCGTCGGTGTCGAAAACCCTAACCTCGTTGGCGGCTCAACTTCAAGGTTTTCTCTCTGCTTATTACTCTCTCCATTCAATTTGCGACTCTGTAATTGTTAAGCTTGTTTTCTGATTGTTGGAACTTTGATTTTCTAGTGTTCTTGTAAGGGTTCAGAGATTATCAATGGCTCCCCCTGCTAAAGGTACTCTTCATTTTCTGCATTTAGTTCCTCCAGTGTTATTCACCTGGTTTTCTTGTTTCTTTTAAATTTTTGATTCAATTGATATTCACATAAATGCTGCTGGAGCAATGTTGTTTTGATGCAAGTGACTTTATGTTTTCCTGCGATATGTACAATGCTATGTGCCATTGAATCCACTTCATTATTCTTTGTGCAATTCTCACTTGCTAATTTTACCTGATTTTTAGTTAATGCTTATGTTGTATTCGTTTTGGGAATGCGATCTTGACAGCTTACTGTTCTTACTTTTTGGTTCTGCTTGTCATGATTTCAACTTCTTTATCTGAAGAGAAGTTGTGATTGCAATTTTTACTTTGCGAATTCTTAAAAGTTCATTTTTGGACACCTAAGAGCATATTAGGTGGTTTTGTTGTATCTGCCTGTGTGTAGTTGTGGTTAGGTTAAAAGTTAAACAATGTTACATGGAACTGCATTTGTGAAACATTGGATTCTATAATGAATGTTATTGCTGGTGGCGCATTGTGAGATTCTGTCGTGGAAGCATGAGAATTTTCTGGGATTGTTGAAGGCCAAAAATCTTCTAGTCATGAAGGATGGAAAATTATTTCATTTGAGTGGGATGTTATTTCTTCACGAATGGATATGTTCAGTTTACTTTTAGTTATGTGTTGGACTTGTACCGATGTATTTAACCTGTCTGCAATTCTTTTGTTCTAGCTTTTTTTGCTTATCTCTGTTCGCTTGTATTGTGATATGATTGAGTTGTCAAGGAGTTCTGTGTGGGTGTGAACTTGTTGCCTTTGTTCTATGCCAGATGGAAAGAAGGCAGATCCTAAGGCGCAGGCCTTGAAAGCTGCAAAGGCTGTGAAATCAGGTTCGTCAACCTTGAAGAAGAAAACCAAGAAAATCAGGACCAAAGTCACCTTTCACAGGCCAAGGACACTGAAGCTACCAAGGAACCCCAAGTACCCACGAATTAGTTCAACTCCAAGGAACAAATTGGACCACTACCAAATCCTTAAATTCCCATTGACCACCGAGTCAGCTATGAAGAAGATTGAAGACAACAACACCTTGGTATTCATCGTCGACATCCGCGCGGACAAGAAGAAGATCAAGGATGCCGTGAAGAAGATGTACGACATCCAAGCCAAGAAAGTTAACACCTTGGTCAGGTAAATACATCGGGCAGCTCACTAATTTGATAAATAGATTGGATTTGTCTGAGTGTTGAAGCGAACCACAAAACCTAGTTAAAATACCAATATCTGTGAAAAACTAATGCTGATTCAAGGAGTCTTGTGCACTCTTGAGCTTGTGGAGTGTGACAGTTTGAAACTATGGTATGTTGTGGCAGTGCAAAGCCTGGCTGATTTTGTTTATGGTTCATTTCCTGTTGCCATTAAAGCATTATGCTTGTATTATATGTTATGAAGCATAACATATTCTATGATTCAATATCTGGTTTCAAGCCATTTCTATTATTTCTCTTGTTTGAGTGGAATGGACAGAAGGAATGTATTCTAAGAAGTGAAATTTCTCTCTAATGCAGGCCGGATGGGACCAAGAAGGCTTATGTTCGCTTGACACCAGACTATGATGCCTTGGATGTTGCGAACAAGATTGGAATCATATAAATAGCTTTTCTTTTACATGTTTTGTTCTTCGTTAGGTGTTTTATTCAACGATTTTGGGATAGGAAGATTGGTGTCTGGTAGAACTTTGATCTGTCAAAAAGATTGATGTTCTCTAACAGCGTGAATTATGTTTCGTTTATCCTTCTTATGTGCTGTTTAAAAATCTGTTGCTGCAATGGGTAGTTAGTTTTTAAATATTGTTGCAGTAGCAACGGCTTCATGTTGTTTTGTATCCTGAAATGTGAGCCAACATGACTCTTGGTTTTAGACTGATCACATGGCTTAAAAGTATGGCAGGTTTTCTACGAGTTAAGGCATGGCTGATCTTGTAACTGGTTGTAGTCTTGTAGCTGTGCAATGACACTATTTCTGGGTTTATGTCCAATTACTTAACCCAAGCATTACAGGAAAAATTTATCCCCGTGTAAGTGAAATTTTGAAACGATGTACTTAGGCCCAAATTCAATTTTGAAATGTCCCTTTCTAAGCAGAGTAGAGTGGCATGCACTGTGTTTGCCTAACAATTATGCAATCTTAGCCGGATGATGAGTGACTAGATTTCCATCCCATTTGGTGTGGTTCCAATTACAAGTTAAGTGTTCTCGGGTAAAAACGCCATTAAAATATGTAAAAATGATAAATTTGCTACCCAAAAAAATATGTTGTGAACACCTGCTAGAATGACTGGGCGACTTATTGTAGTAGGTAAAAACCCTCTAACTCACTAAGTGGTTGTTTGCCTAGCTTTTAAGAGTGTTTTCGGCGTTAAAAAACACAAATTAGGCCAAACATGGATTCAATGACAGCTATATGAAGTTAAGTGAGGTTTCATCTTAAAACCAATTGATGTTAAGAGGAGTAGCTCACTTGACTTTGGGACATTTTTACTCATAGGTGAATCTCAACAATCTCCCCCTTCACACATGAGTCTCTCCCCCTTGATCGGAAGCCTTTTTTTGCCAAGATTTCAAGTCACCGTCTGGAGGCCATCAAAGCCGCACCTTATTCTACAGAGTCGCACCCTACTCCACCTGAGTCTCATGCCACCACTCTGCGCATTCAGGAGTCCCAGCCGCGCACGCGCCATGGTCCCTACTCCTGTGCATGGTGATCTTCCCGCACCTTGCGCCCAACCGAACGGATCATCGGCTCTGATACCACTTGTAAAAGAAACTTCAGAGTAGGTTAACTTGCAAGTTGCAAATAATAGCGGAAGCAAATAGCAAGATGATGGAGATTACGACAAAATTAGGAACGAAAATAAAAACTATGAAAAATAACGACACCAAGATTTATGTTGGAAACCGAATAACTCAGAGAAAAACCTATGGATGGCGGCATCCAGAACACAATCCACTATGAGAAAGGAGGAGTACAAAATGATCACTATCACAGGATATGATGTGACCAACAATGGAGATACAAATTAATCTCTCAACTCACAAACTCTAGGAATACAATGGTGGAATATTGGAAAAATTGGTGAGACTACTCTCTCTCGATTTTCCCCCAACTAATGAGCAAGGTTGAATATTCTCAACTCTTGATACAAATATTTTTTGTTGGTGTTTTTGTTGGTTTTGTTGATGGTAGAATTGAAAAGTTACGCATGCTTTTATAGGTGAAGAATGAGCTTACGATGCATGAATTACCTCCTAACGTAAAAGCTAGAAAACAATGCATGTAAAACTCCCTCATATTTAATGTTATAACTCTTCATGGGAGGTTTTTCAGACATTCGTAACAATGTCCACCTTGGACCAAAACATCCAACCCATAATCCAAATAAGTACCTTGATCGTCGCCGCCAACATGCCCCTCCGCAGGGCGTGGCCCCGAAAGGCTCTCATATACTGCAAACTCCTACTAAGTTCAAGCAATGCTCAAACTCAGCAATAAATAGAGGCTTGGTTAACATATCTGTAGGATTCTCAGCTTTATGAATTTTCTTCACCACAATCTCACCTAGAGCAATTGTATCTCTGATGAAGTGATACATGACGCTAATATGTTTGGTCTTCGAATGGTAAGCGTCATTCTTGGCCAAATGTATAGCATCTGACTATCTGAATAGACCACAGTCTCTCCCTGTGACACACCAAGCTCTATGACCAAACCCCTCAACCAAATGGCTTCCTTCACTGCTTCAATAGTAGCGATGTACTCAGCCTCAGTAGTAGAAAGAGCTGTTATAGACTGAAGTGAAGCCTTCCAAGACACTTCACCTCATCATCACTATTATTCATCTTCTTCTCAGACAACAAACTAGCTTTGACATCACTAAGCTTAAGGACACCACAATTCCTATATAACATGATCTCCTTAAATTGTTTATGTGACGCAGGTAGGGACAAAACTAAATGTAAAGTCTTCTCCTCATCAGTATGTTTCACATCCATTGACTATAACTCAGCAATAATATAATCAAATTCATTCTGATTTGTGGGGACCTGTTAAGGTACCATCTTTGGTTGGGAAGCACTACATATTGACATTCGTTGATGACTTCTCGAGGAAGACCTGGGTTTACTTTCTTCGTCACAATAATGTGACTTTCTCCTACTTCAAAAAGTTCAAGGCTTTGGAGGAGAATCAGATAGGGAAAAGGATAAAGAAACTCAGGACTGATAATGGGTTGGAGTTCGTTGAGTCTGAGTTTACTGAGTTCTGCGATGAGCACGGGATTGTTAGGCATAAAACCTTGGTTAGTAAACCTCAGCAGAATGGTGTTGCAGAAAGGATTAATAGGACACTCCTGGAGAAAGCTCATTGCATGTTCTCTAATGTAGGTCTTTGGAAGAGCAGATCATTTTGGGCAGAGGCCATTGTTATTGCCTGCTATATGCTGAACAGATCACCTCACTCCTCTATTGACTTCTAGATTCCAGAGGAAGTTTGCACTACAACATAGCATGAGCATTGCGACCGTTAAATTGAGACCGTTAAATTAACGGTCACAATTTTTCTCGTGCGACCGTTAAGTAGCGACCGTTAAAATAACGGTCGCTAACTCAAACATCGCTAAATTAACGATCGCATGACCATTTAACATCGCTAGCAAATGCCGCTTAAATGTCTCTAGCGACCGTTAATTTAACGGTCGCAAAGTTCAAATTACATTCAGTGATTGCAAAATTATTGCCGCTTGCGACCGTTAAGTTAACGGTCGCTAGATTATGTTTAACGGTCATTTAATTTAACGGTCTCAAAGTCAAAATTAAATTCCCTACCCTCTCTCTTCCACCCCATTACCTCTCCCCGCATCGTCCCTCCATCCGTCCCCAAAATCACGCATGCCGCCACCCAGCGCCAGACCATCACCCAACCGTCGCCAACCGCCGCTCACACTACCGCCCTCGCCGCCAGATCACCGCCAGTTTCACCGAGCCACCATATGCGCAACCTCAGATGCGAGAAAAGTGAGCAGCCTGATGCTGCTCAAAGCCCAGCCGCGTGACCGACATTAGGCCGCAACACCACCGTCGCCGACCTACCCATCGTCGTCGTCGTGTCCCGCGCCATCAACCACCACCAGATCCAGTCCCCGTCAGCCACAAGTCCCAACCTCGCTGTCGCCAAAACCACCAACACCAACCACTATTGCTACCTCCCGACCCCGACGTTGCCCTTTGCCCAGATGCTTCACTGCCATCACCGTCAACCAGTCACCGCCAGCCAGCCCAACCACCACTCTTCCTCTCCCTTAAATGTATAACATTCTAACCCTAAACTGTAGTTATTTAATGGAGTGTTATCACCCTTGTTATTTCATGTATTCTAATGGTCATTATTGTTAACTATTGAGATGTAATTATTTTTTTTAATTAGATTTTCTAAGTACTAATCTAAGTCAAGGTTTAGTTCATACCTAGATTATTATAGTAGATGATTAAAGTGTTTCGTGCGGGAACAACTTAATTCTCTCTTTCTTTTTTCTGTACCAAGTCCTTTTTTTTATAGATGTTGAATAATCAAGTTGTTGTGTTTTTTATGTATCATATGGGTTGTCAATAAAGTTCATACACTTCAGGAAAGGGAAGAACAGAGGAAGACACCAACTAGTGTTGGTGTCGCTAGACTTTTTTTTTTTTAATGTTGCAACCGTTAATAGCGACCGTTAAATTAACGGTCGCTGACAGCGATCGTTATTTAACGGTCGCTAGAATGATTTTAACGGTCGCTGCTAGTGACCGTTAATTTAACGGTCGCACGCCCCAGATTGGCGACTATTAACGAGCGACCGATATTAACGGTCGCTGTTAACGGTCGCACGCGTCCTCGAGCGACCGTTAAACACGTCTTGCGACCGTTAATAACGGTCGCTATAGCCCTTCTATGTTGTAGTGTTGGTCAGGTAATCCAATTAATTATTTAGTTTTGAGAGAATTTGGATGTCCTGTATATGCCCATGTGAATGAGGGGAAGCTATCCCCTAGGGCTGTTAAATACATGTTTCTAGGTTATGGGTCTGAGTCTAAGGGATACCTCATGTGGTGTCCAAACTTAAGGAAAGTCATACAATCTAGAGATGTAACCTTTAATGAAACTGCAATGTTGTCTGGAATGGAATCTACTGTCTAGAGCTGGGAAAAGCTGACCCGACACGATTACCGACCTGAACCTAACACGATATTAAACGGGTTTAGGTAGAAATTTTCAACCCGTTTAATTAAATGGGTTGACACGGTAAACCCGTTTAATTAAATGGGTTAGGTTCAGGTTAGGATTTTCGACACGAAAAAATACCTACTTAACCCGTTTAATTAGGCATGTCATATGGATCAAGTCATTTGCTCCATAATTATTTCCCAATTATACCGTTTATCAATAAATTTAGGTGAAAGTTACAATTTGATATTTTTTGAAATATACGTAAAACTTGTAATTTTAACTTATATTTATCTTTGACTATGAATTAAAAGACATCTCCTTATATATAATTCGAATTATATTACCACGGAAATTGTTGGGTATGATATGTCATTATTTCGATCTCACAATGAATTATTTTGTATAAGTGAGTTAATGGGTAAATGGGTAACTTTATTTTAACACGTTTACTTAAATGGGTAAATAGGTCAAAATAAGGTCAACCCGTTTAAAATTTAAACGTAAACGGTTTCAATTTCCAACTCGTTTAATAAATGGGTTAGGTTCAGGTCGGAAGATTTTGAACCCGTTTAAGTTTGACACGAACACGAATCCGATACGACCTGACCTATTAACCAGCTCTACTACTGTCACTTCTGATGGTGCAAGTAATTAGAAGGATGATGAAGAGAGAGTTGAGTTCGAGGTAGAGCAGGTTGGAGCTCAAGGTAGAGCTACTAGAACCTGCATATAGGAGCAGGTTGCTGTTACTGTTCCTGAAATAGCTCAGGTTGATCATACTGAGACTGATACTATAGATAATGTTCCTCAGGAGGAGGGAGTGAGATGCATAGCTCGAGATCGTCCCATGAGGGAGATCAGGAGGCCTTCTCGATACAATGATGAAGATGATGCCATGATAGCTTATGCATTGAATGTTGCAGAGGAGACTCCTGAAGGTGCTGAGCCTTCTATCTATCAGGAGGTCATTTCTTGTCCAAGTGCCTCAAATTGGATAAGAGCAATGTAGGAGGAGATCGAGAGTCTGCAAAATAATCAAACTTGGGAGTTGTGTGAGTTACTTAAAGGGCGACGGACTCTTATTGCTAAATGGGTGTACAAGAAAAAATAAGGTATCCCTGGTATTGAGAGTGCAAGGTGGAAAGCCAGATTGGTGGTTAGAGGTTGCAACTAGAGAGAAGGGATTGACTATAATGAGGTGTTCTCGCCAGTTGTTAGGCATACGTCGATCCGCACCTAACTTGCCTTCGTTGCTCTATTTGACTTGGAGTTGGAGCAACTTGATGTGAAGATAGTTTTCCTTCATGGCGAGTTGGAGGAGGAAATCTACATAAGGCAACCAGAGGGTTTCATTGTCCCTGGTAAAGAGGGACAAGTGTGCAGATTGAGAAAGTCCTTATATGGACTTAAACAGGCACCCAGACAGTGGTATAAAAGGTTTGATACCTTTATGGTAGGACAAGGGTACACAAGGAGCCCATATGACAACTATGTGTACTTCAAGAAATTTGATAATGGGCCTTTCATTTATTTATTATTGTATGTTGATGACATTTTGATTGCATCCACGGGCATGTCACTAATAAAAAAGTTAAAGTCCCAACTTAGCCAGCAGTTTAAGATGAAAGACCTCGGGGCAGCAAAGAATATTTTGGGTATGGAGATACAAAGAGACAGAAAGGCAGGGAAGTTGTTCCTGTCACAGAAGATGTATTTGGAAAAGGTGTTGAACAAGTTCAACATGAGAAATTGTAAGGTAGTTTGACCCCATTAGTTGCACATTTCAAATTGTCTGGTGAGTGTTGTCCTAAAAATGAGTTGGAAACGAGAAAGATGTCTAATTTTCCCTATGCTAGTGCTATTGGTTGTTTGATGTATGCTATGGTATGCACTAGACCTGACCTGTCCCATACAGTTAGTGTGGTGAGTATATATATATGCAGAATCCAGGTAAGGAGCATTAGGAAGGAGTAAAATGGATCCTTCATTGTGTGAAGGGTGCGTTGGAGAATGCCATCTTATATAATAGAGAAGTGTGGCAACGTCTGATGTTGCTGGTTTTGTGGATGTTGATTATGGTGGAGACGTGGATAGGAGACACTCTATTTCAGGATACGTGTTCACTTTATGTGGAGGTGCAGTGTCTTGGAAGGCTTCACTTCGGTCTATAGTAGCTCTTTCTACTGCTGAGGCTGAGTACATCGCTACTACTGAAGCAGTGAAGGAAGTCATTTGGTTGAGGGGTTTGGTCATAGAGCTTGGTGTGTCACAGGGTGAGACTGTGATCTATTCAAATAGTCAGAGTGTTATACATTTGGCCAAGAATGACGCTTACCATTCGAAGACCAAACATATTAGCGTCATGTATCACTTCATCAGAGATACAATTGCTGCAGGTGAGATTGTGGTGAAAAACATTCATACAGCTAAGAATCCTGCAGATATGTTAACCAATCCTCTATCTATTGCTAAGTTTGAGCATTGCTTGGACTTAGTAGGAGTTTGCAGTATATGAGAGCCCTTCCGGGGCTACGCCCTGCGGAGGGGCGTGTTGGCGGCGATGATCAAGGTACTTATTTGGATTATGGGTTGGATGTTTTGGTCCAAGGTAGAGATTGTTACGGATGTCCCAAAAACCTGCCATGAAGAGTTATAACATTAAATATGATGAGGGAGTTTTACATGCTTTGTTTTCTAGCTTTTAAGTTAGGAGGTAATTCATGCATCGTAAGCTCATTCTTCACCTATAAAAGCATGCGTAGCCTTTCAATTCTACAACCAACAAAAACACCAACAAAAAATATTTGTATCAAGAGTTGAGAATATTCAACCTTGCTCATCAGTTGGGGAAAAAATTGAGAGAGAGTAGTCTCACCAATTTTTTCAATTTCCACCATTGTATTCCTAGAGTTTGTGAGTTGAGAGATTGAAATGTTATATGAGGCGGGCCAAAAACTGAGAACAAATTAATACATGATAATTCTATTGTTGAATCTTTATCAAGATATTGATTATTATACATAGTGATATGACAACTGCATGATTATAAATTATAAAGTTTAAACTTTCGAAAGAGAAACATGAATTACAAAGGAAAAATACTCCACCCCATTAAAATTGCAATTACAAAGAAAAAAATACTTGCCTTATAAAATGACTTGAAGAACTGTTGTTGTTTCATCTTTCTATATTGAATATGCTTTGTATCAAACAATCTTTTCAATTTTGGGAAATTGAAAAAAAGCATAATAATATTACTTGAAGGATTATGAAGACTTAAGCCTTGAACCGTTGTGCTTCAATCACATCACTACTAATTCATAATGAATCTCGTTACTGATCATGAGACTACACCAATATAATTTAATTTCCAACAGTTGATTTCATATTCATCAAGCTCATGCTCAATTGCCTAGTGACCTTCAGTTTCAACCATTTAATATTTAATGGTTATGTAGTTTAGAGAGTATTTTGACCTTTTGTTATCATTTTGACTACAATTTTATATCCCGAATGAAATTTTAAACTTGAGAGTTGAAAAGTCTTTAAATCTTTCAACCTTTTACCCTCTTTTTTGTCTATAATTACACATCTATAATTATTAGAATTAAATTTTGTAACGGAAGTCTTTTCTATTCATCTGTCGACTCTTGTTCTATATTTAATAGAATATGGAATATTATCAAATATTTAATGACCGAAAATAAATGAGTGAATTTTATTTTAAAAAAATATGAATTTTTATATGCATGACACATGACAAATAGGTAATTGTTTTTGTCTTGTTTTAATATAGCTTAATAGATAAGTAGGGACATTTGATCTGTAATTGTAACAACTTTGGATTCTTTAAGACATTGTAACTTTTGATGATTGATGTTTAATTATTATTTTTGCAAAATTAAATTCAATTGGTACAATCTGACCTTTCAACTTTCATGATTGATATTAATTTATTTTTTTTAAAAAAATAAATTATCATATAACACCGACACATGACATCATCTCAATATAAGGGGTTTTGTTTTAATATACTTAATAGATAGATTATTGCAATTAAAAAGATATCTTACTAAAAATTACAATGACGACAATTTTATATAGTAACTCATTGTATTTTGTAAATAATCAATTGTCAAAGTTTAATCAAATTGATACTATGGGTGCGTTTGGTTGGTCAAATATTCCGAGAAAATGGTCAATTTTTCTGAGTTCATTTATTTTCCCCATGTTTGGGAGTAGATTGACCTCGGGAAAAATATTTCGGTGGGCCCACTTTTCTTTCATTTTCCTAGGGAAAATTTCCCTTAGGGGGCCTAAGGGAAATTTTTCCCATGGAAGACTTCCCATGGAAAATTTTTTCCAGGAAAAATTTCCTTGAAATTCCTACCAAATGCTCTCTATATTAAAATTTTAACCCGAGAGAAGTAAAACAAATAACCCGAGCAAAACGGGCGAAGCTAGGATCCGCCAAATGAATCATATCATATTACATAAAGTATAAACAGCCCCGTGCAAAACCCTAACATCGTAGCAGCGGCAGCTTAACTTTCAGGTTCACTCTCTGCTTAGCTTCTCTCTTATCACTTTCTCTCTTTCGGTTCAATTTCCCACTCTGTAATTGTTAAACTTGTTTTCCAAACTTTGATTTTCTAGGGTTCTTGTAAGGATTCAGATACTATCGATGGCTCCCCCTGCTAAAGGTACTCTAATTCATTTTTTGCGTTTTCATTCTTCTTGTGTTATTGACTTCTGTTTCTTGTTTGTTTTCAATTTTTGATTCAATTGATATTAACATAAATACTGCTGGAACAATGTTGTTTTGATGCAAGTGACTATATTGTTTACCTATGTTATGTTCACTGCTATGTGCCATTGAATCTCACTTTGTTGTTCTTTGTGCGATTCTCACTTGCTAAATTCTACCTGATTTGTAGTTTATGCTTGTGTTGTAGTGCTTTCGGTTTTGGGAATGCGTTCTTGACAGCTTATTGCTCTTACATCTTAGTTATGCTTGTCAGTTGTTATGATTTAAAGTTATTATCCGAAGAGAAGTTAGGTTGGCAATTTTCTAGTCTTGGTGAATTCATAGAAGTTCAATTTGAAGGTCTAATAGCATACTCCCTTCCTCCTGTAATTTTTGATGCTCTACTGATTTAAAATATAGAATTAACATCATTAGATTTGTGGTAAAAAAAAAAAACCAACATACGTGATATTTTCAAATATATTGGGTGAAAAATTAAAGATGAACAGTAAGGGATGGAGGGAATATTAGCATGGTTTTTGGTCTTGGTTTTGTTGTTTGTTTGCCGTAAGTAGCTGTGCACCCCCATTTGCGGTATGGTCGATATTTATAACGCAGACAGTGTTAGATTAAGTACACTATTAAACATTCAAATGTCTAACGAATGTTAATATGTTGTTGCCTGTAGTGCATTGTGAGCCTCTCTGTCCTGTAAGCCTGAAAATTCATTGGCATTTTTGAATACCAAAAATCTTCTAATAATGTTTGAAGGATGGAAAATTATTTCATTTGGGTGGGCAGTTGTTTTATCATGAGTGGATGTATGTTTTGTTTACTTTTTGCTTCCTATGTAGTTGTCTGTTTGCTTTCTGTTGCTATAGGCTTGTATTTCCCTTTTGTCAATGTGTTTGGTATGAACCTTTGCCCTTTGCTCTATGCCAGATGGAAAGAAGGCAGATCCTAAGGCGCAGGCCTTGAAAGCTGCAAAGGCTGTGAAATCAGGTTCATCGACCTTGAAGAAGAAAACCAAGAAGATTAGAACCAAAGTCACCTTCCACAGGCCAAGGACACTGAAGCTGCCAAGGAACCCCAAGTACCCCCGCATCAGTGCAACTCCGAGGAACAAGTTGGACCACTACCAAATCCTTAAATACCCGTTGACCACCGAGTCAGCTATGAAGAAGATTGAAGACAACAACACCTTGGTATTCATCGTTGACATCCGTGCGGGCAAGAAGAAGATCAAGGATGCCGTGAAGAAGATGTATGACATCCAAGCCAAGAAAGTGAACACCTTGGTCAGGTAAATACATCTAGCTTATGCTCTACTATGAATTGCATTTTGCCTTGTTGAAAAAACTCCCATTATCTGTTTGAAATTAACACTAATTCAAGGATTCTTGTGCACTTTTGCTTGTTGAGTGTGATTGTTTGAAACTGTGCTCAAAACCTTGATTTATCATGTGAGAACATTATTGTTCATTTCCTGTTGCCATTAAATCTTTATGTTTGTATCATCTGTTGTGGAGCATAATGCATACACGTTGCATCTTCTGAGATTCAATATCTGGGTTTCGGCCATGTCTATTATTTTTCTTCTCCGGTGCTCCTTCACTGGAATGGAACAAGACAATGTATCTAAGAAATGAAATTTATCTATAATGCAG
Source organism: Portulaca oleracea (assembly GCA_029582165.1). Lineage (NCBI taxonomy): Eukaryota > Viridiplantae > Streptophyta > Magnoliopsida > Caryophyllales > Portulacaceae > Portulaca > Portulaca oleracea. The sequence goes on from CM055871.1 coordinate 28,057,229, forward strand.
GCCTGATGGGACCAAGAAGGCTTATGTTCGCTTGACACCAGACTATGATGCTCTGGATGTCGCAAACAAGATTGGAATCATATAATTGTACTACTTTTACATGTTTGGTTCATGTGGAGGTGTTTATTCAGAAATTTTGGGATAGGAACATTTGCTGTATTGAGTAGAACTTTGATTTCAGAAAGATCGATGTTCTCTAACAGCCTGAAGTACATTTCATTTATCCACATTTGTGTCTTGTGCTGTTTAAGAATCTGTTGCTGCAAAAGGCAGCTTTTAAATATGTTTACAGTAGCGATTGGTTGTTTGTGTCTTTGGTTCATATCATGAATATGAACCACCATGACTCTTGGTTTAAACTGGTCACATGACATAATGAAGTGTGGCAGTTTTACTATAAGTTAAGGCATCGCTAATCTTGTGCCCTGACTGCTGGCTTGTAGCTATCCAATGACACTTTTTTTGGGTTTATGTCCAGTTATTTATGGTGCATTTGGTAGTTTACTAGGCACATCTTTTCCCAGAAAAACTACCTAGTCTTTCAAGGAAATTGTTTACTGAGCTTGTGAATAAATGATGGATCTTAGATTAAAACTTGTCCATCTGTTAGCGACAATTAAATAGGGGAAAGTTTTTTTACGAAATGCTCCCTTAATTAAATAGGGGACAGTAGCGATTGGTTGTTAGGCATCGTTCTTTTGTGCGTTGCGTTTATGTTGCGTTACGTTTAGTTGCGTTGGAAATAGTTAAAAAGTGATGATAATTTGCGTTATGTTGCGTTGCGTTTGGCTGCGTTAACGCATAAAAGAACGATGTCTAAGTAGCTCTAACATCAAAAGAAAAAGCTTCTTAATCTGAAAAAGAAAAAAAAATGGTGGAAAAAAGCCCATGGTAGAAAGTGGGAAAATGAAACCCAATCCAAATTTTATTTTGATAAAACCTAATTCAAGCTTAGTAGTGCTTATGGTAGTGATGGTGCTGGACCTGCCGGTATATAGTGCTGTAGCCCTAATCTATTTTTTTCCCCCAATTATTTGAAGCCCAGTATGACAAAAGAGTTATGGCCAAAAAAATAAGACATCCAAATAACTAAAATAGGCGAAGCAAATAAACAATTTTTAAGATTTGTTTTTCGATATTTCTTATCGCCACATTTTTTTGAAACGTCTCGCAACAGTTTCTTCATCATTGTGAATGACGCCTATAGCATGACCATCCTTCACTACCCTGCATGCTTCTTCATCCAAGCAACCAAACGAGCTTTTCATGGATTTTTCAATGATATTCCTCCTAACCTTTTGTCCATCTTTTTGGGCAAGAGTTGTTCTACAAATTGCTTATCTGACAAGTTGCCCCATCGTAACATTCTATTTGCTCTTACACTTAGCGTTAACCTTCAAAGCCTATAGTATGAAGTCCTCAAGATCAAAATATAAGTCACACTCAACAACAACATCAGAGAATCCAATCGGCTTACTAAGATTGCTATCACTCTCAAAATAGGTCTGTGGTTCTCTATCCTCCACCCGATCGAATTTAGATCCACTCAAAAACATCATTATATGTCAATGTGCTTCCATGTTTACTGCTATCTACAACAACACCAACAGGATCAATAATGATCTAGTTATAATCAAACCCTCACCTATCACTAGCTAAAATCTTAATAGAGTCAGCTACAACTATGTTCTTTTTTTCATTAATCCTCAATCCATTGTTAATTGCACAACTAGGGATGAGTTGTGCAGAATATTCGCAAAAACTAGTCCCTATTTTATGGGTAAGTTAGGCATTAGTGCTTGCATATCTAATCCAATTTAAATTTACTAATTCTTCTACTTTCAACACTCAATCAAGTTTTCAATTTTTACTTGAACTAGTACTTAGACCGTGCGCTGCACGGGACGCAAGTAAACCATACGTATTGTTGAAAATATTGCCGATGTTATATTTAAAAGAATAAAGAAAAAAGCAAAAATAAAAAATAAAAAGAATAATTTTCTATTTAAAAGAATAAAAAAAGAATAGTGCATATGAATAAAAAAAGAAAAACAAAAAGGGTTATCAATGCAAACATAAATATTAATGCACACATTAATATTATATGATTTTTTTTAAATTAAATAAAATTAATTATAGGTTTCCCAAAATGCCCTCATTAGAATCCACATATTTCGATCCTCACCCTTTGTACCTAGAAATATATATGATATATATATATATATGATATATGATATATGATTACACATTTTTTTTAAATTTTTACATGAACTATATGTAAAGATAAGTCATTCTTACTTTACTCAATCTTAACTTTTTTTTTTGACACAATCAAGTATTACTTCATTGATAAACCCTCCATTAGTGCATACATTAAGATTTGTCTTGGACAAACCTCAAGCCAAACTTACTCAACCCTATATGATGCAATCTTAGCTAAGAACTTGTCATGCAAACCTGTTTAGCATCAATAAACAAGGACATTGTGATTGGTTGATATTTATTTTGTTTGAGACAAAGGATGTGTTTAGTAAGAAGGAAAATCATTTTTCAGAAAATAATTTTCTGATATTTAGGTGTTTGGTGGCCAAAAAATAGGGGAAATAACTTTAAGTGAAAACCATCCCTCCTTCTCCTTTTAAAACTATTTTCTTAAGTCTAACCTTAAGAAATTCCAATTTTCTCTCGGTCTACGTTACTTCTTGTAGCCCAAGTTCATCGAGTTCGCTCTTATCCCTATTGGAAACAATTCACTTCTCACCAGCCTAAGAGAAGTTTGTATTATATATTTACCAAACAAATGAAAATATCACTTAAAAATTTATTTTCCTGTAAAACCATTTTAAATGAAAAATGATTTCCACTTATAGCAAACACATCCAAAGTAGAAATGGGTAAATCAACTACCACTACTGTTATAAATATACTCCATCCTCATTTTTTATTTTATCCATGATTTTGATCTATGTATTAATTAAAAAGTTAAAAAAATTTCAGAATTATTTTCTTAATATATATAATAATTTATTAGATGAAGATATTATCGTTAGACTTATATGAAAAATACTATCTTTATAATATAATATTATAATTTTTGATATAATACTAAATGCAAAATCATTAATCAGATTGAAAACTATTGAGGAGTAAACAGTATTTATAAATGATAGCTCAAATGGAACAACGAGAGTATTATTTAGGTCCCGTTATTTTATGCGGTAGATTGCGGTGCGGTACCACACCGTACTACAACTTTTTAATTTCTACCACACTTCAGCACACCACACCACACCACACCACAATCATTATGAATATATTTTTTCACTTTTCTCTCTCCTCACTTTTCTCCTCTACTTTTTACATTCTCTCTCCTCACTTACCATACTTATCATAATTCTCATCACAATTTACCATACTTTTTTAAATTCCACTACACTATTACTACACCGCAATTAACCGTATAAAAGAACGGACCTTAATTATAAAATAAAATATAGGTATATAAAATTTTAAGCACAACAATTATGTTTGAACCATACTCCTGGTATCTATATGTATATCTATATCTATACCCTTATAAAAGCGGAAACACTGCCTCCCAAATATTACTATCAATCTACAGTAAAAATGGCACAACTGTAATTTTGTTAGTTATCCCGGGCCACGTCTGTCATTTTATTTGGAAACTTAGGGTTTCCCATCCTTCACTTCACCGCCCATCACCTTCATCTCAGTTCATTTACCCAGCCTCCCTCTCTCTCTCTCTCTCTCTCCTCTTTCTCTCTCAACGTTATCTCTCTCCTCCATCGCTACCGAATTCGGGCTGTAGACTATGGATTCCAGAAAGGTAATGCTCTTAAACGGTAATGGCGGCGGAAGTCACTAACAAGCAAGTACTTCTGAAGAAATATGTCACGGGCTACCTTAAAGAGACCGATATGGAGGTCTTAACAAGCAAGATTATCCTGAAAGTTCCAGAATCTTCCAGCGATCGCATTTTGCTCAAGAATCTCTACTTGTCCTGTGACCCTTACATGCGGAGTCGATGACCAAGCTTGATCGTCTCAGCTATGTCGATTCCTTCACCCCTGGCAAGGTATAGGAACCCTAATTCTCACTTATTTATTCAATCAGTTCTTTTGCATGTTTGTTCTATTTGTTTATTTCCGCCTCTGTCTTCATCTCTGGTGAGTATTTGATTGTTTATTTGGATTTTAATTAAATTTGGATCACCGTACCTCAAAATAAGTTTTGAAAAGTTGGGGTATTGAAAAATACTTTCCCAAATATTGGGTACTTCGGAGGAATTTTTTGGTATATCTACTTATAGTATACCTGCTTCGGCGATCAATTAATAAATAATTTCGAAGCAATTGTTTAATGAGAATGAAGTTTATTGTTTATTAATGAGAATGAAGTTTATTGTTTATTAATGAGAATGAAGTTTATTGTTTATGTATCTTTCTCAATTTCTCCTCGATTGACCAGTTTGTCTTCCATTGCTGATTCATGTTGGCCCATATAGATATGAATCTCAGATAGTCTGTTGAGAAATTTACACACTAAAATCCAAGTCTCTACTCTAGGTTTTTCATTGATTTTTTTTATAAAAAAAATTGTTACACAAGTAAAACTATAAAAATAAGATGGTGAGCCCGGAAGCACCATGCTCTGTGAGCCCATCCATATTAACTTTTATTTTTGGGTATAATACATATACTTCCTCCATTTAATATTAATTGTCCAAATGTATTTATTTAATTAAAAAAATTTCATAGCATATTCTATCAAAAAAATACAACTTTATGTTCTTAAAATAATATTTTTCGTTATTAATCTAATGGTAGTACTTTCATATACTAAAATATTTTATGTCGAGAAATTAATGATGACAACATATCATTAGGAAGCATTTTTGAGCCATTTTTTAAAATTTTTTTCTCAAGTATAATAAGTGCCTTCAATTCATAATATTCATTTTAAAAATTATGAACATTGTGATATATATTTCTCAACATTTATCTATTGGTTTATGAGTATTGTAGTTTTGGTTTATGAGCACTTTAGTATAGATTTACGAGCATTGTAATTTAAGTGTATGAACATTTATGTACTGGTTTATGAGTATTCTACTAATGAGCATTATAGTTTAAATCTATGAGCATTCATGTACTAGTTTATGAACACTCTGGTATGGATTTATGAGAATTGTAGTTTAGGTTTATGAGCATTCTAGTATAGATTTATGAGCACGTACTCTAGTATAGATTTATGAGCATTGTAGTTTAGGCTTATGAACATTCATGTATTGGTTTATGAGCACTCTAGTATAGATTTATGAGCATTATAATTTAGGTTTATGAGCATTCATGTACTGGTTTATGAGCACTCTAGTATAGATTTATGAGCATTGTAGTTTAGGTTTATGAGCATTCATGTACTGGTTTATGAGCACTCTAGTATTGATTTATGAACATTATAGTTAAGTTTATGAGTATTCATGTACTGGTTAATTATGAGCACTCTAGTATAGATTTATGAGCATTGTAGTTTAGGTTTATGAGCATTCATACACTGGTTTATGAGCACTCTAATAAAGATCTATGAGCATTATAGTTTAGGTTTATGAGCATCCATATACTGGTTTATGAGCACTATAGTATAGATTTATGAACATTATAGTTTATGTTTGTGAGCATTCATAGACTGGTTTATGAGCACTCTAGTAAAGATCTATGAGCAATGTAGTTTAAGTTTATGGGCATTCATGTACTGGTTTATGAATACTCTAGTATAGATTTATGAATATTGTAGTTTAGGTTTATGAGCATTCATAGATGGTTTATGAGCACTCTAGTAAAGATCTATGAGCATGGTACGTAGTTTAGGTTTATGAGCTTTCATGTATTGGGTTATGAGCCTTTAGTATAGATTTATGACCATCTATATTATCAATTATGAACATTGCATGAAATATGTTATGAGCAAGACCATTAGAGATTATTAGCAAGACTATTATTAATTATGAACATTCATCTATTGATTTATGAGCATTCACATATTGATTTATAAACATTATAATTTAGCTTTATGAATATTGATATAATGATTTATAAATATTGCAGTAAAAACATAAAAAAGCATGACACATAAAAATATTTTAAAATACAATATTACACAAAAAAAAGAAATAAAATAAAGAAAAGTAAAAAAAAATGAAATGGTAATTGGCCCTGGGCTCACCATGCAAGGTAGACCCGGGCTACAATCGTCCCACCCGTAAAACTATCATCAAGGGAGTTGTTTTTCATTGATTTTTTTTTTTTAAAAAATCGTTACAGAAGTTATGGTGTGGGGTGAAGAATGTGTAATTTTGTCAGTTATCCATTCAATTGTTTTGATATAATGTTCGAAAGATGTTGAATTTGATGATTCCATCTTCAATACAGGCTCATATTCACCACCATATATATCTCCATGAAAACAAAGTTGCGGGCTTTCTGATTCTTTCCCGCTGTTTTTAATTGTAAAAAATGATTATGTCTTTAGTTACAGACCTCTACTGCTCAATCTTCAAACATTGCCGCGAAACCCTGAATTTAAAGCTAGCGAAGAAGCTGCACGGACTCATTGCAAAAACCCAGAAATGCCCATATACTTTTCTATCTAACACACTAATCAGTACCTACAGTGGCCTTGGTGATTTGGTTTCTGTGTTGGGAATGTCCCGACAATGTTCGATATACACGGAGATTAAACCAAAGTGATATAGTAATTATATGTCTTGCTAGAGACCTCTATAATTAGTAATTAAATATGTTTGATTACAACTATATTATTTGGTCCTACTGGGTCACACAAGTGAGTGCCCTGGAACAATGTATGTAACCTAAGTAATATTATATTACGTTTAGAAAAGTTGGAAACTGATTTCTGTGAGAAATCAGCCCAACACGGACCGAATTGGGCTCAACACGGACCTTGTTGACCCAACACGGTCCGTGTTCAGACACCACGGACCTTCTGGAGTCCAACACGGACCGTGTTGGGCCTGAGAAGCAAGCCGTGGTGTTAAGTCGGCTCTTTAGGGTTTTGAATCCTCTCCCTAGGTTTTCTAAACACTATATAAAGGGATCTCTGAGAGAGATTATTCTGAAAGAGATACCAGGGTGATTACCTGAGTTCCTCTCTCTTTTGTTTTGCAGTTCTAGTTTCAGGAAACATTATTTGTTTCCGAAACAATCTCACATACATCTTAGATTGAGATTCGTCTCGATCGGGTCGATCTAGCAGTCGGGTTCCCGCAGTGCTGCGTGACTTTTAGTAGAGGATTTCAGCATTGGAATCTCGAAGGTCAACCTCTTCATCAGTCGGATTAGCGATCAGGTATAATTACTAAAGCCTCTGCAATTGTTGTGATTAATTGTTTTATAATTGTTATGAATATTCCGCCAATTAATCTGTATCTGCTTAGGAAATAGATAACCTAAAACCTAACATTCTGCCCGCCATATGTTCGATAAAATGCCCCAACCAAATCCTTTCTCGTGGAACATCATCCTGTCAATTTTATTATTACCGTACGTTGCATTTTTTGAATACGTTAATTTGTAGTATGAAGGAGACTCATCCGTTGTGGAATTTTTTTGTTCATGTCTGTAGAATATTCAATTAAGTTAAGGTTGACTTTGTACTTAATTCTTTGTCTTTATATGCTCAACATTATTTTCTACCTCTAGATTAATTGGCCAAAAGCTTTGTCTTTGTATCCTGTCCTGTATTCCAGGTTTTTTTACATGGAACTAACTTGTTTAAATTATTATCTATGCCAAGGGATTAGTTGGGCCTGTGGAGATTCAGAATCATTCCACTAACGGTGCTTACACTTCATGAGTGGCCATAAGTAAGTGAATTATGCATATTTCTATTGTCAAACAAGTCGTCGTGTGTAAAATCTTTTGTTCTCCTTATTGCAGCGCTGATTGTTTTATTATTCTTGTAATTGGTGTATTTCTTACTGTTTTAGAGTTATTTGAATCCTTACCTAACTTTATTGACTTTGCATTATCAAAAAAGGGGGGAAAACCTCTCATCTCAATAAACGTATATTTAACTAAAACATATTTTTCTCGGTATGTTGGAAGCTAAGTAAAACCGTTTTACAAGAAATCTAATAGCCAACACCTACAGACTATATTTATATGCTTAATAAAACATATTTTCTAATTTGAGGCCTAATAAGCTTTTCTTATGAAGAAAATTAAATTTTAGTATAGTGATTAAAATAAAGGACGAAAGTATTTACTATTGGAATTTAAGATTGACATATATAATGTGGTATTGGAGTGATATTTCCTTCGCCAAAAAATGTATCCTAGATATTAGTAACAAGTCAGGTTTGTAATTAGTAAGCACAATATAGAAAATCCTTTTTTAATTGTTACAATGGTGTAGGGCCAATGTTGCTCTATGAAATGAGCCCTATACCAAAGGTAATTGTTGACCAAACTAAGAAAGCTACATACTACACTTTAGATAATTGATCACGTTGTTGCCTTGGAGACCTTTATACTCGCCTAAGAAAACTGAGTGCCAGAAGTATATTATATGAAATGGGAATGTTTGGTGTTTTGGCTGTGTTCGACATCAAATCAAATTATATTTACCTTTACCTTTAACTTTTGTTTTATTTCTTGTGCATGGCAAGGTGATCGGTGCCACCATCATTTGTAATATTAGATTTTACGATATCCACATAAGATTAGGTGAATTAATTAGCTCTATTTTACCCCACTTAATTTTAATGATTCATTTAGAAAATTGATAACTTTGTTGCCTTTTTAATTTAGTTTAGTTGTGCACTGAGGGGTTGGAATTTGATGATTTCAATTTTATCCTTGCAGGATTTGTCAATTAGTGGGGGTATTGGGGGTTATAGAGTCAAGAAAGTTTGGAAAAATGAAAATGGAATACCCACATTAGATAAGGTGAGTAACTAGCTCTCTCTCTTTGCCCCTGTGCATTTTAATGATTCTCTTGGGCAATTTATTACTTTGTTTCTTTGTTAATGTGACATAGTTTGTGCATTGTGGGTTTGTAAATTAATGTTTTGGATTGTACCCAGAGGGAGAATGGTCTATTAGTGGGGTTTTTGAGGGAGTTATGGAGTTGTCAAAGTGGGGAAAATTGAATACCCACATAATATTAGGTAAAGTAATTACTAATTATCTATTGGAAGATTTCCAACTCTTGAGTCATCTAGAATCAGTCTCTCTGAATCATAAAATTTAGGGGTAAGATGCCACATATATTTGACCCCTCCATATCTTGCCATGGGATTTTGGACTATTGGTTTTGGTTATGAGTAGATTATGCATGACTGTGTGCAAGATGGTGCTTGGTGCTTTCACTGGGTTTTACTTGCCACAGGTTCAGAAAGAGATGTATGGTTTGGATACTGCATGGAATTAATTTCTTCACAGCACATATGAACATTAATTTCATGATATTGTCTTCCTGGCATGCAGTAATAGTTTTGTCATATATTCTTGAGTTTTTGCAGGATAGTTTTGGGTTTCTTCTTTTCCCTTATCATCTTTGGTCTTCTACCTTATTATTGTTGGATTTCTGAATTTTGTTTAGTTGTCTACTGGACAATCTTTTTGCAGAAAGTACATAAATCATTACTGTAGTTTGTTGTATGATCAAAACTGGATAAGAGCCCTATAACCATTGTAGATAATGGTTTGTAATACGATTCCTCTATGTGTTGAGTAATGTTTCAGAAGATATATTCTTATTCTGTACTTTGGGAACATTCGTCTTGCACCAACAATGAAAACTTAAAAATTAGGGGGTTTTATAATACTAATATGAAGCTTAGGAGGTTTAGACTATCATTATTTGCAATTCAAATATGGCACGTTACATGTGCAACTATTTGGGGCATTACTGTTGATATTATGATCAGTGTTTCTAATTGAGTAGTTTAAAATTGGTTTCAAAGTAGTGTTTTAGAAAGTCTTCTTAGGTCTGCCTGAATCAACCACTTTATGAACTTTAGTTTACTAATAATTTGGAACCCCCAAGACCGTGCATATATGCACACAACTATAAAATGGTGATCTGCTGCAAGGCAAACCTGGTAAGCTGTTGTCTTTTGTTATATATTTGATATTCTAAGCTCTACTTTTAATGTTGCTTAAGTTTGGAATAAATATTTTTAATTCAAAGCATTGAAAATAACTTTCACTAAAAATGAGCTTTTCACTTGCATCCTCTTTGCTGATAGAATTCTATTTTTTACTCATTTGGTTTCTTTGGGTTTATGCATACAATTACTAAGGCAATAACATATCAGTAAGACAGTCACAACTTTGTATTTTATCACCTATTATCATACCTTCAAATAAATGTCATTATTGTCATGGCATAGTTTAATTGCTAAATATTTCTGGAGAGAGAATTTGGGGGAAGGTGTGCTACTGCCTTCAATCTATCCTAACTTTGTGAGCTTGGGAATCAATCAAACTATTTAAAACAAGCCCTTATTATATATGATTGATATCTTTTTTTCACTTGAAGAATGAACTACAATAATAAGTTTATATATTTGAGAGACATGAATTTCCTTTGTTCTACTTCAAGCTTCTGCAGTTAATTACTTTGTTTATGTGAGTTTATTTTCAGGTTCTGAAGTGAATGGCAAGCATAATATGGCATCGTTGTTTCTCTGTCGATGAACTTGTATTGTTGAGTGTGAATTTTGTACATTGTTTTGTATTTTTGCCATTTGATTATATTAGTTTGAGATTTTTGTATATTGTTGATTGCAAGTTATTTGTATTGTTATTGGTCATTGAGATAATCATTAATTTGATATGATGATTTCAGGCATAATGATATTATATTGTTTATTGGTCTCTCTGGATTGTCGTCAATTGCTGCTTTTGAACGAGTTTCTAAGTGCGCTTTGTCACTCCCTGTAGACAATCCTTTGGAAAAAGAATCCCTTCTTTTGGAGAAAGAATCCCTTCTTGGATTTGGCTTCGCAAGCTCTTTACCTCTATGTATCTTGGTATTTATTCATCATTATTACATTTTGAATAGGGTTTACTATACTCATATGTGGTATATTGTTTTGAAAAAGACATGATCTGACTGGATGAACTTGGACGCTGTAAAAACTTGCTTATTTTGTTTCACAAATATATTCTATTTAATCTAACATCGGGTCCACTGCGCGCACATTATGGCTAGTCTATATCTATATCTATAATCTATAACCTTTAAAAAGGGGAAATGTTTCACACTGTAGCAATCTACAGTGTCCTTACCCCCTCCCTCCCCTTGCTGCCTTTAATTGCTCATTTGCCATATGTAAAAGAAAACAAATAATAAGAAGCAAGGTCACAAGCCTACAACAGTAACCATGGCACAATCATTTCCTTTTTTCCATTTACCTTTTTCCTCATTTACTTTTTCTATTTGGACGCCAGGGGTTTGATTAACTTATTTTGTGTCCTATTTGGAAGCCAGGGGTTTAATTAACTTCATTTGAAGTTCTCACTCTTTTTTTAGAAGTTAATTACATGCTAAAAATTTTAGTTGAAACATAACCAAAACATGTAAAAACAATACTTTAGCAATTTATGGTAGTCTTGTTTTTTTTTTTTGTAACTCTTTTTTTATTTCAAAAAAAATCTTTCTAAGATATCTATTTTTTTAATTTTCTTTCTTAGTAGTTTAAGATTTGGAAATAAATAACCTAGCATTTTGGAGCTATCAGACAAAGTTATACCATTATTTTATTCTTTTTATTTGTAATTTCTTTTCTTGGCATTTTGGAGGGGGAATAAAATATATAGTATTATAAATCTCAAACAGAAAATTCTAACATTATTTTTAAGCTATTAAATGAAAATATAACTTTATTTTTTTACATAAAAAATTTGCAGTTGTTAAATTTTTACAAACTTTTACTTATTTTTTTTAGATTATTAATCGCTGAAAAACTAACTAGAAATGTGAGTCAACATTCACATGAAAAAAAATATCACTATCTGACGCAACTATTTTGACTATATATATTTATATGAACAATTGTCATGTGGACTAAATCATGGGCTATAGTGTAATATAAAGATCGTTACATTGCTATATGAATAGCCTTCGCTAAGTATAACTCCATTAAATAGAATATTATACATAACTTTATAAAATTCTTTAATAAAAAAATTTTACTAAATTATTATTAGAAAAAGAATATTTAGGAGTACAACTAAATTACTGTAAATAAAAATAGTTGGTCTCATTCTTATACCACATTCTAATTTATTTAATTTTGTATACTCTCAAGCTCATCACACGCAACGCGTGCATGTTATGGCTAGTAGAAAAAAAAAAAGAGAAAAGCTTTTTGTCATAATAAAAGAAAAAAGAAAAGTTTTGGGTCTCAAATCATGAGCGCTAATACCATTTTAGCATGCGACAAAAACACCGTGTTGACAGTTTCTAAATTTTCTCATGTACTTGTAGTTTAGTTTCGTACCCACCTTCGTGCGGTACACGTCTTGACTCTTGCCCCTTAATACATGCACGACTTGACCCCGTCTCTTTGCTTATTAACCCATCGCTCATGATTACAAATCCCATTCAAATGAAATAAATAGCACTGTCATAATTTTGTCCAATTGAAATGTTCAAATTTGTTCGAAGAAGTATGATTAGATTCGGATCCAAATTTCATATTGATCGGTTCATTCGGACATAATATTTTTGTTTTTCTATTATTTGAATTCGATTTTGATAATAAGAATATAACTCCGTACGAATTGTCTTACACGATCCAACTCAAAATAATTATATCATAATATGAATTTCTCATCCGAATTTTGACGTGGACTGATTCGACCGACCTAAATTTAACTAAATGGTAGAAACTGGAGGTGTTCAAGAATAACCTAAACTGAAAACCAAACCGCAAAGCCACAAAAACCGAACCTTTGAAACTGGTTCACCATTTGAATCTTTTGATGATTTACGCTAACCAAACCGGTTTAACTAATTTAAGTTTCAGTTTTGCATTTTTTTAAAGCGGTTAACTGATTTTAATTGATTTAGTACTAAAATTTGAAAATTTAAAGCAACATGTTAACTATTTTTAGGGTGTGTTTGGTACAAAGAACAACCATTTTCTAAGAAAATAGTTTTCCTTGTAAATGAATTTTCAATTGGCATTTTCAATTGTTTGATATATTTTCCATTTTCCTGAAAAATGATGAGAAAAAAGATATCTTTTATGATGACAATGGCGGCTCTGAGGCATCGGCGGAGGAGTTGGTGACAAAGAGGTGGTGCTTAGGATACTCGCGTAGGGTTAGGGTAGACATGGGAGAGGGAGGAAGTGAGCTGTGTGATTAACTTGGACCAGAAAAATGGATTTTCTTAAAGTTAGACTCAAGAAAATAATTTACATAGGGAGAAGGGAAAATGATTTTTCTGAAAATGGTTTTTTTATTTTCTGTCCACCAAACACTAGAAAATGGAAAAATTATTTTGTAGAAAATAGTTTTCATCCCCATCAAACACACCCGTAGTTGTTACTTTAATTTTATAAGGAACCGGGGGTTAACGGTAAATTGAACCAAAAAGCGATTAGCCTTATTCTCAATACAGGTAACTGAAGAATTTAGTTTGGTTTCGATTTCTAATTTTCAAATATTATTAAACACAGACCGATTAACCGTAAAATATACCATCTCCGTCCCATTATATTTGTCCATTTACCTAACTTGAAAAGACCAATGCATATTGAGAATTGAGGTAAAAGTAAGTAATTTACCCAAACTACCCTTACTTTAATTGAAGATAATAGTTTTGGAATGGTAAAAAATGATAAATGAATTGATTAATTAGAAATAGAAAAGGAATTATATATAGTTATTGAAATTGTAAATAAAACAAATATTTTAATATAAAAAAATTAGGTAAAAAAAGACAAATAATTTGAGACGGAGGTAGCAATTAGATGTACGAAATCTTTCAACCGTAATAATACAGTTAACCGCATCCACAGTTAATCGAAAATACGAGTGACTGCTTCTAGACAGCAGGAGTGGAAACAAAGGAGGTTTGAAAGCTTCAAGTGTGAAAAGCAGACGTAAAATTATAGATTTATAGTAATAATCAGCGGCTTACAAAATCAACTAATCCCCAATGGCGGCAACAACCTCCCTTATTCTTCTTCTTCTTCTTCTTCTTCTCATATTAGCTGTCCACGTTTTCCCACTGGATGGGCCCCACCCCCAGCCTCGATCTCCCTATAAAAACCCTCCTCTGTAGTTCACCTCTCAACAATCATCTCTTTCCCTCTCTACAAATCAATCAATCAATCAAACAAACTTCCCAATTTAATTAAAATGGCACAAATGAAGGCATTGATCTTGGCCGCCGTGGTAGCTCTGCTCGCCGCCGCCGTCTCAGCCCAGGACATGGCTCCGTCACCGTCTCCGTCGTCAATGCCGCCGTCAATGGAGAAGGGCGCCGGATTCTCTCTCCCCGTCTCCGCCGCCGTGGTGGTTTCTTCGTTGCTCGTCTCCTTGGTTGCCTCCTTCAACCACTAGATTCACCTTCACCTTCTCTCTGTTTGGGGCTTTCAGATGTAGAGATTGAGAAAATTTCATACTTTTTCTGATTGTTTCATTTTGTTACAGACTCATTCATTCATATCAGCCTCCATGTATTCTTTAATCTTTCCTGTTCAGGGATGAATAATTCATCTACTATTTCTGTTCCTTGTATACTATTATTACTATACCATCATATTATATTCCACAATACTATTTTGTATACTCCAAAGTATATTCATTTGCTATTTCAATTCCTTCTCTACTAGTAATACTGATTCATTATTATATAATCCAATGTAGTATATTTACCTATGTATATCATTTGTATTAAATTTATTTAAAAAATTTCATCAATATTAATTATAAAATTTATTATTAATTATAAATTAATATTGTTATAAAATTTATCAATATTTTTTAAAGCTATTAAATAGCTACAAAAGTCCATCACATAAAATTTGATATATTTCAATATGTAGGATGTATTTAGATAGGTACACAATGGTCGACCTAATAATTTGCGAGTAATACTAACATCATATCCCACACATTGATATATTGTGCATGTGTGGAGTAGTTCTATACGGTCGACCTCTGCATGTTGGGTCGTTCATAATTTATTTATAGCTAAATCTATAATCTAGTTTTGTTTTAGTAAAATTTTAGTGTATTTATTTATAAAATAATTTCTAATGTTATTTTTGGAGGTTTGAATATAAAATAGTTTCTTTTTTTTTGAGTAAAATATCTTTCTCAACCTTCCATTGCTTGAAATAGGAAAATAAGAACATAGCTCGGTTCCACTGAATAACTTTCACATCCCAAAAATGTATCTAAATACGAGAAATTTTGATCAATTTAAAGTTAACAAACTTTTTTTCAAAATTCAAGCTATCAAACATCTTCATAGAGTTAAAAATTACTCAGAGATAACATGGATTTTATTTAATTTACGGTTGACCCTAAATTTTCAAAAATGTACTCAAATATCCCATAAAATTTTTTGTTTACTGACTCGTGGGTGATATTCCGGCAACTTTCGCTGATTTTCGATAAAAAAAAGACAAAATTGCCCTTATTATTTCATTGAATTGTCCTTCGAATATTCATTGTTTCTCTCTTTACTTCTCAACTCTCTCTTCTCTAGAAGCTCTTCTTCTACCTTGTGCATTTTCACTTTTTCATCAACAACCCTACCCTCAAATTCATCAATCTCCTCCCAATCAATAATTTCTTGAGGCTCCAACTAGTCAATCCAATCAAGAACACATCTTAGGAGAGTGTGTCTCCTCCTCCGCCTTATGTGGGTTAGGTGGAAGCAACCCTTTGTTGACAAACTACCAACCTTTTCCTCTATTTTTGTTGTTCAAAGTTCAAACACACACTCTATAATAGCTAGTAATTGTAATGGTGTGTGAATGTGGCAAGGAAAAAGAGAAGCTTCCATAGGAAAGAGAGCTGATAGGCTAAGACAGGAAAAATGGACATTGAAGGGATAATTTAATGAAAAAATAGGGGCAATTTTGTCTTTGTCACATTTTTTGGTCGAAAATCAATTAAAGTCGCTGAGATGTAACCCACGAGTCAGCAAACAAAAAATATATGCGACCTCCGAGTACATTTTACTTTGGGCCAAACTGTTAGTTAAACAAAATCCATGTCAAGTGCAAACAATTTTTTGCTCATAGAGAGCATGCTTTTACAGAATAATTAGACAATCTTCGTAAAGTTTGACTAATTTTTTCATATTTAGCTGTCATTTATTAATAAAAATATTTTACATGGGGACCATAATCTTAAGTATTGGTTGGGACAAATTTTCCAATGGGCGCGGGAGGGACCAGGGGAAAAATAATTTATGATGGAAAGTAAAAAATCAAAACCTTATTAAAATCTCCAAGATATATCATTAATAAAAAATACATATAATTTAAATTTTTTTTAAATATGTGAATGTTATAGTAACATTTCAAACATTCTTTTCTCATAAAATTTACACATTTAACCAAATATAATTCAATAATTTTACCAATTGAAAAGTGACATTGAAAATGTGACAATCAATAAGTGACTCTCTCATCCCTATTTTATCTGTCACTTTAATTAAATTTCTTTTTTCTCATAATACATGTTACCTTACAATTTCAATAACACATTAATTACTAATATATCATATTAACCAAATCGTTTTCTTTCATTTTTCTTTTTTATTCACTATTTTATTTAACATTTTCAAAAAATAAATTAATGTAGAATGAAGATTTTTTCGATTTTACTCCCTTCGTTCCATATTAATTATCATAATTTTGACTTTAACGGTCTCCAATATCATTTTTTGATAAATAATTTCTTACATAATATGTTATTAATAATTATAATATTATATTTTTATGATAGTATTTTCCGTTACGAATATACTGGTGCTACTTTTATATAGCAACTCATTGTATATATTGAAAAATTTATAGTCAAAATTTTTAAAATCTGACTATATAATTTCTAAAAATGACAATTAATATGGAAAAGGGGAATACAAATCGTGTGTAAAATGATAAATAACTTGGAAATGAGGGAGTAATAAATGGGAGAGAGAGAGAGTACAATCAAATTTGGAGGGAACAAGTATGAGCTAACGACCGTTGCAGATGACTTTTTCCAGGAGCTTCATTGTTGCCTTTGGCACCCTTTTCAGTTTTCACGTACGGATCGCAACGTGGCAATTTCATTGAAATCGACATAAATCCCAGGACAGAAGATGTATTGAAAAGACAGTAATATGCCTTGCATCACGCCTCAAGGGGAGGAATTATTTTCTACCCCTTGCATCTTTTTCTTTCCCTTCCTATATCATGAACGCAAATCACTAGACCTATCAATTTGGTCCGGCAGGTGGGTCGGTCTTGGATTGGCCGTATATCGAGTTTGGATAAATATGGGTCAAGTGCGTTTCAAGTTCGGGGGAATACGAGCTGTGTATTTCGGTTTCGGGTTCAATCCAACGGGTTATAATTGCGACATTTTTTAGTATTTCTTTTCAAAAAATGGTTTCTAAATACTACCTTTTGTACAATATATGTAATAAAATATGATTATTTTCTAGTAACGATAAATTATTGTAACTATTTTAATTTAAATTAGAAAAATAACAATTAAATAAGTTGCGTTTATAGTTTAGTAGTTAAAAATTACAATGAAGAGACACAAATTCTAATAAAGTTGAACTTAAAAAATTAATTTTTTGGGTCAAACGTACAGGCTGAGTTTGGTCCACTAATTTTCAGATTCTGTTTTCAGGTTTAGTTGAAAAAATCATGTTCAAAACCCATTAATTTCAGACGAGTTCGCATCTGATTATCAGGTCGGGTCAAAAATTGTTAGGCCTACAAATAACTACCCAAAGGTCAATTTTATCTCTAATGATAAAATTTCTAATGTTTCACGTTTTTAATAATAAATTTAGGGGTTTGTTTAGTCATTTTAATCCTTTTCCCCTCTTATTCATGTTTATTTAATTATTTTCTTGTTGGAGCAAAGGTAACTATTATATACAAAGGGAGTCATAAACCAGTTGAATAACTTGGGAAAACATAATATTAAAAATAAAGTTAATTTTGTATGATATTTATAATACCACAATTGTAAAAGAGTTATGACTTATGAGTAAAGAGTTGGGGACACATATGGATATAACTGATATAAATAGGATTTCTCAAATTGATGTCCAAATAAGTCAACTGCAAAATGAAATTCAAGAGTATTATAAAGTACAAGATAGGATCCTGCAAGAAAAGAAGCGCGCTGCCAAAGAGGACATAAACGATTTGGAGAGGAGGCTGTAAGCGGCCTAGGGCTGTCCATGGTTAACCTAAACCGTAAACCTAAACCGAAAACCGGTAAAACCAAAAAGGTTAACCGGTTGGAGTTTTTGATTTTTATGGTTTCGGTTAACCAAACCGGTATTAGCGGTTTAGGTTTCGGTTTTGAATTTTTGAAAAACGGTTTTATGTAATTTTAAAAAAAAAAATTGAATTAACCTATTGTCTGACTGTCCTTGGAGAATTTTGGTGAAATTTGGCGAAATTCAAAAGCAAAAAAAAAACGCTCCTTTTTTTATTTTTTTAAAAATTTATAATTAAAATAGCCCCAACTATAATTTAAAAACCGCGGTTAACCGCATTGTTAAGGCGGTTAACCGCAGGTTTAGGTTTGGTTTAGGTTTCTGATTTTCAAAAGCGGTTAACCGCTTTAGGCGGTTAAGGTTTAGGTTTGTAAAAATTATAAACCGCAAAAGCGGTTAACCGCTAATGTGGTTAACCGTAATAGCGGTTAACCGCTTTTGAAAATCAGAAACCTAAACCAAACCTAAACCTGCGGTTAACCGCCTTAACAATGCCTTTATTTCCTTGGTATTGTTTCCCCTCTCAAAATGTCTACTATGTTCTTCTATATAATAAAAGAGGCATGATCGAAAAATTTGTTTGAATAACTTGCTTGCCCACCTACCTTTTAATTTGTGTTCACATACGAATTTACTATTTTACCCTCGAATAATAATATAATAACAAAAAGCTTGCTTGTTTGCCTGCCTTGTAACTCATATGTTCACACATGAATTTACTCTTTTACCTTTGAATATAATATAATTACAAACAATTTGAAGTTTCAGTAATTTATCTTTCTAAGGGCGATAATTTAATATTGTAATTTATTATAGTTTGTAAGTAATCAAACGTTAAAACTTAATCAAATTAATAAACATATAAGGATGGAAGTAGTATAAAAAAATTGCCCGTACATTGTACAGAATGGTTCCACTAGTTAGAGTTAAAGCGAGAATCTTTTCTTTTTTTTTTTTGAAGGCCAATTATCTGACCGCACGCAATCTCCATTGCCAATTTTCCATTTTGGGGGGGTTTAAATTGGCCTCTCGTTTATAATGTTACACATATCATTCATCAC
This sequence comes from Portulaca oleracea, assembly GCA_029582165.1. Classification (NCBI taxonomy): domain Eukaryota; kingdom Viridiplantae; phylum Streptophyta; class Magnoliopsida; order Caryophyllales; family Portulacaceae; genus Portulaca; species Portulaca oleracea. The sequence goes on from CM055871.1 coordinate 28,076,818, forward strand.
CGAGTCATGGATGGGGTTTGGCACCTATCCCATCCATACCCAGGCATGGAAATTGAATAAGAGAAGGTCGCACGACCTTCCTATATAGGGTAGGATGGTAGTGAGCTAAAACTTGAGTAACTATACTCCTCTCCTAAAGGGAGAATCATTTATATCATAAAATTATTAAAATAAATTAATTAGAATAATTGTCACCTTTTTTGAAAAAGGTAAGAACAACTCTTTTTTCAAGAGATTTATTAAGAACATCTTCATACGAAACAGTAGATAAATCAAAACCATTACTTTCCCAAACTTATGCCGATAAATTATACAATAATGTTTTTCAAAACTATATATATATATATATATATATATATATATATATATATATATCATTTACTATATAATAAAAGAGAGAGTTTGAGTTGTTTATTTGTGTTCACACATGATCTATTATTTCACAGTTGAATATAATAATTAATTAGCAGACTACTTAGCTTGTAGCCTGTGCTTACACACGAATCTACTCTTTAGCCGTTGAGTACATAACCGATGATTTCATACACAAATTTACTTTTTTTGGACTCGAGTACAATAACCAGGGATATAACATCAGATGAAAAGTTAAAAGTTAACCTATCAATTTTGACGGACGGATTAAATACGGGTTATATGTAGATCTGGTTGGGACAAATACTAATCAAGTGTATATATTCCGAGTGTAGACAAATTTGACACATTAAAAACTACTAGTAAGGTGTATTTCGAATTCAGATAAATATTTATACTTTTTTGTTCATACACAAATTTTATATTTGGGAAATGGACGGCAATATACTGACCTTTGGTGATATTAGATTGTAATATATCGATCTTTATTATTAGACAAAAATATCCCTGACCTTTGTACTTAGGTGAGATTATTATACCAACAGTGACTAAGGGGGTGGTGACTGGTTAATTGGTCTCGATTCTGACGTGACAGGCAGAGGAAAAATATTTGGCCATTGCCCAATAACCCCGTTAACCCCTCCGTTTTTCTCACTAACCCACATTTAAAAACAAATCAACCATAACACAGTGACTAACGGGGTGGTGAACCGGTCTTCATACTGACGTGAAACACAACCAACCCATGTCTTGTAATGTGGGTTAGTGGGAAAAACTAAGGGGTTAATGAAGTTATTGGCTTGGGTTAGTTTTTTTCTCTTCGCTAATCATGTTAGTGCGCATGGAGACCAATTCACCACCCCCTTAGTTACTGTTGGTATAATAATGTCACCGAGATATAAAGGTCAGAGATATTGTTGTCCAATAGTAAAGGTTGGTATAGTACAATCCAACACCCCCAAAAGTTGGTATATTATCATTCAAAAACCCTATTATATTTTGTACTTGAATACAACAACCAAGAATCATAGCATCAAATGAAAATTATGCTATTAGACCTATCAATTCAGATGGATGGGTTAAATATAGATAGAGCGTATATTTGGTTAGAGCAAATTCTAGTCAAGTGTATAGTTCATACAAATTTGACGTTAAAAACATAATTTACATATATTTTGGATCTAAATAAATTAATATAATGGTGCGTTTGGAAATTTTCCGGAAAAGACTTGTGTAGGAAAAACTTTCTCGAGAAAGACTTTCCCAGGCCCTCCCTCGGGAAACTTTTTCCTGAGGCTGTGAGGGAAATAATGGGTCTCACATTAAAATTTTCCTATATATTATAAAGGTATAAAAAAATCAAACATGGAGAAATTTGTCAACTTGAAAAAGTTAACCAACTTTCCCAAAAAAAATTTCAATCAAAAACGCGCCAATTAAATTTGATGTATTTAATCCATCCATGGGACACGCCGGTTAAGTGGTACTCCCTCCGTTCCATATTAATTGTCATAATTTTGACTTTCACGGTCTTCAATGTTACTCTTTGATTGATAATTTCTTACATAATATATTATTAACAATTGCAATATTATACTTTTATGATAGTATTTTTCGTCACCAATCTAATGATGATAATTTTATATAGCAACTCATTATATATACTGAGAAATTTATGGTCAATCTTTATAAAATTTTTAAAATTTGACTGTACAATTTCCAAAGATGACAGTTAGTACGGGATGGAGGGAGTATGTAAAAGAAAGAAAAGTTTTTGGGACATAAATCATACCCGCTATCAATTTTCAAAACTGTAGTAAACATTTTAAAAGCAACACCGTGTTGACCGTTTAGTCTGAAATATCTCAATTGTTGTAGTTTCCTACCCAACTTCATGAGGTGCACGCCTTCACTCTTGCTTCTTAATCTAATACACGCCTTGACTCTTTGCATATTAACTGATGACTCCTTCCCATTCTTCTCCTCATAATTAACATTTTATAATAATATTATTATTAATAATCTATATATTATAATAGAAATTATTGTGAGTCTCATGAAATAGAGTCATAGGAGTGACTATAGGGGAATTGGTCAATCACAATGTAAAAAAATTTATTTTTTTCTATTTACAATACTGTAGACACCGGATTTTGTACCGGTATTAGTTTTAGTTATTTGTAAAAATAAGCTAGCCGAATAGTTTAGTAGCATGCAAACCCATCTCTTTTCTAGCCCGAAAACGAGCATAATGGCCCAAATGTTACGGGCCTGAGCATAATAGCCCGAGAACGAGCATGAACCCGTCTGGGTTCTGAGCATGGCTCAGCTCAGCAGGAACCCGTCTGGGTTCCTTGGGCCTGAGCATGGCTCAGCTCAGCAGGGACCCGTCTGGGTTGCTGGGCCAAGCGCAGCTCGGTCCAAAGCTGAACTCGACTGAGTTTTGACGCGGCGGCTAAAACCTAAACCCTAGAATGCACCCCTTGCTTCCCCCATTCCACTATAAATTAAACCCTTTTTTTCCCCTTCCATAGACACACCAAGGTATGCTAGAGTATTGACACTAGCATATTCTCTCCACCTCTTCTCTCCCTTTGCATGCTGCTTCACTAAAGGTTAGCATAGTTGATGTAAAACATGTAGTAATCTATTGAATTCTTTTGTTTTTATTTTCAATATTTCGCATGATTTCAATGATGAATTTGTGAAATTTATATCTAATTCCTCCCTCTTTACTTTTGTTTTGCTTTAATTTAATTCTAGTAGAGTCTATTCGTTGAATAGGCGGATTTGATGATTTTAATTGTCAAATTCGTAACCTTACCCCCGAATCCATCTCTGGATTCGCAGGCCGGAGTCTATGTTTAATGGTTTGTTGTTTTTCTCCTAAAATTCAACTGGCGACTCTATTTCTGCACTTTATTTTCTTTTTTTTCTTTTTATGGTTTTTATGACCTTTAATCCGGCTTGGTTCTTCAAGAACCCAGACGGGTTCTTCACCTTTTTTTCTTTGCTTCCTTTTTTCTTTGTTTTCCGCTTCGTGGGGTTTCACAGCCAAGAACCCGTCTTGGTTCCGCAGTGAACTCAGACGAGTTCCTGTGTGTTTTCCCTTCCCTTTCTTTCGTCTCTTTTTTTTTTCTTTCTTTAAAGGTGAATCTCGGGCGCTAAAATCGTTTTTAATCTGTTAACGAAAACATTCTTAAAAGTTCAACCTTATTTAAGGTTAAGCAATCCTAGTCGGCTCCCAATCACTCCTTAAGTAGCGCCGCGAAAAAAGGTCATCGATCAATTTTTCGGGGTCTACAGATTGGCGACTCCACTGGGGACTTAAACTTAAAAAGAGGGTAAAACTTGAAAAAATTAAATTTTAGTGTTTTTTGTAAAAAAGGGAGGAATTAATTTATTTCACATTTTTATCATTGTTTTAGGCATATTGCATACCAGGCTACTCTTGAGCCTTTATGGCTGGGGAGCACAAAAGCGTTGGTTTAGGTTTTAAAACTAGGAATCAATCTTGAGAGCGGGAGGTCACTACTTGTGGGATGCACTTACATCGCCAAGCATTTGATCTCTCCTCTCCCCGTGTTACACTCTAAAGGTTTCCTTGAAACCCAAAGAGCAACACCCCACACATTTTTCCTATGAATTCCATAAGGAAAATGCACCGGGGCGAGAACATGTGGTACCCTATTCATCTCCCTAAACCTAGAAAAACCCTGAATCTAAAGCCATGGTTAGGCTCATCCCGCATCTGTATGTCATTGATTTAATCCTGTAAAAATTGAGTGCAAGTGTCTAGCCCGATCATGAGTGGGACGTCATTCTAGCCCGCGTAGGATCAAATGAGAGACGGACTGGCCCAAAACCCAGACGGGTTTGCTGTGCCTGGCCTAGTTGGACTCACTGTGGAATCCTGTCTGTGCCTATTTGAAAGGGAGGAATTACAGTTCAAACCCAGACGGGTTTGGGCCTGTTTTTCTTCTCCTTCCACATCGGGCCAAAGCTCGACATCTGCAGTCAGCCCAATCCACTTACTATTGATCCTATTCGGCCCTTTATGACGCTCCTTGAGTCAGATGCCCAATGAGTATCAGTCCTGTCAGTCATCATGCTAGGTCCATATAGAATTAGGACATGCACTCCCATAAAAGTGGGGGAGTCACCCTTGTGTCAGCATGTAGGCGTCGTGTCCATGTCCTAGGTTCATATAGGTCTATTAAGTCATGCATGCATTGGGCGGGTGGCGTAAAGGTTCTTTCGAGCACTAGTCAGTTTCCATGCAGGCAAGATAACAGATCATCTCCGAGCCCACATCCGTGACCCACAAACCGGCATGCTCATTCACAATCCCAACTACAGACCGCCTGCCCAATCCAGTGAATCCAGTGAATCCACCATGACCACTAGCGTGCCTAGCCCCCCTCAGAAAACTGTTGAGACTAATTCCATCCAACGGAGGCCGTAAACCTTTCTTACTTTCAGTTTGACTTGCTTCACTTAGAAAAATCTGGACGAGATCCCAAAAGTTTTTGAAACCTTTTCCTTCAAACCTTCTAATTTTGAGACAAGTTATGAAAGTTGTATCTGACTGCTTTGACTATCTTAGAAAGTATAAGTGTGCGTGCCGCAAATCTTTAGGCTAAGTTTAGTTGATTGAGCCCCATCCCGTGAGTCCACATTGCCTAAATTTTGAATTGATCACTTTTATCAATTCCATGATCCCTCGAGTGACTCACCCATTAGTTGCATCTCTAGAACTTGTTTTGCATCTTGCTTGAGACTACACATTTGCATTGCACGCCGTGACAAAGTGATTAAGGCATTCGATTTTATTTTGATAAGCTACATAGCTAAATAGCCTTCCTTACATTATATTTACCATTCTTTTTGCCCCGCCTAGCCTTTGTCTATCCTTTTTCATGATTGAACCCTGACAATACGAGCCTTGGCCTCTGATATCCAGTATCCCTTTGCCTTGCTTGGTTGGATGAGAGTTTGCCTTTTTTTGGAAATTTGGGAGAATCTGAAAGTCCCATATCTTGAGCGATGGGTATTTGGTTATGTTGTTCATATATTATATCAAAGTCAAAGATTCCATAGATATTCTTCTCCCCGATCACCCACAAAAAAAGAAAGAATAAAAAATTGATAAAAAAAAGGAAAAGAGTTTCAAAAATAAAAGGGTGATTAGGGAGATTCAATTTAAAATTCAGAAAACTTTGACCCGGTTGTATTCAGTTGAATTGTTTCAGGATGAAAGTTGAAATGCCTTGCATACATTAAGAAAGAAGGAGAGTTTAGAGTGTTTTATTCATTGAAAATCAATCCAAGCATGGCTCTTAATTCCTCATTCCCAAATTTTACCGCTCCTTACCCTAACCTAAGCCCCGTTGCAACCCGGAAAAGTCTTTTTGATTGTCACTTGTGCATTGCATACCAGTAGTGGAGAGCGAGGTTCTTACCAAGCTTATGGTAGTTTGTTTCTATTGGTTTGAGTATGAGAAAACACACATACATTTTCAAAATTGAGTGTTTGAGTGTTTGTTCTTTCCTATGTGAGGTTTGCTTTTTAATCGACCTCGTCCATAACTAACCGCGCACATTTGCATTATTCTTAAGACTGTTGGCGGATTTATGCCTCTGAAGTACTTGTTCTATCCTTTGGGATTCGAAAATTTCTTCCTATCTCTTTCGAACTGAGTTTTGATCTTGTCCAGATTAATCTTTGCGCTTGCTTGTTGAACTGATTTTGTTTTGATCGAAAATTCCTTATCCCAGAATGTTTCAGCAGCACATAGAAAATCCCAATATCAAATGTCTTCGCCGGCCCCGAAACTGCAGTTCGAACGTACTTGTAGCATTTAATTCTCGTTTTTTTTTTATTTTTGTCTTTTTCGTTTGGGGAAGTGGGAGTAATCCCACCATGTAGATTGCATATCGCATTGCACATTTTTGTTACTTTGTGCATAAGAGTACATGAAAATAAAAGAAGTGCATTACATAGCATCGTTACTGCATAAGCGTCACATCAGTAGTTCGCACTAGTACAAAAAAAAAAACGTTATTTCATCATAGCATTGCATCGTCCTAAGTGCATAATAAAAGTCATACATAGCATTACATAAATTCATTGCATAAAAGACCCTGCATTCGCATCTTTCTCAATCCTCATCATGCCTGACCTCCACCATCACCGCTTATTGTGGTTCCGGGTTCCACCACTCAAAGTAAGTGTCCCATTGGATAGTAGGAGGAGTCTACCACCTCTGTATCACCACCTGAGCCAGATAAGTGCAACACTTCGGTACTGCCTGCATTAAGCCAAGAATGTTCTGGAACCTGCCACTCTTGATTACCTCCAGGCCACCCCTGTGGAGCAAGCCAAGAAGTTCTTACTATGGGCTCTGGGACAGGCCATTCCTGAGTTTGTGTTCCCCATCCAGACGTTCGAGGCTGCTCCAAACCCCCTTGCGAAGGAGTGACGGGTACAACGGGTTGAGACGGAAGCACTGATGAGGCGTCATCTGCGAGGGCACGATTATACCCCACAGATGCACCCGAATCACTGCGAAGCACCACAGTAGCATCGACCGCCGCAAAGGAAGTGCCATAACCTAAATCCACAGTCGGTACGGGAGGCGCAGGAACATACCCAGGCATTCCATAAGGGTACTGAGGCAAAGGATGAGAGGACTGACGCCTAGACCCCGAATGACGAGATTCTGAAGGAGTACCCAAATGCAGTGAGATGCCTTCTTGCCCACCGCACACGGCTCCACCAACAGCGCTAGACTCGGAGACTGTCTCCACCACAAAGCTGGGGGTGCCACGCCGAGAACCGCGGCTCCGACGAGAATTCCCATGATCATGAGACCTCACCTCGTGGCCGTGCTCACCTAAAGACATGGAGGATATATTGTTCTCCATAGAACGCTGAAAGTCGTGGTCAAAACCCGTGTCTCCGTAGTGGGAACTGGTTGAATGGCTATCTTCAAGCAAGATGCCTTTCCCATGATCATCGTGAGCCGGTGTGCCCGTGCTCCGCCTACTCCTCTCCCCGTGCCTTCGGAGAGCAGCTTCACCCCCATAAGACCGCCTCGCGTCGGCCATAAAGGAAGAATGTCGAGGAGGGTCAACCCGCTCCGACCGGCCACGAGGCACGTGCACATCTGAATGGCGAGGAGGATCCACAGGACGAGACTGTGCATCATCATCCACGTTTGCGTCCCCAACCACAGAACCTGCAAGGTCTTTCTCGCGAGCCCATTTGAGCATGAAGTAATTCTTGAGGAAGCCTTTCGCTTGTTTCCATCGCCACTGCACAGAGTAAGGAAAATTGATCGAAGTTTGAGCAAGCTACAAATAAGCAAGAAAAAAAGGGGGGATCACCTACCGGCTTTCCCAAGATCTTCTCTAATTCCGGTTTGATGTCCTCACTAGTCGCCCTCGGGTAGCCGCAAATTGTGTCCCTAGAACTGCTCTGACTCTTCTCGTCATCCTTGCAGCCTTTGCCCAGTTCCGATGAATGACCTGCTCTAGATCAAGGAGATTCTTCATCCAGGTCAGATAAACGTCGTCTCCTCGGTTGGCAAACATCGTGGCGGAGATGAAATATGCCAAGAAATTGAAGCGGCGCTGAAACTCATCCATATGAGTGAAGTCGGCGGAGGTGATGACATCCTCAAAGGAACCATAAGACAGCTTCATCTTTCGACCAAATCGGCGTCGTTCGAGCACAGGCTCTAACAATTCCATCACCTGATCCGGCACAACAGGGTCGAATTCGACATCTTGACCACCCCGGCGTAGCCCGGTAATCATCACGAAGTTGACAGGGGTTATGGCCATTTCTCCCACGGGGAGGTGGAAGGTGTTAGTGGAATCCTGCATCTTCTCGCGAGCGCACGCCCCATTACCCGTGGTGTACAAGGTTCCCAGGCCTTGACACATTTCCAGAAAAGGTCGAATCCTGACTCTTCTAAAAGGGTAAGCGCCCAATTATCTTCTGCAAGATGCTCGACCACCTTGATCGGCTTCCGCATATTGCCGCCAGTTCTAAGGGAGTCTTCCTGAGGATCCACCACAAAAATTCAGAAAGAGACAGGTCCCTATGGCAACCTATCAGGTGATCCCTAATTTAGCAAAAGCTAAATTGAGCTTCCACTAAATTAGGGGGCTAAAAAAAAAACAACAAAAAAATCATTCGGCCCACCCGAGGAGAACGCAGACGGGTTCTCAAAAGGGTTGGGCCTCGCTTTTGGCCCACAAGAAAGCAGACGGGTTCCCTTAAGGAGAAAGAGGGCTGGGCCTAGTTTTTTCGGCCCACCCAAGAAAAGAGAGTTGGGCCTCGCTGTTTTCGGCCCAACCAAGAGGGTAAGCGCCCAGTTATCTTCTGCAAAATGCTCGACCACCTTGATCGGCTTCCGCATATTGCCGCCAGTTCTAAGGGAGTCTTCCTGAGGATCCACCACAAAAATTCAAAAAGAGACAAGTCCCTATGGCAACCTATCAGGTGATCCCTAATTTAGCAAAAGCTAAATTGAGCTTCCACTAAATTAGGGGGCTAAAAAAAAACAACAAAAAAATCATTCGGCCCACCCGAGGAGAACCAGACGGATTTTTCAAAAAAAGTTGGGCCTCGCTTTTGGCCCACCAAGAACACAGACGGGTTCGTCTGCGTTTGGGCCTCGCTTTTGGCCCACCAAGAACACAGACGGGTTCGTCTGCGTTTGGGCCTCGCTTTTGGCCCACCAGGAACACAGACGGGTTCTTCTGCGTTTGGGCCTCGCTTTGGCCCACCAGGAACGCAGACGGGTTCCTCAAAAGGGTTCTCCTTTCGGCCTCGCTGTTTGGGCCTCTCTTTTCGGCCCAGGAAAAAATGGGCCGCTCACTTATACCTAGAACGCAGACGGGTTTCTAATGAGGGTTGGGCCTTGTGTTTTTCGGCCCATCCATTTGAACGTAGACGGGTTCTTAAGTTGGGCCTCACTTTTTTCAGCCCACCCAAGGCAAACGCAGACGGGCTCAGGTTTGGGCCTTGTTCTAATAACCAGGAACCCAGACGGGTTCTATTTGGGCCTTTTCGTCTAATTGCAGCCTATCATCTAATTAAGGGATGGATTTGGGCCGAAACTGAGACGGGTTTCACTATACGTTCCATTCGAAAAAGAATCGGCCTATCATCCTCGGTTCTCTAAAGAACAATACGGGTAATTGACATAAATTACTTCATTATTTGTAGCTAAATCATCAAGCTAGAATTAAAACATTTCTACTTGCAAATTTATGCTATAATTAAAGAGAAGAGTCAGGAAGAAAACATTACCCGGACATGTGAATGCTTGTGCCATACGTGATTCCACGGTTCAGGCACCAATATCGACGGTTCCCAACCCGGCCTGGGAGTCCATGCTCGCCGGGAGGACATTTCATGTGCCCAGTTTGTTGCATGGGGTTGAACGGGCGGATCCCTAACTTTCCTAACCATTGCTTCCTAACTAGTGAATGAAGGATTTCTTTGAGTAAGAAATGGAAGTGAAGAGTGAGATGTGTGATTGAAGAGGCCCTTTTTTATAAGGGAATTGGATGCATGCACACCACACAAGTGGCCAAGCAGCGGGTCCCAGCAACAAGATCATGGAGGGCACGCATTGGCCGAAAATCTATCCAAAAATCTATCCACATGCATTAGCCAAAAAGAAAAAAAGAAAAAAAGAAGAGAAAGCAGGCCCAACGCAGACGGGAAGCGCTGAAACCGGTCCAGATGCCAAAACGCAGACGGTTTCCTGCGCGCAATCCGGCCCAGATGCGCAGACGGGTTCTTGGGCTTTGCAGATACTAGACGGGTTCCCGGGCCAAGAAACGGGCCTTGCATTCGCAGGCCCAATGCAAGAAGGAGACCTTAGACGGGTTCTGCTGCGCCAAACAATACCGACCCAGGCTCATCGCAGTTAAAGTGGGCCTTGCAATCGCAAGACCAATTCAAGAACTCAGGCGGGTTCAGAGAGCCAAAATGGGCCCAAGTTCGTCGCTCTAATTCAAGCCCAAAACAATGGCAGACTTAAGCCCATTTCCGAGAGCTAAAGCGCAATTGACAGGTAAATTCTCTGACTAGCTCTGATTTTCAGATAAACTGATGCTCTCCTGCTCTGTTTTGCAGGACAATACACGAGATACGTCGGTCGTCAGGCGGTTACAAAAAGACGAACCCATCTTCAGCGGCCGTCATCGGGCCCTCACAATGCGATGACACCCCTCGGTCAGCTTTACGGAAGAAACTAAGCAGACCAACCAACATCGACGCAGGACCAAGCTTCCAAGCGTCACCTCGGTCCGCCTCACAGCGAAATGAAGCGGATCAACCCGACCGGCTTACGGAAGAAACTAAGCGAGTCAACCCATCTTCAGCGGCCGTCATCGGGCCCTCACAATGAGATGACACCCTCGGTCGACTTTACGGAAGAAACTAAGCGGCACTAACCAACATCGACGCAGACCAAGCTTCCAAGCGTCACTCGGTCGCCTCACGGCGAAATGAAGCGGATCAACCCCGACCGCTTTACGGAAGAAACTAAGCGTGTCAACCCATCTTCGGGCCGTCGCCGGGCCCTCACAATGCGATGACACCTTCGCCGGTCGACTTTACGGAAGAAACTAAGCAGGCCAACCAACATCGACGCAGGACCAAGCTTCCAAGCGTCACCTCGGTCCGCCTCACGGCGAAATGAAGCGGATCAACCCCGATCGGCTTTACGGAAGAAACTAAGCAGGTCAACCCATCTTCAGCGGCCGTCATCGGGCCCTCACAATGCGATGACACCCTTCGGTCAGCTTTACGGAAGAAACTAAGCAGGCCAACCAACATCGACGCAGGACCAAGCTTCCAAGCGTCACCTCGGTCCGCCTCACGGCGAAATGAAGCGGATCAACCCCTACCGGCTTTACGGAAGAAACTAAGCAGGTCAACCCATCTTCAGCGGCCGTCATCGGGCCCTCACAATGTGATGACACCCTTTTCAGCATCCAGGCACAGGTCTTGCACTCCACGACGAAATGAAGTGCACGACCTTGATCTACCTCACAACGAAATGAGGCGGATTAATTCGGTCAACTTTACGGAAGAAACTAAGCAGGCCAACCAATATCGGCGCAGGACCAAGCTTCCAAGCGTCAACCAGCTTCAGAACAGGCTTCTGATTCATATCCAAGATCATCAAGACTACTTTGATCATCGTTTTACTCAAACTCGATCAAAGTGGGGGCTATCTGTAGACACCGGATTTTGTACCGGTATTAGTTTTAGTTATTTGTAAAAATAAGCTAGCCGAATAGTTTAGTAGCATGCAAACCCATCTCTTTTCTAGCCCGAAAACGAGCATAATGGCCCAAATGTTACGGGCCTGAGCATAATAGCCCGAGAACGAGCATGAACCCGTCTGGGTTCTGAGCATGGCTCAGCTCAGCAGGAACCCGTCTGGGTTCCTTGGGCCTGAGCATGGCTCATTCCAAGAGGACCGTCAGGTTCTTTGGGCCAAGCGCAGCTCGGTCCAAAGCTGAACTCGATTGAGTTTTGACGCGGCGGCAAAAACCTAAACCCTAGAATGCACCCCTTGCTTCCCCCATTCCACTATAAATTAAACCCTTTTTTTTCCCTTCCATAGACACACCAAGGTATGCTAGAGTATTGACACTAGCATATTCTCTCCACCTCTTCTCTCCTTTTGCATGCTGCTTCACTAAAGGTTAGCATAGTTGATGTAAAACATGTAGTAATCTATTGAATTCTTTTGTTTTTATTTTCAATATTTCGCATGATTTCAATGATGAATTTGTGAAATTTATATCTAATTCCTCCCTCTTTACTTTTGTTTTGCTTTAATTTAATTCTAGTAGAGTCTATTCGTTGAATAGGCGGATTTGATGATTTTAATTGTCAAATTCGTAACCTTACCCCCGAATCCATCTCTGGATTCGCAGGCCGGAATCTATGTTTAATGGTTTGTTGTTTTTCTCCTAAAATTCAACTGGCGACTCTATTTCTGCACTTTATTTTCTTTTTTTTCTTTTTATGGTTTTTATGACCTTTAATCCGGCTTGGTTCTTCAAGAACCCAGACGGGTTCTTCACCTTTTTTTTTTTTGCTTCTTTTTTTCTTTGTTTTCCGCTTCGTGGGGTTTCACAGCCAAGAACCCGTCTTGGTTCCGCAGTGAACTCAGACGGGTTCCTGTGTGTTTTCCCTTCCCTTTCTTTCGTCTCTTTTTTTTTCTTTCTATAAAGGTGAACCTCGGGCGCTAAAATTGTTTTTAATCTGTTAACGAAAACATTCTTAAAAGTTCAACCTTATTTAAGGTTAAGCAATCCTAGTCGGCTCCCAATCACTCCTTAAGTAGCGCCGCGAAAAATGGTCATCGATCAATTTTTCGGGGTCTACAAATACGGATTTAATTTTAAAATTAAAAAAACTAAAAAGTATCATTAATCCCTGACTGTTTTGGACTCCGACTAAATTTACAACTCTTCCATCACCAACATAACTAATCCCTGACTGCTTTGGACTCCAATTAAGTTTACAACTCTTCCATTACCAACGTAATCGGCTAGGTCAATTACATTCATGACTTTTTTAAAACATATAAATACAATACATTTGTTAGGATTAAACTCTTTTCATCTACTATTCCGAGCAGTCAACATCATAATTGTCACACTTCAACATATTCGCCTTAATTGAGTACCATTCGCAGTTCATACACTCAAGTTATCTTTGATAAGGCAAGTCACACGTCACTATTATATAGATTTTCAAACCTATTTAGGTCTTCTTCAATTGCATTCACTGTTGTTGACGTATTCAAAAACTTTGAATTCTGCAGATTCAATTATCATCATCATATTTGACATACCATTCACACTTCTTAATCTCATGTTATCATCTTTAAGGTAAGTCACATGTTACTATTATATGGATTTAAAAACCAGTTTAAGTCTAATTTGATTGCACTCACTGTATTTAACTATTCAATCACTTTGAATTATGCAAATTGACTTAATCAGTAACATTACACCAAATCAAATAAGGTACATACTATTATATTCTGATAAGTGTGTTGTTTAATCTGAAACTTTTCATTCTCCTTTGTTTATTTAATTTTTAATCTCCACTTTTTATTTTTCTTTGTTTATTTCATTGCTTTGTACCCTCCCAAGTAAATTAGATAGAAATGTTTACATTGTCACTTGAGTTACCTTTCTGATGTAGCTCCAATTTGAAGCCAATGGCAGATTGTTTGAGCTACCACCGCAGATCCCATAGGATCCTCCCCCCAAACTGTAATGTCCTTACTCCCCACACCATTATTCACCAGTCCACACCCCATATTACAATAGATTTATAAAAGAAAATACATACATCACAATTGTTACATCATTAAAATTACATACACAAAGCAAGCTGCCTAATTCTCTATCGCGTCCACTAATTTGATAGCCTACAAAAACAAAAACCATTGAATCCAAAAATAAATATATTCTAAAAGAAGAGGATAATTAAAAAAAGATTTTCAAAAAATATGCTTATTCTGAAATATTCATTGACCGGCTTTCAGGGATTTATTGGCCAATTTTTTGGGTTTAGGGATATTAATTAAATTTTAGATACATCTATGTAAATAAAAATTTCTAAGAAAAAAACCCTCTAAAAGTTCAACAGACTAGAACCAAAACAGACCATATCAAATCCTAGCACTTTCAAATAACCAACCAAAATTTTAATTATAAACTTAACAGATCCATATCATAAACCCTAACAACGACTTTTGAAAAAATAAATATATTCTAAAAGATTCATTGATGAGTTTGTAGGGTTTAGGGATATTACATAGATTTTAAATAAGAACTCTATGTAAATTACAATTTTTAGCAACAAATTTTGAATAATTAAAAAACAGATTTTCAAAAAATATGCATATTCTGAAATATTTATTGACCAGTTTTCAAGGTTTAAGGATATTATTTAAAATTTAGACATCTATGTAAATTACATTTTCTATGAAAAAGATAAAGAAAAAATCTCTAAAGGCTCAACATCAAGAACCAAAACAATCTATGTTTGCAAATCATAATAACAAAGTCAGAATAGGATAAAAATACAGTCACATACCACTTATCATAGATAAACATAAGAAAAAATATATAGATTTTAGATAACTCTATGTAAATAACACTTCCTAGCATGCAAATTTTGAATTATTAAAAAACTGATTTTCAAAAAATGTACATCCTCTGAAATATTTATTGATCGGTTTTCACAATTTGGGGATATTAATTAATTTTTAGATACATCTACCTAAACAACAATTTTTAAGAAAAAGACAAGAAAACATTGAATCCAAAAAATAAATATATTCTAAAAGAAGAGAATAATTAAAAAACATATTTTCAAAAAACATGCATATTCTGAAATATTTATTGACCGGCTTTCAGGGATTTATTGGCCGATTTTCCGGATTTAGGGATATTAATTAAATTTTAGATACATCTATGTAAATAACAATTTCTAAGAAAAAAAACCCTCCAAAGGTACAACAGACTAAAACCCTTCGAAGGTACACACCTTTCACACTTGCACTTTCATATGTATAGTTTGTTTCATAAAATTATACCACTACTAATTATACGATAATTTAAAATTCCAGGTCAACATAAGGAAGGATGATGCATTATGCAACTCGCCGTGGTCGACGTTCATTCACATTTTAGGAAATTTTCTATTGCTGAATTACATGTTTTGTCGGAACAATTTATCATGATGTTTTCCATGTAACAATTTCATTAATATTTCGTTTGGTTTATTTGTATGGATAGTTAATTATCCATGACTTTTATAAAATTTCAAAAGTAGCTAATTGAGTTTATTTGTATGGATAGTTAATTATCGCACGGGTTGAGGCCTAGTAATTTTATTAAATGTCTTATTCCCTCCGTTTCGTATTAATTATCGTTTCAAATTTTAAAATTTTGACCATAAATTTATCAATATACACAATGAGTTACTATATAAATTTATCATCATTGGATTTTTAATGGAAAATACTATCATAAAAGTATAATATTGCAATTGTTAATAACATATTAGGTAAGAAATTATCAACGAAAGGGTGACATTGGAGGCCGTGAAAGTCAAAATTATGACAATTAAAGTACCAATAATTTAAGCAATATAATTTTGGATTTTTGGATAGTAATATACTGATATTTGAAGATATTAGATTGTAATATACCGACCTTTACTATTGGAAAACAATGTCCCTAATCTTTTTTTTTTTTTTGAGAAAAAGCCCTAAAAGGTACCACATCATTCCATTAATATAGCAGTATAGTACATATAATCTTGGACTGAGTCAAGAACGACCTCAGGCCTTTCCTCCAACCAAATTCTTTCAAAAGAATCATAGGATTGTAGGTGAGCGAGGGAAATAACAACACTATTTCCATATCTTCGGACATGATTCCAAGAAATACAATGAAAATTACAACCCCCCTCTTTAATTTTATCAAAGATGATTGCTACGTTCTTCCTACCAGTGAAGTTGCTTCGTAACCTCCGAATATTGTCGATGCAGTTTCCTTCGACTTTCTATGCCTTCTTTATCTTCCAACCAACCAACTTTTGAGACTCAGACTGCAAAAGCCTGCAGCTAGTCTAGACTCACACTGCTGACCGACAATCACCTGCTTCACGTAGTCAGAAGCAATCTGGCTTCAGGTATTTGGAAGCAATTTGGCTTCACGTAGGCGCAAACAATCTGGCCGGCTTCTCGTAGGCGCAAACAATCTGGCTCACATGATCTGCCAACTGCCAGAGGAACCGTTAGGGTTTGGTTTCTACGGTTTTCGGCAGAAAAAGGGAGCACAATTGTCCCTAATCTTTATATCTATGTGATATTATTATACCAAAAGTAACTAAGAGGGTGATGAAGTGGTCTCCATGCAGATTTGGCTGGTGGAGGGAAAAAAACTTGCCCCGACCCAATAATCTCGTTAATCCCTTCGTTTTTCTTACGAACACACGTTACAAAACATTGGTTGGTTGTGTGTCACGTCAGCACAAAGACTAGTTCACCACTCCCTTAGTCATTGTGTTGGGCCATTTTTTTAACATGGATTAGTTAGAAAAACGGAGGGTTTAATGGGGTTTCTGGGCAGGGGGACTATTTTTTCCCCTCCACCTGGCACGACAGCACGGAGCCCAATTCATCAGTCACCACCCCCTTAGTCACTGTTGGTATATAATCTCACTAAGTATAAAGGTCGGGAATATTGTTGTTTAATAGTAAAGGTCGGTATATTACAATCTAATATCCTCAAAGGTTGGTATATTTTCATCCAATATCCCTATAATTTTTCATATAGAGTGTGTTTAGAGGGGGAAAAACATTTTTTTGGAAAATGTCTTCCCAATTTTGTAGTGTTTGGTACAAAAAAAGTTTAGAAAATCATTTCCAAAGAAAATTATTTTCTTCTGAAGGAAGGAAATTGACTTACTTTGTTCAACCTAGAAAAATCATTTTCCACCATTGATTGTTGGGTCGATTTTTACTACTAACTCTAACTGAAATTTGAGGCCAAAATTTAACATTAACGGTTTTGCTCGAAATTTTGTAACACGATAGAATTGATTAAAAAAACCTCAAATATAAATTTTTAGCTCAAAATATTTTTATTTGATAATATTTATCACGATATACATCAAATCAGAAGTTTTTGCCTTAAAACTTACTGAAACTTTTTAAAATTTAAACTGAACTGTTTGAATTGAAACTTTATGATTTGATAGTATGAACTAAGAAAAGCTCAAATATAAATTTTTAGCCTTTTGGACCCAATAAACTAGTTTTTAAAAAGTTACTTGATGAAGCTTTTTGAGTTAGCTTTTCATAAAAAATTACTTTATCAAACATTTTTCCTACAATCAACTAAAGTCAAACAATTAATTAAAACAGCTATAATGCTAACAACTAATAGCTACCAACTACCAATTGGTTGCCAAACAGGACCGATATGTCCCATCCTATATTTGACATCCCAAAGATTAGGCTGTCAAGACACCAAAACAAAAGCAAGCAAAGAATAAAAATAAAAAATAAAAAAAAACCGCAGAGAAAACCTGAAAAGTGAAAACAACTCATACATAGAGTATGAATAAATCCTGAATGGCTTTTATCAAAAAAAAAAAAAAAAAATCCTGAATGGCGGCAACAACCGCCCTTGTTCTTCTTCTCTTAGCTGTCCACGTTTTCCCACTCTGTGGGGCCCACTCCCTCGCTGGAACTCCTATAAATACCCTCCTCTGTTATTCACCCTCTCTCAACAAATACAAATACAAATACAAATACAAATACAATTAAAAATCAATCAATCAATTAAAAATGGCAGCACAGATGAAGGCAATGATCTTGGCCGGCGTGGTGGCTCTGCTCGCCGCCGCAGTCTCAGCCCAGGACATGGCTCCATCGCCATCACCGTCGATGGAGAAGGGCGCCGGATTCTCTCTCCCCGTCTCCGCCGCCATGGTCGTCTCCTCATTGCTCGTCTCTTTGGTGGCCTCCTTCAACCACTAGATTCAGAGTTTAATTTATTCTATCTCTCTCTCTCCGGTGGCCTCATTTTTGTTTTGATCATCTCTTGATTTGTTTTGAAATTGTTTGGTTACAGAGTGATTCACATTTGCTATGTGATTTCCTTTTATTCTATACCACATTGTATACCACAGTTCTATTATGCTAGTAGCATTTCCTATATACTTCTATATGGTCCTATAATTATTATTTATTGCTCTATTTGCTTCTTATTTCACCTCATCCTTTTCAATTCCTATGCTTGGAGTACTACCTCCGTTTCTTTTATTGACTTTTCAAGATAAAGGGGAAAAATTAATATTACACAAAAGAAAAATTAACAATTCTCCAATAACAAATGCTTTCAACACTTTGGTTTGGTTTATGTTTTATTATTTATATACAATTCCAATTCAAACACCATCTTCTGTGGAAATGTTCTAAACTGCAACGTCCTTATTAAATCTTCATATAAAATATACACCAAGGTCCTCTTGGTGAGACGTGGTGAAATTTAAAAAGTGCAAGGAAAAAAAGCGAGGAAAGAGAAAAAAAAAATGAGCTCTAATATTTGTTTCAAACAAAGGCCGGGTCCTTTGGATTTGTAAGTAGAATTTTGTTTATCTAATTTACTTTACACTCAACTCACTTCATTCCTATTCTATATTAGAAGTATAGTTCAGCGGTAAATGATAAGTATGGTACATATTATTTTTGATAAATTTAGGTAATTTTTGATAATTTTATGTAAGCTTAGATATATTTTTGTAATTATAAAATGAATAAATTAAAAGTTAGAGTTTAAAATATTATAATTTTCAAATTGTTAAAGAACTTCAAAATTTAGTATAAGTTAAAAATCAAAACATTAAAAAATAAAATTTTTTGGTAAACTTTGGTAACTTTCAGTAAGGTCTCGTTCCTTTTTACAGTGTGATTGCGATACGATTGGTCGCGGTGTGGTGGAAATAATGGTAGGTAAATTGATATATTTTAATTTGAAAATAATGGTAGGTGAAAAACTGAAAATAAAGTGAAAGTTTTGATTTTTTATTTAAAAAGTTTTCACCTTTAATAAAAAGAGCAATAGAAAGTTATAGTAAATTGAAATGGAAATTGGAAATTTACAGTGTAAAACTGCAAACGAACCCACCAAAAAAAAAAAACGGGGCCTAAGTATTTACCAAAGGTTACTTACATTCAAACTTTACAAACCCTTTTTAGTGTGAGTAAAATTAATCCCAACTTAACTCCGACCCCCCCTAAACATTATAATTGATTTTCTTTTAAAAGAATATGATTGATATTTTCTCATAACTATTTTCTTACCTCTGATTTTGTTCTATGTATGACCCCTAAACATTATAATTGATTCTAACTTGTCATTGAAGATTACCTCCAGTTTTATTCTTTGGTATATCAATGTAACTTTTTATATAAGATGAATAGGAATACTTGATTTAATTGATATTTGTAAATTTTTATTTAAGACCTGGTCAAATAAGATATTATTGTGAGGTAGTTACTAGAACTGTTTGCTTAGCCGCGTTGTTGTAACTTGTAAGAAGTGTTTGAACACTAGCTGCCCCTCATAATTGTCCCTTGCATTGGTGTCCTTTTCTTCACGCTCTGTATTCGTGCTTTTTCTTGACTCTGCCGCTGTGACATGACATGTGAACAAGTATGTATGCGCATTGCAAACGACTTTTCCCCTACGTTTGGCAACGTTGCAATTTCATCGAAACCCCCAGGTTACATTCCAACGCTGAGGTCATCCCCCACTTGATTGAAAATAACAAAAAAGAATCAACCTCTATTAGCTAAATCATGCGTCATAAACGTACAAAACAAATAGGCCCTTATTGGCAACTTTGATAGCTGTTTGGATTGGTTCTTTGACTTTAATTATTTGGATTAACTTATTGTAAGAAATGTATTTGATAAACTAGCTTTTTGAAAATTAGTTTATTGGGTCTATAAAGCTAAATATGAAAAACTTATTACCAATCTTAGATAGTTTTTTCACCTTGGTCACAAAGTTAACACTGTCCAAAAAGCTAACAGTCAAACACTCCCATAGAGAAATTCACTGTTTAGAAAGGATAGATTTGTTTTGAACATAGAATGATGATTGGTAAGAATCTTTTTACCTCGTCAGATTATAATGTTAGTAAGCTTCTAACATAGTACTCCTCCTATTTCATATTAATTGTTACTTTATTAACTGTCACGGTCTGCATTATTATTTTTTAATTGATAATTTCTTGTATAATATTAGTATGTTTGAAATGGTAATATTTTATACAAGCCAAAAGAACACCCCAGAGTACAATCACCAAGCCGGAGTCAACACAAAAATGATTTAGGTAGCTGGAGTGACAAAAATATCCCTGTTTGGCTCCAATTTTTGTCTTTAAAACTGACTTAACTCCTCCCCCCAACTGCCGAATTGAGTCGGCAATTAGAGACCAAAATTTGAGAGAGAGGAAGCTAGAGATTGAGGAGGAGCTTTGCAACCCACAATGTCAAGGAGGATGGGAGGTAAATCCTAAACGAATTCATTGTCTGAGATGGCATCAGTTTTGAAAATCGTAAGCCTTCAATTGTTTTGAAAATCGACCGCCTTCAATTGAATGGGTGGTGTGCGTTAGTCTGAAAATCGACAGCCTTCAATTCCCAGTTTTGTTCAAACAATTCCCCTTTACTTTCAACAAAATTTAAACCTTAAATTTACAAATTAACAAAATTCATAACCTAACTTTTGAACAAAACCATCTAATACAGATTTCGAACCCTAACATTCGAAATTAACCATTTACCCTAATTTCCGAACCTGACATACAATGTGATAATGATGCTTACCACTGCAAGATTCTCCGTTAACGGTGGCGTGACTGAAACAGGCACTCAAACTAGAAGCTCGACCAATTCTCGTAAACTTGAACTTTCAATGCTCCTCTTCCTTCCCAATTCTCCAATTCTCTCTGCCTCTTTGAAGTTGAGTGGAGTAGTGTAGTGAAGAAGAAGAACGAATGAAAGCGAAGAAGAAGAAAACCAAGACAAATTTGAGCGGACAAATAAAAGGGGCAAACTGGACTTTTCAATCATAAGTCAAGGGGTATTTACGTCTTTTTATTGATTCCGGCTCTTTTGGTCGGAAAATACTCAACCAGCAAGTTTTGACAATAATCTGGTCCCCAAAGAGTAAAAAAAATAATGTGGTCCCCAAATAGTCAATTTTAGGGAATGTATGGCATCCCGGAGCAAATTTTTGAAACACTTCCTTTACATATTTTTATTGACCTTACCTTTTTACTTTACCTAGTTTTATCTATCCATTCACGTGCGTACTTTCCTAACATGTACCTTATCTAATTTTATTTACTTAATCTTACATTATCTTCTTACCTTACTTTTCTTACATATTATTTACTTTTCAAAACAACATAACCTCGTGACCTAAATAGCACAGCTGCGCTATTTTTTTCATTTTTTGGCAAAAAATAGTGTGTCATTTCGCACAAAAAATAATTAAAAGGTCTTCATATTTTGATGTACTCCCTCCGTTTGTTTTTATCAGTCGCCTAGAAAATTGTGTTAAAAAGATTGACCATTAATATCTTAATTTGTATAATGATTCATGACACAAAATTGACATCATTAGATTCGTAATAAAAAATACTATTCAAAAAATATAATATAATATTTTTTATAAAAGTTTTATATTAGAAATTATTGATTAAAAATTGACACTAAAAACCGTAAATGAAAGAAAAAACGGAGGTAGTAATTATTTTTAAGGTCCTATATTCTTACAAATAATTATAGAGTTACATTATCTTAAATGTAATTATTTATGGAGGACATTCCTACCTATTTTTCGGTGCACTAATGTAACGCCCCGAATTTTAGGGTATTACTTAGCAATATTTTAATCCATTTAATCTTGATTAAGCGGAAGCGAATTTAAAAGCCGAGAGCGTCACGCCGCTTTCCCAAGAGGAAAAGCAAGGCTTTTGCTATGAAAATAACTGGAATAGAAATATTGCTAAGTAACACCCTAAAAGTCGGGGCGTTACAGCTGGTATCAAAGCCGATCCGTGACCGTGAGCTGCGCCAGTGGACGGGAGATCCATGGGCAGTCACCTAGCGGGGAAAAGATTCTGGAGTGGATTGTGGCACAACGAGGACGTTGTGCACTTAAGTGGGGGTGATTGTAATACCCCGGATATATGGTTAAAGTGTGGCTTAAAAGGATTGAAATGACTACTCATATCACCAAGGTGCACCTTCTTTTATGATAGCTCATCCGTTGAGAACTGCACAGTTAAGCGTGCTTGGCTGGGAGTAGTCCAAGGATGGGTGACCTCCTGGGAAGTTTTCCCGGCGTGTGTGGCGAGGGAAGACGCTGAAAGACTAGAGTGATTTGTGGGGCGTCACAATGATCCTTAAAGCGATTATTGGTAATGCCCGCGGCCTGGGAGGGGGCCGAGGCATTACAACTAAGCACCGATTGCAAAATTTATTAGTGATTAGGGTTATTTAACTTTAACCAACACTAAACATTGAAACCTAAAATAATAGTCGACTTCAATTAAAACAACCCTAAATATGAAGATTATTCATTTACCCATTTTTGAGCCACAAAATAGGTCAGAATAATAAATAATTAGGAAAAAAATAATATCAAATTATTAGAATATAAGATCCTCAAAAATAATTAAATGAAAACATATGGATCTTTTAATATTTTTTTTTTGGTATTTTATGAAATAAGAGGGAATGAATGACCGAATTGAATGAATGAGGCCGGCCCACCTACATAGCTTACCTATCGACGTGTACCCATGGGCCCCACACGACCCTTTCTCACTCATGTATGTATACCCCTCCTCTCTCCATCTCTTTTCCATAACAAATCGACGCCAATCCATCTCTCTCTCTCTCTCTCTCTCTCTCTCTCTCTCTCTCTCTCTCTAAAACATAGACAAATTCAGCTGATTTAAATTAAACTCCAAAAAAATGGCACAGATGAAGGCACTGCTCATCATAGCCGCCTCCATGGTGGCGGTGCTTGCGGTGGCAGTGTCAGCTCAAGACTTCGAGATGGCCCCGGCGCCGTCGCCGTCGGAGGCTGCGCCGCCGTCCATGGAGACAGGCGCCGCCTTCTCCCTCCCGGTTTCCGCCACTTTGATCGTCTCCTCACTGCTTGCCTCCTTTGCTGCTGCTACCTTCAACTACTGAACCTGTTCAATTTTAATCTCTCCTTAATTCCGCTCTCTTAAGTCTTATTTTGATGCTTAATTAATTACATGAGCGGCATTATTTTTTGATTTATTATTTACACGGTGAGGGTGTTATTGATGAGGCATTTGATTATACTTGCTTGATATATATTCACATGTATACTTGGATGCACTTGAAATATATACAAACGCAAGGTCCATATCTTATTTTTCTTGAGAATTGTTGGCGTTTAATTTTCATTAATCAACAGGTAAATCCCAGAAAAAAATATGTACCTGATTGTTACTACCAACCAAGAGCTAATTACTTTGACCAATATTTTTGTCGAATGGTAAGCAATCATTGCGTAGAAAGCCACATCTCATGCTCAACCAAACTTACCCAACACTTTTAGAACTCAATTTAAATTTGTCTTTCACTCACCCAAGAAAAACACATAAAATAATATAACTTACTTGAAGTGTATATATATGAAACAAAGTTGTGAATCGTTGGAAATAATAATTTAGAAAAATCATGAAAAAGTTAACTAGAAACTTCTACATGAAAATCTATGATATCATATGAAGATAATATCATATAATATCCCAGATATATTGAATCTAAAATATAAAAAAAGATAAAATAGAAAGGAGATTAAGCAAGATAATTGGAGGTATGATCTTAATTACCACATATAAATACATATAAATAGGTATTAATATAGTGAGCTTGACTCACATGGTATTATGGAAAGCCTTCCAACATTAATTGGAGGTGCGATCTTAATTACCACTTGCAAAATTCTTTGTATTGAGCTCTGCAGAGCTTTTAGCAAATTATTGAATTTTACACCTTGAAGGTGGTGGGAACGAGAGTTCAATAGATGAATTGCTACCCAAATTATTGAGCTCTTTGTGTCTGGAAAAATGGAATGCAATATTTTGTAATATTATATATTTTTATATAGTTTTGATACTAGTATATTTTATGCTCCGAAAATTATTATATACTCCCGCAGGAGTACACTTCCTCACCCAACTCGCTATGCGTCACATGATGTCAGCGCTTGCGTTTAACTTTTAAGGCCAAATGTTGTACTATATATATTTTTCCATCGGCAGTGAATCAATACATATGCAGCGGTCCAGCGGAAAGGTGGAGAGTCACAAGACATGTGGGGGTTGTTTGGCAACCAGCTGTTGGCTGTTGACTGTTTCAGTATTTTGTTAGCTGTTTGACTTTTGGCTGTTTTGTTAGATGTTTTTGTTGGCGGTTTGTGTTAGTTGTTTGTATAAAAGGTGTTTGATAGAGTTAGTTGTTTTTAATATGAGTTTTTTGTTTGATTTCCGATTATACCCTTTAGCTTTATTTTCGGTATTTTTTTTTAACATTATGGTTTCTAATTTATTTTTAGGTTTTTCCCTCCATATTTCTAGTAATTTTTTTTATTGATATTCTTTTTTCCATCGTATTTATGTGTTCAATAAATAATAACCGAAAGTTGGAATTTGTATTAATAGGCTTATAACTAAATTGTTCATTGATTGCCAAATTTCCTTGAGTAAGACTAAATTTTTTTATCCAAATTTACTTTTACAGTGAACGTTGATATTTTATAAATTTTTATCCTAAATTTACTTAAAAAAATTTTCTTAATTGTAAAAATATTTTTTATTTGTACATCTTAGATACCAACATGTTAATTTACACTATAAACAACCAAAATACTTTGGATGGTAGTTTTGGTGGAAGATGGAAGAAAAATTAAAAGAAACAACCTTAAATAATTTGGATAACAGTTTTTCTAATTTTTATGAAGTATGTGGTCAACATGGTAATTTACATCCCAAAAAGAAAAAAAACCATTTACAAAAAGCTACTCGCTTTTTGCAAAAATACTTTTTGGGGTAAAAAGTTACTTCAATCCACTGACCCACCAAAGATGCCATATTGACTTTTTGAATGGTCAAACAGTCAAATGCCCCAAAAAATTATTTTCTCCAAAAAGTCAGACACCCCGTGGTCCTGAGTTCAAAGGTCATTGCACATAAAATGTGCTTGATCTTTTACTTTTGTGTTTTGCTTCATTTATTTTGCAATTATCCAATTAATATCATATTTCCTTACCCTTTTTCTATTTTGCTTTGTTTATTATTTGATTCTGTTATTTTTCTTTTTAATATCCTCTATATCTATTTAAATCTTTTCCCAATTTTTTCAAGTTTCTCCATATTTGTCTCCAATTTTGGCATTTCCTTTTCTCATCATTTAAAATTTTTTTTTTGTCCTTTTTTTGTATCATTTTAGTTTATTGCACACCAAATAAATTGTATGTATAGTGTGCATAAATATTATAATAAGTGTGTAACAATATAACTCTTGGTGTCAAATATATAAATTAGTGTGCAAATGAATTTATGCTAGTGTGCAAATGAATTTACGCTAGTGTGCAAAAATATCTATCCCACAAAAATTTAGTGTGCCAAGGAGTCTGTGATAATGTGTAAAGGAATCTACTACAAAAAAAAAAAAATTAGTATGTAAATGAGTCTGTGTTAATGTACAAAAGAGTATATCCTACAAAAACTTAGTATGTAAGGAGACTATATTGGTATGTAAAGGAATGTGTATTAGTGTAAATGAGTCTATCCCACAAAAATATTAGTGTACAAATGAGTTTTTGTAAATGTGCAGAGGGCTCTATCCTACAAAAAATTTATGTGTAAAGGAGTTTGTGTTAGTGTGCAAAAGAGTCTATCCCATAAAAAATTATTGTGCAAAGGAATCTATGATAGTGTACAAATGTGTCTATATATCCCACAAAAAATTAGTGTGTAAATGAGTTTATGTTAATGAATAAATGAGTCTGTACTAGTGTGTGAAAGAGTATATCCCACAAAAAATTAGTGTACAAATGATAAAACAATAGTGAAAATATAAAACAAAGAAGATAAATAATTTATTATCTATTTTTTATATATGAAAATTAAAAATTACACGGGTGAAAATGGAAAAATAAATGAAAAAGTGAGATATTGAAAAAAGTATAAAAGTAATTTTTTTAAAGAAAAATCTACTCATAGTAGCTACAAAAACTTGAACTACAGACCTCTAGGAAATTGTTAGATATGTACCATAACAATTAGTTTTTACCTTGTTTCATGCGCGGTGGGCTTTTGGACCGGAAATTGTGTTTTGGGCTGGGTTGAACATAGGAGTAGGAGCGAGACCTGTACTCCCGTGGGAGTATAATCTAAAATCTGTTTATGCTCTTGAGATTATTCTATTTACTTAGTTGGGATACACTTTGAATTTATAGGCCATGTATTACACATCTTAGTACACATAATACACACAATCATTCCATTCTTTATTGTCTCTTGTTGTCTCTTCTTGCCTTATTATCATGGTATCAGAGCACTAAAAAAAAAAAAAAGGTAGAAGAAGGCAGAAGAAGACACGTTAAAATGCACTGAGGTGCTCAAGACCACCTTTACCAATTTTCAAACACATTTGTCGACAAAGTGGGGTTTGCTTTATGAAGTTGATTCCCCCACAATTACTTCATCACATTTGCATATTCAAGCCCATACTCCAACTTTCGTCCATCTCATAAGTTTGCTTTAGTTGGACATTTTAATCGACATTTCATCAGAATCTCTAAGTTTCGATCTTTTGCTGGGATTATTCTCCTTCAGCAAATGCTCTTGGGTGGTTAGCTCTGTCACTGCCCCAGTTCTAAATTTCTTCTGGTTGATAGGTGCATTCCTTTCTGTTTGGTTGTTCTTATTACCGATTAGTTTCGTCAATTTGCCAATTTTTGTTGGGATGGATTAGTTAGATGTTTATCAACCAATTTAGACCATTTTAGATGCTATCAACTATGTACCCTGGTCTCAGGAGATGACTAGTTTATTCTTAAGGTTCGTAGACTTTGGCATTATGCTAAGGGTGATATTACTGTGCCTGTTAAAGTGATCGGTGAAAGTGATACCAAGTTTGATGAACATATGGAAGGATGGGATAGCCAAATCATAAGATTCTGACATGGATTAGAAATTGTAGTATTCCTTCTATTATATTGCACTATGCTAAAGAGGTTTGGGATCTTCTTTCTAAATAGTATTCTATAGTTGATATTGCTAACCAATACCAATTGCGTGAGACACTTCGTACAATGAAGCAAGTGTCTCAGCAGTCAGTTAATGATTTTTTGTCCAATATGCAAGCCATATGGGATCAATTGGCTCTGTTTGAACCTAAATGGGAGTGTGCTAAGGATGTAGAAAAGTTTCTCATCTATCGTGATAATTTTAGAGTCATGCAATATTTAATGGCATTACACGCATATTGTGAACTTGTTAGGGCTTCTCTTATTCATAGAGAAACATTTCCTCGACTTGAGTATGTTGTTGTAGAGTTAGTTGCTGTCAGAGGAAACACACCTTAGTATTTTGCACAAGGGTTGTTTTGGCAGCTCCTTCTAACAATATGACCTCAGAGAAAACATGCAACTATGCAAGTATTGCCACTGACCTGGTCATGTCATCTCAGAGTGCCGAAAATTGAAGCGAAAGAAAGAGCAGCATGGCCAACAATCGAGATTCTTTCCCAACAATTCAGTTGTCCCCATTGACACAAAAGAAGGAGCACAAACAAGCATTTCTCTCAGTGATTTACAAGCAATTCTTAACCAAATGGGTATTCGGCAATACAAGGTACTGTTTCGCCCTGGTTCTTTGACTTTCTATGTTGTAATCATATGACATCAAACTTTCACTCAATGGTGAATAAAGCTGACGTTGTGCCAACTTCTGGGATAGGACTACTGATAACTCCATGATGTATATCAATTGTAGTGGGGACATAGTCACCCGCAACTTATCATTACGTGACGCATTTTATGTTCCTAAACTGGCTTTGAACCTTGTTTTAGTGGGTCAATTATGTGAGCTTGGTTACGATGTGCATTTCTCCAACAGTGGTTGTGTTGTGCAGGACCCACAAAGTGGCGAAATTCGGGGAACTGGTCGTAAAGTTGGGCGACTATATGAACTTTCTTTTCTAAATGCTTATGATGTTTTTAATATAGATCCTGATAACTTTGTTGCTGCTACTGCTTTCTCTCAAGATATTTGGCATTCATGGGCTACATATGTGACTCTAGATTGTAATAGTTTATTGATAAAGGCATTTCGGGTCAGGTCAAGCAGAATAAAGTTGATTGTGTCGCTTGTAAGCTTGCTAAAGCATTACGCACTGCTTTTCACTAATAGTGACTCTATGTCAGATGCACCATTTTATCTTGTTCATTATGATATTTGGGGTCCTTCTCCTGCCAAGACTATGAATGGATATCAATATTTTGTTATATTTGTGGATGATTATTCAAGATATGTATGGATTTATCTTATGAAAAATCGATCTAAATTCTCACAAATATACTATAACTTTGTTGCTATGGTGGACCCAATTTTCGTGCAAACTCAAAACTTTCGTATGTGATAATGCTATGGAATACATGACATAAGACTTGGTCACTTTTCTTGCGCAAAATGGGACTTTCCTCCAACATTCTTTCCCTAGAACTTCTCAGCAAAATTGGTGAGCTGAAAGAAAACATCAACATATCTTGGATACGGTTTGAGTAATGCTCATATATGCTGCCTATCCAGAGGTTTTTTGGGGAGAAGCTGCTCACACCTCAGTTTATAACATCAATCGTATGCCTTCTCCTGTAACTAGAAATCTATCTCCATATGAAAAACTTTACGGTAAAGCTCCTGACAACAACATATTACGTGTATTTGGTCGTGTTTGTTTTGTCATGTTACAACCCCATGAGCACACTAAGTTGGAGTCTTGAGTTAGATTATGTTGTTTTTTTGGGTTATAGAGTTCCCCATAAAGGTTATCGCAATTGGGATCCTAAGTCCAAACATCTTCATATCTCTCGCCATGTTGTCTTTTGGGAACATAAAATATTTTCCTTTTTGTCTGAATTTCACGTCACTGATCCCGCAACGCCATTCTTTGTTGTTCCTCTTGCTGAGTTATTTCTAGATGAAGGTGAAATTCTTGATGACCCTTCTACAAGCAACGTCGAGCCCCTTGCAGATCCCATTGAGTTGGATTCACTCCCAACACCAACATCTTGTGATGACTCTATTGCAACATCTAGCTCCCCATCTTCATTCATTGATGTTAATGATCCATCTCTCGATACAACGATGCTTTGAATCAGGGACGTTGAGGCCACATTCTACTGGTGATCCACCTACTCCTCTTATACAAGTTTCACAGCCTGAGATGCAGCTACGACGCTCCAGTAGGGTACGACACCTACCCGAGTACCTCAATGCTTATCAACTCTATGCGGCCACTGCTCCCTCCATGAGCCATCAACATATAGAGAGACTAGTTCTAATCCTCTCTGGCAGCAAGCTATGCAAGACGATGTAAATGCATTAGAGAAAGCACATACCGGGGAGATAGTCGATTTGTCTCCCGGGAAAATCGCCATTGGTATGTCGTCTTCATCGTGCCTTATATGGTCTCAAACAAGCTATTCGAGCTTGGTATTCCAAGTTTAGCTCTACAATCTATAACTTTGGGGTTTCAACTAGCTCTCATGATCACGCTCTCTTTATTCGTCATTCTGATAAAGGGATCATTCTTTTACTTCTATACATGGATGATATGATGATAACGGAGGAATGAAGCAGATGGTATTCGCGAGTTGAAATTTTTTGAATCATCATTTTGAAATGAAAGATCCTGGACCTTTGAGTTATTTCTTGGGTTTGGAAGTACCATCAGGTAGTGGAGGATATTATCTCACTCAAGCGAAATATGCCTCGGAGCGTCTGTCTCGAGCAGGTCTATCTGATTCAAGAACTACAACAACACCCATCGAAGAGAATTTGAAACTCAGTCCACTAGATGATGTTCCCCTCAGGGATTCTACACTTTATCGTCAACTAGTTGGCAGCCTTATTTATCTCACAGTCACTCGTCCAGACATTACCTATGTTGTCCACATTGTTAGCCAATTCATGTCTTCCCCTCGAACAACTCATCATGTTGCTGTGCTTTGGATACTTCGGTATGTGAAGGCTACATTGCTTACTAGATTGTATTTTCCCTTCAATACACTTCTTGTTCTTAAAGCATTCTCTGACTCTGACTTGGTTGGTGATTGCATTGATAAATGTTCTACAATTGGTTTTTGTTTCTTTCTTGGAGACTCTTTGATATCATGGTGTAGTAAAAAGCAAGCTTTGGTTGCTCGCTCCAGCACAGAGGCTGATTATCGTGCACTTGCTAACATTTTTTCTGGACTCATTTGGTTAAGATAGTTGTTAAATGATATGGGTGCAACTCAAGACTCATCAACCGCACTTCATTGTGATAATCGTAGTGTTGTTCATATTGCTCATAATGACGTTTTTCACGAAAGAACCAAGCATATTGAAGTCGGTTGCCATTTCGTTAGGCAACATCTTCTAGCCAATGAAATTCGTCTCGTTTCGGTTTCTACTCTAGATCAAGCAGCTGATATATTTACCAAATGTCATTTGTCCGGTCGATTTCATGATCTAATATCCAAGCTCAAAATGGGGTTTGCTCCACCACCTTCAGCTTTGGGGGGGGGGGGGGGGAAGAAGGGGTGTCAGGAAAAAGGGAATGCAATAGTTTGTAATATTCTATAATCCTATATTTGGGTAGTTTTGATACTAGTATATTTTATCGTCTTGAGATTATTCTGTTTACTTACTTAGTTGTGATACACTTTGTATTTATAGGCCATGTATTACACATCTCAGTAGACAGAATACACACAATCATTCCTTTCTTTATTGTCTCTTGCTGTCTCTTCTTGCTTTATTATCACTTTGCAAAGTTTCCTTTTTAACTGCTATTAGTCATTCTTGTGTGCTTGCTAAAAATGCTTGAATTTTAAACGTTGGAGCAAATGATTATATGTATAGTGATACGTATCTTAGACTGTACTCCCGCGGGAGTAAAAAGTATTGTTTTTACTCCCGCTATGCTTTATTTGTATATATATACAGACCTGTGTGAGATATTACATTGGATCAACTTTACCTAAGTTGTTTGGAGACAACTAAATAGAACCGCGTGTCATGGGTTCAAAACATGTTGGATGCTATTTTGTTTTTTTTCCTCCTTCTTCCAATAATTATTTTTACTCGTCCTTCCTTCACGTGTAATAATCTTCTTTACAGACATTTTCAAATTCTTTTTTTTTTGTAAATATTTATTTTTTAAAATAAACTTTTTTTTCTAAAATATAGATAAGTGTTTAACACCAATATAAGTTATGAATATTAACTTTAGTGTGTATTAATTTTTTTCTTTTTGTGTATCTCTTATATATGCCATTATAAATATGATAATAAAGTAAAATGTTGGTTTGCATAAGTTTAATATTTGGTGTGGATAAACATCTTAGCTAGTGTGTGACAATATGGTATTTGGTGTGCATTGTTAATAGTCACATTACGATTTCTTATGTAAATAAGTATTATCATTTTTTTATGTACATATTATGTCTGGTGTATAAATTAATTACTGCGTAATAGTATAACATCTGAACCGTATCGGGTTCGGTGCCAAACTTTCATAGCCGGGATTGTGGTTAAAGACGAGGTGGACGAAATCCCGACCCATCATCACCAGACTAAAACCGCCCATCCACTCGTTTTCAAGAGTCGTTACACCTTCACAAAAGGCGGGGTGGTGAGCATCACACTATCGTGGCCACGGCGAGCCATCCTTGTTTGGATAAGGAGGGGCTCGGGACTTGTCAACGACCTCGGAGGCCTCGGAACCGGGCTGGGTCGTCCCGAGAATGAGGAGTGTCGAGGCTTGGAAGTATCCCGGTGCGATAAGCTCAAGGCAGGAGCCACGCCAGCAAACAGGCGCTCGTCGTGCCCGAGTCGGAGCTGTCACACCCACGAGGACAAGCTGGTCAGGGCGTCGCGCCGCTACCAGCAACGTCACGCCCGCGACATTTCGATTGGGCCAGCCAAGAAATGGAGCAGATCAAGGTCGCGCTCGGGAAAAGGCCTGTCACGCCCGTGACAGATGGACGTCGCACCCGCGACATCCTTGGTCACGCCCGCGACCCCAGTCGGCCAGCGACGGATGAGGCGGACAGCAGCTCGTCGTGCCCGCGACAGTCTGCGTCGCGCCCGCGACCACCCCCTGCGACATGCGTGCTGTTTCGTTTTTTTTCTGAGTTTTAGCCTAATTTTTTGTTTAGTATAAATACCTTGTTTTCCCATTTCCCAAAGCAGCTTATGTTATTGAATGATTTGCTAATGCAATGTTAGGGTTTTCCCCAAGTTTCTCTCTCTAAAGTCTTGTTCTTACTTTATCCATTTGTTAATGGTGGTGTTAGCAAGTCATTCCTTTAGTGATTATTACGTGGATTACCTATGATAATTATGGTGGGGTGTGAGGCCTAGAGTTGTGGACTCTCCTTGCTCAAGGTTATATCCTTCCTTTGGGTATTTAAGCCCTTGTTCATGTTGATCATCACTCCCATTCACACACTCAAGCTAATCTTCACCCATCCACGCGTACGGTAACGCTCCATTTGGTATCAGAGCTTTGGTTTTTCATTTAGCTTGAGTTTTCTATTGTTCATACTAGTATTGTTCTCTAGTGTTGTCTTTTGTTGGATTTGATTGAATATTTGTGTTCCCCATTCCCTGTGCCTCCAAGTGTGTTGGAGAAGTTGTTATTGCTATTGTGTTTGTTGATTTTGACGCATTTTGGAGTTTTGAGGAGAAGTTGGAAAATTGTGCCCGTAAGGTTTTCGATGAAATGTCTAAGTGAAAAAAAACACAAAGAACCCTTAACCAAACACAAGCCAACTACAAGAAAACCCCCAAACTCCACAAAATATCCCAAACACATACCGTCCTTCACCCTTCCCTCGATATGGACGACGAAGTTATTTCCGATCGAGAGAAACCAAGCCACCGGAGCAGTCCTCTAATTCGGACCATCGAGAATCAATTCTCCACTATCGACGATCGATTCACTTCTTTCGGCAATCAGTTCTCCACCCTCGAGCGCAACATGAATGCAATTATGGCGCGAATGGACAATCTCATCCAAGAGCGTCCACGTCCAGCACCAGTTGAACGACCGAGGCGCGCACCAAGCCATATCCGTCCTCCTCCCAACTTTGAGTCGAGTGACGATGCTAGAGGCTCCCCTCGACGCCGTCCACGTCGAGAAATGCATGATCGACCCCCTCGTGACGATTTCCAGGACGTTAAGATCGACATCCCCGAGTTCAATGGTTCCAATGATCCGGACGACTACCTCGAATGGGTTCAATTGATGGATAGGATCTTTGAAACCAAGGAATATGATGATGAGAAGACTTATAATGTCGCGAGCTTGAAACTCACCAAGACCGCCTCGCTTTGGTTTGAGAATATGAAGGTTCAACGGGTTCGTGAAGGAAAGGCAAGGATTTCTACTTGGACACGGCTCAAACAAGTGATGAATCGTCGTTTCTTGCCCCATACTTACAAGCAAGACGTCCTATGAAGGCTATATGCTCTTACCCAAGGCAAACGATCCGTCGGTGATTACATCTCGGAATTCGAGCAACTTCTCATTAAAAGTGGCCTTCAAGAGCTGGAAGAGCAAACCATGATGCGATTCTTGAATGGGTTAGATCCTACCGTTGCCAAGAAGGTTGAGGTTCAACCCTACTATTCGATGGACGATTTGTGCAATTTGGCTCTCCGAGTTGAGCGAAGAAGAAAGGAAAGGTCTGACACCAAACCTTTGTCTAGACCCGTTTACTCACCTTCTAGCCGACCCCCTCTAGATTCAAACACTCCACTAGCGAGACACCCAAGTCCACACCGGTACCAAGACTTGACAAAGGAAAGGGACTTGCTACGGTGACTCCAACGGAACCTCCTCGGCGGACGGAAGGCTAGAAGTGTTTTAAGTGTCATTGTTATGGCCATTTTCAAGCCGATTGTCCAAACCGTCGTACTTTGACCCTTCAAGAAGTACAAGAAATCGTTGAAGAGCCACAAAAGGCTCAAGGCGACTCTGAAGTGGTGGTTGAAGATGTGGTTACTAGCAATGAGGAGGATGCTGCCACCGTACCCCCCCGTACATAGAGGCGCATTTGTTTTGAGGAGAGCTTTACATACCCATGAGACTCCCCTCGACAAGGCCCAAAGGGAAATGTTGTTCCAAACGCGGTGCTTCGTGGGTGAAAAAGTGTGCACTCTTGTCATTGATGGAGGGAGTTGCACGAACGTCACGTCAACCACTATGGTCGAGAAGCTTGACTTGCCTCTATTACCACACCCTCGACCCTATTCACTCCATTAGCTCAACGATTACAATGGCTTCAAGGTAACTAAGCAAGTCTTAGTGAATTTTTCTTTTGGATCTAACTATAATGATTCCCTTGTTTGTGATGTTGTCCCTATGAGCGCTTGTCACATTTTATTGGGTCGTCCATGGCAATACGACAAGCGAACGGTGCACAATGGGTTGGACAACACTTACACATTCACCCATAAAGGCAAGAAGATCAAACTACTTCCCATCTCTCCCCGAGAAATCGAAACTTCAAAAGTCGGGATGGGTATTAAGTTGAGGAACCTTCTCATGATGAGCGAAACACGGGATGATTGTGCTCTTGGTAAGGACGAGCTACCTCTTGCTTTGTCTTTGCCATATAGTGAGCCTAGTAAGAATGAGAGTTCCCAAGCTCCACATAAATGTCCACTTCCGCCCCTTAACCCCTCTCCTCCACAAAACAAGCCTCCTTTTACCTTCTTTCATTTGGATGATGGGTGCATTGTGGGGTTCGATGCTTGTTTGATGGCTAACGTGAATATTCGTGGCATTCGGGAAGTTCGGAGCTTCATGGAGTCAATTGATGAAGAGTGCTTCGATTTTAACTCCCAAGAGTTGAGGGCAACTCTTTTTCAAGAGGGGAAGTATGAACCGTATCGGGTTCGGCGCCAAGCTACCATAGCCGGGATTGCGGTTAAAGACGAGGTGGATGAAATCCTGACCCATCATCACCGGACTAAAACCGCTCACCCACTCGTTTTCAAGAGTCGTTACACCTTCACAAAAGGCGGGGTGGTGAGCATCACACTATCGTGGCCTCGACGAGCCATCCTTGTTGGGGTAAGGAGGGGCTCGGGATTTGTCAACGACCTCGGAGGCCTTGGGACCGGGCTGGGTCGTCCCGGGAATGAGGAGTGTCGAGGCTTGGAAGTACCCCGGTGCGATAAGCTCAAGGCAGGAGCCACACCAACAAACAGGCGCCCGTCGCGCCCGAGCCGGAGTTGTCACACCCGCGAGGACAAGCTGGTCAGGGCGTCGCACCCGCGACGTTTCGATTGGGCCAGCTAGGAAATGGAGCAGATCAAGGTCGCTCTTGGGACAAGGCCTATCACGCCCGTGACAGAAAGACGTCGCGCAAGCGACATCCTTAGTTGCCACCGCGACCCCAGTCGGCCAACGACGGATGATGGCGGACAGCAGCTCGTTGCGCCCGCGACCACCCCTTGCGACACGCGTGCTGTTTCGTTTTTTTGCTGAGTTTTAGCCTAATTTTCTGTTTAGTATAAATACCTTGTTTTCCCATTTCCCAAAGCAGCTTATGTTATTGAATGATTTGCTAATGCAATGTTAGGGTTTTCCCCTAGTTTCTCTCTCTAAAATCTTGTTCTTACTTTATCCATTTGTTAATGGTGGTGTTAGCAAGTCATTCCTTTAATGATTATTAAGTGGATTACCTATGATAATCGTAGTGGGGTGTGAGGCTTAGAGTTGTGGACTCTCCTTGCTCAAGGTCATATCCTTCCTTTGGGTATTCAAGCCCTTGTTCGTGTTGATTATCGCTTCCATTCACACACTCAAGCTAATCTTCACCCATCCACGCGTACGGTAACGCTCCAACATCCTTCTTAAGTTTCTGGCTATCTACATCATGCTTATACTGGTTTTCCATCACCTTTTCCAGGCTATCTACCCTCTGGCTATCCTAGATTTCCTTCTCAACATAGCACATCGAGACCTCCTATTAATAATCAAGCCAATCAAGGCAATAAACCATATTGTAATTACTGCAAAAAACCAGGACATCTAGTTAAAAAGTGTTTCAAGTTGCATAAAAATAGAATGAGAAGCCTCAAAGATTTGATAGTAATGTTCACACTGATGCTAAAGGTTCTTCTTTAGTAATGCAAGATATATCAAGGCATGCTTTAAGCAGTGAGGTGTATATTCAGTTGATGAAGTTGTTCAACAAACAAAATATTTAGATCACTGAACGAATTGATCCACAACGTACAACCTTCTTGGCAGGAAAATCTTTCTGCTTGTTTACAACTAATCATGTTGTTAAATGGGTAATTGACAGTGATGCAACTGACCATATTACTCCTCACTTACACTTCTTTAATTCTTTTGTATCTTGTTATATTACTTTGCCTAATGATATTCAAGTTCTTGTTAAACATGTGGGCAGTGTGACTTTACAGTCTTGTATTATCTTACACAATGTGTTGCATGTGCCATCGTTCTAATTTAACTTGATTTCTACCAGTAAGCTTAGCAAAGATATTAAGTATAATGTGATTTTTATTCCTGAAAACTGAGATATTCAAGACCCCATGAAGACCAAATAATTAGTCCTTTGTAAACAACTGGGAGGGGGGGTTCTTTACTTGGCTAACAACTTTACTAATCAAACTAAGAACTTGTCTAATACCCAAGGCATTGGCACAATTCTCCTTTCTATAACAAAAATCTGGCATTGCAGATTAGGACATCCTTCAGTTGAATACATGGCAAGAACACCAGGAATCTCAAGCACAACAAACAATTCAATTTTGCAAGATATGTCCTCAACAAGAGTTGCATAAATTTCCTTTTTCCACTAGCATTGGTAGATCTCTTTATAAATTTAAAATACTCCATGTTGACATTTGAGAGCCTTTTAGAGAGTACATACACATGATAGATATCATTCTTTTCTTACTATTGTTGATGATTGTACTTAGACTATTTGTTATCTAGTAAAAGCAATGTTTTCCCCATGCTCGAGAATTCTATTTCTTTTGTTTCTAAGCAATTTGCAGCTGATGTTAAAGTCATCAGGTCTAATAATGGTCAAGAATTTTGTGATAACTATGCTGATTCTTATTATGCTACAAATGGTATTCATTATCAAACCTCATGTGTTGAAAGACAACAACATAATAGAATTGTGGAGGGAAGTACAAACATATTATGGAGGTTGTTAGGTCTCTTTTGATATAAGCTAAGATACCATTAATTAATATTTTGGGGTGACTGTGTTCTTATAGCTAGCTACTTTCAAATAGAGTTCCCAACTTTGCTATTTAGTTTAAAACACCCTATGAGATGCTTTATGATTTAGTTCCTGATTATTCACCCTATGTGTTGATTGCCTTTGTTTTATTTCAATCTTGAGTGTTAATTGACATAAATCTGACCCAGGACAGATCCTTGTGTGTTTTTTTGGCTATCCTTTCATAAAAAGGCCTACAAATTATATAATCTTTATAGCATAAAGATTATTTATAGTAGAGATGTGAACTTCCATGAAACTATTTTTCCTTGTCACAATTTACATGATTCTGTTGATCTTGTTATGCCTAGTAGTTTGTTCTTTTCTACTGTTACTGACCATTCCCTAACAATAAGACATGGAAGTGTTAATCATATTCAACCTCAACACCCTATTGATCCTGTTCAAGACCAACAATATACCTCGAAAATTTTTCTCCTACTCTTGCATCAGTCCCTCATGACATCCCTAATAGAACATCTACAAGAGCTATTAAATAACCAACCATCTCAAGGATTATGAAGTTCTTCCTCAAAGAAATAGAAATGGAATTGTGGTTCAGTTCACTACTCTTATTTCATCACAACAACAACATATTACTTAACTAGAATATCTCCAATAATCAAGTTATTACAAAAAGGCAACTATACATCCTAGGTGAGTTACTGCTATCAAGAAGGAAATCAATGCTCTTTTACTCAACAATACTTAGATTGAGATAGATCTTCTTCCAGGCAAGAAGGCAATCAGTTCTGAATAAGTTTATAGGGTCAAGCTTAAGGAAGATGGTATCCTTGAAAGTTATAAGGCTAGACTTATAATTAAAGGTAACAATAAAAAAGGGAGAATTGATTACACAGAAACCTTCAGCCCATTTGTCAAGATGACTACTAGTAGGACTATCATTGCATTGGCAGCTGCTATAAAATGGTCTTTCTTTCAGTTTGATGTTCACAATGCTTTTCGGCATGGAGATTTTAGATTTACATAAAGAAGTTTATATGAAGATGTCTTAAGGAATTCCTAATCCTCATAACAAAGTATGCATATTACAAAAATGCTTATATGGATGGGAACAAGCCTCAAGGCAATGGCACTCCAAGTTAGCTGGTTTTTTGAAGGCTCAAGGATATAATAAGTCTAAATTTGATTATAGTTTATTTACCAAACATATTTCTATTGATCTAACCATAATTGTTGTATATGTTGATGACATGTTGCCTACATGTTCTTCTGTGGATGAGATTGACAGACTCAAGCAATACCTCAACACATCTTTTGGGATAAAAGACCTCGGTCTACTCAGTTACATTCTGGGACTTGAGGTGTCTTATCTACCTCAAGGAATAATCCTCACTCGAAGAAAGTTTACTCAAGAATTACTCAAAGTGTTAGGACACTTATATTTCAAGCCTACTCTAACTCCTTTACCCTTAAATTGCAAATTTTATGATTTTGAAGTTATTTTGGATGATCCAAGTGTTTATAGGACTTTCATTGGTAAACTTAATTTCTTATCTGACACTCATCTTGATATATCTTTTATAGTACAAACTTAAGTCTGTTCATGCAATCTCCAACTACATCTCACATGGCAACTTTATATCACCTCATCAGATACATATCTGGCACATCTGTGCAAGGATTTTGCTAAAAGGAACTGATAATCCTCACTTGAAAACTTTTTTAGACTTAGATTGGGTAGCTTGTCTTACTAGCAGATGTTCAGTCATTGGTTATGTAGTATTACTTCATCAGTCTCCTATCAATAGGAAATCTAAGAAGCAATTCATAGTGGCACGATCTTCAATAGAAGATGAACATACAACTATGGCCTAAGCCACATCAAAATACCTAGTTGGTCAGTCTTTTGAAGGAATTGGCTGTCAAAAATCACCAAGCCAGTAACTCTCAAGTGTGACAATAAATCAACACTCCACGTTGCTAGCGATCATGTTTTTCATGCAAGAACTGAACATATAAAGGTGGACTATCGTTTTACACGAGACAAAGTGATGGAAGGGCTGTTGCAACTTAGTTATCTTCCCACTCAGCATCGGTTAACAGATGTTCTTACTAAAATCCTACCTTCTAAATCAACATTGGTTCTTTTGCACGAGCTTGACATGCTTCCTTACCATCCGCGCTTGAGGGGAGATATTGGAAGGAAATATATAAGGTAACTAATTTGCTGAGTTGGACAAAGTTTGTTAGTTAGTTACAACTCTCCTTTCATTGCATTTTATTCTGCAGTATATAGAGGGTTCCTAATCCCTCTCTGTAACACGCGTTTTTACATTTCCAACAAATAATCAATATACACATTCATACTCTTCTTTCTCTAAATTCTCTCTCACTTCATCATTCAAGAATTGCAAAACCAAGTTGGAAAACTTGACACTTTAATCCCACCTTAATTCGATATGCAAATCTAGAATTTCATTTTTGGACTTTAGCTTTGAATTGGAAAAATTTTTTAATAAGAAAATAATGAAAAAACTAAGTCGACAATATCCAGTGAAATTTCTAACTAATTGAGAAGAATGCATGAGATTGCATGTATTGGCCAGTATCCAATGAATTTTATTTTTAGACTTCAATTTTGAATTGAGAAGAAGATACCATGAAAACTGTGGCTCAAAAAAACCATTCTATAAAGTGATTCCCTGAGCATTATTTCCAAACTGAAGTCAGGAGCTTGGTTAATTTATTAGTAGGAAACTTTATTCATAGTTTGTTAGATTTACCAAAGTCATTTGTTTATTGTGCTTTTTCTCTTGTTAGGAGAGTAGGCAACAAAGTTGCTAGTACTCTAGCCCCTATACAATCCCTTAACTTCTCAACTAAATCTTGGGTGAATTGATGACCTGTTTGCAGTTTGAA
The DNA here is from genome assembly GCA_029582165.1 of Portulaca oleracea. NCBI lineage: Eukaryota > Viridiplantae > Streptophyta > Magnoliopsida > Caryophyllales > Portulacaceae > Portulaca > Portulaca oleracea. The sequence continues at coordinate 28,117,324 of CM055871.1, forward strand.
CTTATTATCTAGAGATGCGTGTAATATCAACTTTGGTCATGAACAACATATATTGTCCTGAGAAAGGGCAAATACAGTCTCAAACCCTTCCTTCAACCAAATTCTTTAACTAGAATCGTAGGGTTGTAGGTGATCAAAGGAATGAATTGTTCTACCCCCCCTCCTCCCCCCTTCTACGTACATGACTCCAAGAAATAAAACTGAAATTGATAGCAAGGTTAGTAATCTCCTTAATGAGACAGGCTAAGTTACTTTTTCCTCTAAAGTTGCCTTTGATTCTTTGAATGGTGTTCGCACAATCCCCCTTAACTTCAATATCTCTATAATAAGCTTCTATGGTTCTTTTCATTGTGAACAAGTAGGCATCAACTTCAGTCGTTTCCATCGATGAGAAACACCTTCTTTGAACCACCCCTATAACAAAAACATTTCCATTCTTATTCCGAACCATAAAACCCCAATCTCTACCTCAACCCTTGAGCTTGGTTGCGTCGAAGTTGAGCTTTTAGGATGGCCGGGCAAGGGGGTTTCCAGTAGTTGTGCTCTTAGGTGCAACAGTTGGCTTCATAGGTGAGAGGCTTTGGAAGTCGAAGATGATTTCCATGAATTGATTTTTTTTTTATTCATTTTCAAATTTATAATATATTAATCTATATTTTAATTTAGAATTCTATTCTAATTAGAATTCAATTTTGTTGCATCGCAATTCACGCCTTTGTGCACTGTGGTATTTCGGTTCTTCCAAATTCGTTATGCTACTATCACAAAAAATTCAAAACCTTGTTTGTTGAGCTGAAACGCAGCTTTGAAGAAAAAATCCTCACGCTCTGTATAATTATACTTCCATAAGGATACATTCAAGTACCACACAACTTCTATCGGGGGCACCTGAAGATCGCATGGATATTAGTCTCGTCCCTAAAACTACAAATTTTGCATCTTGAGTCGGCTTCCTTCATTCTATGACTAATGGTTGGCGAGAAGAAGGGAGGACGAAAGACAAATCTTGAAAGTTGTTTTTTGCCTGTTTTACCGTTTTGCTGGCGCCCTATACAGTTGTATGCAGCTTTGTTGCTAAACTTTTTTGTCCTATTGGACTTTAAATAATCGAGAATAAAATGACTAATGACTAATTTAATAATAATATAATAACAACACTGATAATTTGGTAAATATATAAGAAATTCATAATAAAATATCTAAAAAAAATTGGTAATGAAAAGCATTATCATAGAAAAAGTTCAAGGTACTACGATTGTTCACTCACGTATATTAGATTATTTATTTACATAAATTAGGTTTTTCTCTCTTATTACTATGATTGTTCACTTGCAAATATTTGGAGACTAGATCCGAGTACATATAATATATATATTGTAGAAAAAGAGTAAAATTTAAGTTTTTGTAAAATAATAAATACTCCCTCTGTCTCAAAATATTTGTCCGTTGACTAAATTTTGACTGTTAATTACTCACAAATTATAATGAATTAAAATATGAAATCACTATCATTAGAAAGATAATTTGCTAAAAATTACAATGACGGTAATTTTATGTTGTAACACATTATAATTTTAAGTAATCAACGATCAAAATTTAGTCAATAGACCAATATTTTGGGATCGAGGTAGTAATGTTTTTCATTTTATTACCCCTTCAGTCGTTCCTATTTTATTTCTCACCTCTTGCTCTCTCTACTGACTCATCTACATCGCTGCCTCTCCCTCGATCCCGACCGCCCTCCTCCCCACCGCCAGCAGCCTCATCGTTCTCGCCGCCGTTGCTCACCGGTTATTCCTCCGATCGTTCGCCGGAAAATCTCTGAACCTCCGGTGAGCTTTCTTCGCCTCTTTGCTCTTATGATATCAATTAATTCTTCAAAAATTCTCTACAGTTTCTCTTCAGTTTGATCTGATCTGCGCCATTTCTTCGTCGCTTGTTGCAGTTCGCATTCAGTAGCTTCGATCCCTCGTTTTGCTTCTCAGATCGCAGGTCTCTCTCTCTTGCTGGTGTGTGTAGTATCATGTGTTGATTCATTCACTCTCTAGGTTGATTTTTGGAATTTAGTATTTCATGGTGGATTGGATGTGATTGCCTGATTTGGCTGTGATTTTCAGATCCCAGTCATCAATGGCGGCTCCGGATCTTCTCTTTAACCTGCGAAACAATTTCTACTTGGGAGCTTACCAAGCAGCTATTAACAACAGCGAAATCCCTAATCTATCTCCTGATGATGCTATTGAAAGAGATTGCATCGTTTACAGATCCTACATTGCCCTTGGCAGCCACCAGGTAGGGTTGCTCTCCTTCAATTTCTGTCTCTCTCTGGATGGAGTTCACATAATCAATGTAAATCATGAATCACGAAGATGTTTGATCTTGGTTTTTTTTTTGTATATGCGTGTGGTTTCAGCTTGTGATTAGTGAAATTGATTCATCTGCTGCCACGCCTCTTCAAGCCGTGAAATTGCTCGCTCTCTATCTTTCTGGTTCTGAAAACAAGGTTTGATTTCCTGAGATCTGTATTATTTTGTTTAATCTTTGTCACCTCCCCTTTTCAGTGAATTGTGATGTGAAGTCGTTGATAGAAAAATGCATTTGAAGTTCTTGGGTTTATCCATGACTGGGGATCTTAAATACAGAGGCCTTATACAGAGTCATTGTAACTAACAATGTAGTTTGTGACTACTTCACAAAAGTTGGAGCCTTCAATATCTTAGATCTTATATTCGATTTGAATTGAGGTTACTAGTACTAATATGTTGGCCACTAATTTCTTCATTGTTGTAGATAACGTAGTATGTCAATGTCATTTCTGTCCAACATACCACAATAGATGACTATTCTTATCGTGAAATACATCACCCATGGTAGTGACGCCCAGTCCATATGAATTATGAATTATTTAGGGTGTGTATGCTTATTATTATGCTTAAGTATTAGGTTTGGAGTTTGGACCATGGAGAACTAATGTTGGTTTGACATTTGTCTGTGGATTTCCCTTCGCACATCAAGGATTTCATCCATCAGTAGAGTAAATTGCAGTAGGGGATAAAAATTTTAGATGCTGTATGAGAGTTAGGAGTGCACCACCAGTTTACTGCTTAGTCTGTTTGGGGGTGGGGGCAAAAGGGGGAGGGGGGTTGTGTAGATGATAGGTGATATTTTCTTATCTTTTGGATTATATACAGCGTAACTTAAAAAGCATCCCGTGTTGCTGTGTGTACTATTTTTTTAATGATAAATGTTATGACTCTAGGAATCAACAATTGCAAGTTTGAAGGAGTGGTTGGCAGACCCTGCGATTGGGAACATCCCAACTTTACGCCTTGTTGCTGGTATCATATTCATGCATGAACAGGATTACACTGAAGCTCTGAAGCATACTCATGCTGGAGGAACTATGGAACTGTCAGTACTGTGCTCTTTGATCCCTTAAGTGCTTTGATTCATTTCGCTAGAAATTAACTTTATGAGATTTTCCTTGTGTAGTGAGCCATTATATCTGAAAATGATTTTCTTATCGTCTAAGCCCCATTAGATTGTCTGCTCAAACTAGTTTGTAATCTCTCCTTAATGCTAATAGGTACTTGTTTCTAGAACGAAGTACGCATAGTTATTATATTTTTTAGTTGTTTATTTGTTATTTTCCAATTTGATTGGTGTTGCATCTGTTGATGTGATTTTATGCGTAGCAGTAGGCCTTTGTTTATGTGTATTGGTTGATTCTTGCACCACCTACATCATTAATGCTTTGTGACAGTTTCATTGTCCATGTTATTGTTATCTCTCTTCTCTTTTTGCCCTGTGATTTTGCCACAAGCATTTTATTACCCGTAATTCTTTTCCCATATGTTTTTCTTTCCCGGTCTCCTACAAGGCTACAACACCTCTCTGCTACAGTTATAGATAAGGATGACACTGCGTAAATTTAATTTTCCTGCTTTTGGCTCAATGGATTGGGCATTGGTTTGCAATTTCACAAAATCTGTGTCAACATCCAGTACCTTTGTAGTATAACTTGTTTCACTTTTTTTTTTTTTTAAACATTCTCTAGCTTCTTTTCAAGAACTTCTCTAAATCCTTTTCCTTATGTGTCTTTTAGATATCTGTTATCTTGTCCTCATTTGTGAGGCTGCACACAGCTGTATGTCCCTAGACTGTGCATCCACGTAATCTGAGTGGATTGTGGTTTTCTTCTGTTTTGTAATTTATTGAACCATTATCCATCTAAATATTTTCTGTTCTCTTATGATCTTGTATTCATGTTTTGTCTGAGGGGTGTCATTTGATGACATTCATAAATAGCATATTATTGAATCTTTATGCTCTGATTTTATCACTATAATTCTATAATGTTTTATTATTTGATTACTCATTGTCACTTTTGATCAAAGAGTTGGCTTTCACATCCTTGTTAATAGTAAAATAGGCCTTTATGGTCCATAGATTTCTCTAACATCTTGCTTTCACCTGTGCAGGCATGCATTAAATGTCCAAATATATCTCAAGATGTACAGGTCTGATCATGCAGAGAAACAGCTAAAGATTATGCAGCAGATCGACGAGGATCACACATTGACACAACTTGCAAATGCTTGGCTGAATTTGGCTGTGGTAAATGCTGCTCTGTCTTTGCTTATCTGGCTGATATTAAGTTCGCCGTGCAAAATGTCTTAAGTTTCTTTACTTTTTCAATAGGGGGGTTCCAAGATACAGGAAGCATATCTTATCTTTCAAGATTTCTCTGAGAAATATCCAATGACTGGATTGATCTTGAACGGGAAGGCTGTTTGCTGCATGCACATGGGGAACTTTGAAGAAGCTGAGTCATTGTTACTTGAAGCGTTGAACAAGGTAAGCTATTTCAACTTGCAACAATTGTTGTTTCAGAAACCTTCTTTCATCAGCCATATGACTGTTGCAAATATTTTAAAATTTCTGCTTTATTGGAAGATAGCTTCAACCAGTAAACATTGGCTCTATGCCTTAGTTTAAAAATGTTTGAGGCACACAAAAGCACAAAGGATCCTTGGGTTGGGGAGCTAACTATGAGGTGAAGGTGTTGGGTTTTCAGACACAATTTTTAGTAAAAAGTGCTTAAAAATAATCCCCAATTAATACATATTCTTTGAGAATAAGATAGATATAACACTACGTAGATGACTAAACTCAGTTTGAATTACTTGAGCAGTTTGTAGGCTTTGGTTTATGAAATATTGGGCTTTCTTAAATTTTAGAAAACAGAGAAAGAGTGCTCAATTAACTTGATATTGTAAATTTAATTTTTGTAGATTCATCATGTGCATACTGTGTGGGTGTCCCAATCTTTCACAAATTTACATGTCTTGTATCCTTGTCATCATGTCGGTGTCCATAGAATCCATGCATCATATATTGATTTGATATTAATCAAGGTAGTCTGAAAATCTAAGTTGGGCTAAGCAAACATGATAGAAGCTCAAGAAGAAACAAGGTGAATGGCATATCTTATTCTATTGTGCCTCTTCAACCCTGAAATGTTGGTGATAGGATTTGGATGCAAGAAAGGTGATTGTGTCTTAAATGTAGGTTGTGTTTGTTCTTGAGTTAACATGGGTGGGTAGTTTATTATTATATTGCTTTCTCCACCTTAAAAGATGTATACTTCTTGTCAGAAAAACTTTCTGTGGATCTCTCTTTAAAACTCCCAGTTTGTCATGGGTAGTGATGTATAGGTATAGATGTTTGGACATTGTCGTTGACAGGTCTGCATTTCTTACCCGACAACACCTCTGCTAAGAGGTCTCAAATTTTCAATATGCAAGTTTGTAAGCATAATTTACTGAGTGATCTGGGTCTGTGGTCATTTTAGAACCTAAAGCATAATTGGCGTCCTGTTACAGGATGCAAAAGATGCTGAGACTTTGTCCAATTTGGTTGTTTGCTGTCTCCACCTTAATAAGCCAGCAACCCGGTACCTCAGGTAAATCTTCGCATTGGGGTGGACCCCTCCGTTAATATGCTGCTTTCTGTACCTGGTTTAATGTTTCTGTTTTCTTGGTTCTAGTTGTTCACTGCCTTTTTCTCTAATGGCAACATATAGTCATATAGTGTCATTTTTTTGGCTGCTTTTAAGTAGCTAGAGGAATGGTTATGTCAATCCCATTTAGTAATATAATTACTTACAATTAACAACCCCCCCCCCCCCCCCAAACAACCCAAAAAAAAACTCTTCATTTTTGTTCAATTCGTTTATTATTTTTGAAAGCGCTGCCAGGTTGCATGTGTTACTGTAAATTCCGTCCTTGAATCCATACGGACTCCTAAGGTTCTTAAGTGCTGATTATATTTTAGAACTCTGAACAATGGTGTGAATAACATCCAAGGTCCATAAGATTACAAACATCTGAGCATAGTTGTCTGCTGTCACAACATCCATCCATATATTCAGGTGACTAGATTTCGAAACAGTGAATACCTTCTCTTCATGTCTCCTTAGGCTCTTATTAGGGGCTGAGCCCCTAGGAATAGTAAAGGGCCCTTCCCACCCTCGTGTTTTGGCAGTTCATGTGGTAGGGAAAAAAACATGGGGACATAGTCTCATGGATGACACTTTGCGTGTGTTTTTGAAGGTGATTTTTGTGTTGGGCAGCCTCATCCTTCAAATTAGGTGCTTTTTTAGTCTATCAATCAAGGTTAAACTTCCACGTGGGTCCTCTTTAAGAGAAATTCACTCCGTTTTGCTTGCTTGCTTGCTTTTGCGAGTTGCAAATGAACTTTCTCTTGCGAACTCCCTATCTGCTCAATCCTGTTTGGGGATTGCTTGATTGCTTCTTGAGCTCCTGTATTCTTCCAAAGTTCTCTATCATATGGTCCGTCGGAGTATCCTTTTCATCAAAGTAGATACACTTTATTCAATGGAGGACCAGAGGGGCAGACATCTATTTCTAGGAGCCATTCCTTTGGAGACTCCCTTTCTTTTGAATGAGGTTTGGAAAGGTACAACTTGCAGTTCTTTTGGGGGGAGCCTGCTGCCTATGTCTTACGTCTATGTTAGTTCGTTTGTTATGCTGTTTGCCTCTTACTACTTACATGCCATACTTTTTGTATTTGAGGATGGCTACATGAAAGTTCTTTTCTTCAAATAGCTTCTTGCAGTTTGAACTTACCAAGAGTGTATACTCATTTTAAGTAAAGATTTGGATACTCTTCCATTAGGTATGCCTAGGTCATGTAAAGTCCCTTATGTTTTTAGGAGAATGGGAGCATTAATGATAAAGGATTTTTTATTTACATTCTTTTTGTTGGGGTAGGGGGGAGTGGGGTGGGATGGGGTGTGTTTGTCTGTGATATGCTCAAGATCTTGCAGGAATCCCTTTTTCTGAGGATAATAAGGGTGATAATTATTAATGACCAAAACCACAAATGGATGCGAAATATGGGCTTTCCTACTATCTCCAAAATCAACTGGCAGTCTGGCACCGTTGCTAGATGATATCTGATTTGGTTGCTCTACTACTCATGAGTCATGATTAAAGGAAAATAACAATAAGTCAAAATTTCTAGACTAAAGATTAAATATCTTCCAAACTTCCAACATGTGACATTCAGGTCGTCCTTTCACAGCCCTAGTCTTGAGCCTCAGAATATTTTGAAGTGAGTCACTTTTAGTTGTGACATGGTAGATTCTTCAGTCTAAGGCAACTTCCATCAGAAATCTTCTGGCCCTGCTTATGCCCCGTAAAACTCTTGATACCATCCTGTCACTGTGCTGAGTCACCCAAAGCCAAGATTACCAAGCCCTAGCATGCTAAATTCCATAACTCCATAACATGTTTGAACCTGGCCATGAGTTCTGGATGCTATGTTTGTTGGGCAACTAGCACTGCTCTTCTGCCTCTCACTGTCTCATGGGGGTGAATTTTCTCATTCTAGCGATGCTGTGGGTGTGGGTCTCTCTGAAAAGGATTTTCCCCCTGTTTTTTTTTTCTTTTTTTTTTTCCACAAAAAATGAGAGCATTGCAACCTTACATATTATTATTACCTGCTCCTTAAAATCTTTGGAAGAAATTCACTACTTCCATTTTGCTTTGGGTTTCACATTTCACACCATGAATACTCCTCAGCGCGGTTGAACCAATTCATGTAACGAATGAGAGACGGGTGTATTCTGATCTTTCCACTCCTTTCTGATGGAAAATTGCATTCTATTTTTGACATATTCCTTGTATTTCTTTTCTTTCTCCCTCATCGAGGATAACATAGGTAGAAGCCCTTGAGATGAGGGCTGTTTGATCATTGTGTCACTTGTAAGCCCTTGTATTTCTTTTCTTTCTCCCTCATTGAGGATAACATAAGTACTTACCTAGAGTATTGGAAGCTGAATATTATGACCTAATATTTATGCCAGTCTTTCAAAATTTTCTCATCGCTGTTACCCATAAAATATCATAAAAGTTGGGACTTATAAGCTCTTGATATTTTGCAGTCAGTTGAAGGTTACACATCCAGAGCACATGTTCGTGAAGCGCCTATCTTCTGCTGAAGAAAATTTCGAGAGAGCAGTCCAGTCAATTGCATGAATGATTCGTTGATCTATTGATCTTGAGGGGGATGTTGGGTTTTTCTTTCTGAAATATGTAGTTATGTATTGTTCGCTTATAATCTTGGATTTGTTGAATATAATCTGTTTTCAACTTTTGGATCAGGAATTTTAGTAGAGAAAGAAGCGTACCAAAGGTTTTACAATTCATCAATGATAAGAGACTTGAAATGAGTTCTTCGTTTGGCTTTTGATTATGATAGTCCAAACTTTTTGCCTATTTTGTTGTATACCTCCACCAATTCTCAGGCATAGCAACTTTTGTGGACTGCTAAGCTATCGGCATTCAGCAGATGAAAGATGAACCTTTTCTGAAAAATTTGAAGTGGTTACTTTGCCTGCTCTCTGTTTTTGAACACTTAGTGGTTCGCTTGGTTTTTACATTTTGGGTGATATCTTGATCAATTGGTGTCTGATTCATTTAATTCTTTTCAGTTGGGCGACGTTTCGGAGCAAAAAGTGTCAACTGTTGAAGGCTAAAATGTATTAGTTGTTACCAGAGGGGAATTTGGTGCCCTATTGATTTGAGTTGGTTGTTTTTGTGCTTGGTTTTCTACTTATTGATGCCCAATTGATTTGAGTTAATTGTTTTTGTGCTTGGTTTTCTACTTATTGATGGAAATCATGGAATACTTGTGTTCCACCACCTATATAGGCTATATTGCTCACTTAGGATGAAGCTCCACAAAATAATTTAGCTACCACAAAACCCTAGCATCTATTCATCCGTATTACAAAAGTGTAGACACCAAAAATGAGTTAAAACTTGACGTTGGGCTGTTAACAAATACCATTTTCCAAAGGTTGGGTTGCTATGAATTAAATATGAAGTTTGAGATACTGTGATGAACAATACCCAAAGGTTGGACAATTGAGAACTTAATATTATTTCTTTTAGGAAGTGTGTCTAAAGAAAAAAATCACTACATCACAGGAAAAACTTGAATTTAATTGATGTTAATTCGATATTGGGTTGTTGACAAATGTCAAATATCCCTTTTCAAAGTTTGGAATACAATGAATCAAATGTAAACTTTGAGATATTGTGAATTTGTGATAAACAATTTCTAAAGTTGGGGATTTCAAAACTTAATATTCCTTTTATTTATCAGTAAGTCTTATGTGAGACTGTTTCACCGTAAATATATGAATAATATGAAGAGACATGTAACTTTTTGACGACACACATATACAGGGGTGATTAATATTTATTTGGAGGCAACTCTAATAAAAATCATTCCTAGTCTAATTAATAATACTTATTACTTGTAATTGAATATTAAAAGGATTATGGGGGCGTTTGGTGCCCAACTTTTTGGGTGGCTTTTTGGGGAAAATGACTTTTTGAAGGGTTTTTAACTGTTTGACTAGTCAATATGCCAATTTAGGGTGTTTGGTAGGTTGACAGATTAAACTAACTTTTTGCCCCCAAAAAGCCAATTTGTAAAAAGCTACTATGAGTAACTATTTCACAAAAATTACCAAAATTTCCATCAAAATAATTTAGGTATTTCACTTCACCGCAGTACAAAAACGCCTCCTCTGCTGTGACACGTGACAATGAAGAATCATTTGCCAAAAGCTCACGAGTTAGAGAGATGTCAAATATTCGTGATAACATTGCTTCCAATTTGGTTGCAACTAGATGTCGTAGGATGTTCTAACCTATGTTTTCATGTAGCTAGATATCATAGAACTAAGTATCAAGTCTCAGGGTACGTCGTTACATAATTTTAGTAGTCTTCATTCATTTGCGTTTCTTATCCTTTTGGACAATGAGATTTATGTATGATGATACTTGTATTCAAAATCTCCTGGTTCATTTGCATTTCCTATTAATTTGGATAAGAGCCTCATATTGTCGTTATGGTTTATATTGACAATGTATTTACTAATTGATTATACATATCTATTGTTTAGGATAGTGTAATTTCTACAAATAAATTATAAAATATCTACATTAAATTGTAAAAGTACACTCCAACGAGCTCTTAGCTCATTTGGTATGAGCCCTAGTGGGTGGCCCGACTTACCATTGTAAAAAAAAATGTAAAAGTACACATCGGATACTTTTTTATCTGTCATTTACGATTTTCAGTGCCAATTTTTAATCAATAATTTATAATATAAAATTTCTATAAAAAAATAAATTTATACTTTTTTAATACTATTTTTTTATTACGAATCTAATGACATCAATTTTGTATGATGAATCATTATATAAATTATGATATTAACGGTCAAAGTTTTTAACACAATTTCCTAGCGCGACAGATAAATAAAACGGAGGTAGTAAATCATAATGTTAAACCTAAAAATGAATTACAATATGGACGAAAAAACCTAAAAATGAATATTAAAAAACACTAAAAATAAAGCCCAAGGGTACAATTAGAAATCAGGAGAAAAAATCATCCTACAAACATCTAACTCTACCAAACATTCTTTTATACAAACAACTGACAAAAACAACTAACAAAATAGCCAACAGCTAAAAACAGCCAACAGCCGGACACCAAACGCTCCCTATATTAAAAATTGTTCATCTCACAATGATTTTACGTGAAACGGTCTCAACCTTAAATTTGTGTTTATTTACTACTATATGTTTGATTGGTCCATCTACACGTGGAGTTAAGCTCAATCCCCACTTATTATTTTTTAGGCTTTTTTTCCAATAATTTTGAAGTTTCCAAATATTAATGCAACACAAATAAACTTCGACTGTAAATTTCACCTAAGAAAAAGTAATAAACTCCGATTATCATGATACTATTTCATTTAATATTATCAAATTCTTGATAAAAACACTTTAAAGACATGACCTAAACTCCCATGATTTTTATCTATATAGATAACTCCAAAAAAAAAAAATGTGGCTATTCTTTAGTAGATAGACCCAAAACTACTTGATGATTATTCCGATTTACGAACATGGATATTAGCGATGAAGCACTTCAGCATGAGTAAAACTTCAATTGAATTTGAACCTGATTTAACTTCACCAATCTTACAAAATTGATAAATTTTAAAGAGAGAAAAGATTGTCAAAAATTCTTCTTCTTACATGATTTATATATCTCACTTTTAACCCTACTCCTAATAGTATTAGAATTAGGAAACTAATAAAATAGTAAACTAAATAATAATTTGCTAATACCCATAACAATTATAGTCTTCCTAGGATACATAGTCAGACAAGAATTCTACTAATACGTTAATACTCCCCCTCAAGTTGGAGCATAGGGATCAATAATGCCCAACTTAGCTTGGACTTGAGGTAGTGAAACTGATCTCTGCCAAGCGCTTTGGTGAAGATATCGGCAGGTTGTTCCTTGGTGTGGATCTTGAACAAGAGGAGTAGACTAGCTTCAACCTTCTTACAGACAAAATGACAATCAATTTCAATATATTTAGTCCTTTCATGATGGACTGGATTAGTAGCAATGTGTAAAGCTACTTGATTGTCACAGAATAACCTCATGGGTTGTAAGGCAGGAATACCTAAAGACAAGAAAGTCGTAATCCAAGTCAATTCACATGTCGTAGTTACTATGGAGCGATATTCTGCTTCTACATATGAGCAAGATACTAAAGATTGCTTTTTAGTCTTCCATGATACAGGCGCTCCTCCATGTGTGACAAAGTATCCCGTTAAGGATCTTCGTGCAGTTGGACATGCTCCCCAATCAGAACCACAATAGGCAACTAATTGTAGGTTAAATTCTATTGGCAACAAAATTCATTGCCTTGGTGATCCCATAATGTAGCGAACGATCCTTGTCGCTGCTTCCATATTGTTAGAGAAAAGTGAGTAGCAAGCTAACAGCGGAAGCGAATAATGGAATCGAAAACGAGATGACGGATATTACAACAAAATTTAGGAATGAAAAATAAGCGATAAAATCAAACACCAGAATTACGTGGGAAACCGAAGAACTCGGAGAAAAACCCACGGACGGCGACAGCCAGAAAATAATCCACTATGAGAAAGGAGGAGTACAACCTGATCACTATCACAGGGTGTGATACGATCCACAAAGGAGATTACAATAACAATCTCTCAACACTCAACTCACAATCTCTCAGGATACACTGGGGAAAATATTGGTGAGACCCCTTTCTCTCTCAATATTTTCTCTCTCTCTAGCTCTCTGTGTTTACCGATGTGTTTTTGGTGGAGAAACATGTACCCTATTTATAGGGAAAACTCCCTATAACCTTTGACTCCCACTCCAATTAGATTTAGAATCTAATACAATTAGGAAACCCAACATAATAAGGAAACCTAAATAATATGCTAATACAATTAGGAGACAAATAATTGTGGGATCAAGAAATTTGGTGATTTTAGGACACTTTCCTAACAAACTCCACCGTGGACTAAAATCAACGAATCATCGGTCCAGATAAACATCTTGACTGTCGCCATCAACACACCCCACCGCAGGGCGTGGCCCCGCAGGGCTTTCACATGCTTAGAACACCAACGAAGTCCAAACAATGTTCGAACTTAGCTATAGATAGAGGCTTGGTTAACATGTCTGCATGATTATCAGAAGTATGCACCTTCTTCACCGCGATCTCTCCGCAAAGAATCAGATCTCTGATGAAGTGATACCTGACGCTTATATGCTTGGTCTTCGAATGATAAGTGTCATTCTTTGTCAGATGTATAGCACTCTGACTATCTGAATAAACCACAGTCTCGCCCTGTGGTACTCCAAGCTCCATGACCAATCCCCTCAACCAGATGGCCTCCTTCACTCCTTCCGTTGCAGCACTATATTCAGCCTCTGTAGTAGACAGGGCCGCTATAGATTGAAGTGAAGCTTTCCAAAATATTGCTCCTCCACACATGACGAACACATACCTTGAAATTGAGCGTCTCCTATCCAAGTCTCCACCATAATCAGCATCAACATAACCTGCAACATCAGACGTTGCAGTACTACCTCTATCATACAGGATGCCCTTCTTCAAAGTACCCTTCACATAGCGAAGGATCTACTTCACTCCTTCCCAATGCTCCTTCCCTGGATTCTGCATATATCTACTCACTACACTAACTGCATGGGACATGTCAAGTCTAGTGTACACCATAGCATACATCAAACTACCAACTACACTAGCATAGGGAATATTAGACATCCTCCTTACCTCCGAATCAGATTTAGGACAGTTCTCACTAGACAACTTGAAGTGTGCAGCTTACGGAGTTGAAACTGCTTTACAGTTTTTCATGTTGAATATGTCCAACACCTTTTCCAGATATTTCTTCTGAGACAAGAACAGCTTCCCTGCCTTTCTATCCCTTTGGATCTCCATACCCAAAATCTTCTTCGCCGCTCCGAGGTCTTTCATCTCAAACTCCTAATTGAGTTGAGATTTCAGCTTCTTTATTAGTGACATGTCCCTGGAGGCAATCAACATGTCATCCACATACAATAATAAATAAATGAAAGACCTTTCTTCAAATTGCGTGTAGTACACACAGTTATCATAATGACATCTTGTGTACCCTTGCCCTACCATAAAGGTATCAAACCTTTTGTACCACTGCCTAGGTGCCTGTTTAAGTCCATACAAGGACTTCCTCAATCTGCATACCTATTACTGTTTACCAGGAATGATGAAACCCTCTGGTTGCCTCATATATATTTCCTCCTCCAACTCGCCATGGAGGAAAGCTGTCTTGACATCAAGTTGCTCCAACTCCAAATCAAATAGAGCAACAAAGGCAAGCAAGGTGCGGATCGACGTATGCCTCACGACTGGCGAGAATAATTCATTGTAGTCAATTCCTTCTTTCTAGTTGCAACCCCTTACCACTAATCTGGCCTTCCACCTTGCACTTTCTACACCAGGGATACCTTCCTTTCTCTTGTACACCCACTTCGCAGTAAGAGCTTGTCGCCCTTTAGGCAACTCACATAGCTCCCATGTATGATTTTTCTGCAGACTCTCCATCTCCTCTTACATAGCTCCTATCCAGTTTGAGGCATTCGGACAAGAGATGGCCTCCTGATAGGTAGAAGGTTCAGCACTTTCAGGAGTCTCCTCTGCAACACTCAGCGCATAAGCAATCATAGCATCATCTTCTTCAGTATATCGCGCTGGTCTCCTGATCTCCCTCCTGGGACGATCTCTAGCAATGCATGGTTGTTCCTCCACCTGAAGAACATTCGTCTCAATCTCAGGCTCATCAACCTGAGTTGGTTCAGAGCATCGATGGTTGCTCTGATTGCAGGTTCCAGCAGCTCCACCTTGAGCCTGCTCCACCTCGAACACCATTCTTCCTGCATCCTTCTCCTAATTTCCTGCATCATCAGAAGTACCGGTAGATTCCATTCTAGATAACATAGCAGTTTCATTAAAGGTTACATCTCTAGACTGAATAACTTTCATCAAATCAGGACACCACATTCTATATCCCTTAGACTCAGACCCGTAACCTAGAAACATGCATTTAATACAGAGACTTCCTATCATTCACATGGACATATACAGGACATCCGAAAATTCTCAAATTAGAATAATTAACTGGATTACCTGTCCATACTTCCTCTGGAATCTGGTATTCGATAGAGGCATGAGGTGCTCTGTTCAGCAGGTAGCAGGCAGTAGATATCACCTCTGCCCAGAACGATTTGTTCTTCCAAAGCCATGTATTCGAGAGCATGCAACGAGCTTTCTCCAGGAGTGTCCTGTTGATTCTCTCGGCTACCCCGTTTTGCTGAGGCTTACCCACCAAGGTTTGATGCCTCGCAATCCCATGCTCCTCGCAGAATTCAGTAAATTCAGAATCAATAAACTCCAACCCATTGTCAGTCCTGAGTTTCTTGATTTTCCTGCCTGTTTGGTTCTCCACCAAAGCTTTGAACTTCTTGAAATATGAGAATGTCTCATTCTTGTGCCGCAGGAAATAAACCCAAGTCTTCCTCGAGAAGTCATCCACAAATGTCAACATGTAGCGCTTGCCACCCAGTGATGGCACTCTAGCAGGACCCCACAAATCTGAATGAATATAATCAAGGATCCATGCTGTTGTATGTTTAGCCCTTGAAAAGCTAACCCTCTTCTGTTTCCCGTAGACAAAGTGATCGCAAAACTCCAACTTGCCGATCTTTGCGCCTTCAAGATATCCCTTCTTGCTCAACATTGACATTCTCTTCTCGCCCATGTGGCCTAGTCTCATGTGCCATAGTTTTGTGCTGTCGGACTCATCAAGATTTAGGACTGCCGCTGCAGATCCTGTCATTGTGAGACCCTGCAGATGTATAGATCGCCTTCCTGATTCCCTTCATAAGAATCATGGAACCCCTGTACACTTTCAAAACACCATCTTCTCCTTTGTACTTGCAACCGTTGGCTTCAAGAGTACCCAAAGAAATTAAATTTCGAGTCATGTTAGGGATATGACGAACCTCCTTGAGAGTTCTAGCGATGCCATCATGAGTCTTGATTTTGATGCTGCCGATTCCTGCTGACCTTGCGGTGTGTTACTACCATGACTACGACCCCAGTGTCAACACTCTCATAAGACTCGAACCAGTCCTTATGAGGACACATATGATAGGTGCACCCCGTGTTAAGAACCCACTCATCTCTATCTATCCTACTCGATGTGGTAGCCAAGGCATCATCCGTAACTACAAACCCATCACCATCTTACTCGGACTCTACGCAGTTTGAGGTACCAGGTTTGGTGTGATTATCCTTACTCTCCTGCTTCTGGTCTCTCTGTTTTTCCCAACTGTCTCTCTCTATATGCCCCATCTTACTACAGTAGTTACACTTCTTATTCTTGTGAGGATTCCTATACTTTGAACGGTGTTTAGACCTCCCTCTAGACCCGTTTCTCTTACGTTCAGTATTCCTACCCCTTACAACCATAGCATCACCACCCTGGTCATCACCATCGGTATCAAGTTTCTCCTTAGACAGTAAGCTAGCTTTTACTTCACTAAGGTTAAGGACACCGCGATTTCCATACAACATGATTTCCTTAAATTGTTTATGTGATGCATGTAGGGATAAAATTAAGTGTAAAGCCTTATCCTCATCAGTGTGTTTTATATCCGTTGATTCCAATTCAGTAATAATAGAATCAAATTCACTAAGATGTGCCTGAATAGAAGTACCTTGGGGCATCTTCAGCCTGTAGAATTTCTCATTCATTCGGTACTTGTTTGCACGACTCTTCGACATGTACAACTCTTCCAGTTTGGTCCAGAGCTCCCGAGCTTTCTCGATACGCATCACCTCTCTCTGAATGTGCTCCGCCAAGCACAACTGAATCCCTGCCAGAGTCTTATCTTCAAGCTTTTTCCACTCCAGTGGAGTCGGATTCCCCTTGATATCCTTCTGGAGCTGTTTGAATTCATCATCGCTCATTGTCGCATCAGTCTTCGTGTCGGGATACTCAATCACATCCCGTAACCCATGCTGAATCAGGACCGCCTTCATCTGCAGTCTCCACATAGTAAAACTCCTCGTTCCATCAAATTTTGGAATATCGCACTTCATAATTGAAGTCATCTCCACCTTGCTCTGTTACCACTTGTTAGAGAAAAGTGAGTAGCAAGGTAACAGCGGAAGCGAATAATAGAATCGAAAACGAGATGACGGATATTACAACAAAATTTAGGAACGAAAAATAAACGATAAAATCAAACACCGGAATTACGTGGGAAACCGAAGAACTCGGAGAAAAACCTACGGACGGCGACAGCCAGAAAAAAATCCATTATGAGAAAGGAGGAGTACAACCTGATCACTATCACATGGTGTGATACGATCCACAAAGGAGATTACAATAACAATCTCTCAACACTCAACTCACAATCTCTCAGGATACACTGGAGAAAATATTGGTGAGACCCCTTTCTCTCTCAATATTTTCTCTCTCTCTAGCTCTCTGTGTTTACCGATGTATTTTTGGTGGAGAAACATGTACCCTATTTATAGGAAAAACTCCCTATAACCTAACTTGACTCCCACTCCAATTAGATTTAGAATCTAATACAATTAGGAAACCCAACATAATAAGGAAACCTAAATAATATGCTAATACAATTAGGAGACAAATAATTGTGGGATCAAGAAATTTGGTGATTGTAGGACACTTTCCTAACACATATATTTTTTCTTTTGGTTTTGCATGAATTGAGAAAGGATATGAACTGCGTATGTGAGATCTGGCCTGGTAATGGTCAAATAAATAAATCTTCCTACAAGCCTCTTGTAAGAACTTGGATCCTGTAATTCTTTTCCTTGAGGGAGGGCAAGCTTGTGATTTTGCTCCATGGGAAAAGCTGCAGGTTTTGCACCTAAAAGACCACATTCATCCACTATCTCCAAAGCATACTTTCGTTGACAAAGGAACAAATCCTTTTCTCCTTGTGCCACCTTAATGCCTAAAAAATACTCTTCAAGAGACCTAAGTCCTTAATACTGAAGCACGCATTCAAATAAGTTTTAAACTATTGACATTCTTGGACATTGTTAGTGGCTAGAATAATGTCATCCACATAGACAAGAAGTGCCATAAAAATTCTTCCCTTTCGATATGTGAAAAGTGAATAATTAGCATAATAAAACCATACTCACAAAGCTTGGAGGGGAGTTTTGCAAACCGTTGCCTAAGTGCTTGTTTAAGCCCATAAAACGATTTTCTCAATCTACAGACTTTTCTAGGAGTGGAGGCATGATATTCTGGTGGCAACTTCATGTAAACTTCCTTATAAAGGTCTCCATGTAAGAAAGCATTGTTTACATCTAATTGATGCAATTCCCATCCTTTTGTTATGGCCACAAAAAGAAAACAAAGAACATTTGTCATTTTAGCAATAGGTGCAAAAGTCTCGTTATAATCAACATCTTCTTTCTGATGATCTCCACGAATAACAAGTCTAGCTTTGTATCACTTAATAGACCCATCTGCATTGTATTTCACCTTATAGACCCACTTACATCCGATCGGTTTCTTTCCCCTGCAGGAAGGTCAACAATATCCCAAGTACCTATTTTATGCAAAGCATTGACTTCCTCATTCATAACTTCTCGCCACTTACTATGTTTAACAACCTCATGGAAAAATCTAGGTTCGTCAACTTTCATAATACTTGACAAGAAAAATTTTATGTGAAGGAGAGAACTTTACACAGCTTACATAATCATGTAAAGGGTAGGGCGTACTTGAAGACTCCTTTTGATAAGGCAAGGCAGCAGAGACAGGGTCTTTGACGCTTGCATGATAGCAAATACAATCATTCAGTGGGGTTGTCGGTCGTCGAGTCCATTCCGATCTTTCAGCTTCTAAAGCACTGGTGTAGTAGGCTGATGTTGTTGTTCCTGTTCCTCACTAGAACCAAGCTCATCACATGATGTTTGTGGCCCAGCGTCTCCCCTTAAGGGTTTAACCCCAATTAACACAGCCTGTTCAACCTCATTATCTAAATGGCGTTCTAGGGCTTCAAATTGGATTGGTCATTCCCTTCCAATAAGGGGATTACTTAACTCATCATCCAAAAATTGAGTGTTATTTCAAACCCGCGGGCTGCAATTTTATCCTTGTTTTTGGTCAGGTGGTGTTGACAAAGGAAAAGCATGTTCAACAAACCTCACATCCCTACTTTCAAAAAAATCTTGAGTTTCTAAATCATACAAATTCCACCCTTTTTTCCAAAAGGGTATCCAACAAACACACACTTATGGCGAATTTATCATTCGTCTTACTTTTAGCAAAATATAAGCATCCAAAGACCTTAATATCATCATAATTGGATTTTTGATTAAAAACTAGCTCATAAGGAGTTTTTGCTTTCAACAACTTGCTTAGAGTTCGATCAATCAAATAAGTCGTAGTTGTAATGCATTCACCCCAAAATTCTATCGGCGGGCTTGCTTGAAATCTCAAAGCACTAGCGACATTTAAGATATGTCTGTGCTTCCTTTCAACTCTACCTTTGCAGGAGAAGCATCACGGTCGTGACACCCTTGTCATGTTCACGACGCCCTTGTCAAAAAAAATGAAGATGCCTAAGTCCTGCAGCGTCGTGGTCATGACAACCGTGTCACAGCCGCGATAAACCATCCATCCGTCCATTTATTTTTTCACCCCAGGCCATTAAAGAGCGTGACACCTCTGTCACACCCGCGAGTCCAGCCCCTCCATCCATTTCATCATTCCAATCAAAGGACGTCGCACTCGTGACGACCCTAAAATCACCTTTCCTATTTTCCGCTATTGGAGTCACGAGCGTAACATCCTAGTCGTGCCCGTGACATCTCACCTGGGGTTTTGCCATGCTAATGCGTCGCGGCCATGACACCCATTGTCACGCTCGCAACCTCTTTCCACCTCAAACCCTACAATTCACATGGGCAGTGTGTTGCGGCCGTGACAACCCTTGTCACACCCGCGATCATCTGTTTGCCAACTCAAAATCGCCCTCACTTGACAAGGTCGTGGCCGCGACACCCCAAATTTCAGCCCAAGTTAT
Source organism: Portulaca oleracea (assembly GCA_029582165.1). NCBI lineage: Eukaryota > Viridiplantae > Streptophyta > Magnoliopsida > Caryophyllales > Portulacaceae > Portulaca > Portulaca oleracea. The sequence goes on from CM055871.1 coordinate 28,137,415, forward strand.
ATGGGTCACAGGGGAGGCACGTCCAATTTCTCTCATTTTCTTCCCTCCCCTGCGACTACTCCCTCCTCTCAAACCCTAAGCCCTTCTCCCTCGCATCTCACCACCACCCTTTCCTCCCATCACCATCGCCTTTCCGCTGCTCATCACCACACGTACTACCACCCTCTACCACAATCTCCACCTTTCTCCACCTTATTCACTATATACCACCACTCTTACAACCCTCTTCCCTGCCTACCACCACAGCAAACTACTACCAACCCCACCTCTACCTCCTCCTCCTCCACAAATTCAACCACCCCCTTATACTTTCTCTCTCTAGAGGTGTACTCCTCCATTATTGGGTCCAACCTTAGAGATAGCAAAGCTCTCCCTAAGCCTCCATCTGAGTAAGTTCATCCACACCATCCTCACCTTTAATTAGCTATGGGTCGAAGCAAGAGATCGAGACTAAAGACTGAGGCCGATCAGGAGGTGGAAGCGGGCACATCATCAGGAGTCGTACGATGACATCGGGTTCCTAAAACTAAGCAAATCCTATACGATAAGAAGGCAAAGGTAACATATCAAGATGAAACTCACAAAGCCCGCTACAAACTGTTTAAAAGAAAGGCCAACTCTCATGCTGAACTGTTAGTTAAGGCTAATGGGGTTGCTAAGTTGGACAACAGGGTCACAACTAAGCTAAATGGACACGTCGATGACATGGTTGTTCAAATTCTCTTTTTCTTTTCTTTATTCAAATGTATTTTTAGTTAATTCTTCCGTAAATTCCTAAATGTATTTCTCCGTTGTATATCAAGTGAAGATCATCAAATTTGTCATTTTGTTTTAATACATCATACACAAGAAAATTGTGTGGGTTGTCTCCGTCGATTAGATCTCCAGGCTTGCTGAGGAATGATGTTCTTATGTATCATACATGATGATGATAACTTGACATGTTAACCCAATAAGTCTAGGTTAACCTCTGTAACTTCATAGCACGCTTAACCCATCTAATCTAGGTTAAGTTTAGTACTTTAAAAGGTTAACCCAATTAATATTGGTTAACCTGGATAACCTAATAGGTTAACTCAATAAGTCTGGGTTAACCTTCGTAACTTGATAGGTTAACTCATTTAAGTATAGACCTTGGTCATATGAAAGGTTAACCTAATAAGTCTTGGTTAACTCTAGTAATCTAATAGGTTCGCCCAATAAGTGTAAGTTAACCTCGGTAACTTGAAAGGTGAACCAATAACTTTAGGCTAACCTTTTAGCATTCTTGGGTCTTGGGATAGTGACTTTAACATGGTAGTCTTGTGCTTTAACCCATTCCCGATGTTGTTGATGGAAATGGAGATTACAAAATCAAATTCTGAATGAAAATGGAAAGACTGTATTTTCACGTGCTTAGTTTAATTACATACATGTTGGTATGAACCAACAACTCAATGGCTTATGCATCCACTATCTGAAATAGCATAGTTAAGCTACATGATCCCACAATCAAACTCCAAATGAAAATAGAAATTGTTTAGGATTCCCTAGTCCAAGTATTTGCACCTCTACCTTCGTTGACTTGTGGTTCTTGATAGCTTCACCGAGATAGAGGCAATATTCATATGGTCACCTCTACGAACGGAACCATTCCTCTTAGGAACTTAACCATCTTCTGCATTTTTGGTGCATACTGGCTTTCAGTGTGTAATTGGAGCAAGAATCAAGCGAATTGCTCACGTTGCAATGTTGCGTCCTAGCTATACTCACCTCTTCCTCTTCAAACTCTCCTTGGTCTTCATCATAGTAGGCTAAGCTCAGGAGTGCATTAAGTTCGTCTGAATCCTCACTAAGAGAAGACTAACTATTAAAGCTATATTGGAACCATCCAAAGTAAGTTGGTTGCACCTACCACAAATTAATTTTCAATCACCATGGCCATAAACTGGGAAGAGATCCAAAGGATGCTACATGCAACATATATCAATGATCATCCGACGAAACTACTCAACCTGCAAAGACAAACAAAAACAAGCCTTGTGAAGCAAGATCATGTATCAATTATCCCATATCAATGATAAAAAAGATTTCCAAATGCCTAAAAGACAGTTAGGAAAGAGCTCTTCGTGTATATATATAGTGGCAGTAGGCCATGTCTAGATGATGTATGATGCATTTGAGGCCGGTTGGATGCCCATAATTACTCCCCCCTTCTAAATATGTAAGCCTAATCACTATTTAGGGAAACTTCAAATTTACCTTTACTCAGTAAAGTAGGAGTGTAGGTTGGTGAACGATGACAATCTTGCAGGTTGAGTTGAATGTGTCAAGTGTGAATGCGATTGGATTAGACTTCATGTAACACCCTGAGTATATGATTAAAGTGTGGCTTAAAAGGATTGAAATGACTACTTATACCACCAAGGTGCACCTTCTTTTATGGTAGCTCATCCGTTGGGAACTCCTCAGTTAAGCGTGCTTGGCTGGGAGTAGTCCAAGGATGGGTGACCTCCTGGGAAGTTTTCCCGGGCAACGTGTGAGCGAGGAAGAAGCACGCTGGAAAGACTCGTGGTGATTTGTGGGGTCAGTCAGTGATCCTTGAAGCAGTTATCGGTAATATCCGCGACCCGAGAAGGGTCGGGGCGTTACACTTCAAGCGTCCAATGCTTTAGAAAAGTGGGCCAGATTGAGGGATGAGATCACTTGGATAAGAACTCGAGGCATTGGGATGACTTGGTTAGGCAGATAAGTGTGCTTCCTCCTTCAGCTTCAGCTGAGTATGTCTTCACCTGCAATGAAGGTTCCATTCGCGAACCAAGGAGAGCCCCTCCGAGGCTAAAGTCAGTATGCACACATGGGGAGCCCCAACCGACTGGTTGAAAGTCAAAGAAAACAGGAAAAGTTTTCTGCGAAAGCGAAGAGTAGAGAGAGACCCCTTGGTCACTTGTCCCGTTGCATAAGTAGATGATGGGGTACTTGTACTGATATGTTATTGGATTTGATTGGCATTTCCCTATTAAGGCAGGGGCAAGACAATCTTGTACACAGTTCAATCAGTGTTAAGTCAAAGCAACAATCGGTGGTAGACCGATGCCGATGTTGAAGCAGTTCCCCCAAATAAGCCAGATCGATCATGACAACCAGTTTTTGTTAGATTTCTGCGATTAAACCAATGCTATGAGTTGATCTAATAAGCCAATTCACGGTCTATCTTGTCAAACCTGAGCGGTCACCGAACTGATTGATCTAGTGGGGCAATGAGTCAAATTGTCAGACCGTTTAGACTAGATTAGACCGGTTGATCCAATTAATGGTTGAACTGGTCAAAACCGACATGAATCGATCATAAAAATTAAAACACATATAGTTCCTTAATAGATTAACCATTAAATTTAATATGAACATACATATTATACATTCAATAATTTAATTTTGACTCAAGCATCTCACTTGAAATACAAGTTAGCCATAATGGTAACACAAAGGCTCGCATACAATTGAAAAGCAAAATATCAATAGAGTAAAAAAACATAAGAATATATATGTTACATAGACTAGACCCGAGATGACGAGATGGAGAAACTACTTGAGTTTAAGCTCCTACACTATACTTATAGTGAATTTACCAAAAGATATTTAAGGTTTCAATTTCAGCTGGGAAAAAAAATTCAAGTTTTTTATATGTAAAAGTAGGAAATTGATCCAATCTTTATGTGTTGAAGTAGGAATTGATCCAATCTCCAATTCTGAGTTAAACCGAATCAACTTGTTTTTTTTCCGATATTTAGCTTAGACCTACAAAACAAGCTATAGCTAGAAACAACTGGGGCTGGCCACGAGTTCTAGGGTTAATCAGTTCAGCCGGTCCAGGAGGGTCAATTTTAGCGCAATTCACATAGCTAGACGGGGTTAAACATTTTAGGTTTGGGTATGTTGAACCAATGTCAAGAAATGTCTAAATGTCCTACTGCAAACCACTTTATTTTAAGCGAGTAAACTCATTGGCATCAAATCAACCCATTTAATTTATAGTCAAAGTACATGTCAAGAATGTTCAACCCGTTATTATTCAAATGAGTCATGTTTAGATCAAGGTACACTCGTTTATAGGGAACACAAACGCAAACACAGTACATACCAAAATGTTTATTAGTGAATTTACAACGTTTGTCCCAAATTTTTCAATTTTTATTCGATTTCCTACAATTCGCTTTTATTCCTTGAAAAAATCATAATAATTCCTCAAATTTTCAAAAAAATAATTTAATAATTCTTTTTGTTAATACACTTCATAACATTTTTGTGATCATGATTGAAAAAATAAAAATAATATGGGGCAATAATGGAAAAATAAAATAATAAAAAAAGTAGACATAGATTCGAGTACCGTTAGAATGCAATTTTTTGGCTTTATGACCATCAGAATGCCCAAAAAAAGAATAGCATACAAAAGCTAAAAGTAGAAAGTATTGTAATCCAATTCTCCTAAAAAGTAAAAACAATGAACTGAATATAAAAGTGCGTGCTACAAATCCATGCTTCACCCATTGACTTGAGGTGAAGACATTGATTTCCATAAAATTTAGCATTAATTAATAAAACAGAATGGATGGATAACCTAGCCAAACGTTTATTAAAAAAAAAATGATACTACAATAGCATACGGATACTGAGAAACCACATGACATTTATTCCCTAGAATCACCCAAAATTCCATGACAAACTGATACAAAAGCCAAATCCAGACAGCAATTTCAGTTTACTAAAGTCAAAGGACAGTTTAGATTGCAGCAAAGTATTCCTTGCTGAGCTTGGGGTCGGGCTTCATAGACTTCTCCCCAGGCTTCCATCCAGCAGGGCACACCTCGTCAGGGTTTTCCTGCACGTACTGCAATGCCTGCATATCCAAACCAAGGATCAAGAATATCAGAAAACCATCTTTCCAAACACAGCAGTCTTATGACCACTAACTTGGGCGTTAGACAAAAAGCATCTTGGGAATAATGTAGTGGTGCATAAATAAAAAAGCCTCCATAAATCCCAATGGTTTTCTCAATGTGAGTGTTAACATTGAATTACCTGAAGTGTTCTAAGTGTCTCATCAACACTACGGCCAATAGCAAGGTTGTTAATGGTTGAATGTTGAATGATCCCTTCCTTGTCAATGATGAACAACCCTCTCAAAGCAATTCCCTGGAATATATCAAACAAACAATAGATGGTTATTACATAGGTGCAGGTTGTATAGGGAATACTATCAAGGGGGCACCCAAATGAAGAACCAAGTATGGCCAAAGGTCCAAGGTCATGTAAAGCTGTCCTCACTCACAATCTTAGTTTCACCTCAAGTACTCCTGTCGCTCATGAGTATCCAACAATTCAACAGGAACGGGGAAGAGGCCCATCATATTAAGAATAAAACATACAAAAACATTTTGGTGATATTTTCAGGAGAGGGGGCACAAGAGAGGGATGAGCCTCTAGTGGATTTGTACTCGCATCTTACACTTCTAAGTGACTTTCTCATTTCATCTTACGTTTTTGCTACATCTCATCTTATCACTGAAATCGAAATCCAAAGTCATCTTCTCAATCCCTAACTCTCTATCCCCGTTGAAGAAAGAAATTTCCCAGAACACAGCGCCTAGCATTTTGGTCCAAAAACAACCCACGTTTTGGAATGAACATTCCAAAATGCAGATCGCGAGAGAGATGAGCGTTGTCAGTAAGGCAGTAACTATGCTCCAAGCTTTCCATGCTTCTTACTCAAAATCAGCCATCCTTCTCCAATCACCCAAAGTTACTCACCTTTTCCCGTTCACCCAAAGTTACCCCTTCCCCACCTTCCCCTTACCGTGTTACCCACAAAAAGAACACACCCTATCTCCAAAAAGCAACAAGTCCATCCACAATACACAAGACATGCTCATTAGCATTGTGCAGTACCAGTGGAGGGGTACTGGAATTATTGACTTATTTTCTATATCCACTTTACATACAAGGCATGAGCTCCAAAACCAATGCTTTTTTGGTAATAAAAGTGCAAACATACAGAAAATACACCCTAAACATGCCATTTTCCCAACACGGCTATGTAAAGTTCTATCCGGAGACAAAAGTACCTGATGTGGGATCAGAACATCATATGCTTTGGAGATAGATTTCGTCACATCAGAGATCAATGGGTACTTCAGATCACCCAAACCACCAGACTTTCTATCTGTCTGGATCCATGCTAGATGTGAGAACTGCACAAATCATAAGCATAAGATGTCAGTATCATAAAATGGAAGGGTCGTGCCAAAGATGAAAGGAAACCACAAAAGAGTATACACTACAAAATCTACCACACAAATAACATGTGTTCATATATACAGACAGCAGGATATCAGCACTATCGCAACTACCTGTTGTATCGGCAGAACAGATGTTGCCAGGGAGACGTTGAAAAGGCGACATAAGAAATGAATAGACAGCAGCGAAAATGGAAGGAAAGCCAGAAGGCAATGGAAAAATGGAAACTACCACAACAATAACAGCATTTATTCGTATATGCAGATAACAAAACATGAGCACTATAGCAGCCTAGAAATGTATCAACAGTGCAGATTTTCCTAGGGAGACATTGAAAAGTCAACATGTTTTTCCTCATGCAGCACTAAGCACAGTGTACCACTTTTAACATCTGCCAAAGGTTACATAGAGTAGAGAGCAACAGGTAAAATTATGAAATTGCTACATTGCACTTTTCGAGTAATATTTTGCAATCAATTGAATTGGGAATTTTCAACTGTAAACTAGTTTCAGGGATTTGCTCACTGCTTGAAAGAAGATAATTTTGTCAAAATAACAAAACTAACCTAGAAAAAGGCATTTGAGCAATTACATTTGCAAGCCCAAGTTGGATCATCAAAGCACAAGTCTACCAATTATGCTGTCACCTTGACAACTGACAATTCATGTTCAACAATTTAGGTTTAACTTTTTTCCCAACTACAAACATGACAAACCTAGCACCCAACCCAAAAAAAAAAAAAAAAAAAAAAAAAAACCTTTAGCTTCAAGTAGAAATCCATATTGGAGTCAATGATCTAGTCCTGTGAAGCACGGACACTTCTATCAACCTCACGTATCCGTGTCCGAATCTCTCGGATACGTGTCGGACACACGAAAAAACGTGTCCCCTAAATAATTACCAAAATAAACATCCGACACTTGGAGGACTCATGGTGGACACGCGTATCCCAACCTTAGGACACCTCCGAATCATTGACGGGCGTCACAATTTCGGCTAATCACATCCATAGAGATCCTCAACTATGGTCTCCTTTTTTCAATATATCATTATTTTTTCCTATTGCTTTACCATCTTACACATACTTTTGTCTCTCTTTCTTATAACATTGTCCGTGTTCCATTATTTTATAAAATTTTATGTTTTATATATATAGTTTTAATATTCATAATCTATTAAAGAAAATATATTCATTCATAAACATTTTTAAAACAAAATTTGATAATTTTTGAAGTACTATATAAAATTAAGGTAAGTGTGACTGTCGGACAACGTGTCGTGTCCTTAATTTTTCAAAACTTGCGCGTCCCCGTGTCCGTGTCGTATCGTATCCGTGTCTCGTGTCCGAGTCTGAGCTGCTTAGATCTAGTCGACCAGCTCAAAGAACCCAATTTATCAATGGCATGGCCCCACCCAAACCAGGTCAGCTACAGAAGCCAACTAAGCCCATACAGATATATGGGCCGGGTTACCACTCAGCACTGCCTTCCTTCCCCACAGTATACAGGCTGAATATCACATTTACTGTTTCTCCCTGATGGCTTTCGTGAATGGGGCTCATGGCTTTCGAAGCCAAAACCACCTACTAATAATCGAATTTTTTGTTCTTCCTTAAAGGGATTGGCACACTCTTGATAGGGAGCGCATAAGATTGGAGTCACACACACACACACATATATATAACAGATCATATGAGAAGCGGATTACTGTGAGAAGATGAGAAGCACTCTTCTGAACCATGTCCACATTGTTTATATATATATACCAATTATCCTATATATATATATATATATATATATATATATATATAGTGTATTTTTACATCCAAATTGTCTATCTCTTGACACACTATCTACATCATGTATACAATGTCTCTGTGCATTACCGCAAAGACTGTGTACTTGCCCACACGCTTTTAATAATAGGCGTTGGATTCAAGATCTGCAGCTCACATCAGTACTTCTCATCTTCTCACAATAAGTCGCTTCTGATACGATTCGTTCCCTATATATATTGCATATGCATATGTATATATGTTTTTGTGTGTGTGTGTGTGTGTGTGTATTATGTGTGTGTGTGTGTGTGCGTGTGTGTGTATTATATGTGTGTAAGTGTGTGTGCACGCGCATATAAAGAGGGGTAGTCCCTTTCAACTATGAGCAAAAACAGAAGATCCAAATAAAATTTGATATGTAGTTAGATCATTGCTCATATAAAATTACATAGGGCCCAACAAAGAGGTTATCCCCCTTCATCTCAAAGCAAAACCAGAAGATCCAAGCAAAACTTGATTGGTAGTTAGATCATTGCTCATATAAAATTAGATAGAACCATCGCTCAGCATAGGAGTTGCACAAATCACTGATTGGCTAAATCTCAAACTGCTAAGGTGGGAATTTTATCTAACATTTTTATTCATTGTTATTAACAACTATATATTGCTACTATTAAAAGAAATTTCTGCATCTCTCTCAACACGTCCAAACTATCCCCTATTAAACCACCTATTTTTTCCAAAAAGACCACTAACGAATTTCCCTGACTAATTAGTAGGAAACAGGAAGTGACAACCTTAAAAGGTTGCAGTAATTCATTAGTCACAATCTTGGTAACATCTCATATAACCATAATCTTCTAGCGCACAGAACTCAAGAATAGGCAGCCCAAGATTTTGATACAGGCATTGTACCCTGTGAATGATATCACATCTATTTTAATCAAGGAAAGAATGATACATTTGGCTGTGCTTTTTCTTTCCTGTATCTTTGCCAATGCAGAAAATAGTTGGGCATGTCGACTATCTAGTCACTGAAGGCACAGTGAACAATCAATTCTAGAAGTATTCTAAATAGGGGGGGACTAGCCAAAACAGACAAGGGCTGGCCCAAATATGTCAAAATCAAACATTGAGACAACTCTAGCCATGCATACACTTGATGGCAGATTGAACAGTCAAAATACAGCAAACAGATGACAACAGATATTCAACATCAACAATTAGCAATCTGGCAGCATCATAAGTCATAAAGAAGAGGAAAACAAAATTCTTACAACACTGTCAATAGAGACACCAAGCACTTCTGTGTTCAACTTCTCAAACTCTGCATACCGGTCACTGAAAGCAGTGATCTCTACAAAAATGGTAGAAGAATAATGGAGCTAATTCAGTGTTATATATTTCAAATTTCTCATCAGCAAAACCTCACAATGCTCACCAGTCGGACATACGAACGTGAAGTCCAAAGGATAGAAGAACAAAACAACATATTTCTTTCCCTTGTAATCAGAAAGTTTAACCTGCAAAGGAAATCAAGTTCACAAGTTACAGACCCAAAATGAAACAGCATTGTCAATTTCTCATAGTTGTCAAAGCCAAAAAGATTCAGCAACCTTTCAGCTATATTTTCATTTATTTTTTGGTTGGTCTTTCATAATTCCAATAAAGGAGATTGGCATGAATGTATATAAAATTTAGTAACTTAATCTACAAAGTGCAATACATCAATCTAACCATAGACTTTCCAAAGGTTTTCATAATAAAACAGATAAATGTCAGACCTAAATCACAGGGCAATAATTCAAAAATGACAGTAAATTACATTAATGAACTCCTGGTCAAAAACAGCCTCTGCCTCAAAGTCTGGTGCTGGATTTCCGACCAATGGGAGCTCTCCCTGCAGAAACAAAAAATTATGCTCAATTTTGTCCAAAATTGTTAAAACAAAATTGGGCACTAATCTGTCTTACCCCTTAATCAAATCAAATTAAAATAAATAAGGGACTGATGGCAATTCACCCAAGATTTTAAAATCATTCACTGCCTACTGCTCCACGAAAAAGAAGTAGAAGGAGAGGCATTTTGCTTAAGTTCATTACAATCTGATCTCTTAACAAATAAATCCTTTTTCAGCTATCCAAATTACAGACATAAACTAAATCCAATGGAATCTTTAATTTAGCCTTTTTGGATTATTAGATGGCGAGGGGAGGAGAGGGAAAGGTAAGGGACCTATGTTTATCTTGTTTGGATTATAAGTGAATGGGAACGGGGATTAACAATCGTTATTATGTTTGGATTAGACAAAAGATGGGAGGGGAGGGGAGCTAATGAATTTGTTTTTATTATGAATGATTTTTTTTTCTTTTTTAAAAAATACATAATCATTTACCCTCCCTTTAATGGAGAGGGAAAGGGGTAAACGGTTCACCTCCCCTCTTATTTTTGTTTTCAAACAAGATTAAGTATGCGTTATCTTATATCTCTTCCCTCCCTTCCCTTCCCTTCCCCTCCCATAACCCTAATCCAAAACAGTTTTAAGCTAAATGCAATAATCGACACAATCAACTAGACGTAACAACTCATGAACATCATCCACGAATGACTCTGACAATTAATCCCTAACCTACATTTCCAAAAAAAAAACGACTAAGAGGTCTCTATATATTGATGTAATTATTCTAAGGCCCTATATTTTGATAAATAATTGTGGGGTGGTGGGGACATTCCGATCTATTTTCCGATTAAAAACGAAGGAAGCAATGATTTTTGTATTTATGGTTGTTTTAGTTGAAGTCAACTATCAGTTCAAGCCTCAATGTTTAGGGTTGGTCAAAGTTGCATAACCCTAATCAATAATAAATTCTACAATCAATGCTTTGTGCCCCATAAAATAGGTCAGAACGTCCCTCATAAATAATTACAGCAACAATTATTTGTCACAGTATAGGGCCCTTAAAATAATTACATCAAAATATGAGGACCTTCTAAAATAATTACATCAAAATATGAAGACTTTCTAGTCGTATTTTGTGACATTTCGGGAAAATGTTATATAGGTGTTCAAAAGATCAGTTATTTTCTCAGATGCAAATTCACCCATTTCACTAAAGATTCAACTAAAACTGTAATAATGCACAGCACATACCAAATCAAAATGCAATATAACGACAGAACGTAGATTAAACGTATTAGCCTCATCGTGTAAGAATGACTTGAGGAAGAAACAATTCAATTAAAATCAGACGAGAATGCAAGCAGTTTGGAAATATAAATAACAAATGAATTGATAAAATGAAGAATTGCTCACAGCGTGGACGACGAAGCTGCGTTTGGAGGCGGCAGAGCTGCGAGAGGAGAACGAGCGGGGAGAAGAGCGAGAGCCAAAGGTCTGGCGGATGCCATTGAAGTTTTGAGACAAAGGTTTAGCGAGGGAAGCGGTAGCCATAGGAGCTGAAGCTTTAGGGATAGAAGTCCTAGGGTTTGACGAGAAAAGAGCGGTTGAAGATGCTGCGGAGGCCATTTCCTCTCTCTCTCTCTCTCTCTCTCTCTCTCTCTCTCTCTCTCTCTCTCTACACACAGAGTTGGTGGAGGGAATATCTGTGCCTTTGGGTGGGTGGAAGCAGGAGGGGGTAGGGGAAGGAAGAGTGGAGTATATGGTTGAGACTTGAGAGAGTGTGAGTGGATAAGTTGACTGGATAGACTGGATTTGCGTAGCCCTCAACATTGTGAATTGTGGTCCCAGCCATTTTCTAGCCTTCTCGAAAAATCTAGTAGTTTCCTGCCACCTCAAAATCGAAATTTTTATCTTTTTTTTTCTAAAAAATCATAACAACAAGAGATGGCTTTTGTCCTTGCTCTAATGATAAGGGTATGTACATCCCTAACATTAACGTTATCTACATTTTCCCTGACTTCAATATAACTCCGATTGACTTGAAATTTCGTGAGCTTAGGGTACACACCAAGAGCTTTCCATCGATATATTATAAGTTCAAATTGGAGTTCAAACGAAGCAGTTATGCTCGTTGGAAGTCAGCTGATTACTCTTTACTTGTGGAAGATCCTTGTGCAAGTGATTGAACATCTTAGTTCAATTGGGTGAGTGATTACTCTTTACAATTATCCATATCCTTTCTAATTCTTGTTGTATTTGTTGTTCATCCCCAAAAAAAAACCCCCAAACCCTAAAAATAAAGTTTGTTCTTGAGTTCTAATTTGGGGTTTTCTCAAACTCTAAGTAATTAGTGGATCATTGGCCTCCCATATTTATCCGTTCGAAGGACACCCAGGTTTTCCGGATCATTTGGTATCAGAGCTTAGGATTAGAACTCATATTTGGGTAGAAAATTTCCAGATTTTTTTGGGTTTAAGTTCTTGAAGTTTTGGGTTTGTTCTTATTGATTTGGATGTAAAATTGATGCTTGATGAATGGTATTGGTCCCTTCATGTGGAGTGTTGGGATATAATTTTTGTCATTTGGGTCCAAGTATTTGTTGAGTATTGAGTTTATTTTTGAAGTTGAACTTGTCCAGAATTTTGTGTTATATTTTAAGTTCACCCCCAATCTTATAGCTTCTTTCCAAATCCAAAAGGTGTATATTGATTCAAGGAGAATGAGAGTCAACCCTATGAAGAAGAAGGTTGAAAAAAAAGGGAAAAGCAATAAAAAAAAAGAGAGAGAGTTCCTAATTAGTCCGCCAACATGGGTCGACATGAGTGGTACGACACTCTTGTCCCTTAAGTACTTTGTTTGCGTATGGAAAAGTTTGTGCTGGGAGAGTAAACCCTTTTTGGGCCATCAATATGTCGAAACATGCCAACAAAAAAAAAGAGAGTGAGGAAATAAGAGTCATGCACACCAAAAAATCTCATAAGCTTGTCAATCTCGAGTCTTATGTCTCAAACTTACACCTCATCATACCTTTCAACCTTCCATAACCTTCACAACCATTATAACCATTCATAACCTGCATATGAACCCTCAAGCCTTCAAAACCATCTTTTTGAACCATTAAGTCTTCCTCGAGGCACTACCCATCAAAATTGCCCCCTAAAGAACTACGACTGGCCTGATTCCACCTCAAATACGTAGGAGAGCCTCTTTGAGGCCCGACCCATACTTTTTACTTTTGAGAGCGTCTGTCCTTGATTGAACAGGCCTTTGAGAGAATAAAAAAAAAGCTAGTTTGAAAACCCTACTAGGGTGAGCTAAGCAAAAGGAGAGGAAACCCTGGGTTTTATCATCATCATCAACCCTCCACTTTCATTTCGTCGAACTTGGATATCATTCTATCAACCATGTTCTAACCTTTCCCCAAGAAATGATGTATATTCCATTTGACTATCTCTCATTCCTTTCCAAAACACCATCACCCTTAAAGTGTCTCTTTATCTCATTCATTGATAAATCCTCATCTTCCATCGATTTCATCAATCATCCTTCAACCAACATTTTCAAGCCTTTTCATCATATCTCACCCTTTGAGGATTTTTCAGCTCGGTCATTATTACAAGTATGAGGTTCTATTCTTAATGCCCACTCTCAGTACAACCGAGTGTGGCTCACCTCTCAACAAGAGCAAAAAGTCGCCCATGTCAAATCAGCAGGTAACTGGCAATTACATGATCATCAACAAACTCAGAGACAATCTACTCTAAACTGGGGGCTTGCGCTACCTTTGTGACATGATTCAAAACATTTTTCGAAGATAGCTTCAGAAAGGGACACTTACTCCCTATCCTAGAAGGTCTTGAATCTTCTGACGTCCTGATAGTGGTCTCGAAAGAAAAAAAAAAGAGAGAGAAAAGAAAAGAAAAGAAAAAAGAAAAAAGAGAAAAAAAAGGAAAAAAAAAAGAAAAAGAGAGGCTAACTTGAAAACTCTTTGGGCAAGTTAGGCAAAAGGAGAGATTAAGATCTAAGTAATATTCCAGCAGTCCAAAAACCAAGGTAAGTTAAGATCTAAGTTAGGAAAATGGGAAAATACTTTCCTAGAAACCAATTTTTCTCCCTGTAAAACACACCCTTAAAGATTTATAAGACACTGCTTCAATGCCCCTTTCATTTTGAGAAAAAGGAGGGGTAAAAGTACGTGGAGCCAGAGAGAGCTACAAAGGAGATATATATGATGATAAATCAAAAAAGAATTGCATGTATTTTTGGATGTATATTAAAAATATGTTTGTTGTTGGCAGAGTTACAAATACAGCGTATATATGGGGGTGATACAAAAAGAAAATAGGATATATCAGTGGAGGGGTTGGGTTTTTCGAAGTTTGATAGAGGCGACAGTGCCGAACTTGGACTTGGGGCTTGAGCCAGGGCTTTGTGGGACTTCATCGACGTGGACATACTCAGTCTGGGCATCGTCAACATCAGGTTGGGGAGTACTCCTGCTCTTGAATGAAGTGTTCCTGGGTGTTGACTGCTCCGCTGCAGGTGGCCACCTTTTGGACACGTTGCGTGAGAATGAGGCTGGGGAGTCCATCACTGCTTGCGGCCGACGTGCTGGTGTTGGACTTATCTCTGATTTCGGTGTGGGTGGGGGGTTTGGTTGCTCACTCGAGCCCTGTTACAAACTATTAGCGTTGTATTTTGGGAAAACAAATATATATGGTGGAAAAAAAAAGTTATACATACCTCGGTGTTACCAGCCTTCATTTTGTATGATTGTTGCAAGACGTATTGAACGGCATTGAAGAAGGCAGACTGACCCACATGAGCACAGCTTTGCCAATGGTAAACAATCAAGTCCCAAGCTCTCAATTTCAACTCCTGTATATTTCTGTCTATGTCTGTCTCGTGTTTAGACACAAGAGGCTTGAATAAGCTATCATACACAGTTGTTGTTCCCTGCACCATACCGTACTCTAAGTTATGTATTGTTTACATACTCAACTTTAATGAAAGTCATCATATTTTACATGTACAAATTAAATTTATATATTTAGATTTGTTAGACTTGCTTTACATCAAATGGAGTATTCCATCTTTGTTAATCATCATAGACCTGGATACAAGTATGTCTTATTTTTATGTATTTAAATTATCCAAACTAATTTGCACTTTTCATAGGGATGTAGTAGTTGATAAAAAAAAAAGGAATCTGGTTATATTTGTTGAACCGGATATATAAGTTTGTATCCAAAAATTTAATTGTTTTAACTCATGGATCTCGAACTTTTTGATGAGTAATTGAAGCAATTACCTTGGTTTTTGGATACCAGAGGTAGACAATGAAAGCCAGCTTCATTTCTCCATAAAATGGTACCCTTTTAAAACAATTGCAGAAAATTTACATTATCAGTAGCGTGTATGAGATTAAAATGTATATCGGGTAATTAATGTTTTTATCGACTAGCATTGTTTATCTAGTGTTTAATCTCATTATAATAATACAGAATTATTTAAACCGATTAGGTAAGAAAATGAGGTAACTATTTACCAAGAGATAAATAAATCCCCTATTCTCTCAACAACTGAAAGAGCTGCAATTATCATCCTACAGAAATTTGCAAATAATTGATTAGTGAAGACACGAGAGTACAAAAAAACGATAAGTAATGAATATGGCTAATAGAGTATTAAATAGTCGAAAGTTTCACAACTTGGTGACGCGATTATTTTATAACAATTACTTAGAAACACATAGGGTCATAGGCACTATATAGACGTCGTCTACGGTATGTCTATATATATATATATATATATATATATATATATATATATTTTGGAAAACCTATCTTAATGCTATAAATGTATTTTGGAAAATTTTAACTTTTATTAATAGATGAATTTTATGAAAAAGTAATAATTTATTGATAAATCTTGTAATAATATGATAAATTTACAATATAAAAGTTTAAATCTTTAAAAAAAACCTATGTAGCAACTAATAACATACAAGAATTGCTTTTCTACATTGTACAAGTGATATTCCGGTTGTGAACATTTTACTTATTTGAAATAATATATATAATAGGAAGAACATAAACACTTCCCCCTCCCCCCCCAAAAAAAAAAAAATCAACAGAAAGGAGAATGATAGAAATAAGTCAACTTCATATTTCCTAACAAATTTTGGTACTACCTCCTTTCCTTGATATAACGTTAGATTATATAAGTAGGATTAGATTCATATTGATAGGTACGATACTGTACATAAAATTATATAAATATTAAAATATATATTAGGTAATGTAGGTAATATATAGGAATATAATATAATTAGAGATAAATAAATGTAGGTAATTTCTATTTACCTTCCCAATTAACAGAGCATTGGAAGTTGTAGAGGGGTATTAAGTACAAGTTCGTTCATAGTTGCACGCATCATAAAGACCTTGAGAGGGATCGGATTTATATACACGGTTAAAAGACGTGTTGCTTGATTATGACTACTACTTTTTTTTTGTTGGAATTATGAGATGATGATTACTTGATTTAACAGGACGGAAAAAATTGCATTTTTTATGCGTAGAGTTTGACTCTTGTTGGGAGGTTACAGTTTTGCATATTGTCAAAAATATGTTGACCTCATTTATACTAGAATAACTAAAATCCAAAAAGAAAAAAGGAAAGAAAACAAAAGGAGGCGGCAATACATAATTTAGAGACTATAAAATTACCAATATTGACACCAAAACCGGAGTTCTTCAATGTCAACCTTGTTCTTCTCCACCGTCTTGAAGCATTCAAATGCTGGGTAAGCATAACCCAGCACCATTCTGAATTCCCCGACAAGTTAGACTCAAATTTCAACAATTTTGCATGATCAAGTGATGTACAATAATTTAAACTACATTTTGAATATCAAAATTCGAAAATGACTTACACTAGTCCTCTGTTGATGAAATCTCCCAACATTTTCGATGATCAAATTGGATATGTATCTAGCCTGAAATTGTTGTTAACTCTTATAGATATATGCAATATGACGAAGTAATCCAAGTAATTAGGGCATTGAAAATATGATGAGATGACAAAATTAAAGGATGAAATTAAAGACGAACTTTCAAAAATGATTATGAATCAAGGCAAACCAGGTAGTTACATTTGTATGTTAGGAGAGTCAAAGAGGACTCGACAGGTGGAAGAAATCAAAGGTTATGAAACTACCAAAAATTGGAAGAAGTCAGAACCTGCATAAAATTAAACACGAAGAGAAGTATTGGTCAATCCCATTGAAAGAGATACATAAAATAACAAATGAATTATCATATGGGCTTTCCCCAATTGCACTGAAAATTCATTGGAAATAAAAGAAAAAGATTAAGAAAGAGAGAGTATCATACCTTTGATTTCTGGA
Source organism: Portulaca oleracea (assembly GCA_029582165.1). NCBI lineage: Eukaryota > Viridiplantae > Streptophyta > Magnoliopsida > Caryophyllales > Portulacaceae > Portulaca > Portulaca oleracea. The sequence continues at coordinate 28,154,777 of CM055871.1, forward strand.
GAGAAAGGGGGTGGATGGCTAATGAAAAGTAAAAGCCAAGGGAGGCAACTATTCAAAGAGAAACTTATTGAGATGAATGGGAAAAATGAATGTTTATAAGAGAGGATTAAGTAACTAATCGGGAGGGAGAGATTTAAAAGTTATAGTTAAAAGAAATGCGGGAAGAATGGTTGGACAGGAGAGGGGAACAAGGAGAGGATTTCTTGGGAATACAATGGTTTCATTCTTTGGCAGTTATTTTCCTGATTTAAAGGTATCAAAAAATTACTTTGAGGTACCCTAACTTTTGGTGAAATGTTTTTGCAGACTGCAACTTTTAAAACTAATTTGCAGACTTTACTTTTAGGTTAGTAATTATTTGGTGCTTTTCCGATCATTAATTTTATTAAGTGACCAAAATGTCCCTATTCTTCCCTTCTTGAAGAAATACCCTTGAAGAAGAAGAATGAGGGTATTTCCGTCACTTAATAAAATTAATGGTCGGAAAAGCACTAAATAATTGCTAACCCAAAAAGTAAGGGTACCTCAAAATTAGTTTTGAAAAGCTGGGGTACCGAAAAATAGTTTCCCCAAATATTGGGGTACCTCTGAGTAATTTTTTGGGAGGTAATGTTTGTGGTTTACCTCTTTTTTTAATTTTTTTATTTATGCTCCTCACTTGCAATTCTTATTCTTAGTTACGTTGGCTATTAATTATAAAGTAAATTAACTAGTCTCATAAAATCTTCCCTAAAAGATGTTGAAAGTGTATTTTCATCTTAAAATAGTGAAAAAAAAATGCGATCATTTTACAACGCGTATCTAATATTAAATATTGACATTGAGGTTCTTATATTGTTGAAGATATTCCCATAAAAAATATTATTCGTGACATTTATTATGCGTTTCTTGGTATAAAAGCAATGACAATTATCTCTATTGCATATGGCTATATGACGTATTCTTATAGTGAGTTTTAGACAATAATAACAAGATATAACAATGCCATTTAAAATGATTATTAACCATTTTGAATCAAAATGTCCAAAAATTATATATTCAGCCCGTACATTGATATTGATATTTGATATATAGTTTATATCATGTTTGTTGGATGAGATTTTAATTTATTAATTACATATTAGAGCCTAAAAGTCCCTCGATACCTAGCACAACGTCGCTAGGGTTTCGGTAGGGTTTAGTGAGTCTCGTGTTTTTTTTCCAACAACTAGAGTAAGTTCCTGGGTGTGGGCACCTGTTTCATCATTTGAGTAAGCCATGGCACAGGAGATCTTGGAGGAATAAAATAAATTCAGGTTAACTGAGGAGGTGGAGGAGATGGCAGTGGGGGAAGGGGAAGACCAAGAAGCCCCAAACAATGAGGCGGAACGCAAGACATCATTTATTCTTGCAAGTAGATTTCGTACAGCGAAACCTTTCATTTTTTATGTGTTGAAGAGAACTTTGAATAATATATAGAGAACGAAAGATAGAGTGGCAATTAAGGCCTAGGACCAAAACTTGTTCCCCTTTCAGTTCTTATCAGTTGTTAAAAACGAGAGAGTGTTGGAGGGCAAGCTATAGTCGTTCGATAACAACCTATTGTTACTAGAAGAAATCTCTAACGACATGTACCCATCGGAAATTGAATCCGAGAGGTCTCCGTTCTGGGTAAAAATTTATGATGTGCCACTTCAAAAAAGAACAGAAAAGATTGTAGTTTAAATAGCCGAAGGATGGCAGGTTTCATCGAATACGATACAACGTACTGATCCTTTAAGTTAGGAACCATATATGAGAGTTAGGGCATGGGTGGACGTTTATAAACCATTGCAATGGGGAAAGAAGATAGTAGTAAAGAAGGGCATCTATAAGTGGATGGACTTCAAATATGAGCGACTCCCCAAATTTCTGTTATTTTAGTGGGAAAATAGAACACACCAACAAATATTGTCAAGAGGAAGCAGAGCACGAAGGGAAGGAAATTGTGTATGCATATGGAAATAATTTAGGGCGGGCTCGAGGAAGCGATCAATCAAACTCTTGAAGGAGGAGCTAGACGAGACAAAGGAAAGTTTTAGATGTTGCTGAGGAGAGGTAACGTAGGGAGGAAGAAAGGGGAGGTGAACAAGATACATTTGGGACCCCTGGAGCAACCAGAAGATAGTTGCGTTGGGTGGAGCAAGAGATCATTACCGCTGAGAAGCAGACACAACAAGCAGTACAATTGAACATGAATGTGCTTCAGGAGCTATCCCTGACATCACATGATAGCTCGGTCGACACAAATGACAAAAGAAGATGGAGTACCGCAAGGAGATAGACTGAAGTAGATGATATGGGGGGGGGGGGAAGAATAATGAAAATAAGGATTAGTGAAGAAGGAAGGGGGACAGTTGATGCTGGGGGGATTATGAGTAGGGAAGAAGGAGAAAGAAGATGGGAACAAGAAGGGGTAGAAGGAAGCATATCTCATATTGATAAGGAAGAAGGGGGAGATGAGGTTAGGGGGAGGGGGGATTGTTGTCCTTTGTGATGAGATTGGGAAGAGACAACAAGGAGACAAAGAAAAATAATGTAAAAAATTGGAAGAGGTTGATTAGGGAAAAGGGGACAGAGCAAGAGTTAAAGGACGTCGAATGATGCACAAAATGGAGGCTGGCGGACTACATGGACAGTAAAAAGGGAGTTGAGGAAGGGGTCAGAAGCAACAAGCTAAAAGAGCACGAGGAGGATGGAGACATGTGGTTCTTATTTATGGCGGGGGTGGGTGAGACCTACCTTTGCTAAATGTAATGCAAATTTTGTGTTGGAACTGCCAGGGTGGGGGCAAGCCTTAGGTAAGAGTGAGCGGTTCTTGATTTGGGACGTGGAACCTGACTGGAACCGGCCAAACGGGTTAGGGTTAGGTTTCCCAAATTCAGGATCAAATGGGTAAGGGTAAGGGTAAGGTTTCTAAATTTCTACCCTGACCCGGAATCTGGAACATGTCATTATGGTTAGGTACTAGGTACATGAAACTTAGAACCTAGAAGCACCAGGTGTGTGGATCTTGATGCCTTATTTTAATAAAAAAGTATATACATTTATTTTAGAAACCAGTTTTACCAAAAAGATAGTTGTAATTTTTATTGAGACTTAATTTTTATTGAGAATATTTATAATTTTGTATTGTTTGTTTTTTTTTATGTCAAACTACAATCGATTAACATCAATCAATGACTTTTTTAAAAAAAAAAAAAACTAGTTTGTATAGATAGTAGACAACATAGACTTGTAATTATGCATGTTAAACATCAAACCAATGTGAATGGATGAAAAATCAGTAACTTTTTTTTTTTAAAAAAAAAAGAGCAGAAAATATAGTTATTAGTTAGTGTATAATATGTGGTTACCCTGAACCGAACCCAGAACCGTTGGTAAGGGTAAGGTTCTTAAAATTTAGGAACAGGTTTAAATGGGTAAGGGTAAGGTTCCTAACTTTATCCTAGGGTATCTAGAACCGCTCAGCGCTAGGCCCAGGTAGTTCGGCAGCTCCTTAAATGGAGAGATAAAATTTTCCTTGCCATTGTCTTCCGCGGAAATAATGGGGAACAAGGAGGTGATTGGGAGGTCAAAGTCTAAGTTGGGGTTTGAAGGGTTTATTGGGATGAGTAGTAGTTGGAGATCAATGAGGTTGACTTTATTTTGGTCGGGGGAGGTTGAGGTGCATGTGATAGCCTATAGTGCAGATCATATACAATGCATTGTTGGAGAACAAATAGGGAGGGAGTGAACTTTCTTAGATATTTATGGGTGGGCGGAGTCAACGGAGAAGCATCACTCCTGAGACTTACAAGGAGAATTACAGAGACTAGGAGGTGCCTTGTAGTTTTTGAGGGTGACTTCAATGAGGTGTTAATCACGGAGGAACAAGAGGGGTGTAGACTGAGGAATCAATAAATGTTAGAAGCGTTTAGGGTCGTCTTTGATGATTGGAGCCTAAATGACATGGGCTTCACCAGGTCCCGTTATACGTGGGAAAGAGGAAAGAGTGATCAAACATACAAAAGAGAGAGATTAGATAGATACATGGCTAGTTGTTTAGGCTTGGTTTTGAGCCTAAATGCATCCTATTTCCTTTTCATTTTCTTCGGTTCCACGAATAATTATAGTATTTTATGTTACTTTTCTTCTCTTTTAGGTTTCTTCATCAATAATATGCAAATAGAGGAAAAGTACGCAAAAAGAGGCAAAACCGGAATGAATTCAAGGATTAGATGAGGCTCGAATATGAATCTCAAGGAAACCCGGCTCAAGAAGGTCGAAGATTCAGGACAGAAGAGACCTCATGCCCATGATACAATGAGTCACGGTGATAAGCCGCAAGCGCACGGGTGTACGTGTAGCAAATATCAAGGTCGATCCCACAGGGACTTTTCCTTTCAACGCACTGAACTAGCCTCCTAGTTGATCGCTAAGCCGATCCGTTTTTGGTTTGAAATAACTAATTCTAACTCTAATCACAAACAAGGTCTAAACAAACGAATATTCACTGAACAATTCTGATGAAATCAAGGGAAAAAGGCGTTCAGGGGATGAAACCTAAGTCAAATAACGAATCAACGATGTGGATTGAACTCTCATTTCATTAATTTGCACAATCAAGGTTCGATAATCGCATAGAGTACTTCGCAATGAGATTTTGCCACTAGAGCGAATTGCCAAGACTAAGCAAGCACCTACTTTCGTGGTTATTTCGATTTAGTCAAGGTTAAAGATCTAATTATCTCAAGAACCCTAGTTAAAACTTCTATGTCTAGATAATTTTAACTAGTTCAATCTAGGTTTTCGGGTAATCAAACTTCTCCTTTCGGTACTTCATTCAACAACCTATTAACAAGCAATTGGTGATCAAGCAAAAGCAATAACAATTCAATTCAAAGACCAAATAGATTGAAACAAACTAAATTCATGATTATTCAATCCAACAAAGTCAATTCATCAAGCAACTTCAAAGGTTCATCCCCTAAACTAAAAGAACTACTCACAATTCATGTTTAAAACTACAAAGCAATTGAAATCTATTCTAGAAAGCATATGGAAATCTATGAGGGATTGAGAAATAAACCCAAGTGAAGAAAAATCTTGCTAGGAATCAACAATGGAGGACTTTTGCTCCTCCACTTCAAAGTGTATTCGAGTTGCTCTTCAATCTTCAATCTACTCTCAATCTTGATCATGGAATGGAATGGAATATGGATGATGAATGATATGATTAGGGCATGAAATGGATGATGGTGGAATGATGATCCCCTTCTACTCGGCCAGAAATCCGCATAATATAGGCAAACATCACTTCAAAACCGCCGAAAATGAAAAGACAGGAGAGACACGGACCGTGCCAGGGTAGGCGGGGATCGTGCCCCATGTGACACGGACCGTGTCGCTTTCTTCTTGAATTTTCTCACTCTCTGCCATAGACACGACCGTGCTCTTCACAGGGCACCGTGTCACTGCTTTCTCGAGCCTAGGGGTACTTTGGGCCATTGTTTGGGCCTTGGATGATCCAACACCTCACTTCTTGGTCCTTTAAGCTCATAACTAGGATCTACACTTGCTTTTTGGGCTCGGTTTACATCGATTCTTCACAAATTCCCTACAAAACTCACCAAACTCCAAACCAAGTGTAATATGGGGAATTCAGGTATAAAATAACATAATCAAATCAAATATTTCCCAAAATTCCAATCAGAACAACCAAGTATTCATATATACAAGAGGCACTTATCAAAATCCCCCATGCTTAGTCCTTGCTTGTCCCTAAGCAAGTCTAAACTCAAAAGAAAAGGCAAAGAAAGAGAATGAAAGAAAATAAAAGAAAACGGGACAAAAAGACTCAAAGAACTCAAAGCAAAAGTAAAAAGACTCAAAAGTAAAAATTAACAAAAACAAAACTTTTTTTATATAATTACAACTCCTAAGGATGGCAAAGATAGAACATTCAATCAACCCAATCTAATCTAAAGTACAGCCCGAGAGTGAAAAAGAAGCCAATTTACACAAGTAAATTAAGACAAATTATTCAAGAATGGTACTCATCAAGTTCAACCAGTCACCCTTATTCACTGAATGAGATAAGAAGGCACATGTTAAGCATGAAACTAGGTATGAATGAAGAGCAAACTCACTTTCTGGGAATGTGGAAACACTCCTCTCATGTGTTTAAATATAAAAAATCATTGAAAGTTCGCTCAAATACTCAAACCAAAGTCACAACCAACCACCTACTTGCTAAGAATCTCAACTCTCCACCGCAATTTGCAAAGCAACAATGACAATCAAGAGGACTTTCAAGGGTTGTAACGGGGCTAGGGTTAAGGGTAAGGAGTGGATAATATTTGGGAATCGTGGAGCTAAAAGCCAAAGCTTGAAATTATTTCGCACTAATTCGACATACATACACTCTCACCACTTAAAATCAATCCAATTCAACCCCACAAACAAATGGAAACTTGCCTCAAAACGAAAGAAACACAATGTCAAACACTTTATTCTTTTTTTCTTCTTTTTTTTCCGGAATTCTCCGATTTTTTCTTTTTTTTTTCTTTTCACACCTTTTCTATAGTTCTGTTTTTTTTTTCTTTTTTTCTTTTTTTCTTTGAATAAAACACACACACAAACAGACAAACTCACACTTATATACAACTCACTAGGCAAGTTCCAACTCTACCCAACAACTTCAATGTACATAATTTGGGGAATCAAATCAATATTTACAACTCAAACCAATTCCCCATCACAAACCAAACCACCAAAATAACCATAATCAACCCAACTTCATACTCAACACATTTCAAGCAATGGCTTAAGGGTAGGAAATATATAATCGGCCAAGGCTCATAATACGGGTTCAAGAAAAGAGAAAGTCAAGGCAAGAAAGGGCTAACTAAGGATATTCTGATGTAAACGGGTGGTCAAGGCTTGCGGGTTCAAATCCTAATGCCTCTATCATCTTGTCAATGTACAACGCATAGCAATTTCAAGGAGATGCAAAGCAAATGAAGGAGGATGCAACAATGGTGAGTCACTCATGGAAATAAGACTAATAAAAATGATTAGTCTTTTCTTTTAGGCTTATGTGGACTCACGGGTAGCGCTCAAAAATCATTACCTAGTTTAAAAAGATATGCATATGCACAACTCACTCTTACAATAGAAACAAAGGCAATCGGTCTTACTATCCTAGCACAATTCTCGCAACAATTAGCTTCACAACTCATGTCAATTCACAGTCTTTCACAAACGGGCTATACAAGATCAAATCAAGTCAAAAGAAAACTATCTCGCCAAATCCTATATCAAGCAGTTTTTTTTCAATTTTTCAAAGACTTTTTACAAGACTCATAATGAAAATAAGAAAATAAGAAAACGAAAACGGACTACGAAAAGTGGAAATTAAAACTACAAGCAAATCTAGAAAACAAAGAAAATAAAAATAAAACAAAAGAAAAAGACTCAAAACAAGTTAAAAATCAAAAATAAAAACGACTCAAAACACACATATCCACAAAAAGTTTACACAAATCCCCCCATGCTTGAATCGAGCATTGTCCGCACTGGGAAACATCACCCGAGAAGCAAAGGAAGAAAACACAAATCTAGAAGAATCAAATATAAAAAGAAGAAAAATAAGGAAAAATTTTAGAAAATCCTAAAAAAAAATGAGAATAAAATCTAAAAAGCTTGGGTTGCCTCCCAAGAAGTGCTTATTTACCGTCCTAAGCTTGACCAGGGTACCTCTCAACCCGGTGAATATTTCATAACTCCATAGCCAATGGCTTTTGGAGCTTCACATTGCACAGTACCTCCAAACATCTTCAAATTGACCCCACAGCTTGGGTCAAACTCATCACCTCCTTCAAAAATGGAGGGATCTCCATCATCAAACCTGAAAGTCTCATCTAATGTACCCTTGTTAATAACATAAGGCACGTTCTTGATGATGTTAGGTGGGAGCAAAATTTCTTTTATTCCCACCCTTGCATCGCCAAGTTCATGGCCTTTATCAATAAATAAACCACAAGAATTTGCAACAAAATGGTCACGAGATTTCTCAAGCTTTTCACTCTCCACTACATGCACACAATCATCTTTCTTTTCACAAATCAAACCATCAACATTCTTATCCTTCTCACCAAACACATCAACACCAAAGCAAGGAAACGCGCGTGGCAAAACATCATGGAATAAATCAAACTCAAGTTCATGTTCCCCTATCCTAAACTTCATCTTTCCACATTGTACATCTATGACACACCCTACGGTAGCAAGAAAAGGTCTCCCCAAAATGATTTGGGTACGGGAATCTTCGGGCATATCAAGGATGACGAAATCAATCGGCACATAGCAATCACCCACCTTAAGGGGAAAATCCTCCAAAATACCCTTAGGGTACTTGATAGAACGATCCGCCATTTGCAATGACATGGTAGTTGGTCTCAACTCTCCTAGGTTCAACCGTTCATACAAAGAATAGGGCATTAAGCTTACACTTGAACCCACATCACACAAAGCTCGGTCAACGGTTAAGCTACCTAGGCCACATGGAATACTAAAGCTTCCCGGGTCCTTAAGCTTAGGAGTAAGCTTGTTAAGAACCACAGAACTACATTCTTCAGTCAAAGCAACTTCCTCAATTTCATCAATTTTCCTCTTTTTAGAGAGGATTTCTTTCAAAAACTTTGCATACAAAGGCATTTGAGATAAAACATCCAAAAACGGCACATTCACATTCAATTGCTTTAACATATTAAAGAACTTGCCGAATTTTGCATCAAATTTAGCCTTAGCATATCTTTGAGGAAAGGGTAACGGTGATTTGTAAGCTCTAGGTGGAGATGAAGGTCGGGTTTCGGTGTTCTCTTTTGAATGCTCACTCTCAAGGTCTTTCTCTCTTTCAAGACCAACAACATTCTCACTAGGCCTCTCAACCTCTTTCTCAACCACAACTCCCCCATGCTTGGCATTTGGCACGCTAGGTCCCTCATATTGTGTCCTACTCCTCAAAACAATGACATTACATTGTTCCTTAGGGTTAGGTTCGGGCTTTCCGGGAAGCATTCCCGGAGGGGTAGTGGAGGTACCAGCTTGAATGGCAATTTGATTCTCAAGCATTTGAGTGTGGGTGCTCATAAGGTCAACTTTAGTAGCTAAGGCCTTAATCACCTCATCTTGTCTTTGTTGATGCTCAAGTTGCCGTTGTTGGTGATGTTGTTGAGACAACATTAAAGCTTGTATCATAGCCTCTAGGTTAGGCTTTTGGGGAGCTTGTGGTGGAGGTGCTTGGGGTTGTCTATGTCCTTGGGGTTGACCCATTTGGTTATTGTTCCGGTAAGAAAAGTTCGGGTGGAACCTAAAGCCGGGATTGTAAGTATTGGAAAAAGGGTCAAAGTTTTGCCTATTAGAAGGGTTACCAACATAGTTAACCACTTCGGTCGATTCATTGCTAACCAACCCACTAGGACAATTCAAGGTCTCATGCTCATATGATTGACACGACGCACATGGTTGGGGAGGGGGAGCATTCACATTCAACAAATCCATCTTCTTAGTCATGGAATCCAACTTAGCATTCAACATAGAAATAGCATCAACTTCATACTTACCTCCCGTTCTCTTGGAACGGGGCTTTGACCACTGGTAGCTATTGATCGCCATCTCCTCAATCAAAGTTTGGAGTTCCGCCACTGTCTTGGACATGATGTTGCCTCCTACCGCCGCCAAGATGTTGGCCCTCAAGTTGTCATCCACCCCATTGTAGAAAGCTTGGATCGGGACCCATGGTTCTAAACCATGGTGAGGGCATTGACGTAAGAGGTCCTTGAACCTCTCCCACGCTTCATAGAGGGACTCATCCGGCTCTTGGACAAATGTTGAGATTTGATTCCGGAGGCTCGTCAACTTGTTAGGAGGAAAGTACTTCGCCAAGAATAGGCTAGCAAGTTGGTCAAAAGTGGTGATGGCAGAGCTTGATGGAAGAGCGTCCAACCACTCCCAAGCCTTCCCTTCAAGTGAAAAGGGAAACAATCGCAGCTTGATTGCATCGGGCGTTGCACCATTTGCCTTAAAGGTCTCACATGCTTGGTTGAATAGGCGAAGGTGCCGGTTGGGATCTTCATTTGGGAGGCCATGGAATGGGTTGGCCTTCCCCAAATTGATGAGTGAACTCCTCAGCTCGAAATCGTCAGAGGCCACTCTTGGAGGATTAATGGCGGAGGGTTGATTTGTGACATTTGGCATCACATAGGAGCCAAGCGTGATTCTAGGCTCTCCACTTCCGCCACCGTCGGACATGGTGTTTTTTCGCTTGGAGTTCTCTTCTTGTCTTCTCCGGGCGTGCTCTAACTTTTGCTTCTTTCGCCGAGAGCGAAAGGTTCTTTCGATTTCAGGATCAAGCTTAAAGAGTGGAGCCTTTTGCATCACGTAGAGTAAACCTCGCAAGACAAAAACCAAAACACCAAGGAAAATCAAAACAAAAAATAAAAGACTTAGGCAACCTTAGGGTATTCGTTCAGTGGCTGGCTAGGGACAAAGTCCCCGGCAACGGCGCCAAAAACTTGATAAGCCGCAAGCGCACGGGTGTACGTGTAGCAAATATCAAGGTCGATCCCACAGGGACTTTTCCTTTCAACGCACTGAACTAGCCTCCTAGTTGATCGCTAAGCCGATCCGTTTTTGGTTTGAAATAACTAATTCTAACTCTAATCACAAACAAGGTCTAAACAAACGAATATTCACTGAACAATTCTGATGAAATCAAGGGAAAAAGGCGTTCAGGGGATGAAACCTAAGTCAAATAACGAATCAACGATGTGGATTGAACTCTCATTTCATTAATTTGCACAATCAAGGTTCGATAATCGCATAGAGTACTTCGCAATGAGATTTTGCCACTAGAGCGAATTGCCAAGACTAAGCAAGCACCTACTTTCGTGGTTATTTCGATTTAGTCAAGGTTAAAGATCTAATTATCTCAAGAACCCTAGTTAAAACTTCTATGTCTAGATAATTTTAACTAGTTCAATCTAGGTTTTCGGGTAATCAAACTTCTCCTTTCGGTACTTCATTCAACAACCTATTAACAAGCAATTGGTGATCAAGCAAAAGCAATAACAATTCAATTCAAAGACCAAATAGATTGAAACAAACTAAATTCATGATTATTCAATCCAACAAAGTCAATTCATCAAGCAACTTCAAAGGTTCATCCCCTAAACTAAAAGAACTACTCACAATTCATGTTTAAAACTACAAAGCAATTGAAATCTATTCTAGAAAGCATATGGAAATCTATGAGGGATTGAGAAATAAACCCAAGTGAAGAAAAATCTTGCTAGGAATCAACAATGGAGGACTTTTGCTCCTCCACTTCAAAGTGTATTCGAGTTGCTCTTCAATCTTCAATCTACTCTCAATCTTCAATCATGGAATGGAATGGAATATGGATGATGAATGATATGATTAGGGCATGAAATGGATGATGGTGGAATGATGATCCCCTTCTACTCGGCCAGAAATCCGCATAATATAGGCAAACATCACTTCAAAACCGCCGAAAATGAAAAGACAGGAGAGACACGGACCGTGCCAGGGTAGGCAGGGACCGTGCCCCATGTGACACGGACCGTGTCAGCTTTCTTCTTGAATTTTCTCACTCTCTGGCCATAGACACGACCCGTGCTCTTCCTGGGGGCACCCGTGTCACTGCTTTCTCGAGCCTAGGGGTACTTTGGGCCATTGTTTGGGCCTTGGATGATCCAACACCTCACTTCTTGGTCCTTTAAGCTCATAACTAGGATCTACACTTGCTTTTTGGGCTCGGTTTACATCGATTCTTCACAAATTCCCTACAAAACTCACCAAACTCCAAACCAAGTGTAATATGGGGAATTCGGGTATAAAATAACATAATCAAATCAAATATTTCCCAAAATTCCAATCAGAACAACCAAGTATTCATATATACAAGAGGCACTTATCACACGGCCGTAACTGAGAAGAAAATCCAAGCAACTACAGACAGAAGGAGAGTCACAACCGTGTGATGAGGATTAGTGCTATGAACTCCATACTTCACATCTATTCCTTGATTCCTCATTGAAAGAGCTTTCCGATGATATATTGTAAGGTCAATTCCTAGTTGAGATGCTGGGGACGGGAATTAGAGTGAGGATTGGCCTACTTAGCTCTTTTTAATTTTATGTTGAGTTTCAATTCAGAAAGACCTGAAGTTAGTAATGTTGAGTTTGAATTCTAAGTTTGAGGTTGTAAGTTTGGATTAAAGTTGTTGAACAGTTGTAGTTTTCCTTCTTGCCTTGTATTCCTTCGGGGATATGGGAGTGACGCCCAACTAAAGTTTGAGTCTTCCTTTGAATTTTTCTGTTAACGTTAGTTTGACTTTGAATTTTTCATAATTAAATTTTCTGGGCGTTACAGGTGGCGTGTCTGAGGAAACCTGAATCCAGCTCAAAGCGTTCAAGAGCGCTTGTCGATGAGATTGGGAGGTGTTTAGCAATTGCCAAATTGTGAGGTCGACCTTGGTTTTCTTGAATTGTCTGAGAAATGCGTCCTCTACAAGATTTTCCTCAGTTGTTGGTGTATTTTGAGGTGAAGGGATAATAGTAGCAGGTGGCGGGGGAGTAGGATTTCTTTGGTTGGTTCTCCCCGACCTTGTAATAAAGGCGGTATCTGCCTTACTGTCCTTGAGAGGAACATCGTGTTGAGGCTCCTCCATCTCAGATGGATTATCCTTCAGGTCTAGAACAACCTTAGGCGGGTTGCTTTCTTGGGTAGGAGTGACCCTTGGTCGTTTGCTTTCTTGGGTTGGAGCAGCCGTCGGTCGCTTGCTTTCTCAGGATAGCGTTGGCTCGACCTTTCCCGGGTTGATTTTGAGTTATTCAACTGTCGGAATGACAACTTCAATAGTGTCTTCGAGATCAGTGTCCCAAAAAGTAATGTTTGTCTGGTATACATCTTCTTCATCACTGTCCCATATCCTGTTGATGTTAGTTGAATTAGGTATGCAAATCTTGAGCTTAAGGGCGCTTATATCGGTGATGAAGGAGGTGGGATCCCAGTTCTCCTTGGTAATAAAGATCATCGAGACCCCAAATGGGTTATTTTTGTTGTTGGGCTTTTGTTGGGCTGCCTTTGGTAGGGGTGATGCCTGATTTCGGTTCATTTCCTCTATGACATTCTTGAGGGTGTAGCACCTCTCAGTGTCATGGCCTCACATGTGATGATAGTTACAGAACTCGCTAGCATTCCAACTTTTGCTCTTTATCTCGGGTTCGACCCGAATAGGGGGAGTTCAATGTTCCCTTTCTTCAAGAGACGATCTAAAGCTTCGGTATAGGTGGTGTCAATAGGTGTGTATGAGGTGAACTTCAGGACAACAAGAGTTTCAACAGCCTTCGTTGGGTTACTTGATGTTCCAGTGACCCTTTTTATGGAAGTAGAAATCTTCCAGCTGGATGGAGCTGGGGGTCTTCTTTTGGCCTCCACCATTAGTCCTAGCTTCTTTAGGGATGAAAAGTCTGGAATTAATTGACAGTCCATCCAACGAGCATAATTAGGCCTCAGTCCTTGTATAAATACTTGGATATGATAGTCCAAGGTCACGTTGTCAGTCATTAAGGCCTTCAATTCACTCCAGCAGTTATAATAACTCATGAATGATTCTCCTTCACCTTGCTTAATGACCTCCATATCAGACTTGGTTATATCAGCTTCTTGGCTAGTTGTATAAGATAAAAGCCTTGTAAAGGACCTCCCAATTTTCTTGAGTGTCCAATGGCAAGGTGTAGTACCATTTCAAAACTTCATCACTTAATGTCCAAGGAAAGACATGAGCATTTAAGCTAGGATCAACCTCTTTTAAAGCCATCATGCGAGCAAAACTATGCACATGACGAGTAGGGTTCTCTATGGCCTTAAACTTCTTTTCAAGTAGCGAAAATTTTTCTGGAAGCCTTGCCCGAGGTGCATTGGGCAAGCCAATGTCCAGAAAGTGATCTCTTAACATAGGGATTTCCCTCAACACACTTTGGAGGTTGTCTACCCTGTTATCTCGGAATGGAATGAATTGCTCACCCCGATTCTCAGGCTTCTCAGAATTGATACTTCTATCATCGTCTCCTTCACCATATGCTCCTATTCCCAATCTTTCATTGATCTTCTCAATGGCTTGAACGAGGCCTTCAGTTCTTCGGTCCTGTTGGCTAGCCCGAGTGTCTATTAGTCCACGGACCTCCTGTAATAGGTCGGAAAGGTTTCGGGCGGTAATGGGATCGTCATTAACCCCCTGATCATTGTTGATGTTGTTTTCAGCCATTAAGTTGGATGGAATGGAAATGGTATCGCTTTCAGTTAGCGAGGTATGAGACGAGGTGTCCAAACTAGTATCGGTGAGAAGGGTTCCACTTGGCGGTGTTGACGTGACTGGTGAAAAGCTCGATAACCTCCGAGATCCCACTCTAGCCCAGGATTTGACTCTTACTTCTTTAGGTCCTATCTTTCCTGTATGAAAATTGAGAGTTCAAAAATCGGCTTTCACACTTACTAACCTAATGCATGCCATGAACTTAAGGACCTACATGAACCTTCCTATATGCAATCTTGGATGCCTATATGTTGACTCAAGACTGACTCACCCTACTATTGGGTTTAGCTTGCATGAAGACTTCTAACTTACTATGATGAAATGATGCACATATGGGCCAAAATGTTTATCCAAACTTCGCCACATCGAGTCACATTAAGTTTTTGATAGCTTGTTGGGCTCAGATCTCATGAAGGATGGATAAACACTTCGTGGGTCGAGTATTATCCTGGGCTGAAAAAAGTCAAAAATTGGATCTTGGGCCAACCCTTGTCACCTCGGATTGTCCACCATGAGAAGCTTTTTGATTTAAGCCAAGCTAGCCCACTTTGACTCCTTTTGACTATTATCCAGGCTACAATAATATCTGGGGAACATATACACATTTTGGACCGACCTTTACATAAAGATTAAAGAAAAAAGGTAGCATGTCAAAAAGAAATAAAACACGTAGCATACAAATGGGTTTTACAATCCTAATCATGGATCTAAGTTTGATGTTTAGGGTAAGTTTCCTAAAGGCTTCTATGCTCATGTCTCGCACGGGCCGTAAATTCTATGGAGTTCTTAGTAATACGGGTTGTGTGTTTCTCACAAATTTTAAGGGAAAATGTAAATTCATAATCCCTAAAATTTTGGAGTAATTCATGTGTGGGAAAGGAGTTATGATCTTCCTGAAATGTGGAATTCATTTCCTCGAAGTCATAAACGCACTTTGCCCGAAAGGGAAATTTAGGGTTAAAAACCTAAACGGGTTATGTGTTTCTTACAAATTTTAAGGGAAAATGTAAATTCATAATCCCTAAAATTTTAGAGTAATTCATGTGTGAGAAAGGAGTTATGATCTTCCTGAAATATGGAATTCATTTCCTCGAAGTCGTAAACGCACTTTGCCCGAAAGGGAAATTTAGGGTTAAAAACCTAAACGGTACCTTTTGGTTCTTCCTGATTTAAAAAAATCGAAAAGTAGGTCCCTATGCAAAAATGCCTACTAAATAATAAAAATCGAAAAGAAAACAAATAATTCTCTATTCCTTTCAAACCCTTTTTTTTTTTTAAAAAAAAAAAAACCAAACTTTCAAGTTTTACCATTTTCTAAAGTAAAGTCCCCAGTGGAGTTGCCATTTATAGGACCTGAGAACTACTGTCATTTTTGAGAGTCTCGGGGCTGACCCGAGCCTCGGGTTGACAAGCAGGCTGCGTGGCTTGCTGTCTGTCCGAAGTCTCGGGCCAGTGTAGAGACTACTCTAGACAAGCAACAATCATGCCACAGGAAGGCTGCTTGGCATGCCAAGGTAGAATGCGTCTATTGTAGCTTGTTCACATGAATCTTAGTCCAAATTTTGAGTCTCGAAATCGAAATCAAAGCCGAAAAATACCCAAATCAGATTAACAAAAATAAGAGAAAAGGAGCCGCCAATTATTTTTTTTAAGAGAAAATTAATAAACTCTGAAAACGTAACTCCAAAACCGTGAACCATAAGATTCGGATTCGGGCGTAAGACTACGAATCCAAGAATAAAAATTCTCGAACCTGCCCATTAACAAACGGACTCTACTAGATCGGTTTTCAAATTAAAAGAAGGAAAAGAAGAGAGAATTATTATTAGGTATTTCATTTCAAATTTTATCATTTAGGCCATTCAAAATGAAGTGAGATCTGAGCGTTAGAAAAGCGAATAGAAATGAAGTATGAACACAACGACATTCATATACACATGAACCATCTACAAATTATGCATGAATTAAATAAAATGCAAGAATAAAATTCACATTCCAACCTTAATATTCAAGCACTTCAAAAAGTCGTGGATGCAAAGGTAAAAGTGTAGGGGGAGAAAAGAAATGAGTTGACGTAGTGTCAATACTCCTATGTCAACTCGGGGTAAAGAAATTGAGTAGAGTAAGTAAAGTATTTATAGTGATAGTGAGAATAAGAAGTAGGGTAAAATAAGAGAAATGAGTCTTTGTGTAAGCCGCCTGACTTGAGGTGCCCAACTGCTCATTTTCTAGGTCAACTTTTGACCCGGATAGAGGAAAATGGATTCGGACCCCCAACGGGTAGGCCGCGTGGCCTGCATGCTGTCCAACTAGTTTCATGCACATTTTGGGCTTAATTTTGTGGATTTTTTGGGCTTAATTTTTGTGGGTATCAGATTAAACTTTGGCTTGAAGGCTTGGTTCACATCCACATTTCTTTTGGCTGCTTAAAAATTACGAAACTCCTAGAAACAAAAACATATAAGAATTACAATAAATTTACATTTTCCAAAGCTAAATTACTAACGAAATTTGACATCTACAGTTTGTCATTTTTTAAATAATATTGGTTTAATACTGTTATTGTTTTTTACTTGATTAATAATAACATGTGCATATTGCTAATTGCTAGGTATGAAAAACTTGGTTTTGGAGCAACCCACAATTCTTATGGACGAGTCATTAGATAAGTTTGTCTAGAAGGGCCCGAAAAATGTGAAGTGAACTCAACTTGAATACATGTGTGCAGACACCAAGAACTATGTTTTACTTTTAAATGTTGGATTTATGGACTATTGAACATTTTGATTCAACCCTTTATGATTTGTAATATTTGCTAGACTTGTTAATCATTTCCCATCCCAAGTTTGTACTTGTGTTGAACATTTTTGTTCACTCCTTGACTCCTTGTTTTGTTGGATTTATGGACAAGTTTATCGACAAGTTTACAGGGGCAAATTGTGCTTGAATAAAAATGTCACCCATCTTTCCAATTTAATCAAAATTGCCACCATACTTCAAAAACTATCAAAACTGCCACTTACCTTTTCAAATTAATCAAAAATGCCCCTCTACCCTTATTTTAACTTGCTACAGCAGGTAAACCTAATTCCCTCCCCCAATTTTCCAGCCCCTTTCTTTTCCTCTTCTCCATTGATTCTCCATCTTCTTCTCCCTTGTTTTATGTTCTTCTCCCTTGCTTCATCAGCTTCTCACTTGCGATAATTAGCACGTAGAGTTTTGGGACCGACCTATATCACACAATATGTAGGGCAAAATATGTTAGAAGACTTCATAATATACAGATAAGAACACTCACCAAAATTTGATATATGAAAGAAAGAGAAAATCTCCAAGCCAATCAATCAGAATGGGAGGAGAATAAAATGAAAATTTTCAAGAATCTGGTGATACTAATGGTTTAGTAGATGTGGATGTGGATTCAACACGACTTTGATCTTGGGATTCCATTTTTGGTGATGATGAAGAAGCTTCCTCCACTTTTGCTTGCACCACCACTACACCATCTCCGCCCTGGATTCTTCCACCATAGGTGACGGCTTTGCATCCGACATTAAATCGTTGGCTGTCGCTGGAGGTTTCGCATCCACTGCTACAACACCGTTCGCCGCTACCGGTAGGGCTGAAACGACAGTGAGATCATTGGACTTGCTGGCCAAACTGTCGTTTTCCATGGCAGATCCCACCCAGCTCTTTTCGGTGCTTGGCGTTGGAGCCTCGACCTTCGGAGATTGATTTGGAGTTGGCGAAATGGCTATGCTCCGTGAGGCAAAAACTGTCGGATTCTCCTCCGGATATGGGCGGGGCCATTTTCTCCTTGGAGCTGCAGATTCAGGAAAAAAGTCCGATGAGATAGAAGTGTTGAGCAATTAACTGAAATTGAAAGAGGAGAAAAAATTGGGTCATAAGGATGGAGCGAAGAAACATACCGACAGTGGTAAGAGTAGCTGATGAAGATGCATTTGCGATGGAGTTGGGACATAAACCCAGAAAAATACACTTCTCAAGCAGGGAAGAAGAAGGGACCGGAAAATTGGGTGAGGAAATTAGATTTACCTGCTGTAACAGGTTAAAATAAGGGTAGCGGAACATTTTTTATTAATTTGGAAAAATAAGTGGCAATTTTAATAGTTTTTGAAGTACAGTGACAATTTTGATTAAATTGAAAAGATGAATGACATTTTTATCCAAGCACATGGTTTATGGCCAAATTTACAGCACAAGGGTAGATTGTTTTAGTATTAAAATTGTCATAGATATTACTTTTAATTTCTAGAACCGAAGCAACCGCGGTTAACTGCATTGTTAAGACCCGTGATTTCAATTTGATTTAGGTTTCTGATTTTCAAAAGCGGTTAACCGCAAACCGGTTAACTACTTAGAGCAATTTAGATTTATAAATTCTATAATTTGCAAAAGCGATTGACCACTTAGTTGAAAATGCGGATAACTGCTTTTGGACACCCGTGCTAATGTCACGATTGTTGCCAAACCAGCCTAATAAATAAATTTTAAGAAAAAAAATGAGCAAGCAAGCAACTGAGCTTAAACTATGTTTCGATTATTACGAGGCACTCCCAGTCGTCTGCCATTTTTCTCAACCTCTTTCTTCTTCTTGCCCATCAACAGCTGCAGGTACTGTAATAATTACCCTTCTCGTGCAGCTCCCAGTGGCACGAAAAAGCTTAAATTCGTTGAACATCCGAAATACCCACACGTCGCCTTTTTTTTTTTAAATTTATTTTCAGCATTCAAGTGATTAGTTAGTTCACTTATTTCAGATGATCCTCCTATCTTCATCAGATATTGTAGATTAACCTGTAGGCGAAATTTCAAGTGTTGTCAAATGGGTATTGATGCTATTAACTCGAGGTCCGTCAAAAAAGCCAGCTTCCGATTGTGCAATGTGTCTGGGTAAATTCCTAATTTGGTTATACTTTTATGTCATGAGTTATGTTTTTTGAATTTCGACTAAGAAAATGGATTCTCGTGTTTCTGTTTGCTGGGTTTAGTTATATGACAGAGCTGCTGGAAATCAAAGCTCCAAATCCCACATTGGATGTCTTGTTCATTCCCGGCAATCCAGGTCTCTCTCTCTCTCCCCCTCTCCTTACTCTGTGTTTGTCTGTGTGTGGAGGTCAGGGTCTATAAATCAATCTATCTATCTCCTATCTGGGATTGAGAGATAAAATGACTTGGAAGTGGGAAAATTGCAGGAATCGTGACATTTTACAACGACTTTTTGGAGTCATTGTATGATCAACTTGGAGGCAATGCATCAATTACAGGCATGCTATGGCTTTTGTTTTCCATTCACCCATTTTTTTCCCCCTCGTTGGTTGTGCCTTGCTGAACTTTCTCATGCCCTTTGTTTTCCTGTGTTGATCTTCAGCTATTGGGCACATATCCCACTCAAGCAAGGTACTTGTTGATTATCTATTTATTTGGCACCCCTAAATTGTGATAAGCTATATCAGAAATGTTGTTATCATGTTCAAAGTTGACAAGAGGGTTCTATTATTAATGAGAGAACAAGTGTTCAGTGAGGGTTTGGAATTACGACAAATTTCATATTACTGGCACCTAGTTGACAAGTTCTCTAAAAGTTGGTAGAAAGAATTTTCAATTGACTCTTCTTGGGCTTCCTTTAAGTAGTATATGGTATTTGGAGTGCTGGTATTCTCTTCTTGTCACAAAATTGGGAAATAGGACTGACCTGCTGTTACAAACTTGTGTGGCTTGTTGTCACATTGTTGATAGAGGTTCCATGAACTCAGGAGGCTATCATGAAACTTGGTCCTGATATTTCTGTTTGTTTGGGTAAAATCAATGGTCCTAAACTTGTCTGCTTGTGACATTTCATTCTGGTTAGGATTGGGAGCGTGGGCGTTTATTCTCCTTACAAGAACAAATTGATCACAAGGTAACATTTTACTTGAATGTTGATCCTAACTTTCTCTTCGTGTTTGTAGTCGAGTGTGTCCAACAGGATACGGCAATTACCAAAGCTTCAGCCATGAGGCTTTTTTTTTTTTTTTTTTTTAACTTTGTGCTGCTTTGCTTCTAATATTTATTCCATTTCCCCTTGACCCAACAAGGAGGTATCATTTTCTTAAAGTTGAAAGGAAATGATAGCAAATGAAGAACTATATGACCATTTTATGAATTGATCTATGTTGCTGCAGATTGATTTCATTGCCCAGGAGCTCCATGACAGTAACATCCCAGTGATACTGGTAAGAGGCTTCTTTTTAAACTTCACTTGGGTAGTTGTGTGTTACTACTTACTAGGTCTTTTATGTTTGTTGCCTGATGGAACTTGTGCACTTAAGATGAAATTCTGTCAATTTTGTTTTCCAATATCCATATGTCGGATCCAATAACTAGCATGCATGTCATGTGTTTTCCACCGTCTCCTGTACCTTCTGACCTCACTGCAACGTGAACCTGTTTTACAGATGAATACTGTTATATTGATGGCTTGATTATATATAGTAAGACTATTTTTTTACTCCAATAGGTATGCTTTTGCTCTAATACTGAGATTATCTGTCATGTGTGTATTGTGTAAGAGTAAATAATGGTTCAGGTCCTTATTTCAGTTATTTGTCCTCTTAGTGATCATGTTCTCATCACGTATTTGTTGGTATTATTCACAAATAACACTGTAATGGTACCCATGGTTAAATATATTGTAGAAAAGAGTGCACAAAATGCTGATGTTTAGGTTTTTACATGTGCTTAGTCACAAAGTCAAACTGTTTAGTTCATTATTGTTGAAAACATTTCAAGGTAGAGCTGTACAACAGTGAGTTACATCCTAAGTAAGAATTTGCACTGCAACTTCCACCCTTTTTTTTTTCTCTGTTTTGTTTTGAAGGGAGATGTTATATATATATCTAACTTGTTTGTACCTGTGAAGGTTGGGCACTCTATTGGGTCTCACATATCAATTGAGATATTCAAGAGAGCTTTGCATAAGGTGCATTTTTCAGCAGCTAGTACGCAATTTTAGTGCTGCTTCTGTGTCTTTCCTCTCCCTCTTCTTTTCTTAGGCATATGTGAATGATGCTAATGACATTTTTCGTATTCACAGGTCATTTATTGCATAGGGCTGTATCCATTTTTGGCACTAAATACAAAATCATCTAAACAAATTCTAATAAGGAAGCTAGCAGAGTATGTCATTATTGTAGCAAAAACCGCCCCCTTCCCCCCCCCCCCCCCCAACACACATACACACACACACAAACAAAAGAATGGGTATTACATCATTCCTGGAAACGAACTTGAGTCTTTTCCTTGAATCATATAATTGAGTTGACGTCATCATGCATGCCATTTGAGACCTTTGTTCATATAATCTTATATGAAGGATCGGGCTATCTGGAAGAATCATGATCTAATACTCTGCTTTTGTTGGATAATAATTATGGTATGGTTCTCTATGTTTGCTTAGTGAGCTTAGGTGCTCTCTGCGAGTGATCATTGTGACACTGTTATTGTATTTATTATTTTTCTTTTACATTCATATTATTTTCCTAGTTCCTACTAAATTCAATCTCCAAGAATGGAAAGATATACAATGTTTGTGTGCTCTATGCTCCCATACCTCACCACTGGGTAGGTTTGCATTTTGGCTTTTGCTCATAGGTTTAGCTCTGACATTTTCAAAGAAAAATATTTATGTGGCATGATTCAAAATTTCCCAGTCATATCCTGGTCTAAGTGGCTCTCTCTGATGGTTATATGGACCGTATATTGGAGTGAATTAAAAACTGTAGGTAAGTTGGATATAGCTTTTAGCCAGTAGAATGGTAGGGTTTGCATGTTTTTGCCCTTATTGCATGCTCTTTATGCTTTACCTGAAGTTGGAGATTAGAATTTCAATTTCCACTGTCTATGCCATCTATGAGACCATGACTTATAACTGCACTTCTTTAGCTGTAGAATTCCAATGATATCAGAACCTCTGTTCTCTGTCAATGTCGTTACTACTGATGCAAGCTATTTTGAAAAGTTTTCGGTTGATCCACTTATGAGTTACAAATTATAATATGTTGGAAAATTCAGCCAATATATTAAATTTTAGCTAACTTTTCATGAGAAGTCATTCTTATAAATGGCTGGAAACTGCCCCCAGGTGGTAAGTAACATTATGCTATAAGATTTAATCTTGATACTTGCCATCTTCGTGTGTATTTTCAGGTCAAATGTGCTTTCTTCAT
The DNA here is from genome assembly GCA_029582165.1 of Portulaca oleracea. NCBI lineage: Eukaryota > Viridiplantae > Streptophyta > Magnoliopsida > Caryophyllales > Portulacaceae > Portulaca > Portulaca oleracea. Next base: position 28,177,406 of record CM055871.1, read on the forward strand.
TGGTGAGCTCAGTTGTGGCAATGCTTGGACTTATTCCTAGTTGGTCGAGGTTTATTCTGCGGAAGACATTAGGCAAAGTATGGTCTGCAACTGCAGTAGAGGCTGCTTGCTCCCACCTGGTAAAGGTAAACTTTCGGTCAATTCATGGGAGATTGCTTAATGGAGTTTGGCACAAAGGGTTTGTTTGGTTGAAGGACATCTATTTGGTGGCAAAAAATAGTTTTCAAGGATTATCTCAAATTTTTTGTTGCTTGGTATGAGGGAAAATAATTTCTTAGAGAGTGACGGTATATGTTATATTGTTGTCAAATGAAGAAACTTGGAGCTCAATATTCATGTTTAAATATTGTTTTTAATGTATCCTACTATATTATAAATTTTGATCCAAATTGTTGAAGTTGAATTCTGCTTAGAGATTCAATTGAATTGTTTTAGTGACAAAAAATACCAAGGGGTGATTTATGTTATTAATGAAAGAATTTAGAGCTCAGAATGCGTATTATTTTAATTGATTATATGGCATTGTAAAGTTTCGATCCTTACCATTAAAATTGAATTTTATCCTTAAGTTTCAGTTAGTCTTAGGGGTGACAAATGTTGACATAAGTGGTGATATATGTTACTATAGGAAAATTTTTGGAGCTCAACATATTTGAGTCTTTTTGAATCTATCGGATCATACCAATACAAATAATTGAAATTGAACTTTAGTGTTAAGTTTTAGATGGCTTTAGCGGCAGAAAATGTGGACATAAGTGGTGATATATGTTATGAAATTGAAACATTTGGAGCCTAAAATTCGAATTTGAGCTTTTTAATCTTTCCAATTGTATTATAAAGTGTCGATCTAAACCATTGAAATTGAATTTTGCTCTTATGTTTCAGTTAGTTTTAGCAGCCGAAAATGTTGACATAATTGGCAACATTTGTTGTCAAATGGAAATATTTGGAATTCAAAATTCAAATTTAAGCTTTTAATAATCGTCGACCCTGTCATATTCTAAAGTTTCTTTGGGGCCTGATCCAACAACAAAAATTGAAAAACAATTTCTTCTCTTGAAGAAGGGAAGTCTATTTCTTTCATTTGGGAGAAAATAAATTTCTTTGGAAATTGTTTTTCCAGATTTTTCAGTGCCAACACCAGAAGGTTTTCGAAAACATTACCTGCTATACCAAACGCACCCAAAACTAGGAGAATTGCTATTCTCTGTTCTAGGAGGAGCCTAGGTGAATGCTCCTCATTTCTTGTTCGTCATATGCTAACCTCTAGGAATGCTAAAGGGGCCACTTTCAGATGTATTTCTTCCAAAGGTGTGTCCCTTTTTTCACTTTCCATGCAGATTTTCAAATATTTTTGACCAAATTATATTTTTTCATTGCAGATAATCTGTTTTCGTAATAATTTTGGAATTTAAAGTGAGTGATTACTTATCTGCATGATATACTGGAGTTTCTAATGTCTTGCCAACAAAAAGTTGGATTTATAGCATGCACAAGCTAATAAATGCTTCACACTGCAGTACCATACAATGCGCAATATGCTGTTCATGGCGAAGACAGAATTCCAGAAGGTAACTTATTTTACGTCACTGATAAGTGTGGAATTTGTTAGGTAGATACCCACATATTGTAACATTAACCAGTCATAAATTCATAATCTATGAAGATGAAGACTAGCAGTCAGATACTATTGGAAGATCCTGATCTAAGGAGAAGATGTAAAACTTATATGAGGTTTCTCTTATAATTTGATTGAAGATTACAATATCAGCTGAACTTGTTCTTTCTTTTCCCCGTCCTCTAGTTTTCAGAATCACCAGATTGGGAATTCCTTAATGCAAAGCAGGGGCAACTTGCATTTTTGTTCGGCGTAGATGACCACTGGGGTCCTCTGTCACTGTTTGAAGAGGTAATCAATGCAACTTTGGAGTCTAGTGGTCTTTGTAAGATGTTGATCCCCCCCCCCCCCCACCCACCAACCAAAAAAAAAAAAAAGTTGATGTGCTGATCACACTACTGCATTTGCTAAATTGTTTCTTGCATATAGAACAACTTTTCTTTCTTTCTTGTTTTGTTTCCTTTTCTTTTTCTGATTTCTTCTTTCTTTGTTTGTTTCTTTTTTGTTGTTGGGTTGGGTGGGTGGGTTGGCATTGGGTTATAGAGGATTTAGCAGAACGTCCAGAGTGTTGTAGTGTCTTTGGTGCTTTTGTTTCAGAAGTAATAGGATTACAGTGCCCTTCCATATCTAGGATGCATTTCATTTCATGGGGGTAACACTGTGGACATTCGATCATTTCTATGTGGTGGCCAACTTAAATGGTTCGTACATTTTGACATGAATTTTATAAAAATGGCTTATTTCTGTTAAGGCTAAGTATTATGTTATCACGGTAGATTTGGTAAACTAGTAGCCAAGTTGGGTACCACCCCATTTTCCAAGCTCCCAAGTCCCAAAGTTGAAATTTTGGTTGGCATGTGGAAATTGTGGTGTTTATGGATCATGTTTGTTTACCCCTTGCGTTGAGCCAATGTTTAGAGCTTCTAGTCAATTTACCTTTGGCTTTGAGATAGAGGTCGTTGAAAAAGGAAAGTATTATTATAACTTAACTCTAATGAGTGATCAATAAAAGAGAAGACCAACGCATGGATTTGCATGGTTTGCTAGCTTTCATAGCAAAACTATAATGACTTGAAGCTTTGTTTCACCTTTTATATTTCCAATTCTTGATTATCTTTTCACAGATGTCCACAGAAGCTCCGGATATTAAGTTGTCGATTGAGAAAGAAGGGCATGATCATGCTTTTTCATGCACGGAAGCTGGCTCCACTTGGGTCGCTCAGCATGTAGCCATCTTGATTAAGCAGCACCAACCTACATTATAACAATCTGCAGCTTCCCTTGTCGTGAGTAGATAGTGGACATAGTAATTTCTTCCTTTTGCCCCTTATTTCTTTTTACCTTCACTGCCCTTGACCTGAGGAGAAGAAATTACAAAAATCTGTGATATACTGTTAATCATTATGCAAATGTTTACGGGATATATATATGTTGACTGTGTTATAGAAAAGTTAATTCCAGTTAAGTCTGTGATTATTTTGTCCACTATTAAGAGACTACATGATTGAATTCACACAGGTGAAACTGCTGTGTGATATAGAGTAATTGCATGTTGTTGGGAAACCCATCAGTCGTAAATCTCCAGTTAAAATAGGCTAGCTACCTTGGGTCCTTTAGGAGTACAAGTCTGAAATATCCTTGCATTTTCATGACCATTACTTAAACAATTACTTTAAGTTAAATTTGGTAATTTCCCTTTTCTGTTTTCCTATAAAATAAAGAATATCTTTAAATATTCCAGTTTGTTCAAGTTATATCATTGCATTCTCATGAACATAACTTAAACAATTACTTAAAGTTAATTTAGAGATATAATATACAATTGGATTTCATTTTATGATCTAATGGTTAAGAATTGCAATCCAAATAATTTTTGTTTACCGTTTTCAATTGTTTTGGGTTATTTTATTTATGATATGAATAATATCATATGATAGTATTGCCTAATCAATTAATGAATAGTAATGCTAAAATGAAATCAATCGGTCAGTAAAACTATTACTCTTGAACCACTCAACACAAATGTTAAGAAATTAAATTCTTCAATTATAAATTTACAAAATGAAATAGGATCCTGAAATTCCAATTAGAAAGACGAGACCAAGGGATATAGAAAGACCTGTTGATTCAGGCGGGCAGGCGGTGGGTTATGGGTCGGTCGTATATTATATTCGGGTAAATACGGGTTGGATGTATTTCAGGTTTAGGTAAATACGAGTGGTATTTTGACCTTTTTCCGCTTTTTCTTTTAAAAAATTTGTCTTTAAATATTATTTTTGGTACAATATACATAATAAATTTTGATTATCTTCTGGTACCGATAGATAATTGTAAATATTTCAACTTAAATTAGAAAAATAACATATGAATAAGTTACAGTTATAATTTAATAGTCATAATTTCCAATGAAAAGTCACAAATTCTAATAAATTTGAATGTAAAAAATAAAGTTTTCGGGTCAAACAGGCGGGTCGGGTTTGACCCGCTAATTTACGGGTTTTCCGGATTCAGTATATTTCAAGTTCGGGTCAAGAAAATCATATTCAAAACCCAGAAATTTCGAGCGTTTCGGATCGGGTCAAAGATTGACAAGTCTACATATAGACAATAGTAATGAGCTCATATGAGTAGCCGCCTGTTTTCTTCAAAGAAAAAAATAATTTGAATAGTTTTATTGAATAACCTTCGCTTATTCTACCCTGTACGCATCTGCCGTATGCCCCCGTTTAGCGGTGGGCAATGGACAGGGGCCCGTAGAGTTAAAAGGGTCGAACCCTAAGAAAAAGGGCTAATCAATGGTCGGATCGATAAAGAGTTGGATCATTAATAAGTTGGTGAATCGATTGGACCTAATCAGCCGATTAATAACTTAAAATAAATAGTTTTTTTTTTTAATTTTAAATATTAACCTTACTTAAATATATTATTAATAATTTACATTAATTAATAATTAACATAACTATTTTTTTGAGTACAAATACACTTAATCTTAACTTTAAAATCAAACTAACCGACCCTTAACTTTACTAAAAACCCTGACCCGACTCATCGCTACAAAGGGTCAACCTTGACCCAACCCTACATGATTAATGGAACCTAACCTAACCCGTCACCCACTTCTACCCGTCTTCATGGCTCTAAATATTTTTGACTTGTTAGTTATTATCCATCGTATCATCAAGAAGGATAAAGTAAAGGATAGCATCTCTTTATTATTTAGTTATTATTAGATGAGATAAAACACAAAAATATAAGATACTATACCAAAGGAACATGAGAAAGCTATAAAGTATCATTCTTATTATTTGCTTGAATCAATGGGTTGGGCAGTTCCAAGTTCAGGTCGGTTAAATCGACTAATTTGCACTATTTTGGGTTCGATTATTTTCAACGTTGGATCAAGAAATCGTGTTTAAAAGTAACAATTTTTGGGTCAGTTCATGTTGCGTTTTTTGGTTGGATCAATTTCGACCAGGTCTAGTCACCGCCACGGCGCCACCACCACTGTATGTGCTCTCTTTCCACTTCATCCTATTGTCAACACTACCATGCCGACAAAGATAATTTCCATATGCAAAATGGTAAATATCTTTATGCATTAACTATCTTGTATTTCACCTAAATCACTTATAATCATTCATAAAATTAAATGTAAGTATATTAAAATTATTATAAAGGTATTTTTCATTACTTTGAGGGTTATTAGAACTTATAAACAATATAAAAATAATTATTTATTTATATTTTTTCATAAATATAGAATTATGCATAAAATGTGCAATTTCTGCTATAATTGATAAAATTAGACTATTATTTATATTTTTTTACCTAGCTAATAAGTATTATACGCTTATAGTTGATAAATATATATAATTGTTAGAGATAATATTGTTAAAAGTTACAAAAATGTGAAATATGGACAATTTAACATGGTTATTAACCATCTTAAATCAAGATGGTTATTAATTAACCATCTTAAGTTAAGATGTGTATCATTGTCTTTTGCATGCATATACTTTTATAAATCCAACCCTAACGTTTCCAAGTTAATATTCACCCACCCTAAGTTTTTGAACTAATTTTATTTAACTACTTTTCCGGTGAATATGCGACTTTTTCCGGTGGAATTGTGATTTGTGATGGAATTTTGTTTGCTGAAATGACGATGTTTTTAGCAAACAAATCTCATCATATATATATCGTTGATCGATAAAGTTGCTAAGTTTACTTGAAAAATAGTTAAATGAAATTGGTTCAAAAACTTAAAAGGCGGGTAAATATTAAGTCAAAAACATTAAGATTGAATTTATAAATGTATAAACCTTAAGGCATATACAGATTTTCCATGCCAACACTGCCTAGCATCACTGCTAACGTCTTGCCCCGTCAATTATACCTCCACAGACACAGAGGTTAAATGAGCATTGAGTTTTCTATTTGAGTGTGTGGTAAACAAATATTTGGTTAGGGTCGGGTAATAAACATTGACTGTAATCTGTTGATGTCTTGATGAGCATTTGATTACAATTTGAGATAAATGATCATTCAGTGCATGGTAGCATGAGTATTGAGTATATGTTGTTAGGATTCTCAGGACGTAGTTAGCAGACAAACAATAATAAGGGCGAAAAGATTCAACACAAGGAATTAACGTGGAAAAACCCAAACCGGGAAAAAACCACGAACGATGCATTATCAGAGGATTACAACAGTGTTTCAGAGATTTCCAGACCTCCACAATCTCTCAAAACCTTCCTAGAGTTACAACCTGAGAACTCAACACTCACAGATGAGCCTTACACAACTCCCTCAGGAACATAGAGATTACAGGTCAATCTCTTGTGGTATAAGATGAAACACTCTCAATTGCTGTACAAATAAACCTAACACCTAGGTCCTATTTATAGTCAAGACTACAACATAATATTGTGGTTAATAATAATAATATTAACTTTCCAAAAACATGTGTTTCCTAATAATTTGATACTATATTCCAAAGTAATATTATATTTTCATGTGATTGCCCCATCACAATTTGGTAACAAATATAATATTTTCCACTTTATATAATATCTTTCCTTAAATAACACAATCTTGGAAGATCTTCAATATTATATGAAATTTGCCCACCAAGCATAATTTTGGCTTTCCAAAATTCATCCCACCAAAATAATAATTTGGGCTCCACACAATTAACCCAACATATGTAACAATGAACAATGAATATGAACAATGAACATTTGACTAGAGCTGGCAAATTTTTGTCCGATCCGGAATATCTGAATTGTCCGGCTTGGAAAAAACCAGGTCTGGACATAGATTTTTCGTCTGAATTGTCATATTGACCGAATATTGGACATAAAATTTCTCTTTTTTCTATTGTCCGAACCCGATTTTATATTCGTCCGAATTGTCCGGCCTGGTTCGACCCAAAATACAACGGGATCCAGACACGAATTTTTCGTCCGAGTTTTGACATTATCTGAATTTGTCCGACCCATAGTTATTAAAATCCGGATCTTGATCTACGATCCTACGATTTTATGATCCAAAATACTCGATGTGATTCTACTATCTACATTCCGATCCACGATCCTACGTGGGTTAATTCCGATCCTAACTACCGCATGAATCCAAGTTAGGATCCCGATTTTAACAACCTTGATCCGACCCGAATTTATCCGGACCCGAAGTTTTATGAGCGCTACATTTGACATTTGAGGCGATTAAACATTAAACATATAAACAATGAGCATCGAGTATATGGGGTAGCCGCCAGTCCATAATGTCCATGAAACGTGGGAGTACGTACTGTATAACCAGTGCTAGTTTCAGTTTGCATAAGTTTGTCTAATAAATTGTGCATTAATCACATTTTAGGAATGTGATGAACAAGTTCTCCTACTAATCTACTAAACTGCCAAAAGTATCCCGCTTTAAGCTAATGTGGTCTATCCCGCTTTAAGTTAGTGTCGTCTCTTTGTGGTTAATTGCTGGGTTTTCTGTTCATACATCTTGTTCGTTTCAGTTCAGTGAAAGTTATATATAAAATGAGGCCTAAACAAAATGATTTGAAAGCAACTACTGAGCTGCCTTTTTCATAGTTTAAATGAGTACTACCTCCGTCCCATATTGTTTGTCCATCCAACTATATTTAAAAGTCCAATGATAATGGGAAATGGGGTGAAAAATGTGTAATGTACCAGAATTGCCCTTACTTTTCTCATGTGAAGAAAGATAAAAAAGAAACAAAAGAGTATTTATTAGCGGTATAATAGGAATTACAATCATTGGAATTATAAAATGGACAAACATTTTAGGATAAAAAAGTTAGGTAGATGGACAAACAATTTAAGACGGAGGTTGTACTACGTTACTGTATTTCTTCAAAATAACCAACATTAAAGTTGAGAAATTTATTCAATCGAAAAACCGAAAAGATAATGTCTTTGAAATTCACAATTACTTACTCCATTATATCATGAAAGTGAAGTAGTCAGCCAAATAGGTCAGAGTTGATTGATAGCACATATTCTTTATTATAAAGCGGAAACAAATTGGGCCCAATCTGGATTTGTTGCCCCGCACCTACAAATCGGAACCCTAACGAACCTTCAGACTTCAGTCGTCATCTAATGACGGATTGACGGCCTAGATGCAACACAAAAGGAAAATAAATAATTTCCCTTTTTTTTAAAAAAAAATGGCTTGATATTGGATACTGACACGCGGGCTGTCATTCCAGATCATGACTCTGATGCAGTTTTTATATCATAATAACCCTCTGTAGTCTGTACTATTATTATTCTTTTTCAAATCCCATCAATTCATTCCGCACCACCCTTGGGCCTTTGCTTTTAATTTGCTCCCTTCTACTTACTATTCCACTCTCTCTCTCTCTCTCTCTCTCTCTACACAATGTCAAGTAACAGCAGAAGCAGAAGAAAGGTTGTTGTGAACACAGTTTCAGTGAAGCTAGGATGCAACTGCAGAAGGGTTTCTTCCTTGTTTAACCCCAAGCCAAAGTCTAAATTACCAAGCTACAAACAAAACTATTCCCAGCAGTCATCCTGGAGCAGTGGGGACAAAACTGGAAATTGGACATCATCATCCCCATACGAGTATCCAACTACATCGACGCCCTCATCCTCCAGCTACTCAACCATGGAGGGTGTCAGAGTCAGACCAAACAAGTCTGTGGCCATCGAGAAGGATTCAAGCGATCCTTATTTTGACTTCAGGCAGTCCATGCTACAAATGATAGTTGAGAATCAGATTTATTCCAAGGAAGATCTCAAGCACCTGCTCAACTGCTTTCTCCACCTCAATTCCCCTTCTCTTCACGGTGTCATCATTAGGGTTTTCACTGAGATTTGGAATAGTTTCTTCTTTGCTTCAAGGCCTCCTACTAATCATCCCTCCCCCTCCCCTGCTCCTCCCTTTTTCCAACCCAAATTTTATCACATTTAGCTTCAACTATGCTAGCTAGCTTCAACCCAAATTTTATTAGGATTTTTGGATGCTAATATACTTTGATCTTGGATAATAATACACTCTACTTTGGGGGTGTTGGACAATTAATAATACACCCGTAAAGATTCGGATGGTGGCTGACTTGGTGGTGATTCTAGTGGCAGGCCGACCACATATGATTGCCACCAAGTCAGCCACCACCAGAATTGTTTTGAGTACATTATTGTCCAATACCCCCAAAGTACAATGCATTATTGTCAAAGGTCAAAATTCAATGTATTATTATTCAATATCTCAAAAGTTCAGTATATTAATGTCCAAAAACTCTTTTTATAATTCTTGGCCTGGGTTCATTTTTTTTTCACCCTTTCAAATAATGTCGGTGCATGTCAATGTTGTAGATGGGCATTAGGTTGATGGCTGCTTAGTTCCATTAGGGTTGGGCTGTTCACCGAGATGAACATTTAATTATTATTAATGCTGTGAGTTTAGACTTTAGTTGAGTGTATTCACCAGTTGTATTTCTTAATGTACGTACTGTGAATTCCTAGCTACTGTGACTCAAGTTGAAGTCACTAGTAATTGTAAAAGTTGTTACGTTGTTGTTTGTATTGTTTGTTATATGACCTGGCATGCCTTTGCTTAGAAGGTAAAAATATATATTTCAGTTGCTCATTCCAACTCCCAAATCTAGGATTTGGGATCCTAGTTTGTCACTTTGTCTCTTTTGTGTATATAAGCTAGAGGTGGTACTATACAGAGTACGTGCTACATCGTCAGCATTTGTTTTTGGTTTCTCTTTTGGCCTTTTCTTCCTTCCCCTCTCACTCCATTCATCTTTGGCCCTATTTTTTGTCAAAAGGTTGTTCGTTGTTTGTATTATAGTTGTTTATTATTAGTTAATGTTTGGAAAAGATGTGTTTAATAAAATTATCATTTATTACTAATTTCAAAATAATATGTATCGATTATTTTTACGATGTCATGTATTAATTTTAAGTTAAATGATAATTTTTACAAACAACTTATCAGCTAAGTGAAACCAACCTAGTTAATTTTGAAATTAGTATTGAGCATTTTTCAGGTGAAATGTCGAAGGTGAGGAGGAACAGTACCTCTCAATTGAAAAAGTTGTTTTTTTCAAAAAAAAAAAAAAGAATTCTTAGCAGTAGGTTAAATCTTACCTAAAGTATGAAATTGTTTGATAATTAAACCTACCATTTGGAATATATTAAAAAGGTGTTGACCATTTGGAATAGCCAATACTTAGTGTCTATCATCTGGAATTTCCCATATTTAAATTATATGACATGTCAGCTAATCCACACATAAGCAAAATGAATCAATTTTGAATAAAGTAAAAAAAAATCACGTTTGTTTAAACTGTTTCAGTTAAGATATTGTTGTTGTAGTTGTATAAAATAAACTTTGCTGGTGTAGATTAGCTGATATCTCATGAATTTAGATATTATTGGGTTTTTGGATGATATATCGATCTTTAGGGGTGTTGGATTGTAATATACCAACCATTACTATTGGACAACAATATCCCTGACCTTTATACCTAGGTGATATTATTATACCAACAGTAACTAAGGGGGTGGTGAATCGGTCTCAATGCGCTCTAACTTGGCTGGCGAAGGGAAAAAAACTGTGTCAGACCAATAACCCCATTAACCCCTTAGTTTTTCTCACTAATCTACATTACAAGACAATGGTTGGTTGTGTGTCACATCAGTATGAAGACCGGTTCACCACCCCGTTAGTCACTGTGTTAGGGTCGATTTTTTTAAATGTGGGTTAGTGAGAAAAACGATGGGGTTAATGGGGTTACTTGGCCAGGGTCGATTATTTTCCCTCCGTCTGTCACGTCAAAACAGAGACCAATTAACCAGCTACCACCCCCTTAGTCACTGTTGGTATAATAATCTCTCCTAAGTATAAAGGTCAGAGATATTATTGTCCAATAGTAAAAGTCGATATATTACAATCCAACACCCCCAAAGGTCGGTATATGGTGATCCAATATCCCTATATTATTTTGTCTATTCATCTTCTTGGTCTGCCACGTAAGATAGTCAGCCACCGTTGAAATTGATTTGGGTGCATTATTATCGAACACCTCTCAAAGTTCAGTGCATTATTGTCCAAGGTCAAAGTTCAGTGTATTATTGTCCAATACTCTAAAAGTTCAGCATATTAACGTCCAAAAATCCTAAAAGAAAAGTTGTGGAATATTTTTAAAGTGAAAAGGGTGATTATTATAAAAAGATATCAACAATAAATAAATAAAAGGAAATTCCAAATGGTAGGCATCAATCATTATCTATTCCAAGTCGTCAACACTTTTTTTACATATTCCAAATGGTAGGCTTAATTGGTAAACAATTCCATCCCGTAGGCTTGTCATCAATTGTCGTTAGAAATAGAAAAAAAAGAAAATGAAAATACAAAATACTAAAGAAGAATGCCCAGAAAATCTCAAAACCGTTAACGCTAAAAAATAGAACCTGGAAGGGGCTGAAGAACGACACCCAAAAAATCGTACTTCTGTCATCGTCGCTCATCGTCGTTGCTCGCGACTGTCATCTGCCATCGTCGCTCGTGTTGAAGATCTACCCAACCATCTCCTCCCCTGAAATTGGTAGGACTCAGATTGCCCAGCATGTTCGACTTCGCGTTGAGTGGGCTCGACGCGTCGTGGGGGAGAATCAACGGCTCGGGTTGGATCAGCTCCCCGGGATCGTGGTGGCGCCCGACGAGCAACGACGGCAAAAGTACGATTTTCTGGGTGACGTTCTTTAGCCCCTTCCAGGTTCTATTTTTGAGTGTGAATGGTTTTGAGATTTTCTGGGCATTCTCTTTTAGTATTTTGTATTTTCCTTTTTTTTAATTTTTAACGACATTTAATGACAAGCCTAGGATAGAGTTGTTTGCCAATTAAGCCTACCATTTGAAATATGTAAAAAAAAATGTTTATAACTTGGAGTAGATAATAACTAGTGAGTACCATTTGAAATTTCCCATAAATAAATAAATAAACTGACGTACGTTACCAGAATTCTCTAACAAAGAAAATTTTATGAAAAAGATAAATAAAATGCCATGGAGAGAGTATATTTGAATTATTAACAAAAATTGAATCAGGGAGCATTAGAGACGCTCCTCCGAAGGTCACTCCATCATTGTGCTGGGTTTCTTCTCTTTTCTTTTCTTTTCTTTTTTGACATTTTTGGGTGAAGGGGATTGGTGGGTGGGTGGTGTTTTTTTTTTTTTGGAGGAGTTTTTTTTTCTTTTTTTGGGTGGAGTTGTTTCAAAGGAGGCATTAATGCCAATCACTTTGTTGAGTTTGGAGGGGCAGGCAGCAGGCCTCTTGGTGCACGACTCCTTGGCACGTGTTCATTAATAATTACAGCTACATCCGCCTCAAAATATTGTAAGGAATTACGTAGTAATTTTTTTCTCCTAAGATATTTATCAATTTTCCAAATTTAATTATTATTATTATTTTTTTATTTTTAATGATAAGTATTTTGAGTCGAGATGATTAATAATAATCTTGAATTTTACCTGAATCACTTAAAAATTAAATATATGGATATTTAAATCATTATAAATATATGTTTCATTACTTTAAGGGTTATTATGACTTATAATCTATATAAAAAAATAATTATTTATTACATTTTTTAAAATTAATGCTCTGCATCAAATGTGCATTAGCTAGTATGGTCGATAAAATAAGACTATTATTTATATATGTTGACCTAAGTAATAATTGTTAATTTTTTATACTATTGTAATTGATAAATGTATATAATTACTTGAGTAAATTTTAATAAAAGTTACAAAAGTTACAAAAATGTGAATTATGAGCAATTCAAGATTTTAATTAACCATGTTGACGCAAAACTCGTGTCATTGTACATTAATAAATTTATTTATCATTTGTTATAATTTTGGTAACTATTACTCCCTCTGTTTTTATTTATCTGTCATTTATGTTTTTCAAGATCAATATTTAATCAATAATTTCTTGTATAAAATTTTAATAAAAAAATATAATATTATAAATTTCTAGTAGTATTATTTTATTATGAATATAATGACATTAATTTTATATGATGAATCATTATATAAATTAAGATATTAATGGTCATAGGTTTTGGCACAATTTTTAAGTGACACATAAATAAAAACGGAGCGAGTATGTTCAATTAAAATAGAGATAGTTTTGGTGATCGAATTCCTAACTTTTCACCATAAATCTTAATATATATTGGTCTTATCAAATTATGTAGATCAACAAATATAATGGAACAAATGAAGTACTACTTCCGTCCCAAAATGTTTGTCATTTGACTAAATTTTGACTGTTAGTTATTCACAAATTACAATAAGTTTCGATATGAAATTACCGTCATTAGAAAGATAATTTACTAAAAGTTATAATTGTGGTAATTTCATATTGTAATTCATTATAATTTGTAAATAATTAACAGACAAAATTTAGTCAAATGACAAATATTTTTGGAAAGATGTAGTATATATATTAAAGGGAACTTCGCATACTATCTCCGTCCCATATTGTTTGTCCATCCAACTATATTTAAAAGTCCAATGGTAATGGAAAATAGGATGAAGAATGTGTAATGTACCAAAATTGCCCTTACTTTTCTCATGTGAAGAAAAATAAAAAAGAAACAAAAGAGTATTTATTAGGGGTATAATAGGAATTACGATAATTGGAATTATAAAATGAACAAATATTTTGGGATAAGAGAGTTAGGTAGATGGACAAATAATTTGGGACGGAGATAATAGTATTTTTAAGTGTGTTATACGTTAATGAAACAAAGACATTGGGATTTGAATCGGGGAATTAAAGACATTGATTAGCACGGTCAATGAGTTTTTTTTAAAAAAAAAAAAAGTTTTCTATTTGAATCGGGGAAGGATGTAGTAAATATTTTTATTTGATTCATTACTTGCATTCATTTCAAGCTTTGGATGATCTAAATTTGTGTATTTTAACATTAAAGTACTTTCTTGTCTCTTTATTTATGCTAACATTTTATTTGTTTATGATGTTTAGCAGGAGCATGGGTGACTAATCTCCTCAGTTAGGATGAGATTAGTTTTTAACTGTAATTTATTAAGTACCTTGCTCTTGAACCAACTTAAATGCTCGCAAATTGCACTACAAGAAAACAAGGAAAGGGCGTCAAAATTATATATATGTAGAGGGCGTCGAATTTAAATTGGACCGCGTTAATAACTTCATCGTCCTATGTAAACTAAGAGCGTCGATTTTTATTTATGGGCTAAGAATAAGCGACGTCCCACAAGCCCACAAGGAATCAGTGAATGGTCGCCTACCCAAAAACAAAATTTCGTTTAGGCAGGCTCAGAAATTTCATGAAATTTCGAACACACATCAAAGATTTAGTGGCCGCCTAACTTACCAAAGTATATAACTCATTTTACTTGGGCCTAATTCTCCATTCCATCTGTTTACCCACTCTCTCTCCATCTCTTTACTCATTCCCTCTCCATTCTCATCAGTGTCTTCGAAGGTGGAATTTTCCTTTTAATTTTGTTGGTAAAATAACAGTCACTTAGTTAATTATTAGTTAATTAATTAAATATGTTCAATTTATCTAGAATAAAGTTTTTAGATAATAAGGAATCATAAACAGACGAGGAATAAGACTTTTTATCTGATTAGTATTCCTAATAAGTGTTTGGGTATGTCTCTAAGACTAACTTATAAATATATACATATGTGGTATATATTAGAATACAAGTATCAATGAATCTAACTTATTCTTTCTCGGGTAAATCACCATCGGAGGTTAGGGGATTTGGTGTGTGAATATACTGGTTACGCCGTAATTGGTAGCCACAATTTCTAGGCGTTACCCGGAAGGACTCAAGAAAGGAGATTGTAGTATTCGTGGGACAAGATTCCACAATACGATCATAATCGCTTCCGTACTAAGGTATTTCGATTCCACTCTACAGTGGTATCCGAGCCTAATTGCTTGAACTTGTTCTCAAATTATTTTCACCTAATAAGTTTATGCCCAGATTCTCAAGTTTAATTGAACCCTGTGTTTTATGCTTGAGTTGAACAACCTACGTGTTTATTCAATTTTATGAATTTATTGTTCATGCTTAAACCCGGGATATTGAAGTATACGTTTATATGTTCTAAAGCTCCACTCCAATTTATTGATATGTTCATCGAACATATTTTGTGTTCTATTTATGCCTTAAGGGCTATGTGTTTATAATTATGAAAGATAAACTTAGTGTTTATACCCAACTTAAACTATGTGTTTATCTTTTTGCTACTCATAATTAAACTTTATGTTTATTTCCTGCATACTAAAGTATATTAAGACCCATATGTTGAGGACTTTGACCAACTTACCCAAATGAACAAGTCATGTTTTTTTTTTGTCCTTGTCCACACATTCTGTATGTTTGTCGAGAACATTAAAACTTCGTCTTAATTTGTATGCCCAGAACTATGTGTTTATGTTATGTCCAAATCAACAAACTTCGTGCCTGGTTTTGTGCCTTGCTTGTAGAATTTGAGTTCCTTTTAGCCCAGGTGAAACTATGTGTTCGTACCCAACCAAGTGTTGCCTAAACCTTAGACCACAATATGTGTAATTTAATTAAATATAAACTGAGTGTTTACATTGAGTAAACTCAATGTCAATTTCTCTTTGTGATCAATCTGTCTGATGTGCTTGCATAAACTTTGTGTTTATTAGTTTCTTTCCATGACAATAAATTTGTGTTAAGATTCGTTGATCTACCTAGACCCTCAACCAGACCAAGGCAATCCAAGAGACCTTCCCCAATTCCACCCCAGAGACGTCCAAACCCAGTTCTTTTAGAAGGAACTAAAACAAAGGTAGAAGATGAATTTTTGAGTAAAATTCAAAAGACTTAATTTGAAGGTAAAATCAATGATTTACCCTTAGATCCGCCGCGAAGGGAGGTGGCGCGTGTCTGTCACTCGCCACCGATGGAGCATTTATGGTTGCTCCCTTCCCTCGCATCCACCCCAAACAATCCCAATCTAAGACTTTCCAGCGAAAAACATCGAAGAATTTGAGTCTGGGAGGCATGTGTAGGTCATAGTCACCGCTGAAATGGCGTGTTGGTAGAACAAACAACTGATCTATGGGACGATAGCGACGAACTTCGAGTTTAATAGCTAGAAGGAACAGATCGTGGACTTTCTTGAGAGAGGGGTAGGCGTTTCATCATCGGATTCTTGCTCTCAATGGCAGTTGTGGACTGTCGGTGGCGAGAGAAGACCGTAAAGGGGGGAGGAATACCGAAGGCAGCACCTGGAACCGACCTCGATGTTCAGATTTCATGGCGTGGCCACCGCGGTAGGGAAGAAGTTCAGGGGTTAGTGAGGGAGGGAGAGCACTAGTGAGAGAAAGGGGGCGGGGGTATCTACTGGGCAGGTTGAGGTTTGTGTTATAGGATTTCAACAGTAGGGATGGCAACGGGGCGGATCGGGGACGGGGGAGTATATCCCCGTCCCCATCCCCGCTCCCGAAACTCGTCCTCATCCCCGTCCCCATCCCCACTTCGAGGAATGATTCTTGCCCCATCCCTGCGGATTCCCCATCCCCAACGGGGATATTTTAAAGATATCCAAAATCTAACCAAATTTTAATCGGACCTGGTTTTTAACCTGTTCAAAATACAACGTATTTAATTTGCTCAAGCAATAATACATCAAAATCAAACAATTCCTCAGGGACGGGAAATTCGGGGATGGGGCTGGGGAATTTTCCCCGGCGGGGAAAATAGAGATGGGGATGAGGAAAATTTTGTCCTCATCCCCGCCCCGTCCCCGAGCGGATTTTGAAAGATCGTCCCCGTCCCCATCCCCGTCCCCGTCCCCATCCCCGTCCCCATCCCCAATGGGGGTGGGGATTTTTCCCCAGGGCGGGGTGGGGCCCCAGCGGGTTCGGGAATTCCTCACCCCATTGCCATCCCTATTCGACAGTATTTTTTTTGGGTCCATGTGGTTGAATTTCTATTAGTTGGCAAATCGACTTTTCATATATTTATTAGTTTACAATTTTAATTCTAATTATGTATTAATCAGTTTAAACGTTTAGTGCTAATTATGTGTTAATTAGTTAATTATATGTTTTATGCTATATAATTTGACTGATTATGGTGGTTTGGTGCTTATTTTTTTTAGTTTATGTAATTAATTTTGTAATGAGCATGCTAGAATTAATATGATTATGTATCATAGTGTAGTATGAGATTCAGGTTAATATATTTTAGTCTCATATTGTGTTAATCTCACATATTATTAATGTAAACTTATTTTACATAGAGCTAATTGTTTATTTTACATGTCATTATTATAAGTTCGTTCTACATGTTAATCTCAAACAAAGCAATTAAACCGCAATTAAAGTCATCAAACAAGTAAATAAGAAATTGGCAATGAAATAGCAAAGTAAAGGAGAAGAAAACACCTATTGATGATAAAAACAAATAGATGATGAACAATAGAATTGATAATCTTCACAATCTTCCAATTGATGAAGCTTCAATGCTTGATTACAACCTAAATCAAAGCAAAATGAAAGACAAAGATCTCCTTAATTACCCACTAATTACAAGCTTTCTCTCTCTAAAACTTAGATGAACAGTAAAAGTAAGATTACAACCTAAAACTACCATAGAGATCTCCTTAGTAGAACTCCCTAGAACGTATTTATACAAGGCAAGGAAGTTGCTCAAAATGAAGTTGTTTCAACCGTTACAACGCGCTTAAAAACAGGGTCGTCGCTGGCGCGACGGAGCGAAAACTAGGAGGCGATTCGAGTTCCACGCGGGTACGCGGGCGCGACGCCTCTGGTTGCGAACGCGACCATTATGGGCAGACCTTCTCCAAGTTTTTCTCTAAGGCAAGCGTCGTGGGTGGCACGACCTTTGGGTTCAAACTCCTCTGGACGTACCACCCGCTACAAAAGTGTAGCGGTGGCTACCTTTTTGGGCATGAAAAGTGGCCTCATCGCGCCTGCTACAAGGCCTGTAGTGGGGGCAACGAGCCTGCTCTTGTCCTTTGAGAAGTGTTTCCTGTCCCGGCTCCACTCTACTTCATCCCTTGGCTCGCTTGGCTCGGGAAATCCCTCGGGACCTCTTAATTCACTACTAAAATTATGTGTATTACCAACCACTTTTTACAACCAATTTAAAATGGTTGGAAAAACCAACCATTTCATATTCCAACTATTTTTCAAAAAATTTAAAGGGTTGGGAATTCTAACCATTTTTCCTAAAATGGTTGGAAATTTTTCCTACCATCCTTTTTCCTACTATTTGAAAATGGTTGGAAAAATGATTGGATTACTAACCATTTTTTCAACAATTTTCAAATAGTAGAAAAAAAGATGGTAGAAAAAATTTCCAACCATTTTCCCTTTTTCCCACATAAATTTTTGGAAAATAGTTGGAATATGAAATGGTTGCTGAAATAGTTGGTTTTTCCAACCATTTTAAATTGGTTGGAAAAAAGTGATAGGTATTACACATATTTTTAGTAGTGATTTGTCCTTTAATTACTCCTTTGCCTCGTTTATTCCTCAATCTTGAGAAACCTACAAAACAACTAAAAACTAAGTAAAAATAGCGAAAACAACTCGGAATCAAACGAAAAAAGCAAGCCCGAAAGCGTAATTTAAGCCTAAAAATGGGCCGAAACACCTAATACCCGTGTTGAATAACTTGCCTATGAATCATCTCTAAACCTCTTCACTGACCTTTTTTCTCTGGTTAGGAGATCCGGTGATACCCCTGAACTCTTTTCCCTTTTAATTGGGGTGTTCCTTTTGATCTTTAGTCAAATAGCGAAAACAACTCGGAATCAAACGAAAAAAGCAAGCCCGAAAGCGTAATTTAAGCCTAAAAATGGGCCGAAACACCTAATACCCGTGTTGAATAACTTGCCTATGAATCATCTCTAAACCTCTTCACTGACCTTTTTTCTCTGGTTAGGAGATCCGGTGATTACCCTGAACTCTTTTCCCTTTTAATTGGGGTGTTCCTTTTGATCTTTAGTCAAATAGCTTACCAAACTCAAAAATCTCAAACATCAAGGCTAGTTGGTGAGTGCTCGTTAGACTCTTAGATTCGAAAGCCCTAACTCCTTGTGGATACGACAATTACATCCGTACTATACTCCAACTGAACATGATCCACTATGTCACGGTCGTGAGGCCTCTTTCTTGGGGAAGGGGCAACCTCAAGTGAGATCCTCACTGGCGTGACCTATGGGAGTCACGGACGTGAAGTGTTTTTTGTCGTGTTTTGGATTCTGCTTGTCATGGTCGTGAGAGAGTGTGTCACGGCCGTGAGGTACTTTCTGTCTTGATCCCAAATATCCACCTTCAATGAGCCACGGCTGTGAGGGAATGTGTCACGACAATGAGGAAATGTGTCATCATGGCCATGAGAAGAGGTGTCTCGGTCGTGATCATCCTACTGTCTCAGGTTCCTTGATGATTCATCCTTTGTCCCTTGGAGGATCTTGTCACGGCCATAAAACACGCAGAATACTTTGTATGAGCATCAATTCAGCTCAAAATGAGATCGAACAGATACATTGTTACACTACTAAAAGTATGTCACTACAAGATGGTTCTTCAAAGAAGACCGTTGGTTGAAACCGTTTAATGAACGGTCGCAAGAAAAAGGCGGGCGACCGTTCATTAGAGACCGTTTATGAACGGTCGCTAATTAGCTACCGTTGAAGTTAATGGTCGTTATAGCGAGCGACCGTTCATTAAACGGTCGCTAATAAGCGACCGTTGAATGAACGGTCGTTCGCCTTAACGAGCGTTAATTTCAACGGTCGTTAATTAACGATTGTTCAATAAACGGTCGCTAGTTAACGATTGTCCAGTTATTAATAGAGAACGGGAAATTCAATTCAGTCGAATTGCACCGTTGCAAATTGAATCCAAAACCCCAACGCTCCTTCCATCCCTTCTCGAAGAAAGTCTGGCGATTTGGATCGATAACCGCCACCTGCCGCCACCTTCCGCTGGAGTCGACGACGGTAAGTCCTTCTCCTCTCCCTCCTTATAATTTTTTTTTGAATTTTTTGGTGGTTAATAACACAAACCCTTCCCCTTGCTAGCAAATTGGGCCCTTGTTGCCGCCTGCTGCCGACGTCGCCGCTGTCCCTGCCGCCGCCGCCGCCTCTAGTTGGGTTCCCTGTCGCCGACGCCGCCTCCATTTCCTCGGTATATTCTTTGAAATTTGTCAATTTTGTTAATTGTATGTTTATTTGTATAAATTATGAGCATGCATGAATTAGTATGACTTGGGTTAACATTTGTGTAAAAAATGTGTAGTTAGTTATGTTGTGAATAATTTGAGTGAATAATTAGTATTTATTAGATTAATTTTTGTATTATTTAGTGTTTTAGTTTTGAATAATTAGTTTAATGATATGTTAGTTTAGGGTTTAAGTTTTGTAATATTTATCGTTTTAGCTTTGAAAATTATTAGTTGTGTTTATTGTATGTTTATGTGTATAAATTATGAGCATGCATAAATTAGCAAAAAATTACTTAGAGGTACCCTAACTTTTGGTGAAATATTTTTCTGGTACCCCAACTTTTCAAAACTAATTTTAGGGTACCCTAACTTTTAGAATTAGAAATAATTAGGTGAATTTTCGGCCAATTATTTGAATTCAACGGTGAGTTTTAGGCGGGAAATTGATTAAGTGTTTTAGTGGATGAAAATGCCCTTTGTTTTCGTGGACGAAAATGATTTGAATCAATCGGAGTTTCGCCGGAAATTCACCTAGTAATTTCTAATCCTAAAAGTTAGGGTACCCCAAAATTAGTTTTGAAAAGTTAGGGTACCAAAAAATTGTTTCTTCAAAAGTTAGGGTACCTCTAAGTAATTTTTTGATAAATTAGTATGGATTAGGTTAATATTTGTGTAAAAAATGTTTAGTTAGTTATGTTGTGTATAATTTTTTGTGTAGGGTAGGTTTGTTAAAAAATGTTTAGCTAGCTTTTTCCATGAAATTCATTATAGTTCGTCGCTAAACAACATATTGAAAAGTTGGGGATTATCATCCTCATTCTTTGAAATGTTGTTTTAGCACGCTTCAAATTCATTTGAAACTACGACATGGAAAAAGTTAATATGTTACGTGTAATATTTAGGGTTGAGCAGTAGGTAATTTAACATTTATAGTAGCCCGTAACTGGTTGAGTTTGGATGATTTTGGTGGTGGTTACTAGTAAGTGAGTGAGCAATAATATTTGGTTAGGAACAATATTACACGACTGTCAACTTCGTAGGCTAACTTAATTAAAGGGACGTCTTCAAAAGGCAGATTCATACTTGTTATGGGGAATAATATGTCATAGTTTTATAAATAGGTCAACATGTGCTTGCGACATACGAATGCAGGTCGTGATGCATTCAGTTTAGGAAAAAGTTATGGGATAAACACCCAAGAAATCAAATCTTGATTTTTTGGGAGTTTATCTCACGACTTTTTGCGAAACTAAATGCATCAGGACCAACGTTCATACGTCGCAAGCCCATGATGACCTATTTATAAAACTCTGACAGGTTGTTCCCCACAATAACTATGAATATGCTTCTTGAAGACGTCCGTTTAATTAAGTTAGCCTATATAGTTGATAGCATAAATTTGTTGCTAACCCAACCTAATTGCTAACTTAATTACTCATAACTCCAAATGAAGACATAAATTGTAAATACTTATGTCACGACCATTTACGTAATCAACAAGTAGCTACGTAAGTACTCAACAACCATTATTATAAAAAAGTGTTGAGTTTGGATGATTTTGGTAGTTATTAGTAAGTGAATTAGTTATTATGTTTGATTAGGAATAAATTTACGCGACTGACAACTTTGTTGGATAACTTAATTAAAGGCAAGCCTCTAAATGCCAATTCACCCTTGTTGTGATGAACAATACGTCGGAGTTATACATATGAGAAATCCACCGTTTGTGACAAAACAAATTTCGATCGTTGTGTTTTTAGCATCCCAATCACTGATAAAATGAACACCCAGGAACTCAATCTTGATGTCTTGGGTGTTCATTTTATAGGTGGTTGGGATGCTAAATGCACAACGATTGACATTTGCTACGTCACAAGCGGTGGATTTCTCATACATATAACTCCGACAACTTGTTCATCACAACAAGGGTGAATTGGCATTTAGAAACATGTCTTTAATTAAGTTAACCTCTGAAGTTGGTAGCGTAAATTTGTTTCGTATTCAACCTAATTGCTAACTTAACTACTCATAACCCCAAATGAAGACATGAATTATAAATAATTATGTCACATCCATTTACTAGCTTAAGTACTCAACAAACCAGTTTAGGGTTAGTAAATAGGTTATTTGTCATAGTAGTTTAGAGTATTAAGTAAGTTAATTTATAGTTCTAGTATCTTAGTTGTAGATGTCATAAAAAGAGGTTGAGTTTGGATCATGTTAGTGTCCAAGAGAGTGTGTTTGTTCCTGATAATCTATGGTTGAAAAATACTTTCATGAGTCGTATCGACTCTCCAATTTATTTGTCTGGTTCCCTTAAAGTAGCGCAATATCATCAGTGAAATTGCGCGAGGTCTATAGTTCTCTGGGAGTTAGAAGCTTCTTAGATTCGGTACAATGCAGTGTTTCTATTGTGAAACCTGGTGGAGAGCAAGACAAGGTGGGTCTGAAAGAGACGCTTGTAGTGAAGGGTCTAATAGAAATTGTGGTGGGCTTTCTATTAGACCCTTCACTATAAACTTCTCTTTCAGACCCACCTTGTCTTGCTGCCCACCAGGTTGCACAATAGAAACACTGCATTGTACCGAATCTGAGACGCTTCTAACTCCCAGAGCACTATAGACCTCGCGCAATTTCACTTTTGAGATTGCGCTACTTTTTGGGAACTAGACAAATAAAAGGAGAGTCAGTACGACTCATGAAAGTCTTTTTTCAGCCATAGATTATCAGGAACAAACAAACTCTCCTCGGGTAATAACAGTATCCTCTTGACTGGTGACATAATTTAGTAGTAGATGTCATAAAAAAGTGTTGAGTTTGGATGCTTTTGGTAGTTATTAGTAAGTGAGCTCACCTTGCAAATTAAAGTGTTGACATGCATAAATGTCAATGTTGAAATCTAATTCGGTTAACTTTGCAGATTTGAACAATATGGAAAATACTAGGAAATGGATGTACGAGAGAATTGATAGGAGGGGTATCTTAGCAAAGAGTTTGTTAGAGGGGTAAAAGAAGAATTTTTGCCAGTTGCTAAACAAACCATTAGCTTCCAATCGGATAAAGTACTTAGGTGTCCATGTTCAAAGTGTAAAAAAAACATGAAACACCAAAGTGAGGCAATGTTAAGGTGCACTTGTACAAAAATGGGTTCCTTCCACGTTATTTTGTGTGGACGAGTCATGGTGAGGTGTATGTGCCTCTCATGGCCACGGTCCCCATTCAAACGTCGAACCAAATTGAAGGGTTGTCGAGGACTGATGTGTTAGACCCAATGCAAGAAATGCTCACGGATGCTATCGGAAATTTATCGTCCAATGTGTTAGACACAGTAGAGGATGAGCCATCAGATGGAGGGCAAAAATTTCTAGAAATGTTAGAAGCGTCCAAACGACCTTTGTATAAGGGTTGCGAGATATCACAATTGTCAGTAGTGTCTCGACTTGTAAACATAAAATGTGAGTATAATCTCCCTAACAAAGCCGTAGACAGACAGCTAGCCCTCATGAAAGACATTTGTCCCCCTGTTAATGAAATGACAGACACGTACCACTCGTCGAAGAAGTTACTCAAAGCTTTAGAACTTCCACATGAGAGGATCAACGCGTGTCCAAAGGGATGTATGTTGTTTTGGAAGGACAACTCCATGCTTGATAGGTGCAACTTTTGCGGTGCTGATCGATATGTGCGGACAACGGCTAAGGGTAAAAAGATCGTCCACAAAGAGCTCATATACTTTCTAATCGGTCCGCGGTTGCAAAGATTATACTTGACTAAGACATCAGCAGAGCAAATGAGGTGGCACTCAACAAATGTTCGAGGGACGGTGACTTGGTTCATCCGTACGATGGTGAAGCTTGGAAACATTTTGATGCCACTCACAAAGAGTTCGCATCGGAACCACGCAATGTGCGGTTGGGTATATGCACGGATGGTTTCGCCCCTTTTGGTAGTTTCGAGCAAACTTATTCTACATGGCCTGTTATAGCTACCCCCTACAATTTGCCTCTGTGGTTTTGCATGAAGAAGCCTTAAATGTTCCTCACGCTCTTGATTCTTGGTCCGGAAAGTCCAAAGGGAAACTTGGACGTATGCTTGCAGCCGTTAATGGACGAGTTGAAACAGTTGTGGGAGGAGGGTGTAGACATGTATGGTGTATCTTTAAAGGAAACATTTAGAATGAAAGCGTCTAGCTGTGTTGTGGACAATAAATGATTTTCCAGCGTTGTTTAGACCCAATTTTGTGTCTAAATAGCGCCTTAATTCTTAAGCTTTTAGCTCGTTTCGTGTTCTAATTTCATAACTTTTAATACGTTTTTGGTTATTTTTTAGATTTTGGAGTTTTTACTCAAAACGTGGTAAAAAGGGCCATTTTAGAGCATTTTTGGTGATTTCCCGAGCCGAGCCGGACCGAGAGTCGAAGTGGAGTTGACCCGGGACTACTTTCCCCACCTTTGGTGTCAATTAATGAGGTAACACCCACTACGATCCTCGTAGCGGGCGTTACATGCCTTGGAAAGAAGGAAGGAACAAGAGGAAGGAAGTCAGACATAGCCCCCGCCACGCCAATGGTGACACCCGCTACCCAGGGCTGGCCGAGCAAGACCGCACCCGCGGTATTGGGGACCGTACCTACGGTCTCTCGAAGATTAAAAATCGCCAAAGCAACTCTTCGCTGAGACAGTAGGTACACCGCACCTACGGTGTCCCAGGACCATACGTACGGTCTCTCGAAGGAAAAAATCGCCATGCAGATTTCGCTGGACAGATCGAGACCGTAGCTACGGTCTCCTAGACCGTGCCCACGGTCTCCCTATGTCCTGCACGTGATTTCGGCCTTTTGTGCTGCGTTTTGGGGAGTTTTTATGCTTTATATAAATAGCTTCCTTTGCTGTGTTTTGAGGATATCTAGAGAGACTGGAGGAGAGAGAGTTAGACATTTTCCAACCTTGTAATTAGTGGATTTTAGAGAGAGATTAGTGAGAGATTAATCTAGGGTTTTGGAGATTTGTGTTTGTTTGTGAAGATTTGGAGATTCAAACAATTGAAAGATTGTTGGATCATCTTTTATTGTTTTCTCTTGTTCATCTACAGCATCTTGATAAGTATTCTCTTCCCTTAACTCTTTTATTAATTACTTTGCTAATTACTTTCCTTGTTATCTAATTGCCTTGCTTGTTATTTCATTGTTCTTGCTTGGTTTATGTTTGTTGATGTTAGAAATCATGCTTAGGGTTGGTTTGGATGTTGTTAGCTTAGTTAGTGTTATGATTAGTGGCTAGAAACCCTATGGGTTAGGGGGTAATTAAGGGTGTGAATAGGTAATTAGGCATGGGTTAGCATTTTTAGTGAGTAATTAGTTGGGAAATCACTTTTCCCACTCCAATCCTTCCCTCAAGAGGGATGTATTTGGGTTCGAAAGTCCCCGAACACATCCAACACTTGAGTTGGAAGGTTGGAATCGGGATAGTTAGTCCTCTACTCATGAAAGTGAATATAGGCTAACTAGGGAATTCCGTTTCTTCAACCCTACGGGTCCGTGGTGGACTTTGGGGAAGTTAATCCGGACTATCCTCGAAAGAAGAGACTCGGTGGGTATTTTCTAACGGAATTTCCACTTGATTCCCTTCCTTGTTGCTTTCTTGTTGCGAAACCTATCTCCTTGTTCCCGTTTGCATCTCGAAAACCTCCGAAGCCCATTTTCCATTCCTTGACCGACCTTAATTTTGTTTCTCGCTTTGTGACCCCTTCAAACCGATAACCTTACCTTAGCAATCTCATCCCGACCATTGACTTAGTTTCTATAACCAAGGCCGCCTGCTCCCTGAGAAAGAACGACAATACCGAGGTCTTACAAACCACTGTTACAAGCGTCGGTATGCTTTCTGGGTGGACCACCGCAGGTAAGTTAGCTTGTCCATATTGCATGGACAAAACAAAATCACAGTGGCTAAAACATGGGAGGAAACAGTCATGGTTCGATTGTCATCGACAGTTTCTCCCAATGGACCATCCTTATCATACTAACAAGAGTGCTTTTTCTAAAAATCGAGAGGAACATTCAGCTCCCCTCCCGGCCTAAATGGGAGCCAAGTTTGGGAACAAGTCAAGGTTGCCAGCATCTACTCAACAAGAAGGCAACATTGACGGCTATCTTCAATATCACAATTGGAATAAAAAGAGCATCTTTTGGGAGCTACCGTATTGGAAAGATTTGCTAATTAGACACAACTTAGATATCATGCATGTTGAGAAAAATGTGTTTGAGCAGGTGTTGAACACCATCATGGACATCAAAGGAAAGACAAAAAAATGATGACAACTCTAAGAAGGACCTAGCTGCTCATTGTAAGCGTCACCGGGTTGATAAAGAAAGGACGGGCGGAGTTGCATCTGTCATGGGTAAAGAGGAGTGCAAGGCATTATTTTAGTGGCTTAAAGATCTCAAACTTTCTGACGGATATGCAAGCAACCTAGGTAGATGTGTAGATGTTAACATATCAAGATTACATGGTATGAAGAGTCATGATTGTCATGTTTTCATGGAGAGGTTGTTACCAATTGCCGTTAGGGAGTTGCTTCCTCAGAATGTGTGAAAAGCCCTAACGGAATTAAGCCAATTTTTTAGAGACTTGTGTGCCTCTAAGGTGAGTGTTGATGATTTTCCTCAGAATGTGATGGAGCATCTTCCAATACACCTTCCATATGAAGCAGCTAAAGGTGGACCGGTACAGTATAGGTGGATGTACCCTTTCGAAAGGTAATGAATATTTGTATTGCATTGTAGTGTATTTTATTAAACTTTTAGGACCCGCCTATTTATTTGCAACGCATTCCTCAATGCGTGTTCGTTGTCAAATGTTGTAGATTTCTGCATCATTTGAATAAGAAGGTTGGCAACAAGGCACACGTTGAAAACTCCATATGTTCCAAGCACTCAGAGCGGACTCAAAAGTTTCAAGTTAGGTTGATTAACCAAGGAAGTGATGGTGATGATAACTACAAACTACGGAAGCAATAAAAAGATGTTCAGGCAGCAAAATCAGAATTCAACAATTAATCAATTTGAACGACCTAATCTACAAATTCTAAACAAGCAATAAGAGTGATCGGTTGCACCATTAAAGCTCGCCAAAGCCCTCTCTCGAGAGTCAAGGGCTAGTATAACTATTCTAACTTCTTATTCTCATGATGTTAGTCTAATTAAACTACAAGAATAACAACCCTAGACCTAGTGACTATTCTCATGTCCAAAACCCTAACTATTTTCTCTACCACACTAGCAAATTAATCTCACCTCTCGACGTACATCAATTTCCTAAAGAAAAACATATGAACACTCTCTCGAGCATTTTCATCGAACACATGGTGGGCGTGAGAAAACCTCTAACTACAAGCATGAATTTAAATAGATTAGGACAAAAACAAGATTAATTCATTGTCAAACACATCAATCACAACCCAAACAACACAAAACTAACAAGAAATCAACATAGGAGAAAATAGAGAGAAAGGGATAGAAGAACTTAGTCTTGAATTGAAAGCCAAATTTAATCTCCTTCTTAAATCCATAAACTAACCTAAATTCTTCAATGAAATTCTAAACCTAGAATAAAAAAGGCTTAGGGAGAAATCTCCCCTCAAGCCCTAGAGAAACTAGAAGTGAAAAGAACGTAGGATGAATAATTGTGTTTCTTCTAATTAATAAAACTGTTTAAAATAAAAGACAGCGATCTGGCACGGCTGCCTGTGCTGATTGGCACACCCAGGTGTGCCAAACTGGAAATTCTGATTTTGCCTTGGCTTCTTTTGCTCCTTATTTCCAATCTTTTTCCTCTATTGCCATCATCATTGCCTAAAACTAAGACAATTAAATAAATTAGTCTCAATTAGCAAAGATGGCAGAAAACACTATTAAACTTAAACTAAATGACTTACATAAGTTCAATAAGACAATAAAGATCGAGGTAAAAAGTGGTAAAACCGAGGTTCAACACTCCATTTGTAATGCATTCTTAACGGAGGAGATTTCCAACTTTTGTGATACATACTTTGCACCAGAAGTGCACACAAAGTCAAGGGACCTTCCAAGGAACGCGTGCCCGAGTTAGGTGATGCATCCGACGACATCAAACATTGGGTACTCTCCAGTTACAGGGAAGAAAAGATTCCTTGACCAACAAGAATATGAGGCTGTGCATGAGTATGTCCTTTCAAACTCCGATTTAATGACTAAATATGAAAGGTATACAACATAAATTAATTAGATCGACAATTCAATTATCGATAACTTATTTATCCAGTAGAATCTTCACCTACGTTGACTTATTTCAGTCAATTTGAAGAAGAGATGACCTGTTTGCATCCATGTACGCCGCATGGTGAATTGTGGAACAAACATCGCAAAGAATTCCCCCGTTGGTTGAGAAGAAAGGTTAACATTCAATTGGAGTTGTGTGGTTTTAAATTACTCGTTAACATAGGTTACATGAGATTAATCTCGTAAATATTGAACAACTTTGTAGGTTTTGTCATCTGGTGAAGGAGACGAAGTTGTTACAACTTTAGCTAATGGCCCTAGGAAGGATGTCTTATCTTGGGCTCATTTCTACATTAACAACTTTAACTTCCATGCTTGCCGTGCCGATAATAAATCAACAAATGCAAATTATGGGGTGTGTGTCAAAGGGGTAAATGGAACTGACTTATACAAGATTTTGAAAGAGGTTATTGAATTAGTTTATACTGGGCGTAGGAGGGAATACAAAGTCCACTTGTTCAAGGTTGAATGGTTTGACCCGGGTCAAGGTGGGGTAGTCGTGCATGATCATTACAAGCTTGTTGATGTCAACCAAGCAAAAAGTTATAGGGTGTATGAGCCTTTTGTATTGGCGTCTCGGGCTACAGAAGTGGTGTGCATCCATTACCCAACAACCAAGAAGGATAGATCATCATGGACTGCAACACTGACAATTAAGCCAAGGCAAACAATAGATGGACTCGATGATGGAGCATTTCAGGAAGACAGCAATGTGGACCCCCCTTCACTTGCTGAGTTCGACCTACTTGATGATCGAGATGGCTCGGGAGACGAACTATTTAGTGATGATGAAGAAGGACAAGATAGGGGTATACCTGAGGGTGTGGAAGACGATGAATAAGAAGGGAATGATGCATTGGAAAATGCAGCATTTGTTGAGTTGCTTAGTGATGATGATGAGTAGGTCGCACGTGTAGGTTTCTAGGTTTGAACAGTCATTTATTTTTATTACGTTATGCGCTGTTAAAATTTAGAAATCATTTTTTATTTTATTTGGTTTTAAATGAATTCGTTTTCGTGATTGTTATTTGTTTACTCACTGCATGCATCAAATGAAAAAGAATTTTAAATTCATTTTTTGTGCGGTCAATTATTGGTTATTATAGTGCAACTTAACAATACGCCATGGCCTCACCATCTCCGTTGTGGAAGATCCAACCCGGTTTACCTCCCGACCCATCCGACCCAAGGACCCCCCTTATTGGGGGGAAGACTAGTATGTCAACTTCAATTCTGGTCAATACATAATAATTGATAAATATTGCAACACTCTCACTTGTTGCTCATTTCTTGTAGGTTCCCCATGCCTGAGGTAACGAAGGTCGTGTCGGAGAGTATAAAATCTCATTACCAAGGGGAGGCTATTTGCGCCATGAAAATGAAAGATGGACATAAAATGATTTATTGACAATTTTTCTATGTAAGAATACAATCCTTCGGAACCTAATTATTTTATTTGGAATTCGTTAGTATATATGGCACAGTAATTATGTGTTTTTTTGTTTTATTTGTTATTGTACAGCAATGGTTCGAGTATGAAATGGACCTGGCTAAGGAAGTCTTCAATATGTGGCACAACAAATTCAGCGACCTCCTTAAGTACCTGGTCTACCGGGAGAAAAAGGCCCCAAGGAACAAACCGATCCCCCATTTGTCAAAGGAAATTCGGGCAAGGATGTGGGCTTTACGAGGGGCAGAGGACTATCAACGTCGGGTCGATGCATACTCGGCGAACCGGAACAAAGCCCCGACCCAGAAGTTGCACTACGGTGGCTCCATGTCCGCCGGTAAATACTTGTGTAAACTGGCAAGTCTCCAATAATCTTTTACTTTGACGATTTTCATCAATACAAATTCCAAGGTTATATCTTTAATGTTTCAAAATATATTCCTAGGCTAGTGACAGGATCCATCCAACCCCTGCGGACGTCATAGAGCATTATCATTGCAAGCAAGAAGTTGAGGGGAACAAGCACTGGAGTGACCCGAAGGCGGCCAAAGTTTATGTAAGTCATTTTCTTCTAAAGTTAGTTACTTGATTATATGTTGCGGAAATGTTGGTGAAAATTGAATGTGTAACTTATGTTTAGAAATGAGCGTGTGGCTCGATAGGATAAATTGGCGTGTGGCCGTATATGGTTACTTGATTATATGTTGGAAATGTTGTTGAAAATTGAATGTGTAACTTACGTTTAGAAACGAGCGTGTGGCTCGATAGGATTAATCGGCGTATGACCGTAAATGGTTATTTGATCATATGGTTAATGTTTAATTTATGTTTAGAAACAAACGTGTGGCTCGATAGGATTAATCGGCGTGTGGCCGTATATTGTTACTTGATTGTATGTGTTGGAATTGGTATTGGAAGTTGGAATGTTTAACTTATGTTTAGAAACGAGCGTGTGGCTCGATAGGATTAATCAGCGTGTGGCCGTATATGGTTACTTGATTGTATATGTTGGAGTTGTTGTTGTAAGTTTGAATGTTTAAGTTATGTTTAGAAACGAGTGTGTGGCTCGATAAGATTAATCGGCGTGTGGAATTGTTGTTGGTTGTCGTAAAGTGGGCATGTGGCCCCTTATTCTACAAGTTGAGTTTATATTGTCATTTGCAGATTAATGTTTCGTATTATGAATTTGGGATAGTCCATATTACAGAGGAAACTCTACCGAAATTTCCCTGTAACTCTCCCTATATTACTTTAGTTGTGGCATCTATTGATAATGTGCTTTGATAACAAACAACTTGACCACTTTGCTTTAGCTTAAGTTCATTATCATAAATGAGATACATCTTGATCATGTAGTTGTGGTTACTCATTATCGTTAATGTTGATCATTTGCAGAATGAATATCTTGAGCAAGTAGCTGCAACAGGCGTGGAGCCCAATTCTGTGGAAGCCAACACGGTGTTCTACAATTTTGTTGGTGGGTTCTCTGTCAAGAATCAGTCTGTCTACGGCCTGGAATCCTCAACGGGCATGTTTTATGAAAGGCCGCCCCGCTATGCACGCCACGAGGGTCAGGGATCTTCTTCCTCATCCACCACCGCTACCCCATCTGCTTATGCTTCCTTGGTGGCTGAACAACAGTATTTGAGGAGTCAAGTCTCCCAATATCAGCAGCTGTTGAGCCAACTTGAAGGAAGATTGTTCCAAGTATAACAAAATCAACAGCAACAGGGGACGCTCTCCAACGGTCAATTATCTCCCTCAAATTTCATTAATGACTCTTCTTCGTAGTGTTTGTCAGGACAACTATAAAAACTAACTGTTGGGATATGTAATATATTTTGCGACCGTTGACTTTATATATATATATATATATATATATATATATATATATATATATATATAACTGTTTGCGACAGTTGACTTTATATATATATATATATATTATATATTACTGTTTGCAACCGTTCATTTTTATATAAATATATTAATTTTTGCGACCGTTCATTTTGTGACCGTTTGGCGCTTATACTTCAAATATTAATTTAGGGAACCCCTCAAGAAAAATTTTTTTAAAAAAACAGTGAACCGGGCGACCGTTCATTTGAACGGTCGCTAATTAACAACCGTTAATGAACGGTCACAGAATCGACCGACCGTTAATGAACGGTCACAGAGGCGGGCGACCGTTCATTGAACGGTCGCTAGTTAGTGACTGTTCATGAACGGTCACCCACCTCTGTGACCGTTCATTAACGGTCGTTAGTTAGCGACCATTCAAATGAACGGTCGCCCGGTTCCCCAAACGACTATTGAGAGGCGACCGTCCTGAACGGTCGCCTGCCCTGTGGAGCGACCGTTCAGAATGGTCTTTTTTTAATAACTCTGTTGTAGTGTGTGTATTACCGACCACTTTTTCCAACCAATTTAAAACGGTTGGAAACACCAACCATTTTAGCAACCGTTCAAAGTTTTCTAATTTTCCAACTATTTTTCTAATTTTAAGAGGAAAAATTTGGTTGGAAATTCCAATCACTTTTACTGAAATGGTAGAAAATTTTTCCTACTAATTTTTTTCCTACTGTTCAAAATTAGTTGGGAATTAAATGGTTAATAATCCGACCATTTTTCAAACCATTTTCAAAAAGTAGGAAAAAGGATAGTGGGGAAATTTTCCCACCGGAATTTCCACCCCTTTTTCCCAACCATTTTAAATTGGTTAGAAAAAATAATTGGTAATTCACGTATTTTTTTAGTAGTGTTATAGGAAAAAATTTAACAAAATTAATTATTACTAGTGAATTATTCAATTTAAATAATTTAATTCAAACATATGTTGCACTTTTCCATAAATAACTATCTGACCAAGTGAAGCAGATTTAATATTTAAATTAATCTTTTATACTACGTAAGAAATTTATATTTATTATTACAATAATATATTTTATATTTTTAATGATCGGATTACAAGCTCTGGCTAGATTCGCATTCAAGTATTCAATACACAATCAAGGACAAGAACAGAATAGTAACTGTGAAAAGATTCGCATTCCAACAACAAACTAGAGTAGATGAATATTGAATAGTATATTTTAGCAAATATTAAGCAATTAGGAAAAGCAGCGGCTTGATAAAATATGATTAGGCACAAGATTAGAAGCTTCGCCGCAGAGATTGAGAATCTTTTACCCTGGAAATCGAGGTGATTGTAGCTGATAGATTCTCAAAATTTTGTCCGTTGTGGAGGCTAACAATTGACGTCTTGACGATTAATTTGTTTCTTTCCTAGTGCTCTTTAAAATGCGTTTTGATAATGAAATTTATATAAATATGAGAAATTGTTATGAAATAATATATTTATTTGTGAATGTCTATATATATAGTAATAAAATATGTATTGGGTATCTTTTTGGTTAGGATATATAATAGGACGAGTAACTAGTATAACGAAAATGCTCTTTATTGTTTATAAATAAATGATCTTATTTTTATATCTCAATCTCTCTTGTCTCTATTGTTATTCTCTATCAGCACTATAGTCTCTTCATCGATTTACAGAAACCTGGGCATCTCAAAAAATAGCCCATTGCTTTCAAATTATCCCATTGGGCATCACAAATTAAAGTCAGAGCCTTTCGGTATTGCTCCCTTGAATTCGTGTTGGAAGAACACTACAATTGTATCCGGTGCACAATTGGGCAAAATCACATGATTAATTATCTACTTGAATGATTCAGGTGGGTGATTGATATAGCATTTTACTAAAGTTGTACTTAATAATAGCATCATGTTTTGTTATTAGCTTTGATATCATAATTGGATATCTTTGTATTCCATTTGGTAGACTTCAACTTTTGCCTATTCCAAATTGTCAACCACTTTTGAAAGTATTCCAAGTGGTTAGCATATTTTGAAAATGATTACAAAGGGTAGGCATATTTTGAAAACTTTAAAAATTATTCCAAGTTTTCAAGAACTTTAAAAACGATTCCTAGTTGTCAAACACTTTAGATATTATTCCAAGTGAGTCGATCGTGAGATTGATAGAGAGAGCTAAATGAAATTGAGAGAGGATGAAAGTTTTGCGAGCAATATTTTAACAACGATTCAAGAGGAAGCTCACGAGATGAAATAATATTCAAAATAAGTCTATCATTTGAAATATTTTAAAAAGTATTTGACAACTTGGAATAGGCAAAAATTAAAATCTACCAAATGGAATTTCTCTTTATTTTATTAGTGAACCAGAAGTTCACTCATATATCAAAATTTTTATCTAATCGGTGACCAAAAGTTCACCTTACACTTGATAATATTGTTTGATTTCATTAGTGAACCAGAAGTTCACCTTAGTTATCAATATTTCATTTAGTTTTTATCAGTGAATTGGAAGTTCACCGGAATAGTAAAGAACTTCACCTTACTTCATTAAGTGAACAAGAAGTTTACTCGTATGTCGAAAGTTTTATCTTATGAGTCAACCAAAAGTTCGCTCCAATATTGCTAATGTTATTTAATTTTATAAGTTAACAAGAAATTCTATCTAATAATAACAATTATATCTTATTTTCATTAGTGAACCTGAAGTTGATTCTAAAGTTAAGAATTTTATCTAATTTTATTTGTGACCAGAAGTTCACTGTTCATCCTACCACTAATATTGAATTTTGTTTCTGTTGATTATACGTATTAGTAGTGAACCAGAAGTTCACTCCAATCATTGAAGCTCTATATAAGCTCGTTAGTGAACCAGAAATTTGTTTTCCTGCCAATTAGAGTATAGAGTTGTTAATTGGCATAAGGATTGTTGAAAGGCAATGATAGTATACTTGAGGTTGATAAAATTTATATCGTCGGTTAAATTTAGCATTTTGTTACAAGTGTGGAGTTTAATTTTTAGATGAGTAATGTTTATAATTTTATTAATAATGACCTATGGGATCATTAGAACCCACAAATGATTTTGTCTCATTTGTTGAAGTGGATGTGGTTGGATATAAATTCAAGAATCATGAGCAAAATAAGGGTCACGCTAGTCACTGTGACTGTCGACACAGTCATGGTCGTAGTCATGCTAATCTTTTAAAAGATGATATCCCTACCAGGAGTAGGAACACAAAATCAAAAAGCTTGAATGATACAAAAGTGAGAAATGTATTATTAACGAGGAAATGGAAACGGCATGTGTCTGTTGTACGTCATAATATCTTGTTGAACTTTATCAAGCCTAATCGAAAAACACAATATATTATTTTATAAACTTTTGATAGTAAGTGATATTATTGTTTATGTTGTGCACGTTGTTTCAAGTCGCTACTTTTTAGATCTCCCTCTTGGCATCGTTCAAAGACTTTAGTGATTGTTGTATTTTAATTATTCTTCAGCCACTTTGTTGATTGACATTAAACTTTCTGTAGGATAATTAAATTATTCTAACTTTGGTAACTTAAGTGTTAATTGTGAACTTGATTTAATCATGGATTCATGGAGATTTGTTTGGGGGAAACTAAGTTAGTTGTTTGTAATTTGGATGTAAAGGGGCATTATGAATATGACATCCTTGCTAAAAAAGTACTGATATGAATGTTGATCAAATATAGCGTTGATTATTGGGTTCACGGAAATATTATCATGTTGATACATACATACTTATGGATTAATATGAGTCCTCATGTGATGCTATTATTTCATAGATATTCATATGATTTAATTTGATCTGTATGGCGCACCTTGTTGAAAACGTTACGTATACAAAATGCGAGTAATATGCTCTCATATGTTGTTTATTCCGTTATTTTGCATGTTTTACCCCTTTATTCTATGACTTCTTGCTTGTTTTCAATAATTAATTTAGGTTTTTATTATATTTTCACCCATTTTGGTTATTTATTAGATTTTATGTCTTTTATTATTTTAGTTGTTTTTATTACTAAATTGAATCAAAAATATAAAAATTGAAAATAGAATTGAAAATAAAAAAAATTAAAACCTAAAACTAATCCCATCTACCCACAAAACCAGCCCACCATTTCCCCTCTCTGGCCCATCCGCCTAACCCAACCATCAGCCCATCTGAACTACCCATTCCCCCAACCCTTAATCTTTCATTTCCAGCCCATCTAATTTCCCCACTACCCACCTTTCTCCCTCTTAGGCCCAGCCACATTCCACAGCCCACAAACCCCTAACCCACCAACTCCATCAGCCCACCTCCCTTTCCTTTCTCTCTTTAATTCGGGCTCCACAATCACACCCCGTCAACCCAACACCCATTTCCCCAAAATTAGCCCAGCCGAATACAATTCCAACCCCAACCCTAATCTATTTCATTTCCTTTCTTTTTCCCTTTTCTTTAATTTTCCTTATTTCTTTTTCCCTTTTCCATTCTCTATTTCGTCCCTTTCTCTTTCTTTCCATTCTCTGCTTCATTTCCTCCCATCTCCTTTTCTCTCTTTCTCTCTCTATTTCTCCCTCTCTTTTTCGTCCCTTTTCCACACTCTCACTCATCTCTATTTCTTGTCTTTTCCAGATTTGGAAGAAAGGGTGGCCCAAAGTACAACGCAGCAGCAAGCACCACCATCGCGCATACACCACCATCTCCATCCTCACTCTGTCCAAATACATCCAAGCCGTCCAACTCGAAGGGAAATCAAGGGTTCAGATCGAAGGTTGAGAGGCTTAATTCGAGTATATAAGGGAAGAAGAGGCCGATTTGAAGCTTTTATGGTTGGTTTCGGGGAAGTGACTACCCATACCTCCATCTTTAGGGTTACTGTTTAGGTATATTTAGATTTAGGTTTATTTCCTGCATTTGAACCTCTGTCTTCATTGTCTTGTTAATCGATTTTTAGGTTTGTTTTTGAATGATTAGGAATTTGAATCTGGAAACTTATGTTTTGATGAATTTTGTATTTGGTTATTGTTAGTTTATTTGATGTTTGAAGGTGATTTGTGTTGATTTGGTTTGATTCGTGCTTTGTTCTTCTTCCTCCTCTGTTTTTATTCGTTTCTTTTTACTCTTTTCCCCTGTTTCTTCCTTTCTCTCCTTTTCGGTCCAAGTAATAGTATTAGGTAGTAGTTCTCTTTCTTGTTCTCTTGTTTGGTCAGTGGCTTATTTTAGGTTATAGTTGTTTTCTTCTTTTTGGTTTGTCTTAGTTGCATTTTAGGTTTAGTTAGGATGGATTAATTAGGCTTAGGTTTATTAGGATCCTTTTATTTTGGTTTAAGTTAAGTTTTGTGTGCAGTAAATTAGGTAAGAGTTGGTTTTATTGTAGAGTTAAAGCTTAAGTTATTTCTTTTGTTAATTTGGGTTAAGTTAGATTAGCATTCTTTAGGTCAATTAGGTTTAGTAGTTAGTTGGATTGTTATTATGGTAATTGAGCCTTATTGTTATTTGGGCCTTTAGGTTAGTTTAGTGTCCTTATAGTTAGATGAGTCTTAGATTAGTTTAATTAAGTTTGTTAATAAAAATAATTAGTGAGTAGTTAATTTAGGTTAGGGGGGTGGTTAGGCTCTTAGTAGGGATTTGATTTGAGGTTTGATTGGAAGGTAATGATTAGCTTAGTTTATGATTTCTCACGATTACTCTCTATCTTTTGTGGAAGTTTTAGTTGATTGAAAGATTGCTAGGCTTCTTTTAAGCATTAGTGTGAGGTTTTAGTGGGATAATTAGGTTTGTCATTCATGGAAATGAAGATTGGTTTAATTAGAGTTTGTTACACTTTATACTCTTAGGTTTTAGTCTTCATGAATATGAAGGGTATGATTTGGGAAGTTAATCTAATGTTACCTTTGGAAGAGGGTGCTTAGAGTGATTAAGTTTTAGTAACAACCCATTCCTATCTTAGTTTTAACCTTTTCGATTTTTCTTTCGATTAGATTACCTTTAGGCTGCTAAAATCAACCCCCGAGCCCTTTTCTTCTTTTATTTGTGATTTTTATCGTGTCTTTAGTTTAGTTCTAAAACTCTCAAAAATTGTGGAAATTACAACCTAGTAGGTGAGAGTTCGATAGCTTTTAGATTCGGTACCCCAATTCCCTGTGGATACGATATTAAACCCCCGGCTATATAATAGCTGAACATCTGTCTAAGGTTATATGATATAAATAATTTATTGAAATTGGTTGATCATATTAAAGGATTAAGTACTTTTTAGTATCATGAACAAGATGACTTGTTTCGTAATGCCTAATCACAAAGTGTATTGTTATTGATTGACCAAATATTCATGAACTTTGTTTCCTAAGTATTATACTCCCTCCGTCCCATATTAATTGACATATTTTGAAAATTTTCACATACCAATGTTTAAGTAAAAAAACTATCCATATAATTCAATAACACTATTTTCCAAGGTATTTTTTCGGATACCAAGGCGTAGGTAGTGAGAGAATGTGAGTAGAAGTAGTTTTTATTAATTGAAAAAGTAAAAAGTTAACATATTTATTAAGTTAAAATAATTAAGTTAGGTATTGGGAAATGAAAAGCGACAATTATTTTAGGTCAAAAAAAGTTAGTTTAAGTGCCAATTAATATGGGACGGAGGGAGTACAAATTATAGTGCGTATTGGAGAATTAATTGTGATACTATATGAGCATATGTATGGAATCTATTTATGTGAGAATTTAATGATATTTATGTAAGTATTCATTATGCGCATAGACATGTTTTAAAAGTAATAAATGATCTCGATATCCATGATTAAAGGTTTTAAAAACTAATTAAAACTAATTCACCTTTCGTAAGCCTAAGTAGACAGGTTGGTAGTCAGATTACCCTAATTCACCTTTCAGTACTTCTCAGGTTAATCTCAAATTACAAGCAATCCAGGCGTAAAGAACACTCATAAACATGGAAAACACAACCTTCTATTGATTCAAATTAAGAATTCATGCACAAACTAATAACATTCAATCAAACTACATTGTTTCGGGTTGCAAAACCCTAGAATTCAAGAAATCTACTCACTCATATTCAATTTAAACACAAAACAAGTTCCAAACATCATATTCAATCTCAAAACTAAGAAGGAAATCGAAAAGAAAGAATAGAATTGCGAAGAATACAACCCGTCGAGCCTTTCGATCCCCGGGTGAAACCTTCTCCGCGAACGTCGCTCCTTTCCTTTGCGAATCTTGATCTTGGTATGAATCGATTCGGTCTTGAATCTTGATGGTGGGGAAGAGGAGAAGAATGGAAGTATTTGTTAGGTTTTAGGTTATCTATTTCCTAAACAGATACAGATTAATTGGCAGAATATTCATAACAATTATAAAACAATTAATCACAACAATTGCAGAGGCTTTAGTAATTATATCTGATCGCTAATCCGGCTGATGAAGAGGTTGACCTTCGAGATTCCAATGCTGAAATCCTCTACTGAAAGTCCACGCAGCACTCCGGCAACCCGACTGCTAGATCGACCCGATCGAGACGAATCTCAATCTAAGATGTATGTGAGATTGTTTCAGAAACAAATAATGTTTCCTGAAACTGAAACTACAAACTAAAATAAAGAGGAACTCAGGAAATCACCATGGTATCTCTCTAAGAGTCTCAGGCAGTTGGTGTGTAAATAATCTCTCACAAAGACCCCTTTATATAGTGTTTAGAAAACCTAGGGAAATAGTTCAAAACCCTAAAGGGCCGACTTAACGCAACGGCGGATTTCTCAGGCCCAACACAGTCCGTGTTGACCTCCAGCAAGTCCATTAATTCGGCCCATAGACACCACGGACTGTGGTGTCTCAACACGGACCGTGTTGGGCTGATTTCTCACAGAAATCAGTTTCCAACTTTTCTAAACGTAATACAGTATTACTTAGGTTACATACATTGTTCCAGGACACCGACTTGTGTGACCCAGTAGGACCAATTAATATAGTTGTAATTAAACATATTTATTCACTAATCATAGAGGTCTCTAGCAAGACATATAATTACTATATTACTTTGGTTTAATCTCCGTGTATATCGAACATTGTTGGGACATTCCCAACAATCTCCCACTTGTCCCACAAGTGTTCGATTCCTTTAATTCCCTTGTCACTTACTGTCTCATGTTCGAATAAGGTAAGCTGATGTCATCATTATGTAAGATCCGAAACGTTCCTCGATATCTGAGTTTAGACTTTGAAAAGCAGATGATCAACTATTGATTCAACTAAGCTCGGCCAAGCATTTTCAGTCCAATCTCACCGAGTGGCCAATAAGACAACTGTCCCTAATAGGGAGGACAATGCCATCTTGTTCAGACACACATTCTCACATGATCCAACTGTAACCCAGACACCGCCTTTATAGCCTACTGTTACGAAAGGCGTTTGAGGCGCTCCAAAGTCACAGCAGACCATGTAGTCTGTGTATTAAACTAAGGATTTAGGAATTTTGAGTAGTGAGAGCTCTTATGACATTTCTAACTTAAAGAGCTCCCACTGTGGGTAAGTTCGGTAGTTATTCTCAACAATACCCATGTGATTGATTTATGATGTCATCACATCACTATGATCACGAAACTTGATCATCTCCTCAATCCTACATTCTAATTGCGTTGATATTGTCACTGTTCCTACGTGATAATACAATTAGGAAACAGGTCGACTGTCGACCAAGACTAGCGTTATCAAGTTCACTAATGGGGTTTCAGAAATCATACCTCATCCAATTTCCCATTTTGAATGCGCTAACCTTTTTGGACATTTAATAATTCTAAACCACAATTAATGTAAATTTCGGAATCTTATTCTTAATGATGAATCAACAAGGTCATATTTCATGAACAATTCATGTAAGTTTGACTTGTTAATATTCCGGAAAGTGTTCAATACCTATTGCCCATGCATAACTATCATGCTACAACTACAACAGGGGTTTAGTACATAATACTTGCAATGAACCTCGCACATATATCATCTCAGTAATGACCTTTCATACAGGGAGATATTTCCGGAACTTATGTTTGGATTCATAGTGAGCTTCAGTTCCTTTTCTTGAGTGATGGATCCTATTAACAAGACTCCATTTCTCTCGCGAGGCTAGAAACATCACCCAGTTTTAAAACGAACTTTCACAATCCTAACAGTCTCTGCCACAGCTTCTAAAGTCGTCTCATTCTTGTCTTATTTGTAGAATTAAACGCATGACATGCTAGGAACATCTTCCAACTCACCTCAATATCACTCAGACAGATCGTATAATTTCTCTGACCTTTCAGAGAATCATATCTTCTGACATAAGTGTAGCATCAATGCAACTCTTCACACTTAGCTTTTATCAACCACTTTAGCCTTAGGGCATATCCTTAGTTTTGCTTATACATATACACAATGTATATGTTATGTTGGGCTTTGACCATCTCGTGGCATACATTAATCTCACGCCTGAAGTGTGAGCTATATGTCTCATCCCTTTTAGATCCTCTAATTGTGAGACAATCAGATTCCCTAAGGATATGCCATGATTTATGGAAATTAACATTCTCGAAGTGGGTTGAACTTATTCAACACCTAGTCAACTTTGATTCAAACAATCAAAATCTTTAATCTATCATTATAGATCTTGTCTCCAAGAAAATTCTTAGCCCCACCAATTCTTTCACTTTGAAAATGACTCCCAAGTCAACCTCAGTAGAAGCAACATGAGAATATTCTTCTCAGTAGGCAGTATGTCAATCACATACAATAATCACATACAATATCAGAAAACTCATTGCTCTCACTGAACTTCATGTAAACACAATATTATCTTTGGCACTTTCCGGTATGTCAAACCTTTTTGATATCCTGGTCAAGAAGGTCAATGATTCCAACTCCTAGAAGCTTCCTTAAGACCACAGATGGTCTCTTGAAGTTTATAAGTATTCCAATAAAAGACCACTCAGTTGTGGCAAGTACACACCTTTCTTCAAAATCTGATTTTGAAGTCAGTCTTGATGTCTTAATGAACCCATGTTTTGCCTTAAAACCCTCCTATGCTTGATGGCTCACACCTTCAGACAAATCAACCGAGTTTCTAAACTTGGTTGCATACATGGAGTCCATTTTAGACCTTATGGAAACTTGATTTGCTAAAGCTTCTTTGATGTAGGTAGAGTCATTACTTTCTAAAAGTAACATCTCATGCTCATCCATAGAAGATCGATATCTTTGTGGCTGATGGAGTTGTTTACCTGACCTTGCTTGGAGTATTGTTCATGGCACCTCCTCCTCAACGTTTTGAGGAGCTTCTACTACCTCAACCTCGTTCTTTAATTTTCTGACCAATAGGAAAAATTGAACTAGGATCAAGTAGCGGAGTTTTAGGTGATGATTATAGTGTTTTGTGTCTCTTGAACTTCGGTAAGTTCAAAATTTTCTCCCACTCTTTCTTTTAGAGAATAACATATTCTCTAAGAAGAAAGCATTTTGAGATACAAACGCTATCCTCTACAACAGTTTGTAGAAGTGATACCCCTTTCTTTCAGAAAGACAGTTCAATGACTTTTCCTCTCCAAATCAAATGTGGTGTCTTCTTTAGTGCTTCAGATAATCTTTGTTCAGTAATTAGAGCTATGGTTAACTGCGTGTATCCCCAAAAGGTAACTGACAATGTTGACTCAACCATCATTGATCGCACCATATCTAATAAGGCGTGATTCCTCCTCTTAGATACGTCATTGAGATGTCGTATTCCTAGAGGAGAGAGTCATGAAACAATTCCACATTCTCTGGAATGGTCAATGAAATCTTTGGCTCAAATACTCACCTCCCCAATTTAATTGAAGGGTTTTGATTTTCTTGCCAAGTTGGTTTTGTACTTCACTTTGAAACTCTTTGAACATTTTCAGAGGATTTGAACTTATGGTGTATTAAGTAGATATACCCATATCTACTAAAACATCGTCACTGAAAGTAATGAAATAGTACTGTAAACCTTCTTCTTAGTACTAGTGCTCATAGGCCCACATACATCAACATATTTGCATCCTAATAAGTCATTAGCTTGTTCAGCAATTCCAATAAGAGGTGATTTTTAGTCATCTTACCCATCAGACATGCTTTATAAACATTGAACTTTTCAAAGTTTAGGTTTTCCAGAATCCCGCACTATGCAGTTTTCTGAATGCATTTCTGATTAATATGACTTAAGCTTATAGTGCAAGAATTATGTTTCATTTGAGTCATTTGTTCAAATTCTTGGCTCAACCATTAGCATCCTTTCGGTCGTATCTAGGTGCTCTCATTGTTTTGCCAAGACTACTTCATTTTGGAAATCATTAAACTATTTTAACATTCCAGCTTCATATGAATCTCATAGACATGAATCACCATGTGTTATTTTATTCATCTTTGAAGATTTGAAGTAATTCATCCCTTGTACTTGTGCTCAATTGGACTACATACATCCATATGTATGAGTGTTTGTTGGCATATTAACCCTTTCTTGTAAAAGGTATAGTCATGCTTTGCAGACATCACATGTTTCAAAGTCTTATTATTCAAAAGTCTATCACTGTGACGTTTCCGAATGCGCTCTGATTTGCATGACTTAATAGATAGTTACAAGATTTATGTTTGAACATGAGTTATTCCTTTTAAACCTTTTGGTTTCGATGTGTTGGGTGTGTTTATCCGAGATCCTCTCTCTCTCTCTAATTGAGAGCAATAAATCAAATTTCTACTTATAATGAGAACATAGAATCACCTATAAATTTCTCTTATAAGTCTTGAGGAAATGGATAAACAACCAACTCTTCATAAGGAACTACAACTAATTGCATGTTCCTATTTGTAGGCTGACTCTCATCCTTCAAAACACATCTACTTTGCTGTAGATCCTGCGCATTTGCAGAAATGCGAGTTTCACAGCCGGTATCTTATACTCAAAGTGGGTTTAATAAGAGTAGTGTGTATCATATACGCATTTGCCTAGAATTGAAATCATATCTTAAGTCTTCCTTATAGTTATTCATGCTACCAGTGTAATACATGATCTGGTTGTTAACAGGTTGTTGTCATTGGTTGGGTATGTACAACTGTTTGTCCTTACCTTTCCTTTGACTTCTTGTCTTTGATAGATTTCTTAAATCTTATTTTCTCTTTCACTAAATGACTATCTTTGGTTGCCAATCTTTTGGCTAAAGGGGATCTGAGGTTTCTCATGTTTTAAAATAGTCAAATTATTTCAGAACATGAGTGCCATCAATTGGCCTTTATCTAGCTTAACCGAGACTATCTGGTTATTGGTTTCATATTTTATCAACTCTAACTAGTTCGATGAA
Organism: Portulaca oleracea; assembly: GCA_029582165.1. NCBI lineage: Eukaryota > Viridiplantae > Streptophyta > Magnoliopsida > Caryophyllales > Portulacaceae > Portulaca > Portulaca oleracea. The sequence goes on from CM055871.1 coordinate 28,221,866, forward strand.
CTTGGTTTTGAGTTGTTAATATTGAAAACCTTCCTCTAACCTTCAAACATTTTGAAGTTAAAATTGTATGAATACTATGACATTACATGTATTCATTTGGCTTGATTGACCTCTTAACATTGATGTCTAGCTCAATGTTATATCAAAGACATGTTCCTTTTATTCGCCTCCAAGACAATCTTGTGATAGCGATGCCAATTAAGGAATTGGTGTAATTGTTTTTCTCTTTCTCAAGGAGAAAACAATATTTTATTAGTGGTGGATGTTTGAGTGAACATACATAAATAATTTTACGAGACAAAATTGGTTCATTTTAGTTATTATTCATCAAAGAAATTAAACTAATTTTAACTTCAAATCAAAACGCTCTATTAACTCTCACTTAGTGTTTTAATTTTAACCAAGACCCACAAGACTCATGGGCTCAAGTGGACTTTGGCCCAACAAAACTTGATCCCATGTTATCTTTGGTGGATCATCTTATGATCGATCATTCAAAATGACTCTTGGCAAAAAATTTGTATCGAATACAATATTTCTCTTCCTCTGCTCTTGACCCAAAACTATTTTGATAGCCAATTTGAATTGACCTAGTTCCCACCCTACTTATTAATGATGGACAAATAATTCTCTTTGGCTTTCTTTATTTATCCATCTAAGTGGTGTTTCGATAGGTTGAGCAATAATTCATTTTTGAGAGTAGGTTTTATTATCCTAAACATGCAATTCTAGGTGAACTCTTTCGAAAAGCATAAAAGGCATAATAAAGCATGCAATAACGAATTTAAAGCATAAATAAAACCCCTAGTAAGGTGACCTAGACTTAATCAACTAGTTTAACTAAGCCTTGACAGTCTTCAAGAAAATATTCTTGGGCTTTGCAACTTCCTTGGATGGGCTCCCACTCAAATCACCACCTCCATTGCTGTTGGGCTCCCACTCGACTTGATGTCTCCAATTACAACAAATTTACAAAGTGGACCTCACAATTGAGGCCTTACATGAATTAAAATAAACTTAACTGAAAATTTAAATTTAAAATTAATTCAACGACGGCACGCAGACCGTATTTCACCCAACCTGGTACGCAGATCGGTAAAACTGACTATCTATGGCCATACTAAAAGCATATGCAAACATGTAATATTGCAATAATTATATCAAATATAACACATGCTTAAATAATAAATTATAAAGACATACATAATTGCAACACAACATATATAAGGAAACAAATATTAAATATGATTTCCTAAAAGATTGCATGATTAACAAAATTCCAAATTTTATCTTAATTACCTAAACGGATTTAGGATTTTATACCTATACACACAAAATACTCGATTCTCCTAAAATCAAGGAAATTAAAAGATACTATATCTTTTAAAGATATTGTAAGTTTCCTAAACTTTACAGAATTAATAGATTTTATGCCCATTAACTGATTTAGTAGTAATAGGATTAAATAATTAATTTCTAAAATTAATTACAAACCCTAAAACATACGAATTCACCAAAACTGCTGGCAACACGGTCCGTGTTGGATCAACACGGTCCGTGTTGGATCAACACGGTCCGTGTTGCTTTCCAGTTTCAGTTAATTTCGTGAATGAAAAACTTAAATAAAATTATTATAACTTATCGAATTTAATAATTTCATATTATAGTGTTATCTAATAACCCAATATGAACATTTTCCATAATTTTAACAATTTTCAAAAGATTGTAAAATTTTAGGGAATTAAACATTTAATTCTCCGTTTAAGAGGAAAATAAATAATAATAGTCCAATAAGTTTAAAATCAAATTTTATAATTTTCCCATATAGTAGGTTCATCCAATATACTACTGTAAAAATTTCAGATTTTTATCATATTTCTAAAATTAGAATACAAATCAGAGAAATAAAAAATTTTACTTCTGTTAATCTGTAAATTAAAGGAAAATTAGTTAACGATTTCGAAAATTCACGAACATTTTATCCATAACAGAATGGTTACCCAGTAACCTACTGTAAAATTTTCAGAAAATTTGCAAATTTCTATAAATTTATAAAATTCAGAGAAGCAACAAATTTATTTCTCTCATATCTGAAAATCTAAATTAAAAAATATAATTTGAACGGATAAATTAACGAAATTTTTTTCCTAAAATTATGGTTACCCAGTAACCTACTGTAAAATTTTCAGAAGTTTTACAAATTTCTACAAATTTATAAAATTCAGAGAATAAATGAATTTTATTTCTCTTAGATCTGAAAATTCAATTAAAAATCCATTTTAATTGGGAAAAATCTACAAAAATTATGGAAAGTCCAAAACACTTCCAGACACCTTAGGTAAAAATTTCAGAAAGTTTTGAATTCGTTTGATATTATATTTCTATTTTTCATATTTACCGTAAATAAACTAAATCAGAAAATAATTCTACAAATCCTATTTTACGAATTTTGATCTATTTCATGTATTGCCTATTGTTTAACAATATTAAACAAGATTGTTTCCAAAACATTCAAAATTAAATCAAGTTTATGCTATATTTAACGATTAAACAAACATAAAATCGATTAATTAAAGACAATAAGAAATAAATAATAACAAAGCATGAAATTTTACAATAAAATTCCAGATTTACTATCATGAACAATAAAGATTAAAACTTTCATAAAGATTCAAAATTTTAGGCATAAATCTACTCTAGCATGTTCATAATATAATTCAACTATTGACAAAATTACTTATGAATACAAGTACAATACTTTGGCATGCAATTGGTGGCTCTGATACCACTGTTAGGTTTTAGGTTATCTATTTCCTAAACAGATACAGATTAATTGGCGGAATATTCATAACAAATATAAAACAATTAATCACAACAATTGCAGATGCTTTAGTAATTATACCTGATCGCTAATCCGGTTGATGAAAAGGTTGACCTTCGAGATTCCAATGCTGAAATCCTCTACTGAAAGTCCACGCAGCACTCCGGGAACCCGACTGCTAGATCGACCCGATCGAGACGAATCTCAATCTAAGATGCATGTGAGATTGTTTCGGAAACAAATAATGTTTCCTGAAACTGGAACTGCAAAACTAAAATAGAGAGGAACTTCGGAAATCACCCTGGTATCTCTCTAAGAGTCGCATGCAGTTGGTGTGTAAATAATCTCTCACAGAGACCCCTTTATATAGTGTTTGGAAAACCTAGGGAAAGGGTTCAAAACCCTAAAGGGCCGACTTAACGCAATGGCGGATTTCTCAGGCCCAACACGGTCCGTGTTGAAACAATACGGTCCGTGTTGACCTTCAGAAAGTCCATTAATTCGGCCCATAGACACCACGGACTGTGGTGTCTCAACACGGACCGTGTTGGGTCAACACAGTCCGTGTTGGACCCAATTCGGTCCGTGTTGGGCTGATTTCTCATATAAATCAGTTTCCAACTTTTCTAAATGTAATACAGTATTACTTAGGTTACATACATTATTCCAGGGCACTGACTTGTGTGACCCAGTAGGACCAATTAATATAGTTGTAATTAAACATATTTATTCACTAATTATAGAGGTCTCTAGCAAGACATATAATTACTATATTACTTTGGTTTAATCTCCGTGTATATCGAACATTGTCGGGACATTCCCAACAGTTTTAGGGCTCTGTTTTCTCTCCTTGGCGGCCAAAGAATGAAGGAAAAATGATAGATAACGACTGAATATCGAAAAACAGCCGCAGCCTAGCTTTTCTACTCGCGAAAACAACCGACCTCCACACGCAGTCTGCCTCGGTCCGTGGCCTTCCCCACGGGCTGACCGTGGTGGCCACTGGTTCGTTTCTTTCTTCTTTCCTTCGCAGCGAAGCGCCCCGACAAGCGGTGCCTGCGCCACGTGGCCACCATGATCGGGCCGTGGTGGCTCTTGTCTAGGTATTCGAGCTCGTGTCGTTCGGTTGTACCCTTTGTTTGGGTATGACATGTAGAGGCCCGTGGTGACTTCACTCTTGCCTGAAGTTGAGAGAAAGTTGGTGTTTTGGCCTCAAAACCTACACATTCACATCAAAAACAATAACACCAAGTGTAGTATGAAAATTGGAATAAAAATCAAGGTTCACACTCAAAACTATCCTTAATTCATTATTGAAAACCCCCAAAAACATAGTTATGAAACGCAGTTATCAAATAACCAAACGATTGCCCGTTTAGTTGAATAGAATAAGGAGTAGTCACACACATCATAATCCACTCCCTAAACTTCACAAGGAAATCAAACGAAAAGGGGCAAAACAGAATAATAATAATAATAATAATAATAATAATAATAATAATAATAATAATAATAATAATAATAATAATAATAATAATAATAATAATAAGAAGAAGAAGAAGAAGAAGAAGAAGAAGAAGAAGAAGAAGAAGAAGAAGAAGAAGAAGAAGAAGAAGAAGAAGAAGAAGAAGAAGAAGAAGAAGAAGAAGAAGAAGAAGAAGAAGAAGAAGAAGAAGAAGAACAACAACAACAACAACAACAATAATAAAAATATAATGCTAACCTCAAGGCAGTAACAATGCAGACAACACACATGAAGAAAAAAGGGGGAAAACAGAAAAGAATTTCCTCAGTGTCAATACTCTTGGAAATTTTTGGGGTGAGGAACAATAAGGTAAGAGGGCTCTATTTCAAGTGTTGTTGGGGTGAACAAAATAATGGGAAATAATGGTTTGTAGATTAATTACTCTAGATTTATGACTAGTTTTACTCCGAGTTGAACTTGGAGGAGAAAAAATTAACACCAAAGAAACCCTAGTACTATAATCAGCCAGTTAGGAAAAGGTGACGGTGGCTCATCGGTCAGTTACGGTGCGTAACCACTCGGTTATGGAAGTTTTTGGGAAATTTTTGGGGGTAATTGGTCGATTACGCCTGTTACTCAGGACAACTCAACTTAAAACGGTCATATCTCCCTCATCCGATCTTCAACTGACCCGATCCAAATGGTGTTGAAAAGCTTATGGAGCGTACCTTAATCCAAAGGGATTCTCCAAAAGCGGAATGCGGGAAAATGGCGTTCGAAAGAGTGAGACCGTGTATATGGGAAAGGCGATTTTTGGCTCAAAAATGAAAGATTCTTTTGTGCGAGGATAAAAAAATGGATGAAATAGTAAAGGCATTTGGATTGTTTGTTAAGATGGAAGGAATATGAGCTATCACATAATTAACTAACTCGAGCACTAATCTAAACTAAAATAAAATGAAATGTTACAATAAATTGTATAAAATCAGGACAAAATTCGGTGTCTACATGTTCAAATCAATGCTCTTTCTTGCTGTACGGAGCCAATTTTATAATATTTCGAATGTCCTTTTACTGATCATCAAGAGATCTTTGATCTCCTTGATTTTCGGTTGTCAATAGTTTTCTTTCACAATTTGCGGTCTTCTTTCCATTACGATTGATTCCTTCCAACAATAGGAGATCTTGGGATTATTTCAAGAGTATAAGAATATTATATAGTATGAGAAATCATGTGACACGAGTATAAGGGTCATATATAGGATAAACACAAATTACATGATCAACACGGGTCAATATAAGACTAGCACGGGTCGTGTTGGTCTCCATAATGTTAAACTTAGTGCTATGGGCTCAACAAGGACCGTGCCGATGTAACACGGACCGTGTTGCTCCAATACGGACTGTAGTGTACCTACCACAAACCGTTTTGAGACCCAAAACCAGCTTAACGCTCCAACAACTATATAATCTTCACCATTAAGTTATAATCTCATTTTTAATATCAGATTCAAAGTCCCAACAGCTATATTATCTTTGTACTACATGGTCAATAGACTTAGTCAAGGTCAAGATACTTTGGACATTCTCTAGCCCTTTGAATACACCATCCTATAATCACATCCTATTATTCTTGTCTAGACTGCAGCTATACTATAGTGTTTCATGTGAGAAACAATATTTTTGAGTGTGTTAAGTGCTAAGTTTTATCCCTTTGAACATTTACAGTATAATAAATGGTTCTTAAGAAAAATGTGTTCGTCCATGACTCTTAGCAATATCCAAGCAAGATAACTGTATAGTTATTAAGTTGAATCTCCATCTTTTCACATTTTCCTCGAGAAGATCAAGAAGCCAAGAGAAGATCATGAAGTTTCAAGCCGGTCAAACATCATTTTCCCCAACAATCTTAAGACCTACCTTACTAGACAAGATTGGAGGAGACTAAGAGTTGGACATCCAAGATTCAAGAGGGATTACAAAGATAAGTTTATATTTTACAAGTTTATTAGTATCAATCTTTCACAAAAGTTAAGTTTTATTGAGCAAGTTTAATGATTAAAAGTTTATTAATCATTTTTTTTATTATGTTTCGTATAAATAAGACATTTATACATAAAAGTGGCAATATAAGTACAAGACCATGATGTTTATGATGGCAATTGTTGCTCGGTTATGCAATGAGGTTTACATAGATTAAGAACAAGGCAACAACAAGTCACTTACAAGGATGTCAACGGTACTTAAGTTGTATTATTATTTGGGGGTTATATGCATGTGCATTGATCATGTTTAAGTTGTCTCTCAATATTATCAAGTTAATAACAATGGCATGAATATGTTTTTACTACCTTTGGGGGTTATAATCTGTATTTTTTCATGTTTATTCACATGTTCAAGTATCAATTAAGTTTATTCCACCTATTGTTATTTATATTAATATGAAGGATGAGTACAAGTTGATTTCACCTTTTATTGAGTTTCATGATCGAAAACTTATTCCATGTTTATAAGTGATAGGTATGAATGATTTTATGCTTAAAGGTTTTGCCTATTGTTGTTGTATTGTTTAATAGCATGATTAATAAGTAAATTTTATGTTTAAGTTTGAAGCATGGAAAATCGAATATAAGTATTGGTAAAAGTACTATGTTTCTAATTTATAAGTTGCCATGAAATTCTATTTGGTTATGTCAAGTTTATGATTCTATTCTTGATGATTGAAATAAGTTTATGCAATTAAAAATCAAATATGAATTTGTTATTAAGAAAAGCTTTGCATATAAGAGTAATTCTTATTAGAATTGTTTGAATGCATACAAGTGGCTTGTTTGTTGATTCAAATTTTTGAGAAGTCCAGTACAAGTTATGTATGCGTCAAGGTTCAAATTTCCATCATTATTATCATGAGTATATTTTTATTATATATGCTTATAAGTATTGTAATAAAAAAAAGCATAATAAGTTATTGTTACTATTATTTTACAAGTACAAATAAATGTGATTATATATGTTGATAAGTTATTTGGCCATTATATGGTTAATAAGATGAAATAACAAGTTTGTGTACAAGAGGCCATATAAGTAATTATATTTGAGAAATCATATGTTATTTATTTTGTACAAGTTTGTAAATGGCTAATATATATAATTTCCTATTGGAAATTTAAGAGTATACAAGTTAATAAGGAAGACAAAGGATCAATCATGTTTATATGATTAATGATATGTATAAATTTAAGGTACATATAAGTTGTCTATGCTATTTTAAAATATGATTAAGTATACATAATATGAATGCACGTATGGAAGTTCATAATATGTATAAATTTGACAAGAAAGCTTTATTTCTATGCTTATAAGATGTTGCAAAAGTATAAGATGTTGCATAAGTAAGGACTCATGACTATTTCTAACAAGTTGAACCTACAAGATTATTTGGCTAATTTACTTAGCTAATTATGCAAAGGAAATATGAATGTTTTATTGAGTTTTCGCACGTACTATGATCAAGTTAAATATGAAATTTATTTAAGTATTAACTTTCATGCATATTTACAAGTGTCTTGCCATGTAATTTATGTTTATGAATGTCTGGAGTTTATATGATTTATTCAAGCATGCCAAGAAGACCTTAGTTTTGGTTGTTTGATTAAAATAAACATTTGACTCTATGTTGTTTATTGGATGACAAGTTTAAGAATAATCACTTGAACTTTTCTAAGTGCAAAATTGATTCATGTGATTATATGAGTGGATAGAATCATAAGTTGTTGATTTCCTTTTATTCATAGAAATATAAGTAGACAAGAACATGCTTTATTTTGACAAGGAAATATGAGGAGAGGTTTTGGAGAGTATGGAACTTAGGGTCTACAGTCTACAAAAATTCATGTGGATGATGGAAATCCACCCATAGAACTCATAAACACAACAACTAATTTTTAGGATTTTGAGTTTATGGTGATAAACAACAATTACAACAAGAATTCAAAGGACATGGACAATGGTACAGAGTAAACACTCACCCAATTGAACTAAGATATTCAATAACATGCACAAAAATCTTCCACAAGCAAAGCATCATTAAACACCCAAGAAATCTCACAAAGAATGGACGAAGAACACCCACTCGCAAGGAAGAGAAATCAACATGCAAATTTCACCCAAAGGATTAACTTTCATTAATTAGGGTTTGAAAACCTTCTGTAACGCCCCGGAAATTCAATTATAGAAAAGTCAAAGTCAAACTAACATTAACAAAAAAATTTAGCGGAAGACTCAAACTCTTATTGGGTGTCACTGCCGTATCCCCGAAGGAATACAAGGCGAGAAGGAAAACTATAACTGTTTGACAACGGTAAACCAACTAACAAACTCATACTTAGAAATAAAACTCAAAACTGACTTCAAGTTTTTCAGAAAAGAAACGCAACATAATCAACATCTTCTAAACACGTCGTCCTCACTTTTAATTCTCATCCCCAGCATATAGATTTTCACTTGAAAACAAAACATTACAATAAAATGAGGGGGAAAACTCAATAATGTCTACCCCTACCGTTAAAAACAATTCAAATTCATTTCAATTCATTTAAGGGAGAGGGAACAAGTCAAACCATTTCACAAACCTTTAACCCTTAACTGTTTTCCTCAACCCAACCAATCCATATTTTATTATGCGGGCGGGATACCAAATCCTTTATAGTAACATTCGCCTACCAAAGGCATCAAAACATACCATCTATCCTATATCAGGGATGAAACCCTGATCTCCTGACACATAACCCTACGGGATACCAAATCCTGGTCTCCGGGTTATCGCCCGCAAAAACATTAGCCTACCAAAGGCATCAAAACAATCGCCTACCAAAGGCATCAAAAATCATATATCCTATATAAGGGATGAAACCTTGATCTCCTGACACATAACCCTACAGGATACAAGGAGAGCAGTGAAGTCAAAATGGGGAGAGGTTTTTTGGGTCTTCTCAACAATGGCGGAATGCAAAGAAGAGAGAGAGAGAAGGGGGGTTCTGGGTTTTCTGGGAATAGGGAGGGGGAAGATTGAAGAAGAGGAAGAAGAAAAAATGAGATCTGAGATTTTTAGATAGAGAAAAAAGTTCTTATTATTTAGAGCAACATAGGTAAAAGTTCGTATTATTCAGAGCAACATAGGTAAAAGTTCGTATTATTTTTTTAAATCAACGTGGATGACGTGGCAAAGTCAAAACAACCAGGCGCGTGCCTCTGCCGCCACGTCAGACCGCCACCGAGTTAAGTTCAACTTAACTCGGTGGCGTACTATTGGGGGCACCAGGGGGTCAAAGTTCGTATTATTAATCACCAAATCAAAAGTTCGTATTATTAAGTCTTATATGGCCAAAAGTTCGTATTATTAGAATCCAATTTCCCTTAAAAAAACTCTTAGAGTCCGTTTGGACCTAGGAAAACAGGATGGAAAAAAAAAATCTCGTGGAAAAAAAATTAGGAGGAAAAATTTTTTGGGGTAATGTAAATTTCTTTGTCTTGTTTGGTTTAAGTAAATTTTGAAGGAAAAAAATTATTTTCTATTCAATTTTCTTTTCCTTGTTTGGTTTGAGGAAAAATGCATGGAAAAATAAAATTTGCAAGAAAACTTGTAAATATCAAGTTTCATTTTTTTAGATCATAAGATGTAATTTGGGAGAGAGAGAGAGTTAGAGAGAGAGAGAGAGAGAAGAGAATTAGAGAGATAGAGAGAATGACAAAGAGAGAGAAAAGAGAGTTAAAGAGAGAGAGAGAGAGAGAGAGAGAGAGCGATCATGAGAGAGAAAAGAGAGTTAGAGAGAGAGAGAGAGAGAGAGAGAGAGAAGAGAGTTAGAGAGAGCGAGAGAGAACGTTAGAGAAAGAGAGAGAGAAGAAAGAGAAGAGACTTAGAGAGAAAGAAGAGAGAGTCCGCGAGAGAAAGAGGGAAGAGAGTTAGAGAGAGAGAGAGAAGATACTTAGAGGGAGAGAAAGAGAGAAGAGAGAAGAGAGAGAGCGAGAGAGAGAGAGAGAGAGAGAGAGAGAGAGAAGAGAGAGTTAGAGAGAGAGAGAAGAAAGTTAGAGAGAGAGAAGAGAGTTAGAGAGAGAGAGAGAGAGAGAGAGAGAGAGAGAGAGAGAGAGATGAGTTAGAGAGAGGATGAAAAGAAAGGTTGGCTTTGATCCAAAATTTTTCTCCCAACTTTCCTTTCATTTCTTAAGGGAAATTTTTTTATTCATTGTTACTCCAAATTTTCCATGCAATTTTTTTAACTATTTTTTTTTTCATTCCTTTTTCTTCAATCCAAACAAAGGAAAGATTTTCATTTTCCAAAATAATTTTTTTTCCATGCTACTCCCTCCTTCCCAAATTATGTGTCACTTTGGACACAATTTAAAAGACCAAGAAGACTTCCATTTGTATTAATTTAGCACATTGGAAATATAGAAATGTTGAATAAAATGGTGAATAAAAAAAAGGAAAAGGTGAATAAAAAAGAAAAGTTGAAGAAAAAATGTAATTAATTATGTTAATTTGATAAATTAGCAATAAATGTGTCATTGGAAATATAAAGTGACAGATATTATGGGAAAAAAGAAAGTCAGTTAAAGTGACAAATAATATGGGAAGGAGGGAGTATTTTTCAAGGTCCAAACGGACCTTAGTATGCCATTTATTCCATTTATGTTTTAAATAGATTTTGAGTTGGACATGTTGATTAATCTGAAATTTCGTCCCATTGATAAGAAAACTATTTCTTATACCTTATACTACCTTCATGTCCCTGCCCAATAGGGCATTGCTTCAAACACTTTTTTATTTGACCTTTTATCAAATCTTTCACATTTTATATTATGAGAAGCATGTATAGCGATTTTCGAGTTTAAAAAATTACGGTAATTATGATAATTTTCACAATATTTATTAATTTGTGCCGGTGTATTTGCACGGGTGTCCAATATTCTAGAGACCAACACAAGTTATATCATCAACACGAGTCAATATAAGACCAACACGGATCGTGTTGGTCTCCAGAATGTTAAACTTAGTGTTTTGGGCTCAACAAGGACCATGATGCTCCAATACGGAGTATGGTGTACCTACCACGGACCATGTTGAGATCCAGAACCAGTTTAATGCTCTAACGGCTATATAATCTTCACCATTAAGTTATAATCTCGTTTTAATACCAGATTTAAAGTCCCAACAGCTATATTATCTTTATACCACATGGACAATGGGCTTAGCCAAGGTCAAGATACTCGTTAAGGACCTTAATTAAGTCCTTTGACCAAGTGTTTGAAGAGGGTGAGAAGTCTCCTATAAATAGGAGAGATTCTCTAGCCATTTGAACACACCATCCTATAATCACATCCTATCATTTTGTCTAGATTGCAGGCATACTAGAGTGTTTCAAACGAGAAACAATATTCTTGAGTGGTTAAGTGCTAAGTTTATCTCTTTGAACATTTACAGTATATAAATAGTTCTTAAGGAAAATGTGTTCATCCATGACTCTTAGCAATATCCAAGCAAGATATCCGTATGGCTATTAAGTTCAATATTCATCTTGTCATATATATTACAAGAAGATCAAGAAGTTAAGAGAAGAGATGATGAAGTTTCAATCCGGTCAAACATCATTTTCCCCAACAGGAGATACTCAACTTCCTGCAAGAATCAAGCACAAATCAGTTTACCAATTTATGCCAGGAATTAGATCAGGAAATAGAGAGACAAGAATATTCCCTTTCCAATTTCTAGAGATATGTCAATCTACGAATTATGCTAAATTTGACAACATCAACTACAAGGAGTTTGACAGGAGCGATTTTGACTTTCATATTAAAATCCTGTTTATGTATTGCGAATGTCTAATTCATAGGCATATGACCAATGTTCATGATTGATCTTCGTCAACATCCAATAACAAAAAGTACTTTTCGTCAAAAATCTTGTTAAAATTTATTACAACACAACAAAGGGGGTGAAGAAAACTGCAGCTAGGGGTGGGCACTATAAACCTAAACTGCAAATTGAACCGCAAAACCGCATAAACCAAACCGTAAAATGCGGTTAACCGAATTGATTTTTGCATAAAAGCGGTTTAGGTTAACCAAACCGCTATAAGCGGTTTAGGTTTAGGTTTTGGATTTTCAATAAACGGTTAACCGCGGTTAACCGCTCTCAATTAAGTTGAAAAAAAAAATGAATTTATTAGTAATATGAATTTAATTTAATCGAGTATCGTCGTATCGAAATATGAATTTATTAGTAATATGATTGCATTTATTTGCATAAATGCTATTGTAAATTTTCAGGAAATCGGCTAATCATAAATCGTGTATGTTAACTGGGTAAATTTTCAGATTTTAAAAGCCGTTAACCGGCACCGCTTCTAAATTGCGGTTTCTAGGTTTGGTTTAGGTTTCCAGATTTCAAAAGTGGTTAACCGCATATTGCAGTTGCGGTTTAGGTTTTCAAAATCTAAAAACTTCAAAAGCGGTTAACCGTATAACCACAAATGCGGTTAACCTGTTATATCCACCCCTAACTACAGCTATGATAAAGTGGGGCAAAATTTTTTACCCAAATTATTACAATAAATGTCAGATTGAGTAAATTAAATATACATTTCTCATATTAGTTATTTAGGTAAAAATATTTCCCAATAAATAGAATGTGTAAAAATTATTATAAAACCCCCTCACATGGAATAAATATAAATTACTCTACAATATAATCCAATGGTTAACAGAAGAAAGAGAAGTTGTTATGAGTAGAGTTAAAGAAGCCTGGAGTTTCTTATCTCATCTTAGGAGATATTGATGAATCCCTTTTGTATTATATATATAGAAAAATTGTGTTTATACCAACAGCACATAAAGACATGTTACAAGAATTAAAACTAAAAGTTGTTCTTCTCAATTTTTGTAGATGCAAACATTTACAGAGGTGGTCACTATATTCTGTTTTCTTCTCTTTTGCAGATGCAAGATATGAATACAAAGGCCAAGCCAAATTTCTGAGCATAAAATACCAGATTAGCATCTGTCAAGAAAAAGACCCTCCAATTTAAAATGCGCGGCCATGATGATATCAAGATATCAAAATTCATGCCAAGAAGGATAAGTCTTGGCCAATGTGGCAAACATTTGGATTCCTTTTTATCGTTGTTACATTAATAAATTTGATAATACCAAAATCTCAATTTATTTTATAACGATATCACCAATATCTCTCAGTATCAGTAGCATTGTAGCAGGTATGTTATTTTAAATTGATAAAAACAAATCTTTCGTTGAACGAAACTCCAATCTAAAATTCTGGAAAAACCAAATTGAAATACTCCCTCCGTTCCATATTAATTGTCATACTTTTAATTTTTATGGTCTCCAATATCATTCTTTGATTGATAATTTCTTACATAATATGTTATTAACAATTACAATATTATACTTTTGTGATAATATTTTTCGTTATAAATCTAGTGGTGATAATTTTATATAGCAACTAATTGTATATAATGAGAAATTTATGGTCAAAATTTTTTAAGTTTGACTGCACAAATTTCAAAGGCGACAATTAATATGAAACAGAGGAAGTAGTTGAGATAATGACATATAGAGTATTTATTACATCCGATTCTTAAATCCAGACGTTCAATATTTTTATCGTATCTTTTTTTGAACATACAACTTTTGTGAATTAATAAAACCTGACCAAGAATTTGGCAGAGTGAAGATAATGATGTGAAGATGCATGAGATGCATATGTATGATGAGGTGATGCAAAAATAAATGGGTAGGTAAGAGGCCTTTCTAGTTTAGCAACATGGAATTAAATGTCGTCATTAATGTGACAATGCCGTTGAAGTAACCTCAAAGTTTACTACTTCCGTTTCATATTATTTGTCCATCCAACTATATTTAAAAGTCCAATGGACATGGGAAATGGGATGAAAAATGTGTAATGTACCAGAATTGCGCTTACTTTTCTCATGTGAAGAAAAATAAAAAAAAAATAAATAAATATTTATTAGGGGTATAATAGGAATTACAATCATTGAAATTATAAAATGGACAAACATTTTGGGACAAGAAAGTTAGGTAGATGGACAAACAATTTGGGTTAGAGATAGTATTTCCATTCATTAAATATATATATCTAATAGTCGTTTAAAGAAATTAAAGCTCTTCTGGTTTGTGGACCTTCCTATATAGTCATAAATTTTTAAACTACAATTAAAATTAAGACTATCGTGTTACAGTATGTGTAATATTTGAAAATTTATTTTTCGAGTTCAATTATTACTGAAAATTATGTCTAACAAAACTATTTAAATTGAATTATTAATTTATTACAAAATATTTAATAAATGTATTAAAAATTTTTGCTAAAAGTTATTTATTTTTAGAACTTTAGATTTATTTTGAAATTCTTCCATTCTTTTTATTAATCTCTTATTTATGATACATTCAAAATGCTATAAATTTACACATCAAATATTGCAATTTATATACTCCCTTCGTCACATTTTATTTGTCACTTTGAAAAGAAGTTGAGAAATCATACAACACCAAATCTAAGGTATAAATTGTTATTATTGTTAAGTTATTGGTTTTAAAGTTATTAACTAAAGCTAAAAATAATAAAATTGTTATTAAAAGTAAAAAATAAATAATATAAATAAAAAAATAACAAATAGACAAATAATTAGGGACAAACAGAGAATGATTTATGCTAATAAATCAACACCTTCTCATTGGTTTGGCAATTTAGAAAAATCTCATAATATGCCATTTTTTATTCCATTTATGTTTTAAATAGATTTTGAGTTGGACATGTTGATTAAGCTGAAATTTCGTCCAATTGATAAGAAAACTATTTCTTAGATCTTATACTGCCTTCATGTCCGGTGTCCCCGCCCAACAGGGGGCTGCTTAAACGCTTTTTTTATTTGATCTTTTATCAAATCTTTCCTATTTTATATTATGGAAGCATGTATAGCAATTTTCGAGTTTGAAAAGTTACAGTAATTATGATAATTTTCCCAATATTTATTAATTTGTGCTGGTGTATTTGCATGGGTGTCTAATATTAAAGTAACCGAAACCAAAAAAAATATTATACTTTTTATTGAAATATTTAGCAAAATATATTAATCATAGTGGAAATCATCATAGAACAAAGTTTGATAATTATACTAAGTCTACGGAAAATTTAAATATGTAGTATCCAAATTAAACGCCGAATATAGACGCAAAAGGTTTGCATAATGCTCACTAAAAACTAATATAGTATACTGTTTGTGATTCACCCAAGAGTTTGAAGTCCCATATCGAAAAATTACGGTGAAAGGGTATGGTATATAAGTCAAGTAGGTTACTTCTTTTAACTCCACTTAGTTTTAAGATAGAACCTCGTTTAACTTGTTACCATGGGTATTTTGGTGCAAATAGTGTATTATAATATAAGATCTTTCCGTACATTTTGAATATTTATTGTAGTAATGTTTCCTTTTCCAATTTATTTCGTTTTAATAAAGTGTAGGTGGTTTATAATATTTTTTTATCTAAAAAAAATGGAGAAAGGCTTAAATCTGGAAAAAAAAAGGAAAAAGTAATCTATATAATTGTCAACATGATGTAAAGATGAAGAAGTAGAAAAAGAAAAAGAATAAACTTATATTAATCTATAAATATTGGTATATATGATCGGATAGGGAACATATAATATGAGAAGGACATTTTGGTGAGAAGGTGAGAAGGGACAGACATCAAGTATCGTTAAGATGGACATCTAATATCGCAGAGATGAACATCAAGTTTGCATGGATAGTTTATGTCTCCCTGATGTTCACCATGCAAACTTGATGTCCATCTCTGCGATATGCGATTTCCATCTCCGTGATACTTAATATTCATCTCTTCTCAACTTCTCACCAAAATATCCTTCACATATTATCTGTTCCCGATCGGATAATATCTATTAATCTAATCACATATAAATACATGTCATTCAAAAGGAAAAATTATATAATTTTTGTATTTCAAGATTTTAAAATTCAACTTTTTAATAGGTTATTTTATATATGGGATTAAATTTGAGAGAAAATTTATTTTAATTATGAGAATAGTATTAAAAAATTTATACAAACTTGATAAATACGAAAAATTTTCATGGCTGAATCAACTAATAAAAATTATAATGAGGCAAGGGAAGTGATTGACCTTTTTTTGATGGAATGTGAATAATTAAGACAGTCGAATTTGAAATTTGACAAAAGGAAACATACAATGTACTATAATGTTAGTAAGTAAAGCATGCGAAAAATGATGGTAAAAAAGATCCACTACAAATCATACAACTTGTCGAAAATGATATTAATATAAACATATGAAATTGTGTTCATCTAACAAACTACATATAGTCATGCATATCAATCTAGCACGTAATAATTTGAATGAGGACGATACCATATGTGAAACAATAGGGTTTAGTTTAATAGAAAAATGTAGTATAAATAAAAAATAAAAATTGTGTGAGTTTAACATATAGTTTATAAATAGCGACAACTAAAATTGGGAATATTATATTTTTTTTTTTGAGGAAGGGGATATTATATTATTAAATCCACATGTACTGATTTTGCTTTTGATACAATATTATGAGCAATTATAATTGTAATTTTGTTGTAAACGCATATAAATATATATGCCTCAATCTCTTCAAAATGAAAATGTTGTCTTAATCTATTTTTCTTCAGAAAAAAATAAGACTATAAATGTATCAAATCTTCTCGTATTTTTCCAAAATTATTTACAACATACTCTTTTCAAAAAATATAAATAAACTATGCAAGTTAGGCAAGTTAATGAATTAGAAAAAGAAGATTAATTAATGGATATTCAAATTTCAATGAGGGTTAATACTATATTCTTAAAGCACACATTGATGAGTTATCATAGTATATGTATATATACATATCTGTTAGGATTCTCAGGACGTAGTTAGCAAACAAACAATAATAAGGGCGGAAAAATAAATAAAGATTCGACACAAGGAATTAACGTGGAAAAACCCAAACCGGGAAAAAAAAAAACCACGAACGATGCAATATCAGAGGATTACAACGGTGTTTCAGAGATTCCCACACCTCCACAATCTCTCACAACCTTCCTAGAGTTACAACCTGAGAAATCAACACTCACAGTTGAGCCTCACACAACTCCCTCAGAAACACAGATATTACAGGTCAATCTCTTGTGGTATAAGATGAAACACTCTCAATTGCAATGCAAATAAACCTAGCACCTAGTCTCTATTTATAGTACAAGGCTTACACAATTTTAGGATTAATAGAGTCCCTACAGCAAAGGAATTACAAAAAGGAAGTGAACAAATCAACAACCTGATTCCCACTCAAACTCTTCTACCTTGCTCCCCAAGAGACAGAGACCAACCCAAAATTGGTCTCCACATTCAACCTAATAATCTCCCACTTGGAGACCAATTGTAAACGCAGCCTTCGTCGATTATCATCAATCACCACTTCAACACCTCCTCGAATCCTTTAGTGCATCCATCTCGATCTTGTTCAGCAAAGATCAACAGAGGTCCCAGTTGACCTCCCATCAACTCCTCTTTTAGCAACAGGCTCCCACTTGAACTGATCACACCCCTGCAACTTCGACATACGCATCATCGTCAACAACTTAGGGGAATTTTGGATTGGGATTTTACCTCGTGTTGAACTTGTCGCATTCTCGTGCAGGTTAGATGCGTTCCTCGGCTAACCATCCGTTCCCGTAGCCTCGACCAGAAACCTCCTCGTTTCTGGTACCCTTCTCTCATCAGAAAAGCTAACACGCCTTTGACGAGAATGAACCGGCATGTTAGAGTTATCAATGACAGAATATAGCTTCCCCTCTTTCCTGCCATTTGCAATTATCAGAGATCCTTTCGTTACCCTCCAATGACCATCTTCAAATCTCATCGTGAACCTCTCCTCATCCAGTTGACTCACAGATACAAGGTTCTTGGTCAGACCCGGGACATACCGAACATTCTTCAACCTCCAAGTTCCACCCTTAGAAATTTTAATGTTCACATCACCTCTTCCTAGCACCTTTAGGTTGTGACCGTTTGCAAGCCTAACCCTGCCAAACCTCCCACTCACAAAATTGCTAAAGGCCTCCTTGCTAGACGAAGAGTGAAACGAAGTACCCGAATCTATCACCCAACCCCCTTCTAACTTGTCAACACAAACAGTTAGGGCATCACCAAAATCCTCAACAGAATATACAGAGTCCTAGTCATTATGGTTGCTCTTCTTAGGTTTGGGACAATCCCTACGAAAATGACCTCTATCACCACAGTTCCAACACAACACTTGCTCCATGTTTCGACCTCTAGATTTTGATCGACCCCGACCCGAACTCACACTATTCCTCCTACCCCTGACAGTTAAAGCATCCCCCAAAGACTCAGACACATCGGAATCTTTCCTACGAATACTTTCATTCAAGACCAAGTCTCTAATTTCTCCAAACTTCAGTTTCTCATCCTTCTTATATGAAGAAGTTACAAAAGTCACGAAATTTTCCCAAGACTTAGGTAGGGTAGCCAATAATATATTAGCATTCATCTCATCGTCGAACTTAAATCCCACAGAGGTTAATTTTGATAGTATCATATTCAACTCATTCATACTATCATGCATATCACCAGACCTATGCATCTTAAATTCAAACAAACGACGTAACACATATACCTTGTTCACCGCCGAAGGTTTCTCATATGTGTTTTGCAAGGCCTCGAGCAGGTCTTTTGTCGTTTTCTGATCTTTGACGTTGAAAGCCACGTTCCGAGCTAGCGTCAGCCTGACCGTACTGAATACTTGACCATCAAGCTCTTCTCAATCCTTCTGTTCCATCTCTTTTGGCTTATCACCCATCGCAAGATGCAACCTTTGCTGGCGAAGCACATCCTCAACGCGCATCCTCCACCATGCGTAGTCTTTCCCATCGAATTCCGGAATCTTCACAATAGCGTCTGTCATTGCTTTTCAGTCTGCAGATCAACCACGCTCCAACCTGGCTCTGATACCACTTGTTAGGATTCTCATGGCGTAGCTAGCAAACAAACAATAATAAGGGCGGAAAAATAAATAAAGATTCGACACAAGGAATTAACGTGGAAAAACCCAAACCGAGAAAAAAAAAACCACGAACGATGCACTATCAGAGGATTACAACGGTGTTTCAGAGATTCCCAGACCTCCACAATCTCTCACAACCTTCCTAGAGTTACAACCTGAGAACTCAACACTCACAGTTGAGCCTCACACAACTCCCTCAGAAACACAGAGATTACAGGTCAATCTCTTGTGGTATAAGATGAAACACTCTCAATTGCAATGCAAATAAACCTAGCACCTAGGCTCTATTTATAGTACAAGGCCGACACAATTTTAGGATTAATAGAGTCCCTACAACAAAGGAATTACAAAAAGGAAGTGGAACAAATCAACAACCTGATTCCCACTCAAATTCTTGTGCCTTGCTCCCCAAGAGACAGAGACCAACCCAAAATTGGTCTCCACATCCAACCCAACAATTTCTTTTGGCATGTTCATGTATTTGACATGAATGCTTAAATTACATCTACAAATTTTAATTGTTTAATTGTGATAACTTTAATTTATTTTAATTTGGTCATGTTAATTGTATCTTTTGAAATATTAAATTTTATTTCATAGAAAATCTTCTTCTTAGAAATATTCTATTAAAATTATTATACAACACCTTATAATGAAAAGAACTCGCACATAGTTTTTATTTTTCTAAAATTATGCAAATAAAAGTTCCATATCATATTATCAATTTTGTTTGTCAACACTTTCATAAAATAAAAAAATAAAAAAATTCAACATCACTAGAACTATACGAATTTATCCTACATATGCATGTGAACTTGAAAGGAAGATGAAAAGATATAAAACAAAACATTAATATTTTGAGATCAATTTGTTTCTAATTTCTCAAAATGTACTTATTATAATCTTTATTGTCTTTAATTTCTATCATTATTTTATAAATTTTGTAACTTATCTTTCATTTCTCATCTTCCTCTTAGATAAGGCTATTTCACTTTTTTAAAAATCCAATGGGTATTTTGCATTTTGGACCACGAAGTATAGGGTAATTTATTTTTTGAACCCTTGATTTCCATTGCTAATTTTTTGGACCCTAAAGTTTATGAGCTTAATAAAAAAGGACCTTAAAGTTTGTTGGCTGAAAAAAAGGCTTGTGGACCATTTTTCTTTTTCTACCCATGTTTGAATTGCTCTCCTGATTGGCGCCAAACTTCAAAACTCATGTTAAAACTGATATTGTAGCTATAGTACACCTCTCTTATTCATGTCAGAACTACTTAGACACATTGTACTTATGTGTCTAAGTAGTTTCGACATGAATAAGATAGATGTATTATAGCTTCAATATCAGCTTTAACCTTAGTCCTGAAGTTTGGCGCTAATCGGGAAAAAAAGTCAAACAAGGGAAGAAAAATAAGAACGGGACAAAGGCCTTTTTTTAAGTCCAAAAACTTTAAGGTCCTTTTTTATTCAGCGCATAAACTTTAGGGTCCAAAAAATGAATTACCCTACACTTCAGAGTCCAAAATGCAAAATACCCTAAATATCATTTGAAGTTAGTTATGCTTTCACAATATATTGTTATCATTCCAAAGATTATATTTGCTTACATCTTATTTATAGGTTGCTTAAAAAGAAAAAAGAAACTTTCGAAGTAAAGTTTATATGAACAAAATGCTACTATATTTGTAAGAAAGTAGCAAAACATTTGCAACTATATATTCTTTTGTACATGTATATATTTTGTCCTTGTTCAATTTTTGTAAAATATTTGTGACACTTTCTTTTCTCCTGATATTACAAATTTTGTCGACTTTCAGGTTTATAATTCGAGAGGATAACATCAAACAAATCACGATTCTAAATAAAGGAAGACGATTGCTCTATGGTAAGTTTATATTTGCACTATTTTACAAAGTAAAAGTCTAACTATTATCATATCTAACAATTTAGCTAGATTATATTTTGTGGCTCTTATTCTTCTTTGTTATTATTAATAAATATGTAATGCCTTATTAGCAATCGACTTTTGAATTTTATTCCTAATTCTTTTTGCCTCAATTTTAAAGTCAAATTTCAACAACATGAATTTAGCCATAATATTTATGATTTTTATAGATAAAAGGTGCAAGATAATTAAATATTATTGTGATACTCTTAGTTTTAAGAGTTAATAATTAATAAGATTTATAATTATATTAATCTATTAAGTATCGTAAATGTTGTACTATGCATGAAAATTAATAATTCTTCAATATAAAAGGCGCAAGATAATTATTAAATATTATTCTGATACTCTTAGTTTTAATAGTTAGTAGTTAATAAGATTTCATTGAGAGAGTGTTGAGTAGGGACCACATAAGAAGGCTCTAAAGTAGCAAAATAACATAACATATCTCACTTAGCTAAAAACAAATAAC
The DNA here is from genome assembly GCA_029582165.1 of Portulaca oleracea. Classification (NCBI taxonomy): domain Eukaryota; kingdom Viridiplantae; phylum Streptophyta; class Magnoliopsida; order Caryophyllales; family Portulacaceae; genus Portulaca; species Portulaca oleracea. Next base: position 28,243,736 of record CM055871.1, read on the forward strand.
AAATAACAAACACAAATTTAAAAACATCATCAATTTCAGCCCCTTCCAAAATTCATTAATTAACATTGGAAAGGATTCCAAATTCAACACCCTGATCTCTCCTATTTCCAATTCATGTGATGGCATGTGCAGTTTCCTTTACTAGTACTCAATTACTCACAACTCATCACAGGCTTCCAGGGGGCAGGGATGATACAAATCTAAGCAACTAGAGAGGCAAGTTTAACAGGAAAAAAAAAAAATAAAACTTTGTACATTATAATCATACATTTAGCCAATCCTTACACCTTTTTCAACCTAGCCATACCCAAAATCATGCTAGCCAAACTAAGTTAGCATTGAGCCTAAATAAGACTCCTACTTATGTTAAGATCCTCCTCCCTCCCTCCTAAAAATAGAAAAGTAAAAAGATAAGTAGCTAACTAATACTAATACTAACACTAATCAAGATGGGACAAGCTGATCATCAACATCAACAGCATGATCCACAATTGAAGAAAGACAAGGAGTGGTGAGAGAAGAGGAAGGTAAAGAGAGAGGGGAAGAAGGAGATAATGAGTAATTAGAGTTTGTTGAGAGAGAAGAAGATGAAGAAGATATTGTTGGGGTTGTGGTTGAAGAAGCAGTGGAAACAAAAGAAAGACTAACCAACAAGTCAATGAAGGCTACCATAATATACCCATGATTGTTTTTGGCATTAATCTTCAAGTAACATCCCAACAACTCTTCAAGCCCTTTCCAATCCTTCAACCCATGAGCCTCCACCATCTCCTCCATTGATTTCTTGAAATCCTCATATGGGTTTTCTGATTCCATTGACAACATCTCACTCGCATTGTATGCTAACTCTTCTACTTCTTCTTCTTTTGCTTCTTCTTCTTGTTTGTCTTCTTCCATAGCAGAAGAACAACCCTTGTGTTCTGTTTCTATCAGCAATGGGGATGGCATTGACACCAGTGAACAGCTTTTCTCAGGCTCAAAGAAGAGGCGTTCGGACCTCAAACCACGAATGACAGTCTCAAGGGAGTCGCTATAATCCTCTGACATAGTCGAGAAGGTATCAGAAGTAGAGGAGAGAGTAACAAAAGAATGAGAAGGAGTGATTTCAGAGTGAATAAAGGCAGAGTTAAAGGTCCGAAAGTGGTCGTCTTTGGGATCAGAAGCTCTGAAAGATAAGGTCTTTATATGAACACAAGAGGGCCAAGGCCATGGTGGGTGGGAAGAGGAGAGCTTTGGGTCTAAACTTTTGGAGTGGGCAAGGAAAGGGAACTTCTTCTTCTTCATCCCTTTCCCCATTCAAGCTAGATAAAGCTCTTCTCTGGGGAATTTCGTCGAACAAGTGGTGGGTGTTGAACGATGGAAATAGCTAGGCCTGTCTTAAGATTTGAATTTGGTGAAGCTTTTTTTTTAATCTGTGAGAGGTGTGTTGGGGTTGCTGGAATTCAATACATGACATTAATGGTGAGCAGGGGAGTGGGAGGGAAAGAAATTTTTGAAGGAGAAGGGGGGAGGAAAGATTAGAAAGGAATAGGGTAAACAGGTGGGGTCAACCAGTATTTGAGCTGATACAAGTAGTACGAGGCATTTTAGGCATGAAAATTTGATTATAGAGTTAGCAACATTTAGTGTTGGGCAGACAGGGCAGTAGCCCATTCAATCCTGTTGTACCTCTGCAAGCAACTCGAGCGCAACTGCACAGCGGCCTTTTTTTTTTTCTTTTTTCTTTTTTCTTCCTTTTTTTTTTTTTTTTTTTTGAAGCTAGCAATACGGCTACACCTATTAAAAATGGCGTGCCTTAAAACATGACAACTTGACTTGGTGAGTGAAGAATTATTAAAAGGGCGATAATACCTATTTTATGTTAAATTATTAAAAAGTATGTTAAATTGTGATTAAATAAATAAAGAAATAGATAAAGACCTTCAATTAATTAAACAATATTATAGTACCTTCTCATAAATGTGAAAGAAAAAGTTCAATATTTAAAAAGTCTGAATTTATAAAATTAACAAATAAATAGAAAAAAATAAAGAAAATGATATCTCACAAATATTTAATAGAAAAATAAAAAATATCCTTTAAAATATAGAAAATTTTATTAAAAAAGTAGCATTTTTGTAAAAAATGTTTTACTTTAAAAAGTGAATCTTGCTGTGAAAATAATTTTCAAAAATTTAAATAAATATGATTTTAAAAAATGATAAAAATATGGCAATTTAAATGTATTTGCTATATTTTGTTTGGGAACGGATCCAGTAGGAAGGAACTTCAGGTAGGAAGGTAAGAAGAGAAGATCGTGGCCGTCCAACCTAGATCTAACGGATGAGATCAAAATCACTATACCCCTCCAAAAAACAGCCACACGTGTGAAAAAAAATGGGCAGTTCATTTATCACAATGCGAGATTCAAGGGGTTTGCTTTTTGGTAGTTCGCAATTCTTTCTTTTCTGATGCTCATTAGCAGCTGAAGATTTGTGATCAGAGATTTGGAGAGAGAGAGAACACAACGCTGCTTGAAGCGAAGGGGCTAGTGTTAGGGTTTCGATTTGAAAATTGAGAATTGTGTCCTGGTTTTCAGTTGATGACGGAGTCGCCGGAAAAGAGACGAAAAAAGCACCAAAGCCCATACGTTGACAGCAGGGTCGTCGCGTAGTTGACCAACATTGTCCGAGGTATGTGGCACGTTTTTTGGTTTGCCGGTAGCGTCGGTGTGCCGCCGGTACTTACACGATAGTGACTGAGTCTTCGAATTTCTAAACTCATCGTTTCTCAATTCGTGACAGGAAGAAGGATGTCAGCCGAGCAAAGAGTCATTGTAGACAGAGGGGCAGAACCAGGCGGGTAAGTCATTTTAGACAACAATTCAGTTATTATGTTAAGTTTGAACCCCTATTGGGCTTCTGTGTCGGGTGATTGTGGGGGTGTGAGGAGGAGTTGGCCGGTGAAGACGAGTTCCTGGTTGATCGGGTAGACGATAAACCCCTATTGGGTGTGGTCATTAGATGAGTATGTGTGTTGTGTGAGGTTTTGGTCAGGGTGGTATCGATGACCTAAACACAAGCAACTGTTTATGTGTGTGTTGCTGTGTGCATGGGATGCAAATGGATGCATGGATTTCGTCTGTGGCCATCGTTAATTTCCATGGCCACATAGCTTTCGGATGTGTGGTCATGTCATATAGTGAGAGATTAGATGTGAGATGTGTTTAGGGCAAAGTGCGGACATTAATCACATGGTAAAACTAAGTAGTTGATAATAATTGGGATGTGGGGGAGGGGGAGCGTGGTTGACCGGGGTCATTTACGTATCAGCACGTGGGGTAGGGGGTGGGTTAGGTTTTTGCGATGTATCGTAGTCCATATATTGGTGTAGTTCGCTTCAATTTGCAGCGTGTTTCGTGTGTGCAGGACACATCCGGGTTCACGTGATGAATACGATCAAATAGTGGCAGATATCCTACAATATTTGAACGAGGATGGTGCATCGACCGCGTAAGTTAAATGATTATTTGGAATGTGAAACGAGTGCTCTTAATCGTAGTGCTAAATAATTATGTGGAACAATGACCTCTTACTGGTTATGTGTATTACCAAATACATAGTTGCATCACCCATTTGATATTTTGGCCAACTGTACTTGACAATTTGCTTTATTATGCATATAAATTTGTGAAAGATCTTTTTATTGATTAACGGGCCACAACGATGCCATTTTTTTTGTGTATGGTATGCGTGTTTGGGTGTCGAAGTTGTTTGCGCCAGCGAGGATGGACAGATGGTACTTCTTATGGTGCGCTGATCTCAGACAGAGTTGCATATACCTGATTGACAACCACAACAATACACTGACACCAGTGGACGTTGCGTACGATCACATCTAAACTATCGTGGTAAGTACACTCAAACATCGCACTGGCTTTGAATGTACTCAACTCACTTCTCTTTATATATTCTCCCAGAACACTCTTGTTCGCCGATTCCTATCCCATGCCGGGAACCCATTCGCCGAGATGATCGTTGGTGACAATAAGAGGGTGAGGCCGGCGATGGGGTGGCGATTCAACGACCAAAGCACCGATTGCGGCATATATTGCATGCGTCACATGGAAACGTTCTTTGGCCAGGGGAAAAACTGGGTTTCGGGATTCAAGAAGGACGATACGCAACAGGTGAGTGTACAATAAATACAGAACTCTAATTATGATAATCTGCTGATGTGACCATTCCTTTTTTTTTCCATTACCGATTGCACAGGTACGAGCGGCAAAAATACGCTTACTATGAATGAACTATTTTTATAATTTGGCTATGCATAAGGAAAATCAGAAGAGGGAGAAACTATTTGGTAACGCTGACAGGTCGAGACAGTCGCGGAGTCTCAACATAAATGCCGATAGCTTTTGATGTCCACGCCCATACCCGACGGTCGGACCACGTGGCCAACTCAAACATTTGCTCGCTTTTTTTTTTTTTTTTTTTTTTGCATTATAGGGTGACACCTAAAGTTCACTTGTGGGGTGGATTAGTGATAATGTACATACTATTCGCAACAAGTCACTACTTTCGGTGAAACATGCATTTTGTGTTGTGGACAAGGTTGCATGGATGTTTTGTGATACATTTTGTACTTTGGGGACACACATTTTGTATTGTAGACTTGTTCAGATGGAGTATTAATATCAGTGGGTGATCACTAGCTCTTTCATGGATATGTTTCTAGTTTGTGTGGATGCGATCAAATATATATTGTGTTTTCGATACTTGACGTCGCGTGTGCGTATGCCTGTGGATTATAAATGTGTTAGTCAATCAATACATATTACTATGGCCATAAAACTGCAACATTGTGGCTTGTCACTATATGCAATTGTAACATCTACATTGAACATACAAAACGAAACATATACATTAACCACAACATCAACAACCATTGGAATTATACTCAACGTGATGATATAACGAAAAATGACCACACGCGATTGGTGGTGCGATCAACCTTTTCATTATTCAATAGATGTTGTGTTCAATTCAGAAACTGTTCCAAGTACAAAATATCTAACCCAAAAATCAACATATGATGATTGTCCATAATACGATGAAAACAAACCAAAAAATAAACACACTCCCATCATCTGGCGCATCAATGGGTGGTTGTGTGACAAAGTAAGTCTATGCACAATGAAGCTCTTGCCATCATTTGCCGTACGCACGGCCATTAGTGCTTCGCACCCGACACGCATCTCTGCTATCCTCCGTTTGGTCACTGTTGTTTTTTGGGAAACGACATCACTGCTGCCAACTATCCCCTTCCCCTTATCGGTATCCACATTCAAAGTGTTTGTCGCCACCACCTCAAATGCATCATCATTCCGGCGCCTATGTCCCTAGCGGGAGCACAAGTAATACTTCTACTCCCTACCCCTCGGAGTCCTCTCAACTGTGTGTGTACCACTGCGCACGCTAAACCAAGCTGCTATTGCATACTTCTCGTAAAATAGCTTGGTATCAACCAAAGTTCTGAACCATATCCTCATGCGCGGTATGATTGTTTCGTCGTCACACCTAGGCCAGTAGATTGTGACACTGGACCCGTCGCTGTCTGGCACTGGTGGTGGCGCTACGTAGTTGTGCTCCCCCCCACCCCCAGATACACTGCAATGAACAAACGAAAAGTTTCAGCATGTTTGAACTGGTCACATTGGACGAGTGCTGACCAACTGCATATAATCATGCACAAATTTATTGGGGGGGTCAATGTGATCACGTAAAACACTGTGCACACATTGGGTATGTGACCAACCAGTCTCACCAGTTTGAAAATATTAACACCACTGATAAACTATTAAAATGGGGGGTACAACAGTACATACGGTGTGTGCATTGTGGCCCTATTCAACCCGTACGTGGTCGTAAATTTAATAGATAAAAGGTGTGGCGTTGAGTTCACTGATTTTATGATTTTTCACACAAAACACTGCATCATGCCATTGACACTCTGTAAAAAATGCAGCAACCCCCCATAACACACATGACAACCATGGCATATTCGTATTGCGACCCTATACAAACTAGGGTATCATCAACGCAAACAACAGAACAACGATCCGCCATATATTATTGTGGACATAACAAACAAACGAATTTTGATCATACCTGTCTGACGCCATTGATTAGATTAGTGCGATAGATGAAGAAAACCAATGTGTCGCTTGAATGCAATGGAGAACGATTTGACTATGGCTTGACGGCTCCAAAATGTCGTATGCTATTTTTGGGCAGAATAATCACCCAATCAATGCAAATCAATCTTGCCGTTATTTTAGGATACTTAACAGATTCTGTATTTTTTTTTTATCAAAACCACTAGTTGTTTTGCTCACATACAAGGGTGGTTTCTGGTATTTTCGCACATGTGTGTATATTAAATCTCATCCGTTAGATATAGGTTGGACGACCACGATCTTCTCTTCCTACCTTTCTACCTGAAGTTCCTTGTTACTGGATTCGTTCCCATTTTGTTTATATTTTCACAATAGTGAATGAAAAATATTTTCTTTTAGAAAAACTTTAGCTTATATGTTTATATAAATATGTCATGCCATGCAAGATGGTTATTAACCATTTTGCTGCAAGATGCATATCATTTTCGTTATTTAAAAAAAAGCAGATTCTAAAGTATTAAATTTTGTATAATTGTTGCTAAGGACGGAGCCATAAAGTATTAATAGAGGGAGCCATTTGATTAATAAAGTCTTATATCTATTTATTCTTCTTTTGGGGTCACATAAAAGAGTGAATTAATTAAAAAAAAATTAAAGTCTTATATGAATTATAATATTTTAACTATATTTGATTTTTTAAATATATAATAAAGAAAGAATGACTAAAAAAACGTCAAAAATATTGAAAAGCCATGTCGCAATGAAGGTGCTTAGGGTTGGGTGAAGACAAGATCTTAGAATAAAAAGGTTAATTAACATGACAACTTAACTCCATGAACAGAAGAATTACTAAAAAAGTGAATTCTAAAGTACTAAATTTTGGATAATTGTTGCCAGTGTTGGAGCCAGAAAATATTAATAGAGGGGTCATTTGATTAATAAATTTTTATATCTATTTATTCTATTTTTTGGGGTCACATAAAAGAGTGAATTATTGAGAAAATTAAGTCTTATATGAATTATAATATTTTTACTATATTTGATTTTTTTAATATATAATAAAGCAAGAATGTCTAAAATAACTTCAAAAACATTGAAAAATCATGTCGCAATGAAGGTGCTTAGAAGTGGGGGAAGACAAGATCTTGGAGTAAAAAGGTTAATTAAATTGTTTGTATGAGGAATCAAACCCAACAACACTTGATTACGATGTCATACCCATTTCTACAAAGAAACCACCATGCTACTAATGCAACATTTAATAGAAGGCATAAATCATAGGGAGGGTCATGGACCAGGGCACCAGGCCAAACCCCCCTCCCCCACCTCCCCTAAATCCGCCACTGAATTTGTTGCTATCATTATCGATATTATTTGCCTTTTTTTTTTTTGCTTTTTAAATTCTTTATCTCGACAATAACTCTAAAAGCTGGGAACCTGTGAGAGTACCGCCGCCCCGGGTTGCCGGGGGCCCTCCCAAGCCATGTCAACGTTGTGATTGTCACTTCATTGGCCTCCGTTATTGGTTACCTGTGATCAGCATCGTTTGGTGCTTCTGAATGGGGTGGTCTTTGCCAGTGTCGCCTATGTGTCTGGATCGTGGTTGACGGTGGGTGCTGTTACTTGATGCGAGTCTTCTCTGTATGTTTGGTGTTGACCGTTTCGGTAGCCCCACGTTTCCTTTCGTGGTCGGGGTCATTCATTGTTTGCCTATTTCGGATGGGTGATAGTAGAATCATTGTCACGGTTTTCATAACTTCAAACTTTATCCAATTGGCTGGTTTTTTGAAGACGTATAGTAATCTTCAATCTAAGTTGAAATTATTATCTAAGTTCATCTTTGAGAATGATAGTTTATGTTTTCCTTTGCCAATTTTTGATTGAGCAAGGAGCATTTTGGAAGTCTAAAGCGAATTGATGGTTATTTAGCCTTTAACCCTTCTTGTTAATGCATTTTCCCCTGTAGTTGTTCAGTCTGAGCCTTTATGTGAGTCTAGTATGGTTGCCTCTCAAGTTGCCCTAGATCTCGACAATGGTAATACCCACATTTTGACTGCTAATTCAGTTGGGGGATCTGATTCTGGGTAGCCTTTTTGGTGTTTATTGATAATGTTCCTCTAGATGTTAACATTGTCTGGCTGGGTAACTTATTCAAGAAGTGTCATTGTTGATGTTTATATTCACTAATTTTGTCAATGCGTGCTACGCATGCACTGACCCGATCATAATAAGTATCAATTTTGATATTTAAATGTCAAATACAAATTTGATACATAGCATGAAAAATATTTTAGTTCTAATTTAATTCGGTTAGTATATTATTTTCATATGAAAAAGTACAATAAACACTAAAACCATATTAGTTTACCGGTACAAATTAGATATTTGTTTGAACTTATCTTTATCATAATATTTTGTGAGTACAACTAAAAAATAAATAGTATTATTGATTTAACAACTACTTATTTATAATGCACATTGAAAATGTATAACAAAACAGCTGAATCATAGTTATGTAATTTAGTTTTTTCTAAATAAAATGTATGGGAGTAACAAATTATTATCATCGACGTATACAATACATATAATTCACTAATTATTATTATAATAGAAAATTGAAAAAATATATGACAATATTTATATGATTCTTGTGTCCATAAATATAAACATACTTCATTAAGAGTGTGTTTGGTAGCGGGAAAACACTTTCTAGGAAAATGTTTTCCTTATTTTGGTTTTCTAGTATTTGGTACAAAAAAAGTTTTAAAAATCATTTCCAAAGAAAATCATTTTCCCCTAAAGGAAGGAAATTGACTTTCTTTGTTTAACCTAGAAAAAATATTTTTCACCCTTGATTGTTGGATCGATTTTCACTACTAATTTAACTGAAATTTGAGGGCGAAATTCAACATTAATGGTTTTGCTCGAAATTTTGTAACATGATAGAATTGATTAAACAAAACCTCAAATATAATTTTTTAGCTTAAAATATTTTATCTGATAACATTTATCGCGACATATACCAGAATTTCTTGCCGCTAAAACTAACTGAAACTTCAAAAATTCAAACTGAACTATTTGAATCGAAACTGTACAATTTGATAGTATGGACTAAGAATAACTCAAATATGATTGAAACTTATGAACAAAATTCAATTTTATCGGTTTGTCACAAAACTATACAATACGATAGAAATGATTAAAAAAAGCTCAAATATGAATTTTTAGCTCCAAATATTTTCATTTGTAACATATATCGTTACTTATGTCGACATATATGGTCATTTTCCGAAAAATGATTTGTCCCGGCCTACCAAACAAAGAAAAATTTAATATGGAAAACCCTTTTCCTTGGAAAATCATTTCTCGTGGAAAATGACTTCCTCCTTCCAACCAAATACACCCTAAAAGTCTTTGGTACATAAAAGGCATCACATATATTGTAGCTTAAAAATACGAAGAGATTTTGTTTTCTTATATAATTAAACAATTATAAATTTAAGGAGTGGTTCATGTTCTTTGCAATGGTAAATTACTCACAACATTAGTTTTCCTACATACTTCTACCTAATTGAACATTTTCTACCTAACCTACCTAAACCTATATAAGTTTTCTCTCTTCAAAAGAACTTATTACCTACTCCTAATTACTTATACATAAAATACTCAAATCTACTAAAAACTAACTAATCTTACTTACCCAACTTCTACATACTCACAGAAAGAACAAAAGACGAGTACTATTCTAGCCAATATTCATAATGATATATCAATAAATTAGACAAATAACTCCCGTATATGATCATTATGTATCATTCTACATGTCTATCATTAGCACATATTATAGCTCCACATGCTTATATTGCTAGTTTTAAATATATTATTAATTAAAACTCAATATCACACTGTCATAAAATATTACATTCTCAGTGTTAAATTTTCAATAGTCATGAAATTCATTATCTAAATACCTTGTTTTCAACTAAAAAGGGTTCATTTGGTCAACAATCCTTTCTCCTTTACCATAATACAAAGTTTCGTCTCAAACACATGTAATTATACATCCAAAATCATTAATGTTTCAAATGATTGATACAAAATATTTAAACTATTATTCAATAGGTAGTTCAAAATAACAAATAATACAAGCAAGACTAATGAAGATTTAACTATAACTTGATTATGCAGTGAAAAAACCCGTCAGTTGGAAAATACAAAAAAAGATAGCTAAACTTAGCTTGATCGAACCTTTAAAGGACTCGAATATGATAATCAAGATATCAAATATAGAAGTGATATTGGGAAGCAAATCGGTATAAAGAAGCTAAGAAAATATGTCAAAAGTAAGCTTAAAAAACATAATTAAATTGCATATAACAAACCTTATTAAAATAAATGAGCTTCCAAAGTACTCATATACATGAATGATATTGAGAAACAAATTGATGTAAAAGAGTTAAGAAAATATGTTGAAATTAGGCTTGATTGTACAATTGATTTGTAAATAATAATAATAATAATAATAATAATAATAATAATAATAATCTAAAATTTCATTAAAACTATATGAATGGGAAAATGGGAAACCAACATTTGGACTAACAATAACAATAATAATAAAAATAGTAGTAAGTTCATTAAAATTATATAAAGGGTAAAATGGGAAACCAACATTTGGACTAATTATACTATAACAACAACAACAACAACAACAACAACAACAACAACAACAACAACAACAACAACAACAACAACAACAACAACAACAACAACAACAACAACAACAACAACAACAACAACAACAACAACAACAACAACAATAATAATAATAATAATAAATGTTAATTTGATGAAATGATAAGGGTAAAATTGGAATTCAAAAAGTGGGACAAAGAGCCCTTACTTGCTTTTCATATTAGTATAGATAAAAAAAAAATACGAGATAAATAGTAATTGTTTCGGTTTTGTTCGTTTTAAAGACGTGAAAGCTGGGTCGATTGCTATTCAGTGTTTGAATGGCAAGTTGTGTAAGGGGTATGTTTTGGGTGTATCTTGGGCGAGGTTCAGGAAGAATCTGAGTTCAAACCCTTGTTCGAGGAGGGTGTCAAAGGTCTGCAAGTAGGTGTCTAAGGTTGTTCAGAATATTACGGGTGAGTCGCCTGAGATTGATCTTGGTGGGGGTGGTAATTCTGTGGAGGTTGTTGTGGGTGGTTTTGTAAACTCTCTTGCAGGTGATGGATCCATTGCAAGCAAAAACAATCACTGATCCATTTGTATCTTTGGCTGTTCCGAAGGCTCCGATTAATTTGCCTTATAAAGATGCTTTTTTGAGGGGTCATCAACCTGTTGGTAAGGAGGTTTCTAATAAGGTGATTGTTTGTGATAGTAGGCACACTTTTAGTGCTCCGCTTGGAAATGTGAATGATGAGGTTGTTTCTTTTTAGCCTTGGGTTTTTGGGGACTCTTTTCATAGGGTTTAGAAAGCTAGGGGTGCGCAAGGAAGAAATCTGAACTTAATGTGGAAATCTAAGTGGTGGTTGGTCAGAAGAATATCGCGTAGGGCCACTTACTATAGCAGTTCAGGTCATATTAACGAGAAGAATAAGCTCTCACGAAGTCGTAAGTCCAGTAGTGAATACGAGATTGAGAGTAATGCAGAAAGTTTGAAGGAAGTTGTTGATATCTCTTTAAATAGATTAGATGAGGAGACACGTAGAGCGGTGAAAGTTACACGTGTTTTAAATATGTTTTGCAATGATTAAGAGACTGTAGCTAAGGCTTTTAGAGATGAATAACTAAAAAAAGGAAACTTATTAGTTAGCAACTTTTTATTGTTTATGCGATCCTTGTGCTGAATTGTTTGTGTTGTTGAGCCGGTGTAGTTTTCTTTACCATTTCTTTGCAACTTTATTGTGGTAATCTATGACCTTTTTTAGCCTTGAACCATAAAAAAAGTACTAAATTTTGTTTAATAATACAAGGTTATAATTATATTTAGAATTGAATGTCACTGTACTTCACCTTTATATTTAAGTGTTATACGGTTGGTTAAGTGATTGTTTTCTGCATTTGGTTGAGTGGTTGTGCCGATAAATTGGTAAAGTATTGATCAATGTGGATAAGTTTGGAAAAGTGTGGATAAGGTAGATAAAGGTGGAAAAGTATTTATATTTTTTAATAACTTTTTACCCTTAATATAAATTCATATGGCATTTAAACTCCAACCTTTTCTCTACTTATATTTCTTCGAAAACCCAATCCCTCGCCATTCTAAAAATGAAAACTCAATTATAAAATATCTTATAAAATATCTAGGGTAAGAAATCAATTATAATGGAAGAAATATCTTATAATGAAAATGAAAAAATGAAAAAGAATTAATATCAAGGGTAAAAAAAAGTCAATTCATATTTATATTTTTAATGTCTGCCGGAAAATCCAACAAAAATCAAATATAAAATATCTTAGGAAGTTTAGATATATCAACACTTAATGTTAGGTAAGGTACAAATTATTTCACAAATGTCAGGTGTGTTAAAATTATTACCACAAATGTCAGGTAGGGTAAATATAATTTACTCCATATTTATAGATACAGTTTGAGCTTATTAAGCACCCACTTTTGTCCGATTTGGAAAAAGTTGGTATAATCACAAAGAATTCGTCCGAGTTAAATATTGGTCAACCGGTCATTGTTTGGGTTTAAATAGGATCGAGTCTTAGTAAGGACAATTGGATTCGGTTGTCCGGAGTTTTAAGAAAAATCCAGGTTACATCACTTACGACAATTAGAAAATGTTCGTACCCAATTTTCGAGCGAACTTGGTTTGACTTTTAATTACCGTTATGTGCAATCTAGACATCGAACAGGAAAATGTTCAGTCATTCCAATAGGAAAAATAGGAACTTGTCTTTATATACAATTTAGACATCAGACATCCAAGTTCGAGTATGGACTTAGTGTCCGAATAGCTTATCAAATAAGTAATAGATTTTTTTGCCGAATGACAAATTTGATCGAATCCAAAATTTACCCAAAACCGAATTTTTGCCTAGTTCTTATCCTCTTCCAATACTTTTCCATCACATCTTTACCACACCTTTCAATTGGGCTTCCACGTCTATCTGAGTAAGTGTTAAGTAAAAAAAAAAAAAAAGTACCAAGGTTAACAATTTAATAATGAAACTTTACTTCCCTTATCAATCATATTTCAATTGATGATTTTATTTAAAACCAGATTTTGTTGGAAAATTAGTAATGTAAAAGTTAAAATTTCCTAATTTAATCTAATATATTATTTTTCCTAAATTTATCCTTTTAATTAGGTTGTTTTGTTTACCCTAATTAAACTTTCCTAATTTTGTGCCTGTTTTGGTGGCCGTTGGTTTGGAAAAAACACTTCTACAACTTCTTTTGTTTTCTCAAAGTTTGAAGTGGATGGAGTAATAATACCCAATTTATTTTGTATCGTATTATTTTAACTTTTGCTTCCAAATACTTTATTTGAATCGGCAGTACAAAAAAAGATTGGTGCCCTCTTTCTCTATATGGGGAGACACGTGGTGGTGGATATTTTTTTTAAAAAAAATTAATTTAGTTAATCAAATCTGAAGGAAGTGGTGGTGGTGGACCGCCAAAAATATGTCTGCACAGAGGTTAGGACCAAGCAATCACAAAACCCAAGCTTAGAAGCGTAGGCGTACTTCTCACGTGACTTCAAACATTTTTAGGGTTTGCAAAACACAAAAACGCTCTCACTACTTTTATTATGGCATGCGTGGAAAGTCCACAAGTGGTGTTGAGTAAGCACCGTCCAAAATCTTTCAAAATAGAATCCAAAAAGATAAAAGAGCTTCATTTGACAACATCTTTCAAAATTAGTTGTATCCAACAATTAGATCATCATAAGTTGAAAATCATTCTATTGGATTAAACAAGACTCTTTGGATACGCAAGACCCGTAATCATAACTTAAGATATCGATTTAATGACTCAAATTTTCTTAAATTCTATTAAAATATAAAAAATGAACACATTGAATCTTGAAATAGAATCCAAAAAGAATAAAAATCAAGAAGGTCAAACCAGTATGCGATCTAAATCAGTACCTACGAATGAAGCCACGTCCATAGCCAAAGGGGGGAGGCATGGCAGATTCTGGAGCCTTCTCGACAATTCCAGGCAATTCGGAGATGCCCATCACAGCCAACATGTCAATAGTTTCTCTGTCAACCTCAATGTAATCAGTTTTGATGGCAGATACATCAGGTACGAAGTCCATACGCCTTTCTCTCTCATCTTCTTGGAGTTTGAGAGAGATCCCTCTGACGGGTCCCTTCTGGATCCGTTTCATGAGGTGGGTCGAGAATCCAGCAATCTTGTTTCTCAGCCGCTTTGAAGGGATGATCGCTACCTCTTCTAGGACCTTCTTGTTTGTGTGAAAATCCATTGTCATTTTCGAGTAGTACTTTTCGATTACTTGACGGGATGATTTCTTCACCGTCTTCGTGCGCACTCGACCCATTTTACGGTAGATTTCAATTTAGACACAGAAGAGTAGTGAAGTCACAAGAGAATGACAACTAACAAATTAATGGTAGATAAGTCTTTTGGTTTTATGGGATACTGCCAAGTTGGTGATGTAACTGAATGTCGTGTTTGTTGGAAAAACATTCATGAGAATCACTCCAGTATTTTTATTTTATATTAAGTCTATTTATAGATTACCAACACCTCTTTTTATTTGTTAAAAAAATAGAAACGACCCCGCTATTAAACATTACATACTAAAGACTCACAAATTATGCTAGAGACCATGGTGGAAGTTAACTAGGTCTGCCACATTATTGAAATGTGTTAATTTTTATGCGCTGAATTATTTTGGCAAAAAGCAAGCTACTTTTCACAACAAATCATTAAATGAATGGAAATCAAGCCAGTGAAGCTCGATTCACTCAAGTGGTTTATTTATACATTCCTCATATTTCTTTGTATTCCTACCAAGATATAAAACTTTAAACAAAATATGTTTGTTCATCTTCAAGAATGACCTTTGTACGTTTGAAATAACTGCCTTATATTTTCTCATATTTCTGGCTTCCCATATTGCCTACACATAACCAGTGAACACACTGGCATAAAGTTGCTTCTAGGCCATCTTTTGCTTCAAGTTGCTTCATTTATGTACCAAGACACCAAAGTTGGAACTTGGAACATCACTAGAAAACTACAACCATGAAAAAACTAAGGTCCGTAACTCATTAGCAAAATCACACATTATAAACAAGTGTTGTGCATTGTTCGGTTGTAGTATTTGGGTAAAAGAGTAAGGGTTATCGTATCCTCAGGGATGGTGTGTTAGGTTTTCAGGAAATTGGTCTAGTAAAGGTTTTCAAATTGCAGGAAGCAGTAAATAATTTAAACTAAACTAATTATGAATTGAAAACAATGGAAACTAAAGAAAACATGAAATTGAAAACAAACCCTAACTACTAGAACAAGAACAAGAAAAGAACAAGAAATTAAACTAGAAATCAATAGCATATTCAAGAAAAAGATTGAAAACTATGAAAGAAAACTAAACTAATTACTGAATTAAGAACAGGAAATATTACTGATTGCATATTTCTTTCTACCGATCTTCTCCTCTTTGAACTCTGAATCACCGATCTTTCTCCCGAACAAACAAGAAAAGGCGTGATTTGGATTACTAAGACTGCTCGAATCCTCACTTGAAGGGAGAATTCGAAGAACCTTAATCCTCCTCTTCACTAAAAAGGTGGAATTTATGGGACTAATGCTAGTAAAAATTAAATCTTGAGAAAACGAATAAAACTAGAGCGAATAAGAATTGAAAACTTAAATTGCATTGAACTAAAAGAAAGTAACTTACAATCAAAGGCTAGAGAAGAAAACTAAAGGCTAATCCAAAGGACTAAGTAAAACTAAAGATAAAAAAACTAAGTATATTTAATATCTATCATAGAGTTCTTATAAAGAAAAGAATAGGGAAGGAAAATAAAAAACTCTCCAAAACTCTAGCACAGCCGCCGCGTAATTTTATTTCCGGAATCTTGCCGACTGTCGCGGGCGCGACTTTCCGGACGAAGATCATACGTCATTTCTTGTCTTCGGTTGTCGCGGGCGCCACGGCAATGTTCGGGGGCGCGGACTCCTTCTTTGCAAATGGTCGCGGCCGTCACAGAACTGGTCGCAGGTGCGACTGTTTCTCGGAAATTCTTCGTTGATCAACCGACTGTCTTCGCGGTAGCACCCTAATGTTCGCGGGTGCGACAAATTTCCCGGAATCTTGTGTCGGATTTTCGATCGTCGTCGCGGGTGTCACCACCCGCGATCTCATTCTGTCTGGCTGTAGCGGGTGCAACCCTAGTCTAGCGGGTGCGACGCTTTCCTGGAAACCAGTGCTTCTTTGCTTGATGTTCGCCACGGGCGGCACCACTGGTGTAGCGGGCGTTACCCCTGCTGGAGTTGGGCTGTTTTTGACTCGTTTGTCCCCCTTTTCCTTCTAACTCTTGATAATCCTATGAAAACACAAAATCATCATAACTAATACATAATTAAGGAACTAAAACAAGCAAAACACCTTATAAACGGTGTCAATTCGGCTCGAAATGAGACCTGAACAACACTCCCACACAAGGGTTTGCTCGCCCCGAGCAAACTAAAACAAAAAGAAAAAGAACTAACTACCCTAACTCACTTTCATAGGAATCACGGTTGCATTTAGCATATCCAACAAGCCCTTTAAACCCCTTGGCAGCTCAAGTGGACGAGGAAGGTCTCGTGAGGGTTTATTGACGCTACACCCACAAAAGCAAAGGAAAAGAAAAGAAAAGAAAAGAAAAGAAGAAGAAAAGAAGAAGAAGAAAGAAAAGAAAAGAAAAGGGAGGCTAATTTTCAAGTCATTTTACTGCTGAATTTTTAACATGACTCCATACTCTGTAGCTAGTTAAAAATTCATGTAATCAAAGAAGCAGAAAAGGCACAATTGATTAATTGAGTTTTTTTTTTTTTTTGAATGAAGATCAGTTGAGGTGGGTGAAAATTGATGATTGAGGTATCGAGTCATTAGCTCCATACTCTGAATTGTTTCTGCTTCTGACAAAACTGTCAAACCAACAAAAAAAAAACACAATCAACAGCTAGCATTGAAAAAAAAGTTGGGCCAAAAGCTACTCTTTTCTATCAGAGCCAAGTTTCGATCCTGGGACCTGTGGGTTATGGGCCCACCACGCTTCCGCTGCGCCACTCTGATTTATTGATTATTTTTTTGTGAAGTTATTAAATATGTTGTAATTTTCAAAGGCCTCTGTTTTTGTTGGACTTATTCCATCCATAATTGGGGAACCACTCTTGTTTTCATTCAAACAAGATCAACCAGAACATAGCTCATTACAGGAATCCTAGAATACAACTCAAGACATATGCGATGAAATCGGGGTGTTTGAAGCATCCGTTAGCTGAATCATACATTTTTTCAACAAGGAAAAAAAGGGTAGTAAATTCAGCAGTAAAATGACATGAAAATTAGCCTGCCCATGATTGTAGATGGCTACAAAATTAGACAATCTTTTGAATTTACTGTCTAATTGATATTGAAAACCGTAAATAATTTTTAACATGGCTACATGATTGTTAAAAATGCGCATGTGATCATGAATGCAACTCTAAAGCGAGCTCGTATGTGTAAGGTGCATATACTTAGGCTTTATTTTCCAACTTCTTCTTCATTATTTTGATTTCTTTTTATATAAATATGTTATATATTTTACGTGCCAAAATCTGGTGTCTACATAGCCGGGTTGTCATTGCTCCCCGGGGCAGGATTAGGAACAATCACAGGAGTGTTGGTGTTCCTATTGTTGTGGCGGCGAGACCGGGTGAGGAATGCTACATCGTCTGGAGCCTCTTCATCCTCTTCGACCCAGTCTTCTTCAGGATGCTCATACTCATCATCATCGTCATTATCCCAAATGCCATGGATGGGTAACCCTTCTAGAATCTCAAATATCTCTGGGATAGGTTGGCCTACTTCGACGATCAAGGAGGAGGGGTCAAATTGAGAAATCTCATTGAAATGGCATTTGTGTGCTCAGGCATAGGGTTATCCTTGTTATTGGGCTTCCTCGCTGCTTTTGGCATGGGGAGTGTCCCTGCCCTTATCATATCCTCAATCTTGTTTTTGAGGGACCAACACTTTTCAGTGTTGTGTCCCTATAGTGATGGTAATGACAAAACTGGTTGGCATCCCAATTCTTCCCTTTGATCTCAGGTTCGTCTTTTGGCAAGGGCAAAACCAAGATGCCCTTCTTAATCAGTCGGTCGAGAGCATGAGTATAAGGAACATCAAGTGGTGTGTAAGTCTCATACTTTGACACAAAGGGCCCTTTACGTTGGATGGAATTAGTATCAACAATCTTAGGAGGGTGGCTAGTTGTTGCACTAGTGACCCTCTTATTGGAGCTAGAACCTTTCCAACCAAGTGTGGTAGTCTTGTCATTGTTCATTGCTTCTAGCTGGTGTAGACCCCGAAAAATTCCCGTTCAGAAAATTTATTTCAAAGTGCTACTTAAATTTGTAGCCGACTAAGTTTGCTTAATCCTTAAATAAGGACATTGATTAAAATTACCAACAATTCTTATTAAACTTGAAGTTGTAAATTTAATTCGAGAATTTCAATAATTCAAGCGAGTAAGTACGATCAAAATTAGAATAATAATACGAAGAAAAAAACTTGATTTGAGGCAAACAGTCCACTGAACTGATACCAAAAGCCAGACGGCCTTCAAGGTATCAGGCCAGTGGCCCAATCTGCTCAGAAGGTGGGAAATCGACAATTCAGCAAGAGAAGCCAGGAGGCTTTTCTGCTATATGTCTCGAAATTTTCCTATTTTTCTGCGTATTATCATTTGATTTAAATCATTATTACAAGAACGGATTATCAAAACTCTATCAAATTAAATTATGCAAACCAAGTTTTAGAGAGTCGGCAGTTGCTTTTTTGAAGAAACAACAAACTTTATAAAAAAAAATGACTCCGGCCTGCGAATCCAGAAATTGGATTCAGGGGTAAGGTTACGAGTCTGATAATTAGAAAATTATCTGACTCACCCGTTTTCGAAAACAGACTCTACTAAAATAAAATTTAAGCGAATAAATAAAAGGATGAATTTGTAATAATTTCACAAAGTTACTATTATGTCATGCATAAAAAAAACTGTTACAAATTGTACAATTATTGATTATTCGAGTTTACATTATAGTACGAGAATTAAAAAAAAATAAAATGTTACTGACCTGATTAAGTAATTAGCATGCAAAAGTGAAGGTTAAGAGAGGGAGGGAGAATACTGCTAGTATCAATACACCAGCAGAATTTCAAGGTCCAAAAAAAAAAAAGAAAAAGGGGAGGCTTGTATTTATAGGTGGAGGATTGTGGATAAAATGAAGATTGCGAGAATAATCATAATATTCCGTAAAATAAAATAATTGAGATTATGATATGATTTTCCGCAATTAAACGAGTGAAAATATTATTTTTCTAAAGAGAGAAGCCTCTAGGCTTTCAAGGGGAAACCTAAGATATTTCCGCAATTAAATATGAGAAGATGGTATTTTCCATAGAAAAGCCTCCTAGCTTTTCCATAGAAATATGAAATATTTAGTTTAAATAATGTCAACCGAAAATTGGGAATAAAATAGAAAGCCTGGAGGTTTTTTTTTTTTTTTTAAAAAATGGAAATAGGAAATATTTCGAATATTTTGTGGAAAATGTGGATGAAATAATCAACCGAAATTTGAATAAAAGAAAAGCCACGCGGTTTTTCTAATAAAAAAAAGTATTTCGATTAATTAGCGAAAAATAAGGACGAAATGGGTCAAAGCAAACAAGAAAAGCCTGGATGCTTTTCTTATTTGTCCGATATTCTCAACTGTTGGGTTTTTGAAAGAAATGGGCCATGGTCAACTAGAAAAGCCGTGAGGCTTTTCTATTTTCCTTTGGCAAAATGGAAGGAGTGGGCTAAAAAGAAAAAAAGGTTAGGTAGTCTCTTATGGGCCAGAAATTACACTAAAATACTGGTACAAAATTCGGTGTCTACAGCTGGACAGAAAGGTACTTCAGGTAATCAAAGTCCTTATTGACGTGGTAGAGTGCCAGGATAAGCTGCTCTTTAGTCCTTGCTTAAAAGTGGACAATTGCAGACGGAGAGGGATAGTTTCATTGATATGGGAGAACTTGGTGTGCCACCTCTCGAAATACTCCAAGAAGGATTCATCGTCCTTTTGCTTCATGGTGGTCAAGTCGTCCACTGTGGCCTATTTCTTTTGAATGCGACTATAATGATTGATGAAGGCCTTGAATAACGCATTCCAATCGTCCTTGGTTTGAGTTGGTAGGGCGTGATACCATACCTTGGCTTCACCATCTAGAGTGGATGGGAAGACTGTAGAGTATAAGCCAATATCTGTTCGGTTGAGTGGTGCCAACTGCATGAACTCCTTGATGTGATGAGTGGGATTCTCAGATGGCCTGAACTTGATGTTGGGCACCTCAATTTTGTCAGCAATCTTCATAACAGGCTGAATAGGTAAAGACACTTTTGTATACTTGTCGGGGAAGGTCGGGACAGTGCTCATCATTTTGGTGATGTTTTCAACCTTTTGCTCTAGGGCCTTAACAGCAGGATCCTCCAAGGTCTTGGGAATCCCCAAGGATGACTTAGCACCTCTAGACTCTGTCGATGTTTTAATGAGCTCAGGTTCAGACTCATATCCATGGAACTCTTCGTCATCTTCTTCAGCATTCAGGCCCAACTTGCCATTGATTTTGGTGATGTTCTGTAGCACATCATCCATTACCTATTGTTGCTCATTAAGCCTCTTTCCAATCTTCTGCTCTTGTTCTAAGGAACTGGCAAAGACCAAGCCCTGCATCTTGGTGTACAGCTTTTCTAGATGCTTGGTGATGTTAGCCTCAGTACTCTGAACGGGAATTTCTTGGAATCGTTCTTTGGCCATGACGCGACTTTGGGCAGCAGATGGATCGTAGTAGGGATTTGGAACCAAACGACCGATGCGCGGATCTCTAATGCGGGCCCGCAGTCGATCTCCAATCGTGCCTGCATGGAAAATACAGTTAGAAACCCGACTATTAACTCTGTCACTTACTACCCGATGCATGCATGTCCTAAGAGACTTATATGGGACCCTAACAGACTCGACGTCTATATGCTGACATAAAGATGACTCACCCACTTCTTGGAAGTGCATGACCTAACTCTATATGAACCTAACAACAGAACATTATAAAGGGCCGAATAAAGTCAAATATAGTGAGCTGATCATAAGTCAGAAAGCACAAGTCAGTGTTTCTCAATTCGGATGGGCCCAATCCACAGGCCGACCGTTTTAAGGACAATCTGTAACTTGGTCCGAAAAACTTAGACAACTCTACCTATATTGGCTATTATACGGACTAAAATAATGTCCAACAAGATCGACAACCTATACTCTTTCTTTCTCTTTTTGTTTATTTTTTTATTTACTCAAGGAAAATGGATATCGTAAAGAACTAAATAAAGCCAACAATAAACAGGTTGTAATTAGTTTATAGGCTTAATTGGTAAATCCAATATGGTTGGACCTAACAACAGGTCAGCCATAAATGTGATGGATTTAATAATTAAGTCTATAAATTAATTTACTCAAGCTTAGTGACTATTATGCAGTCTAATATGTTATCTATTAACTTTGTTGTGACTTTTAGTCAGATTTTTAGACCTTTGTTAAGAGAGCGTCGTAAAAGGTCATATAATATCATCAAGGTCGAGATATATTTTGCTTTTTAGAGTAATCAACCTTTGTACATAAATGGACCCGACCACTAGGCTAACCATAATGTTTGAGGTTAATTTCCCTAATTAATAAATAAACCTCTTCTTAGCCCAATGAATTTTATATGGACTAGAACGAAGCCTCTAAACTAGGGTCGACACTTTTGCAATAAACAAAGGGGAGGGGAAACACATATACACATATATAGCATACAACATGAGGGGTGTCCTAAACCAAGGCTCTACATTCATGGGTTACTAAGGTTGGGATTGGATGAAGTACCACATGTTCTCGTCTCGGTGCACTTCACCCATATAAAGTTTATAGGTAAAGTGTGTGAGGTGTTGCCCGTCGGACTTCAAGGAAGCCTTGGAGTATAACATGGGTGAGAAGAGAGACCAAATGCTTGGCGATGTAGAGTGCATCACACAAGTAGTGGTCGCCCGCTCTTGGGTAAAATCCTAGGTTAATCTTAAACCATCGCTTTTGTGCTCCCGTGTCAAAAGACCTATGCAATAGCCTGGTATGCAAAATGCATAAAAAAATAATAAAATCGTGAAATATATAAACTTTCTCCCTTTTACAATTTCAAAACAACTCGATTTTTTAAAGTTTTACCCTCTTTTTAAGTTTAAGTCCCCAGTGGAGTCGCCAATCTGTAGGACCCCGAAAAAAGTCTCAACCTTTTTCTCGAGTGTGCTACTTAATGATCGGGAGTCGACTAAGGTTTGCTTAGTCCTTAAATAAGGATATCTTTACTTTATGAAAATCATTTTCGAGGGGTGACTTTTATTCATTTAAGAACCACTTTTTTTTATTATTTACACATTTGAAATTATACCGAATTAATCTACAAATGATTAAATACGAATTCCTATTCAAACCCGGGCCAAGAAAAGAATACACAAGCCAATAGGGCCCATCACTGGCCGCGTGGCCTGTGATGTTGCCTCTGTTGGGCCTTGTGCTTCTTTGGCCCAACAGAAAATGTTTAGAAAATTCAAAGGCCACGTGGCCTATGATGATTTCTTTGGCACTTTCTCTTGAACTAGCTCCAGACTAGAATATTGGAGTATATAAATCATTTTATAAATTTTTCGGCATAATAAACGTGTGTGTTTAATAATAAAAAGAAGTTATAAAGAAAGAGTCGCCGACCGATTTAAGGAAATCGACAAACCTAAAAACAAATAGAAAATAACTCCGGTCTACGAACCCGAATTCCGAATCCGGGGGCAAGGTTACGAATTTGAGAATTAAATAATTCTCGAATCCGTCTATTTAAAAAAATAGACTCTACTAAAATCGAACTTGAAATGAAATTGAGCGGGGAAGAAATTTAACGAATTTTATATTCCAACCATGCAAGATTAAAAAGAATGAAGGTTTTTACGAAACGAATGTACAAATAAAATGATACATAGAAATAAACTACATTATTGAAACCAAAAGATAGACGAACCTCACTTTAAACTTTGATAAGATGGAAGGAAGACCGAACTCCTTATGGTGAACACTTGAACGTGGCTTGATTGAGACCTTGGAATGAAGGCTATTTGAAAGTGGTGGAAGATGAAGTTGATGGGGGAATATGGACGATGGTGATTGAGGGAGAGTAGAGAGAATGGATGATAGTAGAGTAGAGAGGTGTAGAAGATGATTGGGATGAAAGTTGTTGATGAAATGAGAGTGAGGATGAGGGAGGTATTTATAGGTGGAGAATGGATTGATGAGGATGGAAGGAGGGGACATGATTACAAAGATCATGCCCCTCATGCAAATAGGAAGGCCACATGGCCATGCTCAAGATCAAGGGTCATGGTCACAGAGTTGTGATCATGGGATCACAGTTGACTGGAGGGGAAAAGTGGCGCCAAAATTTGATTTGCGTAGCAAGGCCCCGCGGCCGGCAATTTTGCTGCACACGGATTGCCAGCGTAGCAATCGCATGCGGACCATGGAAATTAGGAAGCCCGCATGACCTTCCTATTTCCACTGGGCTGGGCGCGTTTTTTTGGCCCATCTGGAAGTTGTGAAAATGAGGAAGGCCGCGTGACTTTCCCATTTTCTACTGGGCTGAGAACTCGTTCTGGGCTCGGCTTGAAATTGAGCAAGGCCCCGTGGCCTTCTATTTTTCTTGGGTATGGTCCGGCTGTGTTGGCCCAATCTTCTCGGGTGAGATTTACCGGTACAAAATTTGGCGTCTACAAGTTTGGACATTCACACTTCCAGTGTCATATACCTTTACAATAAAAGTATACATGATCTAGTTGTTAACCGATAGCTGTCATTAGTTGGGTATGTACAACTGTTTGTCCTTAACTTTCCTTTGACTTCTTGTCTTTGATAAATTTCTTAAAACTTATTTCGCTTTCACTACAAGACTATCTATGGTGTTGCAGACACCATGCATTTGAACATAGTTTTATAAAAAAAGAAAAGAAATAATAAAAAGAAGCTAAGTTAAGAAGTCAAGTCAAGACACTTGCATGTATGCACTCTACATGCGCAAGTTTACGATAAATCACATGCATTATTACATGTGAAAGCCCCGACCTAAAGCATATATACACAACCCTTACATACGAAAATGCTAACCTAACCATGCATGCCATGCATGAGCTACGTAAAAGCAACATGCATGGAGCTATAGGAGGTCCTAAGATCGAATCTTCATACCCGAGGTTTGTTTTCACACATTCAAACTACTAGTCGTCCAAGTGTGAATGAGGATTTTAGCACATGCATGTTTCACACCATCACCGTCCAAGAGTGCATGGTCGATCGGCCTTCACACCCAAAGTTCATTTTCACACCATGGTCAACCACCAAATACATGGTTCATCCCCCTTTATGGTCGATCGACCTTGATGTCGATGAAACCAGTGTTAATCGAGTTCATGCATGTACATTCCCCCTTTAATCACCCTAAAGCCTATAAATACTGCCCAAGACTTCATAACAAAGGATGAACTACATCGTTTTATCTCCCTACACCATTCTACATCACTCTCTCCTCTCTATTCACTTTTAATTTCTCCATTCTCTTACAACTATTCTCTAATATCTTATACTCATCCTATAGTCATTCCATTTTCCTCCTTAAACCTTTTCTAAGCCTAAACACATATCCATCCTGAACCCCACAAAAAGCCTTAACTCATTCTACACCTAGAAACACCTTAAAACACCATTCTATCCTCCACTCACTCTTAATCTCTCCATTCTCTTACATCTTACTCTTATCTTATACTATTCTTATACTCATTTTATTCTCTTCCTAAAACCTTAAGCCTAAACATATCCCCCACACAAACTATTCAAAACCTCCTAAAAACAACCTAAAAACCCCACAAAAAGTGTTTTTCTCTACCTTTTTTCCCACTTCTTTTTCTACCTAAACTTCTATTCTCTTTTGGCATTAACAAAGGAAGTGTTCAAGCATCCAAAGCAATCTTCTTCAAGGGTGAAATTTAAATGTTCACGCAAGGCTAAGCAAGGCTCCTCTTAAAACCTACACATAGGTACATTTGTCATGTCATAATGTAAAGTGCTTGTGTATATTGTAATTCTATTATTCTTTTGCATGTATAACGAATTATGGTTTGCTTGACTTTAGTAGGATACAAGAACCTACATTCAGGACATTGACTTTAGACGTTCTCAACATTTTAGATGTGAATTTCAAAAAGCAAGGGGGTAAAATTTCATTTATGATAGAAGAAGAATATCACAACACTTGGACTTAGACCTAGATTTGTTTTCAATGCTTCACTGGATCTACGGATTTAGGTTGGATTCAAGACTCATTGTCCTTCCTACGTGTGACAAACATAAACTTGATTCCAACTTCCTTATTATTTTTGAGGTTGCATTAACCCCTTATAATTTGAAAAAAAAAATAATGGAGTAACCTTGTTAAGACCAACAGATCGAACTGAACGCTTGATCAAATAGCAAGATAAGAGTTCGATACTGATTTACTAAGCAGAGCTATCTTAGTCCATGACTTTATCATAGGTGAGCTCATAAGAAACGAATCAACCCGTCAACTATACAACATTCACTAATGCAAAATATTTTGCTTTCACCATAGAAGGCGAGGTGGTCCACTTGATTAAGACCTCTATGGTTATCGCATCATGTAACGCCCCCAGATTATTAAACACCGAATTATTACCAAACACTTCATAACCCAATGATTAGCGCAACGGAAATAGAATCCGAAGGCATTACCGTCGTCCATCATCATGGACGAGGCTTATAAACCACCAACATGAACATCGATACAATGAAAAACCCCCAAAGCACACATGACACATACTCACCAAGAAGAATTTACATTGCACCCTTGAATTAAAAATTTTCATAACCAATATAAGAAATTGCAACCAACTTCCAAATTGGTAACCACAACGATCCACAACCATAAATACTAAAACTAGACCATATAACTTTAAAATAAGTGAGACCTCCTGCTTCCAAATCTAACCAAACCAAGATCATGATCAAAGCATCCACCACAAGTTTCCAGCCCTAAACCATACTCAATTCATCACAAAATCAACATGTATGTTGTCTTTAACAAAGATTAACATCACCACAATTATAACAATAAAATCCCAGCAGCAAATTGTTACTTGAAGAGCACATTAAATCTCAAAAATAAAATGCACATCACAATTTACCAAAATCTAACATAATCCAACCTTTATACACCCAAAAACCATCATTTCATCTTCAAATCACATCCCAAAACACCCAAATTGAGAATTTAACATAGTATCATACTCGTGATAT
This sequence comes from Portulaca oleracea, assembly GCA_029582165.1. Taxonomy (NCBI): domain Eukaryota; kingdom Viridiplantae; phylum Streptophyta; class Magnoliopsida; order Caryophyllales; family Portulacaceae; genus Portulaca; species Portulaca oleracea. The sequence goes on from CM055871.1 coordinate 28,270,552, forward strand.
GAGAAAGATGACAAATTTTAAAATTAAAACTTGAAATTTGCATTTGGAAAAGGTTAGGGTTACCTTTAATAGAGGGGTGGAAGAGAGAGAGAGAGAGAGAGAGAGAGAGAGAGAGAGAGAGAGAGAGAGAGAGAGAGAGAGAGAGAGAGAGAGAGAGTTGGTGGTCGATTGGTCGGGCACTGGGCGCGACGGCCGGCAAGGTCGGCTCGATGGTCGCCGGTGGGAGTGGCGCGGTTGGCGGCTGACTTCAGGGACTGAGGCAGAGAGCTACGTTGAAAGACATGAACTGAGAAAGAGTGAGAAAAAGGAGATGATCTTCTCCCTTTGTTTCATGCGTGGAAAAGATAGGAAATAAGGGAATTGGGGTTTCAAATTATTAAGATCCCACGCTGTAAATATAATCATATTAACTCCTCCCTTCTCAATATAAAAATACTAATTTTATTCCCATTAAAACCCAATAATACTAATTTATAGCCTCGGGATAAAATCTATAAAAATAATACAATAATAAAGAAAGAGACTTGGAATAAAATGGTATGGTGGAATAAATTGAAATTGAAATAAATTGAGGAATAAATAGCTATGATAATAATAGTATTATTATTACTATTAATAATACCGATGAATCGTTCGACCCGCTAAACTTTGGTCAAAAAATCCGAATATTCCGAGATTACTTTGGGTAGCTGAAAATTGTCACCTAGCTAATTTTTATATAATATACTAAGCTGATGAAGGCCGTTGCTCCGTTCGAGTCCTGCAAAAATACAAGCTGTTAACTTGAAATGAAATGCGCGATCTAGTTAATTTAAGTCATTAATTAATTTAATTACATTGGATTAGAGTCGGGTTATTACACGTCAACAACTTGTTTAGCAATAGGATATATTTATAATAGTTGTCAATCATGACAATTAGCACAAGTAAAATAAATCTTACTTGTATGTGTTAAGTTTCATCTTAATGGTTTATTTTTTTTCATTTAACACAAAATTATAACTTATATTTTTAATTACAATTTATTTACAAAAAATAAAATACTTACCAAGATATGTTTATTTATTATGCGAAAAATTTAAGTTAAAATATTTAATTTTTAAATTTTTTAAAATAAATTTGTAATTGAGAAAATATATTTTACGATTTTTCACTAAATAAAATAGGTTTTTGGATGATAATAGAGTAGAGTTTCGGTGTATTCGACAATAATACACTGAACTTTGACGTTGGACAATAATATACTGTACTTTGGGGGTTATTGAACAATAATGCACTTGGAATGATTTCGACAGTGACTGACCTAGTGGCAATTCTACGTAGCAGGTGGAGGAAATCAATTAGTCCAAAAATATTTAAATTTGTGACATGTCGGTTAATCCACACATAAACAAAGAGAATCAACTTTGAAAATAGTAAAAAAAAAAACATATAATCACATTTGTTTAAACGGGTTTCCGTTGAGAGATCATTGTTGTTGTATAAAATCAACTTTACTTGTGTAGATTAGTTAACATGTCATAAATTTAGATATTATTTAGTCTGTTTATCTTCTCAGTCAGCCATCATATCATCGCTCAACACCGCTCGAAGTTCAGTGCACTATTGTTTAACGACAAAACTTAGTGCATTATTATTCAATACTAAAAAAAATTGAAGTAAATTGGTGTCTAAAAATCCATAAAAATATGAGCCGTGAGATAAAGTCTGAGAGACATAGCAATGAAATTCGTTTCAGCCGCTATGATTGTTAAGGAAAACTCTTGAGAAAATCAATACGCAGATGGGAAAATGAATTTGCCAAGACGGTCGGTAATTGGCAAAACTGAACATCGTTGTTGCCAACAGGATAGGCAGATGGGTTTGTCTTTTTCCCAAATTTGGCTGGTGTTGTTGGCTGAGCTTTTCTACCAATAAATCCCATTACAATGTTGATCAAAATATCAAACGGCTTTTGTATCTGAGAAAAATAAAAAAAAAGGATGAAGTTGACTGTGTTGGTTTTCGTGGTAATTCTGAGCCACCAAATATGGGCAAACTCGGACCTGGAATCGTTGAGCCAGGAGCTATTGGAATCGGCGAGACGGCCCGAGTTCTTCGAGTGGATGAAGGGGATCAGAAGGGCGATCCACCAGCACCCGGAATTGGGTTTTGAAGAACATGAAACGAGTCGACTCATCCGGGCTGAGCTTGACTCGCTTGGAGTTGACTATGTTTGGCCGGTGGCTAACACTGGAATCGTCGCTTCAATCGGGACCGCTTCCAAGCCCATCTTTGCTCTCCGGGCAGACATGGATGCTCTTGCTTTGCAGGTTTATTCTCTCTACCTCTCTTTGCAATTCCACCTTCACTAACATCATTTTCTTTTCTTTTTTTTAAATGGAAAAAGTCTGAATAAAACATTCAAGTTAGGACCCATAGGCCACAACAATTTAACAAAGCTACAGGTAGTTTTGCTTACTGAAAAAGCAATGTTTTGATTTCCATCGCAGGACCCAGATTTATCAAAGATGGAATTTAGTATAAAAACAAGAAATAAATTAATTTTTCAAATAACATTTTGTGCATCTGAATTCCATGTCTTAATTTAATTGAATAAAAAAAAATGAAAAGGAACAAGTAGATTGGGAGTTCAAGAGCAAAGTAAATGGAAAGATGCACGCTTGTGGGCATGACACTCATGTGGCTATGCTTCTCGGGGCGGCCAAGCTACTGGTTGCAAGAAAACATCAGCTCAAGGTATATCAATTTTATATCTTCGTTTTACAATTATATGTTACTACATCGGTCGTTAGATGAGTATCAAATTTTTTAACTATCTTGTCCTTTTTTATTTATCAATTTTACAATTTTAATGATTAAAATACCCATGTTATTCTTATTAATTATGTGTTGGAGGTTTAAATATTATTTAAGATGTGAAAGTCACTACTAATAAGTGAAGATATTTGTCCAAGTTCAACTTTTTTACTCAATTTCCCAGATATCTTGGACTTTCAAAGTTAGTTATTTTGACACTTAATAAGGGACGGAGGGAGTACCTCTATTCTTTAATTATTGTCATTTCTAAGTTTTGCAAAGATATTGAAAAACTAGTATTTGATTGGTATATTGGCAAAATATTTCTACTTTGGATATATAATTGTTTTGAGAATAATAAAAATAAAAGACAAATATGGTAAAAGTCATTATTACTGGATTAAAATTGCGAATGGACAAATATTGAAGAAAATAAAAAGCTAGTTAAACTTATAGATATTAAGAACAGAGGAAAGATTAATTGTCAGTTAGACAAGTTATGGTATGTTTCAGAGTTTTCTGGGAAAGATTCTTCCGGGAAAACTTTCCTAGAAAGACTTTCCCTAGGCCCCCTTAGAAAACTATATATTGAGCTGACGGAGAAATAATGGATCATACACTAAACTTTTCCTATATATTTGGGACAATCAAACATGGAAAATTGAGTAACTTTTGCTGAGAATGTTATGGAGAAAAACGCTGGGTTAGTAACTGTGTTGGCATTGCTTAAACCAAAAAAAGGGTACAGTGAAGTTGGTGTTCCAACCTGGGGAAGAAGGTTATGCTGGAGCTTACCATATGCTGAAGGAGGGTGTTCTGGACGACGTGGATGCCATTATAAGCCTACATGTTTTTCCATCGATACCCACTGGCAGCATCGGTTCAAATGCGGGTCCTGTTCTTGCTGGCACTGGGATTTTTGACGCTACCATTAGAGGAGTCGGTGCCCATGGAGCTCAACCCCATCTCAGTAGAGACCCTGTTCTTGCAGCTTCTTCTGCTATTGTTTCTCTCCAGCACATCATCTCAAGAGAGACAGATCCTCTCCAGGCTGGAGTAAGTTCTGTTTTTACCTTTTTTACTATATATATATATACCTCTTCGAGTTACCAACTTGTAGTGCTCCACCATATGTCTAATACCTGGCCCTTCATTTTAGACCCAAAAACATGGTTCTGATTGTATGTATTTGGATTATACAGGTGGTGAGCATCGGGTACTTGAAAGGTGGACAAGCAAGAAATGTGATCCCAGAGTTTGTAAAATTTGGGGGGACTTTCAGAAGCTTGAGTCCAGAAGGTCTCACTTACCTGAAGACCAGGATTAATGAAGTAAGCAAATCTCTGGACACCCACTATTTTACTTTTACCACTATGCCTACATTTGACAGCCAGCAGAGTCAGTGAGTCACTCCCTTGTCGATCTCATGCATGAATTCTTCTTCATCTTTTGGGATTCAAGTGAAGAGGCTTTTCCTATTACTTAGGTTGTGTCAGTTAGGGTTCAATTGAAATGCATAAAAGAGAGTAGTGGTAAGTTGTCGCAAGACTGAACTCCTGATGCACATAATTGCAGATCGTCAGGACGCAAGCAGCAGTGCATCAGTGTGAGGGAGAAGTTGACTTCTTGGAGGACACACCAATGCCATGGCCAGTGATGGTGAATGACAAGGCACTGCATGAGCATGGGAAGCTTGTGGGAGAGACTCTGCTTGGAAAATCGAAGGTGGAGACATTCCAGTTAACCATGGGATCGGAGGATTTCAGCTTCTTCTCCCAGAAAATGCCAGCTGCCATCTTCGTCCTTGGTATAAGGAACGAGACTCTGCACTCGGATAAACCCTTGCATTCCCCTTACTTCTTTGTTGATGAGGAGGCTTTCCCTATTGGAGCTGCTTTCCATGCTGCCCTTGCCATTTCTTACTTGGAAAACCATGGGGGTTCAATTCAATGTGTGTAATAAGCAATAAATGTATGCAGAAAGCAGTAAGCGAGGGTATAAGCGAAACATAATGAAGCCGGAGACGGAGAGTTTGCAACATTGTTGTCTGATTCTGAACAAGTTTTTAATAAAATGATAAAAAGCTTCCAATTTTACAAAAAACCCACATTATCATGAGAAGCCTGAGGGTGAAAGGGAAAAATCGGCAACAACGAAAGGCAAAGCTAAGGAAGTCGAAACTGTTGTCAACACACCATTAACAAGGTAAAGCTACTCAAGGCAACAAGATGGTTGCCAAATTAAGCCAGATTGTAGCTTATCTCCTTGATCTTCTCAAGTTGTGATAGGCTTCACTTATCACTTCTTCTTCTTCTTCTACCCTATCCCTCATTCCACTCCCTCTGATGAGCATCGTCTCTCTATGAAGTGCTCCATTACATGGATCTTGGGATGGCCATGGTTGTCCAAATGGACTAGTGAACTCTCCCTCCGTCACAAGCCTGGATCCTTTGGATGATTTATACCGAGGTATATCATTCCCGCAACTTCTCCGCGGAACATGTTCATCAATCTCAAAGTTGCGACGGTTTCCCCATTCAAGAACATTAGAAACACTCCTCATTATAGAACTTCTTCTTGCAGCAAAAGATTTCCTCCCTTTAAGCAGCTCTTCATTTTGGGTGCTCAAATCTATGGAGTGAAGATCGCTTTCACCAGAAGCCCCACCTTGGTGGGTATAATCTTCTTCTTCTTCTTCTTCTTCTTCTTCTTCTTCTTCTTCTTCTTCTTCTTCTTCTTCTTCTTGTTTGTATCTGCCATTTCCTTGGTCGTCAGTCTGAAGCTGTTTGATTAAGTTACCAAGAGTTGCCTTTTTGTCTGCCAATTCTTTCCCAAGCTTGTTGTTCAAGCTCTGAAACTGCTTCCTAAGCTTTCTTTCCACCTCAAGCTCCCCTGCAATGGTCTCAACTGCGGCTTCAACCGCTTGTTGCTCCTTGCTTTTCCATGCAGCCTTTTCTTGAGAAAAACGCCTGAGTAGGGTATTGATCTCCTTTTTATCAGAAGTCTCTTCTCGGATTAAGTGGTTGATCTGCAAGCGGGCCCTCTCCAGCTCAGAATGTAAGGCAGATATGAGGGACATGCTTGTGGAAGGTTGATGGTCATGGCTCCAAACACGGCTTATGATCTTCAGCAGCTCCTTGGAAGTTGTCAGAGCATTGCTGACATCCTTCAAACGGGTTTTGACACCAGCAACAGTCGATCCAGAAGGGGTTTGGCATTGTGATCTAGTCTCAATCTGTATTTCTGATACATATCAGCTTCCTATTTATGACTAGTTAATTACAGACAAGACTGTAGAGCTCACCTCCATGAAACTAGCATTACTGCGGGAATCATAATTGTCCACCTTTCTCCTCCTTGACATGGACTTTTCTCTTCTTCTGTGCCTATCTGCTCCACATCTCTCCATTTTCTTTTAAACCCAACAGCCAAAATGAAATTAGTGAAGTATAAGAATACTAACTACACAGTGCACCAACCCTTAAAAGTCTGGGTTCAATATTCAGGATTGTTTAGGCTCTGTTCTTTTATGCGGTTGGTGCAGTGTGCTAATGGTGCGGTGTGGTGGAATTTGAATAAGTGTGGTGAAGTGCAGTGAGTTGTAGTGAGAGTTGTCATATGTGTGATACGTGAGAAGAGAAAATATGAAAAATAGATGAGAAAAGTGAGGAGATAAAAAAGTAAAAGAGATATATTAGTAATGATTATAGTGTAATGTGGTGAAGTTTGGTACCGCACTGCACCAACCGTATAAAAGAATGGGGTCTTAGTATGCAATGGGAATGAAAATGAGAATTTATAACGGGAATGAAAATGAAAATTCATAATGGGAATGAGCATTGAAATATTTTATGAATTCCCAACTTTGTTGTTTTGTTATGTGGGAATTGAAATAAATAATAATTGGGGGTAGAATTGAGAATAAATACACATCTACTAGAATATCCTTTTGATTCATTTATGAATGTTTTAATAAATTGAAGTGGGTGGAAGAACATCATAATTAACTCATATTGCATGTTAAGAAAATCAATTACTATATGAAAAAAATTTTTAAAAAAATTAAAGTTCATAAATTTTTTTAAATAAAACTAATTCAGCACCAAATATAAATTAAAATCAAGTGTATAAAGTCTCCAAATATAAAGGATTCAATAAATCAACATTCTAATAAATAAGTATCAATTATTTAATATATCTAAAATACTAAATTTTTCCCATAAAATAAATAAATATTAATTTAAACTCTCAATCCATTGATGATTAATATCTTTTAAATAGGACAGGTAGTCTTGGTAATAACAATTAAACATAAGGACAAATGGCATTTAACCGTGATTAATGAATCCCAATATCAATTACCACCACCCTCGATGATAGATTATTGAGAGTTGGGACACCCTATTCTCTTTCTCATTCCCCCTCCCCTTTTTTTTATAATTACCGTAAAATAAACATGGAAATAGTATTTCAATTATCCAATTCTCTCCCATCAAAAAAAAAAAAAAATTCAATTCTCATTCCAAACCCCCATTCCCTCGTACCGAACGGTCCAAAACTAGATCCTCTATTCAACATAAGGACAAAAGTTTGGGTTCAACATTTAGGCCCCATTCTTTCACGTGGCTAGTTGGTTGCGGTTCCAGACGCACCACAACTTTCCATTTTCCACCACAACCCACCACAATATACCAACTCACTTACAATCATTTACACCATAACATTTCACAATTTACCACAATATTCCATAATCTACAACAATTTTTAAATTTCCACCACATCATACCACAACCAACCGTATAAAAGAGCGGAGCTTAGTGGGTTCCTTAGAGGTCCAAACCTAAAAACTAGATCCTCAATAAATTCAGGTTGGTAGGGTTAGGATCGTACGAATTTGTTTGACCCAAAAAATTATAGAAGATGGTGCTTTAATATCCAAGATCAAGTCCATCACTACAAGCTTCAATAATAATTGAGGTAGTTGTTCTAGGTTTTAAATTAGGGAGTATTTGGTAGGAACTCCAGGGAGGAAAAATTTTCCATGGGAAGTTTTTCATGAGAAAGATCTCCCTAGGGAAAATTTCCCTTAGAAAATGAAGAAGGACCATGATAACCATCTTGATTCAATATGATTCTTAACCATCTTGAATTGTTCATATTTCACATTTTTGTAACTTTTATTAATATTTTCTTTGATAATTATATATATTTATCAATTATAATAATATAATACTTATTAGTTAGGTCAAAAAATATAATAATAGCCTAATTTTATCAATCATAGAAGAAAATACACATTTTGTACGTAGTTTTATATTTATGAAATAAATATAAATAAATAATTATTTTTAAATTGTTTATAAGTTGTAGTAACCCTGAAAATAATGAAGCATACATTTAGAATAATTTAAATACACTTACATTTAACTTTATTAGTGATTTAGAAGAAATGCAAGATGTTGCATCAAGATGTTTATCATTTTCGAATGAAGAAAATGGTAGGCCCATCGTGAAAACTTTTCCGAAGTCAACCCGTCAACCCACATCCATACATGAGGAAAATAAGTTAACTCAGAAAAATTAACCATTTCCCCGGGATTATTGACGAACCAAACGCAGCCTTATAGTAATATATAAGCGAATGGATTGAAATGGAAAATGTATTTTGCGGGTTGAGGGCTATAATATGATAATGTCAACATGGTAATTAAGGAAGCCATGATCTTGAATTGTTTGGGGAAATTTCCATAATTTTAAGGAATGAATGAATATCATAGGGTGACATGGCGGAAAAAGCCAAAAAGTTAGAAGTCAATGCAAACCCAGTGGAACACACTACCCAAAATGACAGAAACCCTCAAAAGAAACAAAAAGAAGCTTTAAAGTTTAAACCATTACAATTTAATCACATAGAATGATTAGAAATTGAAAAGAGAGAATGAGAATGAAAGGGACCTGAGAAGAAGGAGTATGAGAGGGATCAGACAAATGTGGAGGAAGAAGAGAGCTGGAATTCAGAGAGTTGTTAAGTTTAAGTCTCCTCCCCAATCTCTTGTCTCTGAAAGCATCCTCTTCTGGGGGCATCCTGGGAAGATCATTGAGCTCCCAAAGGGTGGCACCCAGCTTCCGGGCAGAGACTGGTGGCTGCCCGTGCTTGGACCTGCCTGTGAGGCTGGGTGGATACCTCGGAGATCCTACGCTGGGGGAGGCTTCCCTTAGGATCAACGAAGGGGATCGAGAACCCACCATTCTCCAGGTGGGGACTGGAGTAGAGGATCCTCCTCTTTTGGGCTTCCCCACCACAATTGCTCGCTTCAATTTGTAGCCTTGAATCACAGATGAGGTTGTTGATGACGTTGGTGAACACCCTCTTTTCCTGATCTTCGTCCCCTCCTCCATTCTCCTAACAATAATAATGGCAGAAATAAAGACAGATGAATTTATGCAGCCTCTGGAATTATGATATGAGCTACTTGGTTCTTGTTTTGAATGAGACTTGGGTCCTGAAAGCAGGGATCTTGTACCAAACAAAACAAAGATGTTTTAGTTGATTCGCTTGGGGGAATGAGAGGATTTGAACAGCCTAGAAATGAGGGTTATATTGTAGGTTGGTACATTACATAGGGTGAATGAATCAAGGGAATTTGATTCTATGCTCATGCATGAGAGAGACTGGTATTTTATCGGATTGGACTGAGATGAGTAGAGGTCATGTGACAAGAATGATGAGATGGAACCATGTGAACTCCCACCACCAAAAAGTCAAAAATTCCTTTTCTTCACTTCCCTTTTAATTTCTTTTCTTTTTTTTTTCCCATCATGATGTTTTCATGAAAAAACGCAATAAAAATAGTGGCTGGTTACTGTTAGACAGCTCTTATACTGTAGTCCCTCGCGGGCCGCGACACTACAGCTTTCCTTATTACTCCCACGGCCTAGGCCCAAACAAACGCGGCCCAATTCGATGCAAAATAACACGCGCACATTATAAATTTATTGTTACGAGCGACTACATGTCAAATGATGGGCTTTAGTATAGTGGTTAATGCATGTAGGAATGTTACTAGTAGTTTCTGGTTGGATTCTTTATTGCAATTTTGCAACATTATATTTTGATTTATTAATATTATTACTCTTTAATTTGGGTTATAATTTTATATTTTTTTCCTCTAATACTCATAAACTATTTTATACTATTTATTCTTCATTGTAGTACTTTGTAATTTTTTATCAATTTTATTTTTGGATAATCATTATACATTTTTTTTCTAATACACATCAACTATTATAGTTAATGTCTAATAATACGATATTTGGTGTGCAAACATATTATATTTAGTGTGCAATAGGTCAATATTTGATGTGCAAATGTATTAGTACGATATGCAGCGTGCAAATGTACACACTAACAAATACACTTTTAGTACTTTTACACACTGGAACACTAAACCTTTGCACACTGATATTGATTCCGTTACACACTAATATTTAGTACTTTTGCACACTGGAACACTAAACCTTTGCACACTAACACACTATTAATGTCATTTGCATATTGGCACACTAATACTGATATTCATTAATTTACACACTAACAGATACACTTTTACGCATTAACATTTACATCTTTGCACAGTAACAAATATCCCTTTACACATTAAAATATACCCTTTTACACACTACTATGTCTTTGGCACATTTTGTACATGCTGTTTATTGATTTATACACTAACACATACACCTTACTTTTATATATATATATATATATATATATATATATATATATATATATATTTTATAAACAACTATAGGAATAAAAAAGAACGGAGAGCTATTAACAAAAATAATAAAAAATAAATGGCATTTATAGTTATTATATTTTAAGTGTAAATATACTATATAAGAAAAAAAAATACCCTTATCTTATGGATAATGTAAAAGGGAAAAAATGCACCATATTGAAAAAGAAATCCATGTTAGTGCGAAGGAGTTTGTACTCGTATATAAAGGAGTCTATTCTAGACTGTAAATGCGTCTGTGTTAGTGTGCAAAATAGTATATGCTAGTGCGCAATGCAACGGAGTTCGTGGTAGTGTGTAAATGAATCAGTGTACGTTAGTGTGCAAAAAATTCATACTCTGTACAAGTGAGTTTGTGTTGGTGTGCAAAAAAATTTGTGCTAGTGTGCGATTGAATACATAATAGTGTGCGGAAAAATACATTACTATAACGTGTAAAGTGCAAAATGGATAAATAAAATATTAAGAGAAAAATCCAAAAAAAATGCAAAAGACAAAACAGAGAAATGAAGAAAAATAAAAAAGATTGAAATGGACAAATAATTAGGGAAAAATGGATGTCAAATAATGGGAGAGAAAATCAAAAATTACAAAACAAAGTAATTGATAGTGTGCAAAGTGCAAATGAATAAATAAAATATTAAAAAAATACAAAAAATAAAATACAAAAGAAAAAATAGAGTAGGGAGAAAAATAAGACGTTAAAATGGATAAATAAAATTAGGAAAAAAATGGACGCCAAATAACAAGAGAAAAATCAAAAATTGCGAAACCAAGCAACTGAACGCGGCTTGCACACAACACTCTCATCGTACGCTGGTAAGCAAGGAATGCACTCCCCAAGATTCGAAAGTTAATCTTAACTCGGTGGCGTGTTATTGGGGGCAACAGGGGGTCAAAGTTCATATTATTCAGAACCAAATCGAAAGTTCGTATTATTAAGTCTTATATGGCCAAAAATTTGTATTATTAGAATCCAATTTCCCTTTTATTTTTGTTTTAAATCTTTGATAATCTCAATTTGATAAACCTTTGCAGTATTATACATGTAATTATGGCGACTTTTGGGGATGGGATGAGATTAACATCCCTCATTGTTTAGAAAGTTTACTCGTCGTTCATTGGTATTTTTTTTATAATTAAAATTCATTATTTGTCGGTCAATTGGGTTACCTCCAATTCGATACCTCCAAGTTATTATTTTTCAAAGTTCATTATGTTCATATGATTTTTTTTTCTTTTTACTGTTATTAAATTATACTGTTATTTGTATATTATTATTGCAATTAAGGTTTATATTTTTTTTATTGGAGTGCCAGAAGTTTATTCCAATAGTCAGAATTTGGTCTCATTATATTAGACAATACGAAGTTTACTTTAATATTAAGAATTTATTTAATTTTGTCAATGACTAGAAGTTCACCAATATTGAATTTTTTTTTCTTTCTCTTTTAGTCTCGTCAATAAAATCAATTAGAGATAATAGCGAATATATGATGACAAGGAGAATATGGATTTTGATATTTGGAAACTTCTTTGATTAATATCTTCAATTTTGGTCTTTCAATCAAAAGACTTTGTGGAAGCTGTGGAGGTAAATAAGAAAATTGTGGAGGACCTTAAAGCAGGTGCTGTGTTTCTACAATTATTATTACTAGTCTTGAATTGCACTTACGTGCAAGATAATTAATTAACATGGATTAAATTTGGTTGCACCCGTAAATTTCATGAAAAAATTAGTTAAATGCACAATCTACCCGTAAAGATATATATATAAAAAAAGAGAGGATATGTATAGGATTTAGGGGTGTGTTGGAAATTCAAATTTTCTAACTAATACGTACTAAAAAAAATTCCATTAGCCCCTCCTCTCTGAATAAAATAAATTTCTCCCAAATTACATTGTAAAATTGTAGAACTCACGTAAATATTTCCCCATCCAACTTAGACAATCAAACAAAAGAAAAGTAGTTAACTTGGAAAACTTGATCAATTTCCCCACAAAATGTTACTACTACCTTTTTTTTATATACATTTAATTGAATGTGCAATATATATATATATATATATATATATATATGATCAATTAACACTATTTTGAATTTTAAATAAAATGATAACCATTCATACACGATTATTTACATGATACAATGACCTTATGATTTAAGATAAAGAAAGGGTAAAATTGACAATTTATAATTTACACACCATAAGTGTCACTCCCTTTATATATAACATAGACAGATATAAATTATAAAATGGATAAATTTGATAATGTCAAAAGTATACACCATTTAGCCCATTTCACTCTTATTTATAACATAGATAACACATATAGATAGATTAGTTTTTTTTTCCAAAATTGGATAATTACTATAATTATTTTCAAAAAAGAAGTTACTGTAATTATAAAGAAATGGTATTGAAGTTTATTAGATTTTTTTCTTAAGGTTAAGTAACACTACAATGATGGCTATAGATAAAAAAAAATTTCGCAAAAAAAAAAAAAACTAATAAGTATATTGCTTAATTTCATTGAAATTAAAAGATTAAATAAATTAAATAAATTCAAAAGAATTGAATCTACGGTTAAGAGAGAGTGCAAAAAAGTGAGAGGTGTCGCTGGGGTGGTTAATGGAAGGGAGAACGTGGAAGATTTTTCTTAAATAAAATAAAATAAAATAATAATTATTATGACTATTTTATCCTTATATATTTTAGTAAAAGAAGGGTAAAAAAGGCAAATCAAAATTTGCGTACCATAAGACCCCTTTTCTTTATATATAATAAAGATTAATTAAAAATTAAATAAATTCAAAAGAATTGATTCTACGGTTAAGGGAGAGTGCAAAAAAGTGAGAGGTGTCGTTGGGGTGGTTAATGGAAGGGAGAATGTGGAAGATTTTCCTTAAATAAAATTAAATAAAATAATAATTATTATGACTATTTTATCTCTATATATTTTAATAAAAGAAGGGTAAAAAAGGTAAATCAAAATTTGCGTACCATAAGACCCTTTCTCTTTATATATAACATAGATTATTATTATTATTATTATTATTATTATTATTATCCTATTATTTCATAATTTTATAACAATAAAATACCAAATATTTTGTAATTACCATTAATTTATCAAGTAAAATATAATTTGCCGACGTGCAACGCATGGGCATAAAACTAGTTATCTATATTTGCCAACGTAAAAGATAAATAAATACTTTGTGCTTATATTTGTTCAATATATTTAATTGCTTAAAAGGTTATGTTTTAAAATTATAAAATGATAAATTAGAGATAACTTTAAATATTTACTCGTAATTAATATCTTGATTGAAGAAGAATATATTATGAGACGGTAACGTAACAGGCAGTGAGACACTGAAAACTCTTGATCCAGTGATAGCAGCAGCCAGCAGGTATACAGTAAAATAATTTCTTTTCACAAATTCCAAGCAAAAGGCAAAGCTCCAAAACCCAAATGGTACGTGATACCTCCCGCTGTCCAATGACAGGCAAATACAATTCTTTCCTGTATAAAAATGGGGTCCAATTTCTAACAAAAAAAAGAAAAAGAAAAAAGGGGATTCCTCAACCTGTAAGTCTTTCATCATGGTATTTGTGCATCAGAAGTTTTTGGTTTAGCCATCTCCCAAACTCTCCACCTACTTGATTACTACACCACTATAGTAACTCTCCTAAAACTCCCAAGAAACCAGGCAATTAAGTGATTACACATTAACTATGGGTTTGGGTGTGACAAAATCTCCATGTTGCCTTAGTATTATTACGAGCATTTGTATGTTTCTCCTTTCATTTAGCACAGGGACGAAAATATTCCCAAGGTTCCCGACATGGATGGTGCGGGAGGAGCAGCTGGCTAGGGTATCGAATTCAGAGGGATATTCGACCAGGTACTTCACCCAGATACTTGATCACTTCAACTTCAATCCACAGAGTTACCAGACATTTCAACAGAGATACTTGATCAATGACAACCATTGGGGTGGTGCTGCAAAGAATGCCCCCATCTTTGTCTACATGGGTAACGAAGGGGATATTGAATGGTTTGCTCATAACACTGGCTTTATGTTTGAAATTGCCCCCCATTTCCATGCTCTTTTGCTCTTCATCGAGGTACCCATTTCTCCACTTTTTTTTTTTTTTTTTTTTTATCATATGAAGTACCAGCCTAGGATTGACTAATTAATTAATTGGCTACAAAAATTGCAGCATAGGTTCTATGGGAAATCGATCCCATATGGAGGTGACAAGGAGGTTGCCTACAAAAATGCAAGTACCCAAGGGTATTTAAGCTCAACACAAGCATTGGCTGATTATGCAACTCTCATACTTGACCTCAAGAACAATCTAACTGCCAACGACTCTCCTGTGGTTGTCTTTGGAGGTTCCTACGGAGGAAGTATCATCACTACCATTTTCATAAATCTTCCATCTTTGTTCTTTTTAGTTATTTATCTCTATTCAAATTCATGGGTAATCTAATTTACCAAAATTCTACCAGTATTTACCTAAATTTAAAAAAAAATTAATTTTGATATATTGCCGTAAATTTGCCAAAAATAACCAAAATTTATCAAAAGTTATCAAAATTTAACTTTTACTAAACTTTTTTTTACCCGTGAATTTGACAGGTTTTTATTATTATTGATCATTGATTCATGATTTTTCCATTGGAGTTTGATACACGTGGAATTATCTTTGCAGTGTTGGCAGCCTGGTTTAGATTGAAGTATCCTCATGTCACCATTGGAGCTTTGGCATCTTCTTCCCCAATCCTTAATTTTGAAAACCTCACTTCTCCATTTAGCTTCAACAGTATTATTACCCAAGACTTCAGGGTCTCTCTATATATCTCCACTTTATTTTCTTTTTCCTTTATTATTATTGTTTTAATTTTTCCTATCATGTTCTGCTTGTCATCAAGGATTATCACCTAATCTTTTAACTATTAAATTAAACTTTTAATTATACTTAATTCTCATACTGTTCAGTAACTACTAAATACTAAAATATGCTACACACAGTTTTATAAAATTAGAATTTATTTCAATTAATAATTCTATAATATCTCTTCCAAAATACTCCCCCCTTGTTTTTTTCTGACTTTCTTACTCACTTTTCTATTTCATATTATTTATCTTTTTTAAAATTTCAATAACGTATTAATTACTGCTTTTTTATCCATACCATTCATTGAATATAACAGCTGAAAAATTTATTTTAATTTTAAATATATTTAAACAATTTTTCTGTTAACTACCTCATTTATTTTTACAATCTTATTATCACCCCAATCATCTCAATCGATAGATAAAAAAAATTGGAGTTCGTATTTGCGATTAAAGAAAAAAACATATATTAATCAAATTATAATGCTTTACCTCAGCAACTAGAATGTGTTGACCCGCAGCTAGAACTGATGAATTTATTTTATATTATGATGCGTTTGGTATTTTCCTATACAAATATTCTTTTGAGAACTTATTCATGAGCAAGTTTTTTCTAGAAAAATTTTCTTAAGAAAAAATATTTTGGAATGCTTATTTGTTAATTTATATGAATAGTCTCTATAAATATTTGGTAAAGTTAAACTACAAATCTTTTCCCTGTGCCATGAAAAAATAACTTTCTTCATCATCATCTGGGAAAGTGTTCCCCATCTAGCAGAAAACTATTGGGCCGTACTGAAAAACCTTGCCACCATTTTCTTCAACAAAATATGAAAATAGGATTAGATATTACATAATATAATAAAATGGAGTGCAGGCCACCTAGGAAAAGCTAAATAAAATAAAATGGAGTGACGTCAGCTGAGAGGGGCCTAATATGTGTATTATTGATACCAGAATTATTCTAGTGATTAAGAAATCCATTATAAGCAAGGAATCTAACTGGAAATTATTTTTGTCTGTCCTTTTTCTGTGAAAATGATGCAGAGTGAGAGTGAGAATTGCTACAAGGTTATCAAAGACTCGTGGAAAGAAATTGAAGAAACTGGCAAGCACAAAGGAGGCTTAGACAAACTTAGATCCTCATTTAAAATTTGCAAGTAATTAATCTAATCCTTGAGATTCTATATATGTTTGTCATACAAAATTGAGCAGTTATATATATATATGTGTGTGTGTGAGGAATAATTATAAATATATACATATATGCAGAGAATTGGATTTTTCAGCAGATGACGTTGAAAGTTGGTTAAGTACAGCATATATTTATGCAGCTATGACGGATTATCCCACACCTTCAAATTTTCTCAATCCGCTCCCTGCATATCCAGTAAAAAAGGTCAATTTAATTTACTCCACGTATTTTATCTTCTTTAGCATTTAACTGGTTAGCGGATGTAGAAATTGACAATTAATTTGAAATGAAATAGGTCAGAAACATGCATGAGCAATTTAATTATTTACTGAATTTTGATTTGATTTTATGACAATGTGATAGTTTGATATAACATGCAGATGTGTGAGGCAATAGATGATCCAAGAAGTGGGAAAGACACATTTGCAAAGTTGTATGGAGCAGTCAACATCTATTACAACTACACTGGTGACGTCAAATGCTTTGATCTTACAAGTGACTTTGATAAGCACGGTCTTAATGAGTGGTCATGGCAGGTTACCTTCTATTTCTAACTTCATCTCTCACCTTTCTTATTTGCTACTCACTTCATTCCTTAACTCAATATTTAATTTGACCCTAAATTTCTCAGTATACGTAATGATTTGTTAAGTGAAATAAATATCACTTGATTCATAGTGAAAAATATTTTTATAAAAATATAATTTTATAATTTTTTGAAAATATATTGTTAGTAAATAAAGATCAAAAGCTTATATGATAGACCAAGAAAAGTCAAGAAAGACAAATATTAAAGAATATATAGAGGGAGTATTGCTATACATATGTCACACGCCTATTATTATCAATAAACTAATTGTCAAAGACGTATTTGTCTAGATGGTAAGTAGTCCACATTTTCCCTTCTAACCAGTGAGGCATTTTCTTCCTCTACGAGTCTTTATGAGGAATGTGGGAGTGTTGATGAGGAAAGTTGGGCTCGATTGTTGCTCTTTGATATTCCCGACCCCTCAATAGTTATGATCCCATAAAACAATTTCAAATCACTGATAAAATATTGCAGCAGCTGTATAGTAAAAAAGCAACGGAAGTTATTATTGTAAATCTAATGAAGACTAATCCTATATTTATAAGGGGCTTTGGAAGGGGAAAAAATAATCAGTAGAAAACTGAAAAAGGTTTTTGACTCAAAACAATCTAAGTCAGAGGTGAATGGTTGAATTTTGATGCCACAAAGCTGACTTGGCGTCCTTAAAAAGTTCGAATTTGATTGAAAATAATATAAACGGACTGAATCCGATATTAATCCACCGCATCTTTGAATTTTTTAAGGATGCCAAGTCAGTTTTACAACATAGAAATTTATTTCTGGTTTAATAAGAGTAAGTAGGTGACATATTTGATTTGATTATGGGAATATGATTTGGAAATGTGGGGGCAAGGGCAAGGGCATCAAAGATTCCAAACTAAGACATGCAATAGGGCACCGCATCCCCATCAAAGGTATCTTTCCCTTCTTTTTTTTTTTTTTTTCAATGTTGAACCAACTTGCAAATATCTTTCTAATAATTGAAAACTAGAAAAGTATTATAAGATGAACAGAAGCAGTAGCATATTTGAGCAAATTGTACTGTCTTCCCAAATTGAGATATGGCTCTCTTTTCTATCATGAAAGTCACTTTCACTATTTCTCTTGCAAAGAAAGAATCAGGTGAGCGCAAGTTTAATTGGTGGAGCCCTTGCTAGTTGCTATCAACAGATACCCTCAAGTTTTTGTGGACCATATGCTTATTTCTGTATTTGGATCTTTGCCTTATCCATGCTATGTTTTACCATAAACAACTTTCTATATAGACATTGAATAATTCTCAAATCATTAACGAAAAAAATATTTGTGAATAGGTGGCCCTTTTCGTGTAAATCATCTCATATAAAATTTTTACATTTTGAATAGATCAAGAAAATTTCAGGCATAATTTTGAACATGTAGTTACATACATACATGCATTTTACGGCTGAATTATTTACATATGAATTTGCAATGTTCATTCTTAAATCTTAATCCTTGATCAGGCAGCAAGATATAGTGCAAATCCAAATTTATTGGTGGGAATGAGAGTTGAAAGTCTATTTCACTATTTTTTAACACATATAAAAGAGTAATGGCTCATTGTGGACTTGCTTTTAGGACTAAAACATTCACTAGATGTAGCTCAATATGTGTGACATATTTCTTGTTTGTAATTTCACTATTGTTTAACACATATAAAGAGTGCCGACAATTATAATACATGCCCAAATCAAACCAAACCAAACTAACACTTCAAAATTTCATTCAAAGTGAAGTATATAGGGGTTAGATATAAAAGTTTTACCCCAAATTTTGTAATATAAAAAGACTTGTTCTAATTATAATATGCACCCTTGTAAAATGTAAAAGTAATAAAAAAAACAACTCATTACAATGGCTAGAGATGGGAAAAAAACCAAAACCGAAAACCAAATCGCAAAGCTATAAAAATCAAATCAGTAAAACCGGTTAACTATTTGGGAGTTTTAAAAATTGCAATTCAAATTAACCGAACCGGTTTAGGTTTTAGTTTTGCATTTTTGTGAAGTAGTTATTGCGGTTAACCAGTTTTGATTAATTTTATAGCAAAATGTAAAATTTAAAAGCAAAATGTTAAATTATTTCCACAGTTGTTACTTTAAAAATTATAGGAAGCGAAAGTTAACTGTGATTGACCGTAAACTGAATCCAAAAAATAATTAACCGTATTTTCAATGTTGATTGGCGGCTGATTAGGTTTCGATTTTGAGATTTCACTTATACTCCCTCCATTTCTCAATATCTGTCACTTTTATCAATTTTCTATTTTCCACAATATTTGTCCCTTTACAATCCCAATGCAAAATTAATGACAGTTTTTCAAATTTACCTCTTACTTTTGTATTTTTAATGTAATCATATAACTAAAATAGAAATTTAACTCTTACTTTTACCATTTTCAATACAATTATCATTCTTAATATTATTTTCTTAAAATTTTGCAAAACTCCAAAGTGACAACTATTAAGAAATGGAGGGAGTAGTTAACAAAAACCATACAGCTGCATTAACCAGTTACGCCTGTTAGAGTATAAAACAATTCCTAATGCTTCAACCATTAGCTTAAACTTTTGGTTGAGATGGTTTCACAACACCCACTTGTGGCAAGGGCTCCGTGAGTGGTAAAAGAAAATGGTCTTATAAAACTCATGTAAAAAGTTAGTGTTAGGTAAGCACTAAGCAGTCATGAAATTGAAAAATGATAATTAATTTTTCTGTTTTGTATCTTTTGAGTGTAATTACAGCAGACCATATGCATACTAATTGATTCAAATATGTAATTATGAAAGATGTGATATTGATAAGATTAGCATCTAAAAAGTTTTAACAAAATAATTACAGAGAGAGGGTGAATGAAACACTGATAATAGTGTAGTCTTGTTGGATCAATAATATACAATATTTGTTCAAAATTTAGAAACATGTTTATTACAAGTAAATAGTACTTGATCACCCAATAATAATTAAAAGGAAAATTAGATACTAATAATTCTTAAGCCCTATTCATACGAGTAAGTTAATTAGGTTTAACTTAACTCAACCTTCTTTATCCACTACTAAAAAAATGTGTATCACCAACTACTTTTCTCCAACAAATTTAAAATGGCTGGAAAAACTAACCATTTTAGTAACCATTTGATATTCCAACTATTTTTCAAAAAATTTAGTGGGAAAAAGGATCGGAAATTCCAACCACTTTTGCTAAAATGGTTGGAAGTTTTCCCTACTATTTAAAATTGATTGGAAAAACGGTTAGTAATCCGACCATTTTAGCAGCTAATTGTATTTAAATATATTCATTTGTCATTTATACTACTGGGATTAATTCTCTAGGGCCTGGAGCCAGGAAGATGAGACTTATTGGATGCCCATTGTGTCCATTAGCCCAATAGTAAAGTCAGACACAAAAGTGGATTTCATACAATAATTCACCAAAAAAAAACTTATTTATGACATTAGTTAATAGCTTGAATCTGGTATGCACTGTTTGGTGTACATGAAATTGGGCCAAAAAAATGCAGGCTTGCACAGAAATGATACTGCCAACGGGAGGGAACAACAAGGACAGCATATTCCCGGCTTCCAACTACGATTACGATGACCTTGTTTCTCAGTGCTCCATTGTCTATGGTGTCCAGCCTCGACCTCATTGGATCACCACTGAATTTGGCGGCTTTGTTAGTTCCTTTAATTTTCCCCCTATATATATTCTTTTTCTCCATTCATGCTCCATTAATCTCCCACAACTAATCGTTTAAATTAAATCAAACAGGACATAGAAAGGGTGTTGAGACACCATGGCAGCAACATCATCTTCTTCAATGGTATCCGTGATCCTTGGAGTGCTGGAGGGTAAACTTTCAACTTTCAATCTCAATCTTAATAATCTTCCTTGCTTTCTAATTCTTTAATTAACGAATTAATGCATATGCATATGCAGAGTGCTCAAGAATATCTCCCAGAGTTTAGTAGCCATTGTGGCAAAACAAGGTTTGTCCTAGCTACATACACCCTACATAATTCATACTGGCCTGTTGAAAATTAGGTCCAACTCGATAATATTTCATTTAAATTACACGCTCCTAATTATGCCATATAGTGAAGCCATATAGCCATCTTGAGGAGTTTCGCCAGGTCAAAATTTGTGGAGGGAAGATGCGGTGAAACCGACAAGGGAAGTACACACAATATCTATACTAAACTTGGATGGGCTCATAACCATCAACAACAATACAACACAACCACTTGGCGCAAGTAAAATCCAACAATTCAATCTCGACCACAAAAATACATACCTTCACTAATCATTCAAATACCAATGTAAAACTTTCACCATAGCCCAATAACACCAAGAATATCAAAAATCACTACTAAAACAACAAATAGCAATCAGGGCACAGTAGATCGAGATATTTTCCAATAAAACTATGAGTTCTATTATGCCTAGCTCTTATACCAGATGAAGCGTATGGGAACCTAGGTTCTATATAAATCTCGAGGATGTGGAAATCCACCCATAGAACTCATACAATACCAACTACTATATTTAGGGGTTTGGATATAAGAACAAAAACAAGAAGGAAAGCAGCAAACAATATGAAATATTTTATAAAGTAAAAACTCATCAAATTGAACTAGAAAAACCGAAAATCTTGCACAAGGAACTTCCACAAGCAAAGAACCTGGAACCACCGAAGGAATCTCACAAAGAGTGTGAAGAAGCACACCTACTCACAAAGAAAGAGAATTTACACAAGCAATTCCACCAAGGATTATCTTTTCATTGATTTAGGATTTCAAACCCTTCAATTACAATCTCCTTAAGGGAGGATTCACTCTCTAAGAGTTTGTGTTCTAAGTCTAACCTAGCTCACAAAATGAGCTTTTATTTGTATATAAAGAAGAGGGGGAAAGGGGGAAAATTACAAAGGGAGAAAGAAAAGAGAAACACACGTTTTGGAAAAACCCGAGCAGGTCACAGGCGTGACCCAAAAGGGGACAGGTATAACCCTTTTGAGAAAACCTACTTGAGAATCCTTTTGGAAAAGATTATTTTGTTCAACACAAATTGTAATAGATTAAGGCTCTGTCCAACAGTACCGTTTGGGGTAGGGTTTAGCGTCTTGAGCAAGTCAAAACTCTAATTGCATAAATATTAGCGTTCGGTAAGCTAGCGTTTTGGGGAGCATTTAGCGTTTTAACGAGCGTTCTGTGAAACGTTAATAATGTTAACGTTTAGCGTTTTGGAGTAACGTTTCATATTTTTCGTTCAAAAGATACCCTTTGAAAATTTAATCTTTGGAAATTATTGATATCCTTTTATGTCAATTCACATTAATATGTTTATTCAACCGCTAAATTTACCAAACATAATTCTCATTTGAACAGTCATCCGCTATTCGCTACTTAAACCGCTATTCGTTACATAAACCTCTAGCCGCTATCTAAAACACTGATTTTGGCAAACATGGCCTAAGTAAAATGTCTCATTGAACTTAACTTAATATGTTTTTTTTTACTTGGAGTAGTAGCTACCGAACGATTTTAATATCTTGGGTTAATGGAACCAAGGGTCTTTAAATTGCAAAATTCAAAGGTAAGATTGTTATATCCAATCTCTCCATACCTCGATTTGATGGGGCTTTGGAGTATTGATTTCGTTATTTTATTTGAAGTAAGGAGAAAGTTTCTCTTAAATAATTAATTTTGACAAATATTTTTCTTGATAAAATCAAATCCAAATAAGAAAGTCAAATAGCTAATTGAAATTACCATCAACTAGGAACTAATTAATTATTTAGGCAGGGGCGGATCTGGGGTTATAGTACCCCTAATTTGGAAGTCGAGATCCGCCACTGAATTTAGGTAACAAAGAGGTAACAACTAAGAGATGGTTGTCAAATAGGGCCATTGATATTTTGTCTTTAACAAATTTGAATAACAAACAAAAGGAACAACCATTTATTGATCCCATAAAGCAAACCCTAGATCCAGAATTATATATGATAATATTATTTCTAATTTCTAAACCGAATGAAAATCACAGGAGCCCATCATGTGGATTTGAGGTATTCAACAGAGGAAGATCCAGACTGGCTGAAACAAGTCAGGACGATGGAGGTTGAATATATCCGGAAATGGCTATCTCAATACTACAATGACATGGCTGTCTTCTAACATTTTCTGTGTTCAATTCATTGTTCACAAGTTCTACCCGATCATATTTACTTGTATTAGTTAATCATTATTTCATCAACACTATCTTGCTAGTTATATTGTGCACAAGCTTTATAGCTTGGTGCATGTGTTTGTTTCATGTATTATCCTGCATGTATGTGTCCTTGATAAATGGTAAGTTGGTAACCATCTTAATCATGTATATATATTTTGTGACAAATAAGTGTGTTGGACAATTAATTTCCTATCTTGCAATGTACAAAGGCATATTAAATACATATGTTTCAATGGTACTGAATCTAAATAATGAATTACTCCCTTCGTTCCATATTAATTGACATATTTCAAAAAATTTCACATATCAATGTTTAACTAAAAAAACTACCCAAATAATTAAATAACACTATTTTTCAAGGTGTTTTTTCGGATATCAAGGTGTAGGTATTGAGAGAATGTGAGTAGAAGTAATTTTATTTATTGAAAAAGAAAAAAGTTGACATAATAATTAAGGTTAAAATAATTAAATTAGGTATTGAAAAATGGAAAGTGACAATTACTTTGGAATAAAAAAAGTTAGTTTAAGTGTCAATTAATATGGAACAGAGGGAGTATATTTTTAGAATCTGTCATTATTAATATTTTTATATTTCATTGGTTTCTAATTACCTGTCATGCATGAAGTCAACTTTTGCATAGTTTGACAATTAGTTATTCAATATATATATAAGTTTTTTATCATTAAATTTTCCATGAGAAATGCTTTCATAAAAATCTAGATGGTCAAATTTATATAAATATATTATTTAAGAAATTAAAGGTTAAAAAAGGTATTCAAAACCATGAAAAGTCAACAGTGAAAACTATTAAGATACGAAAAAATATCTATTTACATCAACTAATTTAGATGATTATGCATAGCTAGGGTATTTCACCTACAACAAAATTATACTAAACTAGACCAAATTTGAAGAGAATAGGAACTCAAGCTTGTTAGAAAACTTTCTGTCAAGTGACAACAATGGGTACCCCGACAACAACTCCTATGTATTAGATTTCATAGGTAACAAAATTATTGAATATGCATGAACAATCTCAAACTTTTGTTTGGTAACATTGTTCTTGGTGTCACGGAACGTTCTAGAAGCATTTGGAAAGTCACGAAATGTTCTAGAAGCATTCTAAACCTTCATATTTTAAAATCATGAGATCTCTAGCATTTTCTAGAAGTTCCTAGACAATGTATCAGGGCTGGGTTTGGAGAAGATGACTACTAGCTTCTACGTTAACGTTGTCAATCCACCGAGTGGAAAGAATAGAAGGGAAATGAAGAAATGGCAAGGTAAAGGGAGGGGTTGAGGTACATGATGGCCACACTCAAGGGACCATAGAAGACACTTCTAAGGTAAGTGATGCTTCCCTCCTCCTTAAAATTGTTGCATAATTATGGTGGCGTCGTAGGAAAGATGATGTCAATCTTGGGTTGGATTCCATCATTGCAAGGGATACCTTTAATTAAGAGGGTGTTTAGGCTCGGTTTTGAGCTTAAATGTGTCCCTTTTCCCTAAGGTTTTGACTCGGTTCCGCGTGTGTTTGTTAATATTTTCACTTTATTTTCTTTCTTTTGTAGTTTCATCAGCCTTAGGATGCTTATGGAGCAAAAGCACGCAAAACGAGGCCAATTCAGGCCTAAATGCAGAAGAGCCGGCATATCCCGAGGAAACTTAGCCCTGGAGAAGAAGAACTGAGCCTTAACCACAATAGTGGATAAGAAACAAGAAGGAAATCCTCCAGCAGGGGAGTGACGGTCGTGACACTTGACCTCACGGCCATGACCCCGTTGTGACTTGGCTGCCAAAAGTAAACGGGAAAGTGCTACGGACAGAAAATGATGAGCCAACTTTCACTTATAAGTGAGAGTCTGACTTAGTTTCACCAAAATGATAGGTAATGGCATATCCTTATATTTGTCAGTTGGAGGTCAACTTTTGTTATAAGGCTTTGACTTCTGGATCCTCAATGAGCTTGGGAGCTCCCGAGACTGACTTAGTCTTCCCTTTGAATGACTTGGAGCTTCCTGACTCCTCTACTGTCAGTGTTTTGATGAGCTCAGGTTCAGATTCTTACCCATTGACCTCCATCACATCATCATCCCCTTCAGTATTCAGGCCTAGCTTCTCATTGATTTTGGTTATGGCTTGCAACATGTTGTCAATCACTTGTTGTTGCTCGTGGAACCTTTTCCCAAATTGTAAAGACCAAGCCTTGCATCTTGGTGTGTCATTCCTCCAACTACAAAATAAACATTAAAAGAAATAAAATGATAAGTTAGATGAATGAATAAACAAATTGGGAAAGATTTGAAACAAAATTGCTCCTTATAAGATTTGAACTTGTGACCTTTAAATATCCAACCACAAGGGTATTCATGATTCACTTTACACATACCAATATACATAGATTTCCTGGAGCATGGAGGGTGTCGCGGCCCCTCCCCCCCTCTAGCTCCGCCCCTAGGTACCTAGATCTATGGTATCTGACAGAGATACCAAGTTTCTAAGTCATTTTTGGGTGACTCTTTAGAAGAAGTTAGGGTCTCAGCTCAAGTTTAGAACAACTTGTCACCCATAGATGAATGGATAAACAAAAGTGGCTAATAAGATAATTGGAGCTTTGCTTTGAGGCTTGGTGAATAGGAGCAAGTTTAGTTGGGATACTTTCCCTCTCCATGTTGAGTTTGCCTCCAATAGGGCACCCAACAAGGCTACTAAACATTCCCCATTCTAGGTGGCCTATGGGAAGAATCCCATTACACCTTGGTTCAAGATTGTTCCTTGAGTTTGATTTTAGCGCAAGATGTTCCAACCACATCCTGAATTCTACTGGAATAAACAAGCAATGATCAAGGGGTTTGTAACCCTCCTTCACCTACTCTGAAACAACAATGGAAGGAAGGCCCTAGGGAGTTTTTGAAGGTCAGTATGTAGAGTGTTTGGTGTCTCAAGATCAGGCTTGGAGGAGCAGCTTGGCCTTAATGATCCTACTCAGTTTAGTGAACTGAATTTTTGCAGAACCCCAACCCTAACAAGTAGGGTTCCTAAGGCTTGTGTAAGCTGTGTGGGTTATAGTAATGTATGCTCTTGGTTTCTTTGTATTCCCTAATGTTCCTAGTGGTTGTGGTCGAAGAGTACAACCCACTGTTATCCTAGGGCATTTTTTGTAGCCCCAATAACCCAAGGCAGTCACTAGTAGAGCACAACTAAAGTCGTTTTGGGAGTTTCAGTTTCTGGTGAGGTTTCTTTTGTCATTTTCTACTTTAATCGAGTTACCTTAATAACTATTTGTTACAGCCAACATCAACGCATCTAGGAGTTATTTAACGCAAGTAAATCACAACCAATATAGGTAAATTGCATGAAGATGGTCTACTAAACCAATAGAAGGCAGTCAGGCAGTAACTTGAGTTTAGTTGGTTTCTTTTTCTTATAAACGATGTAATTATGTACATTATTAGTTATAAGTATCTCATTTAGATGTGATTATATATAACCTAGGCTGATTAGAGGTTTCTTCATGCTTAGGAAACCTCATTTTAGAAGGTTGTCTGCTTGCTTGCTTTTGTTTTAAAAGACAAACCTTCTGTAAACCAAGATGATCATTTCGCGTTTATGAAATCTAGTGGAGCTTTATTTCTTCTCTTGTGTTTTGTTAGTCTTTTAACAACTCTTAACGTTCTGCTCGACTATAACTAAGCCTTGGCAAGCTTAGTAGGTGATTAGTAGAGCTTAATTCATACTTGAAGTGGTGTGGATTGTATCTCCAAGTGTGAGTTGAGTTGGCCCTTGTGTTTCTGGCTGTGGTGAGGTTTGTATCAGTTACGGCACGAGTTTTACCCTTTCTATGTTTTCCTTTCCTTGATCTTGTCTTTGATTCCAAAGATAGCTTGGTTAAGATCAATAAGGTCTTGATAGGTGTTTTGGCGTTATCCATTTCTTTGCACCTTGATTGATAGAGTTGCACATACATCAGTAATGTAGCAATTTTCAGTTTTATGTCTCCGGCACTTATGGTAGTTACAAAGCTTCCCTGGGTTCCAACTCTTCTCGCTCTTAGTTTCTACCTTTGCCTTAGGTAGGGGTAATTGGATTATCCCTCTTTTTTATTGGTTGTTTGTGGGAAACACCACAAGTGGTATCTATGGAGTGTCACTCTCATTCTTGAGTGGGATAACATTATATTTACGTTGTTGTACAATGTTCGACTTGATAATCTTGTGGTTATTATTGGTGGTGCTCGTGGCCCCTTGGTTGGTGATGGGGGTTTCCCAACCCTTATTAGCTAACCTTCGTTCATTCCTAGCCTCGAGTTTCACACAGAGGTGTTAGATAGTCAAAGTCTTCTATCACATAAACTTCGAGTTGCTGCTTGCGGTTCTCATTGAGTCATCACATGAAGGTGGAGAGTTATCGTGTCATTGACAATGGCTCCATTATCTGTGACACCATAGTATGCCACTTCTTGTTATATCTAAAGGGTTCATCTTATCGTTGTTTGAGTGACATTTAGTCCTCGAGGGATGTCCGCTTCTTTTAAATTGGACTGTAGTGGCTAATAAAGACCTTATAAAGTGTTGTCAAGTCGTTGTGAGTCTCAACTAGTAAGTGCAGTACTAATCTAGGGCTTCATATTTAGAGTGGAAAGGAAGGTAGGTGTATAGATATCAATTTCTATTCCCTTGATCGACATAGTATGGAGGAATTCCCACGTATGGTGTGTAGGACTCCTCGAGGGTATGAACTTCTTTAATGACTATTCCATTTTTTTGGGAGCTTAGTTAGAAGTCAGATTGGTGGTTCAAACTCGACATATTGATCTACAAATACCGAGACCTTGCTGAGTGCTTGCTTGAACCTAACACGCTCCACCTCAATCTTCTTCATTTCGACACCCTCAAAAAATTTAATGTCGAAAGTAGCAAATTTTGTTATTGCTTTCTAAGCTCTGTGTGCTGATGATCTGATGAAGGTGAAGGGCATCTGGTTCTCGAAGTTGATAGTTATTCCAACTTTGGTGGGTCCATACATTGAATTTTCCCTTCCCTTCTAGAGTGCGTTCGGGTAGCTCTCCACTTCATCATCATCTAGGCTAAGGCCTATATGCTTGCTCATCGGCTTAACATCCCCAATGATGCCATCAATAGTGTTTTGTTGTTGTTTAACCCTTATAGCTTGGTGGGTTTCTTTTTCTTCCATCAATCTACGATACTCTTCAAACTTCTTCTCGTGTTCTCGTGAAGTGTCAATCACGAGGTTCTACATTTTAGAGAAAAGCATGTCTAGGTCCTTGAAAGTCATGCTTTCATTGTTTGTTTGGTTCTTTGTATTGTCGGCCATTGTGAATATCAAATTGTGGTGAGCTCGGGAGCGACGTAATGTGGATTGTGCATCAACCTCCTTGGCTGGTTCAGGCTTATATGGGACTTCCTAGTGCAAACTCGACACTTATATGCTAACTCAGGACCCGACCCACTCATTACAGGGTTTTTATGTTGACATGTTAAACTTACATGATCATAGGGCGGATGTAGAATACAATGCACTTTTCCAACAATAAAGGGAAAACCAATCATCAAAGCTACACTGGATCGAGTTACATCAGGCCTATAGAGCCCTTCAAATTCAAAAATAGCTTAGAGTTAGATTGGAGGTTCAAGACAATGGCACATATCAAACACACTAATTGAGGAGAAACCAATCACCAAACGCTCAATCAATCGAGTTATGTTAGGCTTGTAGAGCCCTTCGACCTTAGAAACATACTGGAGTCAGATAATTGGTCCAAGACAAGGTTAGACACGACAAAGGGATGCACCAGTCATCTAACCCCACTAACTGAACTCATTTTAGGCCTATGAAACCTTTCAAACTCAGAAGCAAATTTAGGATCAGATAAAAAGGTTCAAGAAACAGACAAACACTATAAAGGATCGAGTAGGACCAAGAATGCACGCACCCCACTGCTTTCTTCCTCAAGCGATGCAGCCGATAAATTACACCTAAATCCCCGTACTAGCCTATCTAGGCGCCGGTTACAGGGTCCAAGTTTCTTTGACATGTATAGTGTTTGGACATGAGTAGTTCCTATAAATCATAGCAAACTAGAGTAGCACCTAAGGATCTTAAAGTTAAATCTAGTAAAGAAACAAAGCAAACAAATATACAAGATGGACATATAGCATACATATGCACTAGAGGTTAAACTAGGTTTTCATGCGAGGTCTCCATGCATCGCCCCTTATTATCCTCAATCATGAAACACACTAAGGATATCAGGGCATTTCCCGTTTGCTTTCTAGAAGCATTCGGGTACTGCATGGGATAAATGTAGGGATCACAGGCTTAAGTAATGGAGTGCATCGCAAAGTAGCAAGACCCAAGCATCCATGGGTAGATAAAGTGCTCTAGATATGATCCAATCACCTCTTACGTTTCCAAGTCAATTCGACTCAAGCGATGCATGGAAGATGCCTATGTCTAATACAAATGATTAAAAGAGTGAAATAAAGTAAGTTTTGTCTTCTACCTAAATAAAAATAATATAACGCTTTCAAGTTTTACCGTCTTTAAGTTCCAAGGTGAAGTCACCATTTTGTAAACGCTCCCGAAAAGTTCATCCCAAGCAATAATTTTATGGTTCACCCCAGTATAGACAAAGAAACAGTTTAGGGACAACTTAGCAACAATTTTAGCTACTTTAAAGATTTTTGAACTTGTATAAATAACCCTTGAATTATGCACAAAACAAAGAATATAAGGAGATGAAATAAAAAGAAAAGGAAAGAAAAACTTATTGAATTATGCATAATCAAATTAATATTACATAACAAAAAAAAGAATACATGGAAATGAAATTAAAAGAAAAGGAAGGAAAAACTGAATTCTGAACTGATCCTGGTTATAATAGGTTTACAGGAAAGAGAGCAAAATCTCCCTTAAAGAAATGAAACCAGATTAACACTGTAATAGACAGGTTATGATATAGTCTAATTTTATTTCACTTTTCTCTTAATTTCCTTGCCCTAGTTCCCATAATTGCACACAAATATTAATTAGATTACACATGATTCAGAAAGACTCATGAGGTAAACAAACTTAACTATAAAAAGTTCACCATACAAGACTAAAGACTAATCAATGTAAGTCATGAAAAAAACAGTTGCCAATCAATTTTGAAAACAAATTAACAAACTTTAATGATTAAGTACAACATGCAAACCAAAAGATAGGTTACTATAAATAACGCTTCCTCCCACACTTATTTTACCACATATACACAAGTGTGGACAGAAAAATTAAACTTATCCTCACTACGGCACTTACGTATGTGAGGAATGCATAAAACCCCTTTCCATACTTATAAATTTATAAAACTAAGGATGAACAAAAATTATTAGATTTAAAATTTAGTTGGTAAAAGTAAATTTTATTAAATTATATACTATATATATTGGACTGGTTGTATACTTATATTTTGGTTAAATGGGTCAATTAATATTTTTTTTTTCTAAAATCAGACGTGGGATAGAGAAAAGCAATATATTAATGTGATTCTTTTTGCTAAAAATGAAAGGATATCAATTGATGTTCAATTAAATTAAGCGGCAGGCCATGTTTTGGAAGCGCCACTTTTCCGTTTTTAGTGGCAATCCCAATACATACATATTCACCATAACAATTTGTAGATGAAAATTTAGAAATTAAAGAGCTATTTATTAGTGTAGTTGGTAGTTGAATTAAATGTGGAGGGAATCAAACTTTCTGTTAGTGTCGAGAGTAAGCTTACAACCCTAATGTATAATTCTTTAGGCTTGCCAGTCTAAAATGACAATCTTTACTTAAGTCGAATTATTTAAGAAGGTAGAAGAAAATGAATAACATTATTTCATGGATTTAGTCATTAATGTATACGAATATGAAGAACAATAAAATAAAAAGACCAGAGAGATTATGAAGATGCAAATATTGTACAAGTATTGATCAACGTATGAATTACATGATGATTAATTTGAATATAAAAATGACAATATGATAAATGGAAAAAGGTAAATCCAAATTTCTGCAAGTAGCAAGCAAGGAGAAATGGAGGAAGAATAGAAAATAATCTTCATAGTGTCAATATGTCTAGGAGATTACAAGGTAGTCTTGACGATTGATCAAAGAGTATTTATCATGTTTTCGGTATGAATAACATGTAGGAATATATAATGGCGACGGGATATGCATTTAATCCGATTATTATCTATTAAGGGGCAAATAACTTCTAACTTAATTACAAAACTGGTATTAAATTCCGGCATCCACACATGGCTACTAGTTTTTCCCTCTTAGAAAGCATGTGCACCTCAATAAACCATTTATGGCTTACTCAATCGTACCTTTTGGTTCGATCGAGTTGTGTCATTGGACTACACTACATAAGATTATGAAACAAGCTAGCATGTGTTGCTTATGTAAGCTTCCTCCATATTGAGCCCTTTGAAGATTGCAAACACTTGACTCTTGAGAAAACAAAACCAGTCTTTGGAGGCTTTCCGCCAATCAATGAATTCTCATATATTTCTTTGCACTCCTGCACCACCTGTTTTTTTTTTTTTTTTTTTTGATGACAATGTTAGACATTTTTTGCACTTAGAGAAATCCAATGTAGCTTTAATGATGCAAAAGTAACAGTTCATATATCACGAAGAGATGTAAATGAGTCATTATAGAGAATAAAATGTAACAACAATCTTACAAATTTACAAACATAAGAAGATATGAAGGAGACCTTCTAAGGAGAAATTTGTCTTTTCTATTACGGTTTTTTAAGCTTTTATGCATGGAGTTGAACTCAATTGTATAATTTGTAAGAACATTAAATTTCATGCATTTATGTGAACACATGAGTCCAGTGAAACTAAGATGAACATCGTGAGTTTGACTGACCTCTTTAGCATCTTTCTTTGGTATACCTTCTCGTAGACCCACAAGCTTCTCGACCACATCAGGCTGTAAGAGGAAGTGATACAATTTCTCACACTCAACACATATACAATTAATATAACTTTATAAAGTATTTAAATTTTACCATGCGACTAAGAAATAATTCTAGCACAATCTTATTATGAAATTCTACGGTCCAAGTATAGCTCAAAATTTTATACTACAGAAATAAATAATTTAAAATCTTACTGGGCAATCAGGTTGATGCTCTAGAATGTTTGTGTAAACAAGTGTGAATGTGTCCAAGCTCTCAGCTGATGCTAGCTCCCTTAAGTCACACATTATTTGAATTTTCTTCTCAACTTTCTACAAGAAGTTAAATAAATCGTTGATAAAACTTGCCTTTCAAAAATGCCTAAAGATAATTAGGAATACATTAATTGGTCTACTAATTTTATGATAAATGAAAGCTTACAGATACACTTATGTAATCCTTGAAGAACTCTATCAACACTTCCTCATCTAACCTCATCCTCTCAATGGTTTCTTCCTTTATGTGTTCTTTCTGTATTGGCAAGGAAATAATAAGAATATCATACGTAAGAATGAAAATTACCAAGACGTTGATCACAGAAAGGTATGATCTATTTTGATTGTTATCATATGACCATGCAATGGGGAAATAACCTGTTGTAAGAGATGATCAACATAGACTATTGCCGTTTCTGTTAGACAAGCCTCAACAAATCTCCGAAATGATCTTTCTTCAATGTACCTTCAAAAGAATAAAGTAAAAACTTTGAATCTATGAAAAGTAAATCATCATTGCCCTTAAATTAAGGATAAAAACAAATGACAGATATAAAATTGCAATAATAACAACATGATTTTTCATTGCATCATGAGTTCCGTTAAATAAGTAGTTGTAATGGTCGCAACAAAAAAAATAAATAAGTTGTTGTAAATGATGATAACATCCATTATAGGTTTTGTCTAATTATGGATTAGGGAGAACTATTTATATGCATAAGTGTCTGTCTTAAAGAAGCTCATCGTTAATATCATGGTTTCTGAGCGTAGTGTTTATACAAATGAATAACTTTCAGTATTTTCAAATAAAGACAATGAATTCATGTACATTTTAAATTAAAAATAAGATATGACAACTAAGAAAAATGTAAGAATAAATATGTGCTTATTGTCATTTATAGATGTTGTTTCTCTAAACCCTGCTCCCAAATAGCCCTCATGAGGATGCATACAGTTCGAGTACTTATAAAATAAATTTAGAAAGATTTATGAATTTATAAAATTTCATCAAGGAACATATATTCAGTGTATGCTATCAATATCGATAATACTGCAAGAACATAGAGCATACATCTTAATATCCTGAAAGTAATCTCCAAATGTTGCAACTAAGTACTCTGTTACTTGTCCTTCAGACCATTCTACAAACGAACAATGGATACAAAAGTGAATTCATAATAATATAATGCTTTCAAAGAATAATATAAATTGCATTAAAGCATATGCACTTTAAAAGTTACACAAAAAGAGTGGATCATACTTCTATTTCAAGTCACGATTAGAATGCAAACAAAATCATTGTCAGACAAAGTTTTGATATCATTAAAAATGCTAGATAATTTCAAGTGTGTTGGAAAAACAACAAGTTGGGTTGGAAATTTTTTTTGGGTAAAGTGAAAGATTCGTAGACATACCTACTCTCCTTATACTTCAGTATCAACTGCACAACGTCTCAGGGATAAAACTCTTTCAAGGAAACTTGTATGAACTTAATTTCAAATTTTATGGAACAAATTCTTGAATTACTGCATTTAAAACTAGAGAAGTGTGTTTTTGGTTCGAATGAGATTTGAATAAATAATGACAGTGATGGACACCTATTTATAGGTTGGGAAGAGGCACTTAGAGTAGGATGAATGAGATTAGTTGCTAATTAATGGCGATTTTAATATCTTTCAAAGCTTATTTCCAGGTCTAGTTTCATGTGTACTCTTTCTGGTTATATTTTTGCTAATTTTTTGGGTTTGGAATTCATTAAGTTCTGGTGAAGATGATGAGGTTATTTTTTCTGGGTTGAATTTGTTTTTTTCTTTTGTTTTGGGTAGTATCTTGATCTCCATCTAGGTATCTTGTCCTTTTCATGTTCACTAAATTCTGGGTTTCTTCAAGATTTAGGTTTGTTTGTGACCAAGGTCAACTAATGGCCATGTAGTCTTCTTTTCCAACTCGATCTCACATATCAATTTAGGTTCGATTTTATTGTTCATTAGATTCATCCTAGTTGCTTGAATGTTTAAATGGTTTGATACTCATTTCTCATGCTTTGATTAAAACTAGATGGAGCTCGGTTCAATCTAAATGAGAGAACTTAATTAAGTTATTAGAGAGAGGGGCACATAAGATTTACAAAGAAATAGATAGGGGGAGGTTTTAAGATAGAGAGAGAGAGAGAGGCATATAAGAGGGTTTAATCTGAATGAAAAATTTGTGTTTGATCTGTCTTGCTAGGTTAAAAAATTTTCTAGATTTGAAAAAGTTGGAGAGTAAAGAAATAGAACGATGATATTTTTCTGGGCATGGATTGATTTTTTCAAGTGAAATTAATCAAAAGATGAGGATTTTAATTTTTACTTGGGGTCTTTAACTTGAATTATTTGTAAATTTGGGTTTGATTTTTGGGTTTGAATTTTGAGTGCATGAGAAAGGTCTAATTTCTGAGTTTATTTTCAAGGAAGGGGGAAGGAAGGAGGCATTTGCTGTGAGAGAGGGTATGATTTGCGCTTGATTTAACATCTATGGTGGCAGGTGAAACCAAAAAAAAAAACTCGATCAAGCATAAGTCCGACAAGCCACGTTAGCAAACCACCGAGTCACTACCTACAAACTAGGTAGTGATCCGAAAAAATACGATTTTATTTTTTTGTGACCACTCTCATTCAAAAACAAGTAGGGATTTTTCTAGTCCAAATGGCAAAAGTAGGGATTATTAGAATCAAACTTTACACACACACACACACACACACATATATATATACATACATACATATATAGGATTTTCGGATGATAATATATCGACCTTTGGGGGTGTTGGATCGTAATATATTGACTTTTACTATTAGATAACAATATATCTGACCTTTATACCTAGGTGACATTATTATACCAATAGTAACTAATGTGGTAATGAACCGGTCTCCATGCTAATATGGCTGGCGGAGGGAAAACAAACCTGCCCCAACCCAATAACCCCATTAACCTCTCCATTTTTCTCACTAATCCATATTACAAGAGATTGATTGGTTGTTGCCACATTAGTACGGAGACTGGTTCACCACTCCGTTAGTCACTGTGATATGACCAATGTTTTTAACATGGGTTAGTGAAAAAACGGAGGGGTTAACGGGATTAGTGGGCAGGGGTCAATTATTGTCCCTCCGCCTATCATGTCAGCAGCAAGACCCGTTTACTAGTCACCACCCCTTAGTCATTATTGGAATAATAATCTCACCTAAGTATAAAGATCGGTGATACTTTTGTCCAATAGAAAATGTTGGTATATTACAATCCAATACCCCCGAAAATCGATATATATATATATATATATATATATATATATATATATATATATATAGCGGATGGATCCTGTGAGTAACAACTTCCCGTGAAAAGATGAGAAATAACACTGTGGATATGAGAATTTCAAAGGTGTGGACATGGTCCCATGTAGACATTGTGTATAACATGTGCACATGGCATACGGAACCATATCCACACCTTTCAATTTCTCATTTCCACAATGTTATTTCTCACATTCTCTCGGGAAGTTAGTTCTCACAAGATCCGTGGATCCTATGAGAAATAACTTCACGTGAGAAGGTGAGAAATAACACTATAGAAATAGGAATTTCAAAGGTGTGGAAATGGTCCTATGTGGACATGGCATTCGGAACCATATCCACACCTTTAAAATTCCTTTGAAATTCTCATTTTCACGTTGTTATTTCTTACTTTCTCACGAGAAGTTATTTCTTATATATATACACACACTTGAGAAAGTTGTGTTCGAATAAAAAATGAGATATAACAATAGTATCATTCATAAACTTACGTATAAGCAATCTCTTTTCATAGAGGTATGGTAAGAACGCCATTTCTAATATTAGGAAAATGATACATATATACAAAAATGAAAATTTAGGATGATCCTACAAGAAAATCTTAGTCAATTCTGAATTACCTTTTTGATAGAGCTTGACTAATAACTCTTGCACTCCGGGATCTTCAAAGATAACAGTAACAGTTTTATGCACAGCTTCCTAACAACAAGTATTGTTTAATATTCATAGTACTTAAACAATGTTGAACCCTAGCACTTCATATAAATACGGAATTTACTTCCATTTATACAGAAAGGGACGCTCAAATTATGAAATCTTTACCCGTTAAAAGGGTATGCTCTAATTATGTATAAGTATTAAAACAACTTTAACGTTGTCACTAACACTTGATGAAGTAATTTATATAAAATAAAATAGGTTCTTAAGACACATACATTTCAATTCACTTCTTGGAATTATGATAGTTACCTTTTTAAAGTAAATCAAAGATCTACTTATATTTTGAAGTTTATAACTGGTCCATATAATCCAATAATCTTTAATATCGTGCTAAATAATATGCCCATTACATATAGTCTTTAAGATAGAAATTTTGAAACATGATAAATGAACTAATTAGTTTTTACCCTTTGAGTTTAAGGAAAAATAAGATTTTACTCATCAGGTTTTGGAAATTAGGTTTACCCTACTACTGTATGTGCAACTCACTAATCATAGTGCAAAGAGGTGGACAATACCAAAAGACCAACTGAGACCTTGTTGTTCTTAACTAAGCTTACTTTGGGATCAAGGACAACATCAAGGAAAGGAAAACAAAGAAAGAAAATGATAAAACATGTGCTTAAGCTGATATAGACCTCCCCACAGCTTGAAAACACTAGGGTCAAACTCAATTCACATCAAAGACACGGACTACACCACTTCAATCTTGAACCAAGCTCTATGTATTACCTACTAAGCTTGCCAAGGCTTAGTTACAGTCAAGTAGAAGAACGAGAGTTGTTAGAACACACACACACACACAAGGGGAGCAGCAACACTCCACAAATTTCATAAACTCGAATGTTGGAAATGGTTTATTTCTAGCTTTGCCTATAAAACAGTAAGCAAGCAAGTAGACAGCTTGCTTATGAGGATTCCTAAGTGTGAAGAAACCTCTAATCAGCCTAGATTACATGTAACTACATCTAAATGAGTTGCTTAAATCTAATTACATACATAATTACATCAATTACAAATATAAGATGCCAGCAAAACTCTAATTGCTGCCTGGTTGTTTCTTAGTGGTCTAGTAGATGATTTCCATGCATTTTCACCTTCTTTGCTGTGATTTACTCGAGCTAAATAACCTTGGGAGCTTTTGAGTGCATGTAGTAATAGATAGTTACTGAGGTAACTCGATCATAGTAGGAAATGACCAAAGAAACCTCAATAGAAGCTGAAATCCCCTCTGCTATTCAACTGCTCTCATTTAGTGACTACCTAGATTTGTTGGGGCTGAAGAAAATGCCTGAGGATAGCCATAAGCTGCACTCCTTGACCATAGATACTAGGAACACCAAGGAACACAAGGAAACCAAGAGCATCCATTAAGATAACCCATACAACTTGCACGAGCCTCGGGAACCCTGCATGTTAAGGCTTGGGGTTCTACAAAAAGTCAGTTCAAGAAACTTAGTATTGTCACTAAGGCCAAGCCGCTCCTCTACGTCTGACCCTGAGCCGCCAAACTCCATATATATATACCCTCACAACTTCCCTAGGACCTTCCTTCAAAAAATGCTTCATAGTAGATGAATGGAGGTCACATAACCTCCTGTTGTACTGCCTAAATATCCCAACATAGTGAAGGGTCTACTTTGAATATCTTAGGTTGAAATCAAACCAAAGAGACAGTCATTGACCAAAGTTGAGGTAGATGGAGAATCTACATCATCCTCCCTAGGTTGGGAAAGTTTGCCCTCAAACTTTGTAGATGTTCTACTTCTGGATAATAAGGTCTCATATAGCTACATTGAAGGTGGCACTGCCTCCATAATCATTTGAAAGGTCCAACTTGTAAGCATTCTCATTGATTTTCTCCAAAACTCTAAAAGGACCATCAACCCTTGCCACTAACTTCCTTTTCCTCTTACTAGGAAATTTTTCTTTCCTTAAATGGATCCAGACTAGGTCTCCTGGCTGAAAAACAACCCTTCTTCTCTTTTGGGTAGATGTTGTTGCTACTTTCTCATTGTGCTTCATGATTTGTTGTTGTACTTGTTGACGGAACTCCTTGGTTTGCTTTGCCCTTGCATTTGCCTCATAGCTATATTTCACATCTACTTGAGGGGTTAAGTCTAAGGGGGTGATGAGATTCTTCCTATTGATTATCTGGAATGGGGAGTCTCCAGTAGTCTTGTTGGGTGCCCTGTTGAAGGGCAAACTCAACATGGGGAAGTAGGGTATCCCAACTAGACTTGCTCCTATTCACCAAGCCTCGAAGCAAAGAACCCATTGTTCTATTAGTCACCTCTGTCTGCCCATCTGTTTGTGGGTGGCAAGTAGCGTTGAACTTGAGCTAAGTTACAC
Source organism: Portulaca oleracea (assembly GCA_029582165.1). NCBI lineage: Eukaryota > Viridiplantae > Streptophyta > Magnoliopsida > Caryophyllales > Portulacaceae > Portulaca > Portulaca oleracea. The sequence goes on from CM055871.1 coordinate 28,309,742, forward strand.
ACTTTTTGAAAGTACAAATCAACAACTCTTGTAGCGTCATAAGTAATATGACATGGAATGAAATGAGCCATTTTAGAGAACCTTTCCACTACTACCATGATAGAGTCTTTACCTCGTTGTGTTCTTGGCAACCCAACAATGAAATCCAAGCTGACATCTTCCCATGGACTTGCTGGAACTAGAAGAGGGGTGTACATCCCATGGGGAAAGCTGTGACTCTTAGATAACTGACAGACAATACATCTTCTCACTATATGCTCTACTTCTTTGCCCATTTTAGGCCAAAACTAGTGCTTTTTCAAGAGTCAATTACATTTACCCTACCTGAGGTTTGGTGTAATAATTTTTACACACCCCTCCTTTGTCAAATAATTTTTACCTTATCTCACATAAGCTCTAAGTATTTTTTATCCTACTCGAGGTTTGCTGTAATAATTATTACACACACCACCTTTGTGAAACAATTTTTACCTTACCTCACAATACTGTAAGTGATTTTTACTTAACTTGTTATAGTAGTAAGTGTTACTAAAAAATCTAGATCTTCGGTTTCTTCCTTTACTACTGAAGATCTAGAATCCAAGACGAAATTTGAATGTCGCCAAATGTCATCCTAGGAACAAAATAGGAAGTAACCTACAATGAAATCTCAGTCTTCGTCATCTCTGCTCCATTAAACTTTACCTAACCTCTCATTCCTCCCTTACTACCCTCTCCACTGCCGGTCACGTAGATCAATCCTACACCCTTTCACGGTCGTCGATTTCCACCAAAATGTAAATCTACCAATACATAGCTAGTTATTGATTCATACACTTCATGATTTAAGCTATTTACTATTAAAAAAAAAAAGTGATCAATAAAGAATATGTACACTCCAAGCCGAGCGCTTCATTATATAAGCTATCGGTCGCGCGAAAAAATTCTGCGACCAACATGATATGGATCGCTCTATTAAGTCGTTGTATCCTTGTTATGTTGTAGTGTTGCAATAACACTTACAACAAACCTCAGGTAGGGTAAAAATTACTTACAGTTTATGTGAGGTAAGGTAAAAATTATTTCACAAAGATGGGGTGTGTAATAATTATTACGTCAAACTTCAGGTATGATGAAAAAAACACACTTAGAGCTATTGTGAGGTATAAAAATTATTTCACAAATGTGGGGTGTGTAAAAATTATTATAGCAAGTCTAAGGTAGGGTAAATGTAATTTACTCACTCTTTCAACATGTATCAGTCTTTTCCATGCTAAAATGAGCTGCTAAACCTCCTCCATGCATTTCTGATACAAGAAGCTCCCTAAAGTTGCTTATTGGTATACATAACCTGGTCCCTTTGAACAAAAGCCCCTAGTTTATATGATAGAGGCCCTGAGGGTGCTGTTGACAAGCTAGATACTTCTCCTTGAAATCTACATCCTCATAATAAAGGGCTTTAAGTTGCTCAAACCCAAGAACTCTTGAATCAGCAATATGCAGCAATAGATATCTCCTGGATAGTGTATCTGCTCCTTTGTTCATATTCCCTAGCATGTGATGGATCATGAAATGAAAAGATTGCATAAACTCTACCCATTTATAATGTTTGGGGTTGAGTTTGTGCTGCCCTTGGATGAACTTAAGGGCTTCATGATCACTGTGGAGAATAAACTCCCCTCCAATCAAATAATGCCTCAAATGTTCAAGAGCTCTAATGTTGGCATAAAATTCTTTGTCATATGTGTTATACTTCTTCTTAGCATTATTCAGCTTCTCACTAAAGTGTTATAGGCCTGCCTTCTTGAGTTAAGATAACTCTTAGGCCAACTCCAGAAGAATCACGCTCCACTTGAAATACCTTGGAAAAGCTAGGTAACGCTAGAACTGGGGTTGTAGTAAGCTTTTCCTTTATCTTCAAAGGCTCTCTAGGCTACTAGAGTCTATTGAAATGTCTTGGCCTTGACCAATTCAGTCATAGGGGCCATTAGAGTATTGAAGTTCTTCACAAATTTTCTTTAAGAAGATGCTAACCCATGAAAGTTCCTGACTTACTGTATTGAACTAGGCACTGGCCATTGGCCACTCTCTAATGGCCTTGATCTTCTTACTATCCATCTGAATACCATAAAGGTTCTCCTTGACCAGAATCTCCATAACACTCCTCAAGTGTTGCTGATGATCTTCTTCATTGCTGCTATTTACAAGAATATCCATCAAAATAAACCACAACACACTTGCAAATCAAAGGTTTCAACACTTGGTTCGTAAGCCTCATAAAGGTAGAAAGAGCGTTAGTTAGACCAAAGGGCATCACATGTCATTCAAACAATCCTCCCTTAGTTTTAAATGTTGTCTTCCCTTGATCACCATCATATATTCTAATATGGTAATAACCACTTCTTAAATCTATCTTGGAGAAAACACTAGAGCCATGTAATTTATCCAAACGATCCTCAAGTCTAGGTATGAGAAACCTATACTTGATAGTGATCTTGTTAATGGCCCTACAATCAATGCACATTCTCTGACTCCCATCGTTCTTAGGCACCAAGAGAGCTGGTACAACACAAGGACTAAGACTTTCTCTGATCATTCCCTTGTTAAGAAGATCATCTACCTGCATCTGTATCTAAGTAGTCTCAGCTGCGGTCATCCTATATGTTAGCTTATTTGGGAGTACAGATCCAGGTACAAGGTCTATCTTATGTTGAATGTCTCTTTTAGGAGGTAATCTTGGGGGCATTTCCTCTAGAAATAGGAAAGCAAACTCCTCCAGGAGTGGGGTTAGGAGTGGATGGTCATTTTGTGGGGTTTGAAGTTCATAAAGGTTTAAAAGGATAAGATCCCTCCTGGCACTAAACTCGTGATGTTCAGGAGTAAGTACTAGATCAAGTGTAGGTGATGAGTGTGATTTATATATATATGTGAACTTGGATGGTTTGGAGTTAATTTAGGTGATTTTCGATATGATTGTATTATTTTATACCCGAATTTCCCATTTTATGTTTGGTTGGAGTTTAGTATATTTTTGTAGGAAATTGGAGTAGAATTGAAGAAATCAAACTCAAAATCAAGTGTTTGCATCCAAGTGGCTCATAATTAGAGAAGGAATCCATCTCAAAGCCCAAACTAAGGCCCAAGAGATCAAGAGAAGGTACCTTGTTTCCAACACGGGTGCCAAATCAAGCAGCACGACCCGTTTCAGGTCTAAAGAATAAAAAAAAAAAGTGTTCCTGCGAGCAACACGACTCGTGGCCAATGTGATTTACATATATGTGAACTTGGATGATTTGGAGTTAATTTGGGTAATTTTAAATATGATTGTATTATTTTATACCTGAATTTCCCATTTTATGCTTGGTTGGAGTTTGGTGTATTTTTGTAGGAAATTGGAATAAAATTAAAGAAATCAAACTCAAAATTAAATGTTTGCATCCAAGTTGGCCATAATTGGAGAAGAAATCTACCTCAAAGCCAAACTAAGGCCCAAGACATCAAGAAAAGGCACCCTGTGTCTAACACGGGTGCGAAATCAAGCAGCACGACCCATTTTAAGGTTTACAGAATAAATAAAAAAAAGTGTTCCAGCGAGCAACACGACCCGTGGCCAGACAACATAGGTCGTGTGGGCATCAACACGGACCGTGTTGGCCCCAGTTTATGACAAAATGACATTTCAAATCTCCTTAATTGCTATATAATGGCGATTCCAACTTAACTGTTTTGTTCTTCATTCAATCCTACAATTACAATCTTCCATACCTACATTCATCACCATAATCATCCACATTCCATCTACATTCATAGTTAGTGCAAGATTGAGATTGAGTTGAGTTTTTGAAGATTGTTTGCAAGTTTTCAATAGAAGTGGAGGAGCAAAAGTCCCTTTGGATCATAAATCAAGGATCGATTCAACACTCCGTTTATTTCTCTTTCTTATAGATTTTCATGCTTTCTAGTATAGATTTTTATGTATTTTGTAGTTTAAACATGTGTAGTGAGTAGTTTTATTTAGTTTAGGGGATAAACCAATTTTATTTGTTTTCATGAATTCAGTTTTGTTGGATTGAACAAGTATTCATCTAGTTAGTATGTATTTTATTTATCCTTTGATTATGTATGTCATTGTTTTTTTATTGGACATCAAGAATATGGATTTAGATGAGTGAAGTACCGAAAAGAGAAATTCAATAATCGGAAATCTTAGGATTGAATTGATTATGAAATGAAATAGATATAGATGATTTTGTAATTTGGGGTCATTGATAATTCGATCTTTAACTTAGTTAAAATTGAAATAGCCATGAAAGTAGGTGATTGAATTTACTAAGTAATTCGTTTCATTGCCAAAAGCTCACTATGAAAAAAAATTATGCAATTATCGACCCTAGAATGTATCAAATTAGTGACATACAAGTTCAATCCGCTTGATTAATTCATAGAGTGACTTAGGTTTATCCCCTAAATGTTTTCGTTATTTGTGTGAATAGTTGCTTGTTTTGACATTGGTAGTGACTAGAAGTAGTGTTAGAATAATCCAAACCAAAACCCGACCGATTTACCGATTACATAGGAGGCTAATTTGGTGTGTAGTTGAGCGAAGTCCCTGTAGGAATGACCTTGATACCTACTACATGTACACCAGTGCACTTGCGGCGTATCGGTAGGCTTAATGATCATATTTTTTATGGGTTTAGGGATCTGGGATGGTTTGGGGGGGTAAGGGTTAGTTTTTTGTGGTTTATCAACAAGGTATAAGTGTTAGCCCTCCTATCTTGGCGTACAAACATGTCAAACATCCAAGGTCTGCCTCACAACAAGTGACAGACATCCATAGACAATACATCACACCAAATAGAATCATGATAGTTTCTGCCTATAGAGAAACTGACCAAGCACCTTTGAGTAATTGGGATGTCTTTGCTAGATTTGAGCCACCAGATAGAATAAGGGGCTGGGTGGGGGGATAGTAACCAACGAAAACTTGTCCACTGTCTCTTATGAAGCTGCATTAGCACACCTCCCCCCATCTACAATCAAAGAGCATACATTCCCCTTCAAAGTACACCTAATGTGAAATATGGTCTCCCTTTGCTCCTGTCGTGCTTCTACAGAAGAGCTACTAAGAACTCTTCTCTATCCCTCATCATGACCTTCTTTTCTACCTCATCATAAACTGGTTCTCCTATAGGTTCCTCCTCTAGCTATTTTTCCTCCTCAACTTCATAGTCAGGTTCTACAAACAAGGCTTCTTGATACTCAATAAGGGTCACTACCCTTTTGTTAGGACATTCTGAGGCTACACGCCATAGTCCTTGGCATTTAAAACATCTCCTATTATCTATAGGGATGGGACTTTGCGTTCTTTTCTTTATGGTAGTATGAATTTTTTTTTTTTTTTTGTGGAGGAATAGGATTTTTTTGTGGGATAATTGGGGGTAAAGGATGGTTTTGGTCCTGTAGGATAGGGTCTTGTGTATGGGTAGGGTTTGGCTGGCTAAAGGTAGGTTCTGATAGGGTTTTGGTTCCAAATTCTTTTCCGTTGGATTTCTTCTACGTCTCTACCTTACGAGACAAAGAACTGAGCTCATCTAAGGTGGTATAAGGATGCAATTCTACTATATTCCTGATACCTTGATTCAATCATGCGAAAAAACCTCACCAACAACTGTGTTTCATTCTCTTTCAGATCTCATCTCCATAATAGGTGCTCAAACTCCTTTGTGTAATCCTCTATAGACCTACTTCCTTACACTAGCTGTTGCAGCTTGCCATAATTCTCCCTTAGATAATTAGAAGGTAAGAATTTTGCCCTCAATTTCTTCCTCTTCTTCTTCCATGTCCTAATTTTCTCCTTCCTTCACTCCGCTCTCCTTTTCTACAAAATAGTCAACCAGATAGAGTCATGCTTCTTGAGTTTTGGAGCTATTAACTTCATCTTCTTTTCGTCAGAAACCTCCTTGAGATCAAACACCCTCTCTAAAGTTTGTAGCCAATCAAGGAACCCTTCAGCATCCAACTGACATTCAAATTCAAGAATATCCAATTTAAAATCTACTTTATCATCCACTCTATCCTTCATTGTCCTAGGCCTTCTCATAGTACTGCTCAGCAACTCCTCTTCTTCAACAAAAGGATTGCTGGAAGAAGAATCCTCCTCTTCAAACTCAAACTCATCCTTCGAACAATTCCTCTTCAGATATAGGTAATGTTTCAACTGATCATTCAAATATTAGACATGCTTCTCTAGCTTAGCCTTCTCCCTTAAGGCCTTTTCTGCCACTTCTTCACATGTTTTACCGCTCGACATACTTTTTCCAGTAAGAGTAATCATAGTGCTCGTCGTACTTCCCAAGAGAGTTACACTGCTCTCATACTAAAATTCATGTATGTGCAACTCACTAATCATAGTGCAAAGAGCTGAACAACACCAAAACACCAATTGAGACCTTGTTGTTCTTAACAAAGCTGACTTTGGGATCAAAGACAACATCAAGGAAAGGAAAACAAAGAAAGAAAATGATAAACTTATGCCTAAGCTAATACAGACCTCACCACAGCTTGAAAACACAAGAGCCAAACTCAATTCACACTAAAAGACAAAAACTACACCACTTCAATCTTGAACCAAGCTCTATGTATCACCTACTAAGCTTACCAAGGCACACACACACATACAAGGGGAGCAGCAACACTCAACAAATTTCATAAACTCGAATGTTGGAAATGGTTTATTTCTAGCTTTGCCTGTAAAATAGTAAGCAAGCAAGCTAATGAGGATTCCTAAGTGTGAAGAAACCTCTAATCAGCCTAGATTACATGTAACTACGTCCAAATGAGTTGCTTAAATCTAATTACATACATAATTACATCAATTACAACTATAAGATGCCAGCAATCTTTAAATGCTGCTTGGTTGTTTCTTAGTGTCTCAGCAGATGATTTCCATGCATTTTCACCTTCTTTGCTATGATTAACTTGAGCTAAATAAACTTGGGAGCTTCTAAGTGTTTTTCGTAATAGATAGTTCCTGAGGTAACTCGATCGAAGTAGGAAATGACCAAAGAAACCTTAATAGAAGCTTAAATCCCATCTGCTATTCAACTGCCCCCCTTAGTGACTGTTTAGGTTTGTTGGGGTTGTAGAAAATAATTGAGGATAACTGTAGGTTGCACTCCTTGACCATAAATACTAGGAACACAAAGAAACTAAGGGCATCCATTAAGGTAACCCATGCAGCTTGCATGAGCCTTTGGAACCTTGCCTGTTAAGGCCGGGGTTTTGCAAAAACTTAGTTCAAGAAACTGAGTATTGTCACTAAGGCCAAGTTGCTCCTCCATGTCTGACCCTGGGCCACCAAACTCCATATATATAGATCTTCAAAACTTCCGTAGGACCTTCCCTCCAAAGATGCTTCATAGTAGGTGAATGGAGGTCATAAAACCTCCTGTTGTACTGTCGGAATATCCCAGAAGAGTGAAAGGTCTACTTGGAATGTCTCGGTTGAAATCAAACCCAAGAGACAGCCTTGGACCAAAGCTGAGGGAGATGGAGAATCTACATCACCTACTTCAACTTTGAACCTAATAATAAATAACTCACCTAACCTTTGTAATAAGGATTAAATACATACTTTTCCAATGAAGATAATGAGAAAACTAATGTGAACTGACAAAATTACCCTCAATTTCATTTCTTACATACCTAAACACCAGCTAAATCCGCCATTAACACCTACCTAGAAACTCCTATCAACTCCAAACCAACAATCTGATTCCTCTATTGATTCAACCTGCCAGAGACCACACAGAAAATTAATCTGATTCCTCTAACCACAATATTAAGGGGACATAACTAAATCTGAACGGCCTATTTCACGTGGCGTCGAAGGAGACGGCAAACTCGACAATCGAGGCAATGCCAAGTGTTGAAATCAAGGAGGGGGTTGATGGGGAGTGCGCAATTTTTCTAGAGAAATTGGTGGAAACATTGATTGTGAAGGAGATGCCCTGCAAACAGAGGTTTCATGGTGGATGCATCGAAAAGTGGCTGGGAAAGCATGGGTCGTGCTCAGTTTTCCTGTACACTATGTTGCAGGAAAAGAGGAGAGAGAGAAGGGGGAGGGTGTTGGGTTGAATGTGGAGACCAATTTTGGGTTGGTCTCGATGACTTAGGGACAAGGTAGAAGAGTTTGAGTAGGAATCAAGTTGCTGATTTGTTAGTAGCCTCTTTTTATAATTCTTTTCCTACAAGAACTTTACTAACCCTAAATAATTGTGTTAGCCTTGTATAAATAGAGCCTAGGTGTTAGGTTTATTTGTAATGAAATTTAGAGTGTTTGATCTTATACCACAAGAGATTGACCTGTAATCTTTATATCCCTGAGGGAGTTGTGTGATGCTCATCTGTGAGTGTTGAGTTCTCAGGTTGTAACTCTAGGGAGGTTGTGAGAGACTGAGGAGGCTTGGGAATCTTTGAAACAGCGATGAAATCTTCTGATAATGCATCGTTCATGGTTTTTCCCCGGTTTGAGATTTTCCACGTTAATTCCTCGTGTCGAATCTTTATTTATTTTTCGCGTTTATTATCCTAACAACTGGTATCAAAGCTTTGGTTGGAGCATTGTTAATCAGGAGACTGAGAAGCAATGGCGAGCACAATTGTGAAGATTCCGAAGTTCAATGGGAAAGACTACGCGTGGTGGAGGATGCTTGTTGAGGATGTGCTTTGTCAGCAGAAGTTGCATCTTGCGATGAGTGAAAATCCACAACAGATGGAATTGAAGGATTGGGAATAGGTTGATGGTCAGGCATTTAGTACAATGAGACTAACATTAGCTTGGACTGTGGCTTTCAATGTCTAAGATAAGAAAACGACGGAAGATCTGTTGGAGGTCTTGCAAAAGAAACCTTCGGCAATAAACAAGGTATATTTGTTCCGTCGTTTGTTTGAATTTAAGATGTATGAGTATGGTGATATGAATGATAGTATGAATGAGTTAAATGTGATACTATCAAAATTGGCCTATGTGGGTTTTAGTTTTGATGATGAGATAAATGCTAATATACTGTTGGTTACCCTATCTAAGTCTAGGAATAATTTTGTGACTTCTGTAACATTTTCGATTAAGAAAGATGAGAAACTGAAGTTAAGGAAATTAGAGACTCTATCATGAATGAAAGTATTCGTAGGAAAGATCCTGGTGTATCTAAGTCTACGGGGAATGCTTTGGTTGTCAGGGGTAGGTGGAACAATGGGAGCTCGGGATGGGATCAATCTAAATTTAGAGGTCGAAACATGGAGCACTATTGTGTTGGAACTGTGGTGAAAGAGGTAATTTTCGTAGGGATTGTCCTAAACCTAGGAAGAATAGTTATAATGACCATGACTCGGTGAATTCTGCTGAGAATTTGGGTGACGCCCTAACGCTTAGTGTTGACGAGTCAGAAAGGAGTTGGGTGATAGGTTCAGATGCGTCGTCTCACTCTTCGTTTAGCAGGGAAGCCTTTAGTAATTTTATGAGTGGGAGGTTTGGCAGGGTTAGGCTTGCAAATGGTCACAGTCTAAAGTTGTTGATTTGTTAGTCATCTCTTTTTGTAATTCTTTTTCTACAAGAACTCTATTAACCCTAAATAAAGCCTAGGTGTTGGGTTTATTTGTAATGCATCTGAGAGTGTTTCATCTTATACCACAAGAGATTGACCTGTAAACTCTATGTCCCTGAAGGAGTTGTGTGAGGCTCATCTGTGAGTGTTAAATTCTCAGATTGCAACTTTAGGGAGGTTGTGAGAGATTGAGGAGGTTTGGGAATCTCTTAAACACTATTGTAATCCTTTCATAGTACATCGTTCGTGGTTTTTTCCTGATTTGGGTTTTTCCACGTTAATTCCTTGTGTCGAATCTTTATTTTTTTTTTGCCTTTATTATTGTTTGTCTGCTAACAACGCCCTGAATATCCTAATAGAGGAGAGAGAAACTGAAGAAGAAGAGAGAGGAAGATGAGGGAGATCTGGATTAGTTTCTCTTTTGGAGGAACGAGGTCAACAGAGGAGGATAGACAGAGTGATGGAGAATCTGGAGATGATAAGGATGATGGTGGAGGAGATGTTGGTGGTTGGGTGGTTGGGTGCTACCAATTAGGGCATTTTTTTAGGGGGTAAATATGTCTTTTCATGCTATTAATTGGGGTCATTTTATAATTTTTACACCCTTCCCCAGGAGTAATTCTATCATCCGAAAGAAAAAGTGTAAAATAATTAGAAGTTTAAAGTCGAAGTAGAGTAAATCTAATTTCCAAAAATGTGTTGGCTAAAATCCTACTTTTCCATAAACTCAAGAGGTAAATACCTAATTAGTTACATGATAAATAGATTAGAAAACGAATTACATCATTTAAAACATAAAACCATTTTGAAGCAAGAACTGAAACAAAACAATTAATCTCACCTTTGCCACCTCTAGAAAACCTTTGCAAGCATCTTCAAAACTGACCTATTGATTAAAAGAAACGACTGAGGCTCACTAAATGGGCAAACGCATACAAATAATATTGAAAATTCTTTGTGTATGTATAAATCCCAAATTAGTTGCAATGATATGCAAGCAAACAGGTATGTTAATGAAACCTTACTGCTACAATAATAGGTGATAATTTTATATTGGGTTTATGTTTAGTATCGATTTCTATATACAAAAATCGGGTTGATTCTACTTCAATGAAAATCAACTTTGAAAATTTAGCTACTATCCATTTCCTCCATCTCTAACATAAGGTGCTCTTATTTTAATAACACCAAAATTTAACACAACCGTTGAACTCTAATATTATATCCTGAATTTAAACTTAAAACACTCACTTGTTAAAAATTAAAATAACTTGTGAGAAACACCCAAGGCAAAAATAAATAGTTACATAGATATTCAATAGCATGTATAGTTATTGACATGTTATATTACTACGAAAAAAACTAAGCTCTTAATAGTTCTATTAGTACTTGCGAGACTGCAACACATTTAAGTGGTAACATGTATATTATGAAAGGGATACCTGCTCGGCATAATTTTCTGGTAGAGCTTCTAGTGTGCTATTACTAAGCTCCATGGCCAGGTCATAACATCGTAGATTATTGTTAATCTGTGTAGCATAACATTAGTCATAAATAATCAGCTAACTATAGATGTCTAGCTACTATTGGACATTTAAAATAAGATAGTTGTATCATTCACAAACCATAGCACATAGAGGCTCCAGACCGATTTCTGATGCAGGCTCTTGAAGCCTTTGCCTTTCAGCACCTTGAAAATCAATCATTACCTGTGAAACCCAAATCATAATCCAATTTATATCTATTTAGTTGCTCCTTATATTTTAAGAGTGTAATGCATTTTATTTCCAACTTGACAATGAACAAAACTTGTTAAATATCCAAGTTACATATTGTTTACATTGTTCACTAACCTGAATTATAGCCAATGCAATCCTGTATAGCATGACATCAGTACTGTTATCACGAACAATTTGCACATACTCTCCAAGAATTCTGAATAAGTCTACAGCTGCCGGTGTGTATAACTTCCCTTCTTCTGTACTTTTTGGTGGTTGTGTCTTGTCATTCTCCAGGATGTTCAAATACCATTTCTAGAAAAAGAACAATAATTTTATGGAGATTATTAGTTGATACATTAAAAAATGTTACTTGATATTTTGTTGTGCGCTCCTACTCTAGTTGTAGACTGCATTCTTTCAACGTAAGCATTCATTAAAGGATCCATTGCACCACTCTCCGAGCAAACTTGAGCTAAGGTCTCATCTACTCCAAGGTTGATAAGGTTCTCTTGATATTCTACCACCCAACCAGTTACCTACAAGCAAACAAAAGGTTGAAAATTAAAATAGTGTACATCTTTAAAGTAACAATGTATTTAAAATAATATACTCCCTTCATCCCATATTATTAGTCACATTAATTGACTTTTTTGCTCCACAATATTTGCCACTTTATATTTCTGATGATATATTTATTACTTTTTTACTAAGTTTTTCCCTTGTAATTACTTTTCATCCCTCACCAACATGTATGCTACAAAAAATTACTCAAAAGTTAAACTACAATATTTAAATCAAACAATGTATAGATCAATATAGTAAATCTGACCTGTATTTGAAACAGTCGATTAAAGTTTTCTATTGTCAATCCCAAATTTGAAATATAGCCAACCTAAATTTAGCTTGTCTACTCCGACTGACATGCATATTTATAATGTGCTTTATGTTACAATAACCATAAGAAAAGATTTTCTTATATTTTATTTTATTCTTTTTCTTTTCATATTCTACTCGATATGCATATTTAGTTAACTTATTTGAGTTGGTTTAGTAGCAATATTTTATATGTTGAGCGTTGTATAGTGTATCTGCATGAAACATAACAATAAAAGATTTACGCTAGAACGATTGAAAGGATATACACCTCTATTAGCACCATGATTGGATCTAAGATGAAACAGATCTATGTTTGGAGGATGTGATTTAGAAGAATGCATAACTTTTGGTTCATATAAGTATTATCTTCAATGACCTTCATTTTTTTAATACTAACAATAGAGTAAAATGCTTCATGAGCTTGCTTTTCTCTTAAGTGTTTGCATTTGTGAGCCCTTATTTATTACTTTAGGTTTAATTTACTTGTATGTCCCTTCATATTTCAAAATAGGTTTTGTTCGAATTCATTTGTTATTAGCATCCATCACATCATATTTACACCCAGTACAGAACTTACTCCAACTTGTTCTAAATATCAAACTAAATCCATATTTAACTAATATAGACAATACCTTTAATATCTCTATGTTGGTAAGTTCATTGGCTTTGTCACTGAGTAATCTAAGCATCTGAACAAATCTCTCCGTATAAATATTCACCAATAGCTGGAATACTTCATATCTGCCAATAACAATGAGCATATGCTAGGTTAAGGTACTTGAGTAAAAACATATGGGCATAAGCATGCCGTATGAAAATTAGTTTAAGGATATGGACTTATTCATCCTACATAAAACTTTGTCGTACAAATGAAACAGGAAAATGATTACATTAGATTTATCGGGAATTTGGGAGGAATAGGCAACATGTACCTGAAAAAGTTAACTTTAACTATTCAAGTTTCTTATTGGATTAGGAGTACACATTCACATCTTATAATTCACATGTGTTAAAACGAGGCATATCTATCACTTTCAACATTTAAATATCTTAATGTTTTCTACAATTTTATTTCTAATGTGTACTTTTATGGTATATGTGTGTACTTTTATGAGCATACATATATAAATTTTTGCACATATTCACAAGATTAACAAGTATAAACATGCTCATAAAATGAAAATTGTAAACTCATAAAGTTATAAATATATCATGTATAAATTATGAGATCAAATTACAAATATGCGTCTGATCACAAAAACGAAAATCTTATATTCATAAATTTATACGTTTGCTTATAAAATTATCAACATATGCTCATAGAACCTATTATGGGAGTACAAAAACATGGTATTCCCTTGAGTATAATCTAACTTTAAGGTGGCATGAAAACTTAATTTTGTTTAGTTTCTTTTTTTTTCTTTTCACTCAATATGCTTTCTTGTATATTTTCTTGTTCCATTCTTTCGGTTCCCAAGCATTTTTCTCCTTTGGTTTTCAAAATGGTTGTTCTTTAGTATTTCAAAAAGTCTTTTTTTTTCAGTCTGTCGAAATTAGCCTCTCCTCACACTCCGTGCATAAAGGGAATGTTGCCTACATTTGGATCTCATAAGACCTCGCGTTAGCGGGAGCATCCCGAGCTTTGTTGTTTATTTTCTTGTTCAAAAGAAAAGCAGAAAAAGTTGATTTCTCCATTGATTTTTCCTCTCAAAATTATTTTCATATTATTCTCTTTCCACTAAATTTTCGTAAGTTCAAATGGAACATAATTGACCATCAGAAAAGTAAGATTAACATTGTTTTTCTCTCAAAGGAAGATTAACATTGTTTTTCTTAATATGAGAGCGGCATAATTTTTACATTTTGAGTAACTAGTGTTGAAGGATTACTGAAATGAAATATTATAGGGCAATTGACTAAACAAAGATGGCCAAACATCAAAGGACATCTTTTTAATACTAATCCTTATTATTCATGCGGTACGGTGTTAATATTAGTCAATTAAACATAAAGAAGGTTTGCATATATAGAAATAGTCACAACAAGAACAAATGACGGTCAATGCATTAATATCCTCAAAAAGTAAACGAAGCAAACAATATTATGAAAATGTTAAAGGAGCACAAACCTTGGAGGAAAACAAGGTGCAACATAGTCATAAATATCTGCAAGCTCTTCTCCAATCTACATGATAAACAAGAAAATCCGATAATTATTCAAACAAAAGTACATAATCAAGAATGCAGTGATTCTAGATTTTTTCGTCTAAATTTAAGTAGGACAATGATACACATCTTGACTCAAGATGGTTAATAACCATCTTGAATTGTTTATATTTCACATTCTGTTATTTTTTAATAATATTGTCTCTACTAATTATGTATATTTATCAACTGCAGAAATATAATACTTATTAGCTAGGTCAAAAAAAATATAAATAATAGCTAATTTTATCGGGTTTTTTGTATTTGGACCCCGAACTTTGGGGGTATTTATTTTCTGAACCCTTGATTTTCCACTTTAATTTTTTCGACCCTAAAGTTTGTAGACTGAAAAAAAGGACCCTAAAGTTTGTGAGCTGAAAAAAAAAGCTTGTTTCCCATTTTTCTTTTTCTTTCCATGTTTGAATTTATCTGCCGATTGGCGTCAAACTTCAAGACTAAGGTTAAAACTGATATTAAAGTTATAACAAACCTCTCTTATTCATGTTGGAGTTACTTAAACCCTCATACTTAGGGGTCTATGTAGCCCCGACATGAATAAGAGAGGTGTTTAATAGCTTCAACATCAGTTTTAACCATAGTCCTGAAGTTTGACGTCAATCGGGAAATAAATTCAAACATGGGAGGAAAACAAAGAACGAGACATGGATCTTTTTCTTCAGCCCACAAACTTTAAGGTCCTTTTTTATTCAGCCTACAAACTTTATGGTCTAAAAAATTAATGTTGAAAACCAAGGGTTTAGAAAATAAATACCCCTAAAGTTTGGGGTCCAAAATGTAAAAAACCCTAATTTTATCAATCATAATAGAAAATGCACATTTTATGCATAGTTTTATATTTATGAAAAAAATTTAAACATTGTTTATAGGTTATAATAACCCTCAAAGTAATGAAACATACCCTTATAATGATTTAAATATACTTACATTTAGCTTTATGAGTGATTTAAGTGAGATGCAAGATGGTTAAAAACCATATTGCATCAACATGTTGATCATTTTGCATTTAAGAATTCATACAAGAATAATTATAGGCTCCAAGTGAACAAGAAGAGTATATCTAGAAAGTTTGCTTGACTAATAGATAAAGCAAATGTTTAGAAAATATATAATGTGACAGTAAATCAAAAGTAGTCTCTCCAAGTACCATGGTCATATAATGAAAAATAATTCTAACTTTCATTTTCCATGGGTTTTTTTTATTGTTACTATTTATTGAAGCAATGTCCTTCTGATTTTATTATCACAATTTATTTGATTTTCTTTATACATGCATAAGTCCTATGTAGTTTTGATGACATTTTACAACCTTTTATCCAGATAGATACAAGGATCAATTCCCAATTAAGAGCTATTTTGAGGGGATTTCCATTATGGTGCTTTTTACTTCTAAGCCACTTCTATAGGGGAAACAATATATTTACGGGTTGTTTGCATTTGGAACCCTTAAGTATAGGGTATTGATTTTCTAAACCCTTAGTTTCCAACGTTAATTTCTTGGACCCTAAAGTTTGTAGGCTAAATAAAAAAATTAAAAAAAAAACCTTAAAGTTTGTGGGCTGAAAAAAAAAGTTCGTGTATCGTTTTTCTTTTTCTTCCCAGGTTTGAATTTCACTCCCGATTGGCACCAAACTTAAGGACTAAGATTAAAATTGATATTGAAGATATAATGCACCTCTCTTATGGGTCTAAGTAGCTCCGACATGAATAAGAGATATCTATTATAGCCTCAATGTCAGTTTGACGCCAATCGTAAGAGAAACTAAAACATGGGAAGAAAAAAAAGAATGGATCACAAACCTTTTTTTCATCCCACAAACTTTAAGTTCTTTTTTTATTCAGCCTATAAACAACTTTAGGGGTCAAAAAATTAACGTTGAAATCCAAAGGTCCAGAAAATTAATTACCCTATACTTTGGAATCCAAGATGCAAAAAACTCATACATTTACCTGGTCCTTGACAAGTGATTTTCTTATCTAAAATAATGAGGAAACAGTAGCTGAAAAAAAAATTCCTCCTTAATTACAAAGGTCTTGAGGGAGACCCATGCATTAAACTGAAGAAAAGGATAACCCACAAGCAATGTATTCTTACTTAGCAGTGCCTTGGTAAAAATATGAAGCATTTTCTTGATTATGATATGAGAATATATATAATATTCTTGACATAATACACAATCAAAAAACTAGGATTTTGTAACATACGGTTCGAGCTTCTGCAAGAGCTGCCTTGTGGTCTTGAGAAACAAGCTGTTGGACACTTTAAAATTAGAAAAGTTCAAATACGTAAACAAATCGAAATAGTTTTAACTCACATGGTGCACGATGTATCACCGAGAATATCAAATGTTATGGACTTTGATAATAAACATCACATACAAACAAGAAAAATGTTATGCAGTCTAGCTGTGTTAACTCATGCCACTTATTAAGTTGTGCAATCAAATTAACAAAATTACCAAAATACAAACTCAACAAAACCAGTAAATACACCTAGATAAAAGACAACTCGTAGACCTTGAAGGGGGGCTAGACGACCAAATACTGAGAAATAAAACCACACAAATACTAGTAAAACACAACCATGATTATCCACGAGGGCTCACACTTCTTTGATTTCTCCCCTAAGCATAGCAAAAAGTTGTCCTTTCTCACACTAATTAAACACTAATTCCACCTCCCCTTTAAACCTAACACTTTTGACTTCTTAGCATACTTTTTGTTTTGGCACCAAAATGAATTTGCAAAAACTATAAGTAGGGTACATAACCAAGATGTTTGATCTTTTTCTATTTGCATAACTTATTGTATGCTATCTTAAACGGATCATGACATGTGTGATTTACTACTGAAGACTTATTTTAGAAAAAAGTTTAGAAATAATAATAACAATTAGGAATAATAATACTTATCATTTTCAAATACTTAAAATGCGCCCAATCTACTTTATGATATCTTATATGATCACTATGTTTGTTGCGCTCAATCCTAATGTGTTATGCTTACCTGAGCAAAGCATTTACTCCAAATTTTGGCTTTTTGGGAGGTTGCTTTTATTGGGATTACCTTTTCACAGTTACGTCATTCCATATTGAGTCTCGCACCTCGATATTCATTCATATTTTCCTCTGGGTTTTAACAAACCCCCAACAATTCAAGGACACCAATTACGTCACGACACAATTAACCTATACAAATTCAAGGTATTGAGCACACCCGAAGAGGCATATGCAAAGGAATTTTTTTCTGGAACCATATATATATATATATATATATATATTGGGTACAAAGGGTGGGGTTGAAATATATGGGTTCCAACAAGGTTATTTTCGGAAAATTGTAATTGATTATATTTATTTTTAAAAAATTTATAATATTAATGTATGGTCGTTAATGTGTCATTTATTCAATTAGCTTATTAATTATTGTTATTCATAATGTTTGTAAATCTTAACTTTTCATATTTTAAGTGATTGTGTTTTTTTTCAAGTAATATTAGGTTTATGAGTATGAAAGGATTGAAATTTTCTTATTCTTTTGTCTTATTTCAGGTTATCTTTCTTATTTTCTTACTTTTAATTAATATTGATTTCTATGGAGTTGGTTGGAACTTCAACATTATAAACAAAAAATATTTTATAAAAAGTGTTTTTGCACCAGTGTTATGAACGATATTACAAATGTGTTTAACTTTATGTTGACAATATGTGTAATTTCATATTGTCTCGTGCAACACACGGGCTTGAATACTATAAATATATATATATATATACACACACACAGATATATATATACACACACACACAGATATATAAATTGTATTCTAATAATTCCTACTTTTGCAAATTGGATGGCAATAATCCTTACTTTCAATTTGTATTTTGGTGGTCCAAAAAAAAAAATTGTATTGTAGTGGTACCAAATCTATCACCACATTCTTTTTATTTTTCTCATGCCTACCCCATATTATTTTTGTTTTTTTCGTTCCTGCCCATAGATAGGTAATGAAGTGTAGTTGCTAAAACATTTTTTAAAATATTTTTTTGAGATTCCGGGTAATTATTATGATTTTTTAAAAATAATAAAATTGAAAAAATCATAAAAAATTGAAACAAATTGGGAGAAGTGTTGTAAATTCATTAAAAATCGCGGTAAAGTGCTATACAAAATTTTGAATCAAATGCAACACAAAATCTATGATATTTAGGGTATACTCTCGATTATGTCCCACTACAATACAATTTTTTTTTTGGACCACTAGAATACAAATTTAAAGTAGGGATTATTGCAAATTCAATTTATAAAAGTAGGGATTATTAGAATCCAATTTCCCTATATATATATATGTGTGTGTGTGTGTGTGTGTGTGTGTGTGTGGTCATGGATTTCAGGGATTGTGGTCACGAAATCCATGACCACACTCCCTCATATCCATGAATACACATTGTCAGATGCAAAATCAAGGGTTGTGATTTGATCTTCTCACCTTCGTACCTAAATTCTCTTCCTACTGGATCTGTTCCTATATATATACACACACGCGCATATATATATATATATATATAGGTACAAATGGCGAAGATTGAAATATAATGGCGAAGATTGAAATATTGAGTTTTAATGAGTGCATTTTGAGATTCTCGTGTGTTTTCTAAGTACTAGTTAGTAAATAATTACCCAGCTAAAGCCCACGCATGCCATGATAATTCTTTTGAAGAAAAGGGTAGGTATCTGAGAGAGCAGGGGAAACAAGGGGACAGGAAAATTCCCCGCGCTTTTAGTGGAAATTGAATCACTTCTCTTTGGAAGATGGGAACACCTGTCACTAGACCACTTCTATGGTAGTTATATCCAACACAAATTAATGTCTTAAAAATGTTCTCACTAAAATCCTCATTGTATATCTAAATTGCTTATTCATGCCTTCATGTGATCGTGGTTCTCACAGGAATTCTGTGATTATAGTTTAAAACTATAAGAAATTGAGAGTGCAAAGGAGCATATGTACAATTACACAAATACGGGCCCTTAAGAGCATGGTCATACCTTGAGGAGTATCCTAGAATGGCATTTGTGGTCTAATTAATTGTCAAGTATTGCAAATGAGAGAAAGCAGAAACAGATGGGCACGATGAAAATGGGGGACGCAGGGAGGTTTCATGCAGTTTATGTGAGGAATTTACCAGAGGAAATTGACAAGTATGGATTAAGAGGAATATTTGGAAGATTTGGGAAGGTGAAAGATGTGATAATTCCCTGGAAAAGGAGCCTACAAGGTAGATATGGGTTTATATATTATTGGGATGAATGGGCAGTCATGGAAAGTATTAGTAGAATGGATGGAAGGTTTGTTAGAGGCAAAAAGTTGCGGGTACAGCAAACAAGAAGGACAGTTCAGAGAGTTTGGAGAAGAAAAGTCAAAGTGAAGCAAGTGTGGGTCGGGAAAAGGACGATGCAGAATGGATGGAAAAATGATGAGCCTGGAAGAGAATGTAGCCTTACATCTTCAATTGAAGAGGAGGTCAACGAAAACATACTGGATTGGCTCCAACGAAGCTTAATCTGCATCAGTCCGCAACCAAGAGACCTAGCATCAATGGCTTCAACAATAACTCACAACTATGGCCCACTCTCTAAGGTATCTGCCATTAGTAGCACAAAGTTCATTATCACACTGCCAAATGAAGAAGATGTAGAAGAAGCACTGAAGAATCCGATGGAGCTAGAAGTTTGGTTTTCAGAAATTAGGAAATGGTCTAAGTATGAGACCTGCGAAGACCGGAGGGTGTGGCTAGATATTCATGGAATTCCACCGCACGGCTGGAATTGGATGAACTTCCAAAAATGTGTCCAACAATGGGGCATGTTGATAAGTTTAGGACAAAGTACACTTTCAGCAGAACACTTTGAGCACATGCGTGTTCAAATCCTAACCAAAGTTTTTTCAAGGATTGAAGGCAAGGTAATTCTGTCTTTAGAAGATTGTTCATTTATTGTCTACATGAAAGAGGCTTATACATATATGCATCCCCAATCACAAATCCATGGAATGTTAATGATTCGGATGATGAGGAGAAGCAAGAAAACTCAGACAAGCAATCTACAAACTGGGATGAGCAAAAGATGAAGGATGAAGTTCCTTTGGAGAATGTAGCACAATCAAATGAACAAGCAACAGAACAAGCATCAGAAGGTGAACAGGCAAGGAAGACACCAGAGACGCATGCTCAAACTTGTGACAAGTTACGAGAAAAAAAGCAATTAATGTGGAGGTCTGATAATAGTGGTGAAAACCAAAGGGTAAATGTTGGAGATGGACGGATGCATGGAGTGGAAGGGGAGCTAGTAATTGATGTGAAAGTAATAGAAAGTGACTCTAGGTTGCAGGCTCGAGGGAACAAAAAGGTGGAGAATAGTGTCAGGGGAAGTTTCAAGGTCAACAATAAGTGCAATTTTGAAGATATGAGCCCTATGAATCTAGAGTTGCATTCAGTTCCCATTGAGGCCAGTGAAAATTATGCAACTGCTACTCAAGGTGAACATCAAGAGGTTGGTCAAGACCAAAATTTTAGCGAAGACTCAGAGGAAATTCAAAGGAAGATTGAAAGAAGAATGGTTGAGCTTGAAAAGGATATAGGTGTGAGGTTTTTAGAAGAGCAATGGTCACCCAGAAAAGGAAGAAATAGAGAGAGGAAATCAAGAAAGAACAATAGCAAAAGAATGAAAGCAAAAAAGCCAAGATGATGATTATAGCATGGAATTTTAGAGGGGTCTGTCTGAGATGGTTTCATGGTGGGTTGCAACATTCCTTGCAATTTATGGGCAATCTTTCCAGTAGTGTGATAATGGCAGCACTGATAGTCGTTGTTGGTCTTGTTGCGTTTTCTAGATTATTGCTACCTCTCAGTGCAGTTTTCTCCCTCATTGGTTGCGGTTGTACTGAGGTTTTGGTTGTTCTGGCTGTTCTGCACATCTGCTGTAGCTAGGCTTTCTTTCGTGAAGAATTTGCTCTGGTTGGTGTTGTTGGCGCTGTTGAGTGCAATAAAGGGCATTCTGGAAATCCATGAATGAAGGCGTGTTTCTTAGAAAATTGTGGGTTGGTTCAATCGGCAAATTACATCCGGAGAAACAGAGACAGAAGGTGGACTAGTTCCACTGAATTACAATTCAATTGAGAGGGTTGGAGAAGGCTTGGAGGTGCAACTGGTGGTGCACGTCGACTGAATTTGGTCATAGGGAAAGCATGTGTTGTAATAGTTTATATGCAAAGTTCCAATTTTCTATGGGTCATTTCTAACATTGCTTTTGGGGTCCTCTTTGTCCACAAGTAGCAGTTGCAGCAGACAACTGTACAATTTCATGAGTCTTCAAGCAATTGGAGAGGTCTTGTCAAATCATGATTTAGGGGTGGGGGTCCACTATGTTTGGATTTTGTCATGTGTTCAGGCACATAGCATGCATTTGGCCTTGTTCATTTGAATTGCACTTCAACTATAAGAAATTGAATGTGAGGCATTGGCACTAAACTTCAAGTCTTAAAGAATCTTTCATTGGTAAATCTCCTTGCTATCCACTAACTACTCCTTACGGTCCTCAATATCTATCACTTTGATCAATTTTCTACTTTCCACAATATCTGTCACTTTTACAATTCCAAAATGCAACATTAATAATATTTTTTTTCCATTTTACTTGCTATTTTTATAATTCCCAATTCAATTATATAACTAAAATAGAAATTTAACTCTTACTTACCATTTCCAATACAATAATCATTTTCAATACTATTTTCTTAAAATCTTCCCAAAACTCCAAACTGACAATTATTAAGTTCTATAATGGACACTCATGGGTAATTCGATGTTGCAATTACAAAAGTTGTTTATGGTACCAATTTTTGTGCAATTACCAAAGCTATGTAGGATGACTCATAACAATGTTGCAAGGTCCTTAGGTTCCTAAGTGGGGCCAACTTCATTGAATCAACTCTTTAAACTTCCAATTAACTTCTCCTTCTGGGTACAACAAAGATGGTTCTTTCAATTGACTTAAACTATTTGTGTATATCTCTATTGACTCGAGAATGCTCACTATCTTTTTCAACTATCATTAGAAGTTAACTTTTTTAGTTGATGCCGTACCGTTCATCTAATTTCTTGCCATGCTACTTCTTGTATGTTTCTTTTGATATTTGCATGATTAGTTCAATAACAAGATACTCTTAAATAGTCATTCTCGTCACTAAGAACTGACAAGACAAATTTTTGTTTTTCAAGTACTTTCTTCTCATTATACCTCCCTAAGTTGTTAGGCCATTTTATGATTGTTCTGAACCCAAATTGATCAAAGATTGTTTGGAAGATTGTTAATAAACACACAAAATGCTTTACTCCCTCCTTCCCATTTTAATTGTCACTCTAAACATAATTTCAAAAACCAAGAAAACTTTCATCTACATTAATTTAACTTATTGGAAATGTATAAAACTTGAATAAAAAGGTGAATAAAAAAAGGAAAAAGATGAATAAAAAAGAAAAATTGAAGAAAAAGATGTAATTAATAAGCTTAATTTGATAAATTAGTAATTAATGTGTCATTGGAATTATAAAGTGACAAATATTATGGAAAAAAAGAAAGTTAGTTAAAGTGACAGATAATATGGGAAGGAGGGAGTACTTTCTTTGTTCTCTCCCCTTTTTTCCCCTCATGTTTACCCTTGAAACATGCAATTTGTCAAAATCTACTCAGAGTATTATTACGTAGATTGAAGCAAACGGTAACAAACAACTAACCTCAGTCAAAAGGTTGTTGAATCGCTCCTCAACACTCTTTCGAATAGCATCATAGCATTTATCCTTATAGCCTTTTCCTTGAACTTTCATCTTTTGTTGCAAAAGATTCTTAGAGGAAGCCATTGTTGTTGTTCCCTTCTTAGCATCCCTATAAAATAAATAATAACATTGTTCCTTTATGCTATTTACATTCATTGCATAGTACATGAACTAAGTAGATAAATAAATTAACAATAATTAAAAACTATCGATTAATAGCATATAAAACTATAGTTTGAGATATCAAACCATTTAATAAATGGCTAAGAAGAGATATTCCATTTAACCAAATGGTGGTGATCCAGAAATCTTATTTTGACAGTGAAGATTGCTTGTGCCAATTTTTTTAGAAAGGTATTTTATTAGACATATTGACCTTAATCCCTTATGTTGTTAGTTATCCACAACAAGATGCTACGAAAATATGTTTTGCCAAATAATGTTCTTGTTTGAACAAACTCTGGAAGTCCACCTTATCTTTAATTGCTATATACATCTAATCCTACTAAAATCTCACTTCTATGATATTCATGCATAAAGCAATCGATGAGTAGTTGACTTTTACTTATATTATGTTTCTTAAATTTAAATGATAAGTGTTATTATACCACTCCTAGTTTAATTCAAAAGGGTTTTTGGCTCAAAATAATTTGAAGTCGGAGGTCATTGGCTGAAAATAATCCAAACTCACTTTTTGATTGAAAACAATCCAAACTTTTAACCTATTTACTCGGACTAACCGAAATCGATTTCTGGTGTCGAAATGCTGACTGGGCAGCCTGAGCACGTGTTTCTTTAATTGATTTTGAATTTTTTTTTTTAAGCTTATGTAGACTCCAACTCATTTAGTCCGAGTAAATGGGTTAAAAGTTTGGATTATTTTCAGCCAAAAAGTGAGTTTGGATTATTTTCATCCAATGACCTCTAACTTCGGATTATTTTGAGCCAAAAACCCAATTCAAAATGCGTAGTGATAGCCTTATTCCCATATTTGTTACTTTACAAGGACAAGTTTATACAATTACACGTGTAATGATGATTTACTTGTTGCCACTATTAAGTTGTTTTCTCTTTGAAAGTTCCGTTTGTGTTGGAAGGGATAATAAAGGCATCAAGGTTCAACTATTGAAGCATCAACTCAAATGTATAATTGTTTTTTGTTATTAATAGAGAATTGGAAAGCATAATTCAATTAGGTTGTTCTTACTTTGCGTTTCGACGAGCAGCTCCAATTGATGCCATAGCATCATCTCCTTCTGCCTCTGCTGCCTCCTCAGCAATTTGTTGATCAAGAATCTCTTGCATTTCAACCACTCTATTACGGTAAATGGCAATAAAGTGAGTATACACTTGCAAATTATGATTTAACATTATCTAGTATAAAGAATCAAATAAAATATCTTTTTGCAACTAAGAAATAGTTGTTTAAGTATTATTTGAAATATGAGATAGAGACAGTAGATCCACTCTCATAAATATAGAGATGGAAGGCATCTCTATACCTGAGTAATGAAATTAATATCACGATTATGTATGACTATTGTAGTAGATGAATTTCTAAAGTAAGGTATTATAATCATTAATATAAACCAAATTTCGAAAGGCAAAAGCAATCTAAGAAAGGAATAAATTTAACTATAAAGGGATGATGAAGTCTTAGCCAAAGTAATAACAAAGATCCAATAGTTAATTTGCATAGTTATTATGCATTTATTATTTTGTCAAAGTACGAACTTGAAAATGAACATTTTCACTAGCTTCATCTCCTTAAATACCTCTTTATCATATATAACTTCAATAATAGACAAAGGACTTTTACAATTATGTAGATTTTATTTAAACATATGAAAACCTTAATATCTATACTTAAATATTTAAATGTTAGGCATAATTTTGTTTGATTCACCCAAGAAGCATATAATATTTTCACTTATATTCTTCTTTAATATTTTATGTTTTATGATTGAATGAAAATGAAAAATAATAAAACAATGGTAGTGTATTTATGATTGGATTCATTAGACAAATAATAAAGGAAAAGACATAATACTTAGTAGATCCTCTCATAAGAAATATCTATTCTGCCTCTTCTAAGGGTTATCTTTACATAGTACTAGAAAAACTAGGACACTCCCTATTGCCTTTATGCATAAACTAAAGAAACTATGTGTTATTATGTTCTAAAAAAAAGGAGCAGAAGTATTGTGGCCCTACACAACACATATATTTACAAAAACACTAACAAGTATGTTGAAGATCTAATATGAATTGGTCTAACCGAAACTAGTGAAATATTCAAGATTCTTGACATTCAAGAACATATCATAGAGAATGACGGTAAGATTCCTACAATACTATCCTGAAACGAGAACCTATAACATGTTAGGCATGTTTAATTTCATTCAAGGCCTTATACAATTTTTCTAAAGATAATAATATTTTTCTTTATAGGAATAGTAATACATATCAACCAGACAACTAGCCTCTGGAGGGTTCTATCTAGATTGTCATCACATGCCATACTAGAAAGTCTTACTAAACTATCACCTTGTAACTAAAACATAGAATCTCTTAGACCTTATATAGATAGATTGAAGATTATAAAATCATTGTTTTTTTATTGTTTGTAGGAAGGGTAATATATTTTTGTTAGGGAGTAACAAAAAACAAGGGTTCTCGTTAACATAAGACTATAAAAGTCTTTGGTTTGCGTAATTAATAGTTAGCAACAGAAAACCTTTGGCTTACGAATGAGCCTTTTATGGCAATAGACATTTTTGAAGTGTTTTGTTACAAGATATTATTTAAGCTTTCGAGCATTTAACCAATTGCCAATGAATAGGGTACAACGAACATTCAACGTCATTATGTCATGTTTTTTTGAGAGATTCGCATTTTGCTATATTTTTTAAAAGCAAGATGAGAAACATATGTCCTAAAAAAAGACCTTGAACTTCACATTTTATTCATAACAGCCCAACCTTTGGGGGTGGTATTTGTCAATAACCCAAGATCGAATTAACATCAATTAAACTTAGGTTTTTTGTGATGTGCCAGTTGTTTTCTTGGTTTAGACAGACTTCCATTATACATATCACTCCTAAAACCACCTCACATCTAAAAAAATCCCGAGTTTAATTGATGTTAATGTCGTCTTGGGATACTGACAAATACGATGCCCAAAGATTCAATTGAAATGAGTCAAATGTGAAGTTCGAGATCATATTGTGATAAATAACCTCAAAGTTGGGGATTTCGGAACCTAATTACCCTTTATATATTACATATGAATTGCTTAACATAACTGAGAATCTGATACAAATCCTTTTGGTTAAGAAAATCCACAACTATAAAGTAATCACATAAAACACATATAGATAGCGATATATCTCCTTTTTGAGTATCCTTGTAATTAAAAGTAGTGTGTGCATGCCCTCATGACTAAGCACAAGATCTCAAGTAGCTTAGTAATTAATTATGTAATTTAATAGATTGACAATGGAGAAGTTCATATGTTTACCTTTGTCACAAACTCCCAAAAAAAAAAAAAAAGCTTCACAATATCAGCAGGTCTGATTTAAGCTCATACCACGGGTAAGATTAATTTGTCAAGTTCATTTGAAGGATCAAATAGCCTTCAATAAAGGCATATGCCAGCTTGCTAGAAAGCTTAATCTTCCCACTAAATAGTGATCCAAAGATCAAAGCTTTTGGATCTTGCATACTTAAGATATGCATGTAAATAGATTAGGTATCTGATTT
Organism: Portulaca oleracea; assembly: GCA_029582165.1. NCBI lineage: Eukaryota > Viridiplantae > Streptophyta > Magnoliopsida > Caryophyllales > Portulacaceae > Portulaca > Portulaca oleracea. Next base: position 28,336,741 of record CM055871.1, read on the forward strand.
TACATTTGATGGTCATGTTCTATTGAATTCATTACATTCCATGACCATTATTGTTCCAATGGAGGTTCTCAAGGGATGTTGGTGGGGTGGGTGGAGTTGATTTCCATCATATTACAAGATTGACAATATATTCTCTAAAGATGTTTATTATTCTATGTTCATATTTATTCTCTGGTACTCAAACATACATATATAGACTTGAAATATGAATTTAAAATACTTGGACACAAGCCTACAAAATAATATAAATAATAGAATAGATATTAAAAAATTAAACGATTATGAATAATAACTTATATGAACATACCTTATTGCACGAACAAGAGTTTGTGGACTGCAGCATAATGATTAATATTGTTAAGAGCATTAAATAATAATAATGATAATAATAATAATAACAATAGTAATAATAATAATAATAATAATAATGTGGATAACATATTTCATATATAGTGATGTGTATAGCATCAATCACATTTTCATTTGTCAAACTCAAATGTTTTCAATGTGTGCATATATATTTTTTAAAGTTTACGTACAAGCTATTGACTGTAACACATTTGTATTGAGGGTCACTTACTCAAACTTAACTTACTAAGAATTAAAGGTTGGTGTAATCTCTATGGATAAAAAGAAATCCAAAACATTTATCATTGAACACATTTAGAGACAGGGAATGGTTCTTCTATTCTTATTAAAAAGGAAATGTTATACCTTTCTTTTGAAAGTTTGTAGAAGTTTTCAATGAGTCCCCATAAGGTCTTCTCAAATGTCTCCCATGTACGATCTACGTCTTCAAAGTATTCTCTATATAACAATCATAATAACTTGAAATTAGAGAACCATTAAACAAAAAATAATGTATATTTGTAATTATTTTCTTAGCACTATAAAACTTTTCCTATTTAATTGATAGGTACGATTTCCACAGATCTAAACCGTTCCACCACAACATGGCAACATTGCTGGACTATTTTGTTAATCTCGCTATTAAACATAAACTGTGTACCTCACATATTTCAAGTATTATATTAACTCCACAACCATAAACAATATATTCATAAGTTAAACAGTTGTCATTTTACAACAAGAATATGATAATAATTATCAACAGAACCGATTTTTTTTGAGAGAAAACACAACTATTTTATGGCTCTTGACGCTACTTAACAAAAATAAGCAACATAACCAACACCCTTCGAACGGTATCCCTTTTAGAATTCTTACCAACTAACTGTTGGACTAGCTCCTAACGTAGTGTTCCCTATGCATGTTTTGATGATGGCAACCCAATCCTTATATACTAACTTGAAAGTTAGAAATGTTTTATTTATTTTGTATAGAAGTATGCAAATAGGTTTGAGAAATACTTGAGTAAGACATTGTTCCTTACTAGATTACAATCGACAAGGGCATCTGCTTGAAATCACAGAAGAGCAATCGTTTAAAGCTAAAGATCCAAGGATCTGATCCATGTAGTTGAAGATGCTCATCAAGACAGATCAAGATCAAATGAAGCTAAGAACACAATAATTCTAGTTGTTAGCATCTTATGTGTGAGAGTTCTACTTTGATTGATCCCAAATATGTAAAAACATCTTGGAAACATTGTATAGGAATAATGCCCTAATGAGTAGGTTCTTGACAAGTACCTAAGGTAAGTTCGGTCAACAGATTAAGTAATGAAGTATATTAATATCTAAATTTTTGGTTAAAGTAAGCTTTTCCATATATTGTTCGTTTATTATATAGGCTACAAATTAGACAAGCAATTATCTAGGTGATCAAGATAAGGAAATGTACTTGGTTTCCTATTCTTGATACAATCCAACTACTTTCCTTAACTCTTCCAACCCAAGGTCAATTTAAAGGGAATTCATCGCTTCGTATTTTCGAAGACTCAATATCAAATTGTATCTGATTGATATTTAGTTGAGTTTTACAATTGTTAGCGCATTTATCCTAGATACAGAGACTTTCATTCAACTTTCTTTTTTGGTTACATCCCTTTTTGTGGTTGTCCAGTCGTTGTAAAGGTTGTAAGGATTTAGTCCTTGTATGATTATTCTTAATTTATGTCTGGCTACAAACAAGGGTAAGTTGAGAGTCTAGGTCTCATAGTTAGAATAATCTCATTATAAGCCTTGCTCGCATTTGGCCCTAGTTAGTGAATTGTTTGAAAGGCCAACAAAAATTTGGTCTTAGTTTTTACATCTCACCAGGCCCTTAAGATATTTTCGACATAAAAAATTTTTTTAAAAAAAACTTGTGTCACGTTTATGTTCCACGGAGTCTTTTACGTTTGAACATGTTTTAGTAACAGTTCTTAACTAAAATTGTTCCTAAACTTAGATAAACTCAAAAAAAATCAGCAGACATAATCCGTCCCCTCCTGTGTCCGTGAATAAGTTTATTATTCAGTTGGTATTAGAGTAGTGTTGCTAGTTACAAGTTAACACCTAGAGAAGAATCTGAAGATGAACACACATAAACGAAAACTTGAGTTAATTTATTGCTAGACCCCCATACTTCAATGGCCAAAACTACAGTTGGTGGAAAAAAATGAATGATAAACTACATCCAAGTAGATGACTACCATCTATGGTTATCATAAAGAACAGTCTTTTTATTCCTACAGAGGATGTGACCCATAGAACAGATAAGGAGGGAACAATAGTGAAGATTAAGGTTCCTAAAGCAAAGGATGACATTCATTTTGCTGAGACGAAGAGGTTGGAGAAGAATGCAAGGGCCAAAGAGAAGTTGTCTTTTGGACATAGACCTGATGAGTACCCTCAAATATGTGAGTGATACTCAAGTAAGCGGGTTTGGGACACTTTACAGGTAGCCCATGAAGGAATAACTCAAGTTAAGTAGTTGAGAATCTCATTGCTGATGAGGGACTATAGGCTATTGAGGTGAGATAAAAAGAAACTTTCATGGACATATTCACCAAGTTCACATATATTGCAAACGAATTGAAGTCCTTAGGGAGGGCCTTCTCCACCAAGGAACTAGTGAGGAAGAACCTTCACTTCTTGTTATATTCATGGGAAAGTAAGGTGACAAACTTCCAAGAGTCTAATGATATGAGTACTCTTTGGTTTGAGTATTTGATCAATAACATCTAATCTTATAAACTTTGAGAAAATCCCCATAAGAAGGGTGAGCTAGAAAGAGACTATGGCCTTGCTCTTGAGGCCATGGATAGTGATGATATTGAGTTAGATGAAGAAGAGATGTCACTAATGAGTACTAAGTCCCAAAAGGTTTCAAGAAGAACATTTGGAAATTTAAAGAGGGTAACTGGAGTAGACCTACGAAGAACCCTAGGGAATAGAGCAAAAATTCCCATTAATGTGGTAGCCTTCATCACTTCATCAGGGATTGTCCCGTGGTCCAAGAACAATGGTATCAGTATTACTTTTGCAATAAAGGGAAGAAGCATGCTCAATGTAATTCGTGGGAGGAGGATGATGGATCATAAAGAGAATCCTAATTCACTAAAGAGAATCCTAATTCACTATGGTTGCAAGCATGGGTTCAAAAAACATATCACCAAGTTGTTCCTCATAATATGATGATGGACATGCTACTAATGATAAAGTATCTAATAGAGAGAATGTTGGTCTAATTTTGATGGCTAGAAGTGTATATAACTCGGATTATGACCGGTTAGAGACCTTGACTTAGAAGAAAGAATAGATACATGAACTCTGTAAATAAAGACTCTCAAATTTGGTGTATGAGTTCACGGATGAATGTGAAACTAATTTGCAATGCAAATGAATAACTTGAAAAGGCTTCAAAGAGACAAAGCAATAGATAAGGGAATTGACCTAAAACGTGAACTAATAATTGACCTAAAACGTGAACTTAGTTCTCATAGGGAATAAGTGTCTAAGAGGGATAAGGCATAGCTTATGCATATCGAAAAGGCTAGAACATGTGCTTTAGGCTTGAGACTATGTTTAGGCCCATTTTTTAGGCCTAAATTACGCTTCCGGGCTTACTCTTTTCATTCGATTCCGAGTCGTTTTCCTTATTTTCACTTGGTTTTTAGTTCTTTTGAAGGTTTCTCGCATTCGAGGAACAAAACAAGGCAAAGGAGTATTTAAGGCTATTTTAGGGAATCCTGAGGGATTTCCCGAGCCAAGCCATGCCAAATATTGAAGAAGGGCGAAGCCGGGATGGGAAGACTTCTCAAAAGAAACATTTCTGGGTGGTCGCACCCGCCACAAGACTGGTAGTGGGCGCGACAAGGCCAATATTGCTGCCCAGAACTGTCGCCCCTGCTATAAAATCATAGCGGGCGCTACGCCCAGAGAGCCTGAAGGCCTTGTCACTCAGGACGCTGGAGGTAACACCCGCCCAGAATGGTTTCTACGGAAGGAAAAATGAGGAGGTTGCCTGCCCAGAATGGTCCCACGTCGTCATGCCCGCGGACCCCTGCGTAAACCAAATCGCCTCCCAACATTTCACTCAGTCACGCCCACTATGCCTGCCGTCGCGCCATCGACGACCTTGTTTTCTACGCGTTAAAACGGATACGTTTTATGTAACTTCCATCCCTTGTATATATAGTTTTAGAGACGATTTTATTAGAGAGTTATGATTATTATAGTTCATTCTAGCTTTAGTGAGAGAAAGTGGGTTGATTAGTAAGTAATTTGATAAACTTCTACTTAGATTATTGCTTTGATTTCGTTTGTATTGAAGAATCCAAGTTTCAACAATTGAAGCATTGTGAAGGCCATCAACTTCTTTGATCATCTTCTACTTGTTTCCCTCATTATAGGTGTTCTCTTATCCTTGCTTGGCTATTTCCTTTGTTAATTGCATCCTTGTTAATTTGATTGTCCTTGATTGTTATTTTGATTGCTTTGCTTGAGATTATTCTATTTTATGCTAGAGATCATGTTTAGGCTTGGGTTTGTTGATGTTAACTTAGTTGTAGTGATGATTAGTGGCTAGATACCCTATGGGTTAGGGGTGATTAGGGGTGTTGATAGGTGATTAGGAATGGGTTAGCAAGTTAGGTTGTAATTAGGAAGACAATCAACTTCCCACCTTAGTCCTTCCTTCAAGTGGGGTGCATTAGGGACCGGAAGCTCTCTAATGTATTGATCCCTTGTCACTCGCTCACGGAAGTGAGGATGGGACGAACCAGGGAATTCTGCTATTTTAACCCTTCGGGTCCGTGGTGGGCTTTGAGGAAGTTAATCTGAGCTGTCCTTGGGAGAGGGAGATCTGTGGCCTTATCCTAGCAGAATACCCACTTGATTTTCTCCTGCTTTTTACCCTCTAACTGTGAAACCTATTACTCTTGATCCTGTTGACATCCTAAAGCCCCCGAAGCCCATTTCTACCATTTGACTGAACCTATACTTGTTTGTTTATCTGTTATCCTTAGTGAACCATCCAACCTATTTTGTTTCCTTAGTAATCTTGACTTTCACCTCGACCTAGACCCTTTAGATAAGGCCCCCAGTTCCCTATGAAGAACGACTAAAAACTGGGATACAAAACCGACTGTACACAAAATGGCGCCGTTGACAGGGAGCTCGCCCCTAGCTATTAGTTTTCTTTGGTTAGAGGTAGTTAAGATTGAATTCGTGCTAGAGATTATAGTGTTCAAGTCTTAAGGAATTTGATACTTCTTTGGTTCTTTTTGGTACATACAGACTCGATCCTGAGCTGGTCAAACGCCATTGACCCCATTAAATCTCGATCACGAGAAGATCATCCGCTAAGCCAACGCTAGTTCGAGGAGAGAACGCCACCGGAGAGAACTTAGGAAAAGAAAAAGAAATGTTTTAAATGACCCTTGGGTGAACAAAAAACTTTGGTGACACTCAATTGGGACCAATTAGTGCATACATTTGCCACTCCCATAATATACCTATACATGAGCTTGTTACTTGCTGATGGAATCTATTTACCTTTGCTCCATAAAATAAATAAATATATAGATCTAGTGTTATATAAGTGTATACCTTATTCTTAATGCCTCCTCTTTGTGAGATGCAACTGCTGCTAATGCAAAGCGTCGCTTACCATCAAGAGCTGTTAATCTCTATATGAATTCATTTTGGGCAACGATTAAGAATATACCATAATACAAGAGAGGAATGAATGTATAAACTTTGACACAATACCTCATATGTATTTATTAATTCTTTATCATCGCTTAGAGATTCTCGAGCTTGGGCAGCTTCTATAGAGATAGACATCATTCCCTCTATATCCTAATGAGTGTAAACAACATTATAAAACAAAACATGCAATATGTCAAATAATATCGACTATTGAGCAGGCAACGAAAAATCATGCAAATTATTTACTAACCTTCAAGGTTTTATTGAAGTTATTTCTTGCATTACTAAGCAGTTTTATCTGATCATGATTGTCAATCAATGTTTGGCACTCTCGACATAACCTAATATTAAAAAAAAGGTTAATTCAACATAGGCGTTAAACACTAGCAATAGTAATGCTTAGTAGGAAAAAGATCAAAAGTCAAATAATATGCCTTTTTGTCAATTGATAAATATGCACGCTAATAATAATTATTTACAATTCGCCCCAGCTAAAAGAATTACAACATTAAAATTATAATTTTTGAAAAATATAGTTTGAAATATAGTCATTTATTATATACCTTTCAATAGAAATGAAGTTCTCTCGGAGTTGCTTGGTTATTTTTTCTGATTTGGAAATGAATTTTAGTCCAATTTGTGCTTGCTCAACCTGTAATAAATTATAGATCATTGATTATAGATTAATTAACCACCACAAGGCCCTTCGTTCATCACTATTTTGAGAACTATATGCACTGAAACTAGGATATTTTGATAACTATTAGTGAAAAAATTTTGGAAATAAAGCAGCATGTTATAGTATTTTTAACTATCAAGTGGAAAACATCATAAATTTACATAAATATATTATAACAATCTCAAATTATAACTGAATAAATAAATAAATAAATCTATGCATATAGAATATAAGTGGTAGATTACCTGTTCTGCAACCATAGTACTCAGTTGAGCATCATTTGCCTAGTTACCAAAATAGCAACAAACAATATTTAGGCAAAGTGTGTTCGCGAATCACGTATGTGTGTATGCATGAGAAATTGTTGGAGACAAAAAAATTGAGTTACTTTAGTCCATACTTTTAGAATATCGCCTGGAGTTAACATGATAAATCTATAATCAACAGGCTAGTATATTGAATTCTATGTATTTAAATGTGTTACTACTACTCATTTAATTTACATAATCATCTAACTTATACTTCCACCTCTAGACAATATGTCAAATAGTATTAATGCTTCAGGTTCCTTGGCTCTATGTTATAAATATTGTACTAGCTAGGTACTTGTCTTTAAGAATTTTTCAAGAAAAGGTCTCACCCATCCTCCAATATCATGATTACAAAAATCAGGCCAGATCATGAGTAAAATATCATGATCGGGTCGACCAGGTCAGATCATGAGTGAATAGAAAATCGAAAACGTACATAGCTGTTCCAGCTGAAATACTTGGAATAATTCTACCACTTCTACTAGGAGTAGCCTTTTTAGTGCTAGCTGAACGTAAAGTAATGGCTTTCGTTGCATTTTCTAATAGAAATTATACATATCTATTTTAAAGCACTAAATATTCAAAATTTTGTGAAAATTTTGGGATGCCGAATAATATCTGCGCGACAATAGCAATGTCCGGTGATATCTCACTACACAATGGACTAGGCCAATATAATCTCAAGTAGAGGCTTACACTATTGCTTAAAAGTACTGATACACCTGGGTTGGTGGTAGGGGATGTGATGAAATATTTGGGACACTGCTATAGTCTTACACTTGTAAACTTAAAGAGCTTATTATATAAAGAACTCTATCATAAAGTAAGGTACAGTCATTCCTGCACTAGTAAAGAAAGCAAATTAATGCTTTCGTTTAAAATGCACATGAATTATTAACAATGCTCATTATAGGATAAATCTATGGTCATGGAAGATGGTAAAAAAGTTGTCTCTTGCATGTTTTTTTAGATTATTTATAGCCCATTTGCTAAAGAACCAAAAGCCCAAATGCCAAAAGAAATCTTGCAGAGGTTTGATAAGAAAAGAAAACTAAAAATGCTTAATAGATACAAAGGTCAAATAGGTTGCATACACAACAATTGCAATCAATTGAGTTGATCAAACGGATCATGAAGGTCATATTTCAAATTTTCCCTTTAATAACAAAAGTAATTAAGTACATCAATTTGGCTGATAATATGTATTTGTCTCGTAATGTTGAAATCTTTAATACATCCTATATGAATTATTTTCTTGATTTATAAGTTTTGTATCATGCTAAATACCTATTTTCTTTTCTCGCTTTCTTTTTGTATTATTATTTTCTAGAGATATCAAGACATTGAGATCTTCTTATGATGGTATAGTCTTGACTTGTTGCAATTAGCTATAATTGTCTCAATAATTATATATAACTTGGATAATCAATTAAGATTTTTCTTTTAATGGAAATGTATGTTCATTTTGATAGAAAAGTGTGATTTAGAGTAACGAACTTTGGCAATACAAATGAGGTTTATGAATCAATTCAGAAAAGAATATAAGAAAATCTCTTCAAATCTCTTTAATGTGAACTTTGGATTCATTAAGGAATCCAATTTCGAATTTTCGTTTTCAACAATTTTTTTCCCGTTGCATTAGTCTATCTAAATTAGTCAAAGTATATTGGGAGGATAAGCCTACGATCCACAAACCTGGATGATCAAGATAAGAGTGACAACAGCTCAACAAAGGGAGGTGAAAAGGCGATTATCCAAGTTATACAAGGTGAGGAGTCAGAGAAGGTGTAGGAAGCAAAGGTTCAAACAGGGAACAAGTTACGAGACAACAAACAATAGTTAATGCAGAGATTCTACAACAGTGGAAACGTCCAAGATATTGAAATAATAGCTAAACATGTTCAAGCCTTACAAGGGGAATTTGTAAATGCCCTGGGAATTAACGATTGGGATAAGTTGTAGCAAACACGAGAATACTGATATGGGGAACTGCATGGATAACATTAAGTGGAATAATGCTGAAGGGGGGCTCGGGAAATTGGAACTGCACTCAGTTCCTATTGAGCCAAGTGAGAACTACGTGAATGCAACTCAAGGAGAATACCAAGAGGTCGAGCAACCCCAAAGCAACTAGAAGAACAAAATCTAAGTCAGCAAATCAGTCGCAAAATATGGATAATTACTCAATGAATGATCATTCATTTCATGAGGAAGAGGGTGAACCAGAAGAAGTAAACAGAAGTAATGACGAGTTAGGTGAAATAAGCTTTGAAATTGAAGTGAAAGTCCGGTGGTCAAGGCCAAAAAGTCATTGCAGAAAAGATAGTAAAATTTGGCAAAGATGTTGGATTCATGAGAGAGAAGAGAAACATTCAGCCAAAGAAATATTTTTAAGAAAAGTTGTCTTCAAGGAAGGGAAAAAAGGCCAACGAAAACAAGAGAAGAAGCGATGCACATTACAAATGAGCACACCTATTTGAAGGGTGTCACTAATTTCACTAAAATAAGATTTACTAACACCATATGTAAGAGGCTTAGGGTCCAAGGAGAAAAAGAAATATGTCAAGACCCTAATAAGTAAGGAAGCAATTGAACTTATGGTTTGGTTGAAAAAGCACTTAAGGTTTGATCTTGGGGTGTAAGACAAGTGTCGAAATTAAGATGGTGTAAGTCAAAGCTTTGGGACCCTATTGAGGAGACTGTTGGAGATGGATATTATCAAGGCAAAGGGAGAAAATGTTGGAAGATGATGTATGTACGCTCAAGATGATCATAGTGCACGAGCAACACACATCAAAGACTCTAAGTAAGAACACTCACTCGTCTTTCTCAACCAAATCAAGGCTTGATACACAAAAACAACACCGAGAACAACAAGATTCTCGAATGCCCTATAACTAAGTCAGCATGGTGAATCAAGCATCAAGGAAAGAAAAACAAATTGAGAACAAGATAGAACAAGTGAATGGCGATTGATACAGTCACACCACAATCTCATTCACAAGGGTTGGTACTTGTAATCTCACTTTTGGATATAAACACACCACCAAAAGAAAAAAACAAGCTCTACGTAACACCACTTGATTAGCTAAATCAAGATACTTAAGTAGAAATTTTGAGGGTTATTAGAATGCTCACAAAGGAAAGGCTTAAAGCTTTCACTCATATTCATCAAAGTCATATGCTGCAAATGGAGTACGGCAAACGTATATAATAGCTAAGCTAGCGCACTAAGCAAGCACCTCACTAATTACAACACTTTAGGTTTCCTAATCATGAAGAAACGTCCTAAACATGGTTAATTAGGCTAAGTATGAATGAAATCAGCTAACACCTTCCTTCATGCTGAAGATCTCGTCCATAATAATAGAGGAGAGAGCCCATAAAGTGTTGCCACATGTAAGCTCTCCAATGGACCAAATTAGGAGACTTGTGCCACCACCTACTTGCTTGCTTGCTTACTTAGCTAACCCAAGTTGATAAGAAACCTCCTTGGATCATCAAAGAAAAGGGAAATTCGAAAATAGCTTTAAAAAGACCAAATTGCCCTCGATAAAGCTCCAAAAAGACAAACGAACCAGATTTGAGCCAAACCGGGTACACTGATTTTGCTAGGGCTATTGAGAACTCAAATGAACTCCAAATTGGACGTGTAAGAGATTTTCGGAAAGCTTATTCAATGCCCTTTAAAATTCTCCTAGGGCAAGATTGAAGTACATCTCAATTTTCAGTTATAGACACAAATAGCATAGATACCAATCGGGATGAATGGTACTTTAAACTGTAAGTGTTTGCGTTGAACTCATTGCTGGCCATACACCTTTCTTGCACCATGTAGGCTACTCTCTTATCAAAAGATAACTCATTTAAGAGTTCTTCACACCAGAACATTGGCATTTTGGTTGTTTGGAAAATGCATGCCAACGTTCGTCTTGCTTGATTCTTGGATATGCTAAGTGATGTCCTTGTACCAATATGGCTCCAACGCACCTCCATGGACCTTGGGTCTCCAAGTGTGAGACTAAGGCATGATGAATCTACATCAGAAGAGTTGAAGAAGAAAAGGCATTGATGGAAGGATTACAAGTGATTCAGCAAAGAAAAAGAAATCACAGGTTGACTCATTGTGTGTTCTATTTGGCAAAAATAACTCCTCCAAAGGTGAAAATTTTATTGTCGATTACATTACTGGGAGGAATAAAGATAAGGGAGTTATTACTATGGAAAACGTCATTGAAGAAGAGATGAATAACTGCCCCTTTTGTGATAGCCGAGGAGAGGTGGATCACTAGTTTATTAGATTGCCTTTTTTCTTGACAAGTGTGGTATGAGATAATGCAAAACTTGGGGGAGAACCTTACCACAGGAAGGAAGTCTGAAGTTAGTGTTTAAATTTTTGAACAGCTAATACAAGCTGTGAAATGGTGTGTGAGTGTTTGGGCTACAACTTGAAAGGAAGAGATGCAATACCCATTAAAGGTCTTGGCAACAAATTTTCACAACATACCCTTTACATTTCAGTAAACCGAAGAAGCATGATTTGGGATGCAACAATAGCTTTTTGGAAAAGAAAGGTAAAGGAAGGTTAAAAGTAAGTCAGATGGTGCATTATGCAAAGTCACATGGATTAGCTTTTTCCTAGTTGTCCATCATACAACGGTAACCTGTAGGGCTTGGTTGGGAGGTGGGGCACTCTGGCATGAATGAAAAGGCAAGCATGGGGGATATAAAAGTATGATAGTAGGAATTATCTTTGTCAGACAGTAGCTTTTTGATAGCTTAGATACAATGTTGTGGAGTCGTATGTACCTTCCATTGTGACTTATGTTTTGCCTATAGTCTTTAGCCTTTTCCATAGTGAGGCTAATACTATGTTTTGTGGGCTTCGTGGCCGTTGACTATCAAAAATAAAATATTGGGAGGCTAAGCATTTTAGGAAGTACTACATGTAATTGCTAACTATTTTAACCGGATATATTCTATGTGGAAAACTCTATGATAGGCATGCAGTTAGTAACTAAAACAAGTATATGAAGGCTGTAAGTTGAACATAAAGCTTAGTATGGTTGGATTATAACACTTTTGATTTGTCTAAATGCAATTAATTCGATTACGCAGTTATGCCTATTATCAATCATAAGATAATACTGAATGAATGTCTCAGTTACTAATTTAGACTACTATTCAATGATTGCATGAAAGTAATTCATTTAAAATGAGGTTTCTAGTTCAAACTCCTAGAAACATATTCACCTAGAGTGGACAATTCCAACTTTAAAGCCTAAATGAAAAACACTAAAAAAAGAAAAAAGAAACATATTCAATATGAGAGTACATTAAACTGACAGAGTTGAAAGTCTGAAATAAGGAGATGAGCAAAGGAAAATGTGGAAAAAAAATTGTATTGAATAGACAAATGCTTATAAACAAATCTATTTTAAAAACCACACCTATGTAAGACAATATTCTTTACTATCAAAGAATAATTGCATGTTAATAACAAACCATTACAAATACAACAGACATCCAAACACACCATTATATATTGACACTAGAAATTAGTTGTTATGCCATACATCATAATATATAAAGTATGATACACACCATTTTTAAAATGAAAATGGAACAAAGGAAAATATTTAGTTTAAACAATTAGAAATACCTAAAAGTTTGTTATGCTTTCATTCTTTTAGCAAAAATTTTCATAAAAAAATACCCTAGTTGTGGTGATCATTCAAATATGATGTCACTATATTAGTAATTAGCATAGTAAATCTATAAAGTACAAGAGTCAGTTATTTCCTAACAGAGAAAAAAAAACAGAATGTGTAACCTGTTGTCGTGAAATGTAATCAGCCTTGATTGATGAAATAGATTGCAAAACCTCAGGGAGTGGTAAGAGCTTCGCAACCTCTCGAACTGCTGCTTCTTTGGCTTCGATACCAAGATCCTCCGCCATCATTTTGAATTTCTATTTCTATCTTAAATCATAGTAAATAGCCAAGGCATTTTTCTTCGTCAAAATAAATCCTCTTATAGAGATTTAAAGACAAATTAAAAGAATATATACCTAAATTATAAACACACCAATCAGATGAAATTGACATTACTTGTTGTCGATACTTCAAGTCCTGTAAGTTTTTGAGCAAATGGTCATGTCGTCCTCTACACAAACTTCTTCATCATATGCTTTTCTCCTTCTCTCTATACCCTATGTGTATTTAAGTCAAAGAATAAAAATTAAATAATGATTTTATCGCTAATATATTTTATAACCAAGAATTGAGCAAAATGTGGGGTCTCTCCCCCTCTCTCTCTATAAAAGGTGGAATCTCATTCGACTTTTTCTTCTTAAATTAACTAATCAATTTGCCTAAACCTGAAAAATTATCTTCCCCAATCTGGACTTTAATTAGCATGTCACCCTCCATCTCATATTATTAGTTCTTATTACTGTAACAACGTCCAATGCCATTTTTAGATCGATAATTTCTCATATAATATTTAATTAATAATTGAAATATTATATTTTTGACATTGTATTTTTCATTATAAATGTAATAGTACCAACTTTATTTAATAAGTCATTGTACATATTGAGAAACGTATGGCCAATTTTTTAAAAATTTAACTAAACAATTTCAAAAGAGGAGAAATAATAAATGAACGAAACAATAAAGAAAATGTTACTATCATTACTTGTCATTTTTATAACATCATTAATTTGTTGAGAATGTTCGTGCTATGTTCGATTTGTTTGAAGTATTTAAGCAATAGTAATATAGTAATTATATGTCTTGCTAGATATCTCCATAATTGGTAATTAAACATGTTTAATTAAAACTATATTATTGGTCCTACTGAGTCATACAAATCAGTACCCGAAAACAATGTATGAATAGCCTAAAACAATACAGTATGTTTTGGTGAGTGTCAAAGATGATTTTCATAGAAAATCAAAGTGACACGGACTGTGTCTAGGTGACATGGATCATGTCATGCTTGACACATACCTTGTCAACGGATAGCGCAGGAATGCGGTTCTGGTGGACGACACGGACCATGTCCATAGTGAAACGACCCTTGTCGAGCCCCAAAAGTGCGTGTAAAATTATCTTCCCAATATTTGTAATCACTATATGACTAATAAATCTCAAAATCAAATGTTTAACGCAACATAACATAAAATTCAAGAGTATTACCGTCGTCCACCGTTATGGACAAGGATTAACAATCATATCATCATACCCTAAAAAGTATATATACAAGGCAAGGAGGTTGCTCAAAATGCAACCGTTTCAGCCGTTAAAAATGCATAAATAAGGGCTGTCGCGGGCGCGACGGAGCGAAAACTAAGGAGGCGATTCTGATTTCGCGCGGGTATATGGGCGCGACGATTATGGTTGTGGGCGTGATGGTTCTGGGTAGGCTTCTCCAAGTTTTCTCTAAGGCAAGCGTCGCGGGTGGCACAACCTTCGGGTCAAAACTCCTCTAGGCGTAGCGCTCGCTACAAAAGTGTAGCGGGGGCTAGGGGTGTCCAAAAGCGGTTAACCGCTATTACGGTTTGGCGGTTAACCACTTTTGCGGTTTTAAGTTTTTCCAAACCTAAACCGTAACCGCCTAAAGCGGTTAACCGCTTTTGAAAATCGGAAACCTAAACCAAACCTAAACCGGCGGTTAACCGCATTGACAATGCGGTTAACCATGGTTTGCTCCAATTTCCGAATTTTTTTAGGTTAGGGTTTAGGTTTTTTTAGTTTTTTTTGGGTTTTTTTAAAAAAAATTATATATAACCGGTTAACCGCGGTTAACCGATTTTCCAAAATTCAAAACCGAAACCTAAATCGCATATACCGGTTTGGTTAACTGAAACCATAAAAATATAAAATGTCAACCGGTTAACCGGTTTAACCAGTTTGGTTTTACCGGTTTACGGTTTCGGTTTGCGGTTTAGGTTAACCATGGACACCCCTAGCGGGGGCTACTCTTCTGGGCGTGGAAAGTCACCTTGTCACGCCCGCTACAAGGCCTGTAGCGTGTGCGTCGACCTTGTACTTGCCCCTTGTAACGACCCGCCCTAAACCCGTATTAATTAAGGCCTTAATCCCAGTGATTAACGAAATTACGCTGTTCAAATTTTTCTTTCTTTTACGTTAATATGGTTATTACTGTTATTATTATTATTTATTTTTATGCGCGACAGGTCTCGAGCAAGGCGATGGTTAAACGGGTTGATTTTATGTTATCTCGAATTTAAAGTTATTATTACGAGTTTATGAATACTTTTACGATAAGTTTTATAATTTATTTTATCGTTCTCAATTTTACGCTTGTAACCGAAGAAGGTTATATTAATTTTAATTTCCGTTTCTTTTACGATTTATATTACCCAACCTTCCTAAGTACATTTTATTGCTCAATTCATTTTATTAATATGTCCTACCAATTTATTTTATGTGGTTTAGTATTAGTTAATTTTACCCAATTTATTCCCAAGTAATTTTATTTAATTTATGCTAAACTATTTTATCAAGTTTTATGTTGATTAATTTTATCTAGTTTATTACCAATTACCTTATCTAGCTAATTTTAATGACACCTTTGTTAGCCTAATTACTAATTAGAAGAATGGTTTAAGTAGTGTTTTAATTTAATTAAGGGAGTATATTTATATATACAAGGGGGGGAGTAATAAGGCCTTCTACTTCATTTTATTTACAAATCAGAAATTCATCTCACCTCAACCCTCCTCCCCCTTTCTCCTCTGCCCAGCAGTGCAGCCTGTCCAGGCTCAGTGTGGCCGAGCCACCCTCCTTCCCTCCTCTCTTGTTTCCTTCTCCAATTTCTCTCTCAAGTGGTATATATTCAAAACTCTAACTCTATTCTTTATGTTCTAATCTGAAATTTCACTTCTAATTTGTGTAATTCTTGTTGTTCTTCATCTCTTTTATGTTTTTAAGCATGAATTTATGTTGTGGTTAAGTTAGGTTAATTAGGGTTTAAGTTTTGGGTTGAATGCATGTAAATTTTGGGTGTTCTTAAAGAGTTCTTGATAGATTTATGGTGGATGATGATTCTATCTTTGTGCATGTGAGTTTGTTGAAGGAATATTGAATTTTGGGACTGATTGTAAGTATTGGTTATGTTAATTATGTGATTTTGTGCTTAAATGATATGAATTGGTGAGAATTTGGGGAAGGAGTGCTAGTACAAGCATTGTTTCAAGTAGCATGATTTAATCCATGGTTACATGTGAGATTTATGATGTTATTTGAGTAAGTTTTGAATGTTCATTTCTGGAAATATGATGAATGTTAGCTAATTTGAAGTTTAGTTGTGAATTGGTATGATTTAGAAGCTTAAACAAACATTAGAAGTGGGATTAAGGGAATTAAAGTTTCTGTTTGGGAATCTGATTTTTACAGAGGATGAAAAGTGTGAATTTTGCCCGGATTTTTACTGGAAATGATAGCCCAAGTGATTATCTAACTCTAGGCTTTGGAATTTCGAGAATCCGATATGTATAGCCCGAGATACGAGCAAAACCGTGAAGGGGTACTGTTATATACGTTTTCTGGAGTCAGTAGCTAAATGCTACTTTTTCGTCCATTTGGAGACCTTGTTGGTTCTTGTGATAAACATAAAAGTTTTAGGTTACTCTTTAAGCTTTCTGAAAGATAAGGTTTGCGCCATGCGATATCGGGAGTGAAAGATATGAGGCCGTGTTTAAGGGCTGTCAATTTAGTTTTCTGCCCAGAATATTATTTCCAATTTCTGACTTTGGGGCCATAATTCAATCATTAAGGAGTTCTAATCAATGGGCGAATTGTATGTCAATGTTAGGATAATCAAGATATGTATTTTAGGTTGCAAGTATGATCATTTGGTGAGGATGGTTTTCTCCTAAAGGTGTAATTGTCATTAGTAAGTCATGGTTATACTATTGAAGAACTAAAAGAGTTATTATCACATATTGATGTTTGGTTTAGAATTCAGGATGCTTGTCTAGCCTAAGGCTTCTTTGATCTCTAAATAGTCTCAAGAAACAATCTTCTTCTAAGTACTTAACTCTAGTTCATTGTTTCAAATGCTCCCGAAATTAATATTTCATTCTCATAATTGTCTTCCTTGTCGCTTGACGACATTCCCAAATAAAGTCAAAGAACTCGTTAATCCTCATTTTAGCCTTCCATTTCTTGAGTTTCATACTCCATCCATGTTATTGTCCAAGTCTACTCTTCAATTCACAAGCTTTCCATCGATTATTTACGAGCTTCTATATGAGTTTCATATCGGAAGTTCAAACCATAGGATTTGTTTTTATGTGCCGACAAACCAGCTTCTTTCCGGGCTACTTTTTGAGCCCTTCCTTTCGTTTTTAGCCTTCGGGCCAGTTGACAAAGTTGTAGGGCGTGATTTTCCCTTTCCGAAAAGTACCCGTTTGCAAAAATCTGAGTTTCCTAGCTCAAGTTATCACCAAATCTTTGATTGATCAAAAACTGAAATTTCTATTTTTCTCATCCCTTTTAAGTTATCAAGTTTTAATTATTTTAATCCCAGCTTGTAAATTTAAACGACTTTATTAAAGTTCTCAATTTTCTTATGCTCTTATTATAGTTTCCAAGTCGCCCAAACCGTTCCAAGCTCGAGGCACGTCGCTAGATCTTTCTACTACCCAAGGTACGCAAATTGTCCAACTTTTCGCTCCTTATCATCATTTAATGTTTTCATGGTTATTTTAAGTTGTGCTTTAATGTTTATGTTACGGTTTTAAAGGGTCCCATTTTTTTTATGTTTTCTTTGTGCTAGTTACTTATAGGTGCTAGCTCTCTTTTTATGCATGATACTCCTGATCAGAGTGTCCAGACCTGGCCAGTGTCGACTGCTCGGCAGTCACCCAATCCAAACTTCGATCGGTTTGGGCATGCGCGTGTGTGAGATGCATTGCATCGATCGTAAGGGACCAAATACTTATGTTTTAGTACCTATCTTACCTTTCATGTACTTTACCTTTTACGTTGATGAATCAAGTTATTTTATTCTTGTTTATCCCTTCCCCCGTTTTTAAAATGAATTTAAATGCCGGCACTAAAACCGTTTTCGAACGGTTTGACGTGTTGGAGGTTTACGTACTGAGTGTTTCCCCACTCATTTTTGGGTATGTTTTAATGTTTTGTTTTAGGCGGTCCGAGCTCTCCGGTTAAAGGCAAGGATAAGCAAAAGTAGGAGTTTTCCCGACCAAGGTAGTCTTAAAGGGCGGTTTTGGCCAACATCGGTGGTCTTCTTAGTGCCAGAGATTGATTCATATGGGAGGAAGTTTAATATATATATATATTTCTTGATGGATGTATAAAGCTTAATATATATATGTTTTTAGTGATTGTTTATGTATGAGTTTAAGTGTAGCGTTCATTTGGGTGATTCATGTATAGTTTGGTGGTTCGTGTGCCTTGTCCCGAGTGGGGACGGCGGTAATGCCTCAATACTTGTCTTTTCCGCTGCGCTAATCACAGGTTTAATTGATGGTTTAAGTTAATCTTGTGGTTAAGGGTGTTGGGGTGTTACACCCCTTTGAGAAATTTTCCGTCCCGGCTCCGCTCTTCTTCATTCCTTGGCTCGGGAAATCCCTCGAGACCACCTAATTTGTCCTCAAATTACTCCTTTACCTTGTTTTATTCCTCAAACTTGAGAAACCTACAAAACAACTAAAAACCAAGTAAAAATAATGAAAACTACTCGGAATCAAACGAAATGAGCAAGCCCAAGGGCGTAATTTAGGCTTAAAAATGGGCCTAAACACCGACCTTGCTCAACGATTTCCCTATGCACAGTGCTAGTGTTCTCTAATGTACTCAAGGTCAGAACTCGGCAAAGACAGGTCACCTAGGATCAAGCATGCAATCCAAACTTGAATTTCACTTATTAATTAGCTAAGTGTCACCCCCAACCTATTTGGTGTCGCCCTTGGTTTGGTGAGGGTCGCAAGTTATATAGGAGAGAGTTTCATTACTTATTCATGCGCCTTTCTTTTTGGTTGACATATTTCGAGATAAAACGCGGCCTGAGAGGTGTTTACTCTTCCAGCATGGTTCTTTTCCATACATATACAAGGTATTTAAGGGGTGAGAGGTCGCTAACCACCCACTCCAAACTATGTTAGTGAACCAACAAAGTTTTCTATTTTTTCCTTTTTATTTCTTTTATTTACCGGGTTTTTTCGGGATCGATACGGCCATCCGAAAAGAGGTTACCCTCCTAACTCGGGTTGCTCCATTCGTAATGAAGTACTTAAGATAGAATAAGGTAACTATTAGTAGGATAGGTAGGATAAATTTATCTGACCACACAACAGAACAAACTGTATTTTTTTTTTTTTGCTTATACATCATCTAAATATATAAATATGAGTTTTTAAATATAACTTTTATAATTTCTAATAAGGTGTTGTGAGTAAAGAAAATCACAATTACTTGTTAAATATATGAATTTTTAAATAAATATTATATAAGGTATGTAAGAAATTATCAATAATGTGGAAAAAGATAGGATAAAGTAACTATTAGTAGGATAGGTAAGATAAATTCATACAACCTCACAACAGAATATGACTCAACAGATATAACTTTTATACTAATATATTATATTATGCTATATAAACAAATTTAATTTTTACTAAGTATGTAAATAATGTATGTGCAAATTTACTAGATAAATTACCTCCGTCCCAAAATATTGTTAATTTGTCTATACTTTTACTGTTAGTTACTAACAAATGTAATGAGTTGTAATATAAAATTAACACCAGCGTAATTTTTAGTAATGTCTCTTTCTAATGACCATAATTTAATATAATAATTAATTTAAATTTTGTGAGTAATCAACGATAAAAATATAGTCAAATTAACAACCATACAGGAACAGAAGTAGTATTAAAAAATTACCCATGCCTGACACGGACTGGTTCTATTATATTTAATATTTAATAAATTTTAAAGCTAGATGATAAATATGACAAATTTAAAAGTTGAATTGCAAAATTGATAAATAAAAATAAAAGTTAGACGTCACCGAATTCATTTCATTGAACTCCTGTTTCTGGGTTTGGACAGGTAGCAAAGAAAAGCAAACTGAAGAAGCATCATTTACACAACTGCTGCACAACACAAGCAATAGCTTAAGTTACCTGAAAGCGAACATGGCTGATGGCGGCTTCCCTACTTACAAAAGGGATCCCCTTAAAACTTCAGGTACCATTTCTGTTCTTCAACCCTCCTACCTTTTTATCCCGGAAATAATTCATTCATTTGTTGACTGTGTGTGAGCAGAAAATCAAAAGCGTTCAAATACTATGAATGACCCAAATTTAGAATGCGAATTTGATTATTTAGGTTAATTTCAATCATTGATGAATTTGACCCAAATCGTAATATTAACTGTTGAGGGAATTGCAGTTGGGAATTTGGCAGCGCAGCGTAGACGGCATAATGCTGTTACTGTGGGTAAAGAAAGGAGAGAGGCAGTTGTCCGAGCAAAGCGGCTTTGTAGGGTTGGCATTGGTGGTCTGGTTGAGGGTGAGGTTGACACTCATCTCATGCTTCGGGATGATGACGACTCACTCCTGGATTCTCACACCACTTCAGCCGTTGAACAATTACATGCTGCTCTTTCCTACCAGTTAATTCTTCATTTTCCTTCTTTATTTCTACATTCTTTAATCAGTTGTGTCTATCAACTTATGTGCTTCACTCCATTTGAGTTAATAAATTGATGGAGGAATGAGTCAGAAACAATGAACCATGCTAGAAAGTGTTGCCTTGTAGCTAGCAAGTGTCACAGTTAGGCGTTCGCTAACCACATCTGAATAAAACAATTCTATCAAATAAGGCTGCTGCTTATGCTTACAACTTACAGACGTACAGATGCTAGTTGATATGGTTGCTGCTTTTTCATACCTAAATATAAAGTAA
Source organism: Portulaca oleracea (assembly GCA_029582165.1). Lineage (NCBI taxonomy): Eukaryota > Viridiplantae > Streptophyta > Magnoliopsida > Caryophyllales > Portulacaceae > Portulaca > Portulaca oleracea. Next base: position 28,357,796 of record CM055871.1, read on the forward strand.
ACTACAGTAGCTGAGACATGATGAATACCTAGAAGAGAAGTATCTTGCCAGTTCTGTTAAAAACAAAGGTTCCCCATGACTGAAATTTTATTTTCCTTTTATAGTTGTAGAGAAGGCAGAGGTTTTCCTCTTTTTTAAATTTTTCTCATTGTTTTCTTGCTCTATGTTTATACGAGATTTTCCGTGAATAACAGGGGAAAGGGTGCCCTGCAGAAGAGGCTCAGTGCTTTACGTGAGTTAAGGCGCTTGTTGTCCAGATCTGAATTTCCTCCAGTTGAGGCTGCTCTTAAGGCTGGGGCTATGCCACTTCTTGTGCAGTGCCTCTCATTTGGGTCTCCTGATGAGCAGGTCTGTAACTCTGTACGGTTTTAACTTTGGATCCATTTACTTCCCTCATGCCTCCGTCTTTGGCTTCAGATTTAACTTAACTGATTTGAAATATGGTCACCAGATGATGATAGTGATAGTAAATTAAGCTCATAGTTTTGTTGTTGATCATATTACATGGACTTATCTATTGGGATATAGGCATTGGTAGAGATCCAAGTGTCGGACTTTGTGCAGCCTTAAATCTAGGGACACCGGATACAAGGACATTGTCCAAAATTTTGGCATGCATATCAATCATCATTTGACATGTGGAGGGTGCAGTTTCAAATTATTCTTTCAATAATATTTCGGTGGTTAAAAGTTTGTTTGCTTATCAATCCATTAAACATTAATGAGCCATTAAAAGCTGATGTATGAAGATAGGCAAGATCATACCTTATCAAAAGAAAAAAAGGGACAAAGATCTTGTACTCCTATATTTTTCACCCCCACTGCTTTAGAGTTTGTTTATGTGATCGAAACATAGTCCATGCTCTATTTGCGGAATTATTTTCCAAACTTGGGGATGGCGGGGCGAATTGTAGAGTTTGGGTATTATTGGTTCTGATGTGAAGGGGGGTCAGATAGGTTGGAAATAGGATCAAACTAATTCAGAGGATTAGTCCCAAGTTATTTATCATTCATTTGATCATGCAACGACCTTCCAAATCAGGTACATCTTGCTGGACGATATTCTAATTGTACCATGTGCAACTGTGCTAGTGAATATTGTGATGTTACAATCTATGTATGATCAAATCAAATGTGTAGAAGAAAGTCCAGTAATAATAAGAATGAACATTAGTTTAATATCAAAATGAAACATCTGAGAATGATAGACTTTACTAGATAATCAACTGATCCTGCATACAAGAACAAGCGGTGGGTTCCTTGTAGTGAAGTATCGCTGCTTTAAGAACTATGTTGAGGATAATGCTTTGGAAAAAACTAATAGCTAAGATTGCCATTTATCTAGATAAACCCAAAGTAGACAGAATATTGAGATAATATTTATCCTTAATTCCTTTAATGGTGCTTCCTTGTTTGTGAACCTACTATGCTTTTTTTTTTTTTTTTTTTTTTTTTTTTTTTTTTTCCGAATATTTGGAATTCAACAAAATGTGTTTGGTTTTCTTCTTTGAGTTTATTCTTGCTTTGTCCCCTTTTGCTTGCCTTAGCAAATATTTGACAATTTTGATTCATAATCTTGAGACTTGAAGGAAGAGGAGCCTTGGCGCAACGGTTGAGTTGTTGCCGTGTGATTATGAGGTCATGGATTTGAGTCTTGGAAGCAACCTCTTGCAGAAAGGCAAGGTAAGGTTTGCCTACATTAGACCTTTGTGGTGGGATCCTCCCCCAGAACCCCGCTTGTGGGGACGCTTCGTGCACCGGGCTGCCAATCTTGAGACTTGAAGGACTTGGAGGATGAATAGTTCGGGGAGGTCTTGTGTAAAATCAATTATCTACCATGGTTCATTGTTTCTGACTAGTCTATGTGTAATCTTTCATGTGGTTCTGATTCATGTTGCAAGTATAAGATTGAAAGGATAAGATTCATATCTTGAATATTTATCAGTGGTATGTTTTTATAAAGGTGGATCAAAGAAACTGGTTTAATCATTCATTAACCATTTGCCCAGAAGATCACTTTGTGGTTTTTTTGAAATGAAAATCTTGAGGGGGAAACAGTCGAGCTTATACTTTTTCCTTTTTTGAGTTGCTGCAGTTACTTGAGGCAGCTTGGTGTCTTACGAACATTGCTGCGGGGCTACCAGAAGAGACAAAGTCTCTGCTGCCTGCATTACCATTGCTTATCGCACATCTTGGTGGTTGGTAAACTGAATTAAATACTTCTTCCACTTTCGTATCCTGCATTCTGTGGGTATTTACTTCTTAGGCCCTCTCTTTTCTGGTACTTATGCTGCTGCTTGTTACTGTACAACATAGTTTGTCAGTTGTGTTTTTCTCTTTATTTTTAGCAATATCAGAATGTAGTCTTCTGTCACAGATGTTTGATCCAAATCAATGGTCTGTACTTTTTATCTTATTTCAGTGGCCCTGAAAAAGACATGCAAATGTGGCTTTGGGTCAGAGGCAATCAATCCATTTTATTATAGGCATGTACACATTTCTGTGACAGTGTGGAGGAATTAATAGGATAATTTGCATGCTTGTCTCCTTTAGAATCTTTTAGATTTTCATGAAGCCTCTTTAAGGTTATGCCTTAGATAGGACCAATGTACAAAGCTTGTGGTTTTGGCACCTAAAAACTCATTGTAATTGGAATCTGCTGAGGATGACCATGTGCATAATGTGTTTCCTGCAGCTCTTTGGGATGGTAAACCAGCTTTTGTGCTTTAGAATTTTATGCTGCTTTAGAAATGTGAAAAGAGAGAAATAAGAAGTCTAAACATGGTAAACCAGCTTCTGTGCTTTAGAATTTTATGCTGCTTCTAGGCAAAGGGTAGCAGGTGAGAAAAAAAAGGTAAACCAAAGGAAGTTTTGTTGCATTATATAATGTGTATATATCTGGCTTTCATTTGGAGTTGTAAGAATTTATGTGAAGATTCTCTCTCTTTGGGATGGGCAATTCCCTCTCTTTGGGAACTTTTCCCTTCTCCCTCTGGTAGGTGAGTGTTACGGCACCAAAGATGGTCATTGCTTCATTGGAGGTTCACCTGTGAGTGTTTCTGTAGGCATTTCAGGGTTGAGGGCGCCGAATTAGAAAGAAACACATCAAAAAGAACCTTTTTTTAATATTTTCTTTCACTTGGAACCCACAAGGCAGAAAAAGTTGCACAAAAGGTGTGCTGTTTGTGGGCATTTTGTAGGAGCCTCGCCTCACTTCACCCTGTCTAAGGTGCTAAGGTTGCGCCTCTTGCCTCCCTGTGTCTAAGGCACACCTTTTTAAACTAAGATCCAAGCCAACTTGGTTGGATATTAATCTATAATGATCTGTGAATCCCATTTAATTTACATATTTATGCTAATGAATTTGATAATATCGTGTGCAGTACTCTATGTGCTGTACTGATTGTTTCTTATCATGATATTGTCTTTACGTATACGATATAATCACCTTGTGTTCTTGAAGTTTCTTGGAAAGTGTAACATATGGTTTTTATTTTGGATTTGTGGGTAGGCTTCACTTCGAAAGGGCCTTGTATTGCTTGTCAGTTGTCAAAACATTGTAATGAATAAAACAGCCAATATGTGTCTCATTACCCATATTGTAATGAATAAAAAGGCCTAGGTGGTTTTGGGTATTCCTTGTGATGATGTGGTGTAGATGTGTAGTCTTGTCCTTTTGGACTTCATTTTATTATTCAGAAATGCTAGGAAAAGGAGTGGACGATGGGGAATCATCTGTTCATGCTGATGATTCTTTCTGCAAATTATATCTAGTTTTTAAACGTACATAGCACAAACTTTTGTTTCTTTTGTGTGTTTTGCACCTCATAGATATTATGCAGCTTTTATTTTCTATTTTCTATTTTTTGACCACCCCCCCTTCCTTGAAGCAATGCCTGTCCTCAGGATGTCTTGGTCTATACAGCTCTTCGATTGCCATGCAATATTTAGGATAATTAAGCTGCTTACCTTCTGTTACTTGTTTCTTTGAGCTGTGTAGAGAAGAGTTCCTCACCTGTAGCCGAACAGTGTGCATGGGCAGTGGGAAATGTTGCTGGTGAAGGAGAGGATCTTAGGAACATTTTACTATCCCAAGGGGCATTATTACCTCTAGCCAGAATGATACTACCTGACAAGGGTTCAACTGTAAGGACAGCAGCTTGGGCATTGTCAAATCTTATCAAGGTATTGAGTCTTTTAACTTGATATGTTTTATGCAGACAAAGGCCAAATAGAATGAACAGGCATTGAAAACCATCTCCTGCTCAGTTCTTTGCTGTCTGTATCATTAGATAAAGCACTGTCGCTTAAATAATGGTCAAGCCCAGCCCATTCCAATGCCCAGCTAAGCGCGTCTATTTGTGTGCTTCTTGCTTCGTAAAGTTCAGGTCTGTTTTTAAAAAAAAGGAAAAACCTTCCTGTATATGACTATTTCTCCTCAGCTATAACTCTCATCTTCCCAGTTGCTAGCTTGAATTTCTTCTTGGTGCTGCTACTTTTGAAGGCTGGAATTCAAAACCCTAGCTGAGGAGGTTCAGTTTAAGATTCCTGAATGATTCGGAAGAGGAAAGTGTGTTTAATCTGTTGACTTTGCTGTCTAACATTTGGTAGCTCTTGAGTGCAATGATGACATCCTTTGGTCTCCTTCCTCAAGTAGGCATTTTATTGTGAATATTTTATGCAAAGAGATGATTGACGAGTTGCTCGAGAGAGAATTTCCATATCACACTCTTTGGAAGTCAAAAGCTCCTGCTAAAGCTTGTTTTCTTGCTAGGGTGGCCACCAAACTTTGTGATGGCTAGAAGGTGCTCTTTGTGTGGGAGAGTAGAAAAAGTCCATTAACCTCCTCTTTGTTCATTGTCATTGGGTCGTCACTCTTTGGCATTTGATTGCTTTGATGGACGTTAGATGGGTGCAACCTCTAGATTTAAGAGATGTCTTAGTGGCTTGGAGAAGAAGATTGAAGAAGAGTTGGGTTCTTGGGGTGTGAAATTTGATACCTTTGATTGTTTGGTGGTGCATTTGGAAAGAAAGAAATTCATGGTCTTTTGAGGACAAGGCTAGAAAGCTTAATGATTTAAAGCTTCATTTTTTGGAAACTTTGTGTGGTGTAAAGGTTTTCGTCTGGGTAAAAAGGTGACCATTTTGGATTTGTGGATAAAATTATTGTAGAGAGCTTAGGGGTTGAGGCTTTGTTCTATTTTTGTTGACCATGCTTCATTTTGTCTATGGGTGACATTCTGGTGGTGTCTTCTAATGCATATTTTGATAACTCAAAAAAAAGGTGGTGTTCCTGTTTGACCAAGGTGGCGACCCTAAAGAAATTGGAAGAGACCCAAATTTTTTCTAGCTAAGGACAAAAGTTAATTGGAGTTTTGCTGATGCTGCGAGGTAGAGAAAGAAGACAGAAGGGCATAGGGATGCGAGCACAGGAGGTTAAACTTTTACTTTAGCTTAGTAGAGGCGGGGGGGGGGGGGGGAGGACGAGAATTAGTAAGTAGTTTTAGGCTGCTACCTATTCTATTGGTGCAAGTCTCGGTGTTAAATTTATGTCATTAATTGTTTCAAAATTCCAATTTATCTTTTAGGGAAGAGGGACACGTTGGAAATATTGGCAATTGTAATTTTACTTCAACACACTAGGAACTGAATTAAATTAGTCTATGCCTATGTGCAACTTTTCCCCCTTCAATTTAGGGAAAAAAATGAAAGCAAACAAAAGTATATGGATTAAAATTTGAAATTTTATTTTATTTTTACTGAATTAATTTTACTTTAGCTTAGTAGAGGTGGGGGGGGGGGGGGTGGGAGGACGAGAATTACTAAGTAGTTTTAGGCTGCTACCTGTTCTGTTGGTGCAAGTCTCAGTGTTAAATTTATGTCATTAATTGTTTCAAAATTCCAATTTATCTTTTAGGGAAGAGGGGCATGTTGGAAATATTGGCAATCGTAATTTTACTTCAACACACTAGGAACTGAATTAAATTAGTCTATGCCTATGTGCAACTTTTCCCCCTTCAATTTAGGGAAAAAAATGAAAGCAAACAAAAGTATATGGATTAAAATTTGAAATTTTATTTTATTTTTGGGAAAATTGGATTACAATAATCCCTACTTTAGAATTGTAACATATTGAGCCTTACTTTGAACCCATTGGATTTTTAGTAAACCACCACTGCATCTGCTATGTGGCATCGGGTAATTTTGTGTTGACTATTTGTTGGCATGGTTGCCCTGTCAGCATCAGCATGTGTTTCCTTCCTTTCCCCCACCCATATCTTTTTCAGTTCTTTTTCTTTTTGGGATTATTTTCAATGCACTTATCTCATTTTTCAGTTTTTACTATGTCTACCTGTGTAAATTTAGGGATCTCCCTAATTTTTTTTTGTCTCCAAATATTTGAAAAAAATTCCTCCCTCTTTCGTGTCCATATCTTAAGCTAAATTTCCACCATTTTGCCTCCTGAAACTCCATCTGTAATTCTCTCTTTTCACAGCTAATAACTTCTTCAAAGAAGGGTCATAAATGAGAATAGTTATTGAAATTATCCAACCTAAGAATCCATCTCCCTGTTTCTTGAGGGCAGCTGAAATACTTAACCAAGATTGAGAACCCGCTGAGGGCCTGGACCTTCCCGCAGTTCCTGACCTGTTTCTCCCATTCGGGTCTGCCCCATGAGAAGGAAGAATAATCGGGTTGGTAGGAAAAAGATGAGGAAAGGGGGGAATTTAAGGGTGAAGAATGAAGGAGAAACATCAAAATGGAGCCCAGAAAAAGGAAGGACCAAAATGTGAGCTTGGCAAAAGGGGATAGATGCCATCGAATGCGATGATGCATGAAATGAGATCTGCTGATCTTGAACTTTCCTGGGGTTGATGGGGCACTATCAAGATGAGGCATTTGCTTCCTCCAAAACCAATCAAATTTCTTGTTTATCAACCCACTAAGCTATTATGTCATCCAAGCGTAAATGTTTCTGTGTTTCACTTGGAATTGGGGTTGGATCTGCATTTTGCTCAAAATGTGAGAGTTTTGAGAAAAAGTTATAATTTTCTTATTTTCTTGTTTCATTGTCTCCCTTTGTTTTTAATGGTTCTGGGTTCTTTTCTTTCTGCTTCTTTCTCTCTCCCTCTCTTCTGTTTTCTCCTTTTCCTTTTATTTTTCTTTTTTTCCCCTCTTCTATTGGTTAGTGGAAATGATGTTGAAGATAACGGAAGAGCCAAAAAAGGCGAGGAAAAAAGGGGGGGGGTAGTGCTGGGGGAGTCTTCTGGTTTCTTAGAGATGTTTTTGGTAGTACAAAGAGGGATTTGGGGGTGGAGTTTCAAGGGGCCACAATGGAGGAAGTTTGGTTTTAATTATGGAGAAAAGGAAGAGCATTTTGAAGTATTTGTGAAAAAAACAGGGAGATCCGTAAATCTACAAAAGTAGTCAAGGGATAGGGAAAACTGAAAATGAAAATAAGGGGAGATGGGTGAGGGAAGAGGGAAAGAAGGAAACGTATGCTAATGTTGACACAACTTCCTTTGACTTAATGCATGCTAATGTTGACATGACTTCCTTTTGACTTAACGCATGCTAATGTTGCCATGACTTCCTTTTGACTTAACGCATGCTAATGTTGCCATGACTTCCTTTTGAAGTCAATGTAAATAAAAGTCCACACAATTTTCTGAAGCCATATCGGCAAACCACCGAGTTAATTTGCATCAGTCTGGTGGCGGTTTACTAAAATCTAATGGGTACAAAGTAGGGCTCACTGTGATACGATTTTAAAGTAGGGGTTATTGTAATCCAATTTTCCTAAAAATAAAATAAAATATCGAATTGTAATCCATAACTTTTGTTTGTGTTGATTTTGTTCCCTAAACTTGGGGAAAACGTTGCATATAGATATAGACTAATTTATCTCAGTTCCTAATGTGCTGAAGTGAAATTACATTACCTGAAATTAATCCTAGTAGAATGTAAGTTACTCAACAAAATGGTCTAATACTTCAATTAAGTTTGTAGATTCTCGTAAAAACATTCCTACCAAGCACCAACACAAACACGGACACAAAATGTCATATAAATACAATGGGTTTTCAGATAGGAGAACCTTGTTTAGACCCTTAGCTGTAGGCTTACGTTTGGCCTTCATGTTCATTACCTAACATCTGACAAGTGGGATTAGGATTGCCTTGATTTCTTAATTCTCACAATTGATTCTTACTCCAGATTTCATGGCATGATAGAGCTTTTTGTTGTATGGACATTTCTTGTGTTTATATTTTGAGCATCTCAAATCAGATAACTAATGTTTGTGCTTGGAATGCCCCTTAAAGATTTGGTTGTGTGGGTACTAGGTTTGATAAAGCTATAGAAAGTGGCCATTCAGATATTCTGGCATCGTGGTTAGAGATCAATCTTAGCAATGTTGAATCCAAAATTTGGATTGTTGGCTGTGAGAGGGCATTACTGCCCTGCATTTGTTATGCTTAAATTTCAAGTGCAGACAGAGCTGGTGAGATCTTGTCACATTAAAATCTAGGGAGGTTAAGATGCATGCAGATCTACTCATATGTGCACTGCTGGAGAGTCCATTTGCAAAAGCCCCATGCGAAATCATTTGGAAAATTTTGAAGCATGTCTTCAAAGCAGCTGTGAGTTGTGAGAAAAACCCAATGCTCCAGTGTGCTAGCGTAATTTAAAAATAAGTGGACAAACCAAACCAAACAATAGCTGAGTGCTGCCTATGCAGAGTTTCTTAGAGTTAGGTGGATGCAGTCTTGTTCTTCTGAGTTTCACGGAGCTCATATTGCAGTGGATCCAATAAATCATCCAAACAAGCTCTGCGCTTAGTATATCCAGTTGCATTTGCAACTTGCCATTTTATGATGACTATGGCTGGATTTGCTGAGCATAATACTTAACATCTGTATCTATATATCCATTAAGTTCTTTTCTTTGGTACTATGCTTGTTTCTTTTGAGGCTTCTGTTAATTTTATCTCAAGTTATTTACAGTTTGATAAAATGTAGGGTCCAAACCCCAGAGCTGCAACGGAACTTGCCAGAATAGATGGTGTTCTTGAAGCAATTATCCGGCACTTGAAGAAATCGTAAGTAGAGAATCTCCCCTCTGGGAATCTGTGGCCACTTTCAGAATGTCGTCTGATTTGCTGTCTTTATTCTTGTAGCTTTATGCATCATAAGATGCCTTCAAAGTTTCCACTGATTTGTTCATTTGAGCTGAGCTCTGCCTTTCTTATTTGCATCGTCATTAGCTGATATGGTGAATGAAGACAATGGAGTTTATTTCAACTTTAAACTCTGAAACTAACGATTACTTCTCTGATTAGAATTTCATGGATATTGACTTAATGTAGTTTGCACCTTTTAAGGTATGCTCTCTATTTTGTTGACATTAGTATGTTCCTTTAGCCCAGTATTTTTGTTTTTGCTGCTGAGTGCTAGCTGGATGGGAGCGTGGTGATTGCTGTTTGAATAAAGGATTAGGTAGCTTTTCAATGGTGGCCTTTTTATGGATCTTTTTGTGTGTATTTCTTCCACTGGAGGATTGCGTCGAATGGATAGTATCCTGATGATGGATGTGAACTCTATGCATATAGCCTCCATTTAACCTTTTAGTGGAAATGATTCTAATATTTTCCATACATTGTAACTATTTAGAAATGCTGCTGGTTTCTAAACTATTTGTATTATTCAGGGATGAGGAGCTGGCTACCGAAATCGCTTGGGTGGTTGTCTATCTATCAGCCCTTTCGGACATTGCTCTGGGTATGATGGTGAAGTGCAATCTTGTTCATATTCTTGTGGAAAGATTGGCAAAATCTGACAACTTGCAACTGCTTATACCGGTAATAATTAAATTTGTAAAAATATATTAACTATTGTGATTAGTTAGATTTCCATGTGATTTTGCTAGTTCAGGTTAGATGAGGCATGCTTCCGGGGTAGTGGTGGTTAAATTTATATGGCTCTGCTTATTAAATGAAATCTTTGGCAAGTTGGTATGCCATAAATGCACAGACAATAATGTTGACTTGTGCATCATTAGGTTTGGCATACGTCATTTTTGGCGTGGGGTTGTAGATGGACCTAAGGAATCAAGCATGTTGATGGAATTTCAGAACCTTCAAATCCTCTTCTTTCAGAACTTTTGTTGTGAATGTACAACCTGTTTACTGTTAGGACGATAGTCAATACTTCTAATTTTGACTTTTACCCATCATCCTTTCTTGAAGGCTATCCAGGGGCACATCTTGAGGCTAAAGGCTCTGTTTGGAGTTGAGGAAAAGTCCTGAGAAAGAACATGATGAGGAAAAAAAAGTTGAGGAAAGAAAATAGGAATGAAATTTATTTTTTTCGTGTGTTTGGGATAAACAAAAGGTCAAAGAAAAAAAGGTAAAAAGGAAAGATTACCTATATTGCACTCCAATTTCTGGCTGCCCTATCCTCATCTCTCTCTCTCTCTCTCTCTGATGTATGTGCAACTCAAATGATCAGAGTGCAATGAGCTAGACAACACCAAGACACCAACTATGATTTGATTGTTTTTAACTTATGCTATCTTTGAGATTAAAGACAACATCAAAGAAAGGAAAACAAAGGAAATAAAGGATAGAACTCGTGCCTTAGGCTGATACAGACCACACCTATGGATACAGATTACACCACCATAAGCAGAATCAAGCTCTACCTATCACCACTAAGCTTGCCACAACTTAGATACAGTCAAGTAGAAATGCTGAGAGTTGTTAGAACACTCACAAACAAAGAGAAGCAACAAAGTGTTAGGATCAAAGAGCACTCAAGCAACCACAAACAATAGGAAATAAGAGCGGAAAAGAAATAAGAAATTTGACACCGGAGGTTTAACGTGGAAAAACCCAAAGCGGGAAAAAAACCACGGAATCGATGCACTAGTAATATGAGGATTACAATACAATGGTTGTGTTTCTCTCTGTCTCACTTGATCCCAATTCTCTCTGAGATACACTCTGGGATGCTCTGGGATATTTTGGGATTCTCTCTAGGGATACAATAATAGGGAGAACCTGAACCCCTATATATGCTAGGGATACAAGGGAAAACCTAGGTTACAATATGGCAGTAACCTAAACAATATGGAAGTCTACAGCAAAAAGGAAACAACCGCGAATTAGGAAACAACTGTAGAAAGGAAACAATATCTTGACGTCGTCCAAGGAAAATCGCAACTGTCATAGGCGCTGGCAGCGGGACAGAAGCGCTGGCAGCATGCGACCAATTGCGCCTGCGGGAAGAGGCACTGGGAGCGCCGGCTTGGACGCTGGCAGCGTCCCACTTGCGAGACGCGGTTCTTTGCTTTCCTTTCCATCCTCCACCTTTCTACTTCTCCTTCCTCCCTTCCTTCTTCCTTCTCCCATTTTGGTCTCTACACCCAACACAAAGCTCCACCTATTTCATAAACTCAGAATGAATGAAATGGTTTACAGAAGCAAGCAAGTAGCTAACTTGCTTAATCGAGCTAATGAGGTTTCCTAAGTGTAAAGAAACCTCTAATCAGCCTATATTACATGTAATTACATCCAAATGAGATGCTTAAAACTAATTATACATCAAAGGAAGACAACTAAGTCCAAGCCGCTGTTTGGTTGTCTCTGATTGGTCTTACACTTATTCTTCATGCAATTTACCACCTTCACTTGAGCTTAAATAGTGTTTGGAGTCCCTGAGTGCCTACTGTAACTATTAGTTACTGGGGTAATTCGATCAAAGTAGCAAAATGACCAAATAACCTCAAGAGAAGCTGAAATTCTCAGGTGCTGTTTCAGCTTGCTCTACCAGTGCCCTCCTTGGGTTGTTGATGCTGCAGAAAATGTCCAAGGATAGTAGTGGGCTGCACTTCCCTTCCAAAGACACTATGAATGCCAGAGAGCACAGGGAAACCAGTAGCTTCCATTACCATCTCTTATATAGCTTACACGAGCCTTAGGAACATTGCCTATTAAGGTTGGGGTTCTGCAAAAACTCAGCTCAAGGAACTGAGTGTTGTTCTAAGGTCAAGCTGCTCCTACATGCTTGATCTTGGGGCAATCAAACACCTCATATGATGACCTTCAAAACTCCCCTAGGACCTTCCCTTCACTTCTATCTCAATGTAGTTGAATGAGGGTCATGAAACCCCCTGATGCACATCCAGAACGATCCAGCTGAATGCAGGATCTGCTTGGAACATGAGGGTTGGAAACCAAACCCTGTGATTCACCTTGACCCATGGCTGAGGAAGGTAAAGAATCTACATCATCCTCCCATGGTTGGGAGAAGTTTGCCCTCAAACTTGGTAAACCTTCTTCTTCTGAATAGTTGATAGAGAACTTGAAAGCTAAAGAAAAGAATTCAACATCCCCATGTTGAATTCAGGAAAGATTAGCATCCCTGTGCTTAAATCAGTAGTAATTGTATTCAATATTCAATGTAGTCTGTTTCGTAAAGGCTAGCAAAGCCCTTATTAATAGGTAAATAACCTTCCTAATACTAAACCTAATAGACATAGGAAACTAGAGTTACATTGCTAATCAAACTAGGAAACTATAATATTCCTAATATGAATAGGAAACTAAATCATATAAAATATCTAATTATTATTATTTCTAAACTTCTTCCTAAAATAAGTCTTCAGTCCTCCATCATTTCTCCTCGGCTTGGAAAAACTCGCCTTCGGAGAGTTTGCTTGAAGCCGTTGGACATTAATGAGCATCTGGACGCTGCCACGGACCGTGTCAGGGGTGACATGACCCGTGCCAAGGTCAACATGGTCCGTGGCAACCACGCCATGGTTCGTGTTGAGCCTATTTATCATTTTCTCCCTCTTTGGACGTTAGCGCAACCTGTGCCAGGTCCATTTTGGTCCGTGGTGATCATATTGCTTGTGATTAACTTATATATGATCCCTATACTTGTATTACATAAATCCTCATGTATTAAAATCCGCTTATACTCTTGAAATAATCTCAATATGGTCTTGTGCAAAATAAAGGGACCGCTACTGCTAGATCAGAGAGAAAGCCCCCGGTTAGGTGTTGTAGAAGAAGAAAGTGATGAAGAAAGGGAGGGGGGGGGGGGCTGATGATGAATTCTCAATGTGGATGGTTTGTGTGAATTTTTCCAGAACTTTCCTGACTGATTTTGGAGGAAAATATGGGCTAAAAACAATTAATTTTCTATCCAAGTTCTCTCAATTTTTTATTTCCTCTTTTTCTCAAGTCCAAACAAAACAAAGAAGAATTATTTTCTAGATTTTTTTTTTCTTTCATAAAATTGTCCAAGGTCCAAAGTCCAAATAGGCAAATTCAACCTAAAGGTTTACTTAACTTTCTATCCCTTTAGTGTAGTTGCATAAGATTGTGTTATGTTCATTGTCTTTTTGACTTTCCGGTCAATTCTCTTCAAATATTCTGATTCAAATTATGACTTCAGATATTGAGAAGTTTGGGTAATATCGTAGCTGGTGATGCTCACACGACCTCTGTTATACTTGTCCCTGGAAGTGAAGTTACAGGTTAGCACGCTTAAATATCTATATTTGATATTCAGCATGTAAAATTCTTTGGCTAGCCTCTTGGCATGTTTGTTACTGGATCTGTTTAAATTGCATTTCAAAAATTTGAGCACGTGCTTGGTGAAGTGCGCATGAAATTTTTCTGATTGTCAAGGTCTTTCGTTATGTGAACTCATATCTCTCTCAAGTCTCAACCTCTTTGGTAGGATCTTCTTCTTCTTCTTCTTCTTGCTGATGAGGTTTTTTTTTTTGTTTTTTTGTTTTTTTTTTTTTTGGGGGGGGGGGGGGGTACTATTGCGAAACTTGCCTCCCTGTTCAGTGGTTAAAAATGATCCATTCAATTGGCAAATTTAGGCCACTCAGCCATCTTGAAATAAGGAAAATGTTGTCGTTATTTGCTATGGGGAAGGTAGTTAATATGCCTTTGAAATCAATGTCCAATAGAAAACACCTCTCTACGATTCAGTTATAGGAGAAGGTTATTTAGCTACAGTGGGGATGGTAACCGTACGATCTGACAATGTCTACCTGGATCAGATCCATTTAATATTTTCGCAGCTGGAGTCATATCCTTTTCCTAGATCCTTTGGATCTTTTTTGTGAGGAGCCATTCCTAGATCCTCTGGGTTGAGTGGACCCATGGGTCCTTAGCGGGCTCAAGTAATCCTGCATTTGAAATTGAAAATCTACAAAATACTAAACAGTAAAAAAAGCAAAATCTTTAACTGGAAACCCACAAATATTGAACGTACAATCTCAAAAGTATTATAGGGATCTAATTTTAAAATATAGATGGGCAAAAGATGGGTGTAAGAGAAAGAGTCGGTGTGAGAGAAAGAGGGAGTGGGAGATTGATGGTCGATGGATGTGAAACCGTGAATGTATATGTGATACTATTGCAGACATGTATGTATTTACTTAGATCCGTTTTCCAAACTTTGGACCCATATCCGACCTAGATCCTCTAGAATATAAAATTACTGGACCTAGATCCTTAAAAATGGATTTGGGTTTGTGGATCTGAGTCGGGTCATGGAACCACTGCCATCCCTAAGCTACATCCTACTCACAGGGGACTGGGGAATTTTAGACCCTAAGTGTGACTCTAGGTTATTTACTTAATTTAATTTGTAATAGTACTTTAAGCTTGGCTTGTTTGCAGATAGTGCTATAGCAGCTCTTGTCAAATGTCTGAAGGGTGAACATCGGGTGCTGAAAAAGGTACTTATTACATTCTCAAGTTATATGCAGATATCGAGCTACCTGCTGACTTATCAATGAGTGCATGCAAACCCAATTAGAAACAGAAATACACTCTGATACAGCTTTACATTGTTGTAGGAAGCTGCATGGGTGCTTTCTAATATTGGCGCAGGTTCTGTTATGCACAAAAAATTAGTATATTCAAGTGAGGCTGTACCAGTTCTGCTGCATCTTTTGTTCACTGCACCATTTGATATAAGGAAAGAAGTTGCTTATGTGATTGGCAACCTTTGTGTGGCCCCAACAGACGGTACTGGCAGGCCCAGTCTGATAACTGAGCACCTGGTTTCCTTGGTGGGCAGAGGGTGCCTTTCAGGTTTTATTGAACTCATCAGGACTGCTGATACTGAAGCTGCCAGATTGGGTCTGCAATTTGCAGAGCTGGTGAGTCAGTTCCTCGTGAAAGTTAATTTTTACTTGATTTGTATAACTGAGTTTAACAAGGGCAAATGATTTTAGCATAGGAGCCAACTAAGCAAACTGACTCGCTCATGAATTTGTTTATTTTTGACTCTTGCAACTCAGTGCGCCGAGAGCAATTTAATTGCATCTGGGGCTGCACCTGGTGAAAGTATCCATATTTTTTGCAGAGTTTGAAATTCAAACCTGACCTCTAAATATAGAAAAGGCAAACTTGAATTGACCCAATCTCACCTGAACTGTCCTGTAATTTTCTGGATTTACTGGCTTTACTGGACTAACCAACAGCAGACATAAGTACTAGGAACAAATATGTGGTTAGTGCATATTCTGCTTGCCCGATTATAAAAATGCGGGTACATTGCTGCATAGTAGAATCTGACAAGGATTTTTTTTTTTCCAGATAATACTTTTAAAGGTTTCTGTCAGCTTTTAATGGCTCAAATTCTGATTCTTGTAGGTTCTGAGGGGAATGCCCAATGGTGAAGGCCCCAAACTAGTGGAAATGGAAGATGGAATTGAAGCCATGGAGAGATTCCAATTTCATGAAAATGAAGATCTGAGAAATATGGCAAATACATTGGTTGACAAATACTTTGGGGAGGATTATGGCCTAAATGAATAGATAAAGTATGGGGCATTGGACTGGACACCATATCTGTACACAGCTTGTTTGTATTTTCACTTCCATTGCTGAACGTGAAATTTTCTACTCATGGGCACTCAGTGGACTTCTGTTTCTTGAGCCATTTTTGACGGGAATGTAAAAATGATTTATGTTTGTGAAGCAAATGATATTTTTTTTTTTGAAGAAAGTGAAGCAAATGATATTAGTTTGATCTTGATTGCAAAAAGAAAAAAAACGTTAGATTTTTTGTTAAAAAAAACAAGTCTTAAAACATTTTTTTTGAGTCAACCAAGGGAACATGATTTTATTGGTAAAAATCCAACTCTCCCAGGCTAGGACACCCTGAGGAAAATTTTCAAAGTACAACTGTTCCACACCATCAGGCGGGCCAAGTCTTGCACCTAAATGAGCAACAATGTTCCCTCCTCTTTTGACATGGTAAGAAACAAGCTCCTTGCATCTTGGGACAAAAGCTCTAATGTCGTCGATAATCAGATCTACTGCAGTTAGGCCTTTTCGTCCCGTCTGCACTCTTGTGATCAATCCCAGTGCGTCACTCTCTAGCACTATTATGTTATAGCCAGCTTCTACCACTTTCTCCAATGCTTTCTACAACCCAAATAGAAAGGCCACGCTTTTGCCTGCTACACACCCCACCATCACAATGATCCCCTTCTTATGATAAAACCAAGCCCCACGGGGTTATCCTTGTTAACCAAAGCACCATAGTTAATTTTAATCATGCCTCGGGGTGACCCCTCCATGGATATAGTCATCCTTGGGGCTTTGGGGCTTCCACTTTTTCCATGTATTGTTTTGCTTCATCTAGCATTTTCAGAAATCCATGAACTAGCACCTCTCTTCGAGGGCCTTGTTAGTGGACCACCTTGCCTCTTGCCGCCCACAACACCCATGACACAGTTGCCACCCGAATAAGGTTTCCTCCCCATGCTTCTTGAGGACCCAACTCCAACACTCCCTCATAGAGTTTCTCAGTGCCTCTGTGATTGCTCCCCCTCTAAATCCCCCGTGCGACTTCGCAATCCAACAACGCATGCATAGGTATCTCCGCCGCTCTGTGACAGATCGGACATGCATCGTCAAGGATATGTCTCCTTTTTAGCTATGTTGTCAGAATCGGACCGGTCACCGAATCGGTTGACCCAGTGGGTCAATGGTTCAATTGGTCGGACCGTTTTGGCCAAATTGGACTGGTTGAACCGGTTACGAATTAAAAAAAATTTCATATGCTTGAAGAATACTTAAGCTACCAAAATAATTAAACCGACACTAACACGGCATGAATTGGTCAAAATCGGATTGAACCGGTCAAAAACTGGAGTTTTTTAAAATTAATACATCAAAATTCCGGTCTGACCGTGAACCGGGTTCTGGTTGAACCGATTTTGCCGATTTTTTCCTGTTTGAACCAGTAAGCCGAGTTAAAAATGGAACTGGACCGGTCAACTTACCGGTTCACGATTGAACCGGTTGGACAGGCCAGTCCAGTCTGATTTTTACAACATAGCTTTTTAGTTCAGATTTCACCCATAGACACCCAGTCTTGGATCTCCAAATGAAGTGCTTTAGCGTCGGAGTGGTCTGCAATTTTCATGTAGATTTCCACCTCTACCATTCTTCCCCGCGCTTGTTCAAACCATTCTCTATGCGGCCTATTTTTCCCAGCCAATAGGCCAACTTCATCGTAAATTTACCATCCTTACACATCCACCAATACTGTGTGTCTTTCGGGAGTTGTCTGCTTGGTGTGTCAAATTCAAGGGTAAAAAACAATTGGATAAAAGTTAAATTTTGGTAACTTTTGGTAAATTTTGGTAAATTTTAGAAACTTTTGTCAAGTTTACCCTAATATGTCAAAATTAATTTTTTTTTTTTAACTATGATAATTTTTGATAAGTTTTGGTAAATTTCAGTAACTTTTGGTAATTTTAGGTAAAAGCAAGCAAATTAAATTTACCTACCAATTTGACAAGCAGGGGCAGCCTCAAAATTGCTTTTGCGTCTTCCTGTTGGAAGGTTTCCCGAACGAGAGCCTCTTTCCACGTTGCGCCTGCATTGTCAATGAACTTTGTGATTATTCCCTGTCCCATGAGTATGAGAGGTCTTGACTTCGGGTTTTCTGACTCACATGACATCTAGTCATCCTCCCACACCCGGATTGATTGACCATTTCCCACTCGCTACCTTAGCCCCTCTAGCAACAAAAATATTGCACCCCAAATAGACCTCCAACTGAAGCTTGGGTCACACCCTCTGGACACCTCTAGGATGGTGCCTCTCGGGTAGTATCGAGCTTCCCGAATTGTTTCTGCACGGGAGCTCTCATTTCGCATCAATCGCCTAGCCTTGCTTCGCTAGGAGGGCTTCATTAATACCTTGAGGTCTTGAAAGCCCGTACCACCCATATGCTTGGGCAGGCTTAGTGACACCCAGGACTTCCAATGCATGGACCTATTCGAGTCCTTACTCTCCCACCAAAATATGGCCTAATGGCTTGTATCTCCTCTAGCAGTCAATCTGGGAGACGAAAAATGCTAGAGGACCTCTTTGCCCATGTTTTGAGAGTAGTCGTTCTTTCCACCCTTGGAGCTTCTTCCATATCCTCTCTTTGATTACCGAAAAAATCATCTTTTTCGACTTCCCAATTATCGTAGGGAGCCCGAGGTATTTTTTGTTATATTTTGTGTGGAAACAAAAACAGAAGCTTATGTATGTAGAGAGAAAGAAGACTTTGTTTATTGATTGAATCTGAGACTATACAATTGATTGAAAAAAGAACAACATACAACTAATGTATTTATACTACCTAGAAACCAAGAAGAAGAATTAAAGAAAAGAAAGAAGAAGTTAGTTATAACAAACTAACAAAAAATAACAGAGGCTATATCTTGTCATCCCCCCTCAAGCTGGAATGGGATGAAGTATCAACCATTCCCAGCTTGGAAAGAAGCTCCTTAAACTGATTCCCAGGTAAAATCTTTGTAAGGATGTCTGCTAGTTGATCTTCTGTAGGTAAGAAATTAAGTTGTATAAGACCATCTAGGACTTTCTCTCTTGTGAAATGACAATCTATCTCGATGTGTTTCGTTCTTTCATGAAACACATGGTTCTTCGCAATGTGAAGTGCTGACCTATTGTCACAATTAAGTGTGACAGGCTGTAAGTCAGTCATTCCAAGCTCCTCGAGTAATCTGACTACCCATGTTACTTCTGCTGCTGCTTGTGCCATCGCCCTATATTCAGCTTCGGAGGAACTTTTGGAGATGGTGCCTTGTTTTTTCGATTTCCAACTGATTGGTGATGATCCTAGCAACAAAAGATATCCTGTAGTAAATCTTCTGGTAATAGGACATGCAGCCCAATCAGAGTCTGAAAAAGCTTGCAATGTCAACTGAGGTGTAGCCTTTAGAAGAATGCCTTGAGAAGAAGTTCCATTGATATAGCTAAGAGTATGAAGAAGAGCTTGATAGTGTGGTTGTCGAGGATTCTGTAGAAATTGACTAAGATACTGGACACTGAAACTCAAATCCGGCCTAGTGTGGGTGAGAAAATTCAGTTTCCCTACTAATGCCCTGTAGACAGTAGGATCCAACAGACATTCTCCATCATCTGGCATTAGTTTGCAATTTAATGGCAGTGGTGTGGAAGCATTTTTCTTGAAGTTATGACCACAATCTCTTAGTAATTCTTTGGTGAATTTCCTTTGTGATAGAAGAACTCCATCTGCACATTGCTGAACTTCAAGACCTAGAAAATAATGAAGCTTTCCAAGATCTTTAATCCCAAACTTTTTGTCAAGAGATTCTTTGACTGCTTGAATTTCCTTGATGTCAGAACCTGTGATCAAAATGTCATCCACATACACAGCTATAATGGTAATGTTAGAAGATGATTTATTAAGAAATAGAGAATAATCATTCTTGGACTGATAATAACCCATGGAAATTAAAGTTTCCTTTAACTTTGTGAACCATTGTCTACTGGCCTGTTTAAGGCCATACAATGATTTTCTTAACCGACAAACCTTATTTTCTGGGTTATCAATACCCTTAGGCATCTGCATATATACTTCCTCATCAAGATCTCCATGGAGGAAGGCATTATTTACATCAAGTTGGAAAAGGCCCCAATTCTTAGCTCCAGCTAAAGCCATTATAGATCTTATAGTAGTCATTTTTACTCCGGGAAAAAACCTCTTCATAATCAATGCCATATTGTTGTGTAAAACCTCTTACAACAAGGCAGGCTTTGAGCCTTTCTAGGGATCCATCAGCTTTAAGCTTGGTTTTATAAACCCATTTAGAACTGATGGCTCTTTTCCCTTTTGGCAAATCAACCACATCCCAAGTTTTATTTTGTTGTAAAGCATCTATCTCCTTATTCATAGCTTGAACCCATCCAGGATGACTAGCTGCCTGCTCATATATTTCGAGTTACGGATATTCTTCCAGAGTAGATAATAGCCCAATAGAATCAGATGAAAAAGTCACCATATTGCACCATTTTGACTTGGCAAGAAAACACTTATAATCCTTTAAATGAGAAGGCCTCTTATGATTCTGTGGACCTTACGGAAGGCAATTGAAGCTTCATCTATCGAGTTAGACCGATCTTGAAGCAACTACGGGAGGAACATGTATACTATTGTCGGTGATTCTTGATGTAAAGCTGGATCATGATATTGCGATGATTTCGTTCTATCTTGTCGAAAACTCATGTTGTTGTTCTTCCAAATCATGATGTTGTTCTGATGATCTTTGGTTCAAAACAATTTGATTTTGCTGCTGAAGTTGTTGACCAAAAAGCATATAATCATCTTGAACTGGCAGAGGTAAAGGAACATCTGAAACTTCTTGTGAATTATGATAAGGAAAGAATGTCTCATAAAAAATAACATCTCTAGATGTAAAAACTCTTTTTCTTTCCAAATCATAAAGTTTATAAGCTTTCTGACCATAAGGATATCCAATGAAAACACAAGGAATAGCTCTTGATTGAAACTTAGATCTGTCTCTCTTTAAAGAAGAAGCATAACAAAGACCCTTAGATGAGTATAAACAGGTTTTTCACCATACAAAACTTCATAGGGAGTTTTATTATCAAGAATTGAAGAAGGAAATCTATTAATGAGATAAACAACAGTAAGAACACTTTCTCCCCAAAATTTCTGAGGCAAATTAGATTGTAACATTAATGCTCTAGCTATTTCCAAAATGTGTTTATGTTTTCTCTCAACAACCCCATTTTGTTGTGCAGAATCAACACATGAAGTTTGATGAACAATACCTTTTTCTTGATAAAACCGAGTTGCACAACTGTCTTTAAACTCCATTCCATTATCTGTTCTAATAATCTTGATATTGACGTCAAATTGAGTTTGAACATAAACAACAAAAGATTGTAACAAAGGGAAAGCATTGCTCTTACAAGACATAAGATGAACCCAAGTAGCTCTAGAAAAATCATCAACAATAGTCAAAAAATACTTGTATCCATTATATGTAGAACATTTATAAGGTCCCCAAATATCAACATGAACAAGTTCAAAAATTCTAGAAGACTTAGTAGCACTAATAGGAAAAGACTGTCTATGCAATCTAGCTTTAGGACAAACAGTGCAAATTGTCTCTTTCTTATTAGCATAAGGCAAACCTATACATTTCATTTTATCGAAAGGAAGATGTCCTAGCCTAAAATGCCAGGAGTCTGTTTCAGTGAAGCTCGTTTCTTGATGAATGATCATTTGACTCTTCATAGCTTTCTTGTTGTCCTTCTGAAAATTGATTTGTTTGGCATGGTATAAACCCTAATGTGTTTTACCAAGGACCACTTCCTGAAACATTTGCCCTTTTATAATACATTTATCCAGAGAAAACATAACATTCACACTAAGCTGTTGACAAAGCCTAAAGACTGACAGCAAGTTAAACTGAAATTCAGGAACATATAAGACATCCCTTAAAACAATTTTATCATTTAATTGAACAGTCCCTGTATGAGTAATTCTAGATTGTTTACCATTTGGCATAGTTATGAAACTAGGAATTTTAACAGGATATAAAGAAGTAAACAAACTTTGACAAGAAGTAATGGGGTCACTAGCACCACTATCAATAATCCAATCATAGTCATTAAAAGAAGCAATAAAGCCATAATGAGTACCTGCCATAAAACCAGTACCATGATACTGAGGTGAAGAAGATTGTTGATTTGCTTCCTTGGATTGCTTATCTAGGAAAGAAATAAGCTGATAATACTGCTGTGTAGAAAGAGGAGGCAGATTAACAACAGGAGCTGATGCAGACTGATCCTTAGATGAAATAGGAACTTCATTATTCCAAGATTCCTGTCCTTGATCTTGTGTAACATTTGCAGCCATTCTTTTTCCCTTTAAATTTCTTGTAATTTGGAGGGTATCCATGAAGCTTGTAACACCTATCCACAGTGTGCCCTTGCATCTTACAAAAATCGCAAAATAGCTGTTTCTTTGAACCATATCCTTGGTTTTTATTCTGAAAATTTTGATTTCTGGAATTTCCAGGTTGATAATCTTGATCGATCGAAATTCGATTTAGAATTTCAGTTGATAATCTTGATCGTGAGTTGTCCAGAGTTTCTTTGCCCAGTGTTCAGATTGGAATTGAAATTTCTTCCATTATGGTTGACATGGTTAGCCATAACCAAATCTTGATTGTAATGAGAGTTAGAACTAGAATTTGAAAGGAAAGCTGCAGATTGAGAAGAGATAAGAGCAGAAGAACTCATCTCTCTCTGATTTTCTTCTTGCAGCAAAACATAATATGCTTACATTAGGAAGAGGCTTGCTCATCAAAATATTTCCTCTCACAGTTTTGTAAGCATCATTTAATCCAACAAGAAGTTGAATCAAGTGTTCTTTGGCTAACATTTCCTGGACATACTTATATGCATTGCATTCTATTCCATGAGAACAAGTTGGAACAGACACCCTAGAGTCTTGTTCATCCCATAAACGTTTAATATGAGTAAAATAGGAAGCAATATCTCTATTACCTTGAGAAATAGAATAGAGATCTCTTTTTACTTGAAACAGCTTGGTGCCATCTGACTTTCCAAAACGCTGCTCAAGATCTACCCAGATTTGCCTTGAGGAACTGGAATACAAAATGCTGTCAGAAATTGTAGACTCAACAGCATTTAGTAACCAAGATATCACCATCTTGTCGCATCTATCCCAGAGAGACAGCAAAGGAGATTCTGCCGCAGGTTTTACACACTTTCCTGTTACGAAATCCAATTTGTTCTTGCCTATGAGAGCAATCTCCATCGATTTCTTCCATGATCCATAGTTCTTTCCATTCAGTAGATTACTCACAAGAATGCTATTTGGGTTATCAGAAGGATGGAGAAAAAGAACATGTGTAGGACCAATGTCCGGTATAGGGATTGCATTCGGTATCTCCATGAAAGCTATGAAACTCTAATCTTCAGAAGAAGAAGATGGAAAAAAAAAATTTGAAGCAGTCAAAAACAATTGATCTGCTCTGATACCATGTTATATTTTGTGTGGAAACAAAAACAGAAGCTTATGTATGTAGAGAGAAAGAAGACTTTGTTTATTGATTGAATCTGAGCCTATACAATTGATTGAAAAAAGAACAACATACAACTAATGTATTTATACTACCTAGAAACCAAGAAGAAGAATTAAAGAAAAGAAAGAAGAAGTTAGTTATAACAAACTAACAAAAAGTAACAGAGGCTATATCTTGTCATTTTTCATGCTTGTCAACTTCTTGAACATGCAAGGCCCGAAGAATGGTTGTTCTCGTTTCTCTTCCCACATTCTTGCTGAAAACAATATTTGATTTGTCGTAGTTGACTCTCTGCCTTGATGCTCGATCATATTGATAAATTATTGCAGCTATCTCAAAGCATGCCTGTAGGTTTGCTTTGATAAATAAAATACTTTCATTAGTAAAAAAGAAATGGGAGATCTTAGGCGCACCTCAACACACCGCAATTCCTTGAATTTTTCCTCCCCCTTTTGCCTTTCTGATCAAAGATGAGAAAAATGTCTGCGCAAATAATAAATAGGTAGGGGGAGATAGGATCTTGTGGATATTTTTTCTCATCATTCAGACCTCTAAACATCCGCGAGACGGAATTGGGGTTTGTGCTGGGGTTTAACTTTAAAAAGCTCTTTAAGGGTCAATTGCACATTTCATGGATAATAGTTGCAAAATCATTTTTCCTTTACTTTGTGCATCTCATGAATCATTAAATTAAATCTTTAAGATTGAACATTCACTTGTCCCAACTCTTCAAGAATTAATTCAATTTGTTCACTATATGTTAGGCTCAGAAAAAAAAGCAATTTATTTAACCATTATTTAGAAATATATAAAATCACCTTAAAGTTGCATCGGTACATTGTAAAACCATGTTAAACACAGTTTAGGCAATTATGATGTGTTTTATTTTGAAAAGGAGTCGCCACCCAACTTTTTTAAGGGAAAAAGCCAAGACAAAACCGAAAAGAAAATAAAGAAAGACTCCGCCTACAAAACCGAGAATGGATTCGGGGGTTGTGGACATTTTCCTCACCGTTTGGGCTGTCGAACGTCTACGCAGATTGGGGGTGTGATTCGGTGATTTGTGTTGGGTTTTGAACCTTTAAAAATGCTTTAAGGGATTAATTATACATTGCAGGAATAATAATTTGTAAAATCACTTTCCCTTTACTTTATGCATTTCATGAGTCATTGAATTAAACTTTTAAGAGTGAACATTCACTTGTTCCAAACTTTTCTAAATTTAACCCAACTTGCTCAAAAAATGTTAGGCTCGGAGGAAAACAATTTATGCAAATATTATTTAGAAATATACAAAGAAGACCTTAAAGTTGCATCGACACATTGTAAAACCATGTTTTACCATAGTTTATGTAACCCGATGTGCTTTGGCTCGAAATGGGAGTCGCCACCTGACTTTTTAAGAGAAAAGCCAAGACAAAACCAAAAAGAAAACAAGAAAGACTCCGCCTGCGAAACCCAAGAATGGATCCGGGGGTAAGGCTACGAACTCGAAAGGTAGGTACCTTTTGAGTTCGCCTCTCACAAAAGGAAAGACTCTACTTAAAGTTTTAAGTGTGCTTTTGATAAAGTTTGGAAGAGAGATAAATAATAACTTTATAGAATTATTTCATTGAACATGCAACATGGATTTATAAGAAAGAAAAGTACATATACAACACCTTATTTACAAGAAAACAAAAAACTTTAAAGCTTACATTGTGCTTAATTGAAGAAGAGGCCTTGCCTAGCCCTTGAAGTTGCTTGAAGATGCTCCTCTTGATACCCTTAAATATCTCCTCTCAAGATGCCAAAACGAACCAAAACATGATAGAAAAGATGGTAGAAAAAGGGATGGAAAGAAGGCTCTTTTTGTGAGATTTTGTTGTGTTTTGGATGGAAAGAGGGTTTTTGTGGTGTTTTTGGTGGAGTTTATGTAAGGATGAAGATATGTGGAATAAGGATTAAGGTTAAGGGATTAAAATGGTAGGATGAGATGTAGAATGGAGATAAGAAAGGGGTGAAAAGATGATAATATAATAGAGAATGGATGATAGAATAAAAAAGATGAGAGAATAGTTGTGGGAGAATGACTGAATGAAGTGTTGAGTGAGGAATGGATGAGAGATTTAGTTGTGGTGTAGATTGAGTGAGTGAATGAGCGTGTTTGGCTTTGAGAGGAGTAGGGTATTTATAAGAGTAGGAGGGAGTAGAGGATACATGCATGCATACACATGGGCAGTCAACAGCACAGAACACCAGGTGAAGGGGGGAATGTATAAGGGTGGACGGCAACACGTGGTGAATGAGCCACATGTGGTCGGTGGTCAAGGTCGGTCGGCCGTCAACAAATGGGGGGAATGAATCTCCCCTCGTCCATGCATTGTTGGACGGTGAGGTGTGAATAGGTTTGTCTTGGGACTTGCTGGTTCACACTGGACGGTAACTCCATTTAGAATGGCCTTATATGAAATGCTTTTGTGATGTTCTTGTGAGGTTTCAAACATCTGACCTCTCAGCGCGGAGCTTGCATGTGACTTGTATGGCTTGTTCTTTTCTTTTCTTATGTAAAAATGTGCATGTGATCATGCATGCACCTTTAAAGCGAGCTCGTATGTGTAAGGTGCACATACATAGGCTTTATTTTCCGGCTTCTTCTTCATTATTTTGGTTTCTTTTTATATAGATATGCTATATATTTTATGTGCCAAAATCCGGTGTCCACAGATAACCCCCACTTTGATTAAGTCCTAGATAGGATGAAAATCAAAGTAGAGTTGATGGACACCGATTGAAGATATGACTTTGGAGTGCAAAGCCTGGGGTGACACTTGGAAGCTGAGTCATGCGTCGTGGTTTTAGGCGGCATGTGCCTCTTTGTAGATGATCTCGGGTGAGAATGACACCTTACTAAAAGCAGTCTCGGGCGTCTAGTGACGTCCTACTCAAAGTGATCTCGGGCGCTGAAGGCATCCTACTTGAAGGTATGGGTTGACACTTGGAAGCTGGGTCCTGTGTTGCGGTTGGCGAACTTGCGCTGATAGGTGATCTCAGGAGAGAATGACGCCTTACTTGTTGGGGAGACTTCATCGATCGCGATGTCAATGGCTCTTGGAGATTTGCTGTTGATGGTGGCAATTCAATACCGAGGGACTTCACCGAGCGTGATGCCAATGACCCCGAGGATCGAGACTTCACTGGGCGCGATGCCAGTGGCTCGGATATTGAGACTTCATCGGGCGCGATGTCGATGGCTTGGGGTTTGAGACTTCATCGGGCGCGATGCCAATGGCTCAGGGTTTTGATTTTGATGGCAATTTGATGTCGAGAGACTTCATCGGACGCGATGCCGGTGGCTCTTATTCCTGAGATTTCATCGAACCTGATGCCGATGACTCTTATTTCCCTGCAAAAAAATGTAAATTTGTTTTGTCAGTTTTCATGAAATTTAAATTTCGATCCGGAAAATTTACCTCGGTTTTTGTAAGCATTATCATTGTAAAATGCTCTTGTTTTGGGGACTTGATGCTTCAATCTCGTGAAGACCAACTCTTGTTTATGGGGCACACTTAGCCGTGCTCCTCCTTGAAAATATGTAAGCTTGAACCCTTGGAAACAAGCATGAAGAACAAGACAAAACTCCTTCTTTCCTTAGGCCGACCGAACTCTAGGAAAAAGAAAGGAATCTTTTCGTACACTTCAGCTTTTGCAGGCCATGTAGGAGACAAGTTTGATTGCAATAATTGTAGATAGCCCCAAGGCCGATCGGCCTAGAGCTTTTCTAATGAAGAATTGCCACGCGACAGTGTGAACCGAGCTATTATGGTTATAAAAAGGGAGCTCTAGCTATGACATTCTTCACTACTTCTCATTCAAGCTTCACTTGCTTCTCTTTTTTATTCTCTCTCTAGAAATTCTTTTGGGTATTTTGAATTTCATTGCCAAAAGATGAATTTCCTGAGAAGAGGATGCAGACGTGCTACTCAGCCGGCAGTCCAGGAGCGTCCTTATGCGAGGACAATGCAAAGGGAGTACCCTAACAGAGAGTTCATTCCAGCACAGCTCGTGTTTCGCCAAGATGAACATGCATGGTTTTTCCGTTCCCATGTTTCGGTATGCACTTATCCATAACATGTTTTATCTTTTAAAGACATTTGCATGTTATTGTTTGCTTTAGTACTTTAAGTTGGATTTAAAGTAGGTGAATACTCTAAATTTTGTTTAAAATACATCGTGCCTTAGAATGAACATTTAGGCCCTTCTTTGATGCCTTTTGCCATAGGATGATTCTTTTAAGACATGCGAGAGCATGCAAAGTGTGGTGACTTTATCCCATCATGCGAAAGTAGGAAGATTCTATTCGACCACCATCGAGGGTGCAGGCTTTGGCCCTTTCCTGGCTTGTCTAAACGCCTGGAAAACACGTAGCAGGAGAATATTTGGTCGGGCTATAGTGGAACGTTTTTGGGATACAACGAACTCGCTCCACCTCCCTGTTGGTGAAATGATGCTTACTTCTGTTGATTTTGTGATGATCACTGGCCTCAGTTGGGGTGGCTGGTTGCTGGAATTTCAGAGGGATCCCGATCCTCGCGTTTATGAGCTCTTGCAGCCTGCTCTTGCATTGGCAGGGCGAAATGGTACGTTGCGATACACCCATTCGGTGGCTATTTTGAAAAGTGAGAGTTTTCATAGTCTTCCCCTCCTTCATCGTCAGTTTCTTGTTCTTGTGCATTTAATTAATGCAACTATCTTTGCAAATCGTAGAGACACGATTACTCCTTCTTGAATGCATCACCTCCTGGATTATGGCGAGGTGAGAAATTTCAACTGGGCAGCTGCTGCCTACGCTCACTTGGTGAGAGGAATGCGGGTCACATGTTGTCCTACCGGCTGTGATACAGTGGCGCGTCCGAGGACCACATAATCGAAACTCCTGGGTAGCAGCCTTTGGCGAGTCTTGGGGGTATGCTCCAAGATATTTTTCTTAGAAATTTTGTGATGTGCAAAATTCCTTCTTTTTACTCCACTAAAATCTTTCCTGGTGTGCAGGTGTGGGTCTTAGCGTATTTTCTCCCTGTAGTTGGAGGAGCCAATAACGTCAATTTGCGGATCCCTACTGCTATTCGATTGGCAGAGTCATCGGACTATCATCGTCCGAAGTATCACTTTAAAGATCTGAATGGTCTCAGGAGAATCATTGACAATCTTCGACCGGTATGACTCATTTCTTTTCCTTGTCTTCGTTTTTCCGCACTTGAGTTTACAATGACCTTTGCAGGAGGATATTGTCCGGTCTCCATGGGACGTCTATCTTTTAGAAGGCCTCCATTATGACGTTTGGTGCGGGAAGCGAGCGAGCATCGCTTGCTGTTGGAAGATCCCTCGGGCCTTGTTTTCTACTTGGGAGAGCACTTCTTCTTTCAGCATACAGAGGAATGACCTTCCAGGGTGTTTGTAGATCCTCCCCAGCTTATCTTTGACAGGCAGACTTTGACATAGGATGAAATGACTCAGCTGTTGGCCGGGAAGCCTGTCGTTAACCTTGTTGTCCCTGCAGATAACCTGGAGAAAGCGGCCGCTCAGCATAGAGGACGTATGGCTTTTGGTCGGGTATGAATTCTTCCAGTTTATGCAGTGATGCTTCTTTGCTCTCTTTGTTGACAAATCGTCTTTCTGTAGTTGGGAGGATATTATGATCCCCTCCTGGACCAACATGTGGAAGAACCTGAGCAGGCGGAGGACGAGGGCCTGTTGTTCGGTTTCATTCCGCTCGTGCCAAATGACTATGAAGTGTTGCAGTATTTTGATTCTAACCCAGTAAGTCACATACTTGGCTGATCTTTCTCATGTCGCATTGGCTCTTATTGACCTCTTTTCTTCTGTAGCAAGCATATGCCCATATCCGAGTTCTGTTGAGAGAGGGCATTACAGCTCGAGAATTCATTGATCGAAATTTTGTGAATGACGAGTACCGGGGTCCTATGTCGCCCACTGACGATGAAGATAATGAAGCTCATTCTCATGTGAGTTTGCTGCGATCTGAAGGCTCGTCAGGGCATCCTCCTCGTCATTCTTCAGCAGGAGAAACTAGTAGGAGAGCTTACCGCGGAGATTCAGGAGCAGGACCATCCAGACGTAGAGATCAAGATCTGATGGGTGAACTTCGAGCTCCCTATACTAGTTCTTCGGGAGGTAGATAGAGGTCTCATGGTATTCCTGAGTTTATGGTAGTGGATTCCCTGGTTCGATTGAAAGAGTTCCTAGCCCGTGGGCACCTCAGTATCATGCTCATTCCATCGTTCCTTATAGCCAGCCCCCTGGTTATAATCAAGGATATGATATGCCTTCTAGTTAATTCTTACCCGGTCCCTCTGGCACTCAGAACGATTCACATCCGAGTTCTTTTGCGGATGCAGCTTTCAGAAGCTTGTTTGGCGGCCCTCCTCAATAGTTTTTTAGGCATTGTCGGCAAGGCCTCTCTTTTCTTTTCGTTTTTTTTCTTTTTCTCTTTTAGTAGTAAATTGAATGTACGAGAAATAAACAAATGTACGAGGAAAATGCAATCAGACTCTATTTATGCACGTGGTTTTGACTCTTATAAAATGCATGCAAGCCCCCAATTTTTATTTATCGGCCAATCTCAGACTGTTTACAAGGAATAAAATTTGAAACACTACAAGTTCACTAAGCTAAAATACAATTACAACAAGAACTATACACAAATAAAAATAAAGAAGATAATTACATGTACATTTTTTTTTAACTTAACACGCCTGTGGGATCCCAAGACCGTGTCTTCCTCCTTATGCATGCTTACACACGATGCCAACTTTTTGGAGATTCCTCCCCCCTTTGTTGAAGGTCGGTCGACCATGACACGGTGGAAGACACCGTGTCCTCGCCAATCCACTCGTTGCTAGCTGTCATTATTCACCCCTAGTCCGATCCGACTTCAGGCAGAAGCAATGCATTTGTATCACCCTTTTACATTGAAGTACTATTTAAGCAAGGCTCGATGTCATTTGTTTCTGTCTCATTCTGCCTCCTTGCTTTTACCTTCACTCTCCTCTTATCATGACATTCGAAAAGAAACTCGTCCTTTGGATGAATTCCCTATCGAAATCCGAAAAACGCTTCCTTACTTTTTTATAATTGATCCCTCATCCTAAGCTTGAAACAAGTGAAGATCAATTGGGGTTTTCTCAAGGTGGCCTTTACATTCTGGGACTCCAAACTTCATGTTTTTCGGTTCTCTTGGAACGAGTTGTTCCCCCTTCCTGAAGAGTGTGCCTGTATTTTCGGTTTCGATCTCTACACTCCACCACCAACTCCTCCTCTTGCTCCTAATTACCGTGAAAGATTCGAAGAATTGACGAACTTCAATCATCGGGCTCTAGGGCACATTCTAGTGAACAACATGGTAAATCTTCAAGCCTTGGTGGAATTCTTTCAGTCACCGGAGGCGCTTAAACTCAAACCGGCATCTTGAGTACGAGGTTTGGTTTTTAGTATTTTGGCTGAGTTTTTATTTTACCATGGGGGTTCGGGTTTCGCTCTTCCTTCTCTCATCCATATTGTTGACGAAATGGCTCGCGGTTACAACCCGGCTCCTATGATGGTAGCGGAAACTCTACTGGACCTCGATTCTTGGAGTTGTACACGCGCTTTTCGGGGAAGCCTTCTTGCTCTTCAAGTAAGTATCGACTTTTTACCCTTTTTTTTGTTATATTTTTTTTGTGATTTTGCATGAATTATTCGGATAATCCATGTGGAATCATTTTGTCGATTTTTCTTTGGTTGTACTTTTTCCTTTTTTTTTGTGCAACCAAGATCCTTACTTCCTCATTCTTTGCTTCGTAGATATGGCTCACGGAACACCTCAGCATGGTGTTCTCTCTCATAACCCCTTCGGAATTGGCCCACTTTTGGCAACGCAAAAGGAAGTTCGATGCACGTAGAAACTTTGATGAGGGGGTGATCTTTTTGAAAGATCACAAAGAAATTCAATGGTGGATCCAATGGTGGAAGGTTCCGTGTTTCTCCAACCATTCCAATAAAGCTGCTCATATCACCTTGTTGG
The DNA here is from genome assembly GCA_029582165.1 of Portulaca oleracea. Taxonomy (NCBI): domain Eukaryota; kingdom Viridiplantae; phylum Streptophyta; class Magnoliopsida; order Caryophyllales; family Portulacaceae; genus Portulaca; species Portulaca oleracea. The sequence continues at coordinate 28,389,309 of CM055871.1, forward strand.
GCCTCTAGGGACTCTCCTACTACTTCCCCGACCGGGTGCGCCAAATGGGTCGATTACAAGACATCCCCCTCCTTCCATGTGAAATTTCCGACCTTACCCATCTCCAAGGCTCGGCGGTTGAATCATGGATTAAATACTGGAAGAAATGAGCGGGAGTGGAAGTTCCTCGCCTCATCGTATTTCTTCTTCATCGACCGACGGGTATCGGAGTTGGCTGACCACCACTATTGGTGCAACACACTGGCGTGAGAGGCGCTCTCATACACCTTCCCAAGAGACTCCAAAATTAAAAAGCATCGTTATTGCTGGAGAATCAGGGTCATATTCTAACCAACCAAAAGAATCTTACCCTAAAGAAAGAAAAACCAACAAGACTTGTCAAGCGAGCACTAACGGGTCTAAGGACTCCGACTCAAACTAGAACTTGACACATATCTATTAGAGTCGAAGAAAATGAATTAAATAGGCATAATTTCTCTCAAAGCAGCTCCCTCACAGCCTTCATAAAGTCTTATTTTATTGCATTAGCATTCCAATGCAAAACAACGAAGGAAAAGGATTTTTATTACTAGGGATAATCGTCTTAAGACTGGGAATTTACAATAAAAAGAATAGGCCCTTTAGTAAAAGAAAAACCCCAACTCTCTTATCATTGTGCAGAAACCCGCCTAGAGCTATTGCGATTTCATCTCAAATCAGTGCAGTTCTTCTTTCCTTTCAAACCTAGCTAGGGAATTGGATTGGATTTCGCTCTATCAATTCCGTCACTCTTATCTACGATAGCGAGAACTCCACTTCAAACAAGAGAAAAGATCATATCGGCAGCAAAGTAAAGTCTGAAATGCCTCGGAAGGAAGTCTCTAATAGTGCATTATCTTCCAACGATGTCATACGTCACTCTATTATGACTGAGGGTGGTGAACTACCTTAAGCCCAGTAAATTCTCTTTTCTTCCCTCTCCTTTCGATCGAGCAGACTTAGCACTAAAGCTGCCCAAGCTTCTAAGACAGGAAAGGATAGCACAAGAGTTGAGGATCTTGAGGTAAGGAATCACTACCTGGAGTCTACTATGGGTAAGGATGGAAATCCTATTGCAGATTTTCCTCCTTCGACCGACCCATTTGGTGAAGTAATCGGTAGCTACCAAAAGAAAGGCATTCTCTTGGTAGAAGAAGGAGATTACGGGTTCGGAATCAGATAGATTAGGAATCCAAGTACCAAGCGGCAAGAACGCCCGATCTGTAGTCGCCATTCCACCTCGAGTCGGCGGAGAAGAGTTCCAACTAGGCAAGGCGTTCTAGCCAAAAGTTGGTAGCCCGCGAAACCTCGATTCCGGTCCTTAGGCTAACTACGACTACTCGGGAATCATGCGGCGTTTCATTGTTGAAAGAAGAGGGATAATCGCCTCTTGTCTCTTTCCTTCCCCGGTCGAAAAACTTATCACCGACTTGGGACCACGCGCCCAGCAGCAAAGGCGTGATGCAACACTTTAAATTTAAAGCATCTCAAAGCGTGGTTAACCCGAGCACAGTAAGTCCGCGCAGGATGATGACGGTAAGGGTAACATGAGCGTGAAAACGAAATTTTTCCATTGTATTAAAGTATGTTAAGCGGGATAATTCCTTTTATAAAGGAAACTTTCCCTTTTTACTCGTTCGGCTAGAATAGAAAGGGTACTCTTCCATAAGGAAGAAGCGAGCCATGGTCAAAGCATTAACGAAAGATTCACTTTGCCATGGGAAGGAGAGGTGAGGCGGGCCCCTTCGTTAAGGAGAGAAAGTGGCATAATTTCATTTTGTTGCGTGAAGGTGAAGATACTACGGTAGATTAGAACTTTTTGGTCGTCAGTGCGCTCATTCTGAATTTTTTATGCACAGAAAGACAAACGAGAACGCTAGCCTTCCTTCCTTATCTTATTCGCTATTTATCTCGAACGCCCAAAGCTACCAGCAAGAGAGAGGGCGGTGAGGCGGATAAAGAGAGATAAAAAAGCGGCATAAGCAAGGTTTGAGTAGAATATACTAAGCTTTTGAGTAAGTAAGATGGATTATCTGGTTGGTTCTTTGCACCCGATTTGATTAGCGGCTATATTTGATTCATCCTCTTCTTCCAAGGATTTAATAAGCGGGCGTTGAACCCATTTCGATGCATTATGCAAGCGTATCCGCGTCCTTACCGTCGATCGAAGTCTTGAGTTGAGTGGGCCGGTCTTGGTAAGTCCCATTGTTCATTGATCCCCAATGCGAGGTGAGTGCATTGGGCATGAGCTTGTGCCTCTCCTGTTCATCAATAATAGATAGCGGCTAATCCAGTTGATCCCGTATAGGCGGGGCGAAGACAATTTCGATTTATCTTAAAGCAAGCATATCAAAGTTCAAGTTTCGTTTTTTCCGGTATCGTGCAAAACCAAAGCTAGAAGTGGTTTATCCGGTGGTTGAACCCCGAAAGAAGCACCAATCGCTATCATGGTTGGAGCATGGATAGCAAAGGTATGGGTAGAGGTCAAATGCACACATCTACGGTAGGTGAAAATCATTCCATACCTATATCGTAATAGGCCTCCAATTACTTGACCTAAAAGCGAACTCGAGGCCGGTCAACAATATAATAGGTTGCATTACCCGTTAGAGTCGAATCCTAGCGGCGAAGATCCACTGGATGGTGGGCGGAGTGGAAGCGAAGCGGAAAAGCGGCAATTCCGAGACGGTTGGCCGAGCGGAGGCATCCGCTTTCTTAGAGCAAAGCGAGACGATTAAATAGACGTCGATCCCGATCGATTGGATGAGAACCAAAAAGCGATGGCGTGGCGGAGGAATGAATAGAGAGATTGAATCAGCTTCAGGCTTTCAAGCAAAATTAGCGCCTGCCAACGCTAATAGCTTTCTTTAAAGGGGTCAAAGCCTCATATCCGTTGTTATACTTGGTCTAGAGGCGCCCAACTTTTTTACCCAAAAGAGGGAACTTCAGGACCATCTCCCGCTTATTGATTAAATGAAGAAACTCGATCGGCTACTAGAAAGGAGCAAGGGCCAAGGACGACACTCAACGAGCAGACGAAGAACGAATGGTAGGAGCCGACAAAGAAAGAGTAGTGCCGGTTCAGTGAAGTCAAGTCTTTACGTCTATAGGGGCCCCCTGACGATCCCGAACCTTCCAAAAGTGTTGGGTATGTGTTGTTTCTTGGCACTACTCTTTCTTTGTTATGTAAACTTTGTTTTTAGGGGTTAGGGATACAGAGCTTGACTTGAAAACAAAGAACGGGCACTGCCCCTCCCCGCCCTCCAACGCTTTTTGCCTTCCTGAAGTCCAGGATAAAAAAAGGATTCCTCCCCACTAAAAAGAGCGATTGAGAGTGGATTTCAAGTTCGATAGTGTCGAGAAGGTATTAACCACCGGTGACCGTACTTTCGTAAAAGCACCATTGGGCGGTGGTTCCTCTCTTTCCTCTTGAACCTCGAACATAAAATCGATCTCGCCATCAGCTCGATTAAGAGTTCCGAATCAAAAAAAAGGAAACTGAACTTGACTTAAGACGAAGAAAGCGAGTGCCGAAAAAACCGCTTTCTGTCAGCTTCTACTAGTAAGACTAGTATGAAAGAAAAGTCAGGCAAGCTTTAGCTTGACTTGACTTGGCCTGCGTGCATTATACCTACCCCCCCTTTTTTAAGAATTAAGAACTTGATTTCATTTCTTTGTTGAGATTGAAATGAAAGCATAACTCTTTGCGCTTCTTGTCTTCTTACTCTTTTTTTTAGCTTGCTTTGTGGAGGTCTCTCGGGTGTGCAGATCCGATCAGTCTCGTGATGAAGAGAAGTCTTTTCCGATCTTCCACTAAGAAAGGTATCGTCACGACAACTCAATTTGTCCGGTAAACTACTCGGGGCTCCCCTTTCTTTAGTAAAAGGGAGGGGATATTTTCTCTTCATCCGGGGGTTCATTTCATTCATTTTGAACTAAGTTAAGTAAGGCTGATTAGTGAGGTCTTAAAAACTTCATAGAATTCATGATCAGCCATTCATTCTATTTGTTTGTGCTTTCAGCAAGTAGGCAAGGCGAATGGTTTCTATGTTTTTTAATCGGATACCAATTGCTTGGATGCGTTTGAAAGCCTCGAGATGACTTGCTTGCAGAAAAAATGCTTTCTAGGTTTGGTTTGTGTCTTCGTAACAAATGGTCCATTTATTGATGGGCGAACGACGGGGATTGAACCCGCGCGTGGTGGATTCACAATCCACTGCCTTGATCCACTTGGCTACATCCGCCCTTACCCCCGAGCGGGTTTCAGTCTCTATCTACGATCATATCCTTTCAGAACCCCTATGACCGCTATCAAAGAGAAGCTTTTTCCTATACTACTATATACTATAAGTCTATTCTTTCGTTTCATTTTGGAATTAGGTTGAGGCCTTGGCTTCAACAATCGATACCGATTGCCTTTATTATATTCATCTTATATTTTGTTATTTTTTTTATAATATTAGTTAGCCCTCCTTCCTTGATTTACTCTTGGTACCTAGACACTTTGAATCAAGGCTACGCCGCTGGATCCAGCTCCATCCCACATCCATTTGCCAGTGCAAACCAAAGGAAAGGAAAGAAGGAGAACCCACAGGCAGAATTGGACAAAGAATGTTTGCGAGGAATCAACAAAGAGTTTTCGCACCAATAGGTAAATACCCAAAATAAAAACCTCCGAGATGCAAGCAAGAAGGAAGGGAGTCAAAGACGGATTGCCATTTGTTTCCAGCAAAAGCTATGAAAGAAAGCTCAGCTTAGGCAAAAGCAACTCTCTTACCTGACTCATATCCTTGAAACTCAACCCTTTTTTGCCTTAGGAGCAGCTCCATTTCAAAGGTTAGGCGCGATAGCCACTCGGCAAGAAGGACTATGTATTTTAATTATTTGATACTTTTCCTTTATTAAAATTAGTAAAACAAAATGTATCCGAGAAAAGATGTACTTCCTTTATTGATATGAGAAGTAATATATTTCATTTCATTTTACAAGAATTAACACAATCTATGATCTTCTTCTTCTCAATCTTGTGTCTTCAACTACAATGTCTTCATTCTCTCCTTTTACCTAACTTGTCCCGAAGGATTTTCAAGTTAGTCTCTTTTTTTTTTCTTTGTACTCTCCTTTTGCCTGACTTGCCCAAAGGGTTTTTCAAGTCAGCCACTCTATAACTTTTCACTCTTTCTTTTTTTTTTCCTTTTTTTTCTTCATAAGCAAGTGACCTATTGGAAGTTCAGTTGCTTGCTTTTATAAGGTAAGGCATGTTCAAGTTGTTAAGGATACCAATCCATAATACCTTTTCAATTGATCCAGGTTCACAGGCTGAATGAGTTCTTCTCCCTCAGGTGTTGTCAATCGAGCAACACCTCTAGGTGTGATGGAGACAATGACATAGGGTCATTTCCAATTCGGAGCAAACTTGCCTCGGGGATCCTGACGAGCAGACCTCATTTCTTGCAACACTAAATCGCCTTCCTTCAAATCCCGATCTTTGACCTGCTTATTGAACGCACTGTAAATTTGGCTCTGATAAAGTTGGATGTTATGTAAGACACGGAGTCGGCGTTCATCCAACAAAGTTAATTCCTCATAATTATCCCCATTTCTCTAAAGTGCTAACAAACACAAACAATTAAATTAATCTTACAAGTAGGTTTTATGGAAACAAACGATACAAAATTACTAATAGTCTTAATGAATATTAAGTTTCAACAAAAATTATAAATTTATGAAAAATAATCTAAATCATATAACAAGCTTAAAATTTCATAAATCTTCGAGTTTAGTGATAATACCCGAAACTTAACCCTAATTGACAGATTTCAAGTTCCGATTTAGGGTAGTAGTTTAAGAACTTTATCCTTACCCATTTGACAAGTTCTTGAATTTTAAAAAGCTAACACTTACCCTTACCCATTTAATCGATTCAGGTTCCTGAATTCACCCATTTGACCGGTTCCGGTCACCCTTGTTTGTGGGTGCACGACGACAATCTATTTTTTAATTTGATTGGATCGGTGGTTGATATTTGCATATTGCAAGCCTCCATGCCATATAGTTGGTTGCGTTTCGTTGGTGGCACGTCTTCCGTTCCTTCTTCCTTGTTACTTTGTTAGTAGTTAGACTACATTTTGGATTCAGATTCAGTCTCAGCTTCTGGCCCCTGGTCTGCTCTTGCTCCTGCTCCTGTTCCTGTTCCTGTTCCTGTCTGTTGGATCCGGATCAATCCCGATTTGGCATCGAATCCGATGAAACCGATTTGAGGACTACATTACTGATTAGTGTTAGTCATCATCATCATCATCATCATCATCATCGGTGATCTGGTGTGCCTATAATCAAAGCATCGGGGGACCTCTATCTATCTGATCTCCAATGTCGAACCCACCATTGAAGGCCATAACCCTGACCCACGTCCGTTACACGAAGGGTGACAAACTAGGGCTCTTCCTGGCATGGATCTCTCTCGTCCCAGTCTTCATCAGCCTTGGTGGCTTCGTCTCTCATTTCATCTTCCGCCGTGAGCTTCAAGGCATCTGCTTCGCATTCGGCCTCTTGATCTCTCAGTTCATCAACGAACTCATCAAAACCTCCGTCCAACAAGCCCGCCCTGAAACCTGCGCTTTGCTCGAAGCCTGCGACTCCCATGGCTGGCCTTCTAGTCATTCTCAGTACATGTTCTTTTTCGCCACCTACCTCACCCTCCTTCGATTAACTAAACGCAACACTTGGGCCTTCTTTGATTATGTCACGCTCTTGATTGTTTGGGTTCTCGCTCTTTTCACCATGCTTTCTAGGGTTTATCTGGGCTATCACTCCGTTCCTCAGGTCTTTGCTGGGGCTATTCTTGGGACCGCTCTTGGGGCTTCTTGGTACTGCATCGTTCGCAATGTGTTGAGCCGGTATTTTCCTTTGATTGAGGAGAGTCCTATTGGTAGGATGTTTTATATCAAGGATACTTCACATATTCCTGATGTTTTCAAGTTTGAGTATGATAATGCAAGGGCTGCCAGGCAAAAGGATGTTAATAAGAACAACTGATTCTTCTAATTAGGTAAATCTTATCGGCAATCCGTTATTTGCTTCCTATTGCTATTTCTGAACTTGTTAAGGAACACTACTTGTTTGATCTTTGATGCGTCCAATTCAATCAGCTATTTCATTGGGAAAGTGATGGATCTTGGTCTGATTGAATATCTAGTATACCCACTGTTTTCAGCAATATGCGTTTGCTGTTCTATGAAATTTTCGATAGTTTCCACTTTCGGATCTATCTAATGCAATTCAATGAATTCATGCTACTAACATGTTGGCTTGGTTTACTTTGTCATGCGCTTATCAATCACTGCTGTTGGAAATGTATGAGACTAGAAACGTCAGTTTAGTAATCTGATGCTGGGAGCTAAAGTATGAGATTCATTCAACATTCTTGAGCTTGGACGGCACTGTGAATCTAGTTTTTCTAATAGCTTGAGATTTGAGAGGTTTATGGATATTTGTTGCCTCTTCACTTTGGTTGGCATTGCGCGGCCCTGTTCTTTGGATAGGTTACACTAACCTATCCAATCCAATCTAATCCAATCTAAAGTTATCCAAACCTTACACAATTTTCCAAAAAAGCATCCTCTTTAAAAACATAATTCCCCAAACAAGCATCATAACTTATCCAATCCAATCCATCCAAACCTGATTTTAACCAATCCAAAGAACATGTCATTAAAATTTCTTTCCTGAGTTTGGTCTCTTGAAACCGTAGGTTATTTCTTCTTTAATCATGCAATAGAATATAACCACAATTTCCTTATTGAGATTATCTGTCTTTTTTCTTTCCACCATTTTTCCTCTAAAGGGTGTCTGGCCCGTCCTCATGTCCCATGTGCTCCTAATCTTTCAATGGAGAATTCTTGCTGTTACTCCAGCTAAGTTCCCTGGGTTATCCCAATCTCTGTAGTTTCTGTTTCTAGTTGCTATCTTTATTGTTTTCTTGTTAATTAATATCAAACGCTTTTGCCAAATACACACCATTGGTGGTCTCTGAAACAACTTTCACTTGCAACATTAAAATGCAATTGTGATGCAGATAGTTTGGCTTAATGTCAGCTGAGTCTATTCATTCTGACAAAAGTTCTGAAACAGATCTTTCTATCATTTCCATTATCATTTGACTGATGAGCACAGGTCTGCAGGGATGCTTAGTCTGAAAGCCTCGTTACCTTTTTTTTTTTTCTTTTTTAAAGATATTTCTCCTTATTGTCTTGCCCTACCAAATGTTCATATTCTAAATAGTTGAGAAAGATTATCTTTTCAACTTAGATTGTAATGGACTAAAGTAAAATGTTTCATTAAACCTCCTTCACTTCTTTTCCATGGAGCAGTATGTAGTGAACGATTTCTAAATCTTGGGTCAATTGGAACTTGTCTCTTTAAATTGCAAAATTTAGGGGGTAAGACTGTTACATCCAATCCGTCCATACTCCACTTGGGCGGGATGTCGGAATATTGATTTTGGTTTTAGCTTTTGACTTGCCCTCTCAAGTGCTACCAGAGCTAGTGATTCTGGGTTATGATACTTGGCCCACAATTCAGGATTTTCTTTTAACTGGGTGTTTCTGGGTCTACAATTTGCAATTCTTGGCTATCTGTGGCCCCGAATACTTCTAGTCTAAAGCAAGCCAACATCACTACTTTCGATCGGGGTTGAAGGGTTGAGGAAGAGAACAGAGAATTCAGGGGTGAGGGGCCAACGAAGGACCTAGGGAATGTCCATTGCAGGTTAGGGAACATGCTTAAGGATCAACATGTACTTGTCATCCATCATTTTTCCTATTTTTTGGTTTATTTTGGTTGGTGTGGCACATTTAGTTTTGGAAAGAAGTTTTAGAGCTGCTCCATTAGTTCTGCTGTAGGACAGAACGAATAAAGCAGAGTATACAGGTTGTAAATGCTTCTATTGCAGAAATCATGTTTTTATGGTTTTAATTCCAGTCAAATTAGGTTAAAGTTGAAGTTGACAGCTTTTAATTGCATTTTGACACCGGTACGTCTTGTGTACAGGTGTTCTATGTATGTAGTATTTTGTGAGAGAAGTTCACCAAAAGGGAGCACCATTGTAAACTAACACCAAGTCTTCACCGTCATAGTGTTATTTGAAACAGTTGTCTTGTACAACTCCCTACATGAGATACTATATCCCATGTAGTTTTTGACTATGATGCAGTCTGATTAAAATTCTATATTGCTGGAGGAAAAGCAATTCATGGTTTTCTTTTTTTTTTTTTTATACTCTTTACCAATTACTGATTTTGCCCTCTTTGTTCCAGATGAATCGTTTCAATCATTGCTGTCAGTACCTTGCTCTCAACATCAGACTCCATTGAAATATCTGTTGTCCATATGTTGGGCGAGTAAAGTCTGCTGGAGCTGTGGGTCTATAGCACTGAAGATTGAATGTCATAGCAGAACTGTGTTATTGTTTCTTTTTCCAAAAATTGTTGGGCCCGTTTTCTTTTCCTTCCCTCTGTCCTTTCGCTCACGCTGGATGGAAAAGAGAGGGGCGGGGGGGATTGTAAGCTGGCTCATTTATTATGATAGTCACAAACATTGAGAGATTAGCATAAGTTTGCACGTGGTTTTTGTTTATTTAAGCCATACTGAGAAAGTTAACGGAGGTTCTGTAAAGCAGGCACAAACAAGCTAGCAAAGAGGATTTCATCTTAATTATAAATCTTCTTTGCCTTAACTTTTTATTTAAGGTGCCCTAGCACAAGTATTGATAATTTGTATCTTCTTAGAATGATTTATGTTGTAAGCTGAGTGGTCAGATGAGGAAGACCATATGAAGGGAAACTTAAGATCCTGTCTTCCCCTTCTCATTTGGGTCTATACCATGTCTTCAACCTTTGCCATCTTCTTCACTGCAATTTTTGTGGGGTCATTGTAATTCCTTTATATGGGTTGTTGTTTAGATTATGCAATCACCCATTCCTAATGGTTTCTCTTGCTTCCCCTCCCTCCCTTTCAATTTGTTCAAATCTTTGCCTGAGTGGGGCTCCAATGATCAAGTTCTTAGTCATCCCGTCTTCAACCCATCCTTATTGGTGTGGACTGGCTTGTGTAAGTTATATCATTATGGTTGTTTGCAGACTGGAGCTTCTATTTGAAAGTTCTGTTCTCGTTGGCTTTTTTTTTTTTTTTTTTTTTTGTGCTAACGAGAAGTTACAACTTTCTTCTATTTGTTACATCACTATTTGCTTTGGTATTGCAAAAGAGTAGACCTCCTACATAGACCTGGCAAAATTTTATCCGACTCAGATTATCTGAATTGTCAGACCTGGAAAAGCCTGGTCTAGAAATATATTTTTTGTCCGAATTTTGGTATTGACCGAATATTCGAACATTTTTTTTCCTATTGTCTGAACCCAATTTTATCTTTATCTGAATTGTCCGACCCGAAATAAACCTGATCCGGACATAAATTCTTTGTCCGAATTTTGACATTAACTGAATTTGTCTGACCCGAATTTACCCGGACTCGATTTTTTTGCCAGCGGCCCAGTGCTACTTCTACCACATTTGATGGCTAGTTGTCTTTCTTTACAATTCTTTGCTTCTTTATTGGCATAAATTCTCTGTTTGGTTTCAGAGTAGTCCTTTCCCCAGCTATTGGGACTTATTTGTGTATTGTTTTTCTCTTCTCAAGCAATTTCATCTTTGACTCTGTTTGTGTATGATGAATGGATGGATGGTCGTGGAAGTGTTGTTAGGGCTAGCATGGAAGTCCACACAATCTCTCATCTTCACAACTTAACTTATAAGGACAACTAGATAAGAATTCTTGAAAGTGATTGAATAACCTAGGCAAGAATGATTGAAGGTAGTTAAAACACTCAACATGTGTGAAGAAGCATCAAGCTTGAAAATCAACAAGGAGAAGTTTGAGATGTCATTTAGCAAAGTTGTGCTATACACGAAGTTTGTATCTCTATCGGCTATTAATCTTGTAGATGTGAATTCCAATACTTTTTTTTGCTCCAACTGCTAGTAGTAGATTTAAAATGGTCATTTTCAATGGTAAAGGAAACATTGTATGCTTCTTTCTCTTGAACTTGTTCATTTTGATGTAATTGAATCTCCTATTTTATTCCATCAGGACTATAAGTCTACACATTGTGAGAAAAAAACTTTGGAAAGACAAACCTCGATTAAAGTGGGTGAGGAGATTCTTATTAAGATGGTAGCTGAAACCATTCCCACTTATTTCAAGATACCTCACACTATGATTCATGAGCTAAATAGTTTATTTGTCAATATTTAGTGGGCTACAGCCAGATGATTTTTAGAAAATAAGTTTGGTGTGTTGGGATTAATTATATAAACCAAAATGCCTTTAACATTAGAGTTTAGAGAGCTGAAAGTTTTAAGGAAAATTAAAATTTAGATAATTGGATTTGCTAGTACTCAAAGATAAATATTTCTCTAATTTAGACTTCTTAAATTATTCTCTTGGTTATCATTCCTAGGTATGCATGGAGTGTATGAGTTGTGAAAAGTATACCCTAGGTAGACCTGTTCAAAGGTCGGGCCGGGTTGGGTCAGTCGGGCCGGAAATTTTTGACCCGTCGGCCCGACCCGGCCCGACCATCTGGTCAGGTGTCTTCGGCCCAAGCCCTGACCCTACGGGCCGTGGGCCGGGTCAACGGGCCGACAAATATATAAAATGAATTCTTTTTAATTAAAAAAGCATAAAAATTTACGCATTTTATTTATTTTTTAGGCGGGTCGTCGGGTCGGGCCGGGTCGGGTCACAAAAGACTAAAACTTAATCTAAGATTTTATTTTAAAAAATTGTATTTAGTCGGGTCGTGGCCGAGATCCTGACCGACCAGGCAGGACCACCATACATCGGGGCCCCTTTTTTTCGGGCCGGGTCGGGTCATCTTCTAAAATTGTGACCTTGACCCGCATTTTTTCGGGCCGGGCGGGTCCCCGGCCCATTGAACAGGTCTAACCCTAGGTAAAGTTGATTTTGAGGTTGGCGATGACAAACAAACAAGAATTCAACATGACAGATGGTTGGTGGATAAAGAAGGAAATTGATGTCGTCTCGTGGTGGGAAGAGATGGTTGTGGCATTTTGCTGAGCCACAACACCTCTAGCTCAAGCTTAGGCTCAAGCTCGGTACTAGAATAATATAGTCCAAGCTTAGCTCGTAACTTTGAAGCATTAATTTACCTGACTTTAATACTTAGTCCTATACTCCTATTCTTAGACCAATTGATAAAACAACAAATAGCATATATCCCCACAAGCATTGCTCAAATAAGGATATGACCCACCACTTTTAAAAAAATCATCATATCCTACATAACCTACATTACTTTTAGTAAACAAGGGTAACCTTTAACAGGTCTCCTACGCAACAGAGGTAGCCTTTGAACCATTCCAAAGGAAATGGCGACACAGCTTCACCATAGCCTCTATCACACTTTGAGGAATAACAAAAATTTGTGCCTAGTATGTATGAATAGCCATTAAAACACTATTAATAAACTCCACCCTACCTGCATATGTAAGGCGCTTTATAGCCCAACCCCGCAAACGACAACTCATTTTTTTCAATCAAACTTGACAGTCATGCCTATTTAGCTTCGTTGGTTTAATAGGAACTCCCAGATACCTGAAAGGCAATTTCTCCTCCTTGAAACCAGTACAACTGACTAACTCATATTTCAAAGAATCTGAGACTCCAACAACTATAGTAGATGACTTTGCAAAATTGGCATTAAGCCCCGAACAGGTAGAGAAATTATTCAAAGTCTCGAATAATATCTGAACACTTCTAACATCACCCTGACAGAAAGCAACAAATCATCAGCAAAACACAAGTGAGCAAGGTCCAGATTCCGACATAAATGATGGTGAACAAAATTTAGATTCCGAGAAACCTCATGAATAGCTCTACCCAAATATTCTATAACAATAACAAAAAGCAAAAGAGACATATGATCCCCTTGCCTAAGTCCTCCACCACCCTTGAAATAGCCATATGAATTACCATTCAAACCAATAGTAAACTTTGCTCTTGAAACACAGGTCTAAATCCATTTAACAAACTTCCAAGGAAAACCAAATGCTAGTAATAGATTCTTCAAGAAACACCAATCAACTATATCATAAGCTTTTTTAATGTCAATCTTCAAAAGACACGAAGGTTAACCCCCTTTCTATTATAGAGCCTCACCAAATCCTCAACAATTAAAATATTATGCATAATTGAACGATTTTCTATAGCAGTGAAATACAGATCAAAGATTAGGTTTTGCGTATTTGATCCGCAGGTTGAATTGAACACTGTCGCTGTATGATTAGATTTGACTTGAATTTCAATTTGTTTGAGATTGACAATCATCGTGCTTTTGTTGCGATCTTGAATGCCCAGATTTTGCTCGAAATGAATTTTGCGATTTGAAATACATAGGTTTACAATTTGGGGCTTTGAATTGGGTTATGTTGTTATGGTGATTAGATCTTGCCACTGTAAAGGTTCAGCCGTGAACCTAATAGAGAAAGAAGAAGGAAAGAGCAGCCAAGTTGAATTTCAACTTGAGAAGGAAAAAGCTACTCGTTTCTCTGTATCTCAAACCTAAACACAGCTCAAAGAATATAAAGGGAAAAACAGGGGAAAACGGCCCAAAAAAGAGAGCCGGCCCAAAAACTAAAACAAAGAAAATAAAAGAAACAGAATGTGAAATTAAACCTAAATACATATCTAGCTTCCATCTATAACTCTAACACCCCCTCAGGTGGAGGGTGGCAAACATCCAAGGTTCTGCTGATGTCTTGTTCCTGGGAGTGCCTTTGTCATGATATCAGCTAGTTGGGAGTTGGTAGGCACATGGTGCAATGTAATCAAACCTTCAGCAAGCTTCTCTCTAACATAATGACAATCGATCTCGATGTGCTTTGTTCTCTCGTGATACACTGGGTTGTGTGCGATGTATATGGCAGCCTGGTTATCACACTTGACGGGGATTGGTGTAACAGTGTCAACCTGGAACTCTGACAGCAACCTACTGAGCCAAGCCAATTCTGCAACCAAACACCTCAAGCTCCTATATTCAGCTTCTGCCGAGGATAGTGAGACCACCTGTTGTTTCTTGGATTTCCATGAGATCAAAGTTTTACCAAGAAAGATAACAAAACCAGATATAGACCTCCTGCTATACTTACAGGCGCCCCAATCAGAATCACTAAAACCTTGTAAAGTAAAAACATCATCTTTATGTATTACAATACCTAAATCTAGGTTACCTTTTAAATACTTTAGAACATGAATGGCTGCTTTCCAGTGTAAATTAGTGGGACATTTTAAGTATTGACTGAGATGTTGGATAGTGAAAGCTATGTCTGGCCTTGTATTTACCAAGAAATTTAGCTTACCCACTAGTTGTCTATAACAAGTAGGATCAGTCAAAGTGTTACCTGTTTCTGGTGACAACTTGTTGTTAATATCCATTGGTGAAACAACAGCTTTCATGCCCTCTGTTCCAAACTCATAGAGAAGTTCTCGTGTGAACTTCTTTTGTGTTAAAACCAGGCCCCCTGCAATGTTAATAATCTCCATCCCAAGGAAAAAGCTAGCAGTACCAAGATCCTTTATTTTAAAAACTTCATGTAATTGAGTTTTTAAAGAGTTTATTTCTGTAATGTCACTACCTGAAGGGTGTATGAAGAGGGGATCGCATGGATCCGGGACAAAGCTTTTCGTGCTTTCTCCCATGGTAGATTGGGTAAAGAAGAAGGAGCACGGATCTTGCCCTAAGAGGGCTCTGATACCATGTAAAGGTTCAGCCGTGAACCTAATAGAGAAAGAAGAAGGAAAGAGCAGCCAAGTTGAATTTCAACTTAAGAAGGAAAAACCTACTCGTTTCTCTGTATCTCAAACCTAAACACAGCTCAAAGAATATAAAGGGAAAAACATTGGAAAACGGCCCAAAGAAGAGAGCCGGCCCAAAAACTAAAACAAAGAAAATAAAAGAAACAGAATGTGAAATTAAACCTAAATACATATCTAGCTTCCATCTATAACTCTAACAGCCACAAGCTTATTTATGTAAGTGAATCTCGCAGGTGAAAGATGGGGCTCTCTTCACCAAGTTGTTCAAGGCACTGCCAAGTAACCAATGTTAATTAAAAATTCCAGATCCCCCCTTTTGCTTCTTCATCTTCTTCATCTCAAAATCAACGAGATTTACTCAAGGCATTGCCAAGTAATTAGTGTTAATTAAATCTCTTTCAAAATATATCACTTCAGTTTCATTGTTGTGATTGAAGAAGATGAAGAAGTAAAAGGGGGATCTGGGAGGTTTAGAGAGAGAAAAAAGAAGTGGGGATGATGAAGAGGAAGGAAGAGAGAGAGAGAGAGAAAGGAGGGGGCTTATCTGAAAAGTCAAAGCTGACATGGAAAAGTCAACAGACCCAGGCGCGTGTTTTCGCCGCCACGTCATCCCGCCACCGAGTTAAGTTCAACTTAAGTCGGTGACATACTATTTAGTCTACTATGGTGCAAAAGTTCATATTAATTAAAACAAAATCTAATGTTCATATTTTTTAATCTACTATGACCAAAAGTTCTTATTATTAGAATCCAATTTCCCAATTCATAAACTTATGTTGTAATTAATATGTTAAGGTGAACATATAACAAATTTCACAAAAGCCATTGGATTATTATTTTGAACTATGTGGGGTGGCAAATTATGTTGCTAACAAAGAATTTTCCATATAGTGGACTTGTTACAAAATTTAATTAAAACAATTATACAAGATTGCAACTAGATGAAAAGGAGAAGGAGATCTACATAAGATGATGATAATATATAAGAAGTAAAATCCACATTGTTTTCTTATTTTTATATTTGCCTTCTATCAAATGGAGACTTCCGAAGGGCTTAGTTTCGACTTTTTCTCGAAATATGAAGTTGCCACATATTTACTTTCGAGCAAGCTTCCAATGGCACACCTTGAAGTTTCGTCTCATCTTCTATTATTGTTTGTTTGACAAATTTGAGTGAATTCTGCAAGGAAAGAAACAATGTGATTATATAAGATGTAGCTGGTAATAAGCAAATTCTAATAAGCACAACTTCGAGTTTCTTACTGTCATTTTATTACACGATGGTAAAAGTTTAGATTTTGGTGAGTTTAAAAATGTTTGATTAGATTAACATGAAAAAATGCGTTCAATAATCAACTCAACCAGAATAAAGCCATATGATTGATTAACAAGCCATAATACATTCTCCCATCTGATGCCCTAGGCTTGAAGACATATTGCAAAGATATCGCTAACCTTTTTCAAAGAAACATGAGTACAAATATCTTGCTTACAACTAAAGGCTACGATACCTTCTTCAAAGAAGCATAAAAGCAAATTGGTTTTACTCTCAAAGAGTGTCATCAATAAATAGAATTGATAACACAATGTGAGACTCTTTTCGATAAAATTTTAATTTAATCGAAAGTCCTTTAATGAAAGCAGAAAAAATATTTAAAATACCTAGACTTTCTTTGTTAAAATACAATAATTATAAATAGCCATATAAAATTCAACGTATGTGAAAACATGAAGTAGGTGGGGAGTAAGAACGAAAACAAAGATTAAATGAAAACACAAACAAAGATAGAATGAAAAGTCTAACCTGGTTAGCACCTTGAGTTGAAGAGAGACGACCCCAACGCTCAGGATCCCAGAGGATAGAACTGTTAAAACCAAAACTTGAAATAGGAATACTACGTTTAATATTTGTTAATTCCTCCGCCTTCACATGCCACCCAATAACTTGAGAGGATTCGCATACAGGGCCTTCTATTATTGCCCTTTTTCTCTTTGCTGACAGCTTTGCAAGAGGCCATGCACCAAAAGCCCTTCATCACAAATATAAAATATTTATTCAAATACTTCATCACATTCACATCACACAAAGTAGATAAATATTAATAGACAATAAAAATCTTATATATTAAAACTCATAATAATGAAAATATGTTTTTAATATATTAAAACTCACATTATAATAGTAAAGTTTTTTATTTTTTCACCAAAGTTAATTATATATTATACAAAACTCATAATACACAGATATTAATAATATATTACTAGACATTAAAAATCTTATATATTAGCTTTTTATAAAATAAATTCCATTAGTTGGTCTTTCTTCCTCCAATTTTACTATTATAATATGTTAAACTCAATAAAAATAATAATTAAAATTAAAATTTAAGAGATAGGAAAGTGTACAAGTCTCATAAAAAGTCTATATCATTGTTGTGTGTTTTTATTAACGATTGCAAAAAAAAAATTGAATTTTTTTTTGTCATAACGAGAAAAAATTGTAAACTAATGTCTTTTTGTTGTACAAAATAAAGTAGTGCAACTTTGATTGACTTTATAATTGTTGATATAAGTATACATTTTAGAATTAATACTTTTTTTAAAATTTGTAGTTATTAGCTATTTATTACTAAATATTAATGTTTTTTATTTTCTCCAATATTTTTTATTTTAGTTATTTTATAAAAAAAAATCATGTTTATTCATTGCAAACAAGTCTCTAAGAAGAAAATGTTTATAATGTATATTTATAGTTTCTATTATCTTAATCATTTATTATGATGTTTCAGATTAAATATTTTTTTAAATGTTGTCGAGAAAGATTTAAAGTAAATTATAGTTTTCTTGCATTTAGTCAATTGACAAATAATAAAATTTATTATCATTCTTTATTGTATGTAATTAGGGCAATATTAAAATAAATATGGATTTTAGTGTCTTCCCACTAATATATTATCTAAATTAATTTTGAAGACAATTTCTATCAAGAAAATACATAAATAATGATAGTACAATTGTTGTATAATTCTTTTATTAATCTATTATTATTATCTGAATTGATAATTGTTATAAAACTACTCCAAAAAATAAATCACATATAAATATTAAAAAAAATTACGTGATTTGCATGGAATACACAATGCTAGTGTACAATTATAATGCAAATAAGAAAAGACAGTTAAAATAGTTTAGTATAAGAAAATTATAACATAGTTTTAAAAAGTTAGGCGAAACCAAAAAAAAAAAAAAAATCAGTAAAAGTGCGTACATTGTAAACCATACCAAACACCCATAATTTCTTTGAAATCAAGTTTAAGAAGCGAAAACTTGCATGTTTCTAGTACTTAAGCCACGTAATCCCTCCTTCCTGATTTATGTCAACATTACTAACTCCTAGAATATCCACTAAAATTTTTATTCGACCAGCTAGATCAAGATTGTCAACATTAGCTACCTACTGTTCTACAAAATATCCGTATTGACCACTTAGATTTCACTTTAAGTGTATACCCATATGCAAGAACAAGTCTACTGACAAGTGTCCAATTTCGACTACTTAAAATCTGTGTTAGGAATCTTTTTTCATGGCAAAATGTTAACCACATTCGAACAAATATATATGCACTCTTCTTTGTTGTAAAGCAAATCAGCTGGCAATCAAGAAATATTATCTTGCAAGTAATGCACCACTAACAGACAAGTTTCAGAGTTTTATAACTTGTTTTAGTTAAGATGATCTACCAGGTCAACCCAAAAAAGAAAAATTAATGGAAAGGTGAAAAACAGGCTATGGAAAAGATTAGTCCCAATTCTTGTGAGAAAAAAAAAAGAAGTTTAATTTTTGTTAAAACGGGCCCCTCTTGAAATTGACCACCTACCCTACTGGCTACTACACTAACCTCTGTGATGTAGTCAATAATAAGGACCCCTGAGCATTGATATTCAAATAGTATGCCAAGTTTGTAAAGGTGATATATTAGTAACAATTAAGTTGCGCCAAAAATAATATGAAATTGTAGAAAGAAATCATACTGGATAGCTCGAATGTGGTGGAAAAAGTTAAGATCATAGACATTGGAAAGCGCAGCAAAATGAACAATTCCACTCAATCGGTGATGCTCTATATGCTTGAGTGCTAAATTCCTCTGATGATCTGTCTCAGACTTAACGTCAGAGAAATTCTCCTTAAACACGATATGCCTATACATAACACCAGTCTTCCTGAGTATGTGTGAGACCTCAGAAGACTCTAACTGAGACTCAACCACAATCCACAGCAATGGCGGAGGAACCAACTTCAGAGTGTTTGCCATTCTCCTCAATAAAACTCCCTTTAGAGGATCTCTATCGTTTGTCGTGGTTATAACAATCACTTGCCTCCTCTGTGTCAACTCAGCTTCACCCTCCTTCGCAAGGCTTCTGTTCGTTGCGAAATTTCCCACATCATGGCTTGCTTCAATCATGGGCAACTTACCAGCTGGAGCAAAACCCACTTCTGGTTTCAGTATACCAGGGTCTGATGTTTTACCCGTTGGAGCAAAACCCATGAAAAACCCCATTACAAAGCACACCAAGAAATGAAATACTGCCTTTTTCCATACATGAACCCTCTTCTTTGATCTATCCAACGATCCCATTGTTTTGGCTAGGGTGATTTAGTTTAGAAGCTTAAGCGTGTTAGACATGAGCAGGAAATAATGGGGTTTTATATTGAGTGCATTCAAAGGGTGTTTGTTTTACTACAACAGACTATTTCAATGATTGATACTAGCTAACTCAAAGGGATATGATGGTTAGCATCAGTAGTTTGTGCTTTCATTTTTAGTGTAAATAAATAAATAAATAAATAAATAAATAAATAAGAAAACAATGAATTGTTGTTTAGGTGCTTAAATTCATTGCTTTTGTGTTGTCGCTTCTAAAGGGGAATCACTTCAAGCAAAAGAAAACTATTAGGGGTGCGGACAACACAGGAGTTCGGTAGTTGGTGGCTGCAACTAATGGTTGTTGAAGATGTCAACTCGGTACCTAACCAAAATTCACAAAAATGAGCTGCATTTTTTTAATGATAAATTTCTACCATCTTTGTTCAACTTTTTAGTAATAAATTATCACTATTCCCATGGCGCCAATTGTTAAATGATATATTTTGAAGTGTCAACTTAGGTCTATTAAGATTTTAATTGTTTTTTGAAAAAAAATCAACATTTATTATAAAATTTATCATAAATTTATCAACATTATTACAAGATTCATTTGACTATTTTTATTATCAAATCTTTTACGCAAATTAATTACATCAAAAATTAATAAATTTAATATATATGACGTACGTATGCAGGTCCATGTACAAATATAAGGGTTAACTTAACCAAGGCTCTAGGTTCATCAATTACTATGTTTGGGCAAAGATGAGGTATCACATGTTTTCGCCTCGGTGTACTTCACGTACATGGAAGTTATAGGTAAAGTGTGTGAAGTGTTGCTTTTTGGACTTCAAGGAAGTCTCGGAGTGTAATATGGGTGACAAGAGAGACTAAATACTTGACGATATAGAGTGCATCACACAAGTAATGGCCGCCAGCTCTCGCTATAATTCCTAGGTTAACTCTAAACTATATTGTGTTCCCTATCAAAAGACCGGGAGCAACCCGGTATGCAAGATGCCTAAAAGAATAATAAAATCGTGAAATAAATCAACTTTTTCCCTTTTAGAATTTCATAAAACAAATAAATTTTTAAGTGTAAGTCCCCGGCCAGTGGAGTCGCCAATCTGTAGAACTTGAAACTTTTTGTGCAGTGCTACGTAGTGTAGTTGGGAGTCGACTAAAGTTGCTTAATTCTTAAATAAGGTTGCTTTTGTTTTAAGAAAGTTAAACGATTCTTAAGTATATATCCTAAGCTTGTAAATTCAGTTTGAATAATCGCTTTGGTTTGGGATAACCGATCATATATTTGCCCTGAATTGCCACATGAAGGACCATAAGGGACCATGTTGGGTCACTAGACTAACCCAGTAGGCCAATCAACCATTCCTGGGTCAGGTCAGTGATCCATTGATCACTGAGCCACAAAAGGGGTCAGAACTGCACTATGGCCGCTTGGACTTAGGAGGTTTTGCCCATTTTCTAGTCTTTCGTCCCTTATGCTCCTACATCCAAGATGAACATAAAATTAATTAAACCAAATGAAGAAAACAAATAAAAACTTCGACCGATGAACCCAAATTCCAAGAGCAGGGAGAAGTTTACTAAAATCGATTTGAAATGAAAAAGAGTAGGGAGAAGTTTAAAAAAGTTTCACGACATTATATTCATGTTGTGAAAATGTAAAGCTTTTTGAAAAAAAAATGTACAAGTATAACACGAGATAAGGATGACATGGTTACAAAATGATGAAAAATATAAACATTCTAACCCTACATAAACACAAAGCATGCAAGAGACTAGGCAGTAAAGGAGAAAAATCGAAGTCAATACGTCAGAATTCCCACAGTACCAATGTAACGTTAATAACGAGGCTTTTGTATTTGTTTGAATGGAGAGAGGGTAAGAGTTGTCCCTTCTTGCTCTTACTTGCCCCTAGTGATCGAAAATGTGCTAGTATTTATTTATAGGAGGAGACGGGTGTGTGAAAGATGAAAATGAGAAAACATTATCCACCTTTCATGCCCTCTATCCCTTGAGTTTGGTCGTTTGGCCTTGATCACTACATGGAGGATTTACGTGATTGCATGCATCAAGGGATTGAGTTAACCAAGGTATGGCACAGATGAGTGACTTGGCACTCGAGTTTGGTCGTTTAGCCTTCCTTGGTTTTTCTATCACACAAATTGTTGACTGTGCGGATCAGTGACATGGCAAGCGTTGGAACTGGATTAAAGCCAAATGACCATAGTCCCTTTTTTGGCCCAATTCTTTTTATCTTTTCACCCTTGCATGTTTTGGACCTTGCTTGTATGTATTTTGCTCTCAGACTTTATTTGTGTATTTGTCCTGATATAAAATTTGGTGTTTACAGTGCTTAATGAGGAGTGACCTGACTACTCAAGGCTATGATGTAAAAACCAGACCGAACTAGTCGGTCAGTCAAACTAGTTTAACCATGAACCGGCCAGCTAACTTATTTGGTTCTAGGCTTAGATAGGCATACTAGCTAACCATAAAAAAACCGCTAAAACTATTTGACCTGGCCGATTCATAGTCAAACCAGATTTTGCCATTTTCATGAAAGAAAAAAAAATTCTTTCCAAAATCCTAAACTACGTACACTGCCTCCTGTCTAGTCTCTCTATTCGTTATCCTTCTCTATTGCCTCTCTCTCTCTACTACTTGCTTGTAGTAGACTCCCTCCTTCTTCCCGACGGCGGCAACCATTGGTCAGTGGTTAAGTGAGTTCTTTTTTTTTTCCTTCTTAGTTATGTACTTATCTTTGTCTCTCACTCTCTGTTCACTCTCCCTCTCAATTTTCTCGCTCTCCTTCTCTGCTTGGCCCTCGTAGTGACACAGCCTTGCACGCCTCCCTCATGATGAAACTTCTTGGTGAGGTTTGTTTTTCGCCCCTTCTTCTTTTCTGGTTTCTGTAGACACTTGGATTTTTTGTCTAGTATAGTGTATATTTTTAATATATTTTTGTGACATCTTGTATTTTTTATTTTATTTTATTTTTAGAGTTGGAAAATAAAGAAGCTTAGAACTAGAAAAACCTAGCCATGCTTGCACACTACATGCACAAAACCCATGAAAAGCCCCATACAAGAACCCATGCAAACCATGTAACCCCATGCAATGCATGATGGCTGGGAGGCCTTTAGTGAAGTTAAGGGTTCAAACCTTACTTCCAGCTCACCATCCCAAGCACCGTCCAAGCTCAAAACCACCACGTGAACTGATGGCTTCTCATACTTCATCATGTGTCAATTCACCTCCTGCAGCTCACCGTCCAACAAACTTCACGTGGTTGTCTTGGTGGTCGAGCGGTTGTCCTTGACCTCGATGAAGCCTCTATAACCTTTGATGCTCAAGAATGGTTGAATGCATGCAACTATTGTACTATAAATACCCTCTCGCTTTAGCTCAAATGAGGACAACAACAACCCCCAAGTAATCATCCTCTCATCCTCCTCTTCTCTTACTCATTTTCCATCTCATTCATCATTCATCTAATCTCAGTAAAGTCCACCTTTCTTAACTCTCATCATTAAGATCTCATCCTAACCCATTATCCTATCCAAATACCCTTAAAATTGTTCCTACCAAACACCACAAAACACCAAAACTAAGTCTCTCTTTTAGCATGAAGGTCGATTGACCTTTACCAACCAAGAAGCCAAAATCATCATTTTTCCAAGGTTATGGAAGGTTCCCGAGCATCCAATGTTTAGGTATTGTTATATTTCCTTACACTATTGTGAATCATGTAATTATTCTTTGCTTTATCATGTTATAATATGTTCATTTTTTTCATAAACTATGCATGATTGATTGATTTTAAAATGTAATACTTCAATTTATCTCCCTTCCAAACTATATAAAAGCACATTTTAAAACTTTTACTAGAGTCTTTCTTTAAGTGAGACGAGGACTCAAAGGTCTTTATCTTTCGTGTCCGTAACCTTACCCTCGAACTCGGTTATCTGGTTCATAGGCAGAGTCTTTAATTTGGTTTTCTTGGCTTTTCCGTTTAAAAAAGTTGGGTGGCCACACTTTCAAAATAAAACACATTGTGATTATTTCCTAGACCATGTTTTCAAAACTCTAGAGTTGAGTTATGGTCTTACTATAGTGCAATGCAATTTTAGAAATGTTTTATATATTTTTAAATATATAGTGGAACTGCATAAATTGCCTTTTTCTGAGCCCCGCATTTTGTGAAAAGGATGGTTTACTCTTAAGGAGAATGAACAAGTGGATGTTCTCTCCTTGTGTCTAAGTTGGCCTTTCGTAAAGTATTTATGGTAAAGGAAAGATGATTTTACAATTCAACTATTCATGAAATGCATGAAAAGAATTTGTAAAAGCTTTCAGTAAAAGATACCGGCAAAGTCCCAAATTTCCAAACATCGTGGCATTACTCGTCCGCCGCGCCCATTCTGCTGGGGTATTCTCAGGGAAGGGGAGAGCATTGTCCCGAGAAACATCCACAGAATTTTGGCGACTCCACTGGGGAGTGTTTCTTTTAAAAGATGGTGAAACTTGAAAAAAGTTTGGTGTGCTTTAATATTTTGGAAGTAAAATAATTTTTAGTTTTACATTTTAGATCATTCAACCTTAGGAATAATCATTGCATATACCGAGCTACTCTTTTTCCATTTATTGACGTGGGAGCACACAAAGCAGACTACTAAAAATATGTGTATTACCAACCACTTTTTCCAACCAATTTCAAATGGTTGGAAAAACCAACCATTTTAGCAACTATTTAATATTCCAACTATTTTCCAAAAACTTTTGTGGGAAAATGGTTGGAAATTCCAACCAATTTTGCTAAAATGGTTGAAAAATTTTCTTACCACCTTTTTTCCTACTATTTGAAGATGGTTGGAAAAATGGTTGGTAATCCAACCATTTTTCCAACCAATTTCAAATAGTAGGAAAAAGGATGGTAGGAAAATTTTCCAACCAACTAGATTTTTTGAAAAATAGTTGGAATATCAAATGGTTGCTAAAATAGTTGATTTTTCCAACCATTTTAAATTGGTTGGAAAAAAGTGGTTGGTAATACACATATTTTTAGTAGTGGCAACGCTTTAGTATTAACCCAAAAATATAACCCAAGGAATGTCGAACCGACTATACTCAAAATGGTACATTTACAACAATTTGAGCCTTAGTCACCACATCCACTGATGCATCATCTAAGAGATCTCCATTTGAGCTTCTAAGAGCAACACCCTATACATTTGAATTGTAACACTCTTACAATGAAAATGCAACGGTGCGAGGCACGAGCCGCGAAGCCTTGGTTTAGGATATCCCATCATATTGTATGCTATGTGTAAATAGGTGTTTATGCATGTTAAGTCTTCATTAGAGTCGGACCTTGATATTGTCTTAGTCCGTGTAATAATCATTGGGTTATAGAAGAGATGAGTTTATAAACACGGTTAGTTAACCTTGAATTTTATGGTCGGCCCAGTTGTTAGGTTCATCCATTTTAGAGGCTGATTATCCTTGCTTATGAATTCATCTTGACTCACCTTTGATGTTTTTATTCAACCCTTTTTAATATTCTAATTGTTAGGCTCAAAGAAAAAATTGAGTAATAATCAAATCAAGTTAGTGTGTGTCATTTTAGCCTGTGTAATAGTCATAAGGCTAGAGGGAAATTAATTTATAAATTTAGTTATTAAATCAAAAACGTTCATGGTCTGCCTATTGTTAAGCCCATCCATGGTTGATTTAATAATTGAGTTTATAGACCTATTTTAACTAAACTTTTGTTGGCTTTATGTGGTCCTTTACAACTTCTATTGAACCTAAAAGCAATCATAGCTCTCACCAACTAGGTTGAGTTTTTAAGGTTTTTATATTCAAATAGCTATCAACTAATACATCGATATCTCTCTCCACTCCCTCATTCTTCTCTGTCTTCCTTTGCATCTCAGAAGCATTGAACCCACAAATCGAAACCCAGCTCATCTCCCTCATCTCACTTCACCATTTGCATCTCATTCTCTCTTCTCGCATCATCTCATCTCTCTTTCTCTTCTCACGTTCTTCCATCTCATATATCTCTCATGTCTCAACCATTTTTTGTTTCTCTTTCCAGATCGGTTGAAAGGAGCTGAAGAAGTACAATTCGAAGACTCCACCATCATTGCATGCGCCCATCACCAAGGCTTAACCATCTTCACCGTCCAGATTAAAAGGATTCAACGTCCAAGATTGAAGATGGAGGTTCAATTTCGAGTATGAAAGAGAAGATAAGGCGATTTGGGGCCAGTGACAACCCCTACCTTCCGTCGATTTTAGGGTTAGTGCTTAGGTAGATTTTAGGTATAGGGTTTTAATTACTACTTTAATCCATGTTTTAATTTGTTAGGTTTAGACTAGGATTTATTTCGGTTGTTAATTCCTACTTGAGTATTGTCATTCGAATCTGGATTTTCTACTAACTTTGAGTATTGTTGAATGTTGGTTGTTTACTGTGTTGAGACAATTGCCGATTGATTTTTCACTTCTACATTCCCTTATTTTCTTTCTCTTTTGATACTAGGATTGTGTTTGATTTAGTTGGAAATTGCCAAATATTTCTGGGTTTGTTCTGGTAATTATTTTTCGTGGTGTTTTTACTCGGTTTAGATGCCCATTTCCCATCCCCTTTTTCTTTGTTTCTCTCTGTCCGTCATCCATTTGTTTCATTCTCTCTTTTTCTTCTTCCTTTGTTTTCGGTCGGTAGCCTTTAAGCAGTAGGCTTTTGTTTTCTTTTTGGTTTGTTTTCTTTTAGGTTTAGTCGAAGTCTCATGTTAGTAGTTTGGTCATTAGTCTGATTATGTTAGGTTTTAAGTCATTAGTGTAAGGTTCATTAGGTTTTAGTTAGGTCAATTTAGTATTTTAGGCTTATTAAAATGTATCAACCTTAGTCAAGGGTATAGGTTAGGTAGTAGTTTAAGGTTAATTGAGTCAATTTTGTTGGGTTTTAATTATTAGGGTCAGTTTAGATGGGGTCATTCCTTGGGTCATTGGGGTTAGGGTTAATTAAGTCTAGGGTTATGTCTTTAGTGTTTAGGGTTTAGGGTCTTATTAGGTTAAGTTTGTTATTTAAATGATTAGTGGTTAGGTTTTTCTAGGGTTAGGGGGTGATTAAGGCATTAATGGGTGATTAGTTATAGGGTTTAGTGATTTAGGGGCGATTAGTGGGAAAAACCTAATTTCCACTTTATTCCTTCCTTCAAGTGGGACAATTTAAGGTCCGAAAGTTCCTTAAATCACTAATCACTTGCTAGTAATGATAAGGACGAAATAATTAGTCCTATTTTCATGAAAGTGAGAATAGGCCTAATTAGGGACTTTTGCAAGTTTAACTCCTAGGATCCATGGTGGATCTTAGAGAAGTTAATCCAAACTTCCCTTGAAAGAGGGAGTTCAGTGGGCTTATCTTAGCAAAAATCTCATCTGGTAAATCCTATGTCTTTGCCTCTTAATCATGAAAACCCTATGGTCATAATCTCGTTGATAGCCTGAAATCCCTGAGCCCTTTTGTTCTTTATTTGTGATTTTAATTGTCTCTTCTTATTAGATTTCAAAACTTCTCAAAGGAATTTAGACCTAGTAGGTGTGAGCTCGATAGACTTTTAGGTTTGGAAGCTCCAACTAGCTGAGATAGAACGACAAAAACCGGGTGTACTACCCACTAAACATCTACCACTTTAACTAATGTGGTCCCTACTAAAACCTAATTAGTTAAGAAGAGGGGAGGAAGAAGCATACTTTTTATTTGTTTCATTAATTTAGTTGTTATGCATGCAGAATAAATGAGAATAAAGAACGTGAAAAAAGAATTACAATTTATACAAGCATATTGATGGAATAGTTACATGATTGACAAGAAATAAAACATAAATTACTAACCTCCAAAGCAAGTAGCATGTAGAAGAAAAGGAGGGGGGAAGTTAGAAGAATTTCTCAGGGTCAATACTCCTAGGGAATTCTAGGGTGTCCATGGTGTGGATTTAGAGGTTTATTTATACCGGAGAATGACCGCTAGGTTATGGCTTTAACACCAAGCTTAACCGGCCGGTTCGGCAAAAGGGCTTTTTTGCAAAATAGGTGATGGGGCGGTTAGGTGCCGATGACTGAGGTATAAATTGTGTAATCAGGCGGATAGGATTCAAGGGTTGGAATGCAAAAATGCTAATCGGGCGATTAGGCGCCATGGATCAGAATGGAAATTAGATAACCGGGCGATTAGGCTCCAGGGACTAAGATGCAAGTTCCGTAGCCGAGCAGTTACCGCCTGAGGGTTGCAGCACAATTCGAGAGACCAACTTGCTAGGGTTTTGGCATTTAGCCGTAATCGGCTGATTACGAGCTTTGTCTTTTGGCGCGATTTCTCGTTTTGTGCTTAGTGGGTTTATGGGTTTTGGTTTTGGGCTGGACTTCTACCATTTACTTGCTTTGAGGAGTCTAAAAATTAAAAAGAAAATTACAATTGTATCATACTACTCTCATAAACAGGGACAAAATCGAGCACCTAGAACAACATATTATTAATCCTTAACTCTTCCATTTTCCATCCATCTATCATCTACCCCAAATCAAAAGACACAAAATCTAAGATCGAAGAAGGAAATTCACACGATCGTGAAGGAATTTTCGTCGGAGATTGAAAGACTTAAGTGGAAATTCTTGAAGATTTATTTCAACTCTAATTCATCTTCTTGTGTTTTGAGATTTGATTATCATGTTTATAACTTTTATTATGCTTCAGTAATCATAACTGAGTAGATTGCAGCTATCTAGGGATTTATGAATCGAAACAATGGTATTTGGTTAGAATTTCTATAGTTTGTGCTTGAATTCTCTATTTGAATCAATAGAAAGTCATGTTCATTAATGTTTTTAACTATTTCTTTAAGCATTGAATACTTGTAATTTGATATTAGCCTAAGAAGTACTGAAAGGTGAATTAGATTAATTTGACTACCGACTTTTCTGTCAATTTATGAAATTTTAGAGAAGACTAGTAAATTAAGGAATCACTTTGATAATTTGAGATCTTTAACTTTGATAACTTGAAAGACATATTGAAGTTGTTTTTTAGGTTAATTAGAGTAATTACGTTAAGCATCGAAAGAGCAATAGAATTTATTTGCTTATCGATTCTTGATTCGAATGAAAGTATGATTGCACAAGCTAATTTTTAATAATCAAACTCGTATGCAAAACAAATCCCTAGATGTTCTTTACTCATTGATTAAAATTTAGATTAGTTGCATCGTTCTTAGCTACAATTGTTTACTCAAAGCAACCCGTCTCAAAAATCGATTAACTTAGCAACCAAGTAGAGGGCTAGTTCACTGCGTTGCTAGATTGAGTACTTGTGTGATCGACTTTGACATGTTACAGCCATACCCCATAAACTTGCAGCTTGTCACTTTCCTATGCAAATTGGTCAAGAAGCTTATGCATGATAGAAACAACCTTTAGGTTTCCCAAATGAAAGTCAAGTATAACCTATCTAGTGGTTGGTTTCTTAAAGACCTTAAATCTTTTGATTCATGGGTTTGGAAGAATCTATTCAAGGCATATATATATTGAAAGAAAGGTTTTAGATGGAAAATTAGATATGGTCCAGAGGTGAATTTTTGGAATGACTAGTGTCATTAACTCTCACTCTCTTCTTTAGCCAACCAGCCCTCCAACCACTTAAACAACGAGGTGCCTATAAAAGAATTCATCCAAAATAAAGAATGGGTTCAACAACAAACTTAGACAGGTTCTTCCTAATCTATTAATTTAGTCGGTGCTGAAAACTCCTATCCGTATTCCTGACGAGCAAGATGAGATTTGTTGGGGTTTGATTGGGACTTGTGAATTTTCAACTAAGGCTGCTACTTAGTTGTGTTATGAGTTAGATTCAGGGCCAAAATGGGATGGTCATTGGATCTGGAAGCTTGATATTCAATCTTTAGCAGATTTTTCTTAATGGTCTTCCTCTAAGAGGGAATTTGCTAAATCGAGGTATTAATCTTGATCCTTCTGGTCCAATTTGCCTCCAACATTTGGACATGGATGACCATCTTTGACTCCAATGTCATTTCACGAAAAAGATCTATGATACTGCCAATTCCCATAGATAGTTGACCACTAATATTAACTGGCCAGTAGATAGCAAGTGTAGTATTATTCTTCAAACTCTTAAAAACCCTTTACCTTCTACTGAGTTAATAGAGTCATCATTCATGTCAAGAGAAGTTTCGTCGAATAGCGAGCTAGAAACAAATTCTTTTCCCATTGACCAACCTCCCCTTAACCATAACATTCAAAGATATCAACGAATGTGCAACCATATCCAAGTTCAGTGGATCTAATCATAGTTTGGATGTGTCAAGTTAAAGTTTGATGTATCACTCAACAATCAAGGCTCAACGGCTGTGTTTGTCAAGTGCGACCATTTGGCTATATTTATTGAAAGCATGGGCTATGCGAGTTAACTCTCTTTCCATTTTGATGACAGAGGCCTCAGCACTCCATTTTGATCTCCAATAAACAATCCAAGCTAAACTCTCAAAAGTCCAGATTGAAGGAGACAGTTTGATCCTCATTCAAGTTATCAAAGGCTCTATTTACATCTGTTGGAAAATCAACATCATTATTCGAGACATTAAAAGTTATCAAAGGCTCTATTTACATCTGTTGGTAAATCAACATCATTATTCAAGACATTGAAACCTTTTCAAGTAGCTTGAAGATTTTTCCTTACATCATACCTATCGGGAAGAAAACTTTTCAACAGATTGGATGGCTAACCAGGGCCACTTTTTAAATAATGCTATTATCTAAAGTTATAATGCTTTGGTTTTTTTCTTCTATTTTATGTGCGGACAACGTGGGAAGATGCCTTAATAGAAGGGGTCTAAGTCTTGATATATCCTTCTGTACCTGTTTAAAAAATAAATAAATAATGTTTGCATTACAATACCAACAAACGCAAAGAACGTTTTGTAGTAGGGTTAGTCACAACCCAACCAAATGAGTTGTTTTGCAAATCTTGATACACAGACCTTATGGCCCCTAGCTGACACTATGTTTGCTAGCAATATTTGAAATCCGCTACAAATACCAACTAAACCAGCAAAAAATATTTCTTGCTCCTAGATTTATGTAGCAACTGGTCACTTTTTGTCATGTAAGTATTCTTTCACCACAACCAAAATTTGATAGCCGTAAATTTCCTCGCGTCAAATGTTTGTTTAAACCTATGTTACTTCGACTCTTCATTTTCCCTGCCGTACCCGTGTTGGCCCCTTGATATCCGGATAAGGGTACGACATTCGACACTTCAAATTACAATGAAAATATACAAATTTTCTTAAAATTAGCCGAATCCGACACCCATGTCTGTGTCTGACATGGACATGTATACCCGAGTTTGAGTAACATAGGTTTAAACTTACAAGAAACCATGAATCTTGTGTCAGTCACATGTATATTTGAAATGGGAACCGAGCCCACTGCTAGCAGGCTGCACTAGACGTCATTGCCTGCATATATATTGACATACAGGGAAATTATGACATGGGAAATAGGCTAAGCAATCAAGTTCTGAAGCAAGGCTTTGCTTTAACAATATGTGCTCTTGGAACTGCAATATCAGTACCCAATCCTTTCTTTCCTTTAGTAATGCAACTTGTATGAGCAGTCTCCTTAGATTCAGCTTCTGTTTTCAACACTGACAGTCTATCCAACCTCATTTCATTTCTATTTCCTAGAATTTGATCATTATCTGAACAGGGACAACAAAGGGAATGGTTACTTCCATGACAACAATTCTTAACGACAAAACACAAAACATTGTGAGTTAGGTCTCTAACTAAATAGTGATTTTATGAAGTTACCATAAATTGGATAAAAGAAATCCAAAGCGTGGATTAACTCATGATCATTGAAATTTTTCAAGTTATGGTTACAGCAATATATATATATATATATATATATATATATATATATATATATACACACACACACATATATATAAACAAAAGTTGTTCCATACATATATTGCCCCCACACTATTCCTTTGACATACATGGCTAGACAAATATTATAGTCGACTCCGGATATCCCTGAATCACTGGATATTTAACTGCTTATAAAGAGAAGAATGTTATAACATATTCCATAATTCAAAAGATGTCGTAAACTGGATACCCTTGTATGTCTTCATTCCCAAACTTCACCTAATGTGGCCGTGAAGGACCAATTTTAGGTTCCACTTAATTGTACACAAAAGCAATCACACACATATATAAATAGACATATATATATATATATACACACACATAAACAAAAGTTGGTTCCTATATTATTCCTTTGACATACATGGCTCGGCAAATATTATAGTCGGCTCCAGATATCCCTGAACAACTGGATATTTGACTGCTTACAAACAGAAGATTGTTCTATCATATTTTACATAATTCAAAAGATGTCGTTAACTGGATACCTTTGTACGTCTTCATTCCTAAACTTCGCCTGATGTGTCCGTGAAGGACCAATTTTAGGTTCCACTTAATCGACACAACAAACAATTGTACTTTATGTCCCCCTTTCCTGCCAATAGCTAATTCTTTGTGATCATACTCTGATGATTTTGTTCAGATACTTTATTTCAGACTTATTAAAGACAGTGACATAATTTGCAGGAGCGAAAATTGATCTTTATAGAAAATCTACCAGTTTTATTTCGGAACATAAACGGGCCAATATGATCAAGTTGGTAACCAGTAGGTAAGAACATCTTCGAATGTGGAATCAACATTGAAGTTTGTTCTCAAGAAATTTCGCAATTAGTATAAGCTAAACACAAATGCATGCTTCTGTATTACTATACACTATATTCCTTAGAATCGTGAATTTGTTACCATATGGCTCAAGGCATCAATGAGGTTCATCACTAATCGTATATCAGGTTAGGCTTCAGAGTTGAGAGTTACAATGGCAAGTTGCAGACCGTCCTGGAATTTGAACCATGACTGCAAGTCTGCCATGGATATTGAGTGGTCCGTGTAACTTTGATAGCTAAAGACAAGGTATACTTTTTTCTGATTTCAAATATAGTGTAGTAACCTACATGATGCACAAATGTAGAATAATAACAATGATCTGTTGTGCTAGCACATTGTATAGGCGACGTACAATATATATGGTGATTGATATATAAAAAGGCAGACGCCACAGTTGTTTATGCATGCTAAGATGTCATAAATCCACTCTTGAGACATCAAGTTCACCCAATGAGTTTTATGAACCTGGATTCAAAATGCGGCCCATGTGCGACAAAACAGCCGCACTTGGATAACTTGTGTGGAAGTGCAAGAACTTTGTTTCCTTCCTATGACAACATCATCTATACAGTGAATGAACCAAATCCCAACGAACAGCATTTTGGATCAATGGGTATAAGTAATTAGCATAAATACTAGCCCACTCAAGGGCCATATTTCGGAGCAGTAATTCTAAATGTCTCCTGTCAAATTTTAATTTTGAACGTTATAACTCATTTCATACGGCAACTGAACCATTATTTCAAGCAAAAATGGAGGTAAGAGATAGCAAAAGGTTTTGAGATATTCTTGGATGTTCTCGGATTTTGCTAATGTCCATGCTTTGGTTTGCTTACATAACACAACATTCTGTGCTACTTTTATAGGTTCATCAAGTAGTAGATTTTCTTCAACCACATTTTCCTCAACTACAAACAAAAGACTGCCTCCAAACTGTACACCATTTCTTTTTCTAGAATGGTAGGTTGCTAAAACTTCCAGCTTTTGCACAGTTTGATGCAAAGATAAAGCTAAATATTTATGTTCCCCACCAAAATGCAATATTTCAGGCAATAGTTTTGATAACCTGCGTGGGTTTGGCAGAAAATTATATGAAACCCCGCACCAGCATATTTCTTAGCCTCATATTCTATCAAATGTCAGGGACAAAATAAATTCCAATACAAGAAGCACAGGGTTAGCTAGTCGACCATTCCGTGGTACAGTCAACAAACTAAAACAGTAATCACAGCACAAGCATGCTACGTGCTTTCTTGAAGGGATAATGCAATTTACCAGGGCTAGACATAACAGCACGTGGTCTAGGAATATAACTAGCTCTGGGACGTGGTTTGGCACTTTCCTCTGTTTTCTGTCCGCTTTTCTTAGCAACTGTCAATTTAACACGTAGAAATAATTAAGGACACAATAATTCCCAGTAATGCAGTAACAGCAAATAGCAGTAGCTAAAGAGAACAGAAGTACCAACATCTTGGCAATGAAGGAGATGGGGTAATTGATCGTGGAACATATGATTTTGGCACCTTGGCTGCTTTAAGGTGTTTACATTCCTTCTCTACCAGCAAACACAGCAGATTGATGGAAACAAAAACATTACAACCGATTTCATATCTATGATACATATGAGAAATAAACATTTAGAAAGCAGCAGCCATACTTCCATAATATAAGAATAATACTAACGGAATGAATAAACCCTAAAGCATAGAGCTGCATTCAAGAAGACTCCCGTAGGAATGCATGGGTGTATGACAAGTGAGGACTCTAAAGGATCCAAGAAGAGTAACCACAAGAGGGCAATGTAAATATCATGTAAAGGGATATGAAGGACTGACAACAAGGGCGCCATATGAAGATCATGTAAAGGGGAATGATTTGACCAAATAGTCTTACCCTGTTATTTATGTGAGTAAGGTGAGGTTCGGTAAAATAAGGTTGTGTTATTAGCGTAAAATATTGATAATATTATGTAAAAATGAAAAAAAAATGATACAAAACATCTAATCTAGTTTATATACTTTTATTTGACGCAACCCTAAGTTACTGATGTAAAGAACAGTGAAAAAGTGTATATACACCGGAAACATAAATATAACAAGAATCTAACACTACACAAAAATTCACAGTGACATGGAATCGAATAATTGATTTGCAGGACAACCAGTTTAGCAAAGAGGCCTTACACAATTATGTCCAGAGCAGTAGCAGGTAATCAAATCATAGAACCCATTTATCGACAACAAATGTATATAAGAAAATAAAAGTAGATGGCATGGAGGAAATGAGATGATTCCATATGATTGTAAACAATATTTGCCACTGCCTACATCAGCCCAGCCCCAGTTAATGAAATGAAGGCTGAGATCAAAATCAGATATCAGTAGCACATAGAAGTTGCCTCTGACACTACCAGCAATCAAAGGGGAAACTAGAAAATATTACCAAGAATAACAAGTAGCTATGGGTCCTTGATTATGGCCAGCATCTGATGAGCTTTGGTCCCATAAGGCCATAAATAGTATGGGTCCTGAGAGCTTGGGAAAATTGGAAAACCTTACAAATGTCCTCTTAAGAATTAGATAAGAGTAAGTCCTACAAATTACTACAGCACAGCATAGATAGATATCCTTGGGTTTCATGAAGAAAAACAAAAATCATACTATTTACCCAATTACCGAATCCTGGAAAAGTTGAACAAGATTGTAGCTGAAGTAAGAGGAATACCAGGACTAAGATCTCGAATTGTTAGAGAATTGAAGTCCTGCAGCGGAATTACGAACCCCTCATAGTCATCATCTTCCTGTGCAACCTTTACTTTCACATGTGGATACACTTTAAAATTCAAACAAAATGAACAATCAGAAACCCATTTCTTCAACTTCAATTCAAATAGAAACAAACCCGAACCAACAATCAAACAAATAAATAATCGGAATGGGAAAATCAAAATAAAACGTACTTGTTTGAGTTTGCATTTGTACAAGACGAGCGTGGTTTTTATCATATCACATCATATGGGGGCATTCAAAATGAAACAAAATAAAGCGTAGCACTCCATCACACAACGTGACCCTTGTCTTCTTTTCTTTTTGGTTTCTGAGAAGATAGGGTCAAAGACACGCAAACAGTATCTAGAACTAGAAGCAATGAATTATGAATGAATGGTCAATGAAACGTGTTGGTTTGGTAGAATAAAAATGGGGCATGTTGAAATAGGAAGGAACAAACATCAAAGTCCAAATACTTTGTGTTGCAGGCTTGCAGCCTTGCAGGGCATTAGGGGTAGGGCCGTTGTTTACTTTGGCAGGCCCACCAATATACTACAGATCTTAAGGGTACATTTGGAGAGATTTTAGCAATGGGATGAATATAAAATTAGAATCTTAGAGAGATGGGTATGGAATTAGATACTAAAAGTGAAGTTGTTTGGCTAAAAAGTGGAATGGAATGGTTCTTCCCAGGGGGTCATGGGCATGACATGGGGTGTCACGACCGTGACCTCCCTCTGTCTCCCTCATTCTCACTCTGATTGGGCCCAAAATGTTTCTAACACTTCTTCTTACCCTCTTCCTCGAGCCTAGCTACTCAAAACATTGAAACTCTCGCACTTTCACCTAAACACTCCCTCACACTCACATTCACATTTTTGCTTTTTCAATGATTTTCTATATTTTTTTCTGGGTTTTCACCCTTTTTTCTCCTTTTTTTCTTCTAAAACCTAGAAATAATACATCGGATTACCAACATGGGTCACCTTCCATAAAGCGCTTGTTTTAGGTCCTGAGCTTGACCATATCTACCTCTACTCGATGATCTCAAGATCGATGGGGTGAACGTCCTCGACGACCTTATCTTCTCCACTGGCCTCATAGTGCTTGATCTTCAAATAGTTGACCTTAAAACCTTGCAACGCCCCTGCCGGCTTATCATTGAGTCTTGAGTACATCCGATGATCGAGAACATATAAGTGAACTCTCAAGAATCCATCGACAATCGTTAGTAACATCAACGGTAAATCAAATGCCTTCGAGAAATCAGTAGAGTCATGAAACGCATAAATGGTCATGAGTTCTCGAACGTGTCCTTTAGGTAAGGGCAGTCTAGACCACCAAGGGGGTCAAGCCCTTGGAGGTCACCTCGAGACGAAAGGTTCAACAGATCATACAGAGGGCGATGGGGCACGAAAACCGCATGTTACAATTCCTCCTCCCCCACACTTATAATTGTCACTTATTTCGAACTCGAAGCATTCAAGGGTGACAAAGTCCGTGTCATCCCTTATATGGAGTGTGAGGTCCACACTAAAAGCCCTAGGAGGTGGGGTTTGGTCAAAGGGAATCCAAAGGATTCATACTCGCTGTTATCCTCAAATTCAACCCCCCCCCCCTTCGAGAGGGTCTTGGTCATCAAGGGCGAAACTCTCGTAAAGCGCCCCACTCTCTCCTTTTGAAGGAGGAGGCTCAGACTCATCAACACCAAGACTTTCCACAAAGACAAACAACTCAACCTTCGGCAAGCATTCGATATTCTCAACATAAGGAACATAGACACATGAATCTCCGAAGAGAAATGACTCAAACATGCATACCTTTAGTGGATCCTTGGACGGTTGATCATGCCTGGGCTTCTTGTGATTATGCTCATTGATTTCTTTTTTCATCACATTGACTCGGTAACAAGGATGCTAAACGTTCGGTGTGACCATGGACTTTCCCCAGCTGAATTCAAGCTTTTCCTTGCCAATGTTGGGCGTCAACATCCCATTGTGCACGTTGATGATTGCACTCTCCGTGGTTAAGAATGGCCTTCCCTAGATGATGGGAATGCGAGCATCTTCCTACATGTCGA
Source organism: Portulaca oleracea (assembly GCA_029582165.1). Lineage (NCBI taxonomy): Eukaryota > Viridiplantae > Streptophyta > Magnoliopsida > Caryophyllales > Portulacaceae > Portulaca > Portulaca oleracea. Next base: position 28,426,577 of record CM055871.1, read on the forward strand.
GTACCACAAAGTCACATGGTATGAAGAACTTCCCCACTTGCATCGGAACATCTTCCATGATAACCATGTCGAATTGACCAGTCTGTTAGCTGCAGAGAGATGGAAGTGGGAATAAGGTCACCTAGATTGAGCCTTTTGCGTACTGAATACGGCATTACGCTCACGCTCACTCCAAGGTCGTACAAAGCACGACTTATCTCTAAGTCAACAATGGAGCATGGAATTAAGAAGCTCCCTGGGTCAGCAAGTTTTCGCAATGGTTTGTTGTCGATGATAGTGCTACACTCCATAGTCCCAGGATCGTGGCATGGTCGCTCACTTTCCTCTAGTTGGTCAGGAAATCCTTCAGGAATTTCTTATATGTAGGAATGTCACTAATAACATCAATGAACGATATGTTGATATGGAGCTTGCAGAGCACTCCCAAGAATCGAGCGAAGTTGGTGTTCTCCTTGTTCTTGGCCAATCTTTGAGGGATTGGAACGACCGATTTGTATGGGCGAGCTTCTTGTGTCACATGCTCACCGGAATCTTCCACAACCAGTCCCTTCTCCTTTGTCTCCTTTCCCTTAGACATTTTTTAATCGCCTCTCGACTTGAGGCTCGCTCCTCAACCATCTTATCGGCCTCCTCTCTTGTCACATCCTCAAGGTCTACCTCATCATGTATCACCTGCTTCATTGGATCACTCTCAAGGAGATTGATCGGCTCTCGCAAGACATGGCTGAGTTTAAGACCGCTCAACAGTTGAAGCCAGGCATGGACGTTCAAACCTCTTCGACCCCATCTGTCGGTGCTTCTTTGGGGTGCAAGATATGCGGTGGTTCTCATGTGTCATTCATGTGCCAGCAAGAGATGGTTACCAACGAGCAAGATAATGCATGGGAAGGTTGCATAGGAGTGTTGGTATTTTAGTAACTTTATATGTATGACCTTAAGTGCTATTACTATTATTATTCATGTGGGTATTTTTTTAGTTAATTATGTGGTATTTTAGAGATTTCGGAAAACCTAATATTATAAATAATTAATGACTTTCAATTGTGTTAATTTTCTATTTTTTTAATTTTCTGTGTACTTAATTATGGGTATAAATACCCTTTTTAGCTAAACCCTAGTTTATTAAACAAACCCCTACCATTCTTTTCTCCAACGGCATAACCCGATCCTTCCCCCCTTCATTTCTTCTTTTTCTCTCTCCCGAGTTTCTACCTAAAACCACCACCGCTCACCCCAACCCACCACCACCACCTCCCGTCGCGTCGCACCACCACTCGACAGCCGCCTAACCCTCGAGCACCACCACTCACCCCACCGGACCACCACCCCGAGCCACCAAACCGCTCCACGGGGAAGTAGTAACCGACATTGTTACTGTTGTTTGGACGATCGTCGCACCACCAACAGTCCACCATCGGTTACGACACCACCTCACTGCCCCCATTGTCGCCGCCGCTCTGGCCTCCTCCCTCTCTTGTGTTTGGGTATAAACGTCAATCTTGATTCTAGCTACATGGTTCGGTTTTAGTATTAATGCATGGTTGCTATGGTTTTCTTCTTTTACGTGAATCACATATTAGTTTGTAGTAATGCATTATTATTATTATTATTATTATTATTATTATTATTATTATTATCATTATTATTATTATTATTATTATCATCATCATCATTATTGAAATAACCCTAGAGGGGGGTGAATAGGGTTTTATAAACTTTTCTGCACTTAATTAAATCACAAGAACGATAGTATTCTAAATATAACTGAATAGTACTTCTTTGTTTAATTGAATGAGAGGAAAATAGAGGAGTAAGGAGATCGAAATACTCCGCATCAACAGGACAATGAGGTCCTTGATGCTGCTAACAAAAGCAGAACTTGTAACTCAGTTATGCTGGATGACCTCACCAAGAAATTTGTGAGAGTAAGGGTCACTAAAGACAAAGACTCTCTTTCTTTAGCTACTTAGAAGGTAATGACCTCACCAAAAAACTTTACTGGTTACAAAACTCGCCACTAATACTCTAGTGGTTACACTCAGAATTTTCTCACTAAAATTCCTACACTTCAATTTTCTCTTGCTTGGAAATCGTTGGTTGCTGAGGAGGATGGGCAGTTGTATTTATACACTGAAGATATCAATGTTAATGATTCTCTTCTTCTGCCTTCATTTCCTGTTGATCTTTTCCTTTTTGGTGCTGATCCTCAATCTTCATAAATTTGGCAGTTGTTGTTTACCCTTTTCTATTCGGTTTCTACAAGGCAAGAGGATCCATTAGTGTCAATAATTAATATGTGACAGAATAAGTGAGATGGATATGATTTTCGAAAACAATCCCGATATTCTTCTCAATTTTGATCTTTCAACCAAAAGTTGTTACGGCGGGCTCTTATGATTCTTGAGGTCCTCAACGGAGGTGTCATGGAGGGCCTCAGGGTTGTGTTGTGTTTCTACAATTATTATTATTATTTGTATTGATTCATGTACTAGTATGTGATTTATATTATATATGTATCATATGCAAATCATGTTAGGTTGTTGATTAGAATTATTGGTTGCAAATTAAGTTAAGTTTGTTGCAAATATGATGAGTTTATTTTCTTGAAATTGTATTAGGGTTAGTATAGTTCTAGTTTATTTATTAATTGCTCATATATGAATAATATAGGGTGTTATTGGTAGAATATATATAGCGTTGGTGTTCATGTTAGTATATGTTATTTTACGCATGTTTTAGGGTTCGGTTAAAATATTAAATATGATTTCATGTGTTACAATTGAGTCGTGATGCATATGGTTAAGTTATTAATTAAGGTTGTGTTAGTTTGTTTCACAAATTTCATGTTCTTAAATAAACTTTAGAAGTATAGTTGTTTGTGAATTCTTGATTATTAAAGCGTTAGTAATTCATACTATGTTCAAATGTTTGAAAACATGCTTATAACTTTTCCTTATGATTTTACAAGTTTTAATTGTGTTATGCTAAATAAAGAATTGAACTTTATATGTTAATCATGTACTAGATTATTATTATGTGCTATGACGTGGTTAAGAATTTTATCATTTTTACTTAATTTAATTGGATTGTGATTAATGGTTTTGAGTTTCTTGCCGTGTCATGATGTTGTGGAGTCGTGGATGACTAAAGGCTAGAGATTCCTTGGGTATTAGTTTCAAAGTTTAAAGAAAGAGTTAGTTAATCAAAGAATTGAACTTCGATTAATTAGGTTCTAGCTTTAGTGAACCATGAAGTTTGGACCTTGGTTAGGTTAGATGGGTTAGGAAGAGTCCTTGACCTTAGCCCATCGTTGTGGGGCCCACGTTAGAGTCTTGGGCTCGGTTGGCTAGAATTATGGTCGGAATTACTGACTAAAAATGAACCGGGAACGGGACATATTCGGTGGGTTGTAATACAGAGACCACCATAAATTGTACAGTCGTCTTTTGCCCAAACCGTTTGGGATGGAAGTCCCCTAAGATGTTAGCTTTCATAGAAAATTTTCAGATCGAGATTTCGAATTGTATACATCAAGTTATGACCCAATTACTGGACCTAGATCAGAACTTGACCAGTTGGAGTGTAGGCTATGTTTGGGGACCTTAAAATGTGTTTTAGGTCTTGGAGTTTACATGAAAGTTTAGTAGATATCCTAAGGTTTCCAAAAAGTCTAGAATCAAAATCTTAGGATGTCAAGAAGTCAAGCTATGGCCTTTGCATTGCATGTGATGTAATCTAAACTGTTTTTAATTATGCCAAAATGTTGATGTGTGAAATATGTTGTGAATTTCTTAATGTGTGTTATGTGAAAAATGTGTTGAGTAGCTTCAAGGTGTTAATTCATGAATGATGGGAACTTTATAGTGTTCCTAAAGGAGGGTTAGGTAGATGGTAGTTAATACTAACTCTGAGGGGCATGCTTTGATTATAAAAAAAAGATTCTATTTTAGGCACGATCTAGACCACGTCGTTTTAATGAGCTCAAGTGTGTAACGCCCCGGAAATTCAAATATAGAAAAGTCAAAGTCAAACTAACGTTAACAGACAAAATTAGCGGAAGACTCATAATTCTTATGGGATGTCACTGCCGTATCCCCGAAGGAATATAAGGCGAGAAGGAAACTACAACTGTCTGATAACGATAAAACAAACTAACAAACTCATACTTATAAAATAAACCTCAAACTAACTTCAAGTTTCTCATAAAAGAAAATCAAAAACGAAAATTAACGATGACGTCCTCACTTCTAATTCCCATCCCCAGCATACAGATCTTCACCTGAAAACAAAACATTTCAAAAATGAGAGGGAAATCTCAATAATATCTACCCCTAACGTTAAAAACAAGTTAAGTTCATTTCAATTCATTTGAGGGAGAGGGAACAAGTCAAATCATTTCACAAACCTTTGAACCCTTAACTGTTTTCCTCAACCCAACCAATTCATTTTATTATGCGGGCGGGATATCAAATCCCATAAGGTAACATCGCCTACCAAAGGCATCAAAGATCATCTATCCTATATCGGGGATGAAACCCTGATCTCCTGACACATAACCCATACAGGATACCAAATCCTGGTCTCAGGGTTATCGCCCGCAAAAATAATCGCCTACCAAAGGCATCAAACAATCGCCTACCAAAGGCATAAAAAAATCATCTATTCTATATCAGGGATGAAACCCTGATCTCCTGACACATAACCCATACAGGATACCAAATCCTGATCTCAGGGTTATCGCCCGCAAAACAATCGCCTATCAAAGGCATCAAAGAGTAAACCCGCTTAATGTTTCACTTTGAATTATTAGTATCTTATGCAAAACTCAACTCACAGCTCTCAAGTCAAACCCAACCCAGGTTATCAAACCAATAACAAAACTACTTATAAAAGACCATCTCAATTTCAATAACTCATAAAATCAAAGCACAAACAAATACAAACAGTTATCCAAAACAAATGATCACATTTCCACAAAAGTCCCCTTTCGGGATGCAATTCTCAAAACAGATTAGAAAACATTAAAATACATTTAAAGAGCATCCCGGTGGGGATTAGAGCATAGACATTACCTGGTTAACTTCACTTCACAGCTAAGACGAACACACTTGAGCTCACTAACGACGCGAATTAGCTAGGACCTAAAATAAAAGTAATTATTCTAATCAAAACGCGCCCTTCGAAGTTAGTATTAACTACCTTCTACCTAACCCTCCCCTAGGAACACTATAGGTTCCTATCAATCATGGATCTATACTTTAAATTACCTAACACATTCCAAGTAATCACATAACAAGATCAAAACAACGTTTTCATTCAACAACACTTTCATTAATAAGTAACATTGACAAAACAGATTACAGCATCCACATAAAAAGGGTCAAAACTTGACTTCCCGACATCCTATGGGTCTGGTTTTGGACTTTTCGAAAACCTCAGGATGTCTACTAAAACTCTTATGTTGACGACTAAGCCCAAAACTTCCAACTGGTCCAGTTCCGACAGGTTCTGGTAAAACGACTATAACTCGAGCTATACAACTCAAAAGTCCGTTTCGCAAAATTCCTATGAAAGCTAACATCTAGGGGAACCTCTAGTCCAAAGGGTTCGATCAACAGACAACTATACTAATCGTGGTGACCCAATCTTTAGACACTAACAAAACTGTCCCGATCCCGGTTCTTATTTAATTTATAATTTCGATTCTAACTTTCACCATTCGATCCCGGGTTCCTAACTTGGGCCTAAAACAGTGGCTAAGATCAAGTCCTCTACTCTAATCCAACCAAGGTCTAAACTTCATATTTTTGTAAAGCATGTTAGGGTCGTAAGTTTAATTATGAGTTGCAAATTTACGGGGATACGACAGTGACGCCCAAAGAGTTTGAGTCTTCCGCTAAATTTTGTCTGTTAACGTTAGTTGACTTTGACTTTTCTATAATTAAATTTCCGGGGCGTTACAAAGTGTGTCCGTTAAAGTAAAGTAAAGCGAAGTGAAGTGAAGTGAAGTGAAGATATCCATGTAATGTCTATGCCCTAATCCCCACTGGGATGCACTTTAAGTATTTTGTTGATTTCTAATATGTTTTGGAATTTGCATCTGGAAGGGGACTTTATGTTGAAAATTAGACCGTCTGTTTTGATTATTATTTGTGGTTTTTAATTTATGAGTTGAGGAATTTGAGATGGTCTTTTATAAGTGGTTTTGTTACTGGTTTTGACAACCTTTGATAACCTGGGTTGGGTTTGTATTGAGAACCGTGAACTCGAAATTCATAAGATACTAATAATTCAAAGTGAAACATTAAGCGGGTTTCGGGGGATAACCCAGAGACTAGGATGTGGTATCCTGTAGGTTTATGGACCAATAAATCAGGGTTACCTTCCCTGACATAGGATAGATATTGATTAATGCTTGTGATAGGTGAACGATTAATGTTTGTGGTAGACGAATGATTAATGCCTATAGTAGGCAAATGATTGATTTATGGACTGTGGTAGGGAAATGGTTAATGCTTATGTCAGGCGAATGATTGATGTCTATGGTAGGCGAATGATTAATGCATGTGGTAGTCGGATGATTAATGCCTGTAGTGGGTGGAGATGTGGTATCTCGAATGTTTTGATTAATAACTGTGGTAGGCGAAGGATCTATGTTCTATTGTTCAGTTACTTTAAGGGATGTGGTATCCCGCCCGCATAATAAAACATGAATTGACTTTCGTTAGGGGAAAGAAATTTATAATTAAAAGAAAAAAGGGTCAAAGGGTTATGAAATGGTTTGACTTGTTCCCTCCTTCTCCTAAATGAATTGAAATGAACTTTAACTTATTTTGACAATAAGAGGTAGACATTATTGAGTTTCCCCCTCATGTATGTAAATGTTTTATTTTCAGGTGAAGATCTATATGTTGGGAACGGGTATTAGAAGTGAGGCTTGACATGTTTAGAAGTTGTTATTTTCTGTTGCGTTTCAATTCAGAAAGACTCGAAGTTAGTGATGTTGAGTTATTTGATTTCAGGATTTGAGGTTGTTTAGTTTGGTTTAAAGTTGTCGAACAGTTGTTAGTTTTCCCTTCTCGCCTTGTATCCCTTTGGGGATACGACAGTGATGCCCAATTAAAGAATGAGACTTCCGCTGTTAAAGTTAATCAACGTTAAGCTTTGACCGTTAAATTTATAATTGAATTTCCAAGACGTTACAGTGAGAAAAACGGAGCAGTTAACAAGGTTAGTGGGCAAGGGAGGTTATTTTCCGTCCGCCTATCACGATATAATAGAGATTGGTTAACTAGTCACCACTCCCTTGGTCATTGTTGGTATAATAATCTCACATAAGTATAAAGGTCAGGGATATTGTTGTCTAATAGGAAATATCGGTATATTACAATCCAATACCCCTAAAGGTCGGTATATTGTCATTCAATATCCCTATTATTTTTCATTTTTTTATTTATATTACAAATATGTTTTTCTTTCTTTGTTTAATGTTTGGTTGAAGGAGTGATATGAAATTTTCTAGAGTTTTCATTATTTTATTTTGTCAATCATATTTTAGAAATGTTGCATAAATAAAAGTTATTTGTATTAAAGAATTCAATAATATTCATCATCTAAAATTGACAAAAACATTTGCAATTATGTGTTTCTTGGAATTTTCATTTTCATTTTATTTGTAGTATATATTCTATTCGTTGTTGCTTTGTCCAATTCTCCTCATTATTCGTGTTTTTCTTAGAGTTGTATCAAATGTTACCATCACTTTTCTTTTTGTTGCCTATGTGTAGACCTGTAAATACGAGTTATGTGTATTTCGGGTTCGGGTAAATACAGACGGTGTATTCCGGTTTTGGGCCAACCCAACGGGTTATGATTACGACATTTTTCCGCATTTTCTTTTAAAAAATTTGTCTTTAAATATTACTTTTGGTACAATATATATAATAAAATATGATTATCTTCTAGTACCGATAGATTATTGCAAATACTTCAACTTAAATTAGAGAAATAACATATGAATGAATTGCAGTTATAGTTTAATAGTCATGAATTCCAACGAAAAGTCACAAATTCTAATAGATTTGAACGTATAAAATAAAATTTTTATGTCAAACGGGCGGGTCAAGTTTGACCCGCTAATTTGCGGGTTTTCCGGGTTTGGTATAATTTGGGTTCGGGTCGAGAAAATCATGTTTAAAACCCATAATTTTCGGCCGGGTTCGAGTCGGGTCAAAGATTGCCAGGTCTACCTTTGTGTGTCATTACAATGATTGTATTGTAATAAAGTGGTAATTATTCCTTATTGACATTGTAAATCTCATATGGATTCATCTTCATATATGCTTTTGTATCGTTTTATTATATAAACTGTACTCCCTATCAAATTGAATGTATTTTTTTTATTTTTTTAAAAACAATAAAAAAAGTGTTTACAACATACATGATTACTTATATATATATATATATATATATATATCCAAAAAGAGGCTCTAACTATATATACTATTCACACCTGGAGATAATTTTCTTACAATACACAAATAATTTCCTTATTATTTAGAAAATGTTTTCAATGCCAAACGCTTAGCAAAAAAAAAATGTTGCAAATTAAGCATCACTCTTTCAAACTCATTATTGAAGAAACTCAGGAAAAATATTAATATACTTGAAATTAAATCGAATGACGACAAAGAAGACATAATAAACCATGCAGCGTATGGGCACAAAGACTCGTTACTATTATAAACAAAGCAATCAACAAGACAAACTATCAATGTGACACTGACACACCCTATTTCATCGCTAAAAGAGTAAAGAAAAATTTAAAAAAATGGTCAAATTTGCTATGATTGATGGCAACACCTTTACAACTAGCAAAAAGTCCTTCTTTGCCCAGTACAGCGCAATTTACCAACCATTTTTTTAGGGAAGTACAATTTCAACCAAACACTTATGAGAACTTTCCCAAGATTTAAGGATGTAAACGGAACACTATAAATTATATAGTTTCAAAAAAAAAATTCCTAGTAGATACTTTAAAATAGAAATTTTTTAAAAAAAATATCTTATAAAATTCTTACCAAATGCTTTCTAAAGTAAAAGAAATGCCGTAGTCTCCTGAAAAATCTAGTCCTCAACAAAGCTTACAGGCTGCTTCTGCTTTCGGTGGGATAGCATTAGCGATAGCACCACCCCTTGTATTTTTTTGGCCAACAATGGCGTGGGTTCAACTAGTCAACCCAACTCTTTCTCCCAAGCACTCCAAAGATTGCACACTATCTAACTTTTGCCATGATTTGGTCTTTCTCATCCTATAACTTTCAAACCAACCTACGCTGTCCAGCTTCGACAGTGTTCCTTTCTTGATTGAAAGCTTTAAATTGTAGCTTTTTTAAACAACCGCCAAATGTTTCGCTTTTTTTTTTTTTCCTTTTCGGCTCTTTTCTTTGCCTTTTGAGAGTGTGGTTTTACTTTTACAGTTTTACTACCTTGGTTTACCTGAACTTGCCTCTTTGTCACAGACGGTGTTGCCTAAACTAAAAGAATTCATCCGCTGTGGATGTTTTAACAGGAGCAATATGCTATTTTTACAGAATTGTGGGAATTTTTCTTCTTCTTTTTCTTTTTTTTTTAATTTTTATTTTTTTTGCCTTTTAACACATTCAAACGTTACATATAGTTTCATGATCAACCAATATGTTATACAGGGTAAGAAATAAAAAAATAAAAGTAGCTCAAGACCCAAAAGAAAGGCTGAAAAACATGTACAAGCAGGTAAGGTGAATTAGCCATTACTAAGAATAAGAATAGCAAATATGTATTTATACAGATAGCAAATAGCAAATAGCAAATAGCAAATAGATGGGGAAGAGACAGGGCTAACTCCTTTTCATCATTCCTTTTCTTGTAAACAGTAAGACTGCCCAGTCAAGTGTAAAACCAAAATGGGTGGTCAATTTCTTGTCTAAATGTTCCAAAAAGCAAAGGCCCTTCCTTCTTCTCTCTATACTAGCCATAATTCATATTTGATAACAGCATCACATATCCCTGTACTTTGTGTGTGCTAAAAACTCCCCCCTCTCAAAAATCCAAAAAACGTGTGACTCTCATTCCTGCTCAGCATCACATTCATGTTGGTACACCAGGTTCTGGAGCATAGTTAGGCCTCTCCATCTCCTCCCAGATCAGCTTCGACGACACCTCATCAATCTCCGGGACATACTCCTGTTCCCAACCACAAATAATATTGGTATTAGAAAACATTCATGGTGCATTTGGGTATTTCCCGGGATAGTCTTTCCCAGGAAAAACTTTCCTGAAAAAGACTTTCCCTAACCCTCCCTGGAGAAACTTTTTACTGAATTTGTGAGAGAAAAAATGGATCCCACATTAAAACTTTCCTATATATTTTGCAAAACCAAACATGGGAACATTTCTTAACCAAACACCCCCTCAATCACAAAGGAAATACATGACTTCTAGCTTGGGTCATTGAGTGGAGACCTTTGCTTGAGCTATATTTTATATCTATCCCGAGACAATGTGTCAACATAGGCAAAAAAAAAAAAAGAAAAAGGAAAAAGTTAAGCCTTGTTTAGGTCATTCAGGAAGAGAAATTGCACTACTGAACATGTTCGTTTCGGTTGGTCTTAGTTCTAACCGCAATTAAGTGAGAATACCCATATGTTTGGTTTGGGACCATATCTTGAAATATTTTTTAATATGCTGTACGTCACATATTTGTGTACCCCCACTAACAGACAGAAGAACCAGGTTTTATCTTTTTCCAAATAGGGTTGAGTACGTTTCATCAATAAAGTTTCATACTCTTATTATTGAACATTCATTAATTTACCTCAAGGTTTCTAAACAATTCCTTGGCTGTTGGGGCCGACACGATGATACGACGGGCAGTTGGAGAGATAAAGCCTTCATCAACGGCCTTATCGATAAAAGACAATAAGGAATTGTAGTACCCATCCACATTCAACAGACCCACCTGCATAAACAAATAATATTACCCACAAACTTTAGTCAAACACATGAATATAAACTATGTCTTAATCATGTTTAGGACGCCATCAGTGCCCACATATGAAGATTAACATATGCTTTTTGGTGAAAGAAATTATAACCTAAAATAATTTCAACTTAAAATGTTGTATAAAAGATCTGATTCCAAATAAAGATACACCTGAGACAGAGCTTTAAAACTATAATGCAAAAATGAGTGAAACCAGAACACCATATTTTTTGGATGTTTCCATGTGAACTCAATCAAGGAACCACATGAAATTGACAATTATTTATCATCATCAAATCTCTCTATTGGGGAATTATTGAATGAAATCTTCTTAGCTGAGTTTTTCATTTTTTTAAATAAAAAAACTGATCAAAGTAATTATGTTAAAAACAACAGTCAGCCACGCAGTCGGCAGATCGCATGGCAAGAGCTAGAGGATGTTGAAAACACACTGACGACAGCCGGCAATGATCATTCAAAACACAACCACTTTAAAGAAAGCTTTGGTCAAAAAGGATGGAAGAAAGGAATCATTCCTTAATGGAAAGCTGAGATTCCAACCGTCTTAATCCATTACACATTTGCTTGGAAAAAATTGGCTACGTAGGCAAAACATAATTAGCTTTTTTCTTCTTTTGAATACTAAAAAAATAAAGCTACTCCACATACGGAAACATTATTAGAATACAGGAATATATGCATACTGGTTTACGGTGTATTCCTAGCTGCGCAAATGTGATGACCTCAAGGAGTTCTTCAAGAGTCCCATATCCCCCTGGTGTCAAAAACAATCAAGAAATATTTGATATGTGATTACTTATTTTTTATTCCTAATCGCACAGCATTAGATAATAAGAATTATTTACCAGGTAATGCAATGAATGCATCAGCTTGTCGAGCCATCTCAGCTTTCCTTTGGTGCATGCTCGAAACAGTTTTCACTTCCCCAACAGTTTCACCAGTAATCTGCATCGACAAGATTTTTTTTTTCTTTTGTCAAGGGTTTGTCAAATCTCAAATGGATTAAAACCAAAATTTCAGGTTGTTTCTAAAAGTTGACATTATATGTTTATGCAAAATCTGTAAACTACAGTGATTCTCGCACACTACTTTTAGCTATAGCTAGACCACTAATGTGTGAACCAACTTGTTCGTTCTGTGTCTCACAATAGTCAGTATTATGTTATTGAGAGTGAATAATGAACAAAGATGAGTAAACAATTATATTATTAAGAGTGAACAATAACCATATTTGAAGCATGCGCTTCAAGAATATATAATAAATTGCATTCTGGATCACAAAAACGTGGGTCCCGTACCCTAAGGGATAGAATTGGAGAAGACAGACAAACATTCAGCTGTCTGAATGGTTTGACTAACAAGGAGGAGAAAACACGGGTTGCTTTCTTAGCCTGCTTTAATTTAGACGTCATCCAAAGATAACAACGCAACACATGTATAGAATATGAAATAAACACGGCCTTTTTCTTTTGTTTTTTCTCTGATAATGACAATTGCAAGTCAGCAAAACCAACTTGAAAAAAGCAGCCACTCTTAGAAACCAGGAAAAACCAGTCCCTGACCCTCGTAAAGTGGTAATGGTATCAGAATCATATTCTTACCTCTTTGGAAACAAGACTCTTCGGAATAACCCTGCAAAATTCAGTCATAATCACAATGAAAACACAAACTAGTCAGTTTAATTGCAGATCAAACTTCAACATCAGTATGCTTTGAATAGCTTTTTCCATCAAATTCAAATACGTACTAAATTCATACATATATACACGGATCAGAGAACTAGTGTGAAACAAATGTCAGCATGTCTAGCTGATTAAGACATTAAGATGATACCAATGCTAGATTCATTGCTCAAGTAGAAGTCAAAGACACTGAATAGCATGTCTTTTAACAAAAAAGAACAAGAATCAACCAACAATATTAAGGTATACGTCGGTCTTTTCACTTTCTATCCTACCAAACCACCTATCTACAGGGAGCATATAGTAGCACATTCAAATATTTTCGAGATGCTGTGTGCTATTACAGATAATGGTCTATTTGTTTTCTCACTCATTACATCTAAATTTACTAGTATCATCCACAAGGATCAATTGACATATATGCCAACAGTAGGAACTTTTAGATTTATTTTTATTTTTTTTGGCTTTCTTTCCTTATATTCTAATCTTTTTTCTCTGCATATATAATGTAGAACACTCTGCACATTCATGGGAAAGGCGGTACTTTTGGTTCGAGGTAAAAGCTTGCACAAAACATTCCTGACAAAATAACATAAATTCCAGCAAAGGGCTTATTGGGTAGGTAGAAGGGGGTGATGGTGAAAGTGAAAATTAGACCATGAGATTCACATATTCACAGAATGAAAAACCTTATTATATGAGAAAGGGAATAAAAATTTAGGGAGGGGGGGAAAAGGCCACTAAAGGAGTCATACACCATTTGACAAGTGTCCCTTGCAGGGTGAAAAGTTATTCTCCTCCCAAAACTTTTTTCATGTCTTGATGTCTAAAGAAACAAGTAGTTACTCTAAATAACCTGACATGGGCAAAAACCAAAATGGATTCAACTTTCCTAACTCATCAAATGAAAAGGTGGTTCACAAAAACCAAAAATGTTACAGAAAAGATCAACCCAAAACTTTTAGTAGCCATACAGTGCCTGATAAATTAAGCACTGCCTTTTTTATGCTTAGACTAGACTAGATGGCTCCTTGTTCAAACTTCTCTTTTGTAGTCAACCTTTGTGGGTTTACTTTGTCTTCCCGTAATATAACAATCCACACTAAAGAATGTTTGAGCTCATGAACACGAAATAAGGAGAAAATGGTGAAAAATACAGTAGTTATACACTTTTAATCAGAGAGGTAGGAAGCAAAGAAGACACCATATATAATATACCTAAATGAGTGATGTCTAACCACTTAATTGTGGAGGGGTAGTAGGCTAATAATGGAGGGACAATGCAATGATGTTGCTGGTTTTTGGAAGACTAATCTTCAGTCTTTAATGGGTTGACATCCAATGTAAATTCAGTAAAAATAAAAGAAGATAAGACATAGAAACACTAGCTTAGAGAGAGAGAGAGAGAGAGAGAGAGAGAGAGAGAGAGAGGGGACAGACCCTAGAACATGACGCCCACCATCATGAGCTGCCTGAGAAACAAGACCCATCAGACCCACGCTGCCACCTCCATAAACCAGATCAATCCTTCTTTCCACCTTGAACAAATATCGAGAACAATACACCAACAATAAAAACATTTAAAATCAAAAATAAAACGAAATTCATTAACACGTGTCAGAAAATAACATCACCAAACATTAAAAAAAAATGATATTTCCATAAAAATAATGATGATCATGAAGCATATGCGTCCATTAAATTATAGTTATGCATTTCATGGCATGTCCATAAACAAGAATCATGGAAATTTAGCAAACGGAGGTGATTAAACCCCATAAGTCTTCACCCCACGCTTTTATGGGTCATGATATCTAACAAGCACGTTTATTTTCCTAGGGAACCCAAAACAATTACAAAATGAACTTGGATTTTTTTTTTCTTTTATCTTTTTTTGTTGTTGTTGTTGTTCAATACCCAGAATTGTGGAATTAAAAACGAAAAACCCACAAAAAATGAAGGGGAAGAAATGGAGGAAAGAGAGATCATGCAAGAAGGCTGCTCCACTGACAGGCTTGTTACAGCTAGCAATTTCTCTCTCATGCCAAAATGAGCTCTCTTCCTTATATTTCACCAAAATTTCACGAAACTAAAAACTATAATATTCAAAGAATTGAAGGAATTAGTTAACTCATCGTAAAAAACAAAAATACAAATGAAAAATGAAGCGAAAAAGTTGGAAAAGTATGGCGATTCGGATGGGAAAACAAGGAAAGACCCATTTCTGTTTCCCTTTCATGATCAAGTAGTCATTGTTCAAAAATGGTTGTCTTTTCCCCAAACTTTTCCCAGAAAATCATTCCTACAGTCTTACAGAGGGAAATGCAGTGTTTTTTGCACCTTCTCCTCTTCAATGTTGTTAGTAAACAGAAAATCGTCATATCAAGTTGCACTGTGTTCATTTCTCAGAATTCCCGAAAATGAAACACGGATATGGTCATTTTAACAAGTTAATAGACACAGCAAATGGAATTTACACACAAAAAAAAAAAAAAGTAGAAAAGGGTTTTGACAAAAGAATCCATTTTTAGGGTTTGTCTGAAAAAGATGAGTAAAAATGGTTAAAATGCAGGAAATTTGGAGAGGTTGTTTGGGGATAATGATTTACCAGCTCTTTGCCGAGCTCAACGGCTGCTTCTTGGTAGCTTGATTTCTTGCCAGAGCTGCTCCCACAAAATACACAGACCCTCTTGAATTTTGACGGCTTTGTCTCTTCCATACTCTCTTTCTCTCTCTGCCTAAAATAATAGAGTTTTTGATGAGGAGAGGGTTGGGAGTGAAAATGGGAACAAAGTGGGGAATGGGGATGTGTTTGCATATCCATTTATGCTATAAATATAAACAAACTATATGTAATATTATGGCCCACTGTGGCCCCGTCCCTTTCTGGGTAACGCCTCTGCCAAGTAACCCATATTTTATCTCCACATTATCATTTTATATTTTTATGTTCCATATTAATGTGTCTCATTTTTAGATTTCAAAACAAGCCTTCTCTTACTAAATTATTCAATCTCTAACTTCATTTTTGGGGGCACAATTATTTATTATTTTCAGTGTGTGTTCTTTTGCCTCTCTATACAACTGCCCAATGAAAGTCAATAAAGATAACTTTATAAACCCACGTTTATTGTTTCAAATACTCCGCATATATGAGGTGATTTTAGTGAAATTTGTGATTTTCACTATTGAATTATGGTTTATTTTAATTTTAACCGCAACTTCCTCACTTTCTTAATATATCTTATTTTAATTAAATTTTTATTTTTCATAATATTCATTAATTAATAGCTATAATATAATATTAATGAATGTTTTACTAAATTTACCTCTTATTTTCAATGATTACATAATAGGTATAGTGGACCAACATCCCAATAAGAGATAAAGCATTCAAAGATGCAATTGTTATAAGGAGCAACCCTTGGCATCTAACATTTTAATGCTATGTTCTTTTATACAATGTGGTACGGTGTTGTATTACAAGTAAGCATATTATTTAATATTTTTTCACATTTTACTACGTTATATTACATTTTACCATAATCATTACCAATATATCTCCTCACTTCCCCCCTACCTTTCTCCTCTACTTTCCATATTCTTTTTCACCACCTATCATATTAATCACACGTTCTACAAATGTTACAATATCATCCATACATTAGTACGTTTTTCACAATTTCATCATATTACGCTATTTCCGTACCATATCAACCGCATAAAAGAACAAGATAATGGAAAAGATATCATTAAAAAAAACACACACACACATTACACTGTAAAAAGGATACAATATGTGAAAGTTATATCCGAAAACAAAAAATCATGCATTATATATAAATAAAATATATATTTACATCATGAAAAAAGTATAGCAATGGTAACATAGATAGATTATAGTGTATAAATGATAAATTATGTAAAAGTTACATTTGAAATAAAATTATTTCATTACACCTGACTGAAAGATCATTTACAAATAACAAGATTCAAAATTAGGACTCCTATCTTGTTGAGTATTCTTATCATTGAATCATTGTATTATTGTTCGTTGGAAAATAAATTATTTTTGTTTATTAAAATAAACATGTCTCAATTAGTCTCACAAATAGAATGTTAATTTGCGCGCTGTATTATAAGCACATTGTTGTTTATTATATGCATGGGTTAATTTGTTTAATTTTTCGTTTTTCTATTTTTTGCAAGTTTGCTTTCATTTTTTCATACATTAATTGTCTGGTTGAATTAGTGATACAAATTTTCAAAGGGTTTTCATTATCCTTTTTTTTTTTTGGCCAAACACATCTTGGAAATATTGAGTAACTAAAATTTGTTTTGTTCTATATAACATTTTATAATATCCATCATCTTAAATAAATGGAAAAAAAAACATTTTAACGGGTGGTTCACGTTTGGAAGAAGTGTCTTGCAAAAATGTAAGTTAAGTATATTAAACCTTTGTAATAAGACATTTTCCCGGACCTTAAATCACGGAAATGTTTTGTGTCATATTAAAGATGATCTTGTATACAACGTTGAATATACCAACTTTTAAGTTGCACATATCCATCCTCAACATTTTAATATAACTTATACCAACAACTATAAATTTTTTGTCATTATTTTCTTTCAATATATGTATAAATAATAGACCACCTTATTAATACTTATGGTGCCTTTGGATAGTTTCTTAGAAGAAAAACTCTAATTATATTTTTTTTGAAAAAACTTTTCCAAATATTCTTTGAGAAAATATTTACTGAACTTGAGAGTGAAATAATGAATCTTACATTAATATCTTTTTCCATCTATAAAGGAAAACCAAACATATTAAAGTTTGTACATGTGAGATAATTGTCTAAAGTTTCTAAAATAAGGGAAGGTCTATGGTAGTCAACTTTTTTTTTGGACTACCGTAGTTAAATTGAATATTAGCCATTGATTATAGATAGAATAATCTTAACCGTTGATTTGATTTTCCTTAACCTATTATAGCAGGTAAATGACTGATTTTATTTTTTTATTATCATTATTTTTATATTGTTTTATTACGAAATCTATATCAAATATTTTAATTTAGGTAAAAATCTTTTATAATATTTCTTCTTCTTCTTCTTCATGTTCTTCTAATCTTCTTCATGGAAAAATGTAACGAAAATAGCTGTTTTTCCTTCTTCATGCTGTTCTTGTATTTCTTGGACCATAGTGAATTTTGGGTCTTGTGAAGCTTACTTTTCAGATTTTTTTTTTGTTTAATCAATGTGAATATTGGATGGAACTTATGTAGATAGTTTGATTATGATATTCTTTGTAATTTGTAATATAGGCCTATCAACAATTTGACCCATAATTTCAAAATTTTGGTTTGAGTTGCTTTGCTCAGACATGTTGTAGATGAAACAACTAAAAATCTAAAACCCATGTCATAAAATCATGAACAAGATGGGTCTGAGTTAAAATTTACTTTCAAAATTGATTTCTTTTTAAAGTTTTGGATGAACCATAAATCAATTTGGTCGAATTTTTGATGCTGGTTGAGTGGTTGGTGTCCATCAATGGTGTGTTGTTGTCCATTGCATTCATGTTATTATATATTCAATTCTTTTTAATGATTTTTTATTTGTCTATTATAAATATAGAAAGAATATTTAAAAACTATTTAAAATATTTTATAATATGGTAACCGGTTGAATAGGTAGAAGGTAAAATAATCTATGGCTCCGATCTGTTTTTAATAAATTAACGGTTTATATTGATCAACTACCGTAGTTGAAAAAAAGTTGACTACCTTAGAATTTTTCCTAAAATAAATTTCCAATCAAACGCAACTTTAATAAGAACTTGTATCACATGTTGTAAGAAAATATGTTGTGTATTTACCTATAATTAATATATATGTGCAAATTTTTATGATTTAATAAGAGAGGTATGTCATTCTCTCAATGCCCATCCATTTATGAAAGGACATTGTTGGATTTACGCAGTATAAAGTTTTAAAGAAAGGTTTCCATTTACACATTTGAAATTAATAATTCTATTAATTAATAAGGGTAGGTCTTTTACTTTGTCTTTTCTCTTCCTAATTTGTCTCTCCTATTATGTGAATTGTTCGTAATCTTTATCAATTTCAATTTAGGAGTATTTGGGTTGAATTTACATGTTAAATTTGTTTATCATTTTCCAATTAACTTTGAGTTTCTTGTGCTTTTCAAATCTCAACTTCGGTTGAATGCATGTTAATTTTAGGATTTCAAAATTATTTTAGTTGAATATTAGAAATATGACACCAATTACTCACAAAATTACTTTGGAAAATTTCAATTTTTTCTAGGTCTAAATTTCTAGTATTTTTCAAATCTAATTTTTGGATGAATGCATAAATGCTAATTATTGATTTTCTAAATTATTTTAGTGGAAGTAACACCAATTACTCACAAAATATTTTAGTCCAATTTCAAAACATTTCTCAACGAAGCACCTAGGTGTAATTTCTATGTGTAAATTTCATTTTGCTACACAACAATGGAGCCTTTTTAGTGTTCTAATTTGCATCCTAATTAATTATTTTTTTTACACCAATCAAACTTTCAATTTATTGTATTTTTGAGAGTTATGCTCCAGTTGAATGCATGGTTGAAGTCTATTTGTCATTTGGAGTGGTTTCCTTATCGTAAGTTTGAACTATTAGAATTAGAAATGTCAAGATTTTTATCTTGCTTCCTCAGGTATCATGAGTTTTTATTCTTTTTGTTGGGTAGCTCAATTTTTATTTTTATTTTTTTGTTTTTCCTATTCATGTTTGTGTTTTTAGTGAAAACCAAATTTATATTTGGCGGATCTTTTAAGTTTTAGAATTCTTATATACAAATTTGAGAGCTATAATTTTTTTCTGTATTTTTGGCATCTTCCTCTGATAATTAGCATTAACTATATAGGGAAATTATGACGCTAATTAGTATTACAGTTGGAAAGATTAATTAGTTCAGTTTGATAAACTATGTTTCTAGGCCAATTTTTGTTGCTTTTTTTTGGGCTTTGGTTTCATGAAAATTAAACATTATATGGTTTTGTCAAAATTATGAAAAACTTTCATTTTCTAGTAGTATTTTTCAAACATAATATTTTTCTATGTTAAGTTTTTCTTACAATTTTAATAATGGTACTTACACTCTTAATGAAGAGGAAGATGTTTGAGAAGATACAGATCAGGGATTTGATGAAACAGGATGCAGTGGATGGTTTAATAGCTCCAAATGAATTTCTCAGGTGTATGAATTCAGATATCTTTCACTAATAATTGGCGTACAGTATCCAACCTCATTTATCACAGTAGGAAATAAGCATCATTTCTAAAATTTGTAGAGCACTATATTGTCAGCACTAATAATTCAGATGTTTAGTGTGCTTTTGATTAGCCCGTTTTGAAATCTGGAAGGCCATTGCCTGATGTAAGGGGTTGGGTGGGTGGAGGATGCATCAGAAAAGGTGGGCTTCTAGTGGGATATGTCTTTTTACAATTGGGCCAGGAGCTTGGGCCATTTAGATCATGTTTGTATTATAAAGCCCATTTAGTTTCAACGTGGGAGTGTGATGTGTCAATTCCCACACGACTTTGTTTATATTTATTTCATAAATATAAAACTATGTATAAAATGTGCATTTTCTACTATGATTGATAAAATTATACTATTATTACATTTTTTCGACCTAGCTAATAAGTATTATATTATTATAATTGATAAATATATATAATTATTAAAGAAACTATTAATAAAAGTTATAAAAATGTGAAATATGACCAATTTAAGATGGTTAAGAATCATCTTAAGTCAAGATGATTATCATGGTCCTCCCTTAATTGCACTCTATGGGTGCTGTAATCATGGTGCTTATTAGCACCTTTGATGAAATAAATTGGGCTGAGCCCCTAATTATCGAAAAAAATATATGTATGGGCGCGTGCGCATACAAATCAAACACATATCTATTCCTTCATCTGTATGTTTTTCTAGAGGAATTATTTGAAATAATCTTGAGTCATTATAATAATTTTGAAAAATTTATGAGCATAATTAATTAGTTTCTGCAGGATTCGGGAAAAATTCCAAAGGTGTCCTACAGAAACTAATTAATTATACTCAGAAATTTTTATTAATTTACCCTTTTTTAATTATCAAAATGTTCAAATGCAACCTTTGAATTTAATTTTTATTTTCAGAAAATGTAATCGATTGGAAAATAATAAATCACAAGAAAAAAAGGGAAAAAAGGAAACTGATCGGAAAAGACCAGTGACCGATTCCGGGTCAACTGCCCAATGACCGTGCTGGTTAGCACGATGTTAGATGGAGACTCCGGGAACTATCCTGGGTCGCCTGCTCAGCGACCATGCTGACCAACATGGCGTTGGACAAGGACCCCGGGAACTGTCCAGGGTCACCTGCCCGGCGACCATGCTGACCCGCATGACGCCAGAAGAGACTATGGAAATCGATCCGAATTTGCTATTTTCTCTTTTTTTTTTCAATGTGATATCATTTTCTGCCAATTTTAACATTTTTCGGGAATAAAAGTAAGTCAAAGAAAAACAAATGAATCAAATCAAATAAATTAGAGTCGCCAATTAATTTTTGGCGAGAACTAATAAAATCAAATTTTGACTCCACGAACCACGAACCATGAGATTCGGATCCGGTGGTAAGGTTACGAATTCGAAAGTAAAAACTTTCGAATCTGCCCGTTCAAACAATGAAATCTACTAAACTAGCTAATTAAAGAAAAGAGGAGAAGAGGAGAATTTAATTTAATTAATTAGAATTATTTAGATGCATGCAAAAAATTACAGTGCGAAAATAAATAAATGTGATAAATAAATAAATGCGATAAACGAAACGTAAATAAATAAAGAACGAAATTAAAGTTGCAATTACATGTAATCCAGTTTAGATCAGTCGTAAGTAATTTTTATCAGGATTACAATATTATAAGTGATTACAAGAAAATAAAAACCCAAAATAAATATGCCAAGTATGAATGTATGCAAATGATGAAAGAAAGAGAAGAAAAAGAAGAGAGGGAGAAGAAGAAGAATAAATCACCTAATGTCAATACTCGTAGGTGATTTGGTGTAAAGAAAAATGGTGGAATAGGATGAATATTTATAGGGGAAAATGAGGGAGGAATTAGGTTAGAAAATAAATGGGCTTGGCAGCTGGCCATGCTGACCCACATGAGGCCCATTGGTAGTCTGCGGCACAACTATCTAAGTCAACACGTTTCCCAAGGAATTCGGGTCTTGCGCTGGCCGGGTAAAACCCGAGCCATGCGAGTCCGCACGGGCCCAAATCAGTACCCACGCACGCGAATCCCAAGGTCGCCACGTTTCCCAAGGTAGCCGGGTCCAGCGCGGGTCGAGTAAAACCCGAGGCATGCATGTCTACACGGTGCATGTCTGCACGTTTCCCAAGAAATTCGGGTCAAGCGCAGGTCGGGTAAAACCCAGGCCATGCGAACTTGCACAGGCCCAAATCTGTACTCGCGGCGTGAATCCCTAGGTTAGGCACACTTCCCGAGAAATTCGGGACAAACGCGGGTCGGGTAAAAACCCGTTGTTCGGACTCGCACGATGTTTTGTCCAAACTTGGATTTTCGGGCTGATTTGCACCGCGTCCTGCGTTGTTCTCGGGAAGTGGGCCTTGCAAACCTTCATGTTGGGTTATTTTGAGCTGCCCAACTTCAAATGACCATAACTTCTCATCCCACCTCCGATTGACTTGATTCAAGTGTTGTTGGAAAGCTTGGAATAAGTACTTTTAGCTTCCAAAATAAGCCATGCAGGTCGGTGGAAAATTGGTAATTTAAAGAACAAAGGTCAATTTTTTGAAATATTTGAACGCGAAAGGCCTAGAAATCAAAATGGACTAATGTGAAAGGCTTTTTGTGGAAGAACATTTATTTGGGTTTTTTCTGGGTTTTTTTTAATCATTTATGTATTTCAATAATACTTGACATTTAATCCTAAATAAAAGTAAAAAATGCTCAAATTAAATTACATAATTACAAAACTAAAATACGACAAAATTCAACGTCTACAGTTTCATTTATCTACTTTGTATTGTACAGATTGAAAGTGATCTCTTAGTACTACGTACATTAGTTTTTCTTTCAATTTTAATAATGGTACTTACACTCTTACACACATGTATGGGCGCACGCGCACACAGACACATATATTTCTTCATCTGTATGTCTTTCTAGAGGAATTATTTGAAATAATCTTGAGTCATTATAATAATTTTGAATTTTTTTTAGCATAATTAATTAGTTTCATTTATCTTCTTTGTATTGTAAAGATTGAAAGTGATCTCCTAGTACTACATTAAATTGCTAAATTAACATGCATGCATATCTATGTTTTAAAAAATAAATTTAAAAAAAGAAGCATAGAAGCAATAAATTAATGGGAACTTCCTATATTGAAAGACAGTAATATATTACCTGGATATTTGATGGAGATGGAAGCACTAGTGTAATGGATGTGGTATCCTGCAGGAGGGGTTGTCAAGAGATCAAGGATGCCTGATAGGTGCTACTTCCCCGGGGTTAGTTATATGCATGTGTCATGGATGGCCATCCGTATGATTGAGATTGTGATTGATTGAGATTGATATTGAGATTGAGATTGTGATGAGTTAAGATATGATTATTGTGAAGTCTTGGATTTCGAGGGCCAAGTAAGCAAGGTCCGCCCGCTTAATAAATCTGAAAGATGGTTATGGCTGGTTGGGAAAGAAAATGTGATTGAGAAAAGATTTGACTTGTTCACTTCTCCCTCTAAAATGAATTGAAACGAATTTTAAAATGTTTTGACGGTTAGGGATATACATTGTCTAGTCCTCCTCATGTTTTAAATGTTTTGTTTTCAGGTGATGCATTCTATGATGGGAATGGGAACTAGCAGTGACAGCAATCGTAGAGTTTTGATTTGAATAAAAGTATAGCTGTAGTAGTCAGACTTGAAATCTTTCAGTAGTTTCTTTATGTTTTGAAACAACAATGTTGTTTAAGTTTTAAATCGAAGTATTAGTTTGTTTTAGTTAATCTCTATTCTTGCCTTGTATGTCTTCGGAGGTACGACAATGACGCCTATTAGTAAAGTTTGACTTTTTCGCTTTTAATCGTTGGTCAACGTTAGGTTTGACCGTTAGTTATTAAAATTGAATTTTCAGGGCGTTACAGAATGGTATCAGAACCGAGGTGGATACCAGAGGAACTTGGGACAACGATACCAGAAGCAAGGTGGCCTAGGAGGAAACCAGGCCAACCAGGGGCAAGCACCCAACCCACCCCCACCCCGTCATCAATAACAACCACCTCGGAACCAGGGTGGGAGGGTGTATGTGATGAGAAAAGATGAAGCAGAGAACGAGGTCGATGTTGTGACGGGTACTTTCTCTCTCTACACCTATGATGTTTATGCTTTATTTGATTCGGGAGCTAGTCATTCTTTTATTGCCCCAGGAATTGTGGAAAAGGCTAAGATGAAACATCGTGAGATAGTATACCTATGTCTGTAGCTCTACCCACAGGAAATTCTGTTAGCTGTGGAGAGTTGTATAGGGAGTGTCCGATAGTTATAGCGAGTCAAGAGTTTGACGCCGACCTTTATCAGTTCGATCTGATGGAGGTCGATATCATTTTGGGAATGGACTTGTTGTCGAAGTACCAGGCCCAAATAGATTGTTTCAAGTAGAAGGTGATGCTAACCGGACCAGATAGAAGAAGTGTGGAGCATCGAAGCAATCGACATCGTCATAGGCTGAGAATCATCTCTACCCTTAAGGCTCAGAAGCTGTTGGGCCAAGGATGTGAAGGGTTTTTGTGCAATGTGGCAAACACCGAATGGGAGGAGCCAACCATTGAGAGCATCCCGGTGGTGCGAGATTTTCCAGACGTGTTTCCTGATGAAATTCCAGGAATGCCTCCGCTAAGAGAGGTGGACTTTTGCATTAACCTGGAGCCCGGAGCCGCCCATATCTCGAGGCACCATATCGAATGGCGCCCGCTGAACTCAAGGAGCTAAAGAAGCAGCTAGAAGAGCTGTTGGAGAAGGGTTACATCCGACCCAGCACGTCACTCTGGGGGACGCTAGCATTGTTTATGAAGAAGAAAGACGGTAGCATGAGATTGTGCATAGACTACCGGGAGCAGAACAAGATAACGATCAAGAGCCATTACCCCTTACCTCGGATCGACAACTTGTTTGACCTATTGAGGGGTACAACGATGTTCTCTAAGATTGACCTGAGATTAGTTTATCACCACTTGAGGATCCGGAATGAGGACATCACCAAGACTGCCTTCCG
Source organism: Portulaca oleracea (assembly GCA_029582165.1). Taxonomy (NCBI): domain Eukaryota; kingdom Viridiplantae; phylum Streptophyta; class Magnoliopsida; order Caryophyllales; family Portulacaceae; genus Portulaca; species Portulaca oleracea. Next base: position 28,451,671 of record CM055871.1, read on the forward strand.
AACTCGATACGACCACTATGAGTTTGTAGTGATGTCGTTTCGGCTTACGAACGCCCCAGCTGCCTTTATGGATTTGATGAACCGGGTATTCAAACCCTTCATGGACAAGTTTGTGGTGGTGTTCATCAATGATATCCAAATATACGAGGAGTGTCCTCGTTATCATCATCTTGATGAATTTGGAATTTGATGGAGGACCTTTCTGATGAAGTGGTGGCAGTCTCATCAAAGACTACATGAATGGATTCTTCTACTTTCTTGGATGCCTTAATGTAGACTCTGTAGGCCTTACTGGATAAGGAATATCCTACCAGGATTCCTTCTTCACTTCTTGGCTCAAATTTACTTAAGGCCTTTTTGCCATTGTTGTGAACAAATCATTTGCATCCAATGGCCTTGAGATGAGCTACATTTGGTGTCTTACCCTTGAATAACTCATAAGGTGTTTTCTTCATGAAGGACCTTATGGTACATCTATTGAGAATGTAATTTGAAGCATTTATAATTTCAGCCCAAAGGAAGAGGGGTAGATTGTTCTCACAGATGATTGTTCTGGCCATATTTTCCAGTGTGCGGTTCTTCCTTTCAACCACACCGTTCTGTTATGGTGTCCTTGGGCGGAGAAATTGTGTGTAACACCTTCTTGATCATAGAATTTTCCAAATTGATCTCTGTTATCAAACTCTTTTCCATGATCTGTTCTTATGGCCATCAAGTTGAGTCATGTAAGGACCTTGAGTTGTCTGTACAGTTTCTCAAACTCTGGGTAAGCTTCTGTCTTATCCTTCAAAAATAAAACCCAGGTGAATCTTGAATAATCATCAATAATGACTAGTATGTATGAACGTCCTCCTAGACTCTTGTAGGAAATTGGTCCACAGAGGTCCATATGCAGCAGTTCTAAGCATCTGGAGGTGGTTACTTGAGTCACAGGTTTGAAGGAGGTTCGGGTCTGTTTTCCTCTTGTGCATGCATCACATACTTTGTCACGAATGAAATTCTGAGATGGTAATACTCTGATTAGGCCTAGGGTTTTTAACTTTTGAAGGGTTTTCATGTTCATATGTCCTAATCTACGATGCCATAACCAGGTTTCATCTGATGCAACTCTAAGACAAGTAAGGTCATTGGTCATGGAATCACTAAGGTCAATAACATACACATTGTTCATTCGATGACCTTTAAGGACTATTTCATGAGACTCTTTTTCTACAACACATGAGTTCTTATTGAACCAAACTTTATAACCTCTATCACAAAACTGAGAAATACTTAACAGATTATATTCTAAATCTTTTACATAATATACATCATTTATACAATTTATTAAATCCTTACCGACCTTGCCGACTCCAAGGATCTTCCCTTGGCTTTTGTCTCCAAACGTTACCTTTCCACTTTTGTTGCTCTTGAGCTCTCTGAATTTGGTTGGATCTCCAGTCATGTGTCTTGAGCATCCGCTATCCAAATACCAGAGGTCTTTGTGAGCCCTGAGACATACCTGTACTGAAAGGACATTATACCTTTCTTTGGTCCAGGCTTTTTAATAAAGGATTGTTTGTTTTGAGGAATAGGAACTGTGTTTAGCTTCTTTGGAACCCACTTGGCTTTGGTCTTTGGTTTTGGTATATTTGTAGGTTTGTGGGAGGGTAAGGTTTCTGGTTTGGCTTTGGGTGAACCAGGTTTATCTGTAGAGGTTTTCTTCTCATGGTGTAAGATAGAGTGAACTTGATTTATTTCTTGATTGAGAATGGAGTTCAGCTCTTTTCGGTTCTGTGTCATTTCATCTCTCATGCTGACATTGTCAGAGGTGAGGTTTTTAATTATCTCATATTGAGTTGCTATGGTTTTGGAGTTTGTTTCAGCAATTCTAGTGAGATAGTGGACTTTGTCGGTTAGGGTTGCAATGTAATCAAGCAGATTAAGCAATCTTGGTTTTAAGTTATGTTCAGGGCAATTGAGAAAAAGGTTAGTGAATACCTCTTCGTCATCGTCCACTTCTGCTTCAGTAAGGTCCTTTGCCATAAGACAAAGATTTGCAATCTCCTCAGATTCACTTTCACTTTCACTGCCTTCACTTTCACTCCACGTGGCGACCATAGCTTTGCTGCTCAATCTCTTTCCTCTGAAGTCACTTTGTTCTTTGACTTTCTTCACGTGAGGACATTTTCTAACCAAGTGATATGTTGCACCACAAGCAAAGCATTTGTATTCATTTTCATCCTTGGTTTGAGATTTACCTTTGGGTGAAGGTTTTTTGGAGGATGATTCTCTTAGGTAGCCACAGAATCTGGGATTCTTTCTGTATAGTCGCTTGAAACCTTTAGCTAGCATCGCCATGGTTTCTTCATCATCATCCTCTGACTCTTCTTCTGGTTCCTTGGTACTTTTGAGGGCAATGTCCTTGGTCTGACTGCTCTCAGACATACGAATCTCGTGTGCAAGGAGCTTTCCTATCAGCTCTTCAAGCTTTAAGGTCTCTAGATTCTGGACTTCTTCAATAGCAGTTACCTTTGGTCCCCATTTGTGTCTGGGTAGACACTGAAGGACCTTGTTCACTTGCTCTTCGTCTATATAAGTTTTCCCAAGGGACTTGAGGTGGTTGGTTATCCCACTAAATCTTTTGAACATTGACTCAATGGATTCGTTTTCCTCCATCTTGAAGCCTTCATACTTTTGAACAAGTATGTTGATCTTGGTCTTTTTCACTTGATTTGTTCCTTCATAGGTCGTGACCAAGTAGTCCCATATCTGTTTCGCTGTATCAAGATTAGACACTCTTTCAAATTCGTTAGAATTAAGACTGCAAATCAAAAGATAGTGTGCATGAGTATTCTTCTTTGCTTTCTCTTTCTCTTCAGCTGTATACTCAGATCTTGGCTTGTCACTTTGTGTCCCATTCTCGGCAGTCTTTTGGGGAGTAGGATAGTTTCCTTCTCTGACTATGTCCCAAATGTCCTCATCTTGATTTCTCAAGAAGATCTCCATTTGGCGTTTCCAAACTCGGTAGTTGTCACCTGTCAGCAGAGGTGATCTGTTCCATGAACGTCCTTGACTTAAGTCACCCATGTTGTGATCTCCCATGATCTTTGCCACAGAGCGATTAGTCTCTGAATTTTCAGTGGACCAAGCTCTGATAATTGAAAGGACCCTAGAGGGGAGTGGGGTGAATAGGGTTATGAAATTTTCTGCAAAATTAGATCACTTGTGAAGGACGTTAGTTCCTTAATCTACTCAGATTAAGGTTCAACAGAATTCAATAACTAATAAGATAAAGGAAAACAAGTAGTGTATGAATAACCTCCTTTATTTCAGTCGATTGAAGAACATTTTGACATAACCTAAGGTAAAGGACCTTAGGGTTACAGAGAACCGAGCGCCTTGAAATGGACGCTTCACTTATTTCTGGAAAATTAAACCCACCAAATCTCCGTTTGATGTTCACACAAATCGACTCCTAATTCCGTCTAGGAATCGAATTTGAAAGCCTAACACAACTCTAGATCCGTTAAGAGTTTGATAGCACTCTCTCACAAAAACACTCAAAACACTTTCTCAAACACAAGAACACACTCTTTGTTTGAACAATCGATTGCTTCCTTGGAATCGTTGCATTATTCATGCTTGGTCTTTCCTATTTGTGTGCGATTGCTGCTGCTTGTGTCCGTTGAAGAATGGATCTTTGTTGCTCTGATTTGCTTCTACTTTTGCTAGACGAGATCTTCCTTCTTTTTGAGTTTTCCTTCGAAAATCCTTTTACTGAATATTGCCTGTAAAAATAGAACTCTAGATCCGTTAAGAGTTTGATAGCACTCTCTCACAAAAACACTCAAAACACTTTCTCAAACACAAGAACACACTCTTTGTTTGAACAATCGATTGCTTCCTTGGAATCGTTGCATTATTCGTGCTTGGTCTTTCCTATTTATGTACGATTGCTGCTGCTTGTGTCCGTTGAAGAATGGATCTTTGTTGCTCTGATTTGCTTCTACTTTTGCTAGACGAGATCTTCCTTCCTTTTTGAGTTTCCCTTCAAAAATCCTTTTACTAATTTTTGCCTGTAAAAATAGAACACGAAATCAGTTAGTCTGGTTAGAGATTTAGGCTGGAAATACGAGATTCTTGCTTTAAAGGAAGCCTTCCATGATTTGGTGCCTCTGTTTGTCTTTCACTTCAAAACGTCTTGAATGACTGGACATGAATGTCCTTTGGGTTCTTTGACGCTGATGTCCTTGGATGTAATACATGAATGTCCTTTGGCCTGTATAAAGAGGGAATCTACACCTATCTTGTGGAAAACATTAATTATTTCCACCTCCCAAGCTAAACACACCCACGAGTATAATCCTATGTTGAAAACACGGAACTACGATTATACCCTCAGGAGTATACTGATATTTTGCTTCCCGAAAAGAATTTACGAGCATATATATATATGTGTGTGTGTGTGTGTGTGTGTGTGTTTATATATATATATATATATATATATATATATATATATATATATATAGATGTTTATACATGTTAATTTTATAAGTATGTTCATTACTTATAAAATTAACATGTATAAACATCTATATATATATATATATATATATATATATATGTATATATATATATATATATATATATATATATATATATATATATATATATATATATATATATATATATATATATAAGGAAATTGGATTCTAATAATCCCTACTTTTGCAAATTGGATGGCAATAATCCCTACTTTAAATTTGTATTCTGGTGGTCCAAAAAGAATAAAATTGTATTGTAGTGGGACATAATCGAGAGTATACCCTAAATATCATAGATTTTGTGTTGCATTTGATTCAAAACTTTATATAACACTTTACCATATTTTTTTAATGAATTTACAGCAATTCTCCTAATTTTTTTCAAATTTTTTTCAATTTTTTTTATGATTTTTTCAATTTTATTATTTTTAAAAAATCATAATAATTACTTGGAATCTCAAAAAATAATTTAAAATTTTTTTTAGCAACTACACTTCATTACCTATCTGGGGGCAGGAACGAAAAAAATAAAAACAATATGGGGTAGGCATGAGAAAAATAAAAAGAATGTGGTGATGGATTTGGTACCACTACAATACAATTTTATTTTTTTTTGGACCACCAGAATACAAATTGAAAGTAGGGATTATTGTCATCCAATTTACAAAAGTAGGGATTATTAGAATCCAATTTCCCTATATATATATATATATATATATATATATATATATATATATATATATATATATATATATGGGATATGATATAATGAGAAGGGAGTTTTTGTGAGAAGAGAAGAAGGAGCAATCCTAGCCATTGATTCACAAATCAATGGTGAGTCTAATTATTTCTTTTACCTTTATTTCATTAGATGGGTTTCTTTTTATTTTTTTGTATTGGGGGGTCTCACGTGATTATGGAAGCCTGAGATGATCAATAGCTAAAACAATTGCACGCTTAGCTCCATCATGCATATCAAATGACTCCTCACATCCCCAGGTCAGTTCCCAATGTTTCCCCCTCATTAATCCTGATGATTCATCCAATATCAATTGATTTGTGAGAAAAAAATCCCAGCAGAAACTTGAAGCTTTGAAGTAAACCCTAATTTATTTGTGACGAGTTCCGGTTGATTTTCCGGCGAGGAAGTGTTGCGGCGATTGATTTTCCAGTCAATTGGCAGAGAAAGGTGATATGAAGGTCGAATTTCCGGTCAATTTCTGGCGGGTGAGTGTGTGCGATTTCCAGTGAGGCTTGGTTGAAGTGAACCCCAGTTCAGGCGGTTATCAGGTAATGGAGTTTTTCCAGAATTCTAGGGTTTAGGTTGTTGTTTGTCTCATATTTTTTTTGAATTCATTGTTTTTCCCAACAATCCGGTGAGTTTTTTTCCAGAATTCAATGTTTATTGTAACTGTTATGGGTTGTTTTTGTTAGTTCAGCGAGGGAATTGTATAATTGTTGATGAAGTCGAAAGGTGCGACCGAACCAGAGGATGAAGAAACGAAGAAGGAGATGTGAGTCAATGTTTTGATCGTGTTTTGTGGTTCGTATCAGTGTGTGATGTTCATTTTTTGACATTGTTGATGTTCATTGTGGGATGTTTTGGGGGTTAATGTCAGTTTGTGATGTGCATGGTGCTCGTTTGAAAATCATAGGCATAACAGAACAGTTGGTGTTTGTTTCGATACAATTTGATGCTTATTTTCATTTCCTTGATGATCATTTCGTTGTAGGTAGATGTCAATTTTCACAAGTGGGGTGTGCGTTAGTTCAGTTGAACTTGATGTCCATTTTAGTTTAACTTGATGTTCATTTTGGATACACCTTGATGCTAATTTCAATTTGACTTCATGGTCATTTACAAACTGATGTTCAGTTCAAATCATGGTTGTAACAGAACAATTGATGTTCTTTTCGATAAACCTTGATGATCATTTTATTGGGTATAGCTGTTCATCATGAGAAACTGATGTTCATCATGACGATTTAACTTAATGTTCCATCATGACACAGTTGTTGTTAATTTTATTATAACTAGATGTCCATTCGAGGTATTATCTAGTGGCATGTTGTTATTGGGGCATGTGGATTCGGATATTCATTTTGACGTCACTTAAAGTTCATTTCATAAACATTGGATGTTTATTTTGATGTTGAGTTACTTAATTCAATTCTCTATACTAAAGTTTATTGAATGTTCATTTTAATGTCACTTAATGTTCATTTCATTAACACCAGATGTCTATTATGATGTTGAGTTACTTAATTCAGTTCTCCCTACTGAAAGTTTATCAGATGTTCATTTTGATGTCACTTAATGTTCATTTTGGAATGTCCACTAGTTGGATGTTACATGTCCTTTACGATGTGTTTGATGTCCAATACTAGATATTTATTCCATCTTCTGTTGTTTTGTTGGTTGTCCATCATTTTGATGAGATGTCGGATACACTAATAGTGGAACGCTGGACAAAGCACACAACAAAGCGCTACCGATTCATTGTGGAACATAGCGTCGCCGAGGGATGCGACAAGCTAACCAGGAAGAAGTGCTTGACCAACAAGGTGTGGAGGGCATTTTATAAGAGCATGGACATTGCCGACGGGGAAGAAGCGCTTGACCAACAAGGCCTAGAGAGCCTGTATTTTTTTATCATGTAAACATATATTCGGTTTCATTTTGTATTGATGTATTTTTGTTAGATTGGGCTGACGTATTTTCGATGAACGAACATTAGATGCTGATTTTCATTATATATAGATACTCGTCGAGACAATGACTTGATGTTCATTTCATGTTCATGTTAATTATATGTTGATGTTCATTCAAGTATAACTTGATAATCATTTCATATTGACTTGATGTTCATTTTTATTAACAGTACCATTTAGGCATCTATTGATCATTTAATACTAATTGATCATTTGACGTTCACTTGATATTCATTCATCTTCAACTAACTAATCCAAACAGTTCATGTTTATTGTGCATGGTTGAGTATTGCATTTGATGTACATTTCAATACAACTTTATGTTCATTTTATTGTCCCTTAATGTGATTTTTTCAATTTCATTCCATTTTCATTCCAGTATACCCCTGATATTCATCTCATTTTCACCTGACGATCATTACAAGGTCACCTTATGTTCTTTTTCATTATCTATAGATGTTCATCCAAGTATGACTTGATGTTCATTTTCATGTTCATGATTACAAATTGATGTTTCATCAAGTGAAAATGAGACGATAATTTTATAGTCAAATGATGTTCATTTTCATTATCCACAAATTTTCAATGCCATTTAGGGTCATATTGATCATTTAATACTGATTGTAATAACCCGCCCCAAAATCGTGTTTAATTAACTATTAACCACAGTAATTACTCTAAATCGCGTATAAATTTTTCGCGGTTATTTTATTTATTTATCGACGTACTCGTTTATTTTCTTGTTATCGGTGTAAGTCTTGTGCAGGAGATGGCTAAGGTTATCGGTTTAAAGTTTTACTTTACGTATTCGTTCATTAAGTTAAAGTATTTCAGGTTATACGTTTTACGTTATAAATTTGTTTACCGAAAATCGGTTACGATTTACATGTGTCGATTTATATATATTTTACCGTCCCTATGTTAATTTACTTAATTTCATTCCCTTATATAATTTTAAGGAGTAATCTCTCCACTTTATTTTATTAATTCCATTAGCATTGTATTTTTTTTTATGTTACCAATTTATTACCGATTTAATTAATTCCCTACAAAAACCCAATACTTTAAATTACTACAACAATTACAATATATTTTCTCCTAATATTATCATCCTACCATATCTTTAATTAAGGTTCTTATGGTATTTATTATTAGCATTGGTATTTGGTGTTGTTTTAATGTTGTAGTTAGAAGGAGGCTAGGTACACTTTACTTGTATTCAAATTTTGAATCTATTAATTATTGGAATTTATGAAACTTAAGTTCAATATGATTATATTATATTTTCAGCTTTTAAATAAATTAGTATTAGTTAATTAGTGTTATGAAGTGGGTATTTTACTTATATACAAGTTAAGGGAGGACTTGGTTTATTTTGATTTCATTTCAATTGAAACCCAACTCAAGCTCTCACTCTCCTCCCTCTCCCTCCTTGGCCGACCAGCAGCCACCACCACGCCGGCCACTTTTTCCGGCCACGGAGCAGCCGCCGCCGCCCGCCGCCGGCGTCCACCCCTCTCCTTCCTCTCTTGTGTTTTTCATCCATTTTCTCTTGGAAGGTATTCTCTAAAACCCCAACTCAATTTCTTTCAAACCTAATCTGAAATTCTATGTTTAATCTATGTTTCTTTGCTAAATTTCATCTCTTTTACTCTCTTTAGTTATGAATTCAAGTATATAATTGTTGTGGTTAAGTTAGGGTTTGAGTTTCAAGTTTATGCATGTATGTTTGGATGAGTTTTGGGAGGTTCTTGTTGAATTCATGATGAATGACGAATTAATGGTGATGCATGTGGATTTCTCATGAGTTTTAAGTGTTTAAGGACCGAGATTATGTTGTGAGTTTATGAATTAAGGGTTATTATGTTAATTTGGGTGAATTAGTGAAGTCTTGTTGCAAGAAATTCAAGGTTGTGTTTATTATGTTGAGTTAATGTTTAATCCATGAATGCATGTGGTTTCTAAGGCCTTTGATGAAGAGTTTATCATGTTTTATATTCTGGAAATTTATGGGTTTGAAGTTAGATTAGGTTCTAATAAGATTAAGGGAAGGAAAATTCGATTAAAAGTTGAGTTAAGGTGTTTTAGCTACTGTTTTGTATTCTGGAAATTTACAGAATTATAAGAGTGAGATTTTTGCCCAGATTTCTACTCCATTGGATAGATTAAAGTGTTAGCAAACCATAGGCTTTGGAATTTCAATTTCCGACATGTATAGCCCGAGTTACGACCAAAACCGTAACCTCACGATTTTATATACGAATTTCTGAGTCAGTGTTTTGAGGGCTGTTTTTCGTCCCTTTGGAGACCTCTTTGGTTTTTATGGTAAACATGAAAGTTTTAGGCCATGTTGCAAGCTTTCCGGAAAGGTATGGTACATAGTCATCCGATATCGGGAGTGTGAGTTACGACCCCGGGAAACCGGGCTGTCCAGAGTGTGTTTCTGACCAAAAATGACTTTTGTAAATTATAAGTTTTGGGCCTCAAATTAACCCATTAAGGAGTTTTGGGTGTAAATGAGTCATGGTGATATATTTTCACTTTGGAGTTGTGTATTAAGACTTAGTATATCTTTTAGTGTTCTAAGTAACTCTTGTATGTTAACCTCAAAAGCTAGATTATTAGAAAATCCTTGTTTCCTTTATTTTCCTAAGTATCATACCAATGTTTACTCTAGCTAAAAGCTCTCTCTAGCTTGGTAACCTCCAATGTCTTAATCAATTCATTTCTCATTTCATTACCCATTCTATGGTTCATAATTCCAAACTTGCTTTATTCACGCTAAGTATGAATGTCATCTTGTTTACGTCGCCGTTTATTCGATATCGTGTTATCACACCGTATTCGAATTCATTACCTCGCATTTGAGCTTCCACTTTTACAATCATTCTACTCTTCATTGATTCAAGCTTAATCTCTTATATTCAAGCCTTTTATTTAAATCACCCTCTCGTCATATTTCTCACATCTTTTCCAACCGAAGGCTTAATATTTCGCTTGCTCAGCTTCTGTCCGGGCCCATTTTAGGCCCCTTCTACTCATTTTTAGCTTCTGGTCCTGTTGACAAAGTTGTAGATTATGTTTTTCCTATTCCGAGATGTACTCTTTTACTGCTTTGATTTTTCTAACTCAAGTTATGCTCCAAACACTATTTTACTACAACCAGAAATTTTATTCTTAAAATTACTTCATTTTATTTACTAAGTTTCTAAAACTTATGAATCTAATTTAGAACCTTATTCGGCTCTTCATTTTTACTTATTCTTATCTTAGTTGGCAAGTTTCAAAAGCCATCTCCAAGCCAAGTCATGCTAAAGTCTTTAGCGTTCAGTACGCAAATTGTCCAGCTCTTACGTTCAAGTTATACTCATAGTTCATGTTTTACGTGCTATGTCAAGTCTTATGAGTTTATAAGATTTTCATGTTTTATTAGTGGACCCGCATTCTATGTTTATGTTAACTTTCATGTTTTAGCACTCCTGATCGAGTGCCTTCGCCAAAGGTCGTCGATTATCGATCAACCATTCCAAGTTTAGATCAACTTGGGCATACGCGTGTGTGAGGTGCTTGCACCGATCGTAAGTCTCACTTCCTCTCTATTTTCATGAATTTATGTTTATGCTTATGTTTATGATCACGTCCTTCAAATCCTATTTTAACCCCTTCCCGTTTTGAAATGATTTTAACGCCGCACTACAACCGTTTTGAGCGGTTTACGTCTTTGGAGGTTTACGTACTGAGTGTATCCCCACTCACCTTTGCGTGTTTTAATGTTTTGTTTTAGGAGGTTCGAGCTCCCAAGGCAAGGATAAGGCAGTTGCAAAGTAGTTCAAGGCTATCGAGGTAGTTCTCCATGGAGTCGATCAGTAGTCAAGGACAAGCAGGATTTCTTATTGGAGATGTTTAGTTTAAGTTATGTTTAAGTTGTTGTACTTTATCCAAAGATTGTATAAGTTTATGTGAAGTTGTTAAGTTGGTTTGTGGTTTTGAAAGTTCTTTGATGTGGTTGCCTTGTCTCTTTTGGGAGGCGGTAATGCCTCGACCTAAGGTGTTCCGCTGCGCTAATCGCGGGCTTAGGGTCTTTAAGTGGAGTTTAACCCCGTGATTAAGGTTGGGGCGTTACAGTTGTGGTATCAGAGCGGAAGTTTGATTAAGTACTTGGGGGTTTTTAGAATTTCATAAGTCATGGATCCTCCTTAAGGAGAAAAATAGGCATGTGAGTACAAGCCTTTATGTGATGAGTATGAGTATGCTAGGAGATATGTTGGGAATTGATGGTGAGCATGAAGCTCTATGTGTTGGTTAGTATGTAAATTGTGTTTCCGTGCAGGTTTTCAAGACTTTGTAAAATTGGGAATAGCTCTAGTTACAGGGGAAGTGCTGCCGAAATTCCCCTAGAATCTTAAGGAAGTTTTAGTCAAAAATCCCTAAGAGGAAACTAGGTGGATTGAGTTGAGCCTAGTAATATATGTAAGTAAAGTCAATGAATACAATGGGAAAAGTATGAAGTTTATCAAGCATTTCCTCAAAGTCTTTGAAAGTTATCGAAAAAGTTTATAAAGTGAGTCCCAAGTGGGACCATGGCATAGGTTTTAAATGACAAATGTGAACGAAAAGTGTTAAGATAGTCCGAAAAGGGGACTAAGTTTATGAGGTTTAGAATTATCAAGCAAGCCTAAGGCAATTTCAAAGATGAAAATGAAAAGTTTCTTAAATCGTTCATAAGAGGTTAACTTGGTTGAGTCTCGAACCTTTTCGCAAAGTTGTTCCTTTTTAATTGCATTTAGCTGTTTATTTTGGCCATGATGAGGTCTTGAAATCTTGCATTGTATTTTATGTATGGTATAGATGGATAACGATGGTAACCCCCTTCCGAATCCGTTCGCAATGTTTATGGACCCCGCCACCAACGTTCACGCCCATCTTAAGACGTTGCAAGATGTTCTCGATGCACACTGCGCTGCAAATCCCAAGTCCGAATATCACGATGACGTCTGCCGAGCCCGATGTCTTTTAGTGACTCTTCCCCACGTGAGCCCGTGGGATGATATCCGAGACCGGTACCGTCAGCTGCTTATACGGGGAGAACCCGGACGCCACGCATGGTGTGTTAACTACATAGGGGCCTGGAACGGTGTCATGGAGATAATGATCACGCAGTCGCAATCTTTAGGTCTTCACGTCAGCAAGTTAGGACCCTACCTTCACGAGGTGATAGGTTTACCGGCGCCTACTAACGCGGGAAAAGCACCGGCTCACGTGTTCGCTCCCCCGGCGGATGAAGTCCGTCTACACTTTTCACCATACCTCATCGGACGCTCAATCGTCCCGAATCGATCGTCTCGGGAGTCTACGCCACCGCTCAACTAGCCGAAATGAAGAAGAAGATCCTAGTATGGATCTAGATCAAGACGAGTGCGCCGAAGCGGATCAAAGGATGTGAAGCGTAAACGTCTACACCGCCGAGGAGAATGATTTCGATTGGACCGCTTTAGGGCCCAGATTCGCACACCCCACGCAAGAGCGCTCGTCCTCTACGACTTCAACGTGTGGAAGAGGATGGGGATCAAGAACAAGAGGGTCTAATTCCCATGTTTAGTGATAGCCATCGGTGAGTCGGCCAGTTGTGCGAGGATTAGCAAGGCGCCGACCATAGATATAGGCTAGATGACAACGACACCATGGGTGACTAGGTTTTTGCTTTTGGGTCATCGGTGTAATTAGCCAAACAATGCTTATTTTGTAATCTCCTATGAGTATTTTGTGGATGGGGCATGGATTTGTACCTCAAGGATGAAAAACATGATGCTCTAGTTCCTTTCTTTTTCATGTATTAGGATTGAAAGTGGAGATAAAACTCTATGACAATCACCGTGGGTTTGCTATCTTTATTTTATGAATATGGATGGATGTTACGGTATTTATGGATTTATGTGTATTGTGGATTACGCAAATTTACAGATATTGAGATTGTGGGAATTTTCTTAAGATTATAATTACGCATGTATATATGTTTGTGGATGATACCTAAGATTTGACCAAGGGATCAAGGTTCTACGGGAGCATTTAATTAAAATTTGGGTTTCTGAAAAAAAAAAAAAAAAAAGGGGGCTATAAATAGGGGGATAATGCTAAGTTATGTGGTTAATAAGATATTTTGTTGTAATTTTGTAGCATGTCGCAAAGTTCAAGAAACACGCCATCGCAGGAAGAACCCGGAAACGGGACCGCTGAGGGGAATCTTTTAGAATTGCAAGGGCCTCAATTGAACCCAGGAATGGTTAACCCCTCTGAGTCTTCCTTAGGATCTGTTCCTTTTAATCGGCACCACGACCCCTTTGGGATGTTGATGCAAGAGTTGTGTAGGCGCATACCCTTTCCACCTCTACTGCCGAGTAGGGCAAGAGAAGAGAATTATGCTGATAGGGTAGCCCGAAGGAACCCATCTTTTTACAAAGGGGGCTACGACCCCGTAGTGCTAGAAGAATGGATTCGTGAAATCGAGAAGATTTTTGAAGTGGTCGAAGTACCGGAAGACAAGAAGCTAGCCATAGGCATCTACTATCTAAAGGGAGAAGCGGATATTTGGTGGGGAACCATCAAGGCTAAGTATCAAGGGACCGTGAAGTCTTGGAGTGACTTCCTAAGTGATTTACGAGCTCAGTTTTACCCTACCTCTCTTAGGCGTCAGAAAGAGAAAGAATTCCTAGAGTGGAGTATGCTTAACAAAGATATATCGGTGGTGCAAGATAATCGCCAAGTTCAACGAGCTATCTCGATTCGCCGGAATATGTTGCATCGGAGAGGTTGAAGTTAACGATATGAGGAGGCCTAGCGCCATATATTCGTAGTCGATTATCCTCACGACTTAGAACCATGCAAGAAATGTACGAGAGAGCGGCGGAGGTAGAGCGAGTAAGAAAGGAGCTGAGGGCTCTAAATCCTGGAAATCAAGGGAATACCAAAAGAAGGTGGAACAACAGAGGAGCATCAAGTGCCTCGAATGTGGGAAGCAACCCGGCCAAGAGGCCAGCGCTTCCGACCCCAAGGAACCAAATAGCTCCTGCCAACATTAGGGAACCCTGCAAGAAATGTGGTAGGACCAACACACTCTTGCCCAATGTCGGGTAGGTGCAGAATTGCTTATGGTGTGGAGCCCGGATCATAAAGCGGCGGTGCCCGAGAGGCGAAGGCGGAACCAGGCACTACACGTCTCGCACCGCCAAGCAGAGCAGCACCGCAACAAGGCTCAGTAGGTCAGGCCTACGTCATGAGCAAGAAAGAGGCAGCGAAATCTGGTATGGTTGTTACTGGCACAGTTTATATATATATGCAACCCTTAACTGCATTATTTGATTCCGGAGCAACGCATTCTTTTATTTCAACCCGAGTTGCCTCAAAGTTGAAGTTTCAAAATCTAGCCATGAGTGAATTATTCTATTAGTTTACCTAACGGTCAAACCATGCTTTGCGACTATTTTTGTGGATGTCGCTCATGTTGGAGCGGACATATTTCCCGCTAATCTTATTCAGTTAGATCTAAAATATTTTGATATCATTCTGGGTATGGTTTGGTTGATCTCGACGAAAGCCCAAATCAAGTGTAATGAGGGGATAGTCATTCTTAAGAATGCCTCGGGTACAGAAGTTCATTTTATTGGGGATTTAGGAGCTAACCCGTGCCCATCATAACCTACGTAAAGGCTCGAAAGATGCTTAATCATGGGTGTGAAGGTTACCTATGTTTTGTAAGTGAGGATGTGAAGACTCCCAAGATAGAAGAGATTCCGTAGTGCGTGATTTTCAAGATGTCTTCCCTGAAGAAGTTCTGAGAGATACCCCAGGGAGGAAATTGACTTTGAGATAGAGTGATTCCAGAACAAGACCTATATCCAAGGCACCGTATAGAATGGCGCTGCAGAGCTTAAGGAATTAAGAGAGCAATTGGATGATCTTTTGATCAAGGTTTCATCGGACCAGACATCACCGGGAGCCCCCGTGTTGTTTGTAAAGAAGAAAGACGGTAGTTTAAGGCTATGTATCGATTATCGCGAGCTAAATAAAGTGACCATCAAGAACAAGTACCCTCTACCAAGGCTTGAGGACTTGTTTGACCAACTTCATGGAGCCGGAATGTTTTCTATGATAGATTTTAGATAACGATACCACCAGCTCAGAGTTATAGATGAGGATATACCCAAGAACGCTTTTAGGACAAGATACGGTCACTATGAGATTCCCGTGATGCCTTTTGGGCTTACCACTGCACCGGCAGTGTTTATGGACCTGATGAACAGGGTATTCAAACCCTATTTGGATAAGTTCGTGGTGGTATTTATAGATGATATTCTAGTTTATTCCCGAAGTCAAGAGGAACATGAGAACCATTTGAGGATTGTCCTTGGACTCTAAGAGAGCGACAAGTCGCCAAGTTTTCAAAGTGTGAATTTTGGTTAAAGGAAGTAGCATTTTTGGGACATATAGTCACCGATGGGGATCAGTGGACCCTAGCAAGGTTTCTGCCGTTCAAAGTTTGGCAAGACACTCTACGATTAGCGAAGTCAAGTTTCTTAGGTATGGCAGATATTATAGGAGATTCGTACCGAATTTCTCTAAGTTAGCTCTACCATTGACCAACCTTCTCAAGAAAACAACTCGTTTTGAATGGTCTGACGAGTGTGAAGAAGCCTTTCAAGTGCTCAAAGAGAAGTTAACGATCGCGATGTTATCCCTTCCCGAGGAGGAAGAGAGTATGTTGTATATAGCGATCGTCCCATCAAGGCTTGGGATGTGTGTTAATGCAAGATGATAAGGTGATGATCGCCTATGCGTCACGGCAGTTAAAGCCTTACGAGAAGAATTACCCCACTCATGATCTAGAGTTAGCAGCAGTGGTGTTTGCCTTGAAGATTTGGAGGCATTACCTGTATGGAGTTCATACGACTATCTTTACGGATCACAAGAGTCTCAAGTATATATTTACTCAGAAGGAGTTAAACCTAAGGCAGCGAAGATGGCTGGAACTCATCAAGGATTATGATTTGGACATCCAATACCATCCTGGCAAAGCAAATGTAGTGGCTGATGCCTTGAGTAGGAAAACTCAGCATGGAAAGTTGACCTGTCTAGAGGTTCACCCAAAGCTGCGACAAGAGCTATACAAGGAAAGCATCGAGCTAGTTAAGCAAGGTGAAGTGACCAAGAAGTTAGCAGCTTTATCTCTTCAGCCATCTATCATCGAAGAGATCAAGGCAGAACAGATGAATGATCCTGAACTCAAGAGAATCATGGATAGTCTGGTCACAAAAGGGATGCCGGGATTTCTAATTCAAGATGACGGAACCCTAAAATTTCAGAATAGGTTATGTGTGCCTGACAGAGGAGATTTAAGACTAAAGCTTATGGAAGAAAGCCACAATTCATCGTATTCGGTACACCCTGGAGGTACCAAAATGTATAGGGATTTAAAGGAAAATTTTTGGTGGCCAAACATGAAGAAAGACATAGCCAATTACGTGAACAAGTGTCTAACCTGTCAAAGGATCAAGGCCGAACATCAGCGACCATCGGGAGAACTCCGACCTTTAGAAATTCCCACGTGGAAATGGGAATCAATTTCTATGGATTTCATCATGGGTCTACCCCTCACCATGTCCAGGAAGAATGCCATCTGGGTAATTGTAGATCGCCTGACCAAGTCGGCGCATTTTATCCCTATCCACGAAGGGTGGAAGGTAGATAAGCTAGCTGATTTATACATTCATGAGGTTGTCCGCTTACGAATTCAAGAGAAATAATATCGACCGAGATACCAGTTCGGTCAAGATCTGAGCGCATGCGGAAAGCTTTTGGCACGCGGCTCGCTTTTAGTAGCTCATACCATCCGGAGTGATGGTCAAACCGAGAGGGTTAACGGATCGTGGAGGATATGTTACGAGCATGTGTTCTAGATTTTCAAGGCGGGATCGGTTTCTCCTCTCGTAGAGTTTTCTTATAATAATAGCTACGTGCCACTATTAAAATGGCCCGTTCAAGCACTCTATGGCGAAGATGTCGAACCCCACTATCTTTGGGAGAGTTAGATGAAGCGTTGATCATAGGTCCGAGCTAATCCAGACACAACCGATAAGGTCCGAGTCATCCAACAGCACATCAAGACTGCTCAGAGTCGGCAAAAGAGTTATGCAGATAGAAGGCGAAAACCTCTCGAATTTCAAGTGGGTGATCAAGTTTTTCTTAAGATTTCTCCAACGAAAGGGGTTCGGAGATTTAATATCAAAGGGAAATTAAGCCCACGTTTTATTGGGCCATATCCGGTGATAGAAAAGATCAACCCGGTAGCATACCGAATAGAGTTACCTCCTAGTCTAGGAAGGACCCACGATGTTTTTCATGTGTCGCAACTCCGGAAGTATGTGCCGGACCCGAAGCATGTTCTAGTTGAAGAGCCGCCGCTTTTGGCCGAAGATTTAACCTTCGCGCAAAGAACCGATTCAAATTATGGATCGGACGAATCAAGCGACTACATGCGAAAGAAGTCCCATTAGTCAAAGTGCTATGGGCAAATCAAGATACCTCGGAAGCCACTTGGGAAACCGAGGAGAGCATGAAAGAACGATACCCTCATCTCTTTTGAGGTAATCAATCACGTTTTAACCACCGTCAAGTTTCGGGGACGAAACTTCTTTTTAGGGGGGGAGGATGTAATAACCCGCCCCAAAATCGTGTTTAATTAACTATTAACCACGATAATTACTCTAAATCGCGTATAAATTTTTCGCGGTTATTTTATTTATTTATCGACGTACTCGTTTATTTTCTTGTTATCGGTGTAAGTCTTGTGCAGGAGATGGCTAAGGTTATCGGTTTAAAGTTTTACTTTACGTATTCGTTCATTAAGTTAAAGTATTTCAGGTTATACGTTTTACGTTATAAATTTGTTTACCGAAAATCGGTTACGATTTACATGTGTCGATTTATATATATTTTACCGTCCCTATGTTAATTTACTTAATTTCATTCCCTTATATAATTTTAAGGAGTAATCTCTCCACTTTATTTTATTAATTCCATTAGCATTGTATTTTTTTTTTATGTTACCAATTTATTACCGATTTAATTAATTCCCTACAAAAACCCAATACTTTAAATTACTACAACAATTACAATATATTTTCTCCTAATATTATCATCCTACCATATCTTTAATTAAGGTTCTTATGGTATTTATTATTAGCATTGGTATTTGGTGTTGTTTTAATGTTGTAGTTAGAAGGAGGCTAGGTACACTTTACTTGTATTCAAATTTTGAATCTATTAATTATTGGAATTTATGAAACTTAAGTTCAATATGATTATATTATATTTTCAGCTTTTAAATAAATTAGTATTAGTTAATTAGTGTTATGAAGTGGGTATTTTACTTATATACAAGTTAAGGGGAGGACTTGGTTTATTTTTGATTTCATTTCAATTGAAACCCAACTCAAGCTCTCACTCTCCTCCCTCTCCCTCCTTGGCCGACCAGCAGCCACCACCACGCCGGCCACTTTTTCCGGCCACCGGAGCAGCCGCCGCCGCCGCTCGCCGGCGTCCACCCCTCTCCTTCCTCTCTTGTGTTTTTCATCCATTTTCTCTTGGAAGGGTATTCTCTAAAACCCCCAACTCAATTTCTTTCAAACCTAATCTGAAATTCTATGTTTAATCTATGTTTCTTTGCTAAATTTCATCTCTTTTACTCTCTTTAGTTATGAATTCAAGTATATAATTGTTGTGGTTAAGTTAGGGTTTGAGTTTCAAGTTTATGCATGTATGTTTGGATGAGTTTTTGGGAGGTTCTTGTTGAATTCATGATGAATGACGAATTAATGGTGATGCATGTGGATTTCTCATGAGTTTTTAAGTGTTTAAGGACCGAGATTATGTTGTGAGTTTATGAATTAAGGGTTATTATGTTAATTTGGGTGAATTAGTGAAGTCTTGTTGCAAGAAATTCAAGGTTGTGTTTATTATGTTGAGTTAATGTTTAATCCATGAATGCATGTGGTTTCTAAGGCCTTTGATGAAGAGTTTATCATGTTTTATATTCTGGAAATTTATGGGTTTGAAGTTAGATTAGGTTCTAATAAGATTAAGGGAAGGAAAATTCGATTAAAAGTTGAGTTAAGGTGTTTTAGCTACTGTTTTGTATTCTGGAAATTTACAGAATTATAAGAGTGAGATTTTTGCCCAGATTTCTACTCCATTGGATAGATTAAAGTGTTAGCAAACCATAGGCTTTGGAATTTCGAATTTCCGACATGTATAGCCCGAGTTACGACCAAAACCGTAACCTCACGATTTTATATACGAATTTCTGAGTCAGTGTTTTGAGGGCTGTTTTTCGTCCCTTTGGAGACCTCTTTGGTTTTTATGGTAAACATGAAAGTTTTAGGCCATGTTGCAAGCTTTCCGGAAAGGTATGGTACATAGTCATCCGATATCGGGAGTGTGAGTTACGACCCCGGGAAACCGGGCTGTCCAGAGTGTGTTTCTGACCAAAAATGACTTTTGTAAATTATAAGTTTTGGGCCTCAAATTAACCCATTAAGGAGTTTTGGGTGTAAATGAGTCATGGTGATATATTTTCACTTTGGAGTTGTGTATTAAGACTTAGTATATCTTTTAGTGTTCTAAGTAACTCTTGTATGTTAACCTCAAAAGCTAGATTATTAGAAAATCCTTGTTTCCTTTATTTTCCTAAGTATCATACCAATGTTTACTCTAGCTAAAAGCTCTCTCTAGCTTGGTAACCTCCAATGTCTTAATCAATTCATTTCTCATTTCATTACCCATTCTATGGTTCATAATTCCAAACTTGCTTTATTCACGCTAAGTATGAATGTCATCTTGTTTACGTCGCCGTTTATTCGATATCGTGTTATCACACCGTATTCGAATTCATTACCTCGCATTTGAGCTTCCACTTTTACAATCATTCTACTCTTCATTGATTCAAGCTTAATCTCTTATATTCAAGCCTTTTATTTAAATCACCCTCTACGTCATATTTCTCACATCTTTTTCCAACCCGAAAGGCTTAATATTTCGCTTGCTCAGCTTCTGTCCGGGCCCATTTTAGGCCCCTTCTACTCATTTTTAGCTTCTGGTCCTGTTGACAAAGTTGTAGATTATGTTTTTCCCTATTCCGAGATGTACTCTTTTACTTCGTTTCGATTTTTCTAACTCAAGTTATGCTCCAAACACTATTTTACTACAACCTGAAATTTTATTCTTAAAATTACTTCATTTTATTTACTAAGTTTCTAAAACTTATGAATCTAATTTAGAACCTTATTCGGCTCTTCATTTTTACTTATTCTTATCTTAGTTGGCAAGTTTCAAAAGCCATCTCCAAGCCAAGATTCGCCGCCAAAGTCTTTAGCGTTCCAAGGTACGCAAATTGTCCAGCTCTTACGTTCAAGTTATACTCATAGTTCATGTTTTACGTGCTATGTCAAGTCTTATGAGTTTATAAGATTTTCATGTTTTATTAGTGGACCCGCATTCTATGTTTATGTTAACTTTCATGTTTTAGCACTCCTGATCAGAGTGCCTTGACTGGCTTGATGTCGATCGATTATCGATCAACCATTCCAAGTTTAGATCAACTTGGGCATACGCGTGTGTGAGGTGCTTGCACCGATCGTAGGGTCTCACTTCCTCTCTATTTTCATGAATTTATGTTTATGCTTATGTTTATGATCACGTCCTTCAAATCCTATTTTAACCCCTTCCCGTTTTGAAATGATTTTAACGCCGGCACTACAACCGCTTTCGGTTTACGTCTTTGGAGGTTTACGTCTTGAGTGTATCCCCACTCACCTTTGCGTGTTTTAATGTTGTGTTTTAGGAGGTTCGAGCTCCCAAGGCAAGGATAAGGCAGTTGCAAAGTAGTTCAAGGCTATCGAGGTAGTTCTCCATGGAGTCGATCAGTAGTCAAGGACAAGCAGGATTTCTTATTGGAGATGTTTAGTTTAAGTTATGTTTAAGTTGTTGTACTTTATCCAAAGATTGTATAAGTTTATGTGAAGTTGTTAAGTTGGTTTGTGGTTTTGAAAGTTCTTTGATGTGGTTGCCTTGTCTCTTTTGGGAGACGGCGGTAATGCCTCGACCTAAGGTGTTCCGCTGCGCTAATCGCGGGCTTAGGGTCTTTAAGTGGAGTTTAACCCCGTGATTAAGGTTGGGGCGTTACACTGATGGATTGTTTAATGTTCACTTGATGTTCATTTCATTATCACTTAATGTTCAATCCAATCAGGTTATGTTCATTGATGTTTATTTGATGTTCATTTGATGTTCATTTGATGTTCACTTAATGTCAATCCAAACAGTTGACGCTTATTGTGAATTGATTGAATATTTCATTTGATGTTCATTCCAGTATACCTTGATATTCATGTATTCAAAGAATGAACATCAATCATAATACAAATGAACATCAATGAGATGAAAACCAACTAATCCTACCATGAGCATTAAGTTAAACATTCACTGATGAACTTCAGTGAACATGAACAACAAGTAATTTTTAAACATAAATACAAATGAACAATGACCACCAAGCTCATTCATTTGTGTGTGGGTGTGATCACTTGCACAAAATGAACATGCACAATGAACTGCTTGGATGAACAACAAGTAATCATGGGATGAACATCAAATATTATGAACATGAGAGTCAATGAATGTGGACATACAAGTTTACGTGGGCGTTAGGTATTCAAAGAATGAACATCAATCATAGTAAAATGAACATCAATGAGATCATTTGATGTTTACTTGATGTTCCTCATTTGGTATATTTTGTTCCTCATTTGGTAAGGAAAATATTGAGCATTTGCATTTAACAATCATCATGGGGTACATGGGATGAACATCAGTATGTAGTTAAATGAACATCAAGTGTACCTGTAATGAACATCAACATGTATATAACATGAACATTAACAAAAAATTACTCGGAGGCACCCTAATATTTGGGAAAACTATTTTTCGGTACCCAACTTTTCATAACTAATTTTGAGGTACCCTTACATTTTGGGTTAGTAATTATTTGGT
Organism: Portulaca oleracea; assembly: GCA_029582165.1. Taxonomy (NCBI): domain Eukaryota; kingdom Viridiplantae; phylum Streptophyta; class Magnoliopsida; order Caryophyllales; family Portulacaceae; genus Portulaca; species Portulaca oleracea. The sequence continues at coordinate 28,474,008 of CM055871.1, forward strand.
ACTTTTCCGACCATTAATTTTATTAAGTGACCGAAATACCCTCATTCTTCTTCTTCAATGACATTTCTTCAAGAAGAAAAGAACAAGGGCATTTTGGTCACTTAATAAAATTAATGGCCGAAAAAGCATCAAATAATTACTAACCCAAAAAGTAAGGGTACCTCGAAATTAGTTTTGAAAAGTTGAGGTACCAAAAAAAACATTTCACCAAAAGTTAGGGTACCTCAGAGTAACTTTTTGGAACATTAATTGACCATCTATACATTTTCCCAATGAGCATTCACATATATTAAAAATCAACTTCACATGTTCATTCATGGAAAATACTTCAGCGGAATCTAACAATAACACATCAACTCAAAACGATAGCAAAGTGCATGTTTTTTTGTTTGATAAAAATAAAAGGCAGCCTTCAATCATCAACCCAAAAAGCATAGCCAATTGATGTTTGCAAAACTTGAGTAGATCATCCATTCGGTTGGAACCCAAGATTCAAATGTCATCAAATGTCATCCCTTTGGTTGCAACCCATGATTCAACAGCACAAAACGAAACATATTCGCCTTGCTCATTCATTTGGTAGCTTAATGGCACCGGCGGGGGCAGCGTTGTCGGCCCTGTCCCACCTGCAATGCATCAGCGGCAGCACTGCACATGCGAACACCATCAATGATCATCAAACACAATCAACACCAAACTGTCACATTTACAATGAACAACAAACGAAAAATGAAATGAACAAAAAGTATTCCTAGAATGAAATATCAAAGTATTCTGGGGGATGAACATCAGTGAACAATGGAAAAATGAAAAAAGAACATCAAAAACGTGGATGACATGAGCAACATTGTGTACTAAAATGATCCCCAAGTGTTATGCATGCACATACATACACTGCTAATGTAATGAACAACAAACATTCTGGGATGAACAAAATCTAAATGAATATCAAATTGAAACAATATGAACACCAAGTTGTTCACGGATGCCCATCAATAACACCAACAGTACTGAACATCAATTCACACTTACAATGAACAACAATTGGCGATGACATGAACAACAAGTATTCCTGGAGTGAACATCAAAGCATTCTGGGATGAACAACATCAAATAATGGGAAAATGCAAAATGAACATCCAAATGGGGGATGACATGAGCAACATAATGTACCAAAACGATCCCCAAGTGTTTTGGCGTGCACATGCATACAATTAGAAATCAAAATGAACAACAAGTGATCCTAGAATGAACATCAAAGCATTCTGGGATGAACATCAATGACTAATACAAAAATGAAAATGAACATCTAGGAAAGGGGGGATGACATGAACAACATAGTGTACCAAAATGATCCCCAAGTGGTCTAGCATCACATACACTGAAAATGAACATCAAGTAGAGAGAATATGAACATCAATTAGTGCTTGAATGCCAATCAATCATTATGGGGGTGACAACACTTGCAAATAATGGAAAATGAACATAATCCTACTTGCACATCCACCAAAAAGGCTAACCAAGATCGGATATAGCTGGTTTTCTGCGAATATCCAACAATGAAAATAATCACAACAAAATACACATAATCCATTATTATATGTCTATCACAAAATCCTACTTGCACATCCATCCAAATATCCAACAATGAACATTAACTATATAATACATGAACATCAGACCGAATTGAACATCAGATCGAATTGAACATCAAACAGTTATATAGATGTATCACCTTTCTCTGCCAATTGACCAGAACTTTGATCGCCGGTACACTTCCTCGCCGGAAAATTAACCGGAATTCGTCGCAAATAGATTAGACTTTACATCTCTTCCTTCCTTTGTTCAACCAACTGTTCTGTCACTCCCACTGACTCCATCACCAATTAGACAAATTTCTCCCTACACCAACAAAAACACACCCCACTGTAACAACAAACAACAAACCCTTCACAGACACCCCCAATTTCCAAAAAAAAAAAATGAAACAAACCCTAGAAAACGCACACACTCACCCGCCAGAAATTGATCGGAAAGTCGTCGGGCCTGGGTTTCACCGTCGCTTGGTAAATCATCGCAGGACTCATGAATGGCGCCGTGCTCTTACAATTCGCCGGAAACTGAAAATTTTTCAAAACCGGAATCGTGAATATTTGCCTTCAAAATCTTCACCGTCGTTTGGTTATGGCATCCCTCTTCTCAGTTTGTGTTCTTCAAAAATTTTCAGAATAATTGTGTGTGTGTTGGAAACTGAAGACACTAATTGCCCTCCATCAAACATGCAACTGCAATTGACATCAAGAAGACTTTTCCTCTTCCTCTCTCACGTGACCACAAGCAAAAAAAACAATAATAAAAAATTTCAACCAATCATCTTTTAGCACCATATATTAGAAATAAAGATAAAAGAAATAATTACACCCACCCTTGATTTGTGAATCAATGGCTAGGATTGCTCCTTCTTCTCTTCTCACAAAAACTCCCTTCTCATTATATTATAACCCTATATACATATATATATATATATATATATATATATATATATATATATATATATATATATATATATATATATATATATATATCTGTCTGTGTGTGTGTGTGTGTATATATATATATGTGTGTGTGTGTGTGTGTGTGTATATATATAATATATATACACACACACACACACACACACACACACACACACACACACATATATATATATACACACACACACACATATATATATATATATATAATTGGATTCTAATAATCCCTACTTTCACCAATTGGACAATGGTGGACCATACTTTCACTTTGTATTCTGGTGGTCCAAAAAAAAAATAAAATTGGATTGTAGTGGTACCAAATCCACCTCCACATTCTTCTTATTTTTTTCACTCCTACACTCTATTGTTTTTATTTTTTTCGTTCCTGCCCCTAGAAAGTTAATGAATTGTAGTTTATAAAATATTTTTTAAATTATTTTTTTGAGACTCCGAATAATTATTATGATTTTTTAAAAATAATAAAAGTGAAAAAATCGTAAAAAATAGTAAAAAAATGAAAAACAAATTGGGAGAAACACTGTAAATTCATTAAAAATCATTGTAAAGTGTTATACTAAGTTTTGAATCAAATGCAACACAAAATCTATGATTCTCTCGAAAATATCCCACTACAATCCAATTTTATTTTTTTTTTGGACCACCAGAATAGAAAGTGAAATTACGGTCCACCATTGTCCAATTGGTGAAAGTAAGGATTATTAGAATCCAATTATCCTATATATATATATATATAATATATATATATATAATATGTGTATATTATATATATATATAGATAAATATATATATATATATATATATATATATATATATATATATATATATATATATAAAGATGTTTATACATGTTAATTTTATAAGTATGTTCATATACATGTGTTTTTATAAAATTATATATATATATATGCTCGTAAAATCTTTTCAGGAAGCAAAATATCATTATACTACATACATATATATATATATATATATATATATATATATATATATATATATATATATATATATAGTATAATGATATTTTGCTTCCTGAAAAGATTTTACGAGCATATATATATAATTTTATAAAAACACATGTATAAATTTATGAACATACTTATAAAATTAACATGTATAAACATCTTTATAAAGTGAAAATTGTAAACTTATACATTTATAAATTTATGGTCATATACAAATGGGAAATTGGAATTAAATAAACCAACCTATAGGTGTCCTTTAATCTAACAAACCGATCTTGAACTTTTGTTTTTGACGAACTGAGTTTAACACCTTATTTTTTCCAACGAACTGCCACCGAGTCCAACTCGTCGGAGATATGATGTGGTGGTAGTGATAGCTTATGTGGAGGTTATTAATAAGCAAAAAACAAAAAAGGAAAAAAGACTTGGGCATTTGTTTTTTTGCCTAATCAGCCTTTGTCATTTCTTTTATTTTCCACCTCACTCCCATCTCTCTCAAGCCGACCCCCCCAACCTCTCTCCTGTCACACTCTAGCCCCTTCTCACCACTGCCACCACCACCTCTGCCCCCACTACCTCCGATACCACCACCTCTGCCGCCACAGCCTCCACCACGACCACCGCCACCACCTCCTGCCCCACAACCTCCACCTCCACCTCCACCTCCACCTCACCTCTCTCTTTCTCTCTCCCCCCCCCCCAAGCCGACCCCTTGCCCTAGCCTCTCTCTCTCTCCTTTTCACATTAAAACAGGGGAGGCAGAGGAGGAGTGGTCCGACCTCTATTTTTGGGGAGGTAGAGACTGGTCGCTATGACCGTCACCGGTGGTCCTTCTACCGTCTCCCAAACGCGCAACCACCCACGTCGCCAACACCACCACACTCCTCATCACCACCATCCCCAAAACCCTAGAAATTCAAAATCAAACTCAAAATCCTCAATAGGCTTCGATTTTCCAACAAAGTTGAGCAGAGGCGACTATGGCACTAGCAGCGACTTCTAGGTCGGAGTGGTTGTGGTGGTGATTCGTGTTGGTGGTTGCGTCGAATCAAAGAGAAGGGGAGGGATACTTAAGTAGTAGACAAGGAGGGGGGAGGCTGGCGGTGGGGGCTTATAGTGGTGGTCAGCTGTGATCTTTGGAGGCAGCAGGGTCGTCAGGTGCTGCATCTCAGGCTGGGGCGGTGGTGCGAGAGTGATGGTGTGAGGAATAAGGGAGAAGATATAGATTAGGGATGGGAGGGTCGGTGGTGAGAGAAAGAGAGAGATAGAGAGAGAGTGGTGAGGTGGTAATTAAAGAAATTGAAAAATGTTGAATAGGTAAAAAAACATAGGTCCACTTTTTTTTTCCTTTTTTTGGCTAAAACACCCTCCATGTAAGTTATCACCAACGCCACGTCATATCCCGACGAGTTGGACTCGGTGGTGGTTCGTTGGAAAAAATAACGTGTTATGCTTAGTTCGTCAAAAACAAAAGTTCAAGGTTGGTTCGTTAGATCAAAGGACACATATATGTTGGTTTACCGGTGTGGCAAAAAAAAAAATATATATATATATATATATATATATGTTGGTTTACTAGATTCCAATAACCCAATATAAATTATGAACTCAAATTACAAATATATACATGATCAAACAACAAAAGTTGTATGCTCATAAATATATACATATATGCTCATAAAAGTATATCCACATGGTCATAAAATTCATTCCGAGAATATGACAGCTTGATACTCCTAGGAGTATAATCCTAGTTTGAGAACAAATCGGTATGCCATATATCATAGTAAGAGTAAAACAATATGCGTTTTAGGACATGACAATTTTTAAATGTATTATTTTTCATGAAATTGATATTAATTATAATTTCTGATAATAAATTCTTTTTATAGATATTATTAATAATGAATCATAAGAAACCGTGCATGAATGAGTTACAAATAACACTATAATTGAATAAACTCACCTGGTAAATATATTTTGGGCATTTCTTTGTAAATTTTAAAAAATATAAATAAAATATTATTTTAAACGGTTTAGATGTGATAGCATATACGAAAATGATAAACATCTTGACCCAAAATGATTCTTAACCATTTTACATTTCTTCTAATTCACTAATAAAGTTAAATATAAGTGTATTTAAATAATTCTAAAGGTATATTTTATTATTTTCAAGGTTACCACAATTTATAAATATTTAAAAATAATTATTTATTTATATTTATTTCATAAATATAAAACTATGTATAAAATGTGCATTTTCTACTATGATTGATAAAATTAGGCTATTATTATAATATTTTTTGACCTAACTAATAAGTATTATATTATTATATTGATAAATATATATAGTTATTAAAGAAAATATTAATAAAAGTTACAAAAATATGAAATATGAGCAATTCAACATGATTAAGAACCATCTTGAGTCAAGATGGTTATCATGATCCTAACATATATTATAAAAGTTAATTATATATATATTTTTTTCAATTTAATAAAAATGTATAATTTTTTGATGAATCTACCAAAAGCAAATTCTTGGTAGAAAACTTGTATCATTTTCATTCATTATAAATACTATACTTTCCCTACGTTTTCCGTCCAACCAACTTGTGGGACAAAAGTAATGGCGCCTGTTTGGCTCTGTTTCCTCTCTTTCTCCTCCCTCCTCATCCTCTCATCATCTTCATCTACACCAGACACTCTAGAACTGTCTCTCACCCCGATTGTGCCCACAAATTCATCATCCAATTCATGGGAATTCATCTCCCACATCACCAAAACCAGCCTGACTCGAGCCCAGCATTTGAAGAAGCCCAAAATATCATCTTCAAAACCATCCTCTGTTGTACAAGGGAGCCAAGATATCCCAGTTTCCGCTCGTAGCTTTGGGGGATACACTGTTCCTCTCTCCCTGGGAACCCCGTCTCAGACGATCCCACTGGTGTTCGACACCGGTAGCAGCCTTGTGTGGGTCCCTTGCACCTCCCGCTATGTCTGCAAGGATTGTAGCTTTGCTCACACGGACCCCACTAAAATCCCCCATTTCATCCCCAAACTGTCATCCACCAAGCGGATCCTGGACTGCTCTAGCCCCAAGTGCGCCCTGGTTTTGGGCTCCAAAACAAAGCCCGGGAACTGCTCTCGGGCCTGCCCAGGCTACCTTATCCAGTACGGCCTTGGAGCCACCACTGGGCTACCCATAACAGATACCCTGAAGTTGCCCCACCAGGTGGTCCCGGACTTCTTGTTCGGCTGCTCTGTCGAATCCATCCACCAGCCCGCCGGGATTGCCGGATTTGGCCGAGCCCCCAGTTCCCTCCCCAACCAACTCAAGCTCAAAAAGTTTTCTTACTGCCTTCTCTCTCATAAATTCAATGATCAGCCTAAAAGCAGCGATTTGATTCTGGTCGGCTCTGGGAAAACAGTCGTTGCTAGCGGGGTTTCATACACCCCGTTGGGTAAAAACCCGGGGAAACCTCCTTACGACGAGTATTACTACGTATACTTGAACTCAGTTACGGTGGGTAAAAAGGAGGTGAAGTTACCCGTGGGGATTCTAAAGCCTGGATTAAATGGGAATGGGGGCACCATCGTGGATTCTGGGACGACCCTGACATACATGGAGAAAGCCGCGTTTGATCCGGTTGCTGCGGAGTTTGCAGCCCAAATGGGAAAGTACAAGCGGTTTTCAGAGGTGGAGGCTCTGTTGGGATTGGGGCTTTGCTACGATGTTTCGAAGGAGCATACGGTGGCATTGCCTGAGCTGATGTTCAACTTCGAGGGAGGTGCTAAGATGGAACTTCCCCTGTCTAATTACCTGTTGTTGGTTAGCGATTTGGGTGCTTTGTGCTTGAGCATTGTATCAAGCTCCAGCTCGGCCGGGCCTCAAGTGCCTGTCGGTCCTGCCATCATACTCGGGAATATCCAGCAGCAGAACTTCTATGTTGAGTATGATTTGGAGAATCAGAGGTTGGGCTTCAAGCAGCAGCAGTGTGCCTGAAATGCTGAAACACACCGCAACACAGGGGCACATATTTGTTTTGCTTAAACTACCCACTCTCTGTAATATTATTTGGCAATTCAAATTATGAAAACCATTTAAGCGTTGGGGGCAGTGTCTTGCCTTTTCGTAAGTGTCTTGCTTAAAAAAATAAATATATGAGTGGTTATACCTGTTCTAAGGACCAGATAATGTTTTAGTGTATGTCCCCTTTTTTCATGAAATTGATATTTTAATGTTAAACTTTTTTTATAGATATAATTAAGTATTAATTATGTCAAGTTTAGATTATGTTGGTTACGGTAGCAATATAATGACACTCTAATTGAATGATGTCGGTCTATTTAGGTAACTTTTAGACATTTTAAAAAATCATGGATAAAAAATATATATGATTTTATTAAGGATTTTTGGACGTCATTATAATACCAAGTTTTGAGATATTGGACACTAATAGTATAGATTAGTTTCTTGGTCACTGGCGGTATCAACTATCGATTGATTTTCCACCAATAGTGCACTGCCGATTTGGTATGGTTTTAACTCATGAAAAGATGGCGTGGGTCCATAATGCGTGACATGAAAAGTTGACCTTGTGTAGAAAATGTTGACGTGGATACTAACCTGCCTCCCACGTCACACATTATGGAGTTATGTCATCTTTCCGATGAATTAAAACCATAACAACTCGGTGGTGTATTGTTGGGGGAAAATAGGTCGATAGTTGCTTCTATTAGTATCCAAGAAAATAGTTTGTATTATTAATATCCTCCCCAAAAATTGGTATTATTGAAGTTCAAAAATCTTTTTATTATTTTAGATGGTAGTGTATATATAGAAATCAATCATCATTTTTTACTATTAAATATATAAATATATAGGTTTTATATCAAGCTAAGACACTTGAGAGATTCTATATTTTGAACAAGATGGCATTGTCCTCCCTATTAGGGACAGTTGTCTCGTTGGCCACTCGGTGAGATTGTACTAAAAATGTTTGGTCGAGCTCAGATGAATCAATAGATGATCATCTGCTTTTCAGAGTCTAACTCAGAGATCGAGGAACGTTTGGGTCTTACATAAGGATGCCTTCAGCTTACCTTATCCGAACTTGAGACAGTAAGTGACAAGGGAATTCATGTAATCGACCACTTGTGGGACAAGTGGGAAGTGGGACAATTGGGAGATTGTTGGGAATGTCCCGACAATGTTCGATATACTTAGAGTTTAAACTAAAAGAATATAGTGATTATATGTCTTGCTAGAGACCTCTATATTTGGTAATTGAATATGTTTATTTACCACTATATTATTTGGTCATACTGAGTCACACAAGTCAGTGCCCTGGAATCGTATTATGTTTAGAAATATTGTGAGTTGATTTCTACGAGAAATAAACTCAACACGGACCGAGTTCGGCTCACCATAGATCGTGGTGAACCAACATGGACCGTGTTGGGGTGACCACAGACCGTGGTGAGTCTGCCATTGACCGTGGTGGTTATGGCTGACTTAAAATACGTTCTGGAGGCCAACACGGACCGTGTTGGGCCTCATACGACGTTTTTGAGTAAGTCGGTTATTAGGGTTTTAGTTAACCCTTTCCCCAAGCTGTCTAAACACTATAAAAGGGAGTCTCTCTGAGAGATTAAGATCGAGTGAACTGCTTAAGACTTTTAGAGAGATTCCAGGGTGATTTCCTAGGTTCCTCTCTCTCATAGTTTACAGTTATTGTTTCCTGAAACAAACTACATCATACCGAAACACATACATCTTAGATTGAGATCTGTCTCAATCAGGTCGATCTAGCAATGAAGTTTCCGGAGTACTGCATAGATCTACGATAAAGGATTTCTTCATTGGAACCTCAAAGGTCAACCTCTGCATCAGTCGGATTAGCGATCAGGTATACTACTAAGCCTCTGCAATTGTACTCTATCATGGGTGATTAATTGTTTGTTGTTATGAATATTCCGCCAATTAATCTCTATCTGTTTAAGAAATAGTTCACCTAAAACCCAACAAATATATGGACCAAAGGCCATTAATATTTAATTTCCACAAGCACCCTCAGTGTTCCTTTTTATTTATCACTTTGAGTAAGCAGGAGACACTAAGATAGCCAACAAAGTTAAAAGAGGCAAACTATAAAATTACTTAAATTGGTAAATATTAATTATGAGGGATGAAAAATATAAACATAAAGTCGATAAAAGTTATACTGAGAATGTAAACTAATATATAATTGAAAAAGAGAAGTTAAATAAATAAACGGAAATTACATTTGGTAGGCTTCGACTTTTGTCTATTCCAAGTTGTCAACCACTTTTTAAACTATTTCAAGTGGTAGACTTATTTTGAAATTATTCCATCTTGTAAGCTTCTTGTACCGTTGTTAAATTATTGCTCGCAAAACTTTCCTCATCTATCAATTTTATTTAATTCTCCCTATCAATCTCACAATCGATTCACTTGGAATAATATCTAAAGTGTTTGACAGCTAGAAATAGTTTTTAATGTACTCGAAAATTTGAAATAATTTTTAAAATTTTCAAAATAAACCTACCATTTGGAATAATTTTCAAAATAAGCTTACCACTTGGAATAATTTTAAAAGTGATTTATAATTGGAAAATGATAAAAGTCTTGTGCAAGACAAATATCATGTGTCTTGTCACTATAAAAAATCTATATATTTGTAAATTAAATTGGAGAAAAGTTACATGATTGACTTCTATAACTATAATAATATTTATAAATTGTATAAAATCACACATTTATCGATATTTTTTAAAATTTATAAAAAGACGTCTAAAATATGTCCAACGGATGGGGTTTATTCGTTAGGGTGTCAATTTTAATCGTTGGCGTAGCCAACACATTCCAATCTTCTTATAATTAATAATTAATAGTATTTGTCAAAAAAATTGAGGTTAAAAACAATAATAAGTATTGATTTCATAAGGGATCAGACATTTAAACAATGTCTTGGGGTAAGACACTTATCATCACCCTAATTAATTTGGAACAGACAAAAGTTAAGCCTATCCAATAAAATTTTCTTAAGTAAATAAGAATATAAAGAATATTAATATTCCCAGATTAATTAGGGACACAAATATAACGAGAGAGATGTACTATATTGCTGCCAAAGTCCCCGAACAGTGGATTCATTGTCAATCATAATCCTTTCAAGAATTTTGCAAATGAGGCTCTGAAATAACTATGGTTGGTTTCCAGTAACAGGACTGCACGAAAATTCCTTGGCGCACCTAATAATAATGGCCAGAGCCCAGAAGTTAATGGACGCTCAATTCCTCATCTGTCTCAAGTCCATTCATAATTAATGTCGTACTCTCTCCGGCTTTTATTGTTTGTCTCCTCAGTTCCTGCCTTGACGATTTTAATACTTAATTTTTCTAATATATAAATGATTTTTCATATAATATTTCTATTATTAGTGTGTACTAGCTAGTCTTAAACCTTGGTATGCACGCGATACATGAGATATAAAAATAGATATCTAATGACAAAAAAAATAAATAAATAATAAATGTACATATAAACTTGTAATATAGTAAATGTTAGAGTCGGAAAAGCTGACCTCACACAATTACTGATTCGAAACCGACATGAAATTAAGCGGGTTTAGGCATAAATTTTCAGTTCCCTTAATTAAATAAGTTGACATGGTAAATTCGTTTAAATAATTGAGCCAAGTTTGAATTGAAAATATCGATATTAAAAAAGACACATTTAACCCATTTAATATATGGGTTATGGGTATCCCATTTTTCGTTTACAGTTTACCGTTGATGTAGGTTTTTTTTTTTTTGGATTTTGGATTTAAAAGAATTGATTTTGGTGTTAAATAATTATGATTATATTGATACAGTCTTGTGGTGCTAACTCTTAGTAATATGAAAATCAATGAACACCCGACAGATTGTACGCCTATGTAATTGATTGATTATATTATCCAAAAAAAAGAAATTAAACGGGTAGGTAGATAATATATGAGTTAAAAGAAATGAGTTGGTAGATATTAATAAATAGTAGAAACCGATGCATTTTGTCTTTTTCAAATGTATGATTGTTAAATAATATGTGTTGAAAGATAAATGGGTTGTTTAAACTTGATCCATTTAACCCATTACGTAAAATGAGATAGGTTCAGGTCAACTCGTTTATTTAATAAACGATTCAAGTCAAGAAATTTCAACCCGTTTATTTAATGGGTAAGTTTCAGGTGTGAGGGGCATCCAACCCGTTTAACTCCGACATGAACACAAAACCGACACGACATGACCTATTACCTATCTCCAATAAATGCTTAAATAAAATTGTATAGTACAGTCTCTAAAAGAAAATGTATAATATGTATTTTACAATAATCCTAGAAACTTGCAAGATGCGTAAAGATATTATTAAATAAAAGATGTGGTAATAAGTTATTTGCACTAAATGCGTAAAATTAGATAACATATGGAAATCAACCATATTTCGAGTGAGAAAAGTATTACTCGCTCGACCCCAATCATAATAAGGCCGTGTTCTTTTCTGTGAGTAAAGTCCGGAAATGGTATGGTAAATTATGGAAAGTGTAGCATGTTGTGGTATGGTGTGGTATGTTGAGGTACGATGTGGTATAGGTTGTGGTAAAATTTATAGTAAGAATGATTATAATAGGTGAGGAGAGAGAAAAGTATATATGATTGTTGTGGTAAAATGTAATATGTTATGGTAAGATGCGGTAGTTTGTAGATAGCGTGGTAAATAAGTGCGGTATCATATCATATAAAAGAACATGGCCTAAATTATTCGAACAAACGAATAATTATCCAATAGATGAAAGTAATGCCACTGGCACCGTGAGAGCTTAAAATTCGTTAGATATATATTTTATACTTCGTTAATTCTCATTTGCCTATAACTTATGCAATGCACCAGTTATGAAATCTATGTATTGTAATTTTAAAAATGAAAAATTAAACCATAAACTTATCTAGAAATTAAAAAGAACAAAATCCAACCACAAAGCTGATATAATATATCGAAAATATCAAGTCTAGGAGAGAGAAAAGTTGGAGAACATGGATTGTACATATTAATTTAAATAATAGAAAAGATGGAAAAAAATAATCTATTTATCTGAATTTCTATTGGTTCAGAGATCAAAAAAAATTTTTATTGGTTCAATTTCCTACAATTACTCTCCATTTAGTATTCCTTGGGACCCACCAAGATTACTATTATAATTATATAGATATGATTTGTTATACTATTTCCGTCCCAAAATATATGTTACTATATATAACTAACTTTATTGTTCCAATTTATTTCATTTTTATAATTTCAATAACTGTTATTCCCTTTTACCCCTAATAAATAACTTTATTTATCATTTTTTATAATTCCAACAACTATCATTCTCAATCAATGTGAAGACAATATTGGTAAGTCACAAATTTATTACTTCAATTTTCAATATAACTTGGACTCTTAAAAGTAGTTATTTTGGACAAAGAAAAGAAAATGGGATGAATGTAGTATAAAATTTTAATTATTAGATTTGTAATAAAAATATTAATTAAAAATATAATCTTATATTTTCTAAAAGAAATATTATTTGAATTATTGATTAAATATGGACCTTAAAGTGTAAAAGATCGTTATTTTATTTATCATGTCCTTCCACATAAAGAGTTTCTTTTCAAAAGATCACAGTAACTATGCCGGTCGATAACTTAGTCCAAGCCAGTAAGTGTATCAGGTCAAGCACCTAAACAAGAGAAAGATTGTACAAATTAATAGTAAATATCCATAAAATTATCACTACTAAAAACTTGTTATATTGTGACAAAAATTGCGACGGAAAATTATAAAGAATGTGCTTCACTGTATGTTGTTTAGTTTAGTAACTAGATAGTATGAATAATAATAACAGGTTTTACAAACTACATAATTTCAGCATGGTGAAAACTTCCGTGCTAACCTGTTGCTCAGTTCCACTCGTTGCATGCATGAACTGCTTACTTGGGAGCAAAATAACAAAAGTTAGCCCTTTGGAAGAGGCAACAAGCCACTCTTTTAGCTTTTGATTCTGTGTGGATCTGACTTCTCTTTGACCGGATGCTCTATTTCTTGCCTTTTTTGTTTTTTTCCTTACTAGTTTGTTTGTTGTATTTTGGTTAGTTTCTTGATTTGAGTCGGCTCCTTGCCCCCCACTGACCCCCCCCCCCCCCCCGCGTGCATTGTTGTATCTTATACAGGAGCTCATCAGGTATCTGATGATGAGGTTGAAGCTCCAGACTTTGACGAGGAATTGTACCTTGATTCTCCAAGTAGGGAAGTTAGTCACTCTGTCAGTTTAGAAAGAGATGGATATGCTTATAAACAAACCAACCACTTTCTAATGAAGAGGTATTGCGAAAGAGGCCCTTGTCAATGGTGTACTGTTATATTAACATTTTGTTGATTTTTGATGGGTTCCTACATTAGAACGGCACTCTGATTCTTATTTGGCTAATGCATTTATATATATTTTTTTGTTAGAAATACTTTAAGCACAAGTTCAGCAAGGAAGAAAGGCTGGATCCAAGTGCAGTGTTTTTTTCCCTCGATTTTGTAAGTTTTTTCAAATGAATGTTATGAGGATCTTTTCTTCTTTTAATTTACTTATTCTAGTCAAACTATTCAAGTGTATGAATGATTGACATTTATATTTTAATTTATGCATTAAAATAGAATTCTTACATATTAATATTTAAATTTAATTATTTCATATTGAAGAATTAGAATGCAGCTTGTATAATTGAAAATATAATTCTAGTCCCGGGAAGCTCCAGAATAGAAATAAGCAGAGTTCAAAAAATAAGGATTTTTTTTAAAAAAAATGCTTGCGACGGAAAAATTCTGTCGCAAGGTCCGTCGCAAGGAATTATTTTAATTTTTTTAATTTTCCACGAGGTAGAGCGACGGAACCGAATTCCATCGCAAGGTCCGTCGCAATTTCCGTAGCAAGGTCCGTCGCAAGGCCTTGCGACGGGGCAAATTGCGACGGAAAAATTCCTGTCGCAAGTTCCGTCGCTCGGTCCTAAAATTCTGTCGCGGCTTTGTTAAATTTCGTCGCAATTTTTGACGCAATATAGCAAAGTTTTAGTAGTGTATCCGAGAAAGAATAAAAAGAAAGATTTACCCGTGAATTTTATCGATAAATTAACAAACTAAAAATAATATCCGACCTACAAATCAGAGGTCAGATTTAGAGGTAGGTTACATGTCGAAAAATTAAATAACTTTCGGGGACTTGCTTGTTTATAGAAACAAAGTCTACGAAAATAAGGTTTATTTAGAGAAGAGAAGAACAAGAAAAATTTAAAGATTTTATCTTTTAAAATTATTATGTGTGCAACTTAATTGGGATTACGAATTAAGTTATGTACAAATTATATACATATACATTGTAATCAAACAACATGATTGATGAAGATGAAACTAAAAAATATGAAAACATAATACATAGCATAAGAGGAGACTAGTTGAAAGCAGCAAAATTTCTCAGCGTTGATACTCGGGAAATTCCCGAGTAAATGACTTAGTCCCCGTTCTTTTATGCAGTTGATTGGTTGCAGTTCCACACCGCACCACAACTTTTCATATTTCACTACAATCCACCACAACCCACCAATCTACAATTCAATTTTATTTTTTTTTGGACCACCAGAATAGAAAGTGAAAGTAAGGATTATCATCATCCAATTTACAAAACATGAGATTATTATAATTCAATTTTCCTATATATATATATATATATATATATATATATATATATATATATATGTAGTGCCTTGACACCGGGGGGTAGTGTTCATAATTGAACCCTCCTCCCCTCCCCCACTCAACCACTTAATCCAAACACCCTAATCAAATGAGAACATCAATTATATCGCCATGCCCCAATAATATAAAAGAACATCAATTCTGAACATTAAGCTAATATAAATTAACATCAATTCTGAACATTAAGGTAATATCACCGTGCTCCAATAATATAAATGAACATCACCATGCCCTAATAATGGATCAATTATGATCATTAAACTATTATGTAAATCACAAAAAAAGAGTTTAATCTATAGTGCGATGACCATCACAAAGCCCTACTTAAACACACCAACACCTATTATGCAAAACTGAACATCAACGGTATAGTAAATGAACAATACTTAGATTACTATTAAGATGTGTCTTTGAATTAAGATGAACATCGGTATTAACATCAAGATGACCATCATTACTAACAATAGGAGCTCCATGAATGCTACCTAATATGAATATTAAGCATAATAGAAATGAACATCAGGATATACTAAGATGAACAATAAGGTGCATTCGTTCCCATCATTACCCAACCCCCAGATTGAACAACAATTACTCAAAATTGACGAATTTCAGCGGTCCTCAATCACACTTACAACTTGTTCTTGCTTTGTTCCTTTTTTGACTGAATCCCTTCCTTTGATGCAATATTCAACTGTCAACTTCGACTTCTATCCTGACAATAACACCTTCAACAACTCAAATTCCAACCAAAACTTCACCCAATCTATCCTAAATCAAATACACATACACAGTTAACCCCCCCCCCCCCAATTTTCAAATAGAACAAAAAAAATTGCAAATCATAATCATTAGTTTCAAGATTAAGGGTTGGTATTAATCTTGTCATAACCATTGGTTTCAAATTCAGTCAATATCAAAATTTAATTCGGACGATAAATTCATGTCAGGACCCGGTTTTTATTTGGGTCAAACCGGATCGGACAATTCAAACGGAGCTAAATTCGGGATGGAATCGGGTTCAAACAATAGAAAAAAGAAAAAAATTATGTCCAAATATTCGATCAATATTAAAATTCAGCCAAAAAATCTACCTACCAATCTGCTTTTTTCGGATCGAACAATTCAAGTTTTTAGGTCTTAAAAAATTTTCCGGTTCTATAATGTATTTTAAAAAAATATTATTTGAGAAATGATGGATTACAAATACATCTAAAAAAGTAAGATGACAGATAAAAAAAATGGAGCAAGTATATTTGTTCCCATGAAAAAATACAGATGCATATGATTTATTGGTTTCTTAATTACACTATGAACTATTTTTTGTAATTATCAATTTTTTGTAATTATCAATGATCACCACTTGATTCATGAGTAAAATATGTGAGACTAGCAGTAAAACAATGCGTCCAAGAGAAAAGATGCGAAATTTGTGGGGAACACCAAGAAGATGCAGATCATGCTCTACGAAGTTGTGTCTGGGCCAACGAGGTCTGGAATCGGCTCGATCTGGGAGAAGTGGTACAGATTAAAGGGAGTGATGCTAAAGAGTGGGTAGAAAAGATTGAGAAACAGCTCAAGTATGCTTCCATGGCCCATGGGTTGTGGAGTATCTGGTTGGGGAGGAATGACTTCATACACAACAATAAGGGGTTGGAAAGGGCAAGGTAGCTCTAGAGGCAAAGATGGATGCTGGTAAAAGGAGACAACATATGAAATGGTTGAACTGCTGGCAATTAAGTGGGGGCTGGAGATGGCGGAGAGTACATAGATAAAAAAAATCGGAACCGCATTACGGAACCGTAAACGGGCAACACTAAACCAGTTCATTTTTCTGGTGTACCGAATCGAATAAACCGGATGTTAAACGGGGCGGTTCCGATTTGTAATTTTCAAACCGACGGGGAACCAGAACCGCACCGTTAATATATATATATACATGTATATCACTTCTGGAAGCAAAGAAACATCATTGTCCATGGCGGCACAAACTAGAAAGGTTGAAGCAGAACAAATAGCTCAGTTTATCAAAAAGGAGGTTCAACTTAGAATCATTGTATGTGCAAAAAAGAAAAAGAAGTACTGGGCTATACTTGATGTTGTGTGCGCACAAAAAATCTAGGGTGTGAGGCAATTTCCTCACCGTTGTAATTTACATTGGTCTGATAATGAATTTCCATGTTTTACTTTTGCAAAAAAAAAATATATATATATATAAATTTTGATTTAAAAAAAATTACATAGACACAGTGGGAACTAGCAAGCAAAAAAAAAAATTTACACAGACACAGTCGGAACCGAATTTAAATTTTTTTTTTGGGTTGATTGAATGATGATCTTTTAGTTTTGATGAAAATAAAGACGGTTCCGGTTAACTGGTGACACCGCACCGTTAAATCCGGTGCACCAATTTAAAAAAACCGGATATTCCGATTACGGTTCCGGTTTACAATTTTGGAAAACCGTTTCGGCTAGTACACCACTTCATGAAACTGTCACCGCACCGTGAACACCCATAATGATAAAGCGATGCTCAGGGAGTGGTAAGATGAATAAAAGGAAGTGAGGAGTTTGGAGTGCAGCTGAAATTCCTATATGAAGACACCAAAACCCTGATGGAAGCGTGTGAGTTGGATGGAATTAAGTGGGCCAGAAGAACACAAAATGAAGCAGCCCACCGCCTAGCATAATGGGGACTTCACAGATCTTGCACCCAAACATGGAAAAATGGGCCTTCTACATGGTTAATGGATTGCTTAGTGTATTGAGCTTTGGGCTCTTGTTTTGGTTTCGGTATTTGCAAATAATAATAATAATAATAATAATAATAATAATAATAATAATAATTCTTGATTCTAAAAGAAAAGAAAAATATTTCTTGAATATTTTAATTTTAATTTTTTTTTAAAAAATTATATTTTAATAATCAATATTTCCCTATTAAATAGGATTGTGGTTGTATAACATTCCAATCACTATGACATACATTTAATTTACAACTTATTTGTTTGAGCTTGATTGAGGAGGCGGCCATTGTTATGCCTATGTTTTGAAAAATTGATAACCACATATTAGGGGAGTCAAATTATATTATAGTTACATTGTAGGCATTAAATTATATATATACTACAAATGTAAAAATTTATTTTCGATAGTTACACATTGACAGAGTAAAATTAAATTTATAGAGGCACCAATGTTCAAAATATATCCAATTTAGTATGTATAAGAACAATTGTTTAACAATACTTTTGAATTGTTGTATGCTTTTAAAATGAAATATACTTTTGGGTGTACGCTTTTAATATTTTGATTGTTATTAAAATTATTCATGAACATATAATAAAATGGGTGTCCTTTTGTCATAAATTCTAAATTTCAATTGTTTTATGTTTGTTAAATATGTTGTAAGAAAATTATCACATATAATAAACTTTTGGTAATTTTTTGTAACATTTAGTAAATTCTGGTAACTAGTAACTTTTGGCAAATTTAGTCCAATATATCAAAATTATATATTTTTTGTTTTTTTAAGTTTGGTATTTTTTGGTATGTTTTGATAAATTATGGTAAATTTAGACAAAAACTGGTAAGTTTTGGTAAATTGGAATTACCAATGAATTTGATATGTAATAAAGTTATTTTCTTTTTTTTTTCTTAATTCATAATGAGTTCCCCTCTCATCCGTTAACCCTTATATTGAGAGTTGATGAAAATGGGGTTAATGGAGGGGAACGGAGGTAAACAGTTACCCTCCCCTCCCCTCCTATTTATTTTTCCAAACATAGGTAAAGGAGGTAATTTAATATTCTTCCCCTCCTTTCCCCTTCCTTCCCCTCCTATAAACCAAATCCAAACACAGTGTTAGTGTCACAACAAGCTTATAAAATTATTCATTAATTAATTATGTAAGGCCCCGTTCTTTTATGCAGTACGTAACTTGCGGTGTGGTGCGGCCACACCGCACAACTCAATATTCTACCACAATTCACCACACTCCACCACACTTTACCACAATTATTATCAAAATATCTTCTTACTTTTCTCTCTCTCTCTCTTCACTTTTGTCCTCCACTTTTTGAATTCTCTCTCCTCACATACCCCACCCACCACAATTCCCACCACAACTCACCACAATCCACCACACTTCACCAGACTTTTTCAAAATTTCACCGCACCGTACCATTACCACGCTGCACTGCACCGTATAAAAGTACGGATAGCCTAAGGGTATAGTACATATAACTTCATTAGTAAACCAACAAAAAGTTCATCCATCTTTTTATATGAAACTTTTATTCTTTTTTTTATTAATTCATATTTGCAAACTACCATCAATAACTATTCATAAAATGTTAGGGTAAATTCAGTCACCATAAAGAACAGGCCCAAAGTGGTATATGGATTCGTAAGAAATCACCATTGTGGTATAAATATTCCTTTTTTTTTGGGAGGAAATAAAATGAAATCATGGATGGATTATTACAATATAGGAGTTAGGATAATAGGAGGGAAAGCAAGCGGAGCACGTATTATATTCCCATGATGCTGATGCTGCCTTTTGTGTAGTTGATAGAAGCAATTGTTTGTTGTTTATTATGGAATGAACACAAGACAAAATAAAATAATGGAAACTTTTTGGAAAAGGAGTGTATGGTACGTAATTCTATCACCTTTTCATTAAGAAAGCTGTCATTTCAAAATTAGAGCAACTTTTCTTCCTCATGCAAAAAAACCTTTAAACTTTAAGTCTGTCCCAGCTACCCACATTCTGTTAACTATTCTTTCTTCTCAATCACTTCCTTGCTCTCTTGGATATTGCTTTCCTCCCACATGGCCACATATCTACCGAAGATGCTCATTTGCAGCTTAAAAGTCCAAAAAAACTAGTCTATCTTTTGAGTAGATAATGCCATATTTTGCTTTTAATATTGCTTTTCTAGCTAAGAGAGTGCTTTGCTTTAACCAAAAGCAGCTCATTTCAGGGCTTGTGCTCCTCCATTTGATCTAATGGCCGGAAGATATATACCTGCATTTATCCTTAATTCTTTCCATCATATATATGCCAGCATCCACCATATAAAGTAAACTAGTTCATAACCCAACTTATACTAAAAATAACCTACTCCAGTTTTTGGACTCATGCATATATAAACTATTCTTGTTCCCTAACCTCAGTATGTAGTATAAATGGGAACACACACTACTTTCCATCATTCATACGTGAAATTAAAATTCCAAAACATAATCCTACCTTAAGGTTCGTTGTACTTTGTGTGGGAGATGTTGCAGAAAATTACAAACAAATTAAAACAATTTGGTAGCCCTAAAATAAAAGTAACCAACAAAGAAATTAAAATTTGCTACACCTCAAAACATCTCGACAAAACATTTGTCTTCTTTTGTTGACTATATTATTTCTCCATAAGCAGTTTTACCGCAATCTTTTGATCTTCTAAAATGAAGTATGTGCCACAATCAAACTTTATTATTGTAATTATGTACAATTTATTAATTATTAACTCCATTAAAAATGAATAATGTATAATTTAGTTAATTATTGTTTTGTGATTTGCCATAATTAGACGTCCTTAGATAAAGTATAACACTCCCCAAAAGTGAGAATTAATGCCGTAAAGGAAGATAAAAATGATAAATGAAAAAAAAGAAAAAGAAAAAGAACAAAAGAGAGGCTTGACATTGAAATAACAAAAAGCCAACGCAACAATGATCCTTTATTTAACTTAAATTTTGGTTAAACACATACGTTATAATATTCATAGATACAAAATTGCTAACCAAGGGTTATGGCAGGGTTTTGCATCTATTCTTACGTACAGCTTATTCTTATTTAACAAGTTAACTGTTAAGGGACGAAAAAGGGGTTGGGATAAAAGCAATCTTGGTAATTTCCTTTTTATTCATACCAACTCTCCTTTTCTAGCGCTTTGCATAATGCTTTACTATTTAAATTATGCGATGTGCTTTGTTACCTTTGCATGTCTTTTTAGGCCAAAAAAGGTACAAGCTTTTTGACCGAGGACTAAGAAAATGAGAAACACATAGGAATTATCCCATAATGCGATGGACAAGATAACGTTATATATATATATATATATATATATATATATATATATATATTGCCAAACAATGTTTATGTACAACAAGCATCCATAAATGTAACATTTTTCTAGACGAGAGATGCAACTTTTTTTTTTTAATAGAGATCAAACAATGATACAATGGTCATATAAGAATAACCTTCTTATGCTTACAATGTCGGACACACATACATACGTGTGTGTCCGATATATATATATATATATCTATATATATATATATATATATATATATATAGACACACACACGTATGTGTGTGTATTCGATATTGTAGCATAAGAAGGTTATTCTTGTATGACCACCATATTATTGCTTGATCTCTACTTAAAAAAAAAAGGTTGCATCTCTCATCTAGAAAAATGTTAAATTTATGGATGCTTGTTGTACATAAATGTTGTTTGGTAATAAGTTGTTAGCTGTTATCTATTTAATTAGTTGTTAGCTAGTAGTTTGTATTAGTTGTTTGACTAAGTTGTTAGGATTGGTTGTTTATAGAAAAAGTATTTGGTAAAAATAGCTCTTTGTAAAAATGTAAGTAGGTGCGTTTCTATTTATAGCCTTAGTAATATTATTACGTAATTTCATTATTTTTTATAAGTATTTATGTTGGGATTCACCAATGTGTAAAAATGTCTCACATTGGAAAAATAAAGAGAAATGACATGGTATATAAGTCAAGTGGGCTACTCCTCTCAACACCAATTGGTTTTAAGATGGAACCTCACTTAACTTGTGTACCATGAGCCTTTGTCTGAAGTGGGCTCTGATACCAATTGTTAGAACCCCTCGAGGACCTCAGCAGACCCATGTTCAAGGACCTCGACAGACCCAGGCTCAAGGACCTTGGCGACTGAATCGGTTTTGAATGAAAATCAATGTTCTATATTATTGGCATACAAGCTTGATATCTTACAAGTGATACATTCATGATTGCTTTGACACTTCATGATTGCTTTGACAGATTTGCTGCATATAATTTGTATATGAGAAGGAAAGAAGATTGTGATTGCTACAAAAAGGAAGCTTCAAGAGAAGGAAAATCCAAAGCAAAAAAAGAAAGAAGATCATCTCCAACGGTCTACTAAGCTGCATGTGTAAATAGGATAACTCAAAGACTGAAGATCGAACTCAATCGATTCCAAGGAAGAAATCGAAGAGTAGGGAATCCGTGAGGATTTTAGAGTGTAGTCTTTGAGAAACAAGTTTTGAGTGTGTTGTAGCCTAAGGAAGTTGGCGAGTTTTTGTAGCAGAACCTTAGGTTTTGTGAATGAAAGCACCTTGTTGGGTTGGTGCGTTGTTTTATCAAATAACCTTGATTGAAAGTGCCCTTTAGTAAGGCACTCCTCTAGCAGTTGCAACAAGGACTTTTGTTCCCTGAGCAACCTGGTTATTCTTATTCTGTACTGCATTCAATGTTGATTAAATAAAGGAAGTTCATCATATATGTCTTGCTACTTCTTATATATGTGACATTAACTTCTTAATCTGAGAACGATTAAGAAATCTAACGTCCTTTATCTTAAGTGTGCAAAAATTTTATAACTCTATAGGGTTCTTTCAATTTCAAAATGGATTACAAATTTATAATTAAAATTTTTTTTCTTCAATATAAATTTTTGATATTTTATATTTTATAGTAGTTATATTATTATTGAATACCAACCCTAATTTCCTTTTAATAACTATTAAAACCTATTACATAAAAACTGTTAATAATATGTGTAGAGCTAATAAGATGAACAATTTATTAACTTTTAGAAATTATTAAATCGATCCTTGTTTTTTTTTGTACCAAAACTGCCTTTATTCGAATAAGTAAAAAATATTTCATTTTATATAATTTTGGTAGCCAATTATTAAAATGCATAACAAAATATTATTATAATAATTATTGTATAACATACGATGTAATTTTGGTGAAATTATGAGGATAATTTGTTAATTTTACAAAAATGTTAAATTAATCATTGTTTTTTTTTCAACCAAAATTACATTTATTTATTTTTGTAAAAATAAAGTCAATGTAATAGATAACTAGACTGACATTTATTGATATTAAATCAAATTCTATCAAAACATGACTTTTATCTAAATAAGTGAAAAATATTAATTTCGTTTGATGTGATAAAAGAATTAAAAGGTTTAAGAAAATATTACTAAAATTATTATTATATAACATATGATGTAATTGGGTGAAAATATAAGGGTCATAATGTAATTTTGGTGTTATAAGCAACTTGGAAAATATTTGGCGGTTGAAAACGTTTTTTTTTTTAACTGTGTTGGTTTTTTTAATGGGTGGTGTTTTAATGGTTCTATGTTGACTGTCTCTTGAGCTAAATTTGAAAAAAAATCTTAAGTCTTGTTCTACCAAGTAGATTTGGGTCCCTAAAGCTAAGTAGAGTTGGTTGAACCAATCTCTGCCCTTTGATTGTGGTTAGCCTTGTGGTGATGCCAATCGTCAGCCACTTGCGTACTTGGACTTTGAACAGACTGTTTCCAACCCTATTCATGATGAGTTGGATCTGCATGCCTATAGTTGTAGCCGACATTCTTGATGTTGGTTTGTCTTCTCCTGTTACGCTTTTGCTTCAGGATAAGTTGTCTACTCATGAGTCATGACCCCAGTGTCAGTGAAGACACTTTGTCGGATCAATCTGTTTCTGATGTTTCTCCAGATCTTGAGGATTCCACCATGGTGCGGTCGAAAATTGACTCTAGAATTAAGAAGAGGGACAAGGCCATGGTAAAGTCTAAATGGAGGTTGGTTTTGGAAGCAATTCGAAAGGCTAAATCGACTACCAATGAAGCACCTCAAAGTGAAAAGGATTTAAATGATATTGAAGCGTTACTTGCGCATAAGAGGGCCAGGGTGAGAGAGGTCTACAGTTTGAAAGTTATTTCTTCTAAGAAGTTGTGAAGCCTTCTACTTCGTCTTTTCCCTTGGCATTTTTTTTTCTATTGCTGTTTTTAGTGCTTTGTTTTATGCTGGTTGTATCTTTAAGCTGTTTTGCTTTGAGCTTGCTGTTTCTATTGTGGTTTTTTCGGATTGCTATAGCATCTTTGATGCATTTTTAACCTCTTTTGGCTTCTAATTATCGAAAAAAAAAGTTTTTTAGCCCTTTTAATTGAATTAGATTCCCGTTATATATTTGTGGAAAACTCTTGTAGTTCTGACACTTTCGTCTTAATTTTTGCTTCAATGAAGATATAAAGGGATAACCTGGTTAAAGACAACAAATATTTGGATTTAGAAGCCAATCACCATGTGATTCATGTATTCTGTATGTTGTCTATATTTTATAGGCAACTTGGATTTTCATTTCTCTGTAGCTTTTCTCGTTTAAACTAATTAACTATCTCTATTGTTTGCCGATTTCGTTTTGCCTATTTTTATTCACTATTAGGTTTACGTCGATCGTAGTGTTTCCTTTTTTGTTGTACTGTTTCCAGGGACCAATAGGTATGGTCCAATGGAATACATTATTGCTCAATTCTTGATGGAGAAAAAATATTTTTATTAAATTGAGACTGATGAATCATACTTAACATCGGCTATTTAGTATTTATCCTTTATTTTGAACTTACTAAATTTATTGTTGGTTAGTGATTACTAATGACATAGGGGCCGTATGCAAGCCAAATTTACTTAATCAAAAAACAAAAAAGTGAAAGCACTGTATAAATTTTTTTTCTTATGTATGAAGCCAAAATTTATAATAATAGGTGTTGTTCATGACAACATTGAATTTGAATCTTTTAGAATAACCATTGTTTAGAATCTTTTAGAAGTCAGAATATTTTTATAGGTACTATTAATTATCAATTATAAGAAGTTTAAGACATGCTGAATACGCTAATAATTACAATTCAAACCCTAATCGAAAGAACCACATCCCTTAGGCATATTCTTGATACTCTTTTATAAATTTTAAAAGTAATGGATGATAATATAACTTTATATAATTTACATGTGATATTATAATTATAAAAATCAATCTTATTAATTTTACTTCAATTTAATGTAAAAATATATAAAATTTCTATCAAGGTATGTCTTGTCGTAATTCGTATATCAACTTCAGTAGAAAGTTTTAGCTCTAGAGAAGTTCGTGCTTAGATAATCCACAAAAGGTTCTTTAGGAATTTTATTCTTAGTTAGGTTAATATTCTATAATCTACACCTCCCTATGCTTGCCTTTTCTTTTCTTTATTTTTGGTCTTTATTTTTATTCCATCTCTTGATTTTTATTTCTTTATGGATCCTTTTTAGGCCCAGCCTAAGTGTAAATACGAAGGAGCATCCCGCTAAAACTTGGCATTTTGTCATAGGGAGAACAGTAGTTTTTTTTTTTAAAAAAAAAAAGAAAGAAAGAAAGGAGTAAAGTCGAAGATGATTGAGGAATGAAAGGAAGATCTCTCATTTGTTGAGAAAAGGAAGAGTGCGGATGAATGAAAGAAAATGAGTCTTCACTCAAATTTTTCTTTGAATTTTCTTCCCAGTGTGGTGGCGCTTCGTGGAGTGGAAATATCTTAGTGTAGAAGTGATATAAGATTGAGTATTATCTCACAAATGCTGCAATCTTCTTTCCTGAGTTGTTTTGGTCGATGCCTTAAAATGGTAACCGGTTACCGATTACGGAGTCACCTGAATGTTCAAACCCCGAAACCATAGTTATTAAAATCCCGATCCAGATAAATGATTCTACGAGTTTACGATCCAAAAATTCTCCATCGATCCAACTCTTACTGAGATCTTAAACTAGTTAGGATCGTACGATCCTAGTTTTATCTGAATATTATATGTTAGAATCGCAATACCATTCTACGATCCTATGATTCGATCTACAATCCTACCTGATAATGTTTGCGCACAATATCATCTTTAAACTTTTGTCATCAAAATTTAAATTTTGTATTGAAGTTATCAACTAATATACAATTTAACGTATTGCTTCATTACTAGTTAATAAAGTGTTAAGATTTTAACTATTATAGAACTTTATTTGATAATTTCCTATTATATTAGAATCTTACGATCCTCGCTCCGATTCTACAATTCTAATCCTAACTGCGTCCATTGATCCTAACTAGGATCCCGATTCTAACAACCTTGCTCGAGACCCCTAACCTCTAGTGATAGTTTTCTTAGATAGATTAAATTTATTTAATTAATTTACTAATAATTAACTAAATGATTGTGAATCAACCAACACGTTTAATTTGTTCAAACCTTGTATGCAAAATAGATGGTGGTGCGGGCTGCTCTTCTTTCCATGCAAAGCATGCTGGGAAGTAGAATATGACCAGCAACCCAATACGGTCCACAACTAACAGAAGAAAATTAAAGAGAAAACTCGGAGGTGGGAGAAGTTAAAAAAAAGAAGAAAAAAAGAAAAAGAAAAAAAGAAAAACTCTCCTAAGCCACAAGACCACTAGGCTTTTGTTATGAGATTCTAACCATTTGGTGTAGTTGCAAATTAATACTAGTTTTTTGTGATTGTTCTTTTGATCAGATGTAGGATTAGGCTCTCAAGCTAAGAGATTTTTATTTTTTTTTTCACACCTCATTATTTAGTTTTTATAATGAAAAGTTGATCAACAAGATTCTCGTTGCAGACAAAATTATTTCTAGTGATATGGCAGAATCTCTCAAAGCTGCTTGTTTAATCAATGTTTAATGCTTCATTCAACTTGTTTATTAGTCTCTTTTGAAAGTACCCCTAATTTACTAAGATGTTGGGGGGCTAGCCTCTGAATTTAGGTCTAATGCATATTACATTCATAGTATGGTATTTTGCTGGGTCACTTCGCAATCATATACTATAACCTTGAATCTAATCCTTTGGTTATAAACTAGAAGCTTCACTTTCTTACTTTTTTAATAGAATAAGCGGCAAATGGTAATCGGAGAAAACTTAAATTTTAGTAATTTTTGAGCAGTTTTGTTACATAAAGGTAAGTTTTAGAAAAAAAGAGGCTATGTTTTTAGAACATATTAAATATCTGGGAATTTTTTTTTCGATTATTAATAGCTAAAAGGCTAGAAGTTTATAAAAAAAACAGCAACACGCATACAAAACAGCAAGCAACCACCACCAAAAGAAAAGGATTACAACCAAACTGCTAACAAAATAACACCGCAAGGACTTTATCATGCACCACGACCATACAAAACTATTACATCAAAAAACTTAAAAAACTTAAGGAAATACATCAAAAACCAGTATTCTTTCTATCAAAAGAGTTCAGCTTTTATTTTGCAGGAAATAGAAAAAGGAAATTAAAAACAAATTGGGGTTTCCGATGAACTAAGCTAGATGTTGACGTTTAGCTTGTTTGAGGGTGCGTTGGTGTAGGTGAAGCTGCGATGCTGGTGGCAGTGGAGGTAGGGTGTTTGGGCGACGTTGGGTGGGCGACAGTGGTGGTGGATCTAACAACAATATTATGAATTTGACATTTCGAGAAATTAAAGCTAGATCTTTCATTCTTTTTTCTGTTATTGAAAGGTTCATCAAATTCACGAATTGGACTATTTATTTTCTCATGGAAAATTTCTCAAATTATTTTGTATTTTTCGTAATTTTAGTGTTTTTTAAAAATTATTTTTTTAGAATTTCAGAAAAAATACTTATAGAAAAATATATTAAAATTTACCCTAATATAATAAAATTAATTTTTTGTGTGTTTTTGTTAGTTTTGATAAATTCAGGTAACTTTTATAAGTAACTATAAGTTTTGATAAATTTTGACAGACTTAGATAATTATTTACCACCATTTTGACCCATGAGTTTCAAGAGTATCAAATTTAGATATATTTCACATATCATTAACCAAAAAAATTAACCCACTCTAAAACAATCAGAGTGTGTTTGGTAGGGAAGAAAATATTTCTAGGAAATTGTTTTCCCAATTTCCTAGTGGTTGGTATAAAAATGGTTTAGAAAATAATTTTGAAAGAAAATCATTTTCTAATAAAGGAAGAAAATTGACTTCTTTTGTTCAACTTAGGAAAAATATTTTCCACCCTTGATTATAGGATCGATTTTAACTGCTAAATCTAACTGAAATTTAAGGATGAAATTCAACTTCAACGGTTTGGCTCGAAATTTTGTAATGCGACATAATTGATTAAAAAAAATTAAATAAAAATTTTTAGCTCAAAATATTTTTATCTGATAATATTCATCGTGACATATACTAGAATCTTTTACCGCTAAAATTAATTGAAATTTTAAAAAACTTCAAACTTAACTGTTTGAATCAAACTTTATTATATGATAGTTTCGAGTAAAAAAAAACTCACATATGAATTTTGAGCTCCAATTATTTTCATTTGTAACATATATCGCCACTTTTGTCGACATTTTTTTGCTGTTAAATATGATTGAAATATAAGACCAAAATTCAATTTTATCAGTTTGTCTCAAAACTTTAGAATAAGATAGAAATAATTAAAAAAGTTAAAATATGAATTTTGAACTTCAAATATTTTCATTTATAACATATATCATAGCCAGTGCCCTGATATTGTGTTTTATGATCGAATCTCTTTCTTTATCTCATATCCAGTCAGCCTAATATTATGTTTAGCGTGTGCTTATGTGCTCATTTCCAAAGTTCTCCAAAAGAATCTCACTTGTCTGATGTCAAGAGGATCCTGAGATATCTTGCAGGTACCTGTACATTGGGTTTGTATACCCGGTATTTGTTGTTCTTCTCGAGGAGCAATAAGCCTTGGCTAAAGGTTTTGGTCAAGAACGAGTCGAGACCACTAAGGTCACGAATGGAAGGTGAGGTGGCTAAACTAAACAAATTCAAGGACACGGAAAACCTAAGGTTCAGTCAAAGGTGAGACAATGGGCTTCGGAGGATTTTCAGGACGTGAACGAGATCAAGGAAGTAGGTTTTTCATTAAGGTAGCAATCAAGAGAGGAAAGTCAAATGGTAATTCCGTTAGAAAAGCCAACTAGCCTCCCCCTTTCGGGAGTAGCCCGGATTAACTACCTCCAAGTCCACCACGGACCCGGAGAGTTAATGGAACGATATTTCCTAGTTGATCTCCTTCCTATTTTCATAGGCAAGTCTCAATTGTTCCCTCTCCACCCTTCCATGACAAATTTTCAATGTATTCGGGAACTTTCGGACCCAAATACATCGCACTTGAAGGAAGGTTTGGAGTGGGAAGGTGATTTCCCACCTAATTACTCACTAACAATGCTAACCCACACCTAATCTCCTATCCACATCCCTAATTACCCCCTAACCTATAGGGTTCTAGCCACTAATCAACATACTAACTAAACTAACATCAACAATACCAACCCTAAACATGATTTCTAACATGAAACAAAACAAACTCAACCAAAGCAATTAGAATAGCAACAAGGAGCAACCAAGCATCAAAGATGTAATTAATAAGGAAAGCAATTAAAGTAACCAATAATAACAAAGGAGATTAAGGAAAGAAATCACCTAACAATGTAGCAATGAACAAGGATGAACAATGAAAAGGATGCTTCAAACAATACTTCAATCTCAAGTCTTCAATCTTGTTTACAACCCCAAATGAAGAAGGAATCCAAGTAGAAATTTCCCTAACTACTCACTAATTATCTCCTAATTACTACCTAAGAGCTAGGTAAAACCTAGCTAAGAGCTAGATTCCAACTCCCTAATAAAATCGTCACTTAGAGTATATATACAAGGCATGGTTGTTGCTCAAAACACTATCGTTTTGGCTGACAGAAACGTGTGAAAACCCAGGCCGTCACGGGCGCGACGGTGAGAAGTATGCCCAGGCAATTCCAGTTTAGCGATAGGTCGTGGCTGCTACAGAATACGTCGCAGGCGCAACGATCTGGAAAACTGAAGTTCTTCCGCTACTTTTCGTGGGCGTCACAATGGCTGTAGCACCCGCGACGCCTTCCTGCCTCCTCCCCTTTTTGCTTCCTTCCTTAGGCTGTAGCGCCCGCTACAAGGGTTATAGTGGGTGCTACGCCTCTGTTTTGCTTCAAAGTGAGGGAAAGATTTCCTGGGACAACTCCGATTCGCTTCTCGGCTCGGCTTGGCTCGGGAAATCGCTCGGGATTCCCTAAAAAGCCTCGATTTAGCTCAAATGCCTTGTTTTTACTCATGCAGTGCGAAAACTTACAAAAACAACTAAAAAGCTAGTGAAAACGATGAAAAAGACTCGGAATCGAGCCAAAATGTTAAGCCCAAAGGTGTTATTTAGGCCTAAAACCGGGGCTAAACACCAACCACTTACAAATTGATCTTCACTATACTTGGGACAAGATCACTGAGGGTTCTTGTAACTCATTATGTTTCTTCTACTGAGCAAGTGGCTGATCTCCTCACCAAGCCCCTAGGTGAAGCACAACATCGTTATTTGGCTTCAAGGATGAGATTGTTGGATTCTCCTCCAATTTCACCTTGAGGAGGAGATGTGAAGTTAGTTAGTTCTGTAAAATAGTTTGTTGCCGTTTGTTAGAAGTTTGTTATGCATGCCAACTCAGATATCTCCTTGTTTACATTTGTGTATATATGTAGTGCTAGCCTTGTGCATGCATATATCAATATACAGAAATCTTCTCAATTTCTTCTTCTTTTCCTTTCCTCTGTCTTCCTTCTTTGAACTAGAATTTCTTGGGTTTACCAAACCCTACCGCCTTTGATGTATTATAAGATTACAAATGTTGTCCTCCCTCAACCTGTCACGACGAAATAAGGGGGAAAAAACGGCAAAAGGAAATTATTTGGTAAAGCATGATGTAAGATATCCTTCACCTTGACAAAAATTATGCTATCCCCTTCATGAGTTCACTATGATCATTGTCACTTTTTGTTTTTAGTTTTTTTTTTTTTTTGGTATATACTCGGGAAGCTTCATCATCATTTAGTAGCATTATTTTGGAATCAATTGAAGTTCAAATGCTTCATCTTTATGATACATTTTGTTATAGAACATCAAAAACAAAATATTTAAATTACTGTTAGTTTTCTTTTTTGAGGAAAAATTACTGTTAGTTTTCAATAATGAATAAAATTCAGTCTTTTGAATGTAAACACAAATTCATCTCCTTAATGACAATAGTGGCCATCAGGCAGAGAAAAATTATACTACCTCCGTCCCAAAATATATGTCCTTTGGCAAAATTTTGATCATTGATTATTCTCAAATTACAATAAGTTACGATATGAAATTATCACGATTAGAAAGATACCTTAGTAAATATTACAATCACGGTAATTTCATATCGTAACTCGTTGTAATTTGAGAATAATCAACGGTCAAAATTTTGTCAAATGACAAATATTTTGGAACGGAGATACTAGATATAGAATACTATAGGGGGTGTTTTTGGCGAAAATCCCAATGTATTCAGAGCGTCAAGGAGGAGGAAATAGATTAAAATCTAAAAAACAACCGCTTTATTCCTTGATTCATCTTTGAGTTTGGAAAGAGCAAATAAAGATGGGCACATTAACAACAACACAGTTCCCGATTCCCCTATAGTTCTCTCTTTTAAGGTCATTGGGAGTTGGCTTTTGGACCAAAAGCCTAAAATCTTCCCCTCTTCCCTTCTTTCATCTCTTTTCTCATCTCTATAATTTTTAGACTATAAAGTTATGGTCAATTTTCTTTGACATAGGCCCACATGCCCTAGGAGCTTTCTAGTTCATAGACACTTCAAAATTTGCTTATGTAATATGAGTTTAATTTTTCAATAGCTTGTAGTTTTGGAGTAATTTGAAAAAAAATTAGAATGAGAACAAATTTTAAGCTAGAAAACATCAAATCCATATACAAAAATCCTAAAGTTTGAAGCAATATAATATTAATTTATATACTAAAGTTTTATAAATATTTTTAAGTAGTGCTAATGCTTGATTTTTGTTGATGATGAGGGCTGATTGAGACTTTTTACCCTCTTAATAAAAAAAAGGTAGGGATTATTGTAGTTGTACAAAAACTCTCAACACTTGAAGAAATGCAACTTTATCATTTATTCATTCTCTAACCAGACTGTGGCAAGTCTGGAACATGCCTTGCCCAAAATTAAATTAATCTTTGAGCCTAATTCAAGTTCCTTCTAAAATAACTCTGACACTCTATGTTTTCAAAAAAAAAAAAAACCTTGAACAAAAAGTTATGAAATAAATAAACTTGCTTTGGATATTCGAGATGAAACAAATAAATATATTAACATAGTGCTTCATCTGTCCCTAAGTAAGTGCTAATTAGACTAAGTTTTGACAAACGGAAGTAGTAGTAATGTAGCGATAATCAATCATACTATACTGTCAATAATTAATAAAAAAAAGGAGTTGAGGCCAAGGTTTTGATTTGAGGAACCATACATAATAATTGTCTATAAGATTGAAATTAGAGTTGGCCAAACTGACCTAAATGGAGTTACTCGAAGCTAAGTCTAAAATGCCAAAATAGTTAATATGTACTTGAATTTCATGTTGACCTAAGCTAATCAAACTTAGTATAAATATTTTCTTAAAAATTATGGATTTTCATAAGAAAAGGTTATTGGAAAAAAACAAAATAAAAAATTCTCTAATTAATTAACCCAAATAAAAAAAAGAGCTAATCCAAACCATAACTGAGTGAATCTTACTGAGTTGAATATTCATGACTCAACCCTAAATCATAGCAATAATTAGATTAGCAAGCCAAATTGAAACTACACATCAAATGGTGAGAAGCAAGGGATGGCACTGTAGGGACCAAAAATGAGGAAATTTGAAATCGACAATCCCAATCATCCACCTTCACCTTCACCTTCACCTTCACCTTCACCTTGACAATACCTTTTATTGAAGAAAACAACTCCTTTACCAAGATTAAAACAAAAGAGAGATCATCCCCAAGATTTTGTCATGCCCTTGAGTTTTGAGGGAGGTGTTGGTTTCTAGGGCTAATTCCCCATGAAGAATCAAATAATACTATATATGTATGCTTTCCATACATTCCCATAGAAAGAAGAGACCCATCCCTAAATATCATGTCCTAATCAAATTTTCTATTCAAACATAGGAAACCGAGAGAAAGAGAGAGAGAGAGAGAGACTTTATTTTTGGTGCAAGGAAGATGCAGTCCACTTTTTCTACAACTAAATCCACTTTGGCCCCTCAAAATTTTGCCTCATCCTCAAGAAAAGCATTTCCCCTCTTATATTTCCCTCCCTCACCTTTTACTAAATTCATGATCATGAAAACCATAAGATTTTACTACACGTACGTTTCTCTGCTTAAACACTTGTCCCTTTACACTTGTTACTAAAACAGCCATACCTTACTTTTCTTCCTCTTCCTCAAGATATACATATCATATCCTGTTTAGCAAGGATAAAGATTGAATACACTCATACAGTTCGTAGCTAGAATAGATCCATCTATTTCATGATCATGAGGTCACAAGGTTGCACAATCCAACAAGCTCTGACTTCAGAGGCGGCGGCGGTAGTAAAGCAAGCGGTGGCGCTGGCCAAGAGACGGGGCCATGCCCAAGTGACCCCACTCCACGTGGCCCAAACCATGCTGTCAGCCTCATCTGGCCTGTTTCGGGCTGCCTGCCTTCAGGCCAACTCCCACCCCCTTCACTGCCGTGCCTTGGAGCTGTGCTTCAACGTCGCCCTACAGAGACTACCCACATCCAACTCCGGCCCCATGCTTGGCCCGCTCTCCGGCCCGCTCCACCAGCCCACCATAGCCAACGCTCTCGTGGCAGCCTTCAAGCGGGCCCAGGCCCACCAGAGGCGAGGAGCTATCGAGAACAACCAGCAACAGCAACCCATCCTCGCTGTAAAGATCGAGCTTGAGCAGCTTATCATCTCCATCCTCGATGATCCCAGTGTGAGTAGAGTTATGAAGGAAGCTGGATTTTCCAGTCCCTTGGTTAAAGCCAAGGTAGAGCAAGCTGTTTCCATGGAGTTAGGCTCTCAAAATCAAGCTCCAAATAACAGTACTAGCATCAACACCAAGCCTACCGTGGTGGGGATCACTACAAAAGCTAGACCCTCTCATCAAAATGAAGATGCCATAAGTGTGATTAATAGTTTGATGGATAGCAGGAAGAAAAATACTGTGGTTGTTGGGGAGTGTCTTGAAACCCTAGAGGGTTTGGTGGGAGAAGTGATGAATAGAGTAGAAAATGGTGAAGTTCCTGAGGGTTTGAAAGGGGTCAAGTTTGTCAAAATGAGTCTCTCTTCATTTGGGCATCTCTCGAGGGAAGAAGTAGATCATAAGATTAGTGAGCTTAAGTGTGTTATTAAGAGTTACAATGGAGGGGTCATCTTGTACTTGGATGACCTTAAGTCCGCAATCGAGTTTCAGGCTAATCATAGTGACATACTTAGAGATCAGCAACACCAACCAAGGTGGAACTACTATTATTGCCCTATTGAGCAAGTAATCATGGAGATCAGGAATTGGGTTTGTGAGCATGACAAGGGATCCAAACAGTTGTGGCTTCTTGGAATCGCGACGTTTCAGACTTACATGAAATGTCGAAGTGGAGAACCTTCATTGGAAAGCATATGGGACCTTCATGCCATCACTATTCCTGCTGGTAGCTTGGCCTTAAGTCTCGTCCCTGACAGGTATAACTTATGCTCTGACTAATTTCTTCTTTAATATTTAGTATACTTAAAAATACTAATTTAACGGAAAAAAAAGTATACATCTGTTTGAAGATTTTGGTATCCTTGATGCAGCCTACCCCTTATCGTCCGCCCCCCCCCCCCCCCACCTTAATCAGAAAGTAAAAGAAAATAAGAAGCCTTTTCAAACAGTACTACGTATATGAAAGATGATTTAATTTGCAATATCGATCATCAATTGATGCATTCAATAACTAAGAGACTGATATGTAACATTTGAACAAACATGCATGAATACTTAGAGTGTTGCTTGTATTTGAAAATATAATTACGATAATTATATATTGTTAGGTTAATTAGGTTGAGATTTAACGTAATGTTAATTGAGTTGATGCTTTATCCATTGTTTCATCCGTATTGCTTATTGAGTGACTTGCATTTACAAAGTCCATTGAGGAGCAAGAAGGGTGAAATCAATGGAAGTAGTTGGCTAATGCTGGATAGAGGAGGTGGGGGCGGAGACCATAGTTATTATCTCGGTTGCAACACGAGTTTGGAAGGGAGAAGCCATAGTACTACTGGTTGTATCAGTGAGTCCACCACCTCGAGTCTTCCTCCATGGCTCCAACAGTACAAAGATGAGAAAAGCAAAAGAGAGAGTAATAATGATCAGGTAATTATCTTTACTCTATGATGCTAAACTTTACCAGGCAAATTTTCAAACTAAACCAAGTTAGTCTTAACAAAAGTCACTCATTTGTCACCCTTTTCTTTTTTTTCATGCTAGGACTCTGTGCCTGCTAAAGACTTGAAAAGATGGGGCTCATTTTGCACTTCTTCCAACCAAGTTTCTCAAACTCAACCATCATCGTCGTCGTCATTTGAGAGATCTCTGAGCTTCTCTTCTATTTCACCATCTTCAACCTTGAACTTTTCATCATATGAGAACAATTACTTGAAATCACAGCATACCCTTCAAAGCTTCGAGTCTAAGAATTTTTGGGTCAGTGAGGTGCCAAATAGTAGTCATGAGCACAAGGATATGAACCCACAACAAAGGCAAACCATGCTCCCCGTTTCCTCAAATCCTTGTTCAACCCCCACATCTACTTGTTCACGTGAAATTAGAGATCAGATGGAATCACGATGCGTACTTCCGAGGTTCAGCGAATACAATGCAGAGAACCTTAGGAAACTCTGCAATGCACTAGAGGAAAAGGCTCCATCGCAAAAGGACATAGTGTTTGACATTGCGAGCACCATACTACGTTGTAGATCAGGAATGGTTGGAAGGAAAGGGAAACATGTTTCCAAGGATAACAATGGAAATAGTAGTAAGGAAGAGACATGGTTGTTGTTTCAAGGCGGTGATGTGGATTCGAAAGAGAAGATGGCAAGGGAATTGGCAAGGCTCATTTTTGGTTCACAAGACAACTTTGTTTCAATTGGGCTTAGTAGTTTCTCTTCTACAAGGGTTGATTCCTCAGAAGATAGAAACAAGAGGGTAAGAGATGAGCAAAATTGTAGCTACATAGAAAGATTTGCTGAAGCAGTGTCCAACAATCCACATAAGGTGTTCTTCCTTGAGGATATTGAGCAAGTAGATTACTCATCGCAAATGGGGATTAAGAAGGCAATTGAAAGCGGAGGAATCACAAAGTGTTTGGGTGGGAAAGAGGCTAGTTTTTGTGATGCAATCATCATTTTGAGTTGTGAAAGATTTAGGTCAAGATCAAGGGCATGCTCTCCCTCTACCAAGCACAAAGCAGAAGTCTCATCTAATGAAGATGATATGCCCAGCTCTAGCATCTCATTAGATTTAAACATCTGTATCAACGGGTGTGAGGAAAATGATGACGGTGACCCTCTTCAAGGTCAGTCCATGGATGACATAGGCCTCCTTGCTTCTGTAGATAGATGTATTTTCTTCAAAAATAGTCGAGATTAACAGGATGAGCATTATGGTTACAAGAAAAAATGGTGAAACTTGTATAGCTAGTTATGTTGGCTATAACTTTGTAAGGTAGATTATATTTGTGTCCCACTTTTCTTTGTTTCATTCCATTTGTTGGCCACAATCAGAACCTTCTACCTTAACCACTTCATATGCTACTTGCATGTACATATACTACAATTCCTTCAACTAGCATTTTCCTTTTTTGTTTCGTTTGCGCAATAACCCCACTCTTAAAAAAAAAAAAAAAAAGGACAATGGTACGAGTATAGTTCTTGTTTTTGATAAAATTAATATTTATTATAGTTTTTACACCAATTTTTTTGATATATATATATGTTACTCTCTTCTTTTTTACTTTTACGGTCTCTAATATCACTTTTTAATTGATAATTTCTTACTTGATATATTATTAACAATTGCAATATTACACTTTTGTGATAATATTTTTTGTTACAAATCAAATGGTGGTAATTTTATATAGCAACTCATTGTATATATTCGGAAATTTATGGTTAAAGCGTTTGAATTTTGTGTGCACAATTTTTAAAGACGACAATTAATATGGAACGAAGGGAATATTAATCTATTAATTATGTTAAAACAAAACCCAAATGAATGACAAGCTGCTATGCATGAACCACCAAACCTGTTAACCACCAAAATACTATTCAATAAAGAAAATTTGTTTAAACAACCTTTCAATTTCTTAACTAATTACTACTCTCATAATATGATAGATCAGTTACAGAAAAAACATTCACGCACTCAGTTACTATGAAGAAGAAGAAGAAGAAGAAGAAGAAGAAAGAAGAAAGAAGAAAGAAGAGCAAAGGACAGGAAATGGAAAAAAAGTAAGAATTTAATTATTATTTTAAAAAAATGAATAGCTAGCAAATAAATAAGAGTGATAAAGTAGGAAAAGCGTATTAGTAATTTGGTTCATTTGACCAAAATAATAAGGAAATGTAATAGGTTACAAGTTCTACTCTACACAGCCAATATATACTTTCATTTCTTTAATCCATTTCACCAATTTTTTTTATTTTTCAAAATTTCTTTTGATTGAATTACTTTTCCAACTTTTATGAAAAAATTAAGAAAATAAAAATAAATATCATAAAAATATTAAATCAATAATTATTACGTGAAGCAATGAAGCTACTGTTGGATGTGGAGACCAAAATAGGAGAAGAGGAGGAAGAAAGGGAGGAAGAAGGAGAGCACCAGCAGCGTCACAAGAGACGCTACTAGCGTCTCGACCGCGCCTCCGAAGAAAGGCGCTGCCAGCATCGGTCAGTTGCTACCAACGGCCTGTCCAGAAGTATGCTCGAGCTGCACGCTACCAGTGCCTATGGGCGCTACTAACGCCTGGTGACAGCCGCCTGCTGTTTTTTATGGGCCGTGACTGATGGCCCACGACCGTATTTTCTTTGTACGGCTAACTTCTGTGTTTAGGTTATTATTGTAACCTAGTTCCCCCCTTGTACCACGAGTATAAATTGGCTCCAGGTTCTCCTATTATGCATCCCAGAAAGAATCCCAGAGCATCCCAAAGAGTATTTCAGTTAGAATTGGGATCAAGTGAGACAGAGAGAAACACAATCATTGTATTGTAATCCTCATATTACTAGTGCATCGATTCCGTGGATTTTTTTCCCGTTTTGGGTTTTTTCCACGTTAAACCTCCAGTGTCAAATTTGTTATTTCTTTTCCGCTCTTATCTTTCATTGTTTGTGGTTGCTTGAGTGCTCTTCGATCCTAACAACTGGTATCAGAGCCTGTAGGGTTGGTGAAAGAGAACTCGCTTTCAAACAATGGCGAGAGATATCAGATATGTATGAAATTGAGAAATTTGATGGATCTGACTTCACCTACTGGAAGCTGCAGATTGAGGATCTGCTGTACTCAAAGTCGCTACATGTTCTACTGTTGGAGACGAAGCCAGAAAAAATGGAGCAGTCTGCATACGATCTGTTGGATCGACAGGCGATGTCCTTGATCAGGATGTCATTGGCTCGGAACTTCAGGTTTAACTCATGGAGAAAAAGACAACGAAGGAATTGTTAAAGGCACTAGAGGAGATTGATGTATGAGAAGCCCAGCGCAACAAATCAGGTATATTTGTTCACCAAATTAACCAGCTGTAAGATGGCTGAGGGTGGGGATGTAGGTGATCATACTAATGAGATTACTAAGATTTTATCACAACTTGCTTCATTAAAGATGACTTTTGCTGAAAATGTCAAAGCTTGCATATTGTTGTCTTCTATGTCTGATTCTTGGAAAACCCTTGTAACTGCTATTAGTAGTACTAAGGATACTGACGAGATGAAATTTGATGAGGTCAAGTCTGTATTGCTTAATGAGGGCCTTCGTAGGAAGAATTATGGTGAGGAGTCTTCAGAAAGTGCCTTAAGTGTCAGGAGTAGAAAGAACAATAAGAATTCGAATAATTCCAGGGGAGACAAGCCTAGGGACATAAGTGAAGTTGTGTGTTATGGTTGTGGTGATATAAGGGTCATTTTAAGAGGGATTGCCCTAAACCTAGGAAGGGGAAGGGTAATGATGACCAGGACTCTATTAACTCTGCGGTAGACCTTTGTGAATCCCAGAGTCGGATCTAAGCGTTGGCTAGGTAAGCGTCCTGTAGTAAGATTATGTTACGTCCGTTAATTATTTCTATGTTTAAATTGTTAACACTTGAGCTAGTAGAACCGTCAAGGGATTATTAAGGGTAATATAGTATTTTCTACGTGCATGGTTATGAATGGGGATAGGGGTATTTTGGTAAATTACATGTTAATAATTGATGATTATGTGTTAGTTTTTATTTAGTTAATTATGTGTCTTTTTTTAG
Source organism: Portulaca oleracea (assembly GCA_029582165.1). Taxonomy (NCBI): domain Eukaryota; kingdom Viridiplantae; phylum Streptophyta; class Magnoliopsida; order Caryophyllales; family Portulacaceae; genus Portulaca; species Portulaca oleracea. The sequence goes on from CM055871.1 coordinate 28,513,927, forward strand.
TATTATTATCATTATTATTATAATTATTAGTATTATTATTATTTGCAAAATTAAAAATCATATTTTTCCTATTTACTATTTTTGGTTTCCGATTAGTGGAGCTTCCCCTCCTTGTTAGGTGTTGCTTTGATTAAATAAAATGATATAATACAATTACTTAACCTTAATTAGCTTAAACCTACAAACCCTAAACCTTAATCTCTCCCTACCTCTCTTTCTCTCTCTGTGTAATCGCCCCACCGCAACCAACCACCGCGCCTCCACCTGCAAACCGTCGGAGAACGCCACCGATCACCCCCAACCACCATTGCAATCATCACACCCTCCTTCTCTCTCTATTCCTTTCCCTTCGTTCCTCTCTCTCTCACCGTTGTCTGCCCGCCGTGCGCCACCACCATCGCTGCCCAGCCGTCGCCGACAACCACCGTCGATCCCCGGTGCACCCTCGACCGTCGCACCATCGTCGCCGCCTGTCGGAGTCGCCATCGCTGCCCAGAATGCGAGGGACGAAGGTGTGCTGCTGCTATAGAGTCAACCCAGCGCAACGACGACCACCGCGACTCCCGACCACCGTAACCCCACCGTCCGGCGACCATCCAGACGCACTCCGTCCCAGCCCTGTCCCCGTTTTCCCCGTCCCTATCCCCGAATCTCCGTCCCCGGAAATTTTAAAATTACCAAATAACCTTTATTCTAATTAAATATATCTATTAATTGCAAGGATAAAGTAGTATTTTTTTTTCCGAATAACACTTGTTGATGTATTATTGTTTGAATTTGATGTATTATTGCTTGAGCAAGTTAAGTACGTTGTATTTTGAACAGATTAAAAATCGAGTCCGATTAAAATTTGGTTAGATTTTGGATAGCTTTAGAAAATCAGGTTGTGATAGTTTAATTTGAGATTTTTATAACTACATTTACCAAACGCATCAAATCAGGTTGTGATAGTTTAATTTGAGATTTTTATGCTTAAAGGCTCACTCTACTTTATTCTTTTTTTGTTGAAATTTGTACTTAGTCTAAAACTCTAGGCATTGCAACGATCACTTTATATGCACAAACACCAATTGGTTCAAAATTCACATACCATTGAAACTAGCCCACAAAAAACTAGCCAACGGTAACTAAAACACCTTCGACAACGAATTACGGACACAACCAACAACAATCACAGGAATAGCCATTGATACAATGATAAGACAAGCAAGCAACAATATATACAATTGAACAGGAAATTAGACCCAAATTTGTAGTTCACTACTGATGCATAAACAGAGCAGAGAGCCGAAGAAAGCAGAAGATGAATCAAGAATTACTGTACAAAGCAGAGAACCGAAGAAATAAAAGAGTCGAAGAGATGACATATGACATCACGACAGCGAGCACATGGCAGACAACGCGGTGAGCAACGTTTCAATTGAGTGTGATAGAGAAGAGAGTAATAGGGCGATCGAGCGTGATAGAGAAGAATTCAGTTCGTAATAGAGCGTGATAGAGAGAGAGAGAGCCAGAGAGCCACTTTTTCAATTTTGTTAAATTTGTGTATTTGTAATTTTTAATAGTTTTGGCGCCTATGTGTTTAGATAAATACCAATATTTTGTTAAATTCGTGAGGGCTCGTGAGCCTAACTTTTCAGGCTCGCCAAGCTCGTGAGCTGAGCTCAAGCTTGCAATGTAGCTCATGAGTCAAGCCTCGAGCATGCCAAGTTCGGGCTCGGCTCGGCTCGGCTCTTTGCCAGCCCTACTCTTAAGAAATTGTACACTCAAATTTATAAAATTTTAATAATAAATTTATTGATATTTATCATGATCTGAAGCGAAAACTACTATCATAAAAACATAATATTGCAATTATATTGTTAATAAAATATTATATGAAAACTATTAATAAAATAAAAACATTAGAGATTGTAAAATTAACAAAATGATATATGGAACTGAAGGTATGTCAAGGAAAAAAAAAAAGAACACTGTAGCCTTCGAAGCATGAGGGAATTATGACAAGTTGTGATGATTAGTCAACTACTAATATATTTCACTCCTACAGTCCACCTGGCTACTGCTTGGTGTTTCCAAGGTAATTGTAGTCAATCTCCTTAAAAACTCTAAATCTAAACAACCATCCAAATTCCAACACCACTCTCTCTCTCTCTCTCTCTCTTCACTGGTACTCTACTCAAAAAAAGTAGCACGCCTAGCTCCAAGCAGAAGAAACTCAAAAATGAGGAGGTTAAGCAAGCTGGGTATGACACTCACTTTAGTGTTCTCCATCCTCCTCCTGGCCCTCGTCGCCGAGATCCTGTACCTGATGTGGCGACGCCGAAAACTCCTCCGTATGAACCGCACCCGCATCGAACCCACCGGAGCCGTCCTGGCTACATCGCTGAAGCAGGCGGAGGAAATTCATGGGGCTTCAAGGGTCCTCTTCACCATCAATGAGGAAGAAAGAGAGGAACTGGAAGCTGAGGAGCCAGAGACAAAAACAGAGACTACTATTCTCTCTGGAGAGTTGCCGGAGTTTTCTGATTTTGAGGCTGAGCCGCCTTTCTTGACGCCCTCTGCCTCGCCGCCTTACTATACCCCGACTTCGTCCCCCGGAAGAGAAACAAATTAATTACGGCAGCCGCCGGGATGTTTGTAGGAACAACGAACAACTGGGTAGTTACTTATTAGTGCTATAGTTTAGCTGTAGTCATTGTAAAGCAGGAGGGTAGTTGTAGGGTATTAATTGTTGCCTCTTACCTTCTCAAGGAATTGAAAATTCTTGACATTGATGTATTGGACCTGCTCCTTTTTTTCCTTCTTTACCGTAGCTTTCGGGCATTGGATGCTGCTTTGCCCTATGTTAGGAAGGAGTATATTATTGCCAGCATTTTTATTTCAATTAAGTTAATTATAATTTGCTTATTAGCTTAGAGAATCTTAAAATACATACAGAATCAATTATATATGTTTTCTTAAGTTGATCCCTTGATACTCCTCGGTATATACCTATCTTTTACCATTTTTGTAGGGGGAGGTTTGTGATAGTTAACTTTTTTTTTTATTACCGTAGTTAAATTTAATATTAGTCATAGATTATAAATAGAGTAATATCAATCGTAGATTTGATTTTTATTAATCTTACGTAAATGATATTATTTTTTTATTATTGTTAAGTTAATATTATTTTATTGCGTAATTTGGTATATAAAATATTCTAATTTAAGTAAAAAATCTTTTGTTATCTTATCATAGATAATATTTGTCTATCCATAGGCCCTGTTCTTTTCTGCGGTTGGCAAACTGCGGTGCCACAGCCTATCGCAGTTTGTCACAACCCACTACAAATTACTTTTTCATAATTCCCAATACAATATTTATATATATATAGAAAAAACACACCACAACATACCAATAACCCGCCACAATTACACCATAACCCACCACAATTTGACCACACCATACCACAGAATGCCGAAGAATACCATATAAAAGAACAGAGAAATGTTCATTTGTATAAACACTAACATTATACCATCACAAAGCAATTACTTGTCAAATGGTGGGTTAGGGAGTTTGTATCAGCTTTGGTCACCGGTTTTGAGGTTTGGTGGTCATAATTTTAGGTTCCAATATTTAAACTTTTCGTTAATTCTTATATGCAACATAAATATGTTTATATTGATGTAATTAACTTATAATAAAACAAGTTATCATATATGTTTATAAATTATTATTTATTTCGTTATAAAAGCCGTATGTTTTTATATTTGATGTGAATGACAAATTAAATATCTATCAAATTCATTTATGTTGCTCTTTATCTTTTACAAAACTATGTCAATAAAAGTTTTAAAAAAATGTTTCATATGTTTATCGATGATATACAACCATACATATATTTGAGTTTTGTTACAAAACATTTTGCATTTCATAAACCTTGCAACTCTTGCCTCGTTTTTTCATGATGCCATTTCACCGCAATGCCACAACCCACCACAAAATACCATTCTACCATAATTCTTCACAACCCATCACAAATTACTTTTTCACAATTACCAGTACAATATTTATATATATATATACAAAAAACTCACCACAACATACCAATAACCCGCCACAATTACACCACAACCCGCCACAATTTCACCACGCCTTACCGCGTCATACCGCAGAATACCGCATAAAAGAACAGGGCTTGAATATTTTCCTATTCTTTGGGGATTCCTTCCTTGAACCACCATTGTTGTAAGCTTGAAATCTATCATATTGCTTTATTATACTAGTACCATATTCTTTTCTACGGTCGGTTAAGTGGTTGTACAGATAAGTTACTAAATTGTGGATAAGAAACAAAAAATCATGTAATTGATTTTCCAAAAAATCAATTAAATACACATGGGTAAATTATAGAAATAAAAAATTAAAAAAGAAATTGATTGTTCACTTAGCATGTCACATCAGTACCATGGGACTTCTTTTCTCTCATAAATTGGGACTTCATGATCCTAATATCTTTCACAATCAATTTTTAAATTTTGAGTGATCAATAACCCAATTTATTATCAAAAAATTGTTTATGGTCCTGGACTAGTAAAATTTAATCAGGGCCAATATCAACCGAGAACGGCCCAAGGCAAATTTAAACTGACTCGAAACTTGCCAATTGACCCAATTGTCCAATCTAAATACACCCCAACGTATGACATTTTGCTTTTGCATCTGTGAAATTTCATTTCACGTAATTTTGCATTCCTAATTCCTTTTGCTGTGCATCCCTGTGGTAAATTGGGTTATTCCTTGGGCATTTTGGAAAATTTATAATTGATTCTATTTAATTTTTTTCTAAAAAAATCATGTAATACTAATATGTATATTAATGTGTATATGTTTATATTGATGACTCTTCTTTTTTTCTTTTTTTTCCATATGCAATATTCTTTTTTTCTTTATTTTTTTTAAATAAGAAAACTATTCTTTTTATTTTTCTTTATTGCTTTTTTCTTTTTAAATATAACATCGGTAATATTTTCAACAATACGTATGGTTTACTTACATCCCATGCAATGCATGAGTCTAAGTACTAGTTTATATTTAAAAGAGATAATTCTTCTAATATATAATCAGTTCTTTAAATTTTTTTATACATAATTAGGCTACTGTATTAAATTGGACAACTTTACGTCTAAACCCATTTTTGGGGGACGAATATGGGCAAATTTATTCGAATTCGGATTTTATATCACTACCTACTTGAGAGTTTAACAAAAAAACCCCAGTATCAAACTAAATAAGGAATTTTCTCTCTCGGGTTTTTCTCTCTCCTCCATGCAACCTAGGGTTTCAAACAACTTCCATCGACCGCGGGCCCAGCCATTGAGAGGCCCACTGCTGCCGCCATCGAAGAACTCTGTGCCGTCAGACTGCACTATGAAAGATGTCCACCAAGTCAACCAACCAAACGGGCAGAAGAGACGCTTGGAGGGCTTTGACCATGACCAACGACCAGGAGGGGTCTGGAGGGCCAAAGAGGACGCCACGTCGTAGGGGGGGACCGGTCCAATGATAGCCAGCCCGATGCCGGAGACTAGGGGTGGGGTTTTTGGATTTTGAAAATCTAAACCGAAACCGCAAAACCAGTTAATCGCTTTGAAATCTGGAATCCTAAACTAAACTGAAACCGCCGGTTAACTGCATATTATATGGGTTAACCGCGGTTTAAGGTTAACCGTGGCAAAAGATATTTACTTTCTCAGTTTCCCACTTGAAATTTTAAAAAAAAATTTAAAACTCACTCATTTTTTACCACTGTAGCGGCACACAATAGAGCCTCAGACCTAGGATTTTTTTCGTTCATTAAAACCGATTAACCATGGTTAACCGTTTTAGAAAATTTCAAAACCTAAACCTAAAACGATCAAACCGGCTTGGTTAACTGAAATCATTTTCACACAAAAAATCAATTCGATTAACCGATCAAACCGGTTTGATTTTACCGGTTTATCGGTTTGATTTTTGGTTTAGGTTTTTTGTGCCCACCCCTACCGGAAACGGGCAGAACCAGCCACCAACAACGTCTATGACATGTCAGGTGTCCTACCGATTTGCCCTAAATGCAAATAATCCCTATTTAGGGTTTAATGTTAGTAATAATTTCTTATGAAATAATGGAGTTGATGAGGATGATCCCCCCTCTAATGACGATGAAATCTCTGAGAATGATGACCCTCTTTGTCTGACTATTACTTTAACTGCTGAAGAGAAAAGACAACTTTGTGCCCCCTGGAGTCATGCCCTTATTGTCCACTTGTTTGATAGGGGAATAGGGTTTGGTTACCTTAGGAAAAATCCTTCGCACTAAATGGGCAATCAGGGGGATTTCGCCTTTATTGATATTGATAATGACTATTATATTGTGAGATTCTCTTGCTTGGATGACTATGAACATGTGTTAGTAGATGGTCCTTTGATGATTGTCGATAATTACTTAGTGATCCGTAAGTGGGTCCCGAACTTTATCGCTGATAGTGACACGATATCCACCCTGGCAGTGTGGGTTCGAATCCCAAACTTGAGTGTGGAATACTTTCATAAGCACTTTTTACATCAGAAAATTGGGGCAAAAAAAGGAAAGATTATGAGACTTGACCAAACGACCGCCAATGTGGAAAGTGGACAATTTACTAGGGTCTATGTGGAGGTAGATCTGACCAAGCCTCTGCTCTCGAAGTTCCATCTGAATAGAAAGGTCTACAGAATTATGTATGAGGGTCTCAAAATATATGATATGCTTCCATTGTGGGAAGCAGGGACATCGGGAAGAAGTGTGCCCAAAAAAGTACCTCCCTGCTATGGAATCGAAAGTGTCGGGAGAATTCGCCACGAAGCCTCCCGAAGAAACAAAGCAACATGGAAGGTGGATGAAGGTTAACAAACTGTACAAGAAGAAACCAAAGGAGAGGACTAATGATGGAGCTAGGGCCCACAAGGGTCAAACCAGAAACGGAGGGGTCCTTGAGGTGAGGAAGGAAGCGACTAACACTGGGTTTGTGGGACAGCAACCAGCCCCCACACAGCCCAATCTCAAGAGAAGTTTGCCAGAGACCAAGGGCTCAGGATCCTGCTTTACAAACAGGAGAGCACAAACAGAATTGTTGATGATAGCGGGAACCCTGATGTTGATGGGTCATCCCCTATCCATTTACAAGAGGTGGAGGCCCTTCACAAAGTCGAGGTTATGGTGATGGGTAAGGAAAACATTCCTCAGGCTCCAACAAGCAACTCCCTACCTGTGGGAAAGGGAAACAACATGCAATGGGTGAGTAATCCTACGAAGAATCATGAAAGGACCTCAGCGGGATCGAGGACACCCGTGACACCCATCAACGAAGTAGAAGTAGTTACGAATTTCAAAGTCACCTGGGAGGATTTCGTTCAGAAAGAACCCCATGTCCTAAAAAGTGTGGAGAGTAGTGGTAGGGGACGCTCGTAGCTCCCAAATAAAGCCCCCTCAAAAGGGACTGGAAGGGTGGACACACAAGGGGGATAAAGGGAACAACATCCCCCGGTGCGGGGGACCCACTCCCAAGATGAAACACACAAAATCGCGAGAGGGCTAGTTGGAGAGCAAATAGTGCCAAGGAGCTAGAAAACCTTTGGGTTTTTCTTCTCCTTTTGGGTTTCTATGATGAATACTCCAACCATAGTAACTATTAACTTATCTGAGGAGGGGGTTGATTGCCCTGAGTTTATATGCTTTTTATGGAATGTTCGAGGTGCAGGTAACAAGGATTTCCTAACCACCTACCATGAGATATGAAGATACACCATCCTCTTTGGTAGGGCTTCTTTAGACCCATATTAGGAGTGACCCGGCGAATCGGGTTTGCCGTAAGTTAGGGTTTGACAACTGGTTCAGAGTCAAGGCTCGTGGTATTAAAGGAGGAATTAGCTTCTTTGGAACGAGCATGAACTCTCTATCAATATCTTCGAGGTGTCCAACCAATTCTTAGTTGTAGAGGTGAATTGCAACCGAGCTTCCTAACCCTATGAAACACTAACCAACCAAAAGTATCCCCTCACACTTATATATTAGTTTTCTTTTACTACTTCCTCATTTTTCTCCTCAACAACCTACCTACCAACAACCCATCCCACAACCTCAAACCTCTCAACCATCCCAAGAATCTAATGTAGAGAAGTTGTTGTAGCAAATTATGGCAAACTAGGAAAATGACAGGGCTCAACTCAAAAGCTTTGAGATCCAATTGACCCAAGTTGCCTAGAAAAAACATCTTCCTCAAACACTCCAAACTCAACCTGTCCAAAGGGTGCATGTGAATGCTATCACCCGACGAAGTGGGAAGGAGATTGTGGGGCCCATGTTGGAGCAGGAGAGTTCTTTAGGGGAGAAAGTGGGGGATGAGAGGGATGTAGAGGAAGAAGAGGATGTGGGGGTTGAACAAGCTAGTGTTGAGGAGAAGGAGGAGGAAGTAGTGATTGAGAGGACTAGTGATGAGAAAATGGAAGAGTTGGGTGAGAGAGTGAAACCAAAGGGTAGAGTGGAGAAAGGGAAAGAGATTTTGAAGGAAGATGATCATGAGCGACCCACAGAGCAACTTAAACAATAACGACTTAAATCAAAGTGAAACCCAAGGGGAGAGTGGAGAAAGGGAAAGAGATTTTGAAGGAAGATGAACAAGCTAGTGAAATGATGCTAAAATTAATTTTTTAATCTTAAACATGTGAATAAATTATTAAGATGATAGAAAATTTATGTATACATTATAAACATAATGTTGTTAGAAACTTGTTTTCATAAAATAAACATGAAAATTTTTATAAAATAATTAAAATTGAAAAAGGTTGGAGAAAATACAAAACATTAGTATTTAGTAATAAATAATTAATAATCACATTAATAAACAATTATAAATTCTAAAATCTAAACAATCACGACATAAATCAAAATAAAGTTGCACTACTTTGTTTTTCACAATAAAGACATTTGTTTACAATTTTTTTTTTATCACAATGTTAATAAAAATTTTATTTTCTTGTTAAATGAAAATACAGAACAATAATATAGGTTTTTTTCATAGGAGTTCTACCCTTTAATATCTCTTAATTTTACTTTAAATTATATTTTATATTGCGATTCATATATTATAATAATAAATTTGGTGGAAGAAAATGTAACAACTGGTTTTTTTAATAAAAAGTTAATGAATAATATTTTAATTATATGAATATATTATTAATATTTTTGTATTATGAGTATATAATTAACTTAATTGAAAAATAAAGAATTTTTTTTATGAACTTACGATCTATGTGTTTGGTGGTGATCTTATTTGTAATTCATTCACATTTTTGAATAAGAAATAATATTTGCTTTTTGTCAATGATCATAACGATCTCAAATTTTTATCTTATACATTGAGACAAATTTTAATACTTTGTATTTTTGCATTCATTTTAATTCCATGTGATGCCAAAATAACTTATGTAATTTTTAGTTTACATTTGATATCGCAATGTTAATAAAGTTTATTTTCTTTTAACAATCATGAAAGAAAACATAGAACAATAATATAAGTTTTTTTTAGGGTATGGGAGTTTTACACTTTATTATCTCTTATATTTTAATTTAATTTAATTTTTTTTATATTGAGTTTCATATATTATAATAGTAAATTTGGTAGAAGAAATACTAAGTAATGATTTTTTTAATTTTTTATGTATAAAATGCTACTGTGTATTATTATTTGTAACCAATATGTAGGATTTTATTTATTTTCGTTGACATTTATCATATGAAAGATTTGATAGCTAATTGACTACCATCATCAACTAATCATTACATGATTTCAACCAAGGTTCAAATCGTGGTGGAAGTAAAATATTTTCTTTTTGGTTAAAAACATATATTTATTCATAAGTTTGGAGTTACATTTGGGAAAGGGAAATTGAAATCTAATAAACCAACCTTTGGGGGTGTTTCGATTTAACGAACCAACCTTGAACTTTAATATTAGATGAACTGACATTAACACTTTATTTTTTCTAACGAACCGCCACCGAGTCCAACTTGCCGGAAGTGTGACGTGGCGGTGGCGGTAGCTTATGTGGCGGTGTTTAAGCAAAAAAAAAAGGAATATTTTTATTAATAATCAACCATTTTCATTTTTTTAAATCCACCTCAGCACCCTACCCATTCTCTTTCTCTCTCTCCCTGTCTATCTCTCCCCCTTTCTCTCCACTCTCCAGCAACAAAAACTCCATTAAAATACTCTCAAAACACATAAACATTCAAACTCTTTCTTCATCAATCATCCCACCTTCATTTGCCCACTGATTTCTGTTTTTCAATCTCCAATATATTTCTCTTATAAAACCTCACTTACCCAGAATAATTCCCAACTCAATCTCACCATTATCAATCAATCCCAATCCACACCCAACAACGTCAAATTTCCCTCTGAAACCTCTCCTCACACTCCTACCTCCCCTGATCATCCTCCTCCTCAAAAAAATCCGACCCACAAAACCAAAAACAAACCCAATCAAACCACCCTCCGTAGAACCCGGCTCGATTCCGCTCCAACCCAGCACGGCGGGGGGCTCTCTGGGCCGGCACTGGCACGGCGGCTGGTGCATATCGGCGCGATGGACATGTTCTCTGTGCCCGGCGACTTCAACCTGACGCTGCTGGACCACCTGATAGCCGAGCCTGAAAATCCGGGTCGGAGCAGAGAACTTCCTGCCATGAACATGGAGTTTCGTCGAGAAAATCCCAGGTGTCTAAAACATGGAGAGGGTCGCTTAGAATAGAGTATTTGAATGAGAGAAGAAGAACCCCATTTGTACTGAGACCTAAACATGGAGATTGATAGAAACGGGTCGGGGCTGGGAGAGAGAGAGAGAGAGAGAGAGAGAGAGAGAGAGAGAGGTTGGGGAGGGTGGGGTCGGGCTGGAGAGTGGAGAGAAAGGGGGAGAGATAGAGAGAGAGAGTGGGAGAGAGAGAAAGAGAGTGGGTGGGGTGTTGAGGTGAATTTAAAAAAAATGAAAATGGTTGATTATTAATATGGCCCATTTTTGTTTTTTTTTTTTTGCTGCTTAAACACCGCCACATAAGCTACCGTCACCGCCACATCACACTTCCGATGAGTTGGACTCGGTGGCGGTTCGTTAGAAAAAATAAAGTGTTAAGGCCAGGTCGTCTAATATTACAGTTCAAGGTTGGTTCGTTGAATCAAAGCACCCCCAAAAGTTGGTTTATTAGATTCCAATTTTCCTTTGGGAAAACCTAACCTCTCAAATTCTTTTGGTGGTCTTGTTTTAATTTAGTGGAAGAAAAACTAACTAATGAATATTTTTATAAAAAGCTAATAAATTATGTATTAATATTTATAACCTACATACATGAGTTTGTTCATTTTTAATTTGACATTTATGTCATTAAAGAAGGGGTACCTGAGTGGTAAACTCCTTTAACTTTCACTCTTTAAACCAAGGTTTAAATTTTGGTGTAAACAAAATATTTTCTAAAACATTTATTTATAGGTTTGGAGTTTGGTTCGAAAAAAATCATGCCTCCCGGCTCTGTTCTTTGGATTGATAACTCTTTCCAATCCAATCCAGACCTTACACAATTTCCCAAAAAATTCCTCTCTAAAAACACAATTCCCAAAAAAAACATCATAACTTATAGAATTATAGAAAATTGAAATTTTTATAGTCATCAAGGTACCAAATCAATTCAATCCATCCAAACCTAATTTTATCCAATCCAAAAAACATGATCGTAACAGTCTGTTTAGTTATTAGAGTGGGAGGGGAGGGGAGGGTATTAGAGGGGAGGGATGGTGAGGGGAGGGGAGGGGAGGAGATCTATTTTTATCTTGTTTGGATTATAAGTGGAGGGAAATGAGGGGTAAGAAGGGTTAATTGTTGTCTTTGGATTAGAAGGGGGAAGAAGGGAGAAGGGAGGAAAATAAAGTAGTTATTATACTAATAAGTTATTTTTTTTAATACATAACGAGTTCCCCTCCCCTTCGTTAACCCTCATAGGGATTAATGAAAAGGGAGTTAATGGAGGGGAGCGGAGGTAAACGGTTACCCTCCCCTCCCCTCCTATTTGTTTTTCCAAACAGGGGTAAAGAATGTTATTTAATATTTTTTTTCCCTCCTTTCCTCTTCCTTCCCCTCCTATAACCCCAATCCAAACACAGTGTTAGGTATGAGTTTACCTTTGGGGAACTTGTTTTAGGCCCTGTTCTTTTCTGCGATATGGTGTGGTGTGGTGTGGTGGAATTGTGGTGGGTTATTGATATGTGGGGTAGGTGAGGAGAGAAAATGTAAAAAGTAGAGGAGAAAAGTGAGGAGAGAGAAAAGTAATGATTTGTGGTAAAGTGTGGTGAGTTGTGCCAAATTGCGGTATGTTGTGGTACTGCAGTTTGCCAACCGCAGAAAAGAATAGGGTATTAATATATTTAATAGATAATGAATGACATAATTGTACTGCAACTTGAATCGACCCCAAATTAAACTGGATGAAAATTCGCCTAATAAACCTTAACATGAACTAATGATACAATGCCAATGAAATAAGAAATTCACTGGCATGATTATCATGAATTCCATCTTAGCGCCATGCGATCGCATCAGATGGTAAGCACGAAGAGGCCATAAACTTTGGGTTTGGGTTTCCTCGCACTGTTCAAATCCGATTGGTGTCATCAATAGAGGTCAAGTTTGGTTGATCCAAACTTACCCTTGTATAAAAAAAACAAAAAAAACTAATGATAGTATGTATTTAATTACAGTGTGATTTATGTTTGAGTCCACCAAAGGCATCTCGTTTGCCGAACACGAAATCTGGGAGAAATTTAACCTAAAACACGGACATGGACGCGCAATAAAGGTTGAATAAGGAATAGCGTGTCGAATAATGTTACACCCGATTGGCCCAAAAGTCACAGAGACATGGCCATACTCCTTTCCCGATTCAAATTTCAAACGCTCGTTTGACGGCTCAACGTCCTTACAAAGAAGTTTCCTTTTTCCCCCATCACATATTCACATCACATCACATCCTCTATAAAAACAATCCTCATCCCTCAGCATAATTATTCAATTGATTCTCCTCACCACACAACACAAACACAAACACCCAACCCAACCCAACCCAATTGTCATTGTATCTTGCAAAGCCATGTCGTACCAGAAGCAACCGGAGCTGAACGGGGCGTACTACGGGCCGCCGATCCCTCCGCCACAATCGTACAATCGACCAGGGCGGAGAGGCGGTGGCGGCTGCGGTTGCTGTTTGTTGGACTGCCTGTGCGACTGCGGCTGCTGTCTGTTGGGCTGCGTCTTCAAAATCATCTTCTCCATTCTCATCTTCATTGGCTTAATCGTACTTGTTGTCTGGCTCCTTGTGCGTCCCCACGAGCCCAAGTTCTACGCCTCCGATGCAGCCCTCACAAACTTCAACTTCTCCGGCACCAACCAGCTTTCCTACAACCTCGCCCTCAACTTCACCGTCCGCAACCCCAACCGTAAAATAGGCATCTACTACGACCAGATCGAGGCCAACGCCTTCTACTCCGACAACCGCTTCTCAACTGTCCTTGCCCCGACCTTCTACCAGGGCCACAAGAACACCACTGACTTTGGCCCTGTTGTCTTCAAGGGCCAGAATTTGGTGCCTCTCGGATCTGATGACAAGAATGATTTTGAGAAGCAGACTAAAGATGGGGTTTATCATATTATGGTTAGATTGCATCTGAGGGTCAGGTTCAAGATTGGGTTGTTTAAGACTGGAACATTCAAGCCCAAGGTTAAGTGTGATTTGGAGGTGCCTCTCAACAATTCTAACCAGAAATTCGAGAATACTCGTTGCCATTATTACTTTTGATTCATCTTCTTTGTTTTTTAATTCTCTCTTTTGGGTATTATTTGATTGTTTCGTATTTTGGATTTATAGATGATGTATGCTGTATACATATTTTGAATAAAGCGTATAGTTCTTTGATACACGTTTTCTTCTTGGTTTAGTATGTGCATCTTTGATTTCATAATCGGTTTTGCTTTAATTAGAGCCGTTTCAATTTCGGATTCGTGTGTCTGAGTTAACAGGAACCAATCAAATTAATAAATGGGTTTGAAATTTTTTGACATAAACAACTAATCTATTTAACCAAAATGATAAACGTCTTGACCTATTTACTTCTTAAACACACACATATTGTATAACTATTAGTCAACTTAACAAGACAAAATGCATTGATTTTACCATTTAGCGGTATTTGACATGACTTAAGTTGAAGCTCAAGCAAAAATAAAAACATTATCTTACTTAATGTCAGGTTAAAACCATGTTCTTTTCTGTGGTTGGTAAACTACGGTGTCACAGCCTACCGCAATTTGTCACAACCCATCATATTTTACCGCAAATCATTACTTTTCTCTCTCTTAATTTGTCACAATCCAAACTTAATATAATTATTTAAACAGTTTATTGTGTCAACCCAATTAACTAAACAAGTTGAAAATTCATACCTAAAGCTATTTAATTCCTCTCTGTTTTGGATTAATAATCGCATAATCAACTTAGCTTTTTCCAACTTTAGTTCTACGTCATCTATCACCCCTTAGAGTGACCATAAGAAGCATCTTATCTAATTAAAAGTTGGAATCTTCCTTAATATATAACCAGCATATAATATTAACGTTTTGTTGTACATGGCCCTTAGGATGACGTTTAAGAAGAATTTTATCAAATTAAAAGTTGAATCTTCCAATATACTCCCTCTGTTCTATATTAATTATCATCTTTGATAATTGTGCTGTCAAATTTAAAAATTTTGATCATGAATTTTTTAATATATATATAATGAATTGTTATATAAACTTCATACCAATAGATTCCTAGTGAAAATTATTATCCTAAAAATTAATACCAGTAAAATATTATATAAGAAATTTTCGATCAAAGAATGATATTAAAGATCGCGACAATTAATTAAATAACGATTAATATGGAACATACAAAGTATTTGCATACAATATTAAATCCTTAAAACAAAATCTTAAACAATAAAATTTTCATTAAATTTTGAATCATCATAGGGTAATTTGATGATGCAGTAATATATTATATATATATATTATATTATATATATATTATAATATATTATATTATATTATATTATATTTTATATATATATATATATATATATATATTCTCCATCTCTAATTCTACCATTTTGAGATTTTAATTTCTCACCTAATATATTTAAAAATATTAATATAAATATATTTATGTAAAAGTACTTTTACCATAAATTTAATCATATTAATTTTAGATTTTAGATTATATATATATATATATATATATATATATATATATATATATATATATATATATATATATATATATATAGGATAATTGAATTCTAATAATCCCTACTTTCACCAGTTGGACAATGGTGGTCCCTACTTTCACTTTGTATTCTAGTGGTCCAAAAAAAAATAAAATTGGATTTGAGTGGGACGTCGCCGAGTTGAGTGGCGGTGACTCGGTGATTTTCTGACTTGGCAATTTGAGCTTGTGTTTGACCGTGTTGACCTTTAATGTGGATGCCACCTCAGCTTAAAAACACATGTCTCCATTTTTTTTTTTGTGTTTTTTCAATTTCCAGGTTGGCACTTCATTTCTGTATCTCCTTCCTTCTCCTCATTTCTTTTTTTTCTTCTTTGGGAGTCCCTGTCAGAAACCTTGGGGCTAAAAGTGAAGGTGGCGTTGGGCTTGAAGGGGGGTTGTCGCCGTGGTCGGGCTCGAGGCCGTCGGCCAGGATCTCGGCGATGACACGAGGGGGCCTCCTCCTCGAGCTGCTGCCTTTTCTGGGTTGGTCTGGGAAGAGAGGTTGCGACAGATGGTGCAACAGAGGGCGAGGATGGTGACGAAGCCGCAGAGGATGGTGAATTCATGGAGCTGGGATCCGGAACAGGTTATCATCATGATTTGATTGTATAATATCTAATTTTTTCCTTAATTTGAATCTTTTTAGGTTAATCTTGTTTCTGGAGTAAATATTGTAAATTCGTTTATTCTTTGTTCATAAACTCAAGCAAACATGTACAGTTTCAATCAAAAATCTGTTTTCTCTTCACTAAGATTTTCAATTCTTTGTGTTAGGTTTAGTCGATTGTGTTTCTAAGAATCCTGCAGTGTTGCGGTTTTCGATTTTTTGTTGGAGAAAATCTTGCTACATCAGCGTAATTCAATTTTTAGGATTTTTTGTTTGTTTAGGGCAATTTGAGGGTTTCCAGAAATCATGGTGGTGCTGGTGGAGGTGCTTGTGGTGCCGCCGCTAGTGGTGGTGCTGCTCCTGCTGCTACCGAGTCTCAGAAAGAGGAAAAGGTCAAGGAGAAAGAGGAATCAGATGATGACAAGGGTTCAGTCTTTTTGGATAAGGCAATTGATCTTTCGACATCACATTTTGTTTCTCAGTTGGAGTTTTACATACACACACACTGTGACACATAAGATATATATCTGGGTGGGGAATGATTGTTACAGAAAGGGCAAACTGAAAGGGAAGAAGGAGAAGATGGGAAAAGAAGAAAGAAGAAAGGAAGTCTGGTACAGAGAAAAAAAATTCGGGGTTTGGGATTTTTTTTTACAGTAAGGCAAACTAAAGGGAACGGTAAAAAGAATAGAGAGAGAAAGAAGGGGAAAAAGGAGGGGTTTAATTTTAATTCCATGCTGGACACCAAAAAAAAGGAAAAGACATTGGCATGTGTTTTTTAGTGACGTGGCAAAGTCAACGAGGTCAAACACAAGCCCAAATTGTCTAGTCAGAAAATCACCGAGTCACCTCCATTCAACTCGGCGGCGTCCCACTCAAATCCAATTTTATTTTTTTTGGACCATCAGAATACAAAGTGAAAATAGGGACCACCATTGTCCAATTGATGAAAGTAGGGATTATTAGAATCCAATTATCATATATATATATATATATATATATATAGATATATATATATATATATATATATTTAACTAATGTCCACAAAATTTGGTGGGCATACCTTATCATTTTTAAACCATGTGCCTAGGGAAAAATATTTCGAGAACATCTTTTGAAATTTGAAGCAAACTATATGAATTGCTTAATAAATGGAAGCAAATGCCATGCATGCATAAATCAAAATAGGGTGATGATAAATGTCTTGCACACTGCTTAAATGTCTTCTCTTATAAAATCTATATTTATTATTATTTTTTAACCTTAATTTTTAGACAGATACTATTAATTATCAATTATAAGAAGTTTGGAATATGTTGGCTACGCCAACAATTAAATTTGACACCCTAACGAATGAACCCCATCCGTTGGGTATATTTTGGACGCATTTTCATAAATTTTAAAAAATATAGATAAAAATTTGATTTTATAACATTTATATATTATTATAGTTGTAGAACTCAATCATGTCATTTTTTTGCAATTTAGTTTATAAATATATAAGTTTTGTAGCATCACAAGACACTTAACAAATGTCTTGTCCAAGACATTTATCATTTCTCTATAAAATATTATAATGTGAAAGATCTTATGCAAATATACCTTGTTTAAATATGAAGGAAGAAAATAAGATTGATATAATACTTAGAGTTTAAGCTTCAAGTTAGATTAGATCTAAGCAAACATTGACCAACGACCAATCAATTACGTAATGAGGATTAAAAAACGAATGAAGAACGAAACAATCCATTGACTGAAATATAATACACAAGATTACGATAGTATGACTGCACTTGATGTTAAATAAAATTTTATACCAAACATCATAATCATACTAGGGGAGGAATCTACTCTTACACACTATATAAACATTAAATAACCATGATATGATGTCCATTCAATTTAATTACGCGTTTAAATTTCAGCAACATCAATTGCAACAAATAAATGAAAGTTAATTTTTTGAACTTGACAATATTTGAATGGATAGCAAATTAGCCTAAACGCAAGTTGAGAAAGAAGGCGTCATGTGGGGTAAATCCATCCAATCGTTATCCACCAAAATTGCACGGGGTAGACATTCTATATTTCCAGTAATTCCCGGACATATACGATGATATGTCCGCGGCCTGGCAATGTTGGACAACAATTGGGCCTCTATGAGCCCAAAGAGGCAGCCGATGTTCTTGTAATCGCAGTCTTCTGCTTTAAAATGGCCTCTCAATAATAAAAAGAAACATGATATACATCTTGATTCAAGAAATACCTAAGGAAAATGACTGTCATAATATTTATATTTCTATATATAATAGTTGCTGTTGTTGGGCAGAAGGTAGTATTTTGGTTAGAATATCTGCAATCTAGGAAGAAGGCATGTAAGACAGTTGTAGTAGTCCTTCCAACACCTTGTCTCGGGTGAAGTGGCAGTCAATTTCTATATGTTTAGTTCTCTCGTGAAAAACCGAATTCTTCCCAATATGGATGGCGGACTGATTCTCATAGTGGAGGGTGACAAGCTGAGGACCAGAGACCCCCAAGTTTAGCTAGGAGTCGAACTAACCAAGTAACTTCAGCAGCTGCCTAAGACATTGCCATGTATTCTACTTGGGAGGAAGATTTGGAAATCGTTCCTTGCTTCTTACTCTTCCAACTTATGGGAGATTGCCCCAGGAGAACAACATATCCAGTAACCGATCTTCGAGAAAATGGGCAAGAAGCCCAATCAGAATCTGAATATGCTTGTAGAGTAAGCTGGTCAGATCCTTTTAACAGAATGCCATGATGTGTAGTCCCTTGTATGTATCGCAATGTATGATAAAGAGCTTGAAGATGAGTATCACGTGGTTGTTGCATAAATTGGTTGAGAAACTGGGTAGTATAACTCAGGTATGGTCTAGTATTTGTAAGAAAATTTAACTTACCAACCAAAGTTCTATAGTGTAATGGATTGTCCAGCAAAGTGCCCTGATCTGGAAATAACTTGCAATTAAGCGGTAGTGGAGTAGCAGATGTATGTTCTCCAATAAAAGGACATTCCTTGAGAAGCTCCTTGGTGAATTTTGCTTGGGTGAGAATAACATCAATTGTTGTGTTGTGGACTTCCAATCCAAGAAAGTAACTCAAATTGCCCAAATCTTTGATGTCGAATAGCTTATCCAAGTGTTGCTTTACATGGGTTATCTCAACTGGATTAGAACCTGTAAGCATGATATCATCTACATAGACAGCTGCACGAGTGATGTGAGTAGTAGATTTAGTTTATCTCAACTGGATTAGAACTTGTAAGCATGATATCATCATGCTTAGATTGTTGAAAACCGAGAGAAAGAATTATAGAACTTAGTTTAGCAAACCATTGCCTACTTGCTTGTTTGAGACCATAAAGCGACCTTTTAAGTCTACAAACCTTATCCGGATTTGGGATACTTTTCCATGTAAACCTCTTCATCAAGGTCACCATGTAAAAAAGCATTGTTTACATCCAGCTGAGAAAGCGTCCAATTCTTTGAGGCAGCGAAGGCAATAATACTTCTAATGGTTGTCATCTTTACCACCAGAGAAAAAACCTCTTGATAATCGATCCCATACAGTTGGGTAAGACCTCGAACCACAAGCCTAGCCTTATACCTCTCTAAGGTTCCATCGGCCTTTAACTTGACTTTATACACCCACTTGCTACTAATTGCCTTTTTACCCGGAGGTAAATCGACTAGCTCCCATATATTGTTGTTTATGAGAGCGTTAATTTCCTTGTTCATAGCCAAGACCTAATTTGGAGATATGGCAGCCTCCTCATATGAGTTTGGTTCTTTGTGAGAAGTTAAAGAAGGTTGAAAACCAAAATTATGAGAAGACAAACTAGAAGTATCAACAAGCCCACAAAAATAATCATTTAAATGATTTGGTTTATGAGAAGTCCTTGTAGACCTTATGAGAATAGGCTGCTGTAATGGAGCATAAACAGAAGAAGATGAAACAGTAGGAGAATTGTTGTGTGAATGCAAAGAAGATGAAGAGGTGTCGGGTATATCTGGAGAAACAATATCTTATCTAATTAGAAGTCTACTTCCCATCCCAATTAGGACTCTAACTCCCACTTCTAATTTTTTATTTTAGTTGTGTGTATATCAATCAGGTATGCATGACTAATTCTGTATTTTGGTGTATTTGGTCAGCATGTATTTTTGGTTTTGTAGTGTTTATGAAGTGCAATATATACGATTGTTTATGGGTTGTATGCAAGATATATGTTAATGTGAGACATAATACAATAAAGGAGAAAGAGATGATTATCTAAGACAGAATATAATGAAGAGGGTAAAAATTTTTCACTCCTCTGTTTTTTCATTGTCTCTCTGCCCCTCTTTCTCTACATTACAATGAAGGAGAGAGAGATGATCATGTGAGTGTGAGGGTGTAACGGTGGCGTCGAAGGCGGAGAGGAAGGCGGCGGCGTCGGGGATGAAGAGGGTAGCGGAGAAAGGGAGGAGGGAGGGGTCAAGGAGGTTGGCCCAGTGGGGGGGGTTGTTGGGGGAGGAGGAGACAGTGGGGAGAGGGCGGCGGTGGGTGGCGGTGGAAGGAGAGATGTGGTGGTGGTGGTGGTAGTGGTGTCGAAGGCGGAGGAGACGACGGTGATGGTGGCGGTTGGGAGGAGGAGGAGGAGGAGAGAGAGAAGAGGGAGGTGGGAAGCCATGGTTAGAGAAGGGGGAGGTGGTCTGCGTGAGAGTGAAGTACAGTCTGGGCTTCTTCAGAGAGAGAGAGAGAGAGAGAGAGAGAGAGAGAGAGATAGAGAGAGAAATGAATGGTAAAATTTGGGTGCCAACTTGGAAAAAGAAAAAAGAAAAATATAAAGGTATGTGTTTTTAGTCTGACATGGCGTACACATATATGGTCAATGTAGTTAAACACAAGTCCGTCGTGACAAGTCAGCAAACCACCGAGTCACCACCTCTCAACTCGTCGGCGTCCCACTCAAATCCAATTATATTTTTTTTTGGACCACCAGAATACAAATTGGAAGTAGGAATTATCGCCATCCAATTTACAAAAGTAAGGATTATTATAATCCAATTTTCCTATATATATATATATATATATATATATATATATATATATATATATAGATAGATAGATAGATAGATAGATAGATAGATAGATAGATATAGTTTTCTCTCTCTTAGAGAGCTTCTCTCTCATCGCAATTTCCGGTCCTTACCGGTGGTCGGATTCTAGGTTTGGCTTCTCGTTTTTCTAATTAGAGAGAGTTTACTTAGCTATTTTCTAGTTTCGATTGGATGAAAATGGATAAATTAGCCTCACAAAACGTTGTTTCGCATTTTAGTTCACTGATAGGGGAGAGAGATTTGAGTCTGCGGTTTGTTCCAGCTAAATCTGTTGATGGTAATTTGTGTGTGGAAATTTGTGATGATGATATTGTTTTGGATTCTTGGGATAATTCAGTTCTATGCAGAATTCTGGGTTCAAACTTACTAATACATTAGATGAAGGATTTCCTTGGATCATTATGGAAGGATATGAAGATAGGGAAAATTAGCAAAGCTAGAAGGGGCATTTTCGTAGTAAAATTTCAAGATGAGCAACACAAAAATATGGTGCTGGAGAAAGGGGTTTATTATTGTGGAAATAAACCTATGCTGGTTCGAGATTGGAATGAAGAGATGAGTATTGACACAGACTCGATTGTCTCTTTACCAGTATGGGTGATTCTTCCAAAATTGGTTATGAAGTACTGGACTACAAATGGTTTTAGTAAGATAGGCAGTACATTGAGGATATCGATTAAGACTTGTTTGAGAATAAGGGACAAAGCAGATCTTACAGCAGCAAGATTGATGGTGGAGATGAATGTTGATGGTATCTTTCCTGATCTTATCTATTTCACTGATAATGGTTTAGTTATTTCACAAAAAGTAGTGTATGACTGGAAGCCTTCGAAAGGCTCCTATAGCAAGAATTTTGGGCATAATGTAAGTGAATGTCAACTGAAGAATAAAAAGAAGGAGGGACAGGTGCAACCTGAAGTTGTGTTAGTCAGGAATGAAGATTAATTACTACCTCTAGTAGCAAAACAACTTGCTCTAACCCTATTTCTCCCTCACCTAGTAGTAGTGTGCGTTCGATCCCTACTCCCTCAGTACCCTCTAAAGGTCTGCCTCCGGTTACAAACAGACCTCGCACAATTCAAGCTGGTGAGGTTTTGAGATCTTTCCAAAAGGCAGGAGGGTCCATTCCTGATGGATATGGTTAATATTATGAGTCTGAATGTTAGGGGTTATGGTAGGTTCAATAAGCAGGTTGACATTCGTCAATTTTTGCATAAACATCAAGTGAGTCTAGTTGGCTTACTTGAAGTGAAAAGAAAATGAAAATATGGTAGACTTGGGTTCAAACATGCTGAATGGATGGCAAATGACTCATAATGCTGAGGTTGGTGGCAAGTGTAGAATTTTGGTGGCTTGGAGGCCGAGGGTTTATCATGTTGAGGTTCTGGATATTCAATCCCAATGGATTCATGTTATTGTTACTAATCTTGTTGATGATTATAGCTTTCAGATCACTTTTGTTTATGGTTCTAACAGTTTTCAAGAAAGGAAGGTTTTATGGGAAAAACTTTCTAGTTTGGCTAGTGAAAATCTTGATGGTTGGTTGATTCTTGGTGATTTTAATTCGGTTCTTAAGCCTGATGACAAATTTGGAGGGAATCCGATGGATTTCTTTGAGATTGCTGATTTCCATGAATGTGTTCAGAATAACAATCTTCATGAGTTGAACTTCAGTGGAGACTACTTTACATGGACCAATTCGCACACTCGGTCTAGAATAGACAGGGTCTTTTCTAATGAAGTCTGGATGCATCAAGGTAGGTTTGTGCATACTACCTTCCTTCCATTTGGTTTATCTGACCACACTCCAATTTTGTTATCTTTCCCTGGTTCTCCTAGACATGTGTCTGCCTTTAAGTACTGTATAATGTGGCAAAGCTCTAATTTGTATAGAGTTTTTATCAATGATGCTATGTCGAGAGTCAGGAATGGATACAAGATGTTTCAATTACAGAATTTCCTGTTATCTCTTCGTGGACCTTTGCAAAGACTTCATAGGGATCAATTCCATGATTTACATCATAAGGTGGACATATGCAAATCAGAACTTGAAGATATTCAGTTGAGGTTAATAAATGATAAGGAGAATATTGACTTGAGCACTTTGGAGAAAGAGAAAAGGTCTTATTACATACAAATTCTGAATTGTGCCCAATTACTCATTCAACAACAGTCAAAACTCACTTGGCTGAACTTTGGTGATTATCCCTCTCATGTCTTCTTTGGAAAAATGAAACGGAAACAGGTTGGTTCTTATGTTTACTCATTGAAGAATGAGGTTGGTGAATTGATTTTGGGGTTTGATAAAGTTGCTGATATTGTCCTGCATCATTTTGAAAAACTTTTAGGCAAGCCGAATTATGCCAGAGCATCTATTAAGTCTGATATTATCCAGTCTGGTGCTGTTTTGAATATTGAACAACAATTGGCTTTGCTCACTCCCTTCACAAAACAGGAGATTCGAGATATTGTGTTCTCAATCTCTACTTTCAAAGCTCCATGTAGCTCTTTTTACCAGTATAATTGGGGAGTTACTGGTCAATATCTTGTTGCAATGTTTCTTACAAGTGTGTCTCCAAATTATTATGCTATCGTCTAAGAACTTTATTACCAGAGATAATCAATCCTAATCAAGGGGCTTTTGTTTCGGGGCGAGAAATAATTGTGCAAAATATCTTTCTTTGTCAAGAGATTACTCAAGGTTATAACAGGAAAAGGCTTTCCCACGTTGTATTATGAAGATTGACCTCAGGAAGGCTTATGATTCGGTTTATTGGGAATGTATTGAGGAGGCTTTGAAAGCCTTTAAATTTCCCCCGAGATTTATTCAGTGGATTATGATGTGTGTTACTTCTCCTTCATACACTATCAACATCAATGGTCAACATCATTGGATTTTAAAGGAGGCCGTGGTTTACGTCAAGGTGATCCTTTATCTCCACTTTTATTTTTGATCGTTATGGAGTATTTATCTCGTTTATTGCAAAATTTGCAATATGACTCTGAGTTTTCTTATCATTCGGGTTGCAAAAATCTGAAATTTAACCATCTCATGTTTGCAGATGATTTGGTTATTTTTTGCTCAGCTACTAGTGGTTCTATCAATTGCATTGCTAGGATTTTGGATCAATTTGCTGATTCTACTGGCCTTAGTTGTAATCAGAACAAGTCCAACATTGTTTGCTGGGTGTGATGATGCAGTTTCTCAACAGCTAGCAGGCATTTTGGGGTTTGAGCAGGGTATTTTTCCTCTAAAATATCTGGGTGTCCCTATTACTACTGGTCGAATAGGAAAGTTTGATTGCTTTTCTTTGGTGGAGAAAATAACAGCTACAATTCGAACTTGGTCTTCTAGACATCTTTCACATGCAGCTCGTATTCAACTTGTTAATTCTGTTATCCTGAGTATTGTTGGATATTGGACAAATATCTTTGTTCTCCCTGTTAATGTCATTGAGTAGATCATAAAAGTGTGTCGGAATTGTATTTGGTCTGGTAGCTGTAACCCTCAAAGAATTCCTCTAATCAATTGGGATACCCTTTGCACCCCTAAGAAGTATGGTGGTGTGGGTTTGCGAAATCCTCGAATCTGGAACATTGCTACTGTGGGAAAACTTGTTTGGGATATCGCAAAGAAGAAAGAGAGTTTGTGGGTTAGGTGGGTACATGAGAGGTATATTAAAACTCACAATTGGTGGTCGTATGAGCCACCGACAACAAGTTCTTGGTGTTGGAAACAAATTTGCAAGGTGAAAGAGAAGATCAAGATGGGTAATCAATCTGTTTGGGAATGGAGGGGTACTGTTAACAATGAATTCTCTGTTTCTCATTGTTATTACAGTCTGCTGCCTAATAATGAGAAGTGGCCTTGGTTTCATATCATTTGGAATGGTGTTTCTCCACCTCGTCACATTTTCTTGGCTTGGATTGCTACCCATATGAAGCTCCCTGTTGCTGTCAGAATTGTTGCCCATGGAAGTTCTGTAGAGACTACATGTGTCCTTTGTAATCAAAAGGAAGAAACTATGGACCATTTGTTCGCTGAATGTCCCTTTATAACACAGATTCTGAAGCTTTTCTGCAACAAATGGAAGATCAATTACACCTTCAATTCTTTGAGGCAGTGGTTATCAAACTGGAAAAATATTAAGAGAAAATGGTTCATGAAAACTGTTATTGCAGCTCTGGCAACTACCACTATTACTATTGTGTGGGAAGCTAGGAATTATAAAAAGTTTCCTGTGGGTCATAGATCTATGTCTGTGGAGGAAGCTAGTAAGAAAATCCATTATACTATCTTGCATAGGTTTCTTTTCCTTGCTAAGAAAAGTCATAGATACAACAAATGTATAGAGTTTTTTATTTCAATAGGTGGTTCCTTTATCTTTCTACCCGCTGGGTTGTACTCTTTGGGCTTCGATTTGAAGCTTTATTAATGAAGAGTTGGAGATTATGCCATATATATATATATATATATAGGAAAATTGGATTCTAATAATCCTTACTTTTGTCAATTAGACAATAATAATCCATACTTTCAGTTTGTATTCTAGTGGTAAAAAAAAAATGGATTTGAGTGGGCCGCCGCCGAGTTGAGTGGTGGTGACTCGGTGGTTTTCTGACATGACACGTTGGGCATGTGTTTAACCGGATTGATTTCTAATTTGAGTGTCAGGTCACATATAAAACACATTCCTAAAGATTTTTCTTTTTTTTGTTCAGTCCAGCTTGGAATAAAATTTACCCCATTTTTTCCCATTCTCTCTCTATTCTTTTCTCCCTTTCCAGTTAAAAAAAAAAAAAAAAAAAATCTCCCTTTCCCCTTTTCTTTCTCTCTCCTCTTTCCCTTTCCCCTTATTTCTTCCCCTGTAGCAAAAGAAAAAAAAAAAGTACTCCTCAGCCACGCTCGTCCTCTGCTAAGACCATCCTCAGCCTCAAAATTAAGGCTTCTTCAATCACATTCATGACAAATACCTCCATTTTTAGTTTTAACTTCCACGTGTCTTCTCCTGTATCCACTATGGCTTCAAAGTTGCTCAAAACCTTCCCCTGTTTTGCTATGTTTCATACCCAGAATTTAATTTTGCTCCATTTCGGTTATAGTTTCTAGAGTTCAGATAAATCATACCCAGAATTTAATTTTGTGTTTGGGGTTGAAATTTTTCTGAATTTGAGTAAATACAAAGGTATACAACCACAGCTTCTGTAGTATCTTCCCCATTTGCTCTACCCACCAGCAAAACTGACCACCTTTCATCAATTTCTCAGAAAAAGATCTTGCCACTGAGTTTCGGTTGAAGAAAAATTCCATACTGGCACCGAAAGCAGCACCTGCATCGAAGGCGGCGACTCCAGCAACAACACCCAAGGCGGAAACCCCAGTAGCAACACCGGCACCGGCACCAAAGACCCCAGCACCGACGCCTTCTCCAGTAGCCGCACCGACCCCAGCAGCCCCAGCCCCGGCGCCCTCCACTAAAGGGGTTAACCAGACTGTTGTACTCCACCGAATTTCTCACTGATTTGGTGATAATAGAGAAGGAGAATGAGAGATAAGGATGATGCTGCGAAATTTTGAGAGAATAATATGAGATGATGGTGATGAGTTGTTTTCGGTGAGAGAAGAATGATGGAGAAGAAGATGCGAGATGTGAATATGTGACGGTGGATTCAATCGAAAAGAGAGGCGTAATGGGGTTTTTTTTTTTTTACCATATCAATTGTGGGAAAGAAGAGAGAGAAAGGAAATGGTGTTAAAATTAGTTTCAAGCATGGAAACTGAAACAAAAATAAAATTAGGAGAAATATATTTTTAAGCTGAGGTGGCAACCACAACCTAGGTCAATGCAGTCAAACACATGTCCATAGTGCCAAGTCAGAAAACCATCGAGTCACCGTCTCTCAACTCGTCAGTGATTAATATTTGTCCAATTGACAAGAGTATGGATTATTAGAATCCAATTTTCATATATATATATATATATATAGATATATATATATATATATATATATATATGATTTTCCTGTTAGTCATTATAGATTCTATCCTAATAGGAGTGTAATGAAACAAAAACCAATCCAAATAAAATGTACTAGCAAACATATATTATGAATCCGTATGCTACTAAAAATATGAAACAAAGCCAATTGATCATGATGTGTATGTTAGCGAGTTCTTGGATAAAAATGCCACTGAACTTTGCAAAAATTGCAATTTTGCCACCCGTAAAAAAACATGTAATGAAAGTGCCATTCATTTATGTTAACTGTGACAAAAATGCCACTTTACCTGTTTTACCGCAATGACCTAGGTTATATGCAGGTTTAGGGTTTAATTAGTGTCACTTTACTTTCATTAATGTTTTGATTAGTTATTAAAATTCCCCCCACCCTAAATTATCTATCCAAATTAATTATCTACTAATTTAATTATCTTCCCAATTTTTTTTACTGCCCCCTCCCCAACTCAGTTCATATTCTTCCTCAACTCTCCTCTTCAATCTCCTCTGCTTTGTCCACCATAACCCACCTCTTCCTCATCTCTTCTGCTTCATTTTCTGAACAAAAAAAATAGGGTTTTCAGTGAAATTCTTCATCTCTCTTCCTCATCTCTTCTCCTTCATTTTCTGAGCAAAAAAAAAAAAAAAAAAAAATAGGTTTTTCAGTCAAATTCTTCATCTCTCTTCCTCATCTCTTCTTCTTCATTCGTCTGGGCAAACAATTCTGGGTAAAAAAAAACCTAATTTTTCAGTCAAAAATTAGGTTTTTTGGGCAAACAATTCTGGGCAAAAATTAGGGTTTTCAGTCAAAAAAAACCTAATTTTTTGGACTGAAAAAAAAAATCGTCTGGGCAAACAATTCTGGGCAAAAAAACCCAGATACCACCTTTACCAGCAGATCGAATGGCAGGGATGCGAAGTCACTGTCGGGATTCGACGGCGGAGAGGGGGAGGAGATGATCGGACGGTGGTGGCTGGAGGAGGATGAGGAGAGTTTGGAGTGAGGTTTGGGTTTGGAGAGGTGTTTGGAGATCGAAGAGTGGAGCTTTGCGAGGGGGAGGGCGGTGAAGGGGGGAACCGTCAGATTGAGATGACCATATTTGCTGCTTCATTTGATGGGCGAAGATGGTGGCGGAGATGACGGCAGAGGTGTGGCAGGCGGAGGAGGGTGGTGTTGTTGAGTGGGTTTGGTTGTGTTGGTGAGGAATGAAGAAGAACAGAGATGAAGAATTTTCAGGGTCAGAAAGGAAGAAGGAAGAAGAACTCAGCTATGGCAAAAGTTAGGGGAGAGGATGAAGAAGGAAGATGAAAGAAGAAGATGAAGAATCTAGGGGAAGGGGACAGTTAATTTATGCAGTAAAAAGGGAGGGTAATTAATTTTAATGCTTAATGAAGATATTAAACCCTAAACCTGCATATAACCGGCTGTTGCAGGTAAAAAACAGGTAAAGTGGCATTTTTGTCACAGTTAACATAAATGAATGACACTTTCATTACATGTTTTTTTTACGGGTGACAAAATTGCAATTTTTGCAAAGTTCAGTGGCATTTTTATCCAAGAACTCGTATGTTAGCCCATGATCATACGTTGAACAGGTTAATCCATATTACAAAATGTGCTAGCAAATACCGATTACCGAATACAAATCGTATGTTCATCCAAACCAGTAATACTAGTATGCTTGCATTAGGCTGCATAGTGAGGACTGACGCCATGCGCTAAATATATCTCACTTGTGCCCACACACACTACATTCGAAATGTCGAATAAAAAAAGAGGAGCAATATTCGTATTGCTTCAACAGCTTCAACGTAACGAATGTCATGTTTCTACAACCAAGCGCTACATCACTTACAAAATCACCAATCCTAGGTCTAGTACACGTTTTCATTAGACTTTCTCCAATCAATCCCACTTTCTGTCACCTAGTGTGGGACTTCAGAGAAGTCACAATAAAATAGCAAAAGCTAAATATCAATCTTAAAAAACAAACCCTACATATTTAACTCTAGTAATCTCCCAATCAAAATTGGAATGTTCCCCATACAAAAAATTGTACCCAATTGTTGAAGTATCTACCAACTTCCATTCATGAGCAGCATCAGGCAACAGCAGCTTCTTGAAGAAAAAGAAATCTACCCACAAAAGCAGAGCACATATCTGAGTTTCTTTACACCAAATCTTTATTTTCTGGGGACAACAAGCTTGATCACCCTGTCATTCTATGTATAGATGTTGTATTGTTTCTGTCACTAAAGTCATACAATCAGCAGACGAATTCAGGTCTTGTTCTTGAGGGGCGGGGCAATGGGGCCAGCCGGAGACCGAAATACCTTGGTGACGGCGTCGTTCTTACACCAGTGAAACGGCACCGTTTGTCCCAGAATTTGTGCATTCCAACAGACATCACAGTAAACCACCCGGTTGTCACTCCCACCACCCGAAGATGAAGCTCCATCATCACTCCCCATCCCAAAGCCATAACACAAACTGCTCAAATCAGAATAAACATTTGAATTCAAATTCATTGACATCAAATACCTCTCCTTCTCTATCTGCTCCTGCCCCCTCATCAAATCCATGTACTCCAAATTAGGTTTCCGACGAAGGAGCACGAAATTTTCCATGTCTTGCTCATTCTTGGGTCGCCGGCGACGGACCCGCCGGGAGCGTTTCAGGACCACCCAGAAGAAGGTCGAGTTAAATTCCGGCATAGCGGCCGCGAAGTCGAACTTGCTTGTCACCGGACGCCGCCGCTGGTGGTGGCTGTGGTTCTGGAAAGGGGTGAAGTAGGTGGTGATTTGGTGCGGGGAGATTCCAATTTTTTGACTGATCAAGGATTGGAACACCTTGAAATTCATCGATGGGGTGATCAGGATTGTACCCAGATCAATTTCTCTCTCCCCATCGAAGAATATCACCGTAAACAGGGCTCCGCTCATCAAATTGTTCTTGTGGTTGTTGTTGGTATTGTTGTAGTCGAGTTCCATGGTAACCGTCATGATGGGTTATTCTGGAACTTACAGAGAAAGATCAAGATTAAGAATGAGAGAGAGAGAGAGAGAGAGAGAGAGAGAGAGAGAGGAGGTTGAAGTTGAAGAAAGGGTAACAGTAGACTCCAGAGGGGGTTTTTTTATTTAATGGCGGGGGACTTGAGTTAAAGGCGGTGCTGGACTTGGATTTTGCCTTGGGGACCAAGTTCTCGATTTTTATTTTTATTTCTCTTTTTCGTTATCTTATTTTTTTCCTTTTTTCTTTTATGTAACACTGTAACAGTCTTTGTTTATTGTTTGAAAATAAAACTAAAAAAACATTTCATCCTGTTTGGGCTTTCCGTCAAAAAAAAAAAACTAAAAAAACAGGGGAAATTTCTTGAGAAGAGGCAAGTGAAATTTCTTGGCAACAGGCTACTGACCGACACGTGGCACCGATGAGCTGTTTTCTGCCATTGGCTTACATGGGAAGTATTCCATTTTCCATTGGAGAGACTCCTCTTTGGCTTGTACAAATTAGATGTAGGACCTGCCAGCATTGTTGGTTCATGATTCCGTATCATTTTGATGCAAATTCATTTGTTCTTAAATTCAAAATAGCATTTAATCAGGCATCTATAATTAAATTGATGAATTTGGAATCATGTTACACTGTGGTTTTAAGATCAATAGTGAAGCCAGTATTTTAAAGGTAGATGTATCAAGATAAAATTTAATAAAAAAACACAAATTATATTAGAATAATTATGAAGAATTAACATATTCAAATTGCATAAAGTTGAATGACATAGTTTTGAAAATAAAAATACATATCTTAAATCTAAAGTTGTCCTCAATGAATAGTCATATTTTAATAGTAAAACATGATTTCCTTATTGGTCACTTTATTAAAAAGATCATCTTCAAAATAAGTGACAATACTGTCACTTAAAAATGCATTTATATTTTGTTATGTAGTGCGATCTTTATGAATTTCATTGCAGAGAAGACTCTTTCAACGCTTGTTGTGGAAACCTGTAAAACCAATGCTTAAGTCACTAGTCAATATAGGTGAAGTAAACTCAAGTGTTTTTTTAATATCAACCAAACTTTTGCAAAGATCACTGATGTTTGCCATATCAGACATTCTCTTATCATCATGCACATCATTTATGAAACTAGATCTCAAAAAAGTCATCAATGTCAAACTCATCAAAATCATCCGGATATAAGTGAATCATCTTTATTATCCTCTCCTTGTCAAAGTTAGCGAATGAGTCTATAGGATTCAAACGAGCCACGCCCATAAGCAAATCAATGTTTGCTTCAGGAAAATGATTATTGAGTTCCTGCATTTGCATGTCAAAATTGTGTAAAACAATTCAATGCGATAATAATGCTCATTTGTCACCTTGGGAACTCTACACTTGGATTTTCCTCGAACAATGTGGACGTCATCCATGTTGAGAATTTGAATATCATATGTCAAACAAAATAAAGAAACACTATCAAGTAAATCATTCCAACCTTCATTACTTGTCACTTGTAATTGTCTCTTAGTACTAGCAAGGACGTACCTGGGGGTAGGCCCAAGGGGCGACCGCCCAGGGCCCACGGCAGCGGCTTAATTATAAAAAGTCAAAAAGGGGCCCTGACCACCCTCAACTACTAAAAAATTATTGTAATGCAAATTGTAGAGTATCAAATAATTTATCACAGTGGTTGTCATGGGTATTTCACTGTAATTAAATTGGTATTGTCAGCGATTTGATTTCATTTGCTTGAAATCTTGCATGACCTTATTTAATTTATGCTTATGTGTTAAGTACGCCAATTTTCTAAGATCAAACTCCTACTATTGATGTTTGTCCATCGTCCAGTTTATTTTTGTTTATCCCAAATTTTGATCCAAAAGTTTATTTTCCTCCAAAAATTATTTTCTTTCTAGTGCCCCCTGCTTAATTTATGTACTCGATATATTTTTCATTTTCTTTTAATACCATTTTAGCTAGGTAATATTATCTCTTTTTTGTATTTTATTTCTCTTATTGAATATCATATCATAAATATTAGTGACTGCAAGTCGTAACTTCAGTATTTCTTTTACTTATTATATTATATACAGAAATTATTTTTTTCAAATTTTATTAATATATGTTTATAAGTAAAGATAAAAATATATTTGTTATGCAACTACTATTAGTTTTAATTTTGAGGAAACATTATTCCCTTAAGAACATCAATAATTAAATAATTCTTGGATAAAAAACGTCTTAGTAGAGATCTACTTAAAACGTGAATTAGTAAGAATGACAATTTAGGATATTATCCGAAAAGTTAAATATTGAATTTGCGTGTAATGTTTTACAACTTGAGAATTTGAATGTTTAACTATTTTTGTATTATGTATCATGACTTGGATGGTTCTCTTTAGCATAATGTTCTGGTTCTGGCTCTGGTCCACGATTAAAAAAATTGTCTTAGTTTAAGAACCAGACCGAGAATATAAATAGTAGTATCAGAAAGCTCAACATGCTTTGTATATAAAATAAGGAGAGAAAGAAGGGGTTCATACGTCACTTTGTTAAAATAAAAAAATAAAAAACAACTATTGGAACTGTCTATTTTGATAGGGAACAATAATGATAAATTTCTTATTAAGTATTCACAGAAGTGCCATATTTTACAAATGGAAAAAAAAATTATTTTTCGCAGGTATGCATTTTGACTAAATTCTTAGTACCGTTGTTTATCATGGATGTTGACGTAATTTTTAAAGGGATATTGGATGACAATATACTAACCTTTGGGGTATTGGATTGTAATATACCAACCTTCACTATTGGACAACAATATCCCTAACCTTTATACTTAGGTGAGATTATTATACCAACCGTGACTAAGGGGGTGGTGACTGGTTAAGTGGTCTTGATTTTGACGTGACAGACATAGGGAAAATAACCAGCCCTTGCCCAATAACCCCGTTAACCCCACTGTTTTTCTCACTAACCCACATTAAAAAAAAAAAACGGTCCTAACACAGTGGCTAACGGGGTGGTGAACCGGTCTTCGTACTAACGTGAAACACAACCAACAAATGTCTTGTAATGTGGGTTAGTGAGAAAAACTAAGGGGTTAATGAGGTAATTGGCTTGGGATAATTTTTTTCCCTTTGCCAGCCACGTTAGCACGCATAGAGGCCAGTTCACCACCACCTTAGTTACTGTTGGTATAATAATGTCACCCAGGTATAAAGGTCAGGGATATTGCTATCTAATAGTAAATGTTGATATATTACAATCCAACACCCCCAAAGGTTGGTATATTATCATCCAAAAACTCATTTTTTAAAAGGGCCTAATCTAAAGCGCAGTCTATATGTTGCCCGGAGCCCCAAAAATGTCAGGACCGGGCCTGAGTAGTAGCAAGATATGTTATAGCATCAACAATATCATGGTAATATCTTGATCCCTTCTTTCAGTTCTTTGCAATGCCTTACTTAATGCATTTGTAATACTGAACACCAATTTAAATGCATTTGTAATAATGAACACCAATTTAAATGCAATAAGAAAACAAATGCTAATGTGTGTGTTCTATCTAAAACACTTTGAGTTGAGACTTTATTAGATGCGTGGTTTCCGTGACTTTTAGTAGCATCAAGCACTTCAATATAAGTAAAAAACATGATACTCATATTAGAAAATGTTTTATGATGAGATCCGCATCGACTATCTCTAGGTCTTGCAAGTCCATGTTCTTAGTTTAAACCCCAACCACTTTGTGATTCACCAAAACGCAAACCTTCCTCAACCTCTCGAGCTTGTTTTAAACGCAATTCATCTCTACGTTTATAGGAACCACCAACTACATTTAGCATTATATTAACCAAACCAAGGAACCACTCGATATCATCATGATGGTGTACACCTACAACAAGAGTCAATTGAAGTTGATGAGCAAAATAATGGATACAATTTGCTAATGGACAATCTTGTATAATCAAAGCTCTCAACCCATCGAGGTGGCCTCTCATGTTACTAGACCCATCATACTTTTGTCCTTGTATTCGAGATGGACTCGGGTGATATTAGGATAATAACGAATATATTTCACTTTGTTGGGTTTTGTGGCCCATTGGATCCTCGGTGGGGTCCAGAATGAGAGAAGAATTGGAAAATATGGGAGGCATCATCAGCATCAGAAGGGACGCTAGCAGCGCCCCACACAGAGAGACAAAAGTGAGATACGCTACCAGCGAGACTGACGCTACTAGCATCCATGTTACGTAGCCTCGGTGCTACCAGTGTCCAAAAGGCCTGCCAGCGTCTCATGGGTCTCCTGTTTCATTGCGGCGAGCTTTAATTTTGGGTTGAAGGTTAATTGAAGTTTAACCTAATTTTCTTCTCCTAGCCACCTTATAAATTGGGTTCAGTTTTCTCCACCTAATTCACGGCGACGTCGATCAACGACGAAGGACTGAATGACAGAGAGTTAGAGAGGGAGAAAATATTGAGAGAGAAAAGGGTCTTACAAATATTTTCCCAAGTGTATCCAGAGAGAGAAAGATTGAGAGTTGAGAGTGAAAGAGATTTGTGTTGTAATCTCCTCTTTTGTTGATCGCTTCACACCTTGTGATGGTGATCGGGTTGTACTTCTCCTTTCTCATAGTGGATCGTTCTTTCTGGCTGTCTCCGTCCATGAGTTTTTCTCCGAGTTCTTCGGTTTCCCACGTAAACCTGGTGTTGTCTCATCGCTTATATTTTCGTTCTTGAACTTTGTCGTAATTTCCGTCATCTCAAATTATTTATTTCGTTTTCGCTGTTACCTTGCTTATTTCTTTAACAAGTGGTATTAGAGCAAGGTGGAGATGGCTTCAATCATGAAGTGCGAATTTCTAAAATTCGATGGAACAAGGAGACTGCAAATGAAGGCGGTCCTAATTCAGCACGGGGCAAGGGATGTGATTGAGTATCTCTACACGAAGACTGATTAAACAATGAGAGATGAAAACGCAGGAAGAATTGAGTTCAGGTGGAGCAGGTTGAGGCTCAAGGTGGAGCCACTAGAACCTGCAGTTAGGAGCAAGCTGCTGATGATGCTCTTGAAACAGCTCAGATTGATGAGCCTGAGATCGAGACTGAAGTTCCTCAGGAGGAGGAAGAACCGAGCATGGCAAGAGATCGTCCCAAGAGGAAAATCAGGAGACCGGAACGGTATACTGAAGAATGGATGTACAAGAAGGGCCATGTAGAGAGTGACACTTGGAGAAAGCAGAGAGACCAAAAGCAGGGTAGTAAGGATAACCGCATCAAAACTGATACTGCAAACTGTGTTGAGGTTAACGGTTGCAGGTATGAACTAGAAGATGGTGTCCTGAAAGTGTGCAGGGGTCTATGGTTCGGATGAAGAAAGCTAGGAAGGGCAGCCTATACACCCTACAGGGGTCTATAGTGACGAGAACTGCAGAGGCGGTCTCAAACCTTGATGAGTTTGACAACACAGGTGGTCTCAAACAGGCATCCAGGTAGTGGTATATGATGTTTACCGCTTGAGAGCCCTGTGGGGCTACGCCCTGTGGAAGGGTGTGTTGATAGCGACAGTCAAGATGTTTATCTGGACCGATAACTTCGATCATGGTCCAAGGTGGAGTTTGTTGGGTTTTGTGGCCCATTGGATCCCTGGTGGGGTTTAGAACGAGAGAAGAATTGGAAAATATGGGAGGCACCACCAACGTCAGAAGGCGGCGCCGCCATGTCTGAAGAGACAAAGTGAGACGCGCCACGGGCTCGACGCTACCAGCGTCTATGTTACGGAGCCTCGGCGCTACCAACGTTCAAAAGGCGCTGCCAGCGTCTCATGGGTCTCCTGTTTTGTTGTGGCGGGCTTTAATTTTGGGTCGAAGGTTAATTGATGTTTAACCTAATTTTCTTCTCCTAGCCACCCTATAAATACGGTTCAGTTTTCTCCACCTAATTCACGGCAACGTCGATTAACGGCGAACGACTGAGTGATAGAGAGTCAGAGAGGGAGAAAATATTGAGCGAGAAAAGGGTCTCACAAACATTTTCCCAAGTGTATCCTGAGAGAGAAAGATTGAGAGTTGAGAGCGAGAGAGATTTGTGTTGTAATCTCCTCTTTTGTTGATCGCATCACACCCTGTGATAGTGATCGAGCTGTACTCCTCCTTTCTCATAGTGGATCGTTCTTTCTGCTTGTCACCGTCCGTGGGTTTTTCTCCGAGTTCTTCGGTTTCCCATGTAAACCTGGTGTTGTCTCATCGCTTATTTTTCGTTCTTGAATTTTTTCGTAATTTCCATCATCTCAATTTATTTATTTTGGTTCCGCTATTACCGTACTTATTTCTCTAACACACTTTGTACGGACAAAGAGGAACTATTAGAGACATGAACAAGATCAAGCAAATGCTCCATGACACACCCTTTTCTATCAACATGGCGCATGATGATGGCCATTTGTTGTTTACAAGCTATATCCCAAGATTCATCAACTAATATAGCAAAGTGTCCATCTCCAAGTTCTTCCATCATCTTTTTGATAGTTAGTTTTGCATAAGAATGGTAAATATCTTTCTATAAATATGAAGAAGTGATTGTGCAATTTTTAGGAGCTTTATTTAGAGCATTTCCATTATGTTCATTACTTTTTCCATGCCAATCTAAGAAATCCATAAAATGAACTCTCCTTGAAGATTACTTTCATCATGACCCCGAAAACACAAAACTACTTTCAAAAGTTGTCTTACTACTTCAACAAAAGCATTTAAACGAGTCTTATATTCAGAATCAATTTGCTTAGACCGATTATCTAGAGCGGTTAGTATGGATTGCTTCTAATTTATAAGATCTTCACACTTTCTAACACATTGATTATGCACGCTATTCACTCCACCAACATGCTTATCAAAGCTACTTGCTTATTCCAAGCCTTAAACCCCCTATCTGTAAATGCATCTCCTCCACCACGACTCATTTTATCATCCTTGAGCAAATAACAACATAAACAAAATGCAACTTCTTCTTTTTTGCTATATTCTAATCAAGTGAGATATGCATTAAACCATTCTTTATTAAAACGCTGCATAACATTTGACATTAGACTCTGACTAAATTTATGATTTAGGGGTTGGCGAGGACCTTGCTGAAAATAAATTCTCCTTACGTCATTGCGCTCATTTGGATGATAACTCGAAATTGGTTTTATATCAACAAGAGCTCTTTTAGAAGAAGAAGGATTAGTGACTGGAGGCGGTTCATTGTCAGATATTGGATGAGTTTCTTGAGACAATGGAGAATTTTGTGCCATAGAGTTTGAACCATGTGATGTCTTCACTCTCTTACTGAAAAGTATCTCCATTCGAAATTGACAAACAATTAAAAAAATGAATTAACTTTATAAATTCAGAACTTCCGCTAAAGCATATTCATATTTGGTTATTAGAAATCAACAATTAACAATTACGCAATCACAATCTCAAAATAATATTTTAATTGGTAACCAATCAATCAAACAAATAATCTAGATGATTTGAATTATGAATATTTGAAAAAAAATATAACCAAGAACCTTAATTGTTCCATTCATAAATTATGATTTCATTACTAAATTACCAAATTTACTTATTATTCAATACAAATTTAACCAAAAGTGATAAATTAAACATAATAATTTACAAAAAAATATACCTCAATTCAAATATTACTTTGATTTAGAGAATTTGGTGAATTATGTGGTCAGTAAACAATGTGGATTGTGGAGGGGTGATGGTAGTGGTGGTCGGCCGACCAAAGAGGGTGGTGACTGGCGGTGAGGGTAGTTGGCCGGAGGGGGCTTGAGGTGTGTAGCAACGTTGGCACTAAACAGTAGGTGTAGCAGATCGTAAAAAAAAATGAATGGCTTAGAGGCGCAATTAAAACATAGGTGAAAAAAACTTAACTGAGGGAGTGTTTGGTAGGAACCCTAGGAAAATTTTTCCAAAGGTCAACCCACACCCAAACATGGGGAAAATAAGTCAACTCGGGAAAATTGACCATTTGCCCAGGATTATTGACCAATCAAACGCACCCTAAATTGTAAAATGCACTCCTCAAATCTTGAACATCACAATCAAGGCACATTCCAAGGAAGGCCTAGCGACCATCCAACTACTTTAACTATTGACAAATATTTGATCAATATGTAA
This sequence comes from Portulaca oleracea, assembly GCA_029582165.1. Taxonomy (NCBI): domain Eukaryota; kingdom Viridiplantae; phylum Streptophyta; class Magnoliopsida; order Caryophyllales; family Portulacaceae; genus Portulaca; species Portulaca oleracea. The sequence goes on from CM055871.1 coordinate 28,552,247, forward strand.
TTTATATTTACTTTTAATTATCAAATAGCTCTAAACTAACTTTTTTTTCCCAAAAAAACTGGGGGTCAATCGACCCACCTTAATCCAAAATGGCTTCGCCCCTACTTGAGATCATAGTCTAAGTACTATTGCTTTGGCTTGTGCCTTGGGTGGCAAGTTGTGGATCCTTAATAAGTATTTCTCCCCTCTATTAAGTTGTCGCCTAAGATTTTGCACTGAAAATTTAACAATTATCTTTTTTAATATGTATGATATTTTTTAGCGTATTGGACGTCAATAATACCAATTTTGGGGTATTGGACACTAATAATATAAAAAAATTTCTTGGACACAAACAATACCAATTATTGATCTATTTTCCACCAACAGTACATCACTGATTTGGTATGATTTTAACTCATGGAAAGATGATATGGATCCATAATGTGTGAAGTGGAAAGTGGAGTTTGTATAAAAAAATTTTGATGGGGACACTAATCCATCTTCCACATGACACATTATGGAGTCACATCATCTTTTCGATGAGTTAAAACCATAACAACTCGACGGTGTACTGTTGGGGGGGCAATAGGTCGATAGTTGGTCCTGCTAGTGTTCAAGAAAATAGTTTGTATTATTAGTATCCAATACCCCTAAAGTTGGTATTATTGACGCCCACAAATCTTATTTTTTTATATAAACTGAGTCGTATTATATATATCACAAAAAATACTATTAAGAATATGATTTTGGTTCAAACATTATATAAAAAAGGATTATTGGATATCAATAATATGAACTTTGACAGTATTGGCTAAGAAACCAACAATTTTGTTGGACATTAGTGGTACCAACTATGGACCTATTTTTCAGCAATAGTACATCACCTAGTTGGTAGGTGTTTGACTGAGTAGAAAGATTATGTTTCATCTAATTGTTTGAGTTAGAGGCTAGAACAAGTTAAAAAAATATTAACCACATTTTTAGGCCAACTAAGTAATATTAGCTAAACAATAACGTAAAAATAAAAATTTAATTGTTTTTTTTATCTAAATTGATTAACACTAGTTGGCGAAAAAAAATGGCCACAAACCTTTCTTCCACTTGTTCCAGCCCCCAACTCAGACAATTAGACGACACGTCGTCTTTTCGTCAAGTCAAACACATACTAACTGAGTTTCGTACTATTGCGGAAAATAAGTTTATAGTTGGTATTGCTAGTCTATACTATATATTAAAGCAATATAAGATTGACTCTCATGAGAGTGATTTTAGGAAGTCAAGTTAATTATAGCCATTGATTACAATTTTTTTTTCCAAACCCACGTAGTCATCCTCATACTCCTCTCATCTCTTCCTTCAACCGCCGGATTAGTTACTCATTTATTTATCCTTTTTTTTTGGTAAATCCATTTTTTTAATGGAATACTCATTCACCCATTGATTTGATTGGTAAATATAATATGTGGTTCACCTTACTACATATGCGTTGCATATATTTAAAATGTTACAGTGGTAGTATATAGTTCACCTAATAATCACGTACAGTACAACCTCCCTTCGATTATTTTTCATCGTAAAAAAACTTTGGCTGTGATTTTTTAATATATATAATGATTCATAACATCAAATTAATATCACTAAATTCATAATAAAAATTAATATTAAAAATGTATAAAATTAGAATTTTATTAATAAATAAAACATTATGTGATAAATTATTGAGTAAAGATGTACCTTGAAAAGCATGGAAACCAATTATTTTTGGACGGAGGGAGTATTTACATTATGCATACACTTTTAGCCCCATTACTTAATTTGTGCACCCATTTTCCACGTTTTCTAATTATGTGATAAATCATTGAGTAAAGATGGACCTTGAAAAGCATGGAAACTAATTATCTTTGGACGGGGGGAGTATTTACGTTATGCATACACTTTTATCCCCATTACTTAATTTATGCACCCATTTTCCACATTTTTTAAAATAATAAGAAATCTAGAATGTGTCGGTTATATTAAAAACAGTAATTCTTATGTAAGACCGTTTTACCGTAAATTTATCATAAGACGTGTAACTTTGTGGTGACTATTTATCAATAAACGGGTAACTAATAGTTTATTTGCGCTGACTCAGATAAAAGTCATCCCATAATAAATTATTAGTCATATTTGTGTTAAAAAGTCATTTTAATATCACTTATTACTCATAGTAGAATATTTAAAATGTCACCCTATAAAGAGTTCATCTCATAATAAGTTTACGTGAGACGGTATTATATTAGAATTTGCGTATTAAAAATTACAAATGACACTAATTGAGTGAATCTCATTCGTCTCGGCATGGAAGTCAGATGTTTTTGGACGGAGTGAGTAATTACGTGTTGAACTTGGAACCTATCAAATAGGTCAGGCTTATACCCAAGAACTTGGAACCTGCCAACATTCTTAATACCAATGAGCTTGCATCATTTTTTAATTACTAAGCATGTGGTATTGATGTCATGTCAATTTTTTGCGAACAAAATTTGGTGATGGTTTAAACTGGGAAAATATGGCAAAACTTCAGTTTATTGATGGTCAAAAAGTCAATTTGGATTATTTTCAACCATAAACCCCATAGTACAGATTATTTATCTCAAAAAACACTATTTTACATCACCGTGATGTATTATTATAATCATATCAAGCAGCAGTTAAGTATTTTTTAATTGACCACGACGCAACGTGCGGGTATTTGCTAGTATTCCAATTAAATTGTTGGTATTATTGTTGTCCAATATCCACAAAGTTCGTATTATCGTTGTCCAATAATTCTATTTAAAAAAAATGAATAGCTAGCAAATAAATAAGATTGATAAGGTAGCAAATGTACATTAGTAATTTGGTTCAGTCTACCAAAAATGATAGGAGTATCCAATAAGCTACAGGTTCTACCCTACATACCCATTTCTCTTCCGTCATATTTTATGCAGTTAAGTGTGGTAGAAATTGAAAAGTACAGTGCGGTATGGTACCGTACCGCATAAAAGAATAGGGCCTAAGAATGGCTATTTAGAAAACATTAAGACTAAAATTCTTACAAATTGAGCATTATTGAAAAAAGATAGAGAAAATATACTTATAATTAAATAAAAAATCAACAAATAAAACAGAATAATCTGTGTACCACACATGGATAAAAATGGGATTTATTCAGTTCACACATGGATACCTCCAAATCCTCTCCAATTATAATCGAATTCGAAACATACTTTTCTTGTTGGATTTGAATAGAGCCTCAGACCTGGCCGAACTTGCTTGAAACTCAAATATGATGGCCATCCCTAATAAATTGCACAGAGAAATTGACAATTTGGAGATGTTAACTCGAATAAGATGCTCTATTGGTTGTAAACTTGTAATCACCCCTACTTTTGAATGGGGTTTGTTTGAAGCAATGAAGTTCTTTGGTTCTTGCCAAAAGACACTAATAAATTTGCTCCAGGACGAAAATATCCGACATCAAATGAATGTTCTGAAATGTGTAAATCAAATTAAGCACACCTCTTTATTTTGATTCTATAAATCATCCACATGTAGATCCAATAATTCTTCTTGAAAGCAGAAGTTTGCGTCTAAGTTACAGCTTAAATGTGGTTAAGGCCGTAATAACACAAGAACCGTAATAGTTACCACATTATGCATCCATAAGAATGATGCACCTCAGACTCTCCCCCTTCAACATGTAATCGAAGGCCTTGTTGATGTCCTTAAAGGCAATTTCATGTGTTATGAACTTATCAACCTCCAGTTCCTGCATTAAATGTTAACTCTAAAGAGATTAGATTTCTTTGGAGGAAAAGGGCGACCAAAAATTAATTGGGGTTCGATATATGTTTAAGTTAGTGTACCTTGTTCATGTACTTGTCCACAACACCAGGAAGGTCGGAGCGTGGTTTGAAGTTGCCAAATAAGGTGCCCTTGAGAGTCCTCTCCTGCAGGAAGTTGAGAGGATGAGTCTGGAAGACATCATCTTTGTTGGGCAACCCCACCAGAACAGCAACACCCCAACCCTGTCATTGGACCACAAATAATTCAACACATAAGTCTCTCTGTTTGGCTTTTCAGTAAACTCGTCTAGGGAGGGCTCAATACTCAATAATTTGGTTTCGAAAACGTACATCATGAACGCATTCAAAAGCAGAAATCATAGCTTGAAGATTTCCTGAACATTCAAGACTTCGGTCTACTCCCCCATTTGTCATCTCAACAATCACCTAATAATTGCACAAATCCAAAGAGGGTTCTCAATACCAGAACCAGAATAAAAATTATTTCATCACAAGAAGAGAAATGTAAACCTCTTGCACTGGTTTGTCATGGTCATTTGGGTTCACAAATTCAGTGACACCAAAGTTGGCTGTATGCAAGCAGAAAACATCAGCACATTAATTCTACCTTTTGAATAGAAATGACGCTAGAAAATGTTATCCAATTCAGTTGGGATAGTATCTTTACCTAGTTCAAACTTACTAGGCACGACATCAACACCAATTATCCTTGATGCCCCTGATAACCTAGCTCCCTCTGCAGCCTAAAAACATTGAGCAATCAAAATATAGAGCATTCGAAATTGAAAGTAGATTAAATGTAAGAAACTAACTGCAAGGCCAATAGTTCCAAGACCGAATATAGCAACAGTTTGGCCAGTTTTTGGTTTAGCAACATTGACAGCAGCCCCATAACCAGTGCAATAACCACAACTAAGAATGCAAACTTTGTCGAGGGGAGCAGCTGGGTTGATCTTGGCGAGGCAACCGACATGGATGACAGTGTATTGACTGAAAGTGGAAGTTCCCACGAAATGGTAGATGGGGTTGCCGTTGATGGAGAACCTTGTTTTGGAATCGTGAAGCATTACACCCCTATCAGTGTTGAGCCTAAGCAATTCACATAGGTTGCCTTCCTTAGACTTACATGGGCCACATTCGGCCGCATTCCCCTGTGAACACCGGTAGCACGTGGTCTCCTACCTCTAGCTCCGTCACCCTGATAGGCCGCAAGTGCACGGGTGTACGTGTAGCAAGTATCAAGGTCGATCCCACAGGGACTTAGCTAACTACGCATCAAACTAGCCTCCTAGGTGATTGCTAAATCGGTCGGGTTTTAGATTGAGAATAACTAATTCTAGTTCTAGTCACTAAAAAGGTCAAATAAATCAAATATTCACACAATTCACAAGATGAAATCAATATGAGAAAGACGTTCAGGGGATAAAACCTAAGTCACTTTATGAATCAAACAAGTGGATTGAACATGTATGTCACTAATTTGGTACATTTTAGGGTCGATAATCGCATAAATTTTTCCGTAGCGAGCTTTTGGCAATGAAACGGATTGCTTAGTAAAATTGATCTCTTGGACTCTTTATTGTGTCAATTTTATCTAAGTTAAAGATCAAATTATCCAATGACCCCTAGATACAAAGTCTTCTATCTCTAGTTCACTTCATATACTAGTTTAATCCTAAGGGTTCCGATTATCGAATTTCTCCGTTCGGTACTTCACTCAACAATCTATAACCATGCTAATGGTGATCAAGCAAAAGCAATGATATACAAAATCAAAAGATAAATAAAATGCATTCAAACTAAATTAACATACTTGTTCAATCCAACAACACTCAATCCATAAGAGAAACCAACAAGGGTTTATCCCCCAAACTAAAGAAAACTACTCACTACTCATGTTCAACTCACAAAACATAACAAAATCTACTCTAAAAAGCATGAAATATAAGAGAAAGAGAAGTAAACCGAGATGAAAATCGTTCCTCGCTTGAATGGTAGTCGGTGGGGACTTTTGCTCCTCCACGTCAATGGATTTCTTGAGAATCGATCTTTGAACTCCAATAAACTCTCAATCTTCAACTAAGGATGAATGTGGATGGATTTGTGGAGGAAGGGATGGATGATGGTAGAGATGGAGATGGATGGTGAATGGGAGTGAATGAATGAAGGTGGATGGTGATAGATGAATCAGCCGAATCTACAATTATATAGCTATTAAGAGAAGTTGAAACGGCCAAATCGTCATAAACAGGGCCAACACGGACCGTGTTGGTGTCAACACGGATCGTGTTGATGGTTTCTGGGGAAATTGAGCTCTCTGGAGGCCAACACGGACCGTGTTTAAGTCAACACGGGTCGTGTTGGTTCTGGAGTTTTCTGGGTCGTCTTGTTTCGGCCATATCTCCTTCGTCCGGTGTCCGATTGACTTGGTTCTTGACTTTTCGGAAAGCTCTAGGAGTCTACTTTTCATTGGCATAAGTCTCAAAGCCATAGCATACTTGTGGAAATGATGGTGACCAAAAGAGTGGACATATATCAGTTTTCGCACACTTTCTGCTATTTTACTCATAACTCCATCATCTTAACTCGGAATTGACCTTATAATATATCGTCGGAAAGCTCTTTTAGTGATGAATCAAGTAATGAATGTGAGCTTTGGAGTTCATATCACTAATCTGCACAAATTGAACAAAACACACAAAACTCAGTTAAGATAGCGAAATCAAGACATAAAAGATCAATTAAGCACATTAATCCCCAAATATCACTATCAAAAGGCTCCCAATATATAGTCACTATATGCCCTCATCACACCCCCTCTCCAATGCTCTCCACAACCCTGATGTATTACTTGCAAAATCAACACTAACTCCTTAATTCTAACACCACAAAGTAACATGGATATATGTGGACATACCCTGAAGCTTCATGTCCCAGGATACGTGGGAATAAAGGAGTTTGCCCCTAGCATCAAGTATAACAACAATACAAAGGTTCATTTTGACCCTTTCTTCCATTTTCTGAGGACAATATTAGTAGTACTAGTACTGGAAATCGAGTGAGAAAAGCAGTGTAAAAATAATGAGTACCTTAGCTTCCCAAAAGTAAATATCACTGTGACACAGAGAGGTGAAGAGGATCTTCACCCTTACTTCCATTTTCTGAGGAGGGGCCACCTCCACTTCCTCTATTGATAGAGGCTTCCCTGCTTCCCATGCCACAGCCGCTTCAATAACACAAATCCAACCATCATTTTTCAGTTGTTAAACCCAAAACTAAGGGTGCGTTTGGTTGGTCAATAGTCCCGCGGAAATTGTCAATTTTTCTAGGTTGACTTATTTTCCCATTTTTGGATGCGGGTTGTCTTCGGGAAAGTTTTCACAATTGACCCATCATTTTCTCCATTTTTTTTAGGGAAAATTTCCCTTTGGGGGCTAAGGGAAATTTTTCCCAAGGAAATATTTCCCATAAAAAAACTTTCCATAGAAAATCTTCCCTAGAAAAAATTTCCATGGAGTTTCTACCAAACACTCCCTAATGGAATTTTTAGAAACACCCTGCCTTACTAAATAGTATTATATGTTACTCTATAGGGTATATACTCTAGTAAAGAAACTCCAAACTTAATTTTTTTTTAATTTTATTTTTGGTGCAGACTCCAAACTTAATTATTAATAATATAAAAATTAACCTTTTTTGATGGAAAATATTACATATAAAAATGAAATTAAAAAACTCCCTTCATTTTCCAACCTTTATATTCCATGAAGTAGCCAACATTAACTACACCTATCAACTATATACAATTTTTAACTTTACCAAAATTAACCTACCTTATATTTACCCTACCAAAGAACTGATAGATAGAGAATTGCTCGCAGAAGTCAATCCCGCTCTTTGACTTGGAGCAGTGTTACTTCTGACAGTTTAGTATTCACCGGTTGGTTGCGAGGTCAGGGGAAATGGGTAATCAAACTGGTTAAAGGTTCCTTGCCATAAGAGGGGCTCGGAAAATTGGATTTGGGTTCCTAAGGTAAAGCAGGGTGGTGTGATGGTTGGTGATGGTGATTGTGTGAATTCTCATGCGTCTGATGGATCAGTTACCATATCTGATCCTCTTCCTTCAGCTGTTCCTAAGATATCTAAGTCACCTTATAAAGATGCCCTCTTGAGGGTTCCTTTTGTAGGTGATAAGACTGGTGCTAATACAGCGTCTTCTATTGATAGTGAGCGCACTGTTAGTGACCCCTCTGGCTTTGCTGTGGAGGAGGTGGTTTCTACACTGCTTTGTATCGAGGAGTCCTTGCATAAGGTTTTCAAAGTCAAAGGCCGGCAAAGAAGAAATGGGGAATTGTGGAACCCAAAATGGAGGTTAGTTAGTAGAGCTTCGTGTAAGATCCGATCTTGTGGTCCTAACCGTGGTAAAAGCTCGAAGATGTTTTCTCAAGAATGCATTCCTAATACTATGAGTATTGATGAGGCGTATGCTCGAAACAAGGCTTTGGTGAGAAAGATTGGTGGGCTAAAGACTTTATCGATCATGAAGAAGTGATTGGTTATATTTGGCTGTCTTCGTAGCTGTTGTTTTTCTTGTCTTTTTAGTTGTTTCTTCTTGTTGTTGCGGTTCTTTTTGTTGTCGGTTTGTTTCTGCTGTTATTGCTGTTTTCCGCGGTTTTCTTGTAGCTGTAGCATCTTTGATGCTTCTAGCCTTTTTTGGCTTCAAACTATCGAAAAAAAAAAATGGTTAAAGGTTTCAATTTAAGACTTAAAAAATGATTGTTTTTATCCATTGCTAATAATTCCTTTACTGATTTTGCAGTTTGATTTTTATTGTATTAGCCGTTGGACTCTCATGGATTTCACCCTTCATTGTTAATCGCATTCCAGTTTCTCTACCTCATAGGAATACAAATCTAACATAATTAATAATCAAAACTAGGGTGGTAACTTCAAAACAAAACAAAAAAACAAAAAAAAAAAAAATCAATGGAGGAAATATGATACCTTTGCAGCGGATAACTTGACCAGCAGTGCTCGACATCTTGAGTTCAGTTATTGTTTTCTTATATCTTCCAACTGCATGAAATGTTCCTCATTTATAAGGGATGTGAGCATCAGCTTCTGAATTTTATTCCAAGAAGCAAAGGTTATGTAGAATTCTCCCTAAGAAACAAACAAACTTTTGTTTTATCATGGCCGAAGAAAAATCAACATGTGAACAAATCAACATTTCTTTATCAAATCAACATTTCTTATTATTGTCCTTGTATTTTGTCTTGGGCTCATGATTTGTATCTTTTTTCAACACATTTGTTAACTGTCTTATTCTTTATCAAATCAATATTTATTATGATTTTTGACATTAATTTTTTTAATGGTAAACATTATTATTAATTATAAGAATCTTGAGATACATTGGTTATGTGGATGAGGACAAATAATACCCTAACCAATCAACTACATCCTTTAAATATATTTTAAGCATTTTTTATAAAATATAATCTTCACATAAAGGCAACACATTTGAAAAATATAATTTCATAAACTTCATATCATTTTTAACAATCTTAACCTAAACTCATCGATTTATTTAAGGGGATAATTGTTTATGACCTAACCCATTTAGAATTGGAAGGACGAAATTTATAGTAATCATTTAGCAGGCACGTTGTAATTGTAACACATTACTGTTCAAAGTTCAAACCACTAAACCAACGAGGTCAATTAATCTAATTTCTCAAGA